>CM038223.1:124556377-125932618 GCA_021442155.1 Cymbidium sinense
TTGTATTTTCTGAGACTTTGACAGTAGTTAAATCTGTCATGGATGGCTACAATGTTTGCATATTTGCATATGGACAAACTGGAACCGGGAAGAGATTCACTATGGAAGGAACACCTGAATGTACAGGTGTGAATCATAGGGCATTAGAAGAACTCTTCAGGATTATGAAAGAGAGAATGTCCTTGATGTGATATGAATTTTCATTTAGCATGTTGGAGGTGTATAATGAGAAAATCAGGGATCTTCTGGCAGATAACTCAGATCTATGTGCCAAGAAGTAGGCTTTGTTTTCTTTCATTACAATTTTCAGATCTTTAGCTTATCACGTTTGTGAGTAATTTTTTTTTTTCAACATACTCCCATTCTTATTTCTAGAGCAATGCGGAGATGAACATATGGATGTGGAACAACCAGTTGTTGATATGGAAGATCTGCCATTAGAAGATCATGAAGAAGACCAAATGCAAGAAGAAATGATCAAGGAGATTTACCAGAATGTAACTGATGTAAGCCTTCACAAATCGCATCTATTTTGCATCATAAAAGTAAAATTTTTGTGAAGTTCTGATCCGTTTATTGCATTCATTTTAAAGGATTCAGGCCTGCCACAGCAGAAATCATCTGAAACTCCCCAAGCTGTTTCTGCATCTGATATCGACCATATAGCTGCAACTTCTGTGCAACCATCTAACATCAGAAGACAAGGGGAAATGCATTAGCAGCTTAAAATACCCTAGCACTTCGCAGCTGCAAACCTTGTGGAAATCCTTGATTCCCAGTCTCCCTAAACCATCTAACATCAGAAGCAGATTCAATCCAGGTTTCCCAATTTTCCTTCTCCATCACAGCAAAATCAAATTTTCTCAAGTGGTGCAGGAAGCATCTGTCTGAACAAATTATGCTATAGCATCCAGAAGAGAGTCTTTTTTGGGATCACCAGCACAAGCAAGGGCGAGCAAACTTTTGGAATCCAGTTTTAACGAGGCTGCTCTTCAAGCGAAGGAAATTGTAGGAAGGTTTGGAACTACTCAGCGAGTTTTGCAATGACCATAATGCTTTGTGCCGAATCTATGCCATTTTTATGAAATTGAATTCCTTCTGTTCCTTTTTTACTTACTATGAACTGCTGTTAAGAATTGCCAAACAACTGTAAAAACATTTTCTTATTCAAAACCATACAAATAATTCTAATAATGTATATGATACTAGGTTAGAAAATGTTGTGAGCGCTGTAATCTCTTGGTCAGATGCCTTTCATGGAATATCTCTATGTTTCCCATGGAAATGTTGAAGCATGTATATGATACGAGGTTAGAAAATTTCTACTGATCATTTCACTCCAATTTTTACGTTTCTCTATATTTGCTTCTTTTTTTCATATTTCGCTGTTTTCTTTATTTTGTTTGTGTCATCCATGTGGCTTAACATTCAGAAAATCCTGTGAAGTCCATCCACTTTCTATGAATTAACAATAATTGAATTTTAAATGTGTTCTTTTTCTTTAATTCGATGTGATTTCCTCTATCATATGCATTCCATTTTGTCTCTCAAACCGTACGGACATGGTTTGCATATACAGATGTCTAACCATTTGACAGCCAATAACTCTTACCTATTTTTTTTGGTGATTCCTCATCTCAGGTAACAGAATGGGGAGAGATGAGTATGTGTGATGCAGAGAGGCGGCTTCTTGCAAATGTGCTGCTTGACCTTTCCAATGAATGGTTTGTTCTTCTGTCTGAGTCATGCATGCCTCTCTACAACTTCAGTGTAGTCTACATTTACCTTAACAGATCAAACTACAGCTTTGTGAACTCTTTTGACGACCCCAGTCCCCATGCAAGAGGGAGGTATAATCCACAAATGGCACCACTGATTAACGTCAGCCAGTGGCACAAAGGTTCTCAGTGGTTTGAAGTCGATCGAAAGGTGGCAATACATATGGTGCAAGACACAAAGTACTACTTGTCATTCAAGACGTTTTGCAGGCCGCCATGCTATGTCGACGAGCATTACTTCCCCACCCTGCTTCACATTGAAGCATCAAGTCTGATAGCAAACAGGACCATCACTTTTACAGATTGGTCTAGCGGTGGTTCTCACCCTGCCACATTTGGAGGGGATGACATATCTGAAGAATTCTTCAATAAAATTCTTGAGGGACAGGATTGTTTGTACAACGGTCAGCATTCTTTGCTAGGAAATTTGCTCCTAGTGCATTGCAGCCCTAGTGCGCAAAATGTGGTATTACTTCATTTCTTTTCTGTGCCCTCATGTGAAAATGCAGTTGCTTTGAAATCCAGCAATTAATGGTAAATTTCTACTGATCATTATTTGACCTAAAAAGATTATGTATATATATATATATATATATATATATATAGCTAAAATATTTTAAAATAAATAATAGATATCATTAAAATAAAATTATTTATCAGTTCAAGTTATATAGAGGTTTATCATATTGTTTAGTTTTCTATTTTTTAAAATAAATATATTATAATCTTTTTGTTAACTAAGTATTAAATTTTTATTTATAAAATATTTATATTTTAATATATAATTAATTTATTAATTTAATATTTCAATTAATGAAAAAATTTCACTAATTTCTAAATATACAAGTATTATTCACAATGTCTGTATTTATTTTACATATGCTCAATCAAATAGAAATATAGTTTATATGTATTTACTTTACATAACCAAAACAACTCAGAAAGATTCTAATTCAATCGTATTAACTTATTAATCGTATTTTCTTTATACCGCATTGTAAATGTATAAACCAAAGTACCTCTTAATTGACATGCTATGACTATCTTTTGAACATAAAGCAATTTCAAAACATTGAAGAGAATTGTCAAGAATGACCCCATAAGAGTCTCTATATTTTTCTTTTTCTTTCTTTCTTTCTTTTCAATTAGTTGTTTTTCGATGAATTGCTTTCAATCTTATGTTTGCCACTATACATTTAATTTCATGTCATTCTAATTAATGTTTATCCCATCAAACTGCCTGTAAGGTATAAAGGAAATTATTTTGGTTGAATCTAATGATATTCTTCCACAATCTTACAAATACATATGTTAAGTAGTCACACATAAATACGTACATTCATGCACACACAGATACATATAGAGTTATACACACGTGCACACATTCGTGCACATTCATGCAAGCATATGTAAGTGCAAACATGCATGCAAATACAATAACATGCACCTATCCATTCATCATCCTAAGCATATACATTCATGCTAAATCCCCAACATCATTTGTCAATTTTTTTTTATGAAACTCAAAAAGTAAATTCACCTCATATAGAAAATGTGCTTTATATATACAGAGCTAAATCCCAAAATAATCAGACTATTTGATGTGGCCAATTTAATTCCATTTTGATGTGGCCAATTTAATCCCAGATTATCCTATTTCTCCAATTTAATACCTAACTAAATAAAATTAATCCAAGATGACACACACACACACATTCGAGAAAATGGTGATAGATCAATAAGGAACATACTCATAGATGCATCCACATATAGATTATCTAACCACATGTTAAATGTGGAGTCACATATTTTTTTTTCTTTTTTTTTTCAAAATTTAGTAGACACCCAATTTTGAATTGTTCACTTAAAATTTAAAATTGAAGACTAGATTGTTATTTAAAAATATTTTCTCTCCAAATCTATCCCTTCATCTTAGACTATAAAAGAGGAGGAAATCCATGAGTGGAAACATTTCATTTTTGCACCTTCTCCTGAACTCTTTGTAAGAAAAAAATATAATAAGATCTTAATGCGGCCGTGGATATATACAAAATGCCAAATCATGTAAATCTTCATGCATTCTCTTTCTATGTGTATGAGATTGTATTCTTTACTTTCTCGCTTTCTTCTCTCTTTATCTCTTAACAACCGGTATCGATAAGTTTCATTAAAATGAGAAAGAGATGTCTAATGAGAGAAAGACCCGAATTGATAAATTAGATGGCAAAGACTTTGATTTCTAGAAGATGCATATAAATGACTATATGTACTAGAAGTCGAAGCATTTGATGAGAAATGTTGCTTTTAACATTATCAAGGAGAAGATTACGATATGATGAAAAATCTATCCAACATGTATGAGAAGCCCTCAATATCAAATAAGATATTTTTAATATGTCATTTATTTAATTTAAAAATTTGAGGAAATATATCTATTGCTGACCACATCAACAACGAGTTCAACATGATTATGACTCAATTGAGATTCATAGATATCATGTTCGATAATGAAGTCAAGGCATTTATATTGTTGTCATCCTTACCAAAGAGTTGGTCTGAAATAGTGGCTATAGTGATTAGTTCATCAAGTAACACCAAATTAAAACTAAATGACATAAGAGACCGAATTCTAAGCGAGGGCATTTGCAGAAGACAGTCTAGAGAATGCTCTATCTTAAGTTCAACTTTGAGCATCGAGAGTAGAAGGGGAAGCTAGCACAGAAGACATGATCAGGAATGGTCGAGATCTAAAGACAAGACCAAGAATCATAGGAATATTGCAGTTGAAATTGTCAAAAGAAATGACACGTTTCAAATCAATATAAGATACCTAAAAAGAAGAAGAATCCACAAGATGAAAGAGTCCACAAACTCACTAATTGTAGATGACTCTGAAGCACTAGTACGTTATGTTGAGAGTCCTATTGAGTCTTAGATTCTTAACTCAAGTGCGTTGTTTCATTCTACCCCTTGCCGTGAATTGTTATATAACTAAATTGCAGGAAAATTTGAAAAAATCTATCTTGCAGATGATGAGCCACTGGATATCATTAGAAAATGAGAAGTTTAAATTAAAGTTAGAAATAGAACAAAATGAATCTTATAGGAGGTAAGGCATGTCCTATGCCTCAAGAAAAGCTTGATATCTTTGACCCATCACAATTGTGGATACATCACAATATTTAGTAGTAGATCATGGAAGATGTCTAAAAGAACACTTGACCGTGAGCTAACAAGCTGGGAGCATTATACATGACCTCAAAAGATAAAAACCTAGTGGCAATTGCTGATAGTGGGAACTTTGAATTGTGGCATCAAAGACATGGCCATATGAGAAAGACGGGAATGAAAATCATGGCATCAAAAGGAAAGCTTCTAGATCTAAAGTCCGTAAACTTGAAGCTATGCGAGAATTGTGTTCTTGGTAAGCAGAGAAAAATTAGTTTTCTAAAAAATTCAAAGACCTTTAAATCTAAGAAACTTGAATCTGTGCACTATGATATATGACATTAGCTCCGATCTGATCCTTTGGTAGCTCGCTATACTACATCACATTTATTAAAGACTCAACAAAAAAAAAACTTAGGTTTATAATAAAGAGCCAGAGCACTACTTTGAAATATTGCAAGTGAGAGATTCAATCTACTAGGAGAAAGTCATGAAAGAAGAGATGAATTCTTTAAAGTAGAACAAACCTTGAACATTAGACATATTATCCAAAGGCAAGAAAGTATTGCACAATAAGTGGGTGTATAAAGTGAATAAAAAGTCTAATGAGAGTAAAAAAAATATAATGCTAGATTGATGGTTAAAAGATTTCAACAGCTACATAAGATTGACTACACAGAAGTGTTCTCACCAAAGATAAAGATAACCACCATCAGAATGATCTTAAGTATTGTTGTAGGTGAAGAATTATACTCGTAACAGCTAGATGTAAAGATTGTCTTTCCTCATTGAGATCTCGAAAAAGCGATCTATATGGAACAACCAGAAAGGTTCATTATCCCAAGAAAAGAAAATTTAGTGTGTAAGTTCCAAAAAAGCTTATATGGGCTGAAATGATATAAAATTTTTGAAAGCTTCATGTGCAAGAATGAGTTCACTAAATGTGAGATGGATCACTACTACTTCATTAAGAGGTTAGACATGTCATAAATTATTTTGTTACTTTATATTGACTATATGTTAGTTATAGGAGCAAGCATAATAGAGATTAATAAGTTGAAAAAGTAACTATTAAAAAAATATGAAAAGAAAGACTTGGGCAAAACAAATCGTTGGCACGAGAATTACTCGAGAAAATTTAAAGGGACCAGAGTTATCCCAAGAGAAGTACAACCAGAATGTTCTGATTCGATTCAATATTTAGAATGCGAAGCCAAAAGATACTCTCTTGGGTAGTCATTTCAGACTATCTAAAGCGCGGTCACCAAAATCTGATGAAGAGTAAAAGCGAATGAAGAATGTATCATTTGTATCTAACGATGTATGTTATTGTGTATACCAAACCAAACATAGCTCATGCGGTTGCAGTTGTGGGCAGATTTATGTTTGACCCAAGAGAAGAATATTAAAAAATTGTGAAGTGGATCTTAAGATACTTTAAGCCCAACCTTTTATTTTATAAGAAATGAGTTAATCTTACAAGACTTTGTGGGCTCCGAAAATTCATCACCGACCTCTCTGCGTAAAGAAAGTGGATTATAATATCAATTAAATTTTCAAAGCCCATAGATTTCTGGCGACTCCGCTGGGAAAAACCTCGAGAAATTAATGTAATATATAAAGTGATTATCTCCTACCTCAATGATAGCTGAGTTGATTGTAAATATCAACCGGATGGTCATTATTATCAAAATATCTAAGATGTTTATATTTGATAATCTTAAATTCAAAATTCTCAAAGTACAAATTTAGATCGATCCTCAATTATTAAATTAATAAAAAGAAAGGATAAAATGATAAACTAAATGATCAAACAAACTTATATAATAATGGTAGTTGATTGAGAATATCAATAGGATGGGTCATTATTATTAAAATATACAAGATATTTATATTCGATGATCTCAAATTCAAAATTCTCAAAATATAGATCTAGATCATCATCTATTAAATTAATAGAATCTGAAATAATAAACTAAATCGTAGACTTATTTACACGATTGAATGGAGATTTCAACCAAGATGATACTTATCATCAAAATATTCAAACTCAAATCGATTAATCTAAATTAATTATCAATATAAATATAAAATTAGACAAATCACTAAGTTCTAAATGGTTAAATGAAATTCAATATCCAAAATTTAAAACTAAAACTCAACCTACTTTCTGCAACTCTTTATTGGATATGACAAATTAAAAAAAACTCTAGCTCACAAAGAAGTCAATGTCAAGTCAAGTACACAACTTTGTTGGCTCTCAATCAATCTCTCATGCGGACATGACCTCTACATTTGGTTTAGCCGGTACTTATGATCGGTTATGACAGAATCCTCGGTGGCTCAAATGACACTATTATATTACGATCACGACTGTAGCCCGCATGTTCTCCAATGGCTCTGCCCATTGTGATGTGAGCTATAGAGTGCACTTGATAGGACAAAAAGCACCATGTCAGCTAAGGTGGACTTAAACTTATCTCCTTAGACAAACACCGTCTTAGGTCTACAAGGTTTTCTTACGACGCGCGCCAGGATCTTTTCGATCGGGTTGAGTCACTACCTCCTAAGTAGAAAGGGAATGTGATAAGAGATGTGGACAATAGATGTTAATTGGATGCATCATCGTTCCTCCAACCATCTGCTTTAAGTTAAATGATGATGAATTTCATAAATCTAAATTTCAAAACTCTACATATTGTTACTATATGCATTCGATTGATCTAACGACTACAATCAAAATTCTCTCTTAACATTAGAAGGGATAATTAATAATGCTTCTTTATAGAAATATGAAACCAGTCTAAAATCCTCACAAAATGAGGGTGAAATCTCTCGATAGTGTCTTATCTACTATTTCATCTACCTTCTGATAACATTTTAATCCACTCTCTTCAAGCGGAGAGGTCGATGGTGAATTTTCAGAGCCCACAGACTTATCAGATGCAAACCTATGAGGAGATTAGATAGTTGCACGAGCACATTGGGTTATGTGTTCAGAACCATGTCGGGATGTCCGGACTGATGAGCCTCACTATCCACAATCGAGGCCGAATATCTGGCTATGTCAAAAGCAACCAAGGAGATGATTTAGTTAAAGAATTTTCTAAGAGAATAAGGAAAAGAGCAAGCTAATGACAATGTCTTCAGTGACAATCAGACAATCATTCATCTAAGTAAAGAATCTAGTTTTCATGCAAGGACAAAACACATACAATTATGGTATCATCACATCAGAGTATTGATTAATGATGAAATTTTATGGTTAAAAAAGATTCATGAGACAAAGAATCATGTAGACATGTTAACCAAGATGGTGATCATCTCAAAATTGAGATTATGCATGACCTCAGTTGGCCTTCATAAATCATAATTATAGAGACGTCGCACTATAAATATTGGTTAATCCATATAGAGCACTACATTGAGGAAAGTACTTATATATATATATATATATATATATAAAGAGAGAGAGAGAGAGAGAGAGAGAGAGAGAGAGATTTGGTTCTATGTGGGGGATTGTCAAATGTGGAGTCCAATCTACATATTTTTCTTTTTTGTCAAAGTTTAGCCACTCAATTTTGAATTGTTTCACATTTAAAATTCAAAATTTGTAGCGACATGATCATTTTAAAAAAAATTTCTCCAAACGTACTCCATCTTATAATCTATAAAAGGGGAGGAAATCCATAGGTGGAAGCATCATATTTTTGTATCTTCTCCTAAGCTCTTTATAAGAGGAAAATATAGAGAGATACTAGTGTGGGCGTGGACATAGGCAAGACATCGAAGTATGTAAATCTTCTTGTATTTTCTTTTTTTATGTGCAAGATTGTGTTCTTTACTTCTCTCCCCCACTTTCTTCCCTCTTTATCTCCTCACACCACATTTTTGTATGTACTTGTATGGACACAACGGAGCAAGATAAACATGCATAATTTTATATTTTTCTAAATAGTCGGGGGTAAGCTTACATACCTCAAAAATATGAAAAAAATTTATTAATGATCTAAATAATATTGTAGTTTAGTTTTATCATTTCAAAATATTATTTTGCAGTTTTTAACATCAATTGATAAGCCTAAACACATGTGAAATTGTATTTGAGAATGAAAAATTTTATTATAATGCACCTCTTTGGTTCACCTCTAATATGGTTTAACCCAAAAAAAGATGAGCTTGATTTATTGCTATAGATTTTATATATATAGCACCCAACTCTTATAAATAAAAATCAAATGCTCTCCTACCTTAATTTTTTTTAATTATTACCTAAATATTGAAATTCATAATAAAAGCTCCATCCATATTTTTTATTTTTATAAAACTCCCAACAATTTGATCATGAATGCACAAATACATGATGTTGATAATTCAAATAATTAAGAAAGGTGTTTAATTTGTAAATATATAAGAATCGTGTAATATGTATGTAAACTTCCAAATTTTTAATGAATCTTTGGATATGTAAATTGGACACATGTTTTAGGATTTATTCAATTTGGTATGTACAAATTTTAATTATAATTCCACTTACATGCTTTTGAGCTATTTAGTTACCAACGGGTTTAGATCTTGTTGCTCGGCCAAAAACTATTATCGGGTCCATTAGCTAAGTTATTCTCAATTCATTTCATTAGCAATAATTTCAAAAGGCAATTTTACTGCTTCCAAACTTCTTTTTACATGAATTATGTAGACAATAAACAGTGGAGTGCTAGTTCCTTTATCATTAGTTGTTCTACTTACGTTGGAAATGGAACTACTTCATAGCTGCATCTGTTGGAACCATCTTGTAAAATGAATTACGATCAACTTTACATAGCAGTCTTAGTAAAAGGAGTTTTTGGATCCCCAATGAAAAAACAATATGGAAGCTTAAAAAGGCAGTAACAAAATGCACTATCTAGGAAAACATACATCTTAGGTTGATGATGTTATATTTTACCATAAGTTTTCGGCATTGTAAAGCAAAAAATATATTTTCACGATTTTTTAATAGTAATTATTCAGAATATTGCACCATATTTTAACTCAACCGCTGACAAATAAAATTTAAATTTTGGAATCACTAACCATAACTAGAGCTCCAAATATAGTAATATCTTGATTTGAGGAATTTGGCTTACAAGAACTTTTCTTAAAACACCCTGCATGTTACAAAGAAAATAGGATTCAAAAATTACTGCTTAAATAACAAAATCTTTCAGATTCCATCTTCCAGGGTGTGAAGCAAATAGAAAACAATGTAAAAATGTCTCGTCGTGATTTTGACAATAAATATCTTGGAACAAAGATCATCTTTTGAATGTAATGATGTTAAACTGAAGAGATATTAGAACAGACCATCATTTATGAATAAAATTTGTGCTTGAAGCTATATTATCTATGGAATAATGACAATGGAGTTTGGTGTTGAAAGCTGAAAATTGGCCATTAATTTATTGTTTTTCTTTTAGAAATGAATTCATGAAGGGAAAGTATATGAGACATCAAACTTAAAATAGGTGCCTTTGTTACATTATCCTGAAGAAAATTTGAGCCAAAAATGATATTTTTTTTCAGATAATCTTATCTTTGAAGAATGTTCTCAAGATAGTTATTTTAAACAAGTAATAATTGAGGCATATATATAATATTTGCAGTTGCTTTACATGGCAGTGGTACGACATCAAGTTGAAATTCGAATTGTCCACTTAATAAAATTTGATATAAAATAGTATGTACTGTAGTGAGTCGCTTATTTCAGATGTAGAATTTGCTATAAAATAGTATGAACAATAGTGAACTTACTTATTTCAGATGTAGAACCCTTCCTGCAGTAATGCCTGAAAAGTAACGACAAAGGAGCAATCAATGAACTGATGAATATACCATAAAATCAGAAAGATAATGCACAAAATAGCCGTATGCGAAATTTGTGGTAGTAAATCCTTCTCAAGAATTTCTAATTAAATAAAAAAGATTAGGATGGTATCTGCAGTATAACACAAGACACGAAAGAACACCGAAAGTAAAAGGGGTGAGGCAATTGCAACCACTGGTTTTCCATTAGCATGCAGCTCAAATTGATATTTATAAAATGCAACACTTAATAATTATATATATATATATATATATATATATATATATATATATATATGAACAACAATTTCAATAGCCAAATCAAAATTGTTGTTGCTCATGAAAGATACTTATTGACATAAATTTAAGAAGAAGGTGGTTGTATTGCTGCAAGAAGGCAGTAAGATTCATGGCCAGCTGCTATCACTGATACATAATGAAAATAATGCAACATCAAAATAAGTACTATGTAATAATGACCATAGGAGGATGTTATAGATTCAATACCCACTACTGCAAGAAATCTTCTCTATTGTACTTGGACAATAGAATCCAGCTGGGCAAAATACTTGTCTAGTAGATAAAACATCTGCCCACATATCGGCGCCACCACAAGTATGATTTGGTTGACCCGGAGGTAGTTGGTAATTATACCTGCATCACTTCTAAAAATTACTCATATATTGTCCAATATAAAGCTTAATAGAAAAGACAGACGAAAGGTAAAACACATTTAAGCTGTATGAAATAAACTTACGGATCACAAACTCCAGTGGTCTTATTAAGTTTAGCAAGTGGGCAATAAAGGCGGCTAGAAAGAAAAATTTATTGTAAGACTCTTGTTTCAAAATAAGTATGTAGAGAAAGATAGAGAAACAAAGTACTAAGACTTTTGTTTTCATATAACTGCGAAAGAAAGTACTCATTATCATGCAAGTAAGACGGGGACGGAAGAAGCCTGGGCAACAAGGATGACACTTATCAGTCCTAGCAGGCATTTGTTTGGAATTATTAAGTTTGACTTTTTCATTTTGGTTGACGTTGCAAGCCCATCCGGGTTCACATCCATGGACCCATGAAGTCAAATTACAATTTTTGTTTGGTTTAAGTATATTGATCTTTGCTGCATTTTCTCCAGTGTTATCATAAAAGCTATTGAAGTAAAATTTCAATTCAGCAGCGTTAAACAAGCGCGGTGCAAGGTCCCCTGTTTATCGAATAAGTTCGTAAAAATAAGTTAGACACTAATATAAACAGATCTATTCACTTAAAAATCAATATTTGTTCAGTTTATTGATAATCATTATTTTCACAATTCACAAACTTCATAGAATGCAAGCGCTGAAATAAAATTAAATTTCTTTAAACAATGATATAGAAATGGCTAGAGTTGACAAATGAATTTGATTTTCCTAAAACTACTTAATCTTTTCATTAGGAGCTAGAGAGTACAATATCTAACGGCTGTAAACTAAAATTTAAATATACATTTTTTCATATTTTAATAAGATATAAAGAATAAATATTTTTAAATCATCCATTTCATTGTTATATGATAAAAAAATTTACAAAATGCCGGAATGTGTTAATTTTGAACCAAAGATCAACAACCCAAAAAATAAAAAATAATAGATTTTTTTATAAAATAATACTAGTGCAAATATTGCAAGTTCAATTGATAAATATTTTGAACATTATTGGTAAGATTCTGAGATCAAATTTCCTCAAAATCAATTTTATGTTTTGGCACTCAACATTCACCCAAAAAAAAACCCTTTATTTGGCTCATACCCTCAAAACATCCATGAAGCCCCCCGAAATCGATTTAGAAGCACGAATGACAATAGTTTGCCGATATAGAGTAGCAAAAGAAGCAAATGCTTACCCTTCTGCTTGATACAATTAACCAAGAACCTCAAATCCGCAGAAAAATTAAACGCCTGATTCCAATCGTTATCTCTGAAACCACAAGAAAAAAGTAATATTTAAATCGATGCACCAAAGCAGGATATCAATGGCCGTCAGGGTGAAATAAAATCCAATTAAGAGTGCATACGAATCCTTGATGCAAAATTTGAGCTG
This sequence comes from Cymbidium sinense, assembly GCA_021442155.1. Lineage (NCBI taxonomy): Eukaryota > Viridiplantae > Streptophyta > Magnoliopsida > Asparagales > Orchidaceae > Cymbidium > Cymbidium sinense. The sequence continues at coordinate 124,569,250 of CM038223.1, forward strand.
GTTGCCAAACTCTTTGTTGAACGCTCCGGTAAGGCTCATGACGGTCATAACAATGTTGGCGAAGAGCGGGACATCTGCTGTATTTCCTCCGTCATCGTCGTCGGCGACTGCAGCATCGAAATCATCGGTCGTGCACTAGTTGCGATGAGGCGCGACAATCAACAAGAGGGCAGCTATAGCCCATCTTCGGTGACGAGCACGGCGAAAAGTGTGCATGTCCATGTATCTCTTTTCGTTAGGATTGTGCGAGCATATGAGCCAGAATGGTTTGTAAATAAGGGAAGAAGGATCTATGTTGGACGGAGCGGAGTGATGTTGGATGGAAAGGGGAGAGAGAAGTTGGGCATTTTGGATGTAAAGGGGAGAGAGAAGTTTGGCATTTTGGAAAGTGTTCGTGTTTGGAGATGGAGATGGAGATGGAGATGGAGATGGAGAGAGAGAGAGAGAGAGAGAGAGAGAGAGAGAGAGAGAAAAGATGGCGGAGAACACGTGTGTGGCAGGGGACCGGATAAAAGCATTTTTTTTAAAAAAAATATTTATATATATATAGCACACAATTTTTAATGCATTTACATATTAAATATTTAAAATTTAATATTTACAAATTTAATATTTTTCTTATATTTCAAAAAGATAAATTTTACTTCAAAAAATTAAAAAAAAATTACTATTTTTATTATAATAATAAAGATTTATATGTTATATATATATATATTTGAATATTAGATATCTAAATATATAAAAATTTGTTGATCCTCGCTTACTCCCCCTTTCGTGAGCCAAGCACCCTCAATTTCTCTTCACGCAAATTAGATAGAATGAACGCAAGGCTTCTAATTCCCTTTCTCCCCTTTGTGTTCGAATTCCCTCAACCAATCCCGCCTTTTTCCTAACTCTCAACCGTTCCCTCCTACGAATCTCCTCAAAACTGAACGCACGTCGCAAGGAAAGGGATCTCGTACATTTTCCAAAAATATCAAAGGCAAGCCATTCCCGTTTTCCCCAATGGCTCATTCCTCTCTTCAGTTTCCTCGAGTAGTTCTCCCCGATTCCTAGAAACCGCAACCGTAGGTCCAGAATCCGTTCCAGATCTATCTCTGGAAGCTGCTCTCGTGGGTTCTCCCGAAGAAACCGCAAGCACACGATTTCTCCTCTCTTCCATATTCACTCGACTCGGGTTTTCCCTCAATCCGTAAGCGTTGCCTTCTCCGGCTCTCCCTCATATTGTCGAGCGCGATTTATCTTTTTGTTCAGCAAACTTCGCCGCAGTTGAGCCCTATCTCTCACAACTCACATTTATCACTGCCAACCATGCCAAGCAAAACCAATCCTTCCATTTCTCCTGATTCCTCTTGTTGCCGAGCCCACAAACCAAAGATTTAATTCATGTTTGATCTCCAAAGTTGCATGAGGCTTCTTCCCTTTTCCCCGCTCCCAAGTTATCCGATTGGTCTCACATTTAGACCGAGTTTCTAATTGATTTCTCACTGTGGTTGGTTATAGATGTGTAATCATGTGTGTGAAGATTGTATATGCATATGTATTTATTTTTATGCAGATTTCAAGACTATGCTAATGCTCAATAGGGTGTAATGGGTGCAAAAGTCATTTTGTGGTGTTCGAATCGCTTCCTTTTAATTAGGGCTTAGCAAGCAAAAAATTGTTAGATCAGTCTATCTTTGAAATGTTGCTAAAATTTAGAAATTTGGATTTTGGACTTTAAAAAAGGGCTTGAATGTGTATATATATTGCATTGTATGTCTTTGTCTTTTGCATGATTCAGAAGCTAATGCAAAATGGCGTGGCGAGTAAGGAAGGCGGTCATTGGCATGAGACATTACTTGCACTCATTGGCATCCGAATAAGCCAAAGCTAAAATTACAATCTGATATTAATCTTTGGAAATTTGGACTAAAATTTGAGACTTAAATAGATTTAAACGAAAATCAACTAAACTTAAAATTAAATAAGAGATAAATAAGAGATGCATAGTAAATACAACGATAAACATTAAATCAAAGGAAATAGACGGGGGAAAAGAAACTTTGAAAGAATGAAACACTCACTTGAAATACAATCAAATATTTCTCTCCTTTCAAATTCCAAAACACTCCAATAGGTTTGGAATTGATTTATGATTTCGAATTTGGAGTTAATCATGAGTTTCAATCATTTAGAATTTGAAATTGATTTATGATTTGGAATTGGAATTTGAGATTTGGTTTGAAAGAAAGAAGCAAGGATTGGGTTTGGGCTATAGGGTAGGTAAGTCTTCTTAAATCCCTAAGGTACAACCTATTCCTATGACTAACTCTTCTAAATCTCTAGGGTTAGGTTAAGTGTTCACATAATCACTAAAAGTTTCTTAAGACTAAGGAACTCTTGTGTGTCATGAAAGTCTTAGATCTATGATGAGGAAATTGAGAGCTCACTCCAAGTGAGGTCACAGAGCTCCCAATAGGTTTGGTGTGACCAAGGCACACCGCGTGGTGTTGGAAGATGATCAACAATGTCCAAAGGATCACAAGCACTAATAGAAATGATCTACTCTAAATCCAAGGTGTAAGGAATCAAGATCTTATTTCAATGCAATTTCACTCATGCGATAAGGGAGGAAGAAGGGATCCACCAAAGGATCAAGCATGCGAACCTTCCACTAGGGAAGTAGGTTCAAGTTATCCACTAGGGATAAGAGGTTTGGATTTGGATGCAAGGTATGATTTGGATAGAATATCTGTTGGGGATTATGATGTATAACCCACCAAAAATAGATGCATGAACCTTCCACTAGGGAAACAGGTTCAGGTTATCCACTAGGGATAAGGATGGTTTAGATTTCTTTTGACGGTGCACTCGTTGGAGAATGCAAGTTTGAATTGGATTTAATTGACTCGACTGGGGAAGTAAGGATGATAGATGTCTCACTGAGAGAAGTTGATTGATTGTCTATTTAAGTTTTGAATTTTGAAATGGACCCTGTCGGTTTGCGATGGATCGCATTGAGAAGGGGTTGTGTCGGCTTAGGCATATTTAGATTTACCTATCCAAAGGGGTAGTCTACCAGCCACACGGTAGAACTATCTGACCTAAGGAGTTGCCTTTCGGTGTACAATAGTTATGCAAGGGAGAAAGTGCGGGGACTCACCTCCTCCTAAGCATGGGACCATTGGGGTGATCTGTTGGATGCAACAAATCGGACCCAACCTAGGGTGACTACTGAATGAATGTCTCGAGGGGACTTATATCAACTCGAGAGTAGTCATTTGATTGAATTTCATTTATTTTTATTTGATGGATCCCCTCGGTTTGCGGTGGATCCACTAAGAATGGACTAATATTAACCTAGACCTATCTTAGATTTACAAATCCAAAGGGATAGTCTATCGGCTGTGGGGTAGGACTAACCAACCAAAGGGGTGTCTTTCAGCTTGCAATGGTCAAGTTAGAAAGAAAGCGTGGGGACTCACATCTTCCTAAACAAGGAACCACTGGGGTGATCGATTGCTTGCGCAACAAATCAGACCCAACCTAGGGATGCCCGTCAGTTAGCAACGGTCATGCTGGAAAGAATGCATAATAGACTTATATCTTTCAAAGCAAAGATGACCATTGGGGTAACTTCTTGGTGGCACAACAAGTTGAACCCAACTTAAGGGCGACTACTAAGAGAATGCCGACCCGGGGACTTATCTCAACTCAAAGTAGTTAGGCAATTCCTATAGGGAGTTTTGTTGGCACTGCCCTAAAGATAGGATGCTTGCTCAGGAATGGGGCCACTGGGGCCTTGAATTCTTAATCCATAAGTAAAAATATATTTTATTTATTTTATATTTGCGTGGACCCTGTTGGTCTGCGAGGGACCACACTGAAAAGGAGCTTATATCAGCTTAGTCCTATCTTAGACTTACTGGACCAATGGAGAATCTGCGTATCCATTGAACAAATTTTCCAACCACAGGGGTGGCTACTAGGAAAGGTGGACTGCCAATCCAAGAGTAACTGAGGTAGTGTCTAAATGGGGTCACTAAAGACGTGATCCAAATAGAGTGCCCACAGGGGTGGTGCCGCTGGGGGCTTTATCCAAAACTTTGTAAAAGAAAGCCTGTAGGTATTCGGTGGCCGTCTCAAGGAGAAAGTGCGAGAAATTACATCTGCCAAGAGTGGTGTATCCACCAGGTGGGTCAAAGTCAGCATGACGGTAACCAACCAACCTAAGGTGTCAGTTGGCTTACGACAATCAGTCTAGAAAGAAGGCATGTAGACTTACATCTCTCCAAAGCGAAACTGGTCATTGGAATAGTTTGTCTCCGACTCGATAAAGGCTATCCGACCTAGGGTGACTACTAAGCGAGGAGTCATGTGTAAGGACTAAACCCAAGCTTGAATTAGTTAAGAGGAAAGGGGCCACTAAGGCACTTATCCTAAACCTCAAATATACTTGACCTAGTCAGTGCATGATGGTTAGTCTGAGAAGGAAGCATGTAGGCTTACATCCTCTTAAACGAAGTCAATATGGGGTGGCTTACCGGCTGCGCAATAAGGCCTACCAAACTAACAAGGCGCTCATCGATTTGTAATGGTCAAGTCAAAAACAAAGCGCGGGGACTCACATCCTTCCGGTAAGTGACCACTAGGGTGACATACTAGCAAGGTAATATATCAGCCTGGCCTAGAGCAGTTAATGAGTGAGTGCTATAGGGGGCTTGCTCCCATATCAAAATAGCCCGAGATAAAAGATTTGTGTTTGTTTGTGTTGTGAAAGAAGGAATAGGATGTCGCTTGGGTTCTCTTACACCTAACTTAGTTGCACTAGTCAAAGTAGGATGCCTCTTGGGTTCTCTTACACCTATCCTAGTAGTACTGGAGGATTGAATGTGTTTTTTGTTTGTGTTGTGAAGGGATAGGACGCCATTTGGGTTCTCTTACACCTACCCTAAACACATCATGGCGGATTCACAAGCAAAAGATGTTTCTAACACAAAAGAGATGGAATTTGATATAAAAAGCAATTTTTTAATGATTATTTTTAAATAAGATTTATGGATAATATTTCTTTCGGTTGAGCCCATTGATTGGAAGCATAGGGCGCTCTCCCCTACAGTTTATGAGTTGATAAGATCCTCCTTAGTAGGCCTTTTCTATGGTGAAAGGACCTTCCCAAGTGGGATCAAACTTGCCTCCAATCTTTTGACGGGCAACAATTAGTTCTCTTAGAACTAAAACAAGCTCTCATACTTGAAAAGCTCTAGGACGGACCAACTTGTTGTGAGCTTGAATCATTTTGGCTTTGTACAACTCGAGATTCTAGCATGCCCTGAGGTGTCTCTCCTCCAAACCTTCGAGCTCTTCTAATCGTGACATTGATCTTTAGTAATCTTGCTACCCACAACTATCCTTGGTGATGGGAGTTGGACTTCTAATGGTAGAACTGCTTTAGACTCATTCACTAAGAAGAATGAGATAGATTTAGTTGGAGTTATGTATGTGGTGCGGTAAGCCCACAAGGCTTCAACCAATTGCTCATGAAACTATCGATTATTATCGTCGAGTGTCTTCTTCAATATTTGAATGAGAGTTTTGTTGAATGCTTACTAAAGTTTGCCCTTGGATAGTATATGGTGAAATATCTCCAATCATGATGTATCTTTGGGCAAAAATTTTTGCTCTTGAATGCAGTACCATTATTAGATAATTCATCGAGGCACCCCAAACATATATACGATATAGTTCCTGAAAAATTGGAGCACATACTGAGCTGTGACCTCTTTAAGTGGGATTGTCTCCACACACTTGGAAAAGTAGTCGGTGGCAGCTAGAATGAATAGGTGACCCTTGGAAGAAGGAGGATCGATCGGACCCACTATGTCAGTGCCCCATCACTCAAATGACCAGGAGGCCAATGTAGGATGTAGAATATTGGGTGATTGATGCAGGACCACATTGTAAACCTGACATTGGTGCCATCTCCTAGCTACATCCATGTTGTATGTAATCATCACAGGCCAGTAGTATCTTAGTCTTTTGATCTTGGCTTTCATCTTCAGACTAGACTGGTGAGCTCTGCCTAAACCTGAATGTCCCGCAATCACAATCTTACGAGCTTCATGTTTGGCTAAACAATGTAACCACATATGATTGAAATATCATCGATACAAGGTGCATGTGATTAAAAATTTTCATTTCTGAGTGTATACTTCCATCTTCAATGTATATAGATAAAATGAAAATAAAAATATACCCTTTGCATTTGGACACCACGTAGATTTACAGATGTTCTTATTAGGGTGATCGGGTACGACATTAATGAGAGATGTATTATATTAAAAGATAGAAGTCACCACCCACAATGGACTAATCACGAATAAGGACTCCAAGGACAATGGGTCTGCATATGTACTAGAGATTTTTCTCTACTTTACATGAAAAATTAAAGTAGGGTTTATTTTAAATCAAGTTTGTTAAGTTCCCTACAGAGGAAAGCCCCCATAGTTAATTACATCCTAAGGAATGGAATTCCTTAGGAATACTCTCGATTAAGATAAATGATCATTCTCTCCAAAGACTTCGAAAAAATAGGACTATCAATCGATTGGTTTATTTTTAGAAAGCCAAGTGGGATCGATCAAGAAGAGGGAGTTCTTATCGAAGCCAAATGAAAACAAGTAGATGATACTTAAGATACTAGGAAGCTAGTAAGCACCCGAACTACATGGTTGGGCTTTACATTTTGAAATTGAATTAATGTGTTTGAGTTGAATTTTTATTAGAATGCTATGGCTTATGATTACATAACACAAGATCATGAAAATGCCTAAGAGATAAAGATTTATACTTATAGCCCGCAAAAGGGAGAAGCAACCTCAGAACCTAAATCTATGGAGCTTTGGTGAGGGCCAGAAGCATGACCTAAATCTAAGGTGAAAGTGGGTATTTGGTTTACCTCCACAAGAGAGGATGAACCACCCAACAGTTAGACTTACATTACAGGTGGTAAATAACTCCTCCTACGATTTTAAAATATGTAGGCAAGTCATATGTTTATACAAGATAGCAAGGTTGTTATTTCTTTAGAAAGAGATTAAGTCCTTAAACACACTCTCTAAAGACACTAGATCATGCAGGGCATGAATTCATGACTTAAATATAATACAAAATTTTCATATGTTTTATTTTTTCTTTTGGACAATCAATTTGACACAGGCTTTAGGATTCTTTATACTGCATGATAAATTATGGGCCAACATCAATAAGATAATGAGGTGTGTTTCCACCAAGGCTCTCACAGGTCAAGCCAAGTTCTCTAGCAAAGGTCAAAACCCTCCAATCAAGAGTGAAATTATATCTTTTATGCATGATATTAGAAAAGAAAGTATACATTCAGCTAAGGGGTTACTGATTCTTTTATTTTGATTTTTAGCCTAAGCTTTAGTTGAGGTTATGAGTTATTTATTTTTAATTTTGAATTGTTTAATTTGGTATAAGATTTATTTTTTCTCCTAAGATATCAAAATGTCATATCAAATAAAATATCAAACATTTTATAAAATAATGCAAATGAATAAAAGGTCATTTGTGGTCGGGTACCATCGCACAAACTCAAAAATAAATTGGGTAGTCGAGCTCTACCCTTATACAACCCGGGTTACAAATGAATTAATTACGATTAAGTAAGGAAATTCATATTATGGGGGTCTACATTCTTCATTTCTTCTTTCTTCTTTCTTCTTTCTTCATTCCTCTTTTTTTCTTTGGTTCCTCCTTCTGGATGGTTGGAATGTGGTTGCCCCAAAGGCTTCACATGTTACATAAGATAAGATTTTATGACCAATGTTCATCATAATTTCCCATAATAATCATTCCAAAATCCTAATTGCAAAATTACATAAAAAGGAAGAGTAAATCTAATGAACAAAGCAGATTAGCTAAACAAACTATATAAATTCCAAGCATGTATATTGGACTTAGCACCCCACATGGGTAACCAAGTCCACCTAGCCTATTGGATTATGCTTAGGGCATAAGCACGCACGTAAAATAGTTATAATTTTATTACAAAGCATAATCTCCTACGAAGATAATGATTAGACTAAATCATCCTACCATTTAGTATATGCACATACACCCTAACATCCAGACTAGAAATAATACATCACAAAATAAAAGCAAACATCAAGCCATGCACTGCCCTAACCTAAAGCTAGAAATAGTGACTTAGCCTAATGTGTGTGTCATTTAAGGTTTGAGTGGTATACTTAGCTATGGGTTTAAGGTTTAGATTTCCTAAGTATAAAAATGTTCAACTTAGGGGATGGTTTCAATTCAAGTTGTTTAGTTGTTTTGGGTTAATTTTATTTTGTATTTTGATTAGGTTTGAGTGAATCCTACAATTAATTACTAAATTGTAAAGAGAGGGAAAGAGAAGAGAACTTCTCTTTCCTTCCCCACCTTAAATAATTACTAAAGTAGGTTCATGTTTGATTTTGTTTAGTGAATGTTTCATTATGTATTTTAATTAATCCTAAATTTAGATTTTCCCTAAACAAACCTATTAAAAAAGAAAGGTATTTTAAGATTAAGTGAAGTGAACTAATATTACAAAACACGCATCACTTCATTTCTTTCCCAACATGTATAATATGCATATGGATGAATCTTAAGTATATCTATACATACAACTAGAAATGTTTATCACACTTTACGATGAATGTTAAAAAATATTACTTAAGAAAATTAGAATGCTCTATGATGCATGATTTTCATTAAGTAGAGAAGAGGATTTCTTTTATCCTTTATTCATATGCATATGTGTATGTATGAAAGGCATAAGTGGGTACGGTGTCATTGTTAGCAGGGTGTAAAGTACAAGCACTTGCATTTTTATAATCTCGGGATTGTCCAAACTAATATACCACTTTCCTTAAATACATATACATGTACAAAAGAGATAAATGGAAAAAAGAAATATGCAAAGTTTTTGTTTATTTAATTTTTGATTTTTTTTATACAATTTATGTGTGTAAATGTAAAGATCCTTCTTAAGTTATAACATGGAAGAGGATAAGAGTATATTTTAAGCAAGTGTTATATTCTTTTAAAAGAACTATACACTTTGCAAATCTTATTCAAATCTTTGTTAAGAGGAAAGAAAGGAAGCAAACATAAGACACATTTTTATATTCACATGCAAGCTTATAAATAAAATATAAGTAGCATAACTTTTTGTTTTGATATTTGATTTATAAGTTTGAAAATAATTTTGAATTTAATAATGATAATAGTCATTCATATTTTTTACTTTAGCTAAAACATGCAATTTAACATAAAGGAAATATTTCATTTTAATTTTGATTTTTAAAAGGAATGGATGTATGATTCTCATATGATATACACATTTAGCATGCTAGAAAAGAAATAAAGTGATCAGGCATGTGTTGCTGACAAGGATCCTTCTGGGTTTCAATACCTCCTAAGTAGATTAGAAACAACGACAAGGGATGACAAACCGGTGGATCTAGATCGCATGTCATCATTCTCCCAACTATCCACTTTAAGTTAAAATGATGAATTTCATAATCTTAAATTTTAAACTCCACATGTTGCTATTATGCTATTGATATCTAACATTAATCAAAAGTTCTCTCTTAGTATTGGGAGGAAATTAACTATAGGTACTTGCGCCGATAGAAAACCTGGAACCAGATCTAAAGTCCTCACTAAATGAAGGTGAAATATTTGAGTAGTGTCTTATCTACTATTCCATCTACCTTCTGAAAATTACACGATATAAATCATACTCTCTTCAATTGTCGAGAGGTCATGGTGAATTTTGAGCTCACAATCTTCGATCGGTTAGTGACTACTTCCTCTGACTAAGTAGACTAGGGGCCACGATAACCCAGGATGACAAAACAATGGGATCTATATCGAGCACATCATCATTCCACCAATCATATGCTTTAAGTTAAATAATGGTGAAACTTTAAACTCCTCATGTTGCTACCATACAATATGCATTTAAGGATCTAACGACTAGCCTTAATCGAAAGTTCTCTCTCAATATTAGGAGAAGTAATTAACCATAAGTGCTTGCACCTATAGGAAACTTGAAACCAGATCTAAAGTTCTCACAAAATGAGGGTGAAATCTTTAGAAAGTATCTTATCTACTATTTCATCCGCCTTCTGAAAATTTGACCAACATTTAAATCGAATTCTCTTCATCGAGATATCGATGGCGAATTTTCAGAGCCCACAATTGCATCGCTCTTTCAAAATTGGTAGTAGTAAAATATTTTTTTTCTAGGGATTACTCCTCACAATTGCATCTCCTCTCTCTCTCTCTCTCTCTCTCTCTCTCTCTCTCTCTCTCTCTCTCTTTATATATATATATATATGTGTGTGTGTGTGTGTGTGTGTGTGTGTGTGTGTGTGTGTGTGTGTTGTGAGCATATCTCTCTGAAAATATGTGATAACATGAAGAGGAGATGACAAATGGCCATACCTCTTAAAATACAACTTTTATTTTTTTTTAGAACTACACTATTCTTAAAATAAATGATAGAAAAAATAAAGTCTCAGCCAACCGCTTAAACTAGTTTGTGATTTTATAAACCGAGATTGCAAGAACTCATCATCCCCAAATGCTTAAAAATTTTTATTTTGACAATTTTGATAGGATTTTAGGTAGAATTCATTACTAAATGTTAACAAACTACTTAGCATCAAAACTTTATTCCAAGCCTTCCCTACTTAAACACTAGATTCGCAAACCTTTAACAACCTCATTAAAATAAAGATAGTTGGTGCTGAATAGTAAAATTACAATTGCAAATAAAATATAAAATATAAAATATGCTAGCTTATGGTGACCAATATGCTAACTCATGCATTAACATTCCCATTGAAACTGAAATAAAAAATATATAAACTATGTTTTTCTCAGGATATGATGGATACATAATGTTATGTGTTAGCAGTGGAGAATCACAGCTCCTTTGCATTTTAACTTAATTAACAAAATAAATGAATAAGTACCAAGTTTACGTGATTTGAACTAAGAGAAACTTGTGTACAAAAATGCAATCGTGCGGTTGAAACATTCCTAATTGATGATCTTTGATATTCAATATAACAGGTAAGCTCCTAAAAACTGACTATCCTTACAATAACTCTACAAATATATCCCCTAAAAGAATGAATCTCAAGGATGAGCCTTCAAGCAATTAATTCCTTGAGGCGGTGACCATACAAAAGAAGGCAATGCATGAAAGCATGCCATATAAAATGAGAACAACTATACAAAGGCCCCAATCATTAATGTTATAACCACTTTGCATCGAGAACCACACCTTGTTATCAAACTCAGAATACATAGGAGGAGGTATAATTTATAAATATACGCATATGGAACATATAAAAGAAACCATTAAGACAGAGATGGTGGGAATAATATATACTGAAGATTAGATAATATTAAATTATTTGGTGATTTGAATATGAATGAGAAATACTAGAACATTCACAGATAATACAAAAATTTAGTCCTGAGGTACTAGGATTAGGAAATAAAAGAGTAGACCAAAGAAAACATGATTGATGTTAATCGAAGAAGATTATGCAATATGGGTATAGCACCTCATGTAACACCCTAAGTAGAAAAGAAGGATTCATAAAGCTTCGATTAATTGTTAGGAAAGGCGGATTTATGCACTACACCAACTTAGAACCAATATAATGCATTGAAGTTGCAAAACAATCAAACCTTTCAGCATTGACAACAACAAATGCTTCCAATGCCCACTTTGTGTAGCATATATTAGCGAATTTTGAAGTTGTCTCGAGTTGCTATCGTTAAAACTCGGCATAAGTGTAGACCACCGCATGAGCAAAAGGTTGTTAATTAGATAGAAGAAACAGCTTTGAATCGAAGGGATATCTTACAAAAAAAATTAAATTTAAAAGAATAGAGTTTGGGAATTGATCTCACCAAGGCATTCACATGGAAGAAGATGGCAAAGTAGTAACCACCGGTTACAGAACAAGAGCAACGGTATGATGTAATTATAAATGGAGGACCTAGGGTTGTTGAAAAAATAAAACATTGATAGATAAACTATTGGTTTGATGATCATATTGAAATGATCAATGGTATCCCGTGCGAGGAAATAAGCGAGTGAGCTCATGCCAGATGTCCTTTCCCTCCAGTAATGCAACTTTTCAAGTGAAAATGATCTGAGAGCTCCAATCTTGCATAATAGAGCTATAAAACAACATATTTCAACTTACATAACAAGTCATTACAAATTACCTTATTAGACGAATTATTATGTTACCAGGAGCTACAACTTTGAGGTTGCTAGAAATATTTCAAGATAACTTCCTCGAAAGAAATCTAAATCATATTGAACAACTATCGAATATAGTCATATTAGAAGTTTAAAACATGAAAATACATATGAAATGTGAGCATACAATTTCTCAAATGTCTATTTTAACGAAAACCTACAATAATTAGGCATGTTCACATGCAATATAACCTTTCCCTTACATGTTTTCTATACACCAAAATATAATAATGCAAAAACAAAATCATTAATAAGCAAAGCATCCAAAAAAATATTCCAAAATAAAGCTGACTTCATTGCTTGCTCTTATTGACACGCCTTTCAAATGCACAAAAATAAAAAAAACAACGTATTTTCATACTTTTATTCAACGTGTTCTCCATCGAGTAGTCTATCCATAATCTTAAAAGCAATAATTTTTATTAAGCTCATATGATATATCTTATAGCAAATTGAATTCAAAAGAAACTTACAAACAACTATAACAGTGTACGTGTAACGCAACGATCCAAATGTTTCATCACTCATTTTAGCAAGCGTCCCTAGACAGACACCAGCAAGACATAGAATAAGAAAATCGACTCCTTGTTTTCTTGCCTCACGAAGACGTTGCTTACCAACCCTGAAAATTATAGGTTTTACACTTTATTAAAGTCCCTTCCTCGAAGAATTAAAAAATACGTATAGTATTATCTATGTGAGCATAATTAAGTTATAGAAACTTCTTAAACTTAAAAGGTGAGTACTCTTATACCTTCCCAAAAAAATACTTGTACTTCTTAACACCGAGTTCTCCGATTTGATAAGTCTGTAGAATGTAAGAAATTGTACTCAAAGTCATCTTTTCGCTGCCCTACAATATCCTTTACATTGTCCCATACTTCTCCTGCAATAGATTGTTTTTACGACATTACTCTTTTTTGGCTGTTAGATGAATTTCGGTAGAATCATCATGAAGCATATCACGAGGGACATCATATCCATTATGTAACATCCATCGAGAGGAAGTTGCTTGCAAGTTATTCAGCGTTTGGCTTAATAATCCCCTCCAAAATGTCAATATATTAGTCAGGAGGATTAACAAGTTCACGAACATTGATCCCAAAGCCTGAAAAGTATTCTTCAACCTTCTTCACAGATCCATGATACACAGTTCTGCCTCCTTTTGCTAGAAGTATCAAATCATCAAACATCTTATGAGTATAACTAGCAAAAAAAATTTATTGGTCTTTTTGTAAGCATTCATTATCCATGATGATTAACAGAATGCATCATTTATTGGTTTTTTCATGGTATCTACCAGACTTATTTCCTTAATTCCATTTAATAACATATTTGAAAACTAGCATCATAAAGTACATTTGAGGGAAATACATGTATAAATATGGTTGTCATACTTTGCATGTAATTTTACACCACTTTTGTTATTTATCAAACCAGCCAGTAATTGATTGGCCAATTAGCACTAAAATTCTTAAAAAAAAAAGCTTCTTATATATTTCAAATTTATATAAGTTTATTTGTAAGCTCATTTTATTGCAAAAAAAAAATCCCAAAATAAGATATTTGCTAGTTCGTTACACTAACAAGACATTTCCATGACAACATTCAATAAAATACAGGACTAATTGATTTAAGAATCTTAAATAACGGGTTGGTGAACCACCATGCGAGATATTTACCCCTTCAAGTGCTTCATGACGGCTTTAAGAAAGAGAGTTGATGAAGCGCTATCCAAGCCAGAGGTTGGCTCATCTAAAATCAATAAAGAAGGTTCCATAACCATTTCAAGTCCAACATTTACTCGCTTTCTTTGCCCACTGGATATTCCACGCTTTTCAACAGTACCAACTAAGGATTCACGTACTGCCTGCAATCCCACGGACTCAATAACTCTTTCAACAACAAGAACTTTGTCGACCTTGACAAATCTGCGAAAGTCAAGACAATATTAGAAAAAAAGTTTAATCAGTCTAACTTTATTCCTTAAAATGACTTCAAGGAATTCTTAAGCGAGATTAAAAAACTTAAATATCGAATAAATGAGTTGTGTATATTGTTTAGGAAGATAGCAAGTAGTAAACAATTGAATATAAACAATTGAAGTAAATAGATATGAAAAATTCTATTATCTACTGGAAATCATGCACGAACTAAAAGAAATAGAAACACCATGGAAGAAATCTATGACGCAGCTGAAATAAAGTCTTTATTTAGGTAATCAAAATAGTTAGCATTATCATATATCAACACAATCATTATCTAGCAAAAACTCTGAATTTCACTCAATAAAAAATACTAATGACTTCAAAAATAGTTGTGTTTTTCTCCAATTTTGCATGTACCTCAAAGCAGTTGATGATTAAGAAATCAATTACTTGCATTAGCAAGTGGTGAGCACAAGCTTGATGGTCAATAACTAATCAATCCATTTTGATATAACCAAAGAAATGACATTTAATTACTCAAAACATGTTGAAAAAAATCATAAAAGTTAAAAAGCTTCGTGCAGAATACACAAAAAGCCCTTATGGTTTTTTTTTTCCTTCTGATTAACAATCATGATAAAAAGTAAAGAAATAAGTTTTCCTTTTTTCCGTCAAATTTCAATATTATAAAATGAAAATATCCGATGGTGTATTCTGAAATAATTTCTGAAAGAGATAAACATCTTAATTCATATAATACCTGCATCATGCGCTAAACCAAAGGTTTTCTTCCACCGTCAAGTTTCCATGAACAATGTCATCCTGCGGTACAAAACCTATAATCTTTTTATAACAACGGATAGGTTCTGCTTTTCCATTAATAAGAACCAGGCCTGTAATCTCACACCCTGTTGTTTTTCCGGCCAAAGCAGTTAAGAATGTAGTTTTACCGGCCCCAGAAGGACCCATGACAGCTGCCACACGTCCAGGCATGAGCTTGCCCGTCACACTTCTTAGAAGCTTTTTCTTACTCCCTTTCAAGGTTAGTGTTAGGTCCTTAAAAGCAACCTCTATTACAGGTCTGGTTCTTATCTCCATCTCAGCGGCCATAGAAATAACTCCAGAGAATATCAAATTCTTATTTTGCTGCTCCAGCGGTTTTTCCTTCTCAATTTGACCATACACATACTTGAAGATTTGGCTGCGAGTATGCATTTGTTTACCTTTTGGCATGTTCTTCTTTATATTCTTATCTCCAATTTGAAGATTAAAACCTTCCTCACTTTCAGGATTCTCTTCTAGCGACTGAATAACTTTTGTGATTAATAGATTCTTTTTTCTTAGGAGGAAGGCCAGCATTTTTCGAGCTAGATGCATCAGATGATCCATGAGATTGCCCCGAACCTTTGGATGTTTTGCGTGAGAATGTCCTTGATAGTTGTGCCTGAAGTTCCACAGCATGTTTCTTGGCAACATCTTTAGCTGATTTCCACCTTTCACGAGCTTGAACTGTTTCTCGAGCACTCCTTGCAGCAGCTTCTCTAGACTTAGCTTGCTTCCTCTTGCGGTTACTAAGGATTTGGCCAGAGAAGTTATATATGATTAAGAGAAATAAGCACAGAGCAACCTGTAAGAAGAGAATAAATTGTAAGTTAAATTTTGGCTTCACACGCAATTCCTTTTTGACCGAAAATATGACAACAATACTAGTTAATTGACATGCTATGACTATCTTTTGAACATAAAGCAATTTCAAAACATTGAAGAGAATTGTCAAGAATGACCCATAAGAGTCTCTATATTTTTTTTTCTTTCTTTCTTTCTTTCCAATTAGCTGTTTCTGGATGAATTGCTTTCAATCTTATGTTTGCCACTATACATTTAAATTCATGTCATTCTAATTAATGTTTATCCCATCAAAGCACTAAGGTATAAAGGAAATTATTTTGGTTGAATCTAATGATATTCTTCCACAATCTTATAAATACATATGTTAAGTAGTCACACATAAATACGTACATTCATGCACACACAGATACATATAGAGTTATACACACGTGCACACATTCGTGCACATTCATGCAAGCATATATAAGTGCAAACATGCATGCAAATACAATGACTTGCACCTATCCATTCATCATCCTAAGCATATACATTCATGCTAAATCCCCAACATCATTTGTCAATTTTTTTTTATGAAACTCAAAAAGTAAATTCACCTCATATAGAAAATGTGCTTTATATATACAGAGCAAAATCCCAAAATAATCAGACTATTTGATGTGGCCAATTTAATCCCATTTTGAAGTGGCCAATTTAATTCCATTTTGATGTGGCCAATTTAATCCCAGATTATCCTATTTCTCCAATTTAATACCTAACTATATAAAATTAATCCAAGATGACACACACACACACATTCGAGAAAAATGGTGATAGATCAATAAGGAACATACTCATAGATGCATCCACATATAGATTATCTAACCACATGTTAAATGTGGAGTCAAATTCACATATTTTTCTTTTTTTTTTTCAAAATTTAGTAGACACCCAATTTTGAATTGTTCACTTAAAATTTAAAATTGAAGACTAGATTGTTATTTAAAAATATTTTCTCTCAAATCTATCCCTTCATCTTAGACTATAAAAGAGGAGGAAATCCATGAGTGGAAACATTTCATTTTGCACCTTCTCACGAACTCTTTGTAAGAAAAAATATAATAAGATCTTAATGCGTGGATATATACAAAACACCAAATCATGTAAATCTTCATGCATTCTCTTTCTATGTGTATGAGATTGTATTCTTTACTTCTCTCGTTTCTTCTCTCTTTATCTCTTAACAACCGGTATCGAGAGGTTTCATTAAAATGAGAAAGAGATGTCTAATGAGAGAAAGACCCGAATTGATAAATTAGAGGGCAAAGACTTCGATTTCTAGAAGATGCATATAAATGACTATATGTACTAGAAGAAGAAGCATTTGATGAGAAATGTTGCTTTTAACATTATCAAGGAGAATTACGGCCGATATGATGAAAAATCTATCCAACATGTATGAGAAGCCCTCAATATCAAATAAGATATTTTTAATATGTCATTTATTTAATTGGAGGAAATATATCTATTACTGACCACATCAACAATGAGTTCAACATGATTATGACTCAATTGAGATTCATAGATATCATGTTTGAAAATGAAGTCAAGGCATTTATATTGTTGTCATCCTTACCAAAGAGTGGGTCTGAAATAGTGGCTATAGTGATTAGTTCATCAAGTAACACCAAATTAAAACTAAATGACATCAGAGACCTAATTCTAAGCGAGGGCATTCACAGAAGACAGTCTAGAGAATGCTCTATCTTAAGTTCTACTTTGAGCATCGAGAGTAGAAGGGAAAGGTAGAGCAGAAGACATAATCAGGAATGGTCGAGATCTAAAGACAAGACCAAGAATCATAGGAATATTGCAGTTGAAATTGTCAAAAGAAATGACACGTTTCAAATCAATATAAGATACCTAAAAAGAAGAAGAATCCACAAGATGAAAGAGTCCACAAACTCACTAATTGTAGATGACTCTGAAGCACTAGTACATTATGTTGAAAGTCCTATTGAGTCTTAGATTCTTAACTCAAGCGCGTTGTTTCATTCTACCCCTTGCCGTGAATTGTTATATAACTAAATTGCAGGAAAATTTGAAAAAATATATCTTGCAGATGATGAGCCACTGGATATCATTAAAAAATGAGAAGTTTAAATTAAAGTTAGAAATAGAACAAAATGAATCTTATAGGAGGTAAGGCATGTCCTATGCCTCAAGAAAAGCTTGATATCTTTGACCCAGATCGTCAATTGTGGATACATCACAATATTTAGTAGTAGATCATGGAAGATGTCTAAAAGAACACTAGTTGTGACCAGAGCTAACAAGCTGGGAGCATTATACATGACCTCAAAAGATAAAAACCTAGTGGCAATTCGATAGGGAACTTTGAATTGTGGCATCAAAGGCATACATATGAGGAAGGCGGAATGAAAATCATGGCATCAAAAGGGAAGCTTCTAGATCTAAAGTATGTAAACTTGAAGCTATCGAGAATTGTGTTCTTGGTAGTGAGAAAAATTAGTTTTCTAAAAAATTCAAAGACCTTTAAATCTAAGAAACTTGAATCTGTGCACTCTGATATATGACATTAGCTCCGATCTGATCCTTTGGTAGCTCGCTATACTACATCACATTTATTAAAGACTCAACAAAAAAAAAACTTAGGTTTATAATAAAGAGCTAGAGCACTACTTTGAAATATTGCAAGTGAGAGATTCAATCTACTGGGAGAAAGTCATGAAAGAAGAGATGAATTCTTTAAAGAAGAACAAACCTTGAACATTAGACATATTATCCAAAGGCAAAAAAGTATTGCACAATAAGTGGGTGTATAAAGTGAATAAAAGTCTAATGAGAGTAAAAAAATTTAATGCTAGATTGATGGTTAAAAGATTTCAACTACATAAGATTGACTACTACGAAGTGTTTTCACCAAAGATAAAGATAACCACCATCGAATGATCTTAAGTATTGTTGCGTGAAGAATTATACTGTAATGGTAGATGTAAAGATTGTCTTTCCTCATTGAGATCTCGAAAAAGCGATCTATATGGAACAACCAGAAAGGTTCATTATTCCAAGAAAAGAAAAATTAGTGTGTAAGTTCCAAAAAAGCTTATGGGCTGAAATGATATAAAATTTTTGAAAGCTTCATGTGCAAGAATGAGTTCACTAAATGTGAGATGGATCACTACTACTTCATTAAGAGGTTAGACATGTCATAAATTATTTTGTTACTTTATATTGACTATATGTTAGTTATAGGAGCAAGCATAATAGAGATTAATAAGTTGAAAAAGTAACTATTAAAAAAATATGAAAAGAAAGACTTGGGCAAAACAAATCTTTTAGAATTACTCGAGAAAAATTTAAAGGGACCAGAGTTATCCCAAGAGAAGTACAACCGAATGTTGATGATTCAATATTTAGAATGGCCAAAAGATACTCTCTAGTCATTGACTATCTAAAGCGCGGTCACCAAAATTTGATGAAGAGTAAAAGCGAATGAAGAATGTATCATTTGTATCTAATGACGTATGTTATTGTGTATACCAAACCAAACATAGCTCATGCGATTGCAGTTGTGGGTAGATTTATGTTTGACCCCAAGAGAAGAATATTAAAAAATTGTGAAGTGGATCTTAAGATACTTTAAGCACAACCTTTTATTTTATAAGAAATGAGTTAATCTTACAAGACTTTGTGGGCTCCAAAAATTCATCACCGACCTCTCTGCGTAAAGAGAGTGGATTAAAATATCAATTAAATTTTCAAAGCCCATAGATTTCTGGCGACTCCGCTGGGAAAAATCTCTGAGAAATTAACTATGTCGTATGACAATAAAGTGATTATCTCCTAATACCTCAATGATAGCTGAGTTGATTATAAATATCAACCGGATGGTCATTATTATCAAAATATCTAAGATGTTTATATTCGATAATCTTAAATTCAAAATTCTCAAAGTACAATTTAGATCCGATCCTCAATTATTAAATTAATAAAGTGAAAGGATAAATGATAAACTAAATGATCAAACAAACTTATATACCATAATAATGACGAGGATTGAAACATCATGATGGGTCATTATTATTAAAATATACAAGATATTTATATTCGATGATCTCAAATTCAAAATTCTCAAAATATAGATCTAGATCTGATCATCTATTATTAAATTAATAGAATCGGCAGAATATGAAATAATAAACTAAACGGTTCGGCAGACTTATTTACACTGATGATGACTGTGTTGAATGGAGATTTCAACCGAAGATGATACTTATCATCAAAATGTTCTTGCAAACTCAAATCAGATTAATCTAAATTAATTATCAATATAAATATAAAATTAGACAAATCACTAAGTTCTAAATGGTTAAATGAAATTCAATATCCAAAATTTAAAACTAAAACTCAACCCATTTTCTAGCTCTTTATCTGATGACAAATTAAAAAAAAACTCACTCCAAAGAAGTCAATGTGTCAAGTACACAACTTGCTCAATCAATCTCACGATGGACACGACTGCTTTTATTTGTGTTTAGCCAAGACTCACATATGATCGGTTATGACGAATCCTCGACGTGGTCGCACAAATGACACTATTATATTACGATCACGACTGTAGCCCGCATGTTCCCCAATGGCTCTGCCCATTGTGATGTGAGCTATAGAGTGCACTTGATAGGAGAAAAAGCACCCTGTCAGCTAAGGTGAACTTAAACTTATCTCTTTAGACAAACACCGTCTTAGGTCTACAAGATTTTCTTAGATGACGAAACTCATGACCGCTGATAAGGATCTTTCGATCAGGTTGAGTCGACTACCTTCTCTAACTAAGTAGACCAGGAAGTGTCAAAATCAACCAAGGAGATGATTTAGTTAAAGAATTTTCTAAGAGAATAAGGAAAAGAGCAAGCTAATGACAATGTCTTCAGTGACAATCAGATAATCATTCATCTAAGTAAAGAATCTAGTTTTCATAAAAAACACATATAATTGTGGTATCCTCACATCAGAGTATTGATTAATGATGAAACTTTATGGTTAAAAAAGATTCAAGAGACAAAGAATCATGTTGACATGTTAATCAAGATGATGATCATCTCAAAATTGAGATTATGCATGACCTCAGTTGGCCTTCATAAATCATGATTATAGAGGCGTTTATAAATATTGGTTAATCCATATAGAGCACTACATTGAGGAAAGTACTCAAGGATTATAATTTAT
This sequence comes from Cymbidium sinense, assembly GCA_021442155.1. Lineage (NCBI taxonomy): Eukaryota > Viridiplantae > Streptophyta > Magnoliopsida > Asparagales > Orchidaceae > Cymbidium > Cymbidium sinense. Next base: position 124,590,376 of record CM038223.1, read on the forward strand.
GTATTAAAATATATATATATATATATATATATATATATATATATATATATATATATATATATATATATATATATATATATATATATATATATATATATATATATATATATATATATATATATATAAAGAAAGAGAGAGAGAGAGAGAGAGAGATTCTATGTGGGGATTGCCAAATGTGGAGTCCAATCTACATATTTTTCTTTTTTGTCAAAGTTTAGCCACTCAATTTTGAATTGTTTCACATTTAAAATTCAAAATTTGTAGCGACATGATCATTTAAAAAAAAATTTCTCCAAACCTACTCCATCTTATAATCTATAAAAGGGGAGGAAATCCATAGGTGGAAGCATCATATTTTTGTATCTTCTCCTAAGCTCTTTATAAGAGGAAAATATAGAGAGATACTAGTGTGGGCGTGGACATAGGCAAGACATCAAAGTATGTAAATCTTCTTGTATTTTCTTTTTTTATGTGCAAGATTGTGTTCTTTACTTCTCTCCCTCACTTTCTTCCCTCTTTATCTCCTCACACCACATTTTTGTATGTACTTGTATGGACACAAACGGAGCAAGATAAACATGCATAATTTTATATTTTTCTAAATAGTCGGGGGTAAGCTTACATACCTCAAAAATATAAAAAAATTTATTAATGATCTAAATAATATTGTAGTTTAGTTTTATCATTTCAAAATATTATTTTGCAGTTTTTAACATCAATTGATAAGCCTAAACACATGTGAAATTGTATTTGAGAATGAAAAATTTTATTATAATGCACCTCTTTGGTTCACCTCTAATATGGTTTAACCCAAAAAAGATGACCCAGGCTTGATTTATTGCTATAGATTTTATATATATAGCACCCAACTCTTATAAATAAAAATCAAATGCTCTCTTACCTTAATTTTTTTAATTATTACCTAAATATTGAAATTCAAAAGCTCAATCCATATTTTTTATTTTTATAAAACTCCCAACAATTTGATCATGAATGCACAAATACATGATGTTGATAATTCAAATAATTAAGAAAGGTGTTTAATTTGTAAATATATAAGAATTGTGTAATATGTATGTAAACTTCCAAATTTTTAATGAATCTTTGGATATGTAAATTGGACACATGTTTTAGGATTTATTCAATTTGGTATGTACAAATTTTAATTATAATTCCATTTACATGCTTTTGAGCTATTTAGTTACCAACGGGTTTAGATCTTGTTGCTCTGGCCAAAAAACTATTATGCGGGTCCATTAGCTAAGTTATTCTCAATTCATTTCATTAGCAATAATTTCAAAAGGCAATTTTACTGCTTCCAAACTTCTTTTTACATGAATTATGTAGACAATAAACAGTGGAGTGCTAGTTCCTTTATCATTAGTTGTTCTACTTACGTTGGAAATGGAACTACTTCATAGCTGCATCTGTTGGAACCATCTTGTAAAATGAATTACGATCAACTTTACATAGCAGTCTTAGTAAAAGCAGTTTTTGGATCCCCAATGAAAAAACAATATGGAAGCTTAAAAGGTAACAAAATGCACTATCTAGGAAAACATACAACTTAGGTTGATGATGTTATATTTTACCATAAGTTTTCGCACATTGTAAAAAAAAATATATTTTCACATTTTTTAATAGTAATTATTCAGAATATTGCACCATATTTTAACTCAACCTGACAAATAAAATTTAAATTTTGGAATCACTAACCATAACTAGAGCTCCAAATATAGTAATATCTTGATTTGAGGAATTTGGCTTACAAGAACTTTTCTTAAAACACCCGCATGTTACAAAGAAAATAGGATTCAAAAATTACTGCTTAAATAACAAAATCTTTCAGATTCCATCTTCCAGGGTGTGAAGCAAATAGAAAACAATGTAAAAATGTCTCGTCGTGATTTTGACAATAAATATCTTGGAACAAAGATCATCTTTTGAATGTAATGATGTTAAACTGAAGAGATATTAGAACAGACCATCATTTATGAATAAAATTTGTGCTTGAAGCTAGATTATCTATGGAATAATGACAATGGAGTTTGGTGTTAAAAGCTGAAAATTGGCCATTTATTTATTGTTTTTCTTTTAGAAATGAATTCATGAAGGGAAAGTATATGAGACATCAAACTTAAAATAGGTGCCTTTGTTACATTATCCTGAAGAAAATTTGAGCCAAAAATGATATTTTTTTCCAGATAATCTTATATTTGAAGAACGTTCTCAAGATAGTTATTTTAAACAAGTAATAATTGAGGCATATATATAATATTTGCAGTTGCTTTACATGGCAGTGATACGACATCAAGTTGAAATTAATTGTCCACTTAATAAAATTTGATATAGTATATCAGAGTGAGTCGCTTATTTCAGATGTAGAATTTGCTATAAAATAGTATGAACAATAGTGAACTTACTTATTTTAGATGTAGAACCCTTCCCGCAAGAATGCTCAAGTGTAAACAAAGGAGCAATCAATGAACGATGAATATACCATAAAATCAGAAAGATAATGCACAAAAATAGTATGCGAAATTTGTGGTAGTAAATCCTGCTCAAGAATTTCTAATTAAATAAAAAAGATTAGGATGGTATCTACAGTATAGCACAAGACACAAAAGAACACCGAAAGTAAAAGGGGTGAGGCAATTGCAACCCTGGTAGTTTTCCATTAGCATGCAGCTCAAAATGATATTTTATAAAATGCAACACTTAATAATTATATATATATATATATATATATATATATATATATATATACAACAACAATTTCAATAGCCAAATCAAAATTGTTGTTGCTCATGAAAGATACTTATTGACATAAATTTAAGAAGAAGGTGGTTGTATTTTGCAAGAAGAAGAAGATTCATGGCATCTATCACAATGAAAATAATGCATCATCAAAATAAGTACTATGTAATAATGACCATAGGAGGATGTTATAGATTCAATACCCACTACGCAAGAAATCTTCTATTGTACTTGGACAATGAATCAATCCAAAAAATACTTGTCTAGTAGATAAAACATCTACACATATCGGGCCACCACAAGTATGATTGACCCGGAGGTAGTTGGTAATTATACCTGCATCACTTCTAAAATTACTCATATATTGTCCAATATAAAGCTTAATAGAAAAGAGTGAAAGGTAAAACACATTTCGTATGAAATAAACTTACGGATCACAAACTCTAGTGGTCTTATTAAGTTTAGCAAGTGGGCAATAGGCACCCAAAGGACAGGCTAGAAAGAAAAATTTATTGTAAGACTCTTGTTTCAAAATAAGTATGTAGAGAAAAATAGAGAAACAAAGTATAAGACTTTTGTTTTCATATAACTGTAAAGAAAGAAAGTACTCACGCAAGTAAGACCACGGGAGAAGAAGCTGGACAACAAGGATGACACTTATCAGTCCTAGCAGGCATTTGTTTGGAATCATTAAGTTTGACTTTTTCATTTTGGTTGATGCTGCAAGCCCATCCGGGTTCACATCCAGGGACCCATGAAGTCAAATTACAATTTTTGTTTGGTTTAAGTATATTGATCTTTGCTGCATTTTCTCAGTGTTGTCATAAAGGCTATTGAAGTAAAATTTCAATTCATAAATAAGCAGCAAGGTCCCCTGTTTGAATAAGTTCGTAAAAATAAGTTAGACACTAATATAAACAGATCTATTCACTTAAAAATCAATATTTGTTTTCAGTTTATTGATAATCACTATTTTGATAATTCACAAACTTCATAGAATGCAAGCGCTGAAATAAAATTAAATTTCTTTAAGCAATGATATAGAAATGTCTAGAGTTGACAAATGAATTTGATTTTCCTAAAACTACTTAATCTTTTTCATTAGGAGTTAGAGAGTACAATATCTAACGGTTGTAAACTAAACATTTAAATATACATTTTTTCATATTTTAAAAAGATATAAAGAATAAATATTTTTAAATCGTCCATTTCATTGTTATATGACGAATAATTTACAAAATGCCGGAATCCGTTAATTTTGAACCAAAGATCAACAACCCAAAAAATTAAAAATAACAGATTTTTTTATAAAATAATGCTAGTGCAAATATTGCAAGTTTAATTGATAAATATTTTGAACATTGTTGGCAAGATTCCGAAATCAAATTTTCTCAATATCAATTTTATGTTTTGGCACTCAACATTCACCCAAAAAAAAAATCTTTATTTGGCTCATACCCTCAAAACATCCATGAAGCCCCCCCGGAATCGATATAGAAGTACGAATGACAATAGTTTGCCGATATAGAATAGCAAAAGAAGCAACTGCTTCTGCTTGATACAATTAACCAAGAACCTCAAATCCCCCGAAAAATTAAACGCCTGATTCCAATCGTTATCTCTGAAACCACAAGAAAAAAATAATATTTAAATCGATGAACCACCAAAGCAGGACATTAATGGCCGTTAGGGTGAAATAAAATCCAATTAAGAGTGCATACGAATCCTTGATGCAAAATTTGAGCTGGTTGCCAAACTCTTTGTTGAACGCTCCGGTAAGGCTCATGAGACGGTCATAGACAATGTTGGCGAAGAGCGGGACATCTGCTGTATTTCCGCCATCGTCATCTTCGTCGTCGCTGGCATCGGAATCATTGTCATCGTCCTGGCACTGCACTAGCTGCGCGATGGCGAGGAGGGCGACAATCAACAAGAGGGCAGCTATAGCCCGTCTTCGGTGAAGAGCACGGCGAAAAGTGTGCATGCCCATGTATCTTTTCGTTTGGGTTGTGCGAGCATATGAGCCAGAATGGTTCGATCTATGCTGGACGGAGCGGAGTGATGTTGGATGGAAAGGGGAGAGAGAAGTTGGGCATTTTGGACGGAAGGGAGGGAAATGCGGAAAATGTTCCCAGATCGAGATGTTCGTCTATGGAGATCGAGAGAGAGAGAGAGAGGGGAGGGAAATGCGGGAAATGTTCGTCTATGCAGAGGAGAGAGAGGGAGAGAGGAGAGAGAGAGAGCATACAAATTGTTCCCGTGTTGTTATCACTGAAATTCTCCTGTCACCTGAAAAAGGGCAAAGAATTCGTCAGACCATCGAGAGCTTCTGATTTTTTTTTTATTTCTGATGTGATTTCAGTGACACTACAGAAGAAGCAGAGCTTTTGGCCACAACTAACCGCCCGGTCCCTGCAAATCACAATTCACAGGCTCGCATTCAAGGAGGGGGTGTAAATTAGGGTTTAGGGTTAGATTCAAAATGTACTGAATATTATATAAATTGAAAATGTTTATTCAAATTTTATTTGATATGAACATGATTAATATGAATTTGACCTGAATAGATCCAGAGAGAAAGAGAGAAGATGGCGAAGACGGTATATCTAAAAATTAATATTTACAAATTTAATAATTTTTTTATATTTCAAGATATAAAATTTACTTCAAAAAAATTAAAAAAGTATTATTTTTATTATAATAATAAATATTTAGATATTATATGTGTAAATATCTATATTTGAATATTAGATATGTAAATATATAAGAATTTATTGACCATTGCTCACTCTACTTTTACAGCAAAGCACCCTCACCTGATCTCTCGCACCAGATGGAAGGAACTCAAGGCCTTTGCTCGAATTCTCTCAACCGATCCCACCTTCTCCCAACTCTCAACCGTTCCATCCTACGGATCTCCTCAAAATCAGCACGCCGCAAAGGAAAGGGCTCTCGTTCATTCTCCAAAAATACCGAAGGCAAGTCATTCCCATTTTTCCCCAATCGCCATTCTCTCTCTCTTGGTTTAAGATGTATGAAATAAACTTACGAATCACAAATTCAGTGGTCTTATTAAGTTTAGCAAGTGAGGCACCCAAAGGAGCTAGAAAGAAAAATTTATTGTAAGACTCTTGTTTCAAAATAAGTGTGTAGAGAAAGATAGAGAAACAAAGTACTAAGACTCTTGTTTTCATATAACTGTGTAAAGAAAGAAAGTACTCACGTATCATGCAAGTAAGACTACGGGGACAGAAGAAGCCTGGACAACAAGGATGGCACTTATCATTCCTAGCAGGCATTTGTTTGGAATCATTAAGTTTGACTTTTTCATTTTGGTTGACGCTGCAAGCCCATCCGGGTTCACATCGAGGGACCCATGAAGTCAAATTACAATTTTTGTTTGGTTTAAGTATATTGATCTTTGTTGCATTTTCTCCAATGTTGTCATAAACTCTAAACAAATCAATTCAAAAAGAAAGACATTTTAAGATTAAAGAAAATGAACCAAATTCACAAAACACACATTACTTCATTTCTTTCCCAACATGTATAACATACATATGAATGAATCCTAAGCATATCTATACACACAAATGAGGATATTTAACATATATTATAATGCATGCTAAGTAATCCATTTAAGGATACTTAGAAGATTAAGATGCATGATTTTCTTTAGTAGAAAAGAGTTTCTTTATCCAATTTTCACATACACACATGAAAGTAAGAAAGGCATAAGTGAGTACAAAGATCATTGTTAACGGAGATGTACAAGACCTACTTAGGGCTACTTAAAGCCTCGCAACCTTGGGGTTGTCCAGACTAATATATCACTTTCCTTAAATACAAACATGTGTATAAAAGAAATGAAATGGAAGGAGAGAATGCAAAAGTTGTGTTAATTGATTCATTTTTGTTTATGCAATTTATGTGTGCAAGCATAGGTAACCTTCCTTAAGTGGTAGCATAGGAATGAATAGGATGTAGAATTAGGTAAGTGTTAGGTTCTTTTCAAATGAACCATACAACTTACCAACTCTTATTCAAAACTACGCTAACATAAGAGAGAAGGGAAACCTATACTAAGCACACCCTTATATCCTTCACATGCAAGCTTATAATTAAAATATAAGTAGTATACTTTCAGATTTGATAATTGATTTATATATTTTGAAAATAATTTGAATTAGTAGTGATAATAGTCACTCATATTTCGACTTTAGCCAACATATACAAATTTAACATAAAGTAAACAATTTTATTTTTAAAATTGAATTTGAAAAATATGAATGCATGAAATCACATGACATACAAATTTAACATGTTGGGGAAAGAATCAAAGCAATGAAAGCATGTAAACACATTCAGTTCAATTAAATACTAAAGACATTCATATGGAATAAGAAGGTTTAAAATAAATCAAAGTGAATTCATTGTGATTTTTGTTTGAGTTTGAGTTTGATTTAATTTTAAAAAGATGAGTTGAGTTTGATGTTCCTAACCCATTCCAACATGTGTTTGATGTTTTGATTTAATTTTTAGATGATTAGATTCATTTTTATGTATTAGTTAGGTTTGGGTATAAATTAAGTAACTTAATTAACCCTTACCTACACTACCTTAGCATAGTTAACCAAATAATTATGAGCCAATGAGATGACATAAAAACTCACAAGGAATTTAAATTTGTAATGCACCTAGGAAGAAAAGGGCCTAATGTAATTTGGCTCATGATTAATGGTTAATTAAGCTAAAGAGTTTAGCTTAAGTAATTTCAAAATAGCCTTTCATACATATGAATTGGGTTTTGATATCCTTAATTGAACTTAGGCTAGCAAACACCTAAGCATCTATCCAAAGTAGATTAATTAAGTTTTAAAAGTTTTTAAAATTTTAAGAAAATTAATTAAGGGGATAATTACTGAATTAACACTTAATTAAGAGAAATTAAGGAGAGAAAATGGTGTTTAGGTAATAGCTTAGGGGAAATGCCCCAAAAGTATTCCCTTGTTGACTTGATGAGCCTCATGTTCAATATGATCAATTTTGATGATAACAAACAAATACTTGGATGTTCTAATGAATATTTTTATGTGTTTCAGATATATTAATTGCTAATTATATATCCAATACATGTCACAATATGTTTGAGGAAATTGCAAGAATAGAAGAATGAAAGATAGATCAAAAGGGATAATGTGAAGCTCAAGATACAATATTTTAGGTTATATGCATTTATAACTATCTTAGAAATTCATATGAGTTCATTGGCATGAATTAATTTGCTCACAACTTAACATATTATTTTAATGAGATTAATTTACATAAATCCCTATCTAATTAACATTCAATTATATGTTTCATACATAGCATTTGAATTGTCAAAATAATAAATGATAATAAATTATGATCATTAAGTGTAATTATTTTATTTAATTAATATAATTAATTTTTTTATTTTAATTTGAAGATTATATGATAACTAACATATATATGATTATATATAAATTATCTCATAATATTTAAATGTCATATTTCAAAATTAACAAAACTATAAAAAATTTTGTATTTTAGCCAATGTCATTTTATTATCAAGGAATTTATATCTCATTTTATCGCCAACAAATTCCTTGAATTTTTTTCCTTTAATTTGATAGGTTACATGACCCACGTTTGATTAAAATTGAATTTATTATGACTTTTCTAACATTAGCTTATTTTAATAAAGAATGCATGCTACATGCTTTGAATATATTAAGAGTCATATTTGATTATTTTTTACTTGCCCATGTGAATAACTGAATTTTGGCTGCTTGAATTTAATATTTATTTAATATAAATTATATTTTTATTGAATGTTAAATTATTATATGATAAAATTATGTTAGAATAATATATTTTTTGAAATAATTCAAAATGACCTTCTTGCCTATAAATAACCCTTATTCTCTTCATGAAAGCATTCCTCATTCAAATTTAAAATCCCTCCAGCAAATCTAAGAGAAAATTTTCTAGATTTTCCTTCCAAGTGTTCTCCAAAAATTGCAAGATCAAATCCTTGGTTTGGAAGCTTCAACATCTTAAACTAAGCAAGCTTTCTCAAATTACTTGAGTTTATTTTCTTGATCTTAATCCCTTTTTAAGTTGTTCATACTATTTTCACCATTTAATTATTCTTTTCAATTTATACATTTTGGTGGATTAGTCTTTGGACATCAAAGTCTAAGTTTTTGCACATCAAAGTTTCTTCAATCATTTTTTTTTGTGAAAAACTCTTGTGATAGTTCGTAGGATTTATTTCAACTTGTTAAAATTTTTATCTTCCTACAAATTTCTTTAAGTTTCTTGAAATATTTCTTCACTAGTATTATTTAAAAGATCATTTATTCTTATATCTATTTTAGAAGTATATTTTAGCATTTCAAATTAATTTATTGTGCTAAAATTATTTTCATATTTGCTAGATCTATCTTTTTAATTAAAAGCTTACTAGTTTACTTAAATTTATCATATACTAATTTTATTTAAGTATTTTGTGATTAGTTTCATTAATTAAAAGCTTCATTTTGGTTAAAACAAAATAAATTATTGATGGAATTTTAGAGTATATGCTAGATCTATTATAAATCAAGTTTCCTTATCAAAATTATTAGTAAGTGTAAAGTGATCATTTATAAGTTGTGAGATCACTTTTTGAATTGGATAGCTTGGTATATTTGTGAAGATTTATTTTATCAAAATTTACTATTTTGTATTTTTCTTTTCACGCTGTAAAATTTATATTGAGCTTGTACTGCCTAGGAGAGTATATATATTGTTGTACCAGCTCGAGGAGAGAGTACTATTCGTAAGTTATTTTTGCATTTAGTGGATTCCTAGCCAGGGGTGCCTAAGCGTGGACGCAGACCAATTTTGGGGTTTGGTCGAACCACATAAAAATTGTGTTCCTATTATCTCTCTTTACTTTACTATATTTTTATTTTAGCTGCATTAAGAATTGTATCTTGTCATTATAAAATCAAAAATTAATTTTCTACTATAACTTAAAATTTAAGATTTAACTTTTAAAATTTTTAATATCGCCCAATTCACCCCCCTCCCCCACTCTTGGGTGCTATTGTGACTCACAATTGGTATCAGAGCCTAAGCTCTTTTATTGGCTTAACATCCAAGAGTAGATCTTTTCACTATGTCATAAGTTTTCCCAAAGGGTTCACTACCAGAGGGACAATCCACTCATAGACCTCCACTTTTAGATAGTGTACCATTTGATTATTAGAAAAATAGAATTAGTGTATTTTTAAGAGGTCAAGATGCACGCATGGGGTATATGTTGACACATCAATATCATACACCCATAATAGAAGTAAATGACATTAAAGTAGAAAAATCTTTTGAGGAATGGACCGTAGCTGAAAGAGAACTTGATGAATCAAATGCTAAGGCTTGTATACATTGTGCTTTTTTACCTGATGATTAAATGAAAATTTCTATGTTAAGTATAACAAAAGAAATATGGGATAAACTCATTATAACTTATGAATGAACTAGTGAAGTTAGAGATGCTCACATAAACAAACTTATTCATGAATATAAGTTATTTCATATGTCTCTTTCTGAATCTATTTCTGATATGTATACTAGATTCATGACAAATAACATTATTGCATTCTCTTGGAAAACATATAGGAATCAAGACTTAGTCTATAAGATTCTTAGATGTCTTCCAAAAGAATGGGAAGCTAAAGTAACATCTATTAGTGAAGCTAAGAATTTATCTACTTATCCATTTGATCAGCTTTTGGGTTCTTTGATAGCACATGAACAGGTTATTGCTCAGAGGGATAAGAAGGAGAAAGAAAAATCCATTGCATACAAGTTGATGATAGTGATGAGCATAACACCTCAAGCTCAGATGGTGATAGTGATGAGGTGGTCATGCTATCCAAAAGGCTTGGGAACTTGCTAAAGTAGAAGAATCAAAGGTATAAAAATCCTAAAAATTATAAATTTCAAACTAAAAAATATCCTACATGTGAAGGGATCATTTACTATCATTGTAAAAAGCTTGGACACATAAGAGGTGATTGTCCATAACTTGTTGAATCAAAGAAGAAAGAGATTGATGTGGAAAGAAGAAAAAATATGAAGGAGAACAAGTACCATAAGAAGAAGAAGAAGGCTTTATGGGCCAATCCAGATTCAAATGAATCAAGTACTTGCTCATCTAATGAAGAGGTCAACATATGTCTTATGACAAATAGAGAATCTGACTTAGATTCTCAAGAGGTATGTAATGATATATCTTATGATGAATGACGCTTTTAATGATTTAGTTATTGAATATAAAAAATTAAAAAGAAAATACAAAACCTTAGAAAAAGAACATAAAAATTTAGATATGCACTTTTGTGATTTAAAAAATGAATGTGATAATTTAAAAAGTAAAAATACTTCCTTGTTGAATTGTTCCTTACTTGTATGTAAACTTGAAAGAGAGAATATCTTGTTAAAAGTAATATTAGAATTATGTTTGAAATCACAAGTTCATTATAATGCTTCATCAAGTAAAACATTTAGTAAAAATTATTTGCATCATACATATCCCACTCATATACCTTATAATTATCGTGGTAAGCCATATGCAAACACTAATGTTTGGTGCAATTATTGTGATAGAAAAGGGCATATTTCATTTGATTGCTATGCACGTAAATTACAAAACACTAAGCAATCATCTTATGTATGGGTACCAAAAGGTACAAGCACTAAATAAACCACATATGCTAGATATCTTGCTTCAAATTTAGAATGTGGACCCAAATATGTTTGGGTTCCAAAAGTTAACATGTGAGTTTCTTTTGTAGGAATGCCTTCAAAGCAAAATCAAAGAAGGCATGTGGTACTTGGATTGTGGATGTTCAAGACATATGACAGGAGATAAAGATAAATTCATAACTTTAGAATCAAGTGATGGAGGATTTGTTACATATGGAGATAATGCAAAGGGAAAGATCATTGGCATTGGTTCTATTTGTAATAATTCTATCACTTTAGATAAAGTTTTTCTAGTAGAAGGATTAAAATATAATTTAATTTCTATTAGTCAATTATGTGATAAAGGTTTGAATGTAGTATTCCATGCATCATATTGCATTATAAAAACTAATGAAAATGTTTTGTTAGTAGGACAAACATATAAAAATATTTGTCATTGATTTATATAGCTTTCATGATGTGAATTTGAATTTACTTTATTTTAAAAGCACTCATGATGATATATGGTTATGACATAGGAGACTATGTCATATTAACATGCACACACTCAATAAAATTGTTAAACTTGATTTAGTAGTTGGATTGCCTAATTAAAGTTTCACTCAAACTATGTTTGTGATGCATGTATTCATAGTAAGCATTCTAGAAGCTCATTTAAAAGTAAAAATATTATTTCTATTTCTAGACCTTTAGAATTGTTGCACATGAATTTATTTGGTCCTATTAGCATTACTAGCTTAGGTGGAAAAAATTATGGTTTTGTGATTGTTGATGATTTCTCTATATATACTTGGGTTTTGTTTGTAACTTACAAGGATGATATTTTTAGTGAGTTTAAAAAGTTTTCTGAATATATTCAAAGAGAGCAAGGCATTTTGATTAATAGGGTTCAAACTGATCATGGTGGCGAATTTGAAAATAAATTATTTGAGGATTATTGTGATGAACATGAGATTAGACATAATTTTTCTACACCTAGAACTCCCCAACAAAATGGAGTAGTAGAGAGAAAAAAATAGAATTTTAATTGAATTAAGTAGATCTATGCTTGATGAGTATAAATTGCCAAAATATTTTTGAGCAGAAGCAATAAATACTGCATGTTATGAGATGAATAGGATATATTTTAGACCAATTTTGAAGAAGACACCCTATGAATTATTTTTTGGAAAGAAACGTCAGATTGAACACTTTCATGTATTTGGATATAAATGCTTTATTTTGAATAATGGAAAAGAGCATTTAGGTAAGTTTGATTGCAAATCAGATAATGGTATTTTCTTAGGATACTCTCTTTCTAGTAGAGCTTATAGAGTTTTCAATAAAAGAAAAATGATTGTAGAAGAATCAATACATATTATTTTTAATAAAAATTTAATTGATCCCATTAGAAATGAAGTGATTGATAAAGAGATTGATAATTTTAAGAAAATATCTTTAGAAGATAATGTGGATGATTTATTGCCTAAAGAATGGAAATATAATAAAAATCATCTAAAGAAACTAATTATAGGAGATCCTTCAAAAGGAGTTATGACCAGAAGACATAGTAGAGAGGTTGTAGATCATTCAACATTTTTATCTGAGGTTGAACCTAAAAATTTAGAAAAAGCATTAAAAGATAATTTTTGGATTATTGTTATGGAAGAGGAGTTGAATCAATTTGTAAGAAATGATATTTGGGAATTAGTCCCAAGACCCCAAGATCAAAATGTCATTGGAACAAAATGGGTCTTTAGGAATAAGTTAGATGATTTAGGTTGTATTGTTAGAAATAAAGCTAGGTTAGTTTCACAAGGGTACACACAAGTTGAAGGTATAGATTTTGAAGAATCTTTTGCACCCGTAATAAGACTTGAAGCTATTAGATTACTCCTTGCTTATGCTTATTTTAGGGATTTTAAACTTTTTCAAATGGATGTCAAGAGTGCATTTTTGAATGGATTTATTGACCAAGATGTATTTGTAGAGTAACCATTGAATTTGAGAGCCTTGATCCAAATCATGTGTATAAATTAAAGAAAGCCTTATATGGTTTAAAACAGCTCATGCTTGGTATGATAGGTTAAGTAACTTTTTGATAGATTATGGATTTAGAAAGGGTAGAGTAGATACCACCTTATTCCTTAAGAGCATAGATAATGCTTTGATTGTGGTACAAGTGTATGTAGATGATATATTATTTGGAAGTACAAATGAATCTTTGTGCCATGAGTTCTCATCTTTGAGGTCTAAAGAGTTTGAAATGAGTATGATGGGAGAAATTAATTTTTTTCTTAGGTCTTCAAGTGAAGCAACATGAAAATTGTACATTCATCTATCAAACTAAGTACTCAGATGAATTGCTTGAGAGGTTTGACATGAAAAGATTTAAATATAGTAAAACTCCTATGAGCCCATCTACAAAATTGGATTTAAATGAATTAGAAAAATCTGTTGATCAAAAACTTTATAGGAGTATGATATGTTCACTTTTATACCTTGTTGCTAGTAGGCCTGATATTATGTTTGTTGTTTGTTTGTGTGCTCATTTTTAGGCCAACCCAAAGAATCTCATTTAATAGCTTAAGTGTATCTTTCGGTATTTGATAGCACTACTTAGGGGTATGGTATCTTAAAATTCTTTATCATATGATTTGGTTGTTTCTCGATTTTGAATGTAAAGTAGATAGAAAAAGCACATCGCACATGTCAATTTTAGGATCATCACTTGTGTCTTGATCATCCAGAAATAAAATTAGAAATTTATCCACTCTGAGAGTACATACGTAGTTTTAGGTCCTTTGGTTAAAGCAACAATTAAAAGATTTTGGTATTAAGCAAGATCACATTCTAGTTTAGTGTGACAATACTCTATTAGTTTGACCAAAAAATCCTATCCACTCACAACCAAGCATATAAAATTAGACATTTTTACTAGGGATCATGTTTTGAAAGGTGATGTTAATATTAATTTCATTAGTATTGATTTACAAATTACAGATATTTTTACAAAACCATTACCAGAAGAACGTTTCTGTACTTCAAGACGCATGCTTGGAATGTTAGATCCTAATATTTAAAATTATATGTAGTTTGTCCTCACTTTTTTGATGTTGTCAAAATGGGGAGAAGAGTAAAATGTTGGTTAGTATTAAGTCTACTTCATGCATATACTTAGGGGGAGCAACATTATTCATCTCTTGTGTATAAATTTTTTTTAGAAGAGAATTAAAAAAAAAAAACTATAATGAAAGGTCAATTTGCACCTTCATCAAAATTAATACCCAACATTAGTTTATCATCATCAAAAAGGGAGAGATTGTTGGCTTAATGAGCCTCATGTTCAATCCGATCAATTTTGATGATAACAAACGAATGTTTGGATGTTCTAATAAATGTTTTTATGTGTTTCAGATATATTAATTGCTAATTACATATCCAATACATCTCACAATGTGTTTGAGAAAATTGCAAGATTAGAAGAATGAAAGATAGATCAAAAGGGATAATGTGAAGCTCAATATACAATATTTTAAGTTCTATGCATTTATAACTATCTTAGAAATTCATATGAGTTCAATGACATGAATCAATTTACTCACAATTTAACATATTATTTTAATGAGATTAATTTATATAAATCCCTATCTAATTAACATTCAATTATATGTTTCATACATAACATTTGAATTGTCAAAATAATAAATGATAATAAATTATGATTATTAAGTGTAATTATTTTATTTACTTAATATAATTAAATAATTTAATTTAATTTGAAGATTATATGATAACTAACATATGTATGATTATATATAAATTATATCACACTATTTAAATGTCATATTTCAAAATTAACAAAATTATGTGGAATTTTGTATTTTAGCCAAAGTCATTTTATAATCAAAGAATTTATATCTGATTTCATCTCCAACAGATTCCTTGGATTTTTTTTCCTTTAATTTGATAGGTTACATGACCCACGTTTGATTAAAATTGAATTTATTATGACTTTTCAAACATCAGTTGATTTTAATAAAGAATGTATGCTACAAGCTTTGAATATATTAAAAGCCATATTTGATTATTTTTGAGTTGCCCATGTGAATAGCCAAAATTTGGTTGCTTGAATTTAATATTTATTTAATATAAATTATATTTTATTGAATATTAAATTATTATATGATAAAATGATGTTAGAATAATTTTTTTTTGAAATAATTCAAAATAACCTTCTTGCCTATAAATATCTCTTATTCTATTCATGAAAGCATTCCTCATTCAAATTCAAAATCCCTCCAACAAATCTAAGAGAAAATTTCCTAGATTTTTCTTCCAATTGTTCTCCAAAAATTGTAAGATCAAATCCTTGGTTTGGAAGCTTCAACATCTTGAACTAAGCAAGCTTTCTCAAATTACTTGAGTTTGTTTTCTTGATCTTAATCCCTTTTTAAGTTATTCATACTATTTTCACCATCTAATTATTCTTTTCAATTTATACATTTTGGTGGATTAGTCTTTGGACATTAAAGTCTAAGTTTTTCACATCAAAGTTCTTCAATCATTTCTTTTTGTGAAAAACTCTTATGATAGCTTGTAGGATTTATTTCAACTTGTTGAAATTTTTATCTTCCTACAAATTTCTTTTGGTTACTTGAAATATTTCTTCATTAGTATTATTTGAAAGATCATTTATTCTTAAATATATTTTATAAGTATATTTTAGCATTTTAAATTAATTTATTATGCTAAAATTATTTTCATATTTGCTAGATCTCTCTTTTTAATTAAAAGCTTACTAGTTTACTTAAAATTATCATATACTAATTTTATTTAAGTATTTTGTGATTAGTTGCATTAATTAAAAGCTTCATTTTGGTTAAAATAAAATAAATTCTTTGCTGGATTTTAGAGTATATGCTAGATCTATTATAAATCAAGTTTCTTTATCAAAGTTATTAGTAAGTTATAAGGTAATCATTTATAAGTTGTGAGATCACTTTTTGAATTGAATAACTTGGTAAATTTGTGAGAAATTTATTTTATCAAAATTTATTATTTTGTATTTTTCTTTTCGTGCTATAAAATTTATATTGGGATTGTACTCGCCCCTTTGTATGAGAGTACATATTGTTGTAGGGGTTGTACTCACCCCGTTATAAGAAAGTACTATTTGTAAGCTATTTTTGCATTGTGTGGATTCGTAACAAGGGGTGGCTAGGTGTGGACGTAGGCCGGTTTTGGGGTTTGATCAAACCACGTAAAAATTGTGTGCCTATTGTCTCTCTTTACTTTACTATACTTTTATTTTTTGTTGCAATAAGGATTGTATCTTGTCATTATAAAATCAAAAATTAATTTTCTACTAAAACTTAAAATTTAAGATTTAACTTTTAAAATTTTTAATATGGCCCAATTCACCCCCCCTCTTGGGTGCTATAGTGACTCACATCCCTAAACCTCCTACCTACTGGACTAACCTTAATAAACTCTAATCATATATTGAAACCACTAATCACACCTTAATTATCCTTAATGATATAGGGAGGGTAATTAGGAAACCCACAAGCAATTTTCCTAATTAAGCTTTCAATAAATTCCAAGAAAATTAGAGGAAAGAGAAGTCATCCCCTAAAATATACCCTATGAGTTTGGGATTAATTAGAGGCTTAATTAAAAGGTAATTAGCAAAATGAAGTCTCCAATTAAACCCAAAATCAGAGAAAAGCATAATTCAAAACCCAATGAAATTAATTTTAAAATATTCTAGGTTGAATTATCTTTCCATAAGATTTTATTTCATATTTTTCTGAATTTTATTGAAGGAGATATGAATTTTAGAATATCTATAAATTAATTAGCACTTAATTAAATCCCTAACTAATCCTTTGGCTCACGGCGGGATGCGTGGTTGCGGCGGCCAACGCGCTTTACACGCATCGCGCCGTGAACCCATCACTTAAACATCAAATCCAAATGGCAGCGTGACGACAGACGCACTTTGATCTCTACCGTCCGATCAAAGATCGGACGACCAGAGATCTCCCCGCGATTTTAAAATGGATAAAGGATTTTCTAAATGTGCATTTAATCTCTGTCGTCCATCCAAAATGCGCGGATGGACGGCCAGAGATCTATCCCTACCAATCCCTGCAAAAAAATGGAGATCGTCCACCTTTGCAGCCATGATCCGAGCTCAATTGAGCTCGGATTGAATTGGAAATCAACCCACACCATCTAAGCATGGGTACAAACACATCTAACGGTCAAAACTCCATGGAATTAAAATTTCTTTCAGAAAGCTCCACACCACATTGATTTTAATGGTCATAAAATGGCATACCTCACCGGAGGTGATCACTGGCGCTCGATTCCCTTGGAGAAGCTTCGTCTAGTCGAGATGAAGCTCTGTTGAGAGTTTGAGCTCTTGAAGTTGAGTGTAGAGGGACCAACTCCTCCTCAGCCTGCTTGCAGTCTTGATCGAGCTAGACTTCATCTTGCCTTGGAAACTTGAAAGAGAGCTTGGGTGCACTCGACTTACCTCTTTGATGGAGTGTGCAAAGGGAATTTGGTGGAAATTGAGTATGGAGAAAGTTAGCTCTTGATTTTCCTCCCTGCTTTCACCGCTCAAAATCGAGGATAGGAAAATGGCTAGAGCTCTAGGAAGTTAGGGATCACTCTCTGATGGCTCCTTACTCACTCTAGTACTCAATCAAATGTGGAATTGCATAATTCAGATTGAATTAGGGGGAGTATATCTCCCCCTTGAAGGATCGGATGGTCGCAAACCATTGTGCCATTTTGATCCAATTGATCACAACAGGAAGGTTGTTTAAGCTATTAGGAGTGTGCACATAGTCGATTTGAGCCAAGAAGTGGATTGCCAACCTCCCATGTCCTTGAAATTGAGTGGAAGAGGGAGTTTGAATTTGCCATTTTGACCCATGGGGTCGGGTTTGGCCTTGGGGCCAATTGGGCTGACCCAAACCCATTGGGTTGGGTGCTCTTCATTAGGTCCCCTTGAGCTATTAGGAAAGCATCAAGTGGATATGAAGAGGGTATGGCCAAATTATCCATAGATTAGATCAAAATTTGTTCTATGGCATAGGAGTAGAATGGTTATTTTACTGATTTTTCAATTTGGATATGTTTGGTAGGTGGAGAAACTAGGTTTGGCCAAGTTTCATGAGATTTGGAATTCATTTGATAATGTTTGGCTCATGTTGACCCATTTAGGTTAAATTAGATCAACTTGGGTCAAGTTGGCCAATTGGTCAAATTAGGTCAAACCAAGGGTTGGGTCAAGTTCATATGACAATTTGAATGTTTTGGTGGCTTTGGTTTGGTTCAATTTGGCTTAGATCAAATTTTGACACATTTTGACCCTTTAAGTCAAGTTGGGTCAACTTGGGTCAAGTTGGTCTATGTTAAGCTCAAATGTTGGCTTGGTCCAGTTCAAACATAAGTCATTAATGAACTTAGATTAATGATTTCAATCAATTTGGCCTATGGTGGAATTTGGCTATGTTAGGTTTCATTTTGGGCTAAGTGTTGACATGGTAAACCTTAGGTTTGACTTGGTTTGACCCAATTTAAATGATTGATCATCCCATGATGATTGTTGACCATGATGAGAGGCACATGTGAGTTTGGTTCAATCCAAATTGGTTAGGATTATAATTTGACTCATAAGGGTACTTTAGGTCACTTTGGGTCAAATGAGCCTAAGTTGGTCAAAGCTTGATTTGAGCTTTAGTGATCTTGTATATGGACTTATGATTAAAATATAAATCCATTTACAAATAGTTTGAAGTCAAATGAGTTTTGATCCATTTGACAATTTCATATTCAAAGGAAGAATATGAAAGAATTTAGGCTTTGATTTTTGAATTGGATTTTGATTTGAGTGATTGAAGTTTGTATTTATATATGGGTTCATGATTGTAGGGTTGATTGAATCATGAAAGAAAATCAAGAGTTTGACTTGATTTGAAGTTGATTTGGCTAAGTTCAAGATTTTGACTAGAAAGGCTTAGGTTGGATTTCGGGTTGATTTGAATTTGATTTTTTGGAATTGGTTTTGATTGTTTGAATTTATATTTCATTTATATATGTGAATATATATGAGAATGTAAATTGATCATGAGAAAATTCAAGGATTTGAAGTGGTTTAATCATGATTTGGGTTAAGTCCATTAAGAAGGATCTTAAGGACTTAGGAAAATTTTATAGTTTGGAGTTTAAATTTTTGAATTTGGTTTGATTGGTTTATATTTATATTTTATTTATATATGTGAATATAAATGAGGATATGAATGAATTATGAGAAAATCTCATGAGTTTGAATTGATTTGATCATGATTTTGGCTAAGTCCATTAAAAAGAATATTTAAAAGACTTAGGAAATTTCATGAATTTAGTTGAAATTTTGAGTTTAGTTTGATTGATTTGAATTTATATTTCATTTATATATGTGAATATAAATGATAATATAAATGGATCATGAGAAAATATCAAAGATTTGATTTGATTTTGATCATGATTTTGACTAAGTCCTTAAGAGAGGATTAAGGACTTAGAAAAATTTGGACTTTAGAATTTTGATGGATTTTGATCATGGGTCTCAATCATAGATTTCAATCATGGAATTGATTTGAGTTCGGAGAAAATCAAATAGAATTGATTTGGAGTTTGACTTGAATGAAGGAAAGTGAGGAATTTTTAAGCTAATGGTAGGTAGATTTTTCTAAAACCCCTAAGGCATGAGCTATTCCTATAGCTAACTCTTCTAAGTCTCTAGGGCTAGGTAGAGTGTCCACTTAATCACTAAATGTGTCTTAAGACTAAGGAACTCTTAAAGTGTAAGAGGAATCTTATGCCTAAGATGGAGGGGTTAAGAGCTCATTCTAAAAATGAGATCAACAGTAGGTCATCTGTATGCATCCTTCCACAAGTTTGTCAAAGCAGCAAGCATAGTGCTGAAGATATACGTACACTTCCTTACAAGTCAATGTGGATAAATCAGGTCAATCCTTCATCAAGTCCGTCAAGCTTAAAGTTAGGATAGACGGAATTCTAAATCTCAAAACAAGCAAACCAATTCCTCCATCAAACTCAACTAAGCATGAAGCTAGGGTCGGAGGAAACCCAAATCTGCAATAACATAGAAGAAAGAGATCTTGAAACCCATCAAGCGAGAGTGGTAAAGGTCTTAATACTCGATCGACAAATCACCATCCCGTCGTTTAGCATGTCCAAAATAAGGCATCATACTAATGACAAATCTTATCACAGCTCTATAAGCTATTGAAATCGAAGATGAAGTGATTCAAGAGCTGCGACAAACACGAAAGGTCAACCAGTTTTCAACAAATATGATTCGTTTCATGCACGAATCACATTTGTTGACCTGCATATATATTGCGTGAATCGAGTCATGCTTATAAGTCAAATTAGAAGGATTTCGGATGCAACAATGCTTAAATCGGAGCTGAAATACACTCAACGATGCCAAAAGTCAATTGAATCGACTTCCGATTGACGAACAGACTTTGTCATTGCGTTCAGAATGTCGAAATTGACCAGAATATACATATTCCACAATCTAACGAACAACCAATCAAGTGATCGAGTCATCGATGTGTTGACGCTTATATCAGAGTCGGGAGACTGTGATGATTTTTAAACAACCTCCGTTCATGAAATTGATTGTGTTGTTTGCCTCAAAATGTCAAAATCAATAAAAATAAGACTGTCGCGATTGATTCAAATGAATCTACGTGAATATTGAGATGTCGGAAGTGATAATGCATATTTTGAAATAAAATTGATCCAATTCGACGCCGACTCGAACCAAATGGACTCTGATTGCAAAACGGATCTTGCCATTGAATCCAAAATATTGAATTTGCTTAGAAATGATATTTATATTATGCAAAGTTGAGTTTAACAGATATACATATTTTTTTAAAAATTAAGTTTATTTGTGAATTAATCAAATAAAATTTAAATCGATAAAACAAAAAAGGAGAATTTTAATGTATTTTTCTCATCGACTCCCTTCGTCCGCTCATCCACGGGAAAATATTCGAGTCCACGTAGCTTTACGGCGGACTCAATCGCATGACGTCATTAACGCCAAAAATGACGCAGTTTAAACGTTTTGCGGCGATCGCCCGACGACCGATTTTCGTCTAAACCTGGGAACCAAATATCTGCGTTTATTCTTTCGTAATACTCAGATAGGCTTTCGACGAAGAGATTTTCCCGAGCTCCTCACGGCCGGCCCACCCCGTCTTGGATCGGGCTTCTGCATTTCAAATTGAGGTATTCGGTGGTTATAATGAGGTATTTCCATATGCATTGAAGTTGAGAGATTTTAGGGTTTTCTTTGTCTTTGTCCATTACAATCCATCGAAGTGTTTAGGTTTCTTTATGGCGTTTCAAGATATATACCTGCTCACTGCATCTCTGCACTCAGACCCTGTACCTCCCGATATTAGACGATTTTCTTGTTTTGTTGATTGTTCTTCTGTACTGTAATCTCAAACCCAACAAGATCCCTCTTTACTTATTTGAGATTTTTCACCCATTTTTCCCCGTTTGGAGGGCATACTATGGATAAAACCGCTCAATAACTAGGAGGTTGTGTTTGGTTTGGGTGTATTTTGTGGAGAAAATGAATTGCACTCTGCACCTGTACTCCTCACAGACTGCATCTCTGCACTCACTGCACTCTGCACTCTCTACAGACCAGACCCTCCTGGATAGTAGACATTTTGGGATGTTTTTCTTGATTGCTCTGGTCGATTGTTGAGACAATGTTTACCGCTAACTGGAAGTAGAGGTTGTTTGGAAGCTAATTTAGATGCTTGTTTGCAAAATGTACTCACCAACCGCCTGCACCTCTGTTCTATACTTTCTTGAGATTTTGGTTTGGATGTATTCGTGGAGAAAATGAATCGTCTATACCCTGCCTCTGCACTGCATTCTCCTGCACTGCATCCTCCATACCTCTATACCCTCAGACCTCCACTGCACCTCATACTTCTTGAGATTTTGTCGGTTTCTGTGGGAGAAAATGAACTGCATTCCTCTGCATTCTCAGCACCTCCTGCACTGCATTACAGATGAGACATTTTTTGGGATGTTTTTCTTGATTGCTCTCGATTGTTGAGACAATGTTTCTGCTTAACTGAGGTTATTTGGAAGCTAATTTAGATGCTTGTTTTTAAAATGTACTCACCAACCGCCTCCTCACCTCTATACTTTCTTGAGATTTTGCCGGTTTGGATGTGTTACGTGGAGAAAATGAATCAGCACTGCATCTATGTATCTCTACCTCTGTACTGCATCACCTCTGTTTCCTGTACTCTCCTGGATAGAGACATTTTGGGATGTTTTTCTTGATTGCTCGGTCGATTGTTGAGACAATGACGCTTAACTGGGAAGTTGGAAGCTAATTTAGATGCTTGTTTGCAAAATGTACTCACCCAACCGCCTCACTCCTGCACTCTATACTTTCTTGAGATTTTGCGGTTTGGATGTGTTTTGTGGAGAAAATGAATGCACTGTACCCCCTGTACACTGCACTCCTCTGACTCACGATAAGGTTTTAATCCAAAGATCGCTAATATTCGATTACCTTAGCTTTATTTTGAAGTTCGATGCCGCAAAAGGATAACGTGACGCGCAGTGGCATCGAGCATTATTTGATAATATTACGCCGCTTCACCAAGTGAAGTGATCGAAATATTGAAGCGGCTTCACTGAACCAATTCACATCACATTGCACGCAACAAGACTTGCCATAACCTCTATCCCATCTTTGGGACATCGACAGCTTTTTTATTGGGTGGCGTGCATTTCTTTCTGGATGAAGT
Organism: Cymbidium sinense; assembly: GCA_021442155.1. Classification (NCBI taxonomy): domain Eukaryota; kingdom Viridiplantae; phylum Streptophyta; class Magnoliopsida; order Asparagales; family Orchidaceae; genus Cymbidium; species Cymbidium sinense. The sequence continues at coordinate 124,613,775 of CM038223.1, forward strand.
ACGATGATCGGGATGCCAAACAAAGGGGAGAAAGTTTTATGGCGAAATCCCCATTGATAGTCACCGATTATAAGAATAAGCTCGACAATCTGATATTTCATCGGCACGGTTTGCTGTTGTACATCGTTTTCTTATTTCAAATTTGTTCTTTGCATACCACAACTATAGTAGCTAGTTTAATTGCTACCCGATAATATCGAAAAATTTCGAGTACAAATTGGGCTATAGCCTTCTTAGTGTCTCAATTCAATGGCATTACAAGAAAGATGCAACCAGCGCTGGCTACATGAGTGGCTTTGTGCCTCTTCTTATGGTATGCTCCGTCTGCTAGTTTAGTTTTACTTGATGTGAGCAATTTAACTCAGATACATTTTTTTGTTGTAGATGCAAGCACATTATTGATAATCACATTTCCATCTCGACGCAATATATTTGCTTAAAATAAAGTTTCGAGATGTTGCCTGACGATTTGGGAGGAGACCAGTACGTGAAATTAGTTATGTTCATTCATTTCGGTAGTGATGCATTTACATATGTTTAGTCGTCATATCTCTACCTTTGGTTTAACAGTGCCTCACACTCGAGGACTTATCGAAGAGGAGACTGCTCATTGAATCATCCTCTCATCCACATGAAACTTCCATAGAACTTCGACATCCCCGTCCATGTCCATCTATCCCATCGATTCAGATATCTCTCTAGATATTCCCCAAGCGGTGTCTAGCTTGCCCTCTGCTACCCCAATCGTAAGGATCCGCAGAGATAAGTTATTTGGGGTTTGAGGGAGTTGGGAAGTTGTGGCATCCTACCATGCGGACAGAGAGGTCGGATGGATGACATTCATCGCTATGGAAGTTACCCTGTCGCACAGAGAGTACCCCATCCCAGTGAGTGGAAGTCGCTACGAGGAGACCACCGGGTATCTTTCCTTTAGAAGTGGAAGCCTCCTATGGAGTCTTGTGCCGAGAAGATCCGTAGCGTCAAGGGGAGACTCCCACCGAGCATACAAGCTATCGCCCCTTCATTGGCGACAGTACGCCGGGTGAAGGCACGCAGACGAGGAAGAGGAAATCGTGTTCTCCGCTCACCACTTACGTGTTAAGAGTGGTCGCTCGATCGCCATCCACCCACCCGGGCGCGTATTACGTTAATTTAATGAATAATATGATTAAATAGATGACCGTGACGGCAGTTTCACCCTTCAATTGCAGTCGTCAGCCGCCTTTGATGAGCCATCGAGGCTATCTTGTGGAGGAGCACCACCGGTGTAAGGAGAAGTTCGATGCTCAATCTTTCATGACAATGGATATAGATTTTACCAATTAATTTCACTAAATAATTATATTACGTAGAGGCACGGTTGTGGACTTCCCATCAGGGATGGCATGCCCGCCGATGCTCGAACTCATGTACGGCCGTGCTCGCTGTGACAAGTAAGTCACCTGGCATCTTCCTCATATCATTCTAAGTACTTCTGTTCATTTCTTTGCTTTAAAAAATGACTGTGTATGATAATGCAGGGGAGATACTCGCCGGCAATATATTATTATTTCATGAGGCGATGATTTCGATGGACCAAGATCCGCCGATGCACACGCCGATGCGTCGATATCGTGAGAAGTACTCCTGTGGATTGTATGTCCCATTCCTTTACATTTCATGCTTACATGAGTTACTCCTCCAAAATTACTAGTTCGCAATTCATTCTTGATATTCAGACGTTGTGTCTTATAGATGTTATCCTTGTAGAATTATCGCAGATATGCTAAAAGAAAGCAAGATGTATATCCAAAGATGTCATCAGCAGATAGTGCATCCGTGGTCGAGCTTTTACTCCCGCTTATCCATAATCGACTGGACACTTCTTGTCGGTAATATCAAGCTTGGCGTGTGGTCATTTTACTACTCATTGCCAAAACCGACACATAAAGGCATTCTGCCAGAAATGGTATGCACTCTTCTTCGGGTTCTCCTGGGATCACACTAATACCTTATCCATCTTTCGTGATTAAATTCTGCTCAGATATCCATTATTTTGACAAAGAACCCAAAATGGCTGAAACGGTGCGGTTGCACCCAAATTTAACGTGTCGATGGCATGTTCATTTGCAAATACAAGCAAATATCGAGAAGCCCACAATTAACTGGCTCAACAAGGACCTGGACAAAAAATGAATAGATTTAGGTCGATTTTGTTTATGCGATTTTTTGCTTCCTCAAAAAACAATTAAATAAAAGTTTGCACCTTTAGTTGTTCAGTTTAGGTAGGGATAAAACTGTTTGTTATTTCAGTGGGTTTATGTAGTGATAATTCCGTTGTTCCATGTACTGACAATCTGTTTAGGCATGTTCATTTGCATTTCGAGTTTACTATTTCTTTCAGCTTTTTTTTTCACTTCAGCATGGTTGTTGATCATGGCAACTAAATCCTAATGAGGCAATGAGGTGGTTGTTCGATTTTTAGTAGATTTTTGGTCTCGTATTGCATTCTTTGTTGCACTGCACTCTCACCCTGCACTCTTAACTCTCTCGCGGGTTTTGTTTCACTTTCTATTGCTTGTTGTAACATTGTAACTAAATCCCTAATGAGGCAATGAGTCGCTCACGATGAATTTTAGTAGATTGTCACTGCATCTGCATCTCTATACCTGCATCTCAGCACTGCACTGCACCCACTCTGCATCCTCTATACCAGACCACCTCTTCTCCTGCACTCTATACCTCTGCATCACGACTCAGACTCACTGCACTAATTATACTGTATTTATTTTGTACTCTGCATCTATGTACACGCTTATTTTTGGCAAATTTAATGAACTTTTTATGCAAATTAAAGATTTATTTTTAAATAGTCGATGATAATAATAATATATGTAAAAATCAAAATTTAGCGAGCCTTCTATGTACCCACTTATACTGTTAATCATTGAATATTATATATATGAGCCTTCTATGCCAACATTTGAGCTCCAATACTCAATACATATCGAATTGAATATTGTGTTAATCATTGAATATATGTTCCATATGAGAGAAATGGTAAATAGTATTTTTATAAATAAATTTAATCTGAGGCAAAAAATAACCTTAAATACATGAAATGCATCTAATTGGATGCTTCGTTTTATCTTGAGTAGAAATAAATTCAGTTTCAGAGAAAATATGTTTAAAAAAAAACATAACAATACAATTCTTTTCAGAGAAAATCAATTCTATCTAAATATTACATACATCTAATACAATTCTTTTCTAATGTGTTTTTTTTCTAATAAATTCAACAGTGTCATGTATTTTATTTTAAAAAGATAATGATAAATATTAATATTTTTGAGTTGCACATGTAAATGACTGAGAATTGTGTGACATGCAATGTAATTGCATGTAAAATTTAGTCTCACATAAAAAAACTGAAAAGATTAGATTTGAATGATAGCATTTCGGAAACAGAACTCAATGGAAGAACAGAAGACACCAGCAACATATGCCAAGCATTACAATGTTGTACATAAGAACGGATTAAAAAAATTTAGACCTACTAAAACAAAGCAACCATAAAAATCATTTTACAGAAGAAAAAGGAGGCATGAACAGTTAGACCTACAAAAACAATTAAATAGTAAACCTCATCCGGGCTATAGGTAAACAATTCTTCACCAAATAACGCTTCTAGACTTAAAACAACAAAAAATTGAGGACATTCTTGCGAAAAAATTGTACGCCATGACATGACTAAAACATACAAATGAAACTAAAAAATGCCTTCTTGGATAATATCATGCATCAAAATGCCGGCTTGTAATAATATCCATCATGAGCTTGGTATACCCTTCAGCATGTTGGTTGACTGACGAGGTCGAATTGAATTCCTGTGGAACAATATTGTAGTAATAGTACAACATCTTAGTAATTGATGAATAATTTACATCGTCAATGTGCAATATTCTAGGCTTACCTGCGAAAAGCACTGGGGCATAACAGAGAGTGGAGTCAACCGTGATGCATCCCGCTCTACAAAGACTCGGGCTTCACTTTTGTTTCTAAGACAAGAAAATATAATACATTAAAATTTACAGGAAACTATATAAGAATATCGAGGCAAGTAGCATAAGTACTTGTGGATTTTTGGATTTCTCCCAATAAGCGAGCCTTGCGCGAAACACCCTTTGACGTCTCTTGATTGGATCCTTGATTGTCCTTATCCCGATGATGTGGTCGCCTTCTTCTTCTTAACCGACGTCAATGGAGAATTCCCACTTATTACGGAGTCCACTTCATCGATAGTCGCTTAAGAGATGCAAGCATGTAATCCTCGCCTATCTTATTACCCCGCCGGAGCTAATTTGATATGCATATCGACTTATATGATTCCCCGAAAACAATGCCGCCCCATCTCGCTCTCCCATGTACTAACCTCTATATGAACCATCGATGTAGATGTCCCTCTTGCTCGGTAGACCACCGATAAGGAGGTACTTATCCAATGCGCAGCACATCATTCTGGCTAAGAACTCTAATACAAGCAGTGCACAAGTATGCCCATCATTTCAAATTTCGCAACTACAAGAAATATCCATAAGACACACATCATAGTGGACAATCCGGGTTTTGGATGCATTCTTCTTCTCTAAGTTCCTCACCAGTACTCCATGGGCCTATCATCCGACGCGAATGATAATCCCCAACTCCATGCGAAATTCTTCTTGAACATGAGTAAAGCTTCCTCGTATAAAACAAAGCGACTTGTTTAAGAATTGACTACTTAACAACAGAACAATTCGACCTGGATACACTTGAAGTCTTCATCATGTTCATTTCGGCGCCATGTTTCCATCACCTTCTCCAATCCCAAGAAACAATCTGTCAGGGAACTTGTTGGCTTCGAAATACCATGACACACGCTATTTGTGGCCTCACTACGCTGAGTGGACAACAGGCCAATACAAAATCTATCTTTGTTGAATGGACCATTTCTAATTTTGTAAAGTTGATAGCCAAGCATGATCATCTGATTGCCCCTCATCTAGCATGGCACTGCATCCTCAAACTCATCCTCGTGTCACATTTGCTCATGCATGCATAGAATAGCCCTTGAACTCTCTTGTTACTACTAAAGCAATGGACCTTGAGGGGGGCTTTCTTTGAGATATGCCATTGGCACAACCTATGACGCCAGCGCGGTAGTATTCTCGATGGCTCGCCATAGCTGATCTTGATCAAGAATATCGCTACAGGATGCCTTCCACCCATCAACGAAGAAATGTCCGGAATAACCATGTGAATGACTCGATGGTCTCTTCCGAAAAAAAGCTACTCAAGACGCTTTGCCAATGATGATTCACTCCAACGAGCGCACGCATAAGATTATATTTATTGAGCCGATAGCTAGTATCAAAATTATCACATCCCCAAAACAATCAAATTCAACCCTGACATACCATTGCTCCAAAAAAAACTCACCAAGCAATCGACGATCAACCAACATCCCATGCAAACATCTCTCGGCCGCTTGTCTTTCCTTGAACAGTTGTATTAATTTGCTATCACCGCTGTAACTGCGTGATCTTCTTCTTCGGATGAAATTGAAAGCATCTTTTGGTGAATCCAATATTCTCTACCCCCCACCAACTTCCTCGCTAGATATAACGCTCCGTGACTAATGCCGCCTCTCGTATCGTTTTCAAAATCGATGCCTTCATCAAGAACGACTGTATGCGATCGAGAAGATGCAGATCACCTTTGCCGTGAATGATTATGGCTCTATATATTTTTAATGACCAATTCCTCCAAATCCACACCGAATCGAATCATCGCCGGACAACCACTCAGACGCTTTTCTTGAATTTTGTTATATGGTTTAGATTGACTGTTTTTTTTCCACTGCTGCACACGAAAATCTCTCGATTTCAATTTCTTAGAGTTTGGCCAATAACTTGTATGGTCTTTTCTAACAGGGCTGATGTGCATAATCACGATAGGTATAAGCTCGGTTTCATTATGCACAAGCGTTTCAGATACAAATTTGGGTCATTAGATAAAACAACTTCATCACATTCATTCACATTCATCCGCGAAAAAACATAGAGTCCAAACAGTTCAGATAATATACATGTACAGAGAGTACAGAGAGCATGAGGTGCTTGTCAGAGTATAACAAAAAATACCCAAAAAACGCTCAACAAATGGCCAAATCAGAACCTGAGGGTGAGGCACAGAGATGTATAGCGACAGAAGATATAGGTATGGTATATGGCCGGGTGAGGCTGAGACAGAGGGTACAGAGTACAAGAGGTACAGAGTGCAGAGGTACGAGAATGCAAACAGGGAGAGAACAGAACGATAAAGGCCTAGAGAAGATATACAGAATGCAGGGTAGAGTACATAAAAATGCAGAGCAGTATAAGAGTAAAAGGTAGAAAGATAAGTATAGGTCTGAGAGGTATAAGAGGAGCATGCAGAAGATACAGACAAGACAGATAGAGAGCAGAGGTGCCGAAATCTCTAAAATCCCTAAATACCACATCATCATTGATTGATTTAGTTACCATGATCAACAACCGACGAAAGTGAAACAAAACCTGAAAAAAATCGTATATACTGAAAGACACTACAGAGTATATGTAAATAAGACTACAAAATTAATCAATGACCTCCCGAAGATTACATTGAATATGTTTTCTCGAACTTTACAAAAAATCATGAAAAATAAATATGAATACGAAGGATTACAACTCCTTAAAAGATTGATCCATTTTTATTTTATCATCGTATTTCAACGCCTCCATTTCAGATTCATTCTCCTTCTTCATGCTTCTTTCAGAATGCTCTCGGCCTGCAAATAAAAAAATACTGACACGCCTCTAAATGAAGATATATTTTAATTTCTCCCACGATATACTCATTCGCTGTCCGATAAACTAAAAAAAAACGCTGTTCGTCTCTACGCCATTTCGCCAGACTGAAATTAATTGTCAGGTGCGATTGGAGTCAGCAGTTACGTGACTGGACGTAATATTTCCTCCTCATCCACACTTGTTCGTTCGGCCAAAGAAATCCGCACTCGTCCGTTCCCTCAAAGGCACAAGTGAAGGCTCCCGTTCGTCTTCTTAAAAATAGAAAATCGAAAGCCCTCCCCTTTGCTCAACCGATCCCGCCTCTGGTTCCAAAACTGTTCCCTCCTGCTCCCGTTCAGTTTTCTCGGGAAACCGCCACAAAGAAGAATGATTCTTATCCTCCATTCGAGCACTCCAAAACCGCAAGCAACCACTTCCGCTCGTTCGTCTCTACCAAAACCACATGCATTCCTCCTCTCCCTTTCATTCGATTTCCCTCAACGACAAGCAACCCGCAAGATCTCATCTGCCTCACCGTCGAAGCCCTTCTCCTCAATTTTTTCTATTTCTCCTACGAAAAATTCCGCAACCTGATTAAGCTGATTCAGATCCTCTCCAAATACCAAGCTGGCTGCAACTTAAAAATTTTCATCTTGTGTACTCTCCTTTTGTCTGAATTGAATCTTTGTTCTTCATGGCTTTGATGTCGTTCCATCTATAAACTCTCTTCCTCACACCCTAGTTGAATTTCACGCTCTCCATCCTGTTGCTGATTCTCCTCCAGAAGCACCCGTCACCGATAAGCCAGAGGAAGCATTCGCCGTCGATAAGCTAGAGGAAGCCGCTGGTGAGGAGAACAAGGAAGCTGCTCCGACGAAGACGAAGGCCAAGAAGCCAGGTGCCCCTCGTAAGCCGCACCCTACTACCACGCATCCATCTTATTTTGAGATGGTCGGCGATGTGATAACGTCTCTCAAGGAGAAATATGGATCAAGCCAGTACGCTGTCACTAAGATCCTTGAGGATAAACACAAGGATCACCTACCTTCCAATTTGAAAAAGTTGCTACTTGTCCAATTTCGTAACCTGACTGCAAGCGGAAAGCTAATCAAGGTGAAAGGCTCCTATAAACTCTAATCTGCTGCAAAAGCTAAAGAGAGCAAGCCATCTGAATCGAAGAAGCCTGCTACTACTGCGACAAAGCCTAAGAAGACCACTACCGTGAAGCCCTAGCCCAAGCCCAAGCCAAAGACTACTGCATCCAAACCAAAAAGCTTCCGGAACTCCAAAGACTCCTCGCTCCAATGATGATGAAGAAGAAGAGGAAGAGGAAGAGAAAGATGAAGTGTACAAGGAGGAGTTGCTCCAGAAAACTGAAAAGCGGGTAAAGAATTTGGCTTCTAAGTGAGTGGGTGATGTTAGTCATAACTATAGCTTGCTTGATTACAAGCTTACTGGTTCAAAGGCTGCAAGGATATGTGATTTAATTATCCTTTTAGAAAGAAAGTTCTCTACTTTGTCAACGGACTTCAGAAAAGTGTTCGGGTTTGCGTATGGTTAGGGTTGGTTCTGCTCTCTTGGTCACTCATTTTCATTGACGGTGATGTTCCAAGATCACCAAAAATGGCAAAAGCTCTCAATTATTTGACCAAAGTCTTGGCGTCACTCTTGATAGGCTCTATTATTTGCTTGGTAAAAACCCTTATAGTGAAAATATTAGCTTCATCATTCTACATGAACAGATTCTTTGATCGGATTCAAGAGACTTTCTATCATCAATATTTGCTAAAAGCTCTTTCAGGACCTCCACTGATGGAAATGGCAGAGAAAGTTGGTCCTTCTAAGAGTCCTTCTCAGTTTAGCTTCTGGAACTTTGTGAAAAATAAGGGCAAAGGAAAGGAGAGAAGCTAGGGGTGATTGACATTGCGAAGCTTCACTGCATCAACCAAGAGAAAGTCTCAGCTTGGACATTGCGGGGTCTTGTAAATGTTATAAGGAGTTCCGGGCTTTCAACAATGCTCAGCAGATTTTCAAGACAGTTGCAAAACCTGGTTACAAGTACATTGAAGTGGAGGATCTTATGAGGTTTTTAAGCAAGGAAGAGATCACATATATGCTTCCACTCTTTGAAGGAGCTTGAGAGACTGGGAAGATCAAGAAATCTGCATTGAGGAATTGGGTGGTAAAAACCTATCTTGATGTAAGTCCCTCGCGCATTCACTGAATGACACCAAAATAGCTGTTAATCAACTGCACAAGCCTCTGTCTGCCATAGTTAGCATTCTTATCATAATCAACACGCTGCTTATCATGGGTTTTTCCACAACAAAAGTGCTAGTTTTGATCTCTTCTCAGCTCCTCGTTCTTGGCTTCATATTTACAAATACTTGCAAGGCTGCTTTTGAAGCAATCATATTTGTGTTTGTGATGCATTCTTTTGATGTTGGTGACTGCTGTGTTATTGATGGTGTTCAGATGATTGTCAAAGAAATGAACATTTTGATTACTATTTTTCTTCAATCTAACAATGCAAAAATTTACTACCCAAATTCAGTCTTGGCCACCAAACCAATAAGAAACTTCTATCGAAGCCCCGATATGGGTGATTCTGTGGAATTTTCTGTTGATATTTCAACTTCAATGGAGAGAATAGCTGATATGAAGGCTAGGATTAAAATGTACATTGATAGCAAACCAAAGCACTAGCATCAAAACCATAGCATTGTGGTGAAAGACATTGTAAATATCAACAAAATGAACATAGTCCTCTATGTGACACACACCATGAACTACTAGAATATTGGCGAGAAGAACACCGATCTTGTCCTCGAGTTGAAGAAAATCTTTGATGAGCTCTCTTTTCAGTGCAATCTTCTGCCTCAGGAGGTGCATCTCAGCTATATTGGGCACAATCCATTGCCTATGTTAGTTTGTCATGGCCAACCTTGAACATTGATGCTTTCTGAAGGCAATTTCAGAGTTTGAAACAGGTGTTTGAAGATCCTACCATGCTCAATAGAGTGTAGCGGGTCAGCTCATTTGATAATCGTTATCATTGCTCATTGCAAATGCATAACATAAAGAGGCTTAAATATGTGAAAATTATATATGTTTGTGTCTTTTTCACGGGTTTGAGACATTAATGCAGTAGTGAGTCTGAAGAGACATTGTGGTGTCACACACTACTCACAACTCTCATTAGAGTAAGCAAAATTGTTAGATCGTGCATCTTAAATCTTCTTGAAATTTTGACTAAATTTGAGACTTAGAATAAAAAATGGGAGAAGAATATTTGCATATATATTTATTTTTTTATGCAGGTGATTGAATGCTTCGTTATGCTCATCAGAGTGTAACGGGATTGAAATTCGATCAAGGTGGTTCAAAACACTACCGTCATGCTCATTAGGGTGTGATGGGTAGGCCAAAATAATTATGATATAGCCCCCTACACGGGAATGATGTCGGAATGCTGCCAAAATTTTGTCGGATTTTTCATTGACAAAAACCCAAATAAATTAGTTTAAATTGACAATTATAAGGTAATTTTAAAATTTAATTTGAGTTTGCTATATTTTGAAGTAAACAAAATTATCAAAATTTGACTCTAACTGAAATCAAGGATTAGTCTACTGCTCTTAAGTGAACAAACATCTCTCACTCAATAAAATTTAGCACTTTAATACCTCATTTTAATTAATGTGAAAGATGACTGATTGAATATCTAACCAAAGCATAAGAGATCCCTTTAGAATTAAGATATAGTCTTCAAATATAATTCACTCTAAGTAAATTAAATCAAGGAATTTATAAGAGATTTCTAATAAAATTGAAGGATTGTTAATAAGCATAATCAAGGAATTTTTGAAAAATATTTGAAATATATTATTCATCTTATTAAATGCTCAAATTGGATCAAAGAGAGATTGAACAGAAATAGTAACGAGTTTGAAGATCATTGATAGATATAAATGAGAGTTTATTGAAGATCCAAAGACTAGACAGCTCTGAATAAAAGAAAGTAATTAAATATTATTTTCAAGGGATCTAACAAGCTATTAGAATAATTTAAAATACATTCAATGTCACCGAATCTGTAACTCTTCGTACAAGCAAACAGAAGGCGGCACTAAATTAAATACTGCACAAATGAAGGAGTTTATTTCAATCCAATAATTAAGAAATTTCAATCTAATTATGATTTTCAAAATCAACGATTTCATTAATTAGATGAAATTATCTTATAAACTTAATATTCGACATAGAGATTTAAAGTGCAAATTTTAATGTCTGAAAAGGCTGCGCAAGCTAAGTTGAAATTAAATAAAAATATGAAATTAATCTTATGATTTAGAAATAAAATTATCTGAGTTATTAAATACCCGCATGAGCCCTGACACTATGCTGAATCCTTAAACTTAATATCTGGGGATGCTGCGCGGGTTGCTTTTCGGTTTGGTCTTAGGATCGAATCCGGGATAACAAAACCTAAAAATCTAATTATTATAAGAATTTTAACTTATTAAAATATCTGAGAAGCTAATTCTATCATATGATAGTATATTTGATCCTCTATTATTAATATAATAGGGTCGACAAGATTTGAAATAATAAATTAAATAATCAAACAATACATTCACCTCGATGATGACTGTGTTGAATGGTGATTTTAATTGGAGGGGATACGTACATCAAAAATGTGATTTTAATTTCAAATTAAGTATCAAATCAAATGTGAAATCTAATATGTCATTAAGCTATAAATGCTTAAATAAAACTCAATCTAAAATTTAAAGTTAAAAATTCAACCCACCTTCCGCAATTATTTATCAGAGGTGATAAATTAAGAAAACTTTAGCCCGAGCGCTCAATCGTGTTCTACTATGTTCACTCTCAATCAATCTTACGCTAGTAAGGACGTGGCCGTGTCCTAGCGTGGCTTGGCCAAGAGTAGGCTAATGCGATTACGAGTCCTCGACGGGTGGTTGCCAAATGGAATCATTATATTACAATCAGACACATCTGCTTAATTTCTTTGAGTTGTGAATCATAAGATATACTTGATAAGGCAAAATGTCATCTGCCAGCTAAGGTAGATTTAAGCCTATCTCCTTAGACAAATACCACCCCAGGTTTACAAGGATTTCTTGGACGATGTAACTCATGTGTTGTTAATAAGGATCCTTCGATTAAGTTGGGTCAACTATCTCCTCTGACTAAGTAGACTAGGGACTGCAACAGCCTGGAATGACGAAACCATGAGATCTAGATCCGACACATCATCATTCACCCAACCAACCGGTTTAAGTTAAATGATGATGAATTTCATAAATTCTAAATTCTAAAACTCTACATGTTGCTACTACACGCTACGCATTAAGCGATCTAACGACTAGCCTTAATCGAAAGTTCTCTCTCAGCATTGATAAAGGTAATTAATTATAGGGGCTTACGCATATAGGAAACCTGGAACCAGATCTAAAGTCCTCAAAAAATTAGGATGAAATCTCTGTGTAGTGTCTTATCTACTATTCCATTTGCCTTCTAAAAATTACAATGACACATATCAAACTCTCTTCAATTGCGAGAGGTCGGTGGCAAATTTTTGGAGCTCACATGGAGAAGTATAGAGAGGAAGCATGTGGGTTTAAGAAATATAATACCTCTGCCTTCATCTATCCTCTTTTGGAAAAGAGGATAAATGAAAACAAAAAAAATATATATGCCTTATTGGGATGCCACGCAGATCCGCAGATGTTCTTATTAGGGTGATCGGGTACGATATTGAGGAAATATGTACTATCTTGAGAGATAGAAGTCACCACTCTATAATAACTGTCATCTCAATAAGGACTCTAAGGGCTATCTGGAATATACTAGAGATTCTTCCCTTACTTTACATGAAAAAGTAAAGCATAGTTTATTTTAAATTGGGTTCGTTAAATTCTCTACAAGGGCAAGCCCCCATAATTAATTACATCCTAAGGAACAGGATTCCTTAAGAATACTCTCGATTAAGGTAAATGATAATTGTCTCCAAAGATTTCGAAAGGGTAGGACTATCAATCGATTGGTTTATTTTTAAAAAGTCAAGTGAGATCGATCAAGAGGAGGGAGTTCTTATCGAAGCCAATTGAAAATAAGTAGGGGATGCCTAAGATACTAGGAAGCCTAGTAAGCATCCAAACTACCCTATGGTTGGGCTTTATATTTTTGAAATTGATTTAATTTGTTTGAGTTGAATTAGAAATGTAGGGCTTACAATTCCATAATACAAGTTTATGGAAATGCCTAAGAGGTGAGGATTTATGCTTATGGCCTACGAAGGGGAGAAGCAACCTCTGAACCTAAATCTAGGGAGCTTTGGCGAGGGCCAAAAGCACGACCTAAATCTAAGGCAAACATGGGTATTTGGTTTATCTTCACATGAGTGGGTAAACCACCCGACTGTTGGACTTACAACCATCTGGGGGTAGCCGCCAACTAACTCCTCCTACGGTTTTAAAATATGTGAGCAAGTCAAATGCTTTTGCAAGATAGCTAAGTTGTTATTTATTTAGAAAGAGACTAAGACCTTAAACACACTCCCTAAGAGACTAGATCATGTAGGGCATTGTTTAATGACTTAAATCTAATATAAATTTTGTTACATTTTATTTTTATTTTGTACAATCAATTTGACACATGCTTTATGATTTTTTATGCCTAATGTATAAGAAATTATATTATGAGCCAAAAATCAGCAAGATAAGGAGGTGTGTTTCCACCATGACTCTCATAGGTCAAGCCAAGTTTTCTTGCAAATGTGGAATCCCTCCAATCAAGAGTGAAATACTATACTTTTTATGCATGTTGTTAGAAAAGAAAAGACAACATCCAGCTAAGGAGTTGCTAATTCTTTTATCTTGATTTTTAGCCTAAGCTTTAAGTGAGGTTATGAGCTATTTATTTTTAATTTTGAGTTGGTTAATTTGGTAGAAGATTTATTTTTTTCTAAGAGCCTAATCGTCATTCAGGCCATATATCAAAGCAAGGAAGAAACTAGGAAAACATATCATTTCTAATGTACAAGCTAAACAAAACATCAAACATTTTTAAAGCTAATGCAAAAGAATAAAAGGTCATTTGTGATCGCGCACCACCGCACTAACCCAAAAATAAATTGGGTAGCCGAGCTCTACCCTTATATAGCCCAGATTACAAATGAATTAATTATAATAAAGTAAGGAAATTCATGTTATTGGGGTCTTCATTCTTCTTTTCTTCTTTCTTCTTTGTTTCCTTCTTTTGGATGGTTGGAATGTGGATCTCCAAAAGCTCACATGGTACATGAGATAAGATCTTATGACCAATACTCATCCTAATCCCCCATAACAATTATTCTAAAATTTTAATTGCAAAATTACATGAAAATGAAAAAAGTAAATCTAACTAAAACCTACAAAATAAAGATTAGCTAAATAAACTAAACAAATCTCAAGCATATATATGTATATATTGGACTTAACACCCCACACATGGGTAACCAAGTCCACCCGGCCTATAGGATTATGCTTAGGGGTATAAACACTTGTACAACAAAAGCATTTATATTTTTATTACAGCGCCCCTTAAGCACAATCCCCTATAAAAAATAATTATTTGAGTAAATCATCCTACCATTCATTCTAAGCACATTCGTCGTAACATCCATACTAAAACATGACATCACAAAACAAAGGTAAAATATCAAACCATGCACAGCCCTAACCTAAAGCTATAAATGGTGGCTTAGCCTAATATGTGTGCTTTAGAAGGTTTGTGTGGTATGCTTAACTATGGCTTTAAGGTTTAAGTTTTCTAAGTATGAAAATGTTCAACTTAGAGGATTTGTTTCATGTAAGTGATTCAGTTGCTTTTGTTGATTTTTTTTTTATTTGGTTTAAGTGTATTCTACAATTAATTACTAAGTTGTAAAGAGAAGAGAAGTTTTCTTTCCTTCCCTACCTTAAGTAATTTCTAAAGTAGGTTCATGTTTGATTTTGTTTAGTGATTATTTTGTTATATGTTTTATTTAATCCTAACTTTAGATTTTTCCTAAACAAACCTATTCAAAGAGAAAAGTATTTTAAGATTAAGTAAAGTGAATTACTATTTATAAAACACACAACACTTCATTACTTTCACAATATGTATAACATGCATATAGATGAATCCTAAGCATATCTATACATGCAAATAGAAATGTTTAGCACACCTTCATAATGAATGCTAAGTGATGTTACTTAAGAAAATTGAATGCTTTATGATGCATGATTTTCATTAAGTAGAAAAGGGTTATTCTTTTATCCATTATTCATATGCACATGTATATGTATGAAAGGCATAAGTGAGTCACATCATTAAGATAGGTGTACCTACTTAGAACTTAAAGCCTCGCAACCCCGGGGTTATCCAGACTAATATACAACTTTCCTTAAATACATATGCATGTACAAAATAAATTAATGGAAAAAGAAAGATGCAAAAGTTTGTATTTCTTTATTTGATTTGTTTATGCAATATACATGTGTAAGTGTGGATATCCTTCTTAAGTAATATCATAAGAATGAATAGGAATGGATCTAAGCAAGTCTTGTGTTCTTTTCAAATGAACTATACACTTTGTCAAATCCTATTCAAAACTATGCTAAAAGAAAAGAGAAGGAAAGCCACACTATGCACATCTTTATATTTTTACTCACATGCAAGCTTATAAATAATTATAAGTAGCATACCTTTCATTTTTGATATTTAATTTATAAGGTTTGAAAGTAATTTTAGATTTAATAGTGATAATAGCCATTCGTATCTTTACTTTAGCCAAAACATGCAATTTGACATAAAGGAAACATTTCATTTTTAGTTTAATTTTCAAAAAACATGAATGCATGAATTTCATATGACACACATTTAGCATGCTAGGAAAAAAATAAAGTGATGAAAGCATGAAAATTCATTCACCCTAATTAATTCCTAAAGACAATCCTATGAAATAGAATTATTTAAAACAAATCAAATCTATTTTAAAGAGATTTTTAATTTTGTTTGAGTTTGATTTCAATTTGAGAAATGTGAGAAGGTTTGCTGGTCCTAACCCATTCCCACATGTGTATGATGTTTTAGTTTAATTTTTAGGTAATTAGATCAATTTTATGCTTTGGTTAGGCTAAGGTGTACATTAAGTGTATTAATTATCCCTTACATATACCACTTTAGCATATTTAATCAAATAATTATGAGCCAATGATATGACATAAAACCACAAAAGAAATTTAAATTAGCAATGCACTTAGGAAAGAAAGGGGCCTAATGCAATTGGCTCATAATTAGTGATTAATTAAGCTAAAGGATTTAAATTAAGTACTTTCATAACCCCTCTCACACATAAGAGTTGGATTTTGATTTCCTTAAGCCACTTAGGTTGTTGAACACCTAAGCATCTGCCCAAGATAGATTGATTAAGTTCTTGAATATTTTGATTTTAAATTTTTGATTAATTAAGCCATTTAATTAAGTGATTAAATTAGTTAATTAATTTTGCACCTTAATTAGATTTTAATCCAAATGAAATAAACTTAGGGAAAAAGATATGGGAAAGAACCCATAATCTCATTCTTTAAGTCCACTCACTATTTTAGAGTAATCAGTAAAATTAATTAGTAGATTTATCACTATTTAAAAGGTTAATTAATCATTTAATTGATTAAGAGAGTAATTAGGAATGAACTAAGTAATTATCTCAATTAAATCATTAATAAATTTCAAGAAAATCATGGGAGGCAGATGTCATCCCATTAATCAACCCTAGAAAGTTTGGAATAATCAGTGGAATAATTATGGAGTAATTAATATAATTACATTCCCAATAAAATCCTAATTCAGAAGATAACACTATTCACAATCAATTGAAATTAATTTTAGATTATTCCTCTTTGAATTATCTTTCCAATGCTTTTTATTTTATATTTTTCAGATTTTTCTACAATTAGTTATGAATATTTGGAGTTTCCAAGTTTATTAGGCAATTAATCCCCTAATTAAGTGATTAATCCCATCGGCGCCACGTGGAAGCTGACGCGGCACACACTTTTCATGTGGCACGATGGGAGAGGTCACTTAAATTGTCACATCATAGCGCCACATCAGCGGCGGTGCTACACGCTTTCTCCCTATCCATCCGATCAAGGATCGGAGCTGAGATTGAACCCGCAGTATTAATAGGATTAAATCAAGGATCCTACACATCTTGATCATGGCCGCCCATCCAAAATGAGTGGATGGATGGCCCATGATCCGCCCTGAGCTCGCCTGTGGGAGATGGCCACCATCCATCTTCCATGGAATGATCCGAGCTCGATTGAGCTCGAATTGTGCTCAAACTCAACCCACACCATCATCATGCAAGGAGATGAAGATCTAACGGTCCATTTCACTTGGAGTGAAACTTTACTTCACAAAGGACTAAAGAAAATTGAAATTATGCTTGGTTTTGAATAGTACCTTGCCAGAGGCTATCACCGGTGCTTGAACCTAATGAGGTAGCTTCGTCTAACGGAGATGAAGCTCTGTTGAAAGTTTCAAGCCTTGGGATTGAGTATATCTCTCTATGGACCAAGCTCACCTTCAAATCATTGCGACCTTGATCGAAGTCCCACTTCCCTTACCTTAAGAACTTGGATTAAGCTTTAGGCAAGTTCGATTGAATCCTCTGATGAAGCTTGCAAGAGGAATTGGCTTAATTTGAAGTAATGGATGAGATGGATTTTCACTTGAGCTCCCCCATTTTCGGTTTAGAGAAATCCGAAAATGGGGAAATGGAAAATGCTCGAGAAACCTTGGGGGAGCTTGGAATCACTTCCTCTGAGTTCCTCTACTTGAATCGAATAGGAGAGAATCAAATTCAAGTGAAATTAGGGGGAGTATATCTCCCCCTAGGTGAATCGGACGACCGAGCAGGGCTTTGCCATTTTGATCCAATACACCTCCTTGAGTAGGTTTGTTAAGCCATTTAGGGTGGCATGGCATTTGGTTTGGCCAGAGGGAGGAAGTGGAGGAGTGGCATGTGCTTGAAATGGGTGGAGGAATGATTCCCATGTGCCCATGTTCAAGCAAGTGGTTGGTTTTGACTTTAGGTTGGGTTGGGCTGACCCAAACCCATTGGGTCATGTGCACCATGTTCATTAGTGACTATTTGGTCCACTAAGAGGGTGTCAAGTGTCTATGAAAAGGAATAGACCAAATTCCAAGTGGTTTTGATTTTGTGTTACCCTATGGCCTAGGGGTAAAATGGTCATTTGACTTGGATTTCAGTTTGAGTATGTTTGGTATTATTAAAAAAAGGGTTGGGCCAACTTTCAATGAATTTGAAGTTGATTTGATATGATTTGGCTAATGTTGACCCATTTAGGTCAAAATGGGTCAACTTGAGTCAAGTTGACTAATTGGTCAAATTGGGTCAAACCAAGGGTTGGGTCAAGTTCATATGACCATTTGAAATATTTTGGCATCTTTGGTATGGTTCAATTTGGTTTAGATTTGATTTTAGTTCATTTGATTTCATTTAGGTCAAATGGGTCAAGTTGACCAATTTGACCCATTTGACCTATTTGGGTTAGGTCATGGGTTGGTTTAGGTTTACTTGGTCATTTGAAATGGATTGGTATCTTTGTTTCCAATCAATTTGATTTATATTTGGATTTGGCTCAATTTGACCTTTTAGGTCAAGTTGGGTTCAAGATAAATTGGGCTAGGTTGGATCTAGTTGGCTAATTGAGGCTTTGGTCAAGTTCAATAATCATTTTAGAATAAATTTGACCCATTGGTTTCAATTTATTTGGCTTAGACCAAGTTTTGACACATTTTGACTTTTTAGGTCAAGTTGGGTCAACTTGGGTCAAGTGACCAATTGGGCTAGGTTGGCTCAAATGATGACTTGGTCAAGTTCAAACATTGATCATGAATGAGTTTTTATCAATGGTTTCAATCAATTTGGCCTATGGTGGATTTTGGCTAGTTTAGGTTTTATTTTGGCTAAGTATTAACTTGGTCAACCCTTAGGTTTGACTTAGTTTGACCCAATTTGAGTGATTGATCATCTTATGATGATTGTTGCTCACAATGTGAGGCTTAGTTGGGCTTAGTTCAATCCAATTCGAGTAGGATTAGAATTTGGCTCAAAATGAGTACTTTAGGTCACTTTGGGTCAAGTGAGCCTAAGTAGGTCAAATGGCTTGGTCAAAGCTTGGTTTGAGTTTGATTGAACTCACATATGGACTTATGATTGAAATATAAATCCATTTGCAAGAGATTTGAAGTCAAATGATTGATTCATTTGAAAATTTCAAGTTCAAAGGGTGAACATGAGTTTGCCTTGGGTTTGATTTTTGAATTTAGTTTGATTTAGTGATTGAAGTTCATGTTTATATTTGGATTCATGATTGAAGGATTGATTGAATCATGAAGAAAAATCAAGGGTTTGGCTTGATTTGAAATTAATTTGGCTAAGTTCAAGAATTTGACTTGAAATGCTTAGGTTGAATTTAGGTTGAATTTGAGTTTCATTTTTGGATTTGGTTTTGGATATTTGATTGAAGTTTGTGTTTATATTTGGATTCATGATTGAAGGATTGATTGAATCATGAAGAAAAATCAAGGGTTTGGCTTGATTTGAATTTGATTTGGCTAAGTTCATAAGATGAGATCAAAATGACTTAGGAAAAGATTTTTGGAATTTGGATTTGATTTTTTGGGTTTAGTTTGATTGATTTGAATTTATATTTCATTTATATATGTGAATATAAATGAGAATATAAATAGGTTATGAGAAAATTTCCTGAGTTTGAATTGATTTGGATTTGATTTGAGCTAAGTCCATAAGGTGGAATCAAAGGACTTAGGAAATATTTTTGGAATTTGGATTTCAATCATAAGATTCAATCACTTGGAATTGAATTGAGTTCGAGAAAATCAATTAAGTTAGAATTGATTTAAATTTTGATGTTGATTTTATTTGGAGTTTGGAGTTGGTTTAGACTTGATTTGGAACTTGACTTGAAGGGAGGAAGGGAGGAAGTGAGGAATTTGGTTCAAGCTATAAGGTAGACAAACTTTCCTAACACCCCTAAGGTATGATCTATTCCTATGGCTAACTCTTCTAAGTCTCTAGGGTTAGGTTGAGTGTCCACCTAATCACTAGATGTATCTTATGACTAAGGAACTCTTAAAGTCTAAGAGAAGTCCTATGTCTAAGATGGAGGGATTGAGAGCTCATCCTAAAAATGAGATCAACAAAACAGAATCTACATATAATATTTATTGATTTAGAGAGAGTATATGATAAAGGTTTAAGAGAAATGCTTTGGAGAATTCTAGAAAAGAAAAGAGTTAATATTGTTTATATTCAAATCATTTAAGATCTGTATGTTGGAGCTAGTACTTGTGTTCAAACACAAGGAGGATTGACCAAGCATATAGAGGAAGGAGAATCTGCATATGATATTTTTTGATTTAAAGAGAGTATATGATAAAATTTTAAGAGAAATGCTTTGGAGAATTCTAGAAAAGAAAAGAGTTAATATTGTTTATATTCAAAACATTTAAGATCTGTATATTGGAGCTAGTACTTGTGTTCAAACATAAGGAGGATTGACCAAGCATTTTTCTATTTCAATTGGATTACATCAAGGATCGACTTTAAGCCCATATCTTTTTGGTTTAATTATAGATATTCTTACTATACATTTACAGAAGGATGTACCTTAGTGTATGTATTTGTTGCCCTGTCGGATATATAAGAGTTCTTACACCATCTACTCTCTGCTTCGATGGCTTTGTTAAAGATCTCTTTCTTTTATGTCATTGCAGATTTGAGTTTCCTCCAGCCCTAGCTCGTGCTCGGTTGGGTTTGATGGAGGAATTGGTCTGCTTGTTTTGAGATTTGGAATTCCTTTTGTCCTAGCTTTAAGCTTGACGAACTTGATGAAGGATTGACCTAATTTATCCACATTGACTTGTCAGGAAGTGTATGTACACCCTAAGTCCTGTACTTGCTGCTTTTATGGACTCGTTGAAGGGTGCATATAGATGACACAGCCTTCCGACTCATATTAGATCAATGTTGAGTTATCAATTTAGCACTGTATGCTTTAATAGACCAAATAACCATAAAATTCCTTTAATTCGGTCATTGCCTTTGTGTGAACTATGGAATCACTTCCTCTGTCC
Organism: Cymbidium sinense; assembly: GCA_021442155.1. Lineage (NCBI taxonomy): Eukaryota > Viridiplantae > Streptophyta > Magnoliopsida > Asparagales > Orchidaceae > Cymbidium > Cymbidium sinense. The sequence continues at coordinate 124,634,849 of CM038223.1, forward strand.
TATGCTTTCTACTTTTGCAGACTTGATGAATGAATTAGTTTTGATCTGTGCTTTGTGCTTGATCAGATTATTTGAAAAGAGATTGTAATATCACCTTGTAGGTAATATATAGATTAATTTGAGGCAGCTCTGAATTGAGAGTTTCCTCAGATTGTCTTGGTCCGTCGATCGAGTGGAAGATCTCTTGAATTTTGGTTGCTTATAGTCACTAAGCTGGATCTGGTTTGAGATTGAACAACTATCATCATTGGACTAACAAGCATGAGCTATTTCACTACAGTCTTTTCTTGTGGCTTGTTGAGTGAGGAGACATCAGAAACTCAGCCATTTGTGGGCTTGTTGAGTCCGACTTTTAGAACCTACTCGAGTTTTTGACTTAAGCTGTGATGGCTTGGCGGTCTTGTCATTAGACTAAAGAGCGAAGGTTCTTTCACTGCGGACTTTTCTTGCGGCTTGTGGAGTGAGGAGAGTGTCAGCAACTAGGCTACCTGTGGGCTTGTTGAGTTCGACCTTTAAAACCCATTCATGTTCTAGACTTGAAGACGTAAAGGTTGATGTTTTTCCAACTTAGTTGATTGAAGCTTTCAAAACTGAGAGTTCTTCTAGCTTGATCTTTAAAATTTGATAGAGAAACTTTTGAGATTTAGGGATATCTTTTCATGCTTAAAAATAAATTATTTTTGTTCCTTGCAAGAGTCTGTAACTTTAGCAATAATAGTTATGGATATATTCCGGGATTTCTACGTAAAGCTTGATGTCAACCTGAATATATATACAAGAAGGCCCCCTGTTTCACAGGAGAGGGTTGAACAATCTTAATCATGAAAGAAAGACTCCTGTCTAACAGGGCATTGCATATTAGTTCAAAAATACATTACAAAGCTTGATTTCCTTTGTTGCAAAATAAACATGATATGATTTTTCAATCATAATATGTATCTATCTAAGGATCTCAGCTTAAAGCACGATCTCAACTCAAATAAATATATAAAAATGCCCCATGTCTAATAAGGGGAGCTTTCGTAGTAACTGTTGAGAGAATTTGAGATGTCGTTAGTTATGCTTTGTGCTCTCAGACTTGTTGAAGACTTTCTCCTAAGATTTTGAAATTTCTATTTTCCTCCTGTCCTGGCTTTGTGCCTTGGTGGACTTAATGGAGTTGATGGTTTTTTTGTTGAGATGAGAACATATTCGATCCTATGCTTTGTGTCAGACTTATTGAAGATTCAATCTCGAAATTTGAAATTTATATTTTCCTCTCATCCTGGCTTCGTGCCTTGATAGATTTGATAGAGGAAAGTCTTGAATTATCTTGGAGACTTGTCAAGTGATACAACATTACCTTCCCTCTAGCTTTCATATAGAAGGATGTCCGGTGACCCCTCGAGCTTGTGTTGGGTCAGTGGCGAAGAATCATCAGTCATGTGCTTTGCGCGTAACGGACATGTTGATGATATCAATCCCTTAGTTCAGCCTTTAGCTTTATCTGAACATTGGGGTGACTTTCTCGGTCCTTTGCTTTTTGCTTGGTTGGACTTGCTAAGGAAGAGTTTCCTTCGGTCTTTGCTTCGCTTTATGACTTGTTGAAGGAGTTGACATTTCATTTGATATTGATACCAAACTCGGCTTAGTGCTTTCTCCAGGTGAGGATCTTTTTTTTGAAAAATGACCTTGTGGATGATCTCCCAGTTTGGGCAACTTGAACTCACCAAGTTGGAGGGATTTGGAGATTTGGATGCTCTTGTCTTTGAACTAACAAAGTAAGGGGATCCCTTACTATGACTTTAGTGGTGTATTGAGTAAGCATACCTGTCAATGACTCGACCAAATTTGGGCTTGTTGAGTCTGACGTTATGCGCCTACTTGAGTATTAGACTTGAGCAATTGATGGAGGATTTTATCATCGGGCTAATGAGATGGGGGGATCACTTACTGCGGCCTTTATGGCATGTTGAGTAAGTAATCATCACGTGACCATATTATAAACAGATTTGATGTATGAATAGAAGATGTGTTTCCAACTTGATTTGTTGCAGTTTGCAGACTTGAAAATTTCTCTTTTTGGTTGGTAAGACTTTGAGACTTGTGAACTTTGAATACATAATTTGAATCTGTATATGAAGATCTCGGCCTTAGGCGTGATGTCAACCCAAATACAATAGAAAAGTCTCCTATTTCACAAGGAGAGACTGATATTTTGATGTAAAATTTAAAAATGCCCCCTGTCTAATAGGAGGATTTTTGCTTCATTTCGGAAATGCATTCTTGTATTACAAGAGAATTTTCAAGCAAAACTTACACTTGTAATAATAGTGAAGAATAATTAGTCTTCTCAGTACCATGATCAATTCTCCTTCTTGTAAAGCTCGAGGACGTACTGTATGATCAAATGCTTTGGACGTCCTCACTCGGTAGACTTCTAAATTTTATTGAGCTTGGAGCCTAGCTTTGTCAAGCACATCAAGCTCTTCTATTTGTAGACGAACATTCTCATCTTGAGTGAAATTGTATTGAATGGCTACTCGGAGTGAAGGTAGTTCAACTTAAAGTGGCAAGACTACTTTAGCTCCAAATACTAGTGCATCAGAAGTGAATTTTATGAGAGTACAGTCCGGATGTCACGTCATTGTCTTTCTTTAAGGAATTTTCACTTTAAGGCTTTAGCCTCCAAATTTGCTTACCTTTTTGCCTGGACCTTTCGACGACATTCTTGGTCCAAGTCAGTGTCATCAATTCATGCAATTGGTTGACATTTTGGAGGTTGTAGAGAAGGTCTCCTTGAAGCAACTCTAGCCTCCTTGATGATAGGACTTTGATATTTTCTTTTCATCATCCTTTCTCTTTAGAAACTTTAAGGATACACTCTTATAGAGTTTTCTCATTGGAGAAGCTGGAACTTGACATTATTGAGTCTAAAATGACTATTTGATTTGACCAGTAGAGTTGTTCTGCTTTACCCATCATAGGCTGTCAACTTCTTAAGGGTTAGAACACTCGCTTCTGGTTCCACAGTTGGTAGTACAATTTTTTTATTTTAACAATGGTTGTTGAGCACACAGTTCAGTATTTCTCTTTCTCTACTGCCTCTGGGTTAGCTTGCTTCCAAATGAGAAAGTTTTTGCATTGCCACTTCTTCTTGAAGCTTCGGGTTCCATATTTATTTATTTTTTACTGGGACCTTTCAATAACGGATTCTCGAACATGCAGTTCAGGTGTCACGCCCCGATGTTCACTGTGCAAGACTTCTTCTCAAGGCTTCGCTCTACAGATTTATTTTTCTTTCTATCGGGACCTTTCGGTAGTAGATTCCTGGACGCGCTGTCAAGGTGTCACGCTCTGATGCTCACCGTGCAAAACTTGTTTAGAATGATCTTGAGTTCTTACTACCACTAGTGGTAGTTTCTATAGTGAAGCATTCTTGGCTTCTCTGATAATTGGTCTTTGATATCTCTTCTTCATAATGCCTTTTTCCTTAGCAATCTTCAGGACTTTGTGTACTCGAGCAGATAAAGTTTCAAGTTGTTTCTTCTGAAGAGTTGGAGCTGACTGTTGTTGAGCCCCAAAAAATTGCATAACATCACCAGTAGAACTATTCCTTTTCACCCATTTTAGATTTTCAAACTCGTTGTGAGTGGGAATACTCGCTTATGGTATCAAGTCTGATCACATGGCTAGTGATTCAGACGGCAACTATTGAGCTCACAGTTCAACATTTCTTCTCCTTCTTGGTCTTCTACTCAATTTTTCTCTAGAATAGGAGACTTCGGCATTATTCCTTCCTAGTGTGAAAGATTCAACTGACTAAGTAGTCACATTCATAGATATGACTGAAACTTTCTGTCTATTGATGGTTGTTTTCATGACCGATGCCTTAAAATAACTCAATTATTCGAATACAAAGGCTCTCTTTCGAGGAACCTTAGTAGCAGTAGTGATCATTCTAGTTGTCCTCCTCCCTTGCACATGTTGGTATGTACAATATGTAGGTGCTTCAAATAGAGGATTATTTGCAACAGCAATGACTGGGAAGTCTACACTACTAAATTGAAAAGTAGTTCTAACATCCTCAGTATTGATTATAGCGTTAATCAAACGAATATTGGCTCTGTGACCTAGTTGCATGATGAACAGTGTTCTGAAGATCCATCAATATATAGAACAAACAAATTAGTCATAAGAATATGATTGATTTAAATTTAATTTCATTCATAATTGATTTTAAATTTTAATTTTTATCATGCTCAACAACTACTATAGCTCAAATTCGACTAGGCCAAAGATGGAGAGAGAAACTTATCCCTAGTGGAGTCACCAGAAATTTGTGGGATCTAAAAATTCTTCACCGGCCTCTTTTTGATGAAAAGAGTATTTTAAGTGTCGGCGAAAATTTCAAAAGGCAGATGAATAGTAGATAAGACACTACTCAGAGATTTCGCCCTCATTTTATGAGGACTTTTTAGATCTTGTTCCAGGTTCCTATAGGCGCAAGCACCTATAGTTAATTACCACTCTTAGTGCTGAGAGAGAACTTTCAATTAAGACTAGTCGTTAGGTCGCTTAGTGCGTAGCGTATAGTATCAGTATATGGAGTTTGGAATTGAGATTTATGAAATTCATTATATTTAGCTTAAAGCGGATGATTGGGGGAACGATGACGCGCCCGATCTAGATCCCATGGTTCCGTCATCCTGGGCTGTCGCAATCCCTAGTCTACTTAGTCAAATGAGGTAGTCAACCCAACCTGACCGAAGGATCCTTGTCAACAACACATTGGTTACGTCGTCCAAGAAATCCTTATAGACCTAGGGTGGAGTTTGTCTAAGGAGACAAGCTTAAGTCTACCTTAACTAACAGAGAGATTTTTACCTTATCAAATGCACCCTATGGTTCACAACTCAAAGCACAGAGCCATTGGGGAGCATACGGCTACAATCGTGACCGTGATATAGTGGGGTCATTTGACAACCACCGACCATGTGTATTTCTACATCATGTGCTAATGGCCAAACCACCAGAGGACACGCAACGCGTTCTTCAAGATGAGATTGTTTGAGAGTAAACATAGTTATATACTTGATTTGACTTTGACGCCTTTGTGAGCTAAGATTTTCTTAATTTATTACCTCTAAAAAATAATTGCGGCAGGTGAATTGGATTTTTAGCTTTAAGTTTTTAAGTCTACCTTAGCTAACAGAGGGATTTGTACCTTATCAAATGAACCCTATGGTTCACAACTCAAAGCACGGAACCATTGGGGAGCATATGGCTACAGTCGTGACCGTGATATAGTGGGGTCATTTACACAACCACCTCGGAGGACTCATGTACATCATGTGGAGCCTAATGGCCAAGCCACACAATCAGATGACACGGGCAATGTATACTTAATTTGACTTTGACGCCTTTGTGACCTAAGATTTTCTTAATTTATTACCTCTGACAAATAATTGCGGAAGGTAAATTGGATTTTTAGCTTTAAGTTTTTAATATTAAATTTCACTTAGATATTTATAGCTCAATGATATTTCAAATTCTGCATTTAGATTAAGATTCAATCTAAGTTAATTTGCTTTGAAATTATAATCATATTTTGATTGAAGTATCCTCTCTGGTTAAAATTTTTATTTCACACAGCCATCATCGGGGTGGTTTATTATTTAGCTATTTCAGATCCTGTCGACTCTATTAATTTAATAATAAATGATTAGATCTGTTGTCATATGACATAATTAGCTTCTCAAATATTTTATTAGGTTGAAAATATTATAATAACATCATTAGATTTTTAAGTTTTGTTAACCCGGACTCGGTCCTAAGATCCAACCGGGAATCAACCTATGCAGCATCCTCACACATTAAGTTTAAACATTTAGCATAGTGTTGGGGCCCATGTAGGTGTTCATTTAGAATACTTGTACGAATTTTGGAAAGATCAAATTTAATTGGCGATTGCTTTATATTTTGTATAAGAATTCGTCTCTTTCAAATGATTGCATAAGTTCCGAAGCACTTAAAATGAGTGATAGTGGCTCCATAATTTATGCAAAATTAATATATTTGAAGTCTATTTAGAATTTAAGCCAACACTTCTGTCTGCTTCTAATTTTGTGTTACAGATTCGATGTCATATGTTGTAAGTTTCAGTTCTTATCAAATTATTTAGATTAATATTTATTTATTTGCATAAAGTTCATAGCTTATTGAGCTCTTTAAGTTTTAATGGAGCTTAGCTCGTGATCACTGAGAAGCTCGTGGGCAACTATCAAGATCACAGGAGGCTTTACTTGAATTTTGTTCTTGTTAGGAGACAAGCCCTCAGGTTCATTAAAAGTCTTATTCATGATCATCAATAAGTCATCGAGTCCCTTGTAAGATCATTCATATTTAAAGACTTTTAAAATTTTATATGTAAATTTATTCTTTAATTTATCATCTCAAATAAATTCAATTTAAGCTCATCAACAATTTTATTTGTTCTTGTTTAAGTCTCCGTCAAATTAAATTTATTCTCGGCGTAAAGTGGGGCTATTCGACCTTCTCGTCAGCTCTACTGAGCATAATGGCCAGTGTCTTACGACACTACGATCGTGGTTTTCTACCCGTTAGCTCTACTGAGCATAACCAAAACTTCAAACACCTACAAAAAAAGAGCATATATGTAGGTTTATTCTTTAATTTATTAGTTTCAAATAAGTTCAATTTAAGCTCGTCAATACTTTTATTTGTTCTTGTTTAAGTCTCCCATCACAATTTTGACCTCCCGTCTTTCGCATAGAGGTCGAGATATTCGACCTTCCGGCATTTCTCGGCATGTGTTATGTCTTCACTTCATATGACCTTCTACTTATTAGCTCTACTGAGCATAACAGAGTCTTCAAACAACTGCATAAAAAGAGCATATATGTAGGTTTACTCTTTAATTTATCATTTTTAAATAAGTTCAATTTAAGCTCGTCAACACTATTATTTGTTCTTGTTTAAGTCTCACATCAGTCCAAAATTCGGTAGCCTCCCGCTTGTCCTCGCGATAAGGGGGCATTAGTGATTCATTTCAATCGATGTGTTGCAACACTTCGACTGGTCTTCTAATGCTCTTGAGCCAACACCTTCAAATACCTAAAATTTCATTTTAGATTTTAATTTTGAGCTAAGAGTTCATTTTTCATTAAATTGATTAAGTCTTTTGTCAATCCAAATTTTGGCGACCTCTCCCTCTTCCCCATGGGAGGCAGTCGACATTCTCTCTACTTAGCATACGGTGTAATAGATGCTTCTGTTAGTTCTTCCCGTTAGCTCTAAGCATAATTGTCTTCAAATACCTGCAATTTCATTTCAAATTTTAATTTTGAGCTTAGAGTTCATTTTGCATTAAATTAATTAAGTTCTCTGGTTTGATTTATCGCGACATGCTCTCGCGTAGAAATCGAGTCTATTCGACCTTTCCATCGCCTCGGCGAGCGACCATTATCGCAACATCATTTGGTCCCAGCATAATATGATCTTCAAACACTTGCAATTTTAATTCAGATTTTAACTTTCAGTTTAAGGTTAATTTTGCGTTAAATTAAGTCCTCTGTCAATCCAAATTTCGATAGCCTCTCGACGTCTTCTCCACATGGCGGGTTGCATCGTGAGATCTTCATTATTTCTGCTACGGTCGGTCATGCGGCATTACGGTCGTAGTCTTCTACCCGTTAGCTCTACTGAGCATAACAGGGCCTTCAAATACCTCATTTATTCCACGTAATGGTGAACCCTTTAAACCAAATATAACAAATGACTCCTTTTGAAGAGAAGGACCCTTAAATCTTCCATTTGCTGCAACCTTCTTGCTAAAGCATCTTGCATATTCTTTGTTAATATAATTCTCTGTTGATGAGTTAGGAATAGGACATTCAATTTGTAAAATCTGAGCAATAAGATCATCAAGTTCAGATTTATCAAGCCAATAAACACAGGACAATACTTAAGTGCCCCATCCCATGGTCGTCCACAGACAGCTTCTACTCTCTTAAGGCCACTCCATCGAAAAAACAAAGCGGCTTTTCCTATCTTGGAGAAAGTATAATATGCCTTTATCCTTGAGAAGGCCAATTGTGTTGCTGAGACTTTTCAAAACTTTTGACTGAAATAAGGAACAAGGGAGCCTCACTTTTAATGTAACAGAAGAAAAAGAAACATCTTGGGGCAAACCATATTTTGGACTTCTAAATGTCTCTCTATCACCATCAGCCAGAGGCAGATTATCAACAATGCTAGAAGAAATATTTACTGAAAGATTTCTTGTATCCCTTTGAAATAACATCTTAGGCAAAGGTTCATAGGACAAAATTGGTAGGACATTATGGTCATCCTTCGCTACATTTCAAGCTTCAATTTTGCTACAATCAATAACAAGATCCAGAGGAACTTTGCAGAACTGCGAACGAATAATTTGCTCCTCCTGTCACTCGTTCAAAAATGTCTTCTGCATCAGAAATTTGATTAAGAGTAGCCAAATAACACCTCAACGAGCAAGCAATCGAAGTTATTTCTGCTATTGACTATCCACTATAGCGATTCGCAGAACGGCCCAACCACATCGCAGTGAGCGCAATCATGGGTGAGGGAGACAGTGGGGAGATCAAATGCGGAATTGAGACGAGGGAAATCAAGAAGAAGGGAATCCACATCGGAGTCCGCAAACTCGTTGACGAGGACGGCGAGGTGGAGATCACACCGCGATGGTTGAAGAGATAGCAGAGAAGAGTACTCTTGCCGCTACCGAGGAAGTCGGTGACAAGCGTGCAGCTCATACGACCACCGCCAAGGCCGGAATCGGTTGAACACTCAGTTCTCGAACGCCAAGCTCATCTGGTTCCCCTACATTTCTTTCAGGAGTACCAGAATTCATCCGCTCGGCTTGCTCGTGCTTCACGCGGAGAATCGAGGATATCTGTAGGAGAAAGTTTTTTTTTTAGAAAGGGTTCTTGGGCCTTTCTTCTTCTTCTTCTTTTTGGAAAAAGCCCATGTATAACTAACTTGGGCTGTCATCCTTTGGAAGTAACTTATTCTCATTAGAATGACATATGAGTTTGAGATAATTTTAGCCCACCTCAAGCAGCAGTAAGCCTCATATAGAGAATCTCTAGCATTTGCTTTAGCCCAAATTTCAGCTTTAAAATAATCCACCCTTTGATAACTCGATTAGCTACTGTGATTGCCTGATTATTTTTTAACTTATATGAGATTTGTAACAAAAGCTACACTTTGTAGAGCTGAAATTGCTCAAAGTCACCAATACAGAGGATGTAGAGGATCACATTGAAAGTATAATTCTAAAATTTTGCATGATTTTGATAAGAAGCAAGCAAGATATGCTTAAATCAACGAAGAGAGGTTAATCCTCAAGTAGATTAATCCAATCATCTTCATTGTATTCGATCGTATTGATCATATTTTAGTATTGTCAATGCTTTGTATGAATCAACCTACAAAGCTTTGCGAAAGAAGGAGTGTCCAAATAGATTCCAATTATAATTGAGGTAATTTGAACTTGATTCTTGTAATATTGCATTCGATATTCATTATCTTTTATGCATTTGATTGAATTAGTTATGGTGGCTCTTATCTTAATAATTTCAGAGTTCCGGACATAACGACGATGTTAGTTTTGCGATCAGGAATTATTTCGACAACTCGACGATGAATTGGGTCACTTTTGGTTCAAAAATGTGCATTATCGCTTCCGATCGCTCGATGTTCACGTATACTCATCCGAATGGAGCGTGGACAATCTCATTTGATAGGTTTTAACATTTTAAACGCGGCGATCAATTTCGAGCGGTTGTTGCGCATCGACCTACTCATATACGCGCATGGCGGCCGATCGGTCGATTGTTATATTTCTCACGACCGCCGACGTTTTGAACGCGATGGTGAAATCCGTTCGTCGATCGGAGGTCATTTGGGTTGATTTTAGCGGCGCACGGATATTTTACCAATTTGTGTTCCGCCGTCCTTAGATATTTGCACTCATCCTGGCGCGAATAATCTCATTTGGTAGTTTTCAAAGTTTCGGAACTAACGACGCGATCAATTTTGCGAACAGAGGTCGTTTGGATATCGTCGTAGCTTCCTTACTCCAATATGCGCGTAGGCGTATTGACGGTCGGTCGCTTGATCGGTTAATGATTAGATTGTGCAATATTTATATTCTGATCAATTTCAACATTCTGAACGCGATGACGAAGTCCGTTCGTCGATCGGAGGTCATTTTAACCATTTTCGATGACATCTAGTGTATTTTGAGCGTTGCCTTACCAGAAGTCATTCACTTGTGGCTTGACTCGACTTATGACACATATATGGAAGTCAACAATATTCTTCTTGTTGATAAGATTAGAGAGGGGGTTCTAGAGAAATTTGAGTTATGGAGGTCAACCTTAGAATCTAAATGCTTTTATTTAAGTAAATCTAAACTAGAATATATGGAGTGCAATTTTAGTTGTAAAAGATCTAGTAGTGAGGTTGTGACATTGGGTGATCAATTGATTAAAAAGAGTAAACATTTTAGTAGAATTCAAATTGGATGGTTGAAGTGAAGGAATGCATTTGGTCTATTGTGTGATAGAAAAGTAATGCTTAACGGGAAAATTTTATAAGATGGTGATATAACCTGCAATGATTTATGGAGTTGGATGTTGGCTAATAAAAGAGAAACATAAAATTAAGTGTTGCAAAGATAAGGGTCTCATGGATGAGTGAATTTACACTTAGAGACAAAAATGTGAAATAAATATATACGTAAAAAGGTTGGAGTAGCTCCAGTGGCAGATAAGATTTGAGAGAGTTGCCTATTTGCTTTAGATGGTTTGGTCACATAAAATGTTGATCATCTAATGATCCAGTTAGAAGAGTAGATGTATTAGATTTGACATATGTAAAGAAAGATAGAAATATAACTAATAAGATTTGGTTAGGTAGCATAAAAAATGATCTTATTTTACTAGAATTAAATAAAAATTTGACACTTAATATGACATAATGAAGAAAAATGATTCATATAATCTACCCCTCGCAGTGGGATAAAAGTTTGATGTTGTTATTACTGCTACTTCTAGTTTTTCTCCTATAATAAGTAACAAATTAATTAATATTTATTTTAATATTTTCATAGTTTAAAATAATTCAAAATTTAATGTGCAATAATATTATGTTACACTAATATCCAACAAATGAAATTGATTCTCCTAAATGATTTATGATGTCCCTTTACTTTAAAGTGAGGTGGTTGGAATTTATAGTTATTTATGACTACTTCCCACTAGCTACTTAGCAAATTTAATAATCTTAATTAATATTATAACTAAACCTAACTTAATAAAAATAAATTGTTAATTAGTTGTTACAAGTTTATTATTTATTTTATGTTTAGTTTTTTTTAAATAAATATAATAAATATTAATAAAATTGTATTAGCTAAATTAATCTTTAGACTTAAGTATCATTCATTAATAATTAAATATTAATTTTTTATGTTATAATTTTTAGAATTAAATACTACTAAAATCTTAATTATCAAAATTAATTTTTATTGCTAATTAGATTAAAATTTTAATTATTGGTTGACTAATTAATCATTTATTTTCTTATTAAAAAAACCTTTATAGAAAAAAGTTATATTAATTAAAATATTAATTAATTTTTAATTATAAATGAAATATTCTATTTCAAATTATTATAATTAAATCACAATAAAATATTACTAATTTTAGCTATACATTAACTAAACTTGGAATAATACCTCCATAGGCAGGTAGTTAAATTATTTTTTTAATTTATTTATTTGCTATATTTTTATGTATTTTTATTTTTTATTTTTAAAAGCAAATCAGATCATCTTTAAAAATATTTAAAATAATTTTTAAATATTTTAAATATTTTTAAAAATTACTATCACCATTAATTACTTAACACTACTGCCCCGTCGCCCATTCTACTATCGCCATCATCATTACCACCAGTGTCCGCAGTCAATATTATCATTGTCCACCACTAATCTATGATTACTCGCAGTCTATAATTTTTTATCACTATCATCATTAGTTATCATCATTCTCACCACCAGCTAAGGATTTAAACGAGTTGAGTTGAGCTCAGGTCTTACCAAACTCAAGATCTCATCAAACGAAGCTCGACTCAAATGCCCAACTTTCTGCTTGAGCTTAAGCTCATAAGCTAAGCTCAAGTTCCACTCGTTAGCTCGTCTTTTTTCCCCCTTCTGCTCTGCTTCTATCTGAAATTGAATAGGGCCTCGTCTTTCCTCTAGCCCCCTTCACGCGCCTCAGTTTGTAAATTTTGTAAATTCACTTTCTGATAGGATTTACTAAATCCGAGATTTAAGTCAAAACGGTAGAGAAATGAGATTTAAAATCTTATAGGATTTAAAGTAGCCATTTTAGAGAGAAAGAATCTGTTTGCTGAGAAAGCCGAGAGTCGGAGTCACGAAGGTACAGCGTGAAGACATAAGCGATGGCGGAGGATAAGGCCGAACTTCGATTTAGGGGTAGGAGATAAGACGACGGATCACATGAATGTATAATATATGAGAGCGGCTTGACGAGTTCTATAGCTAAGTTGCGCGAAACTTAAGCTCGAGCTCAATTATTTAAAAAGCTATAAATTGAGCTCAAGTTTATGGCTCGATAAGCCAAGCTTACGATCCCATAAACGATTTGAGCTGGAGTCGAATCAGCTCACGTACACATCTCCCACCAGCCACTTCCATACTTATTAAAAATAAAACTAACATATTTTATTTCAAATTAAAATATAAATAAAATAAAATAAGAATAAAAATAAAAGTGATCCTAATTAACTCCAAAGTGAATAATAGAAAACATGAATGAATAAACAACAACATATTTCTATCAAGTAAATAATAGGAAAAAAAATTGATGAGGCTTAAATTTCTGTAATATTATTTAATCATTATACATATTATAAAATATATCCAAGAGTTTTAAGCCCCATCTTAACCAAAAATTTTATCAAAATATCATGATAGAATTATTTTCTCCTAAAATGTTTGAGAAAAAGAAAGTAGAATATTTGATAGCACAAATGATAACATGATTAATATACCACAATTTATTTTAAATTTTATTTCATTGGCCAAAATGCATGGTATACAAGTAGTTTCGGTCCGGTAAATCATAAAATTAAATTCCTTTTGAACTAATCCATTATAATTTGCTAAATATATATATAAGGCTGCTTATAAAAGGATTTCCAAACAAGTGTACGAAGAAAAGCTTATCTCAGATTAAACATGAAGTGAAACTCAGACTAATCCTCATTCTCTATCATCTGACGAACTTCATTGACCACCAACCATGCCTTGTGTCCGCCAACAATCTCAGCTTCTTTTTCAGAATTCCTCCATAGCTGCAGCATATTCAGAGATTAGGATGGAAGAGATTTGGTCATTTAAGAAAAATCAATACTTTAAAGATTTACCTGTATAGTCGGCATCTTCTGCTCAAGTTTTTGAAGTTTGAAGTTTTAAAAAGGAGAAAAGAGTCAGTATTGAACAAGAAAAACTACTTTATAAAAAAGATAAAAGACAGCCAAAGATGAAGACAATATAGTTAAGCATTAGCCAAAACACTTCAAATAAGAAAGTCCTTGCGTTTGGCATCAAGTGAATTCAAGGTCAATCCTATGGCATCATGTATTGTAATATGCTAGTGAACATATTATCAAGCCATACATCATCTTTAACTGAATAATATAAAAATGGAACCAGAGTAAAAAACTTCGATCTGCTGCCATGTAATTTACACTAAGAGGCTGGACCAAATTTAGAAAGATTTTAAGAATTTTAATGGAGGTTCTCCAATGATCTATTACTAAAATAATAGTATCTTGGGAATTGTTTCTATCCCATATTATTAGACAAAGTGGTAAGCTCAATAAATAAAAGTACTGCGTCATTTGAACAAAGGCTTTATTTTCTGGCAAAGCATAGATCCATAAACCCTTGGTATGTGTATTCATTCACTACACCAGCGTTTGCTTGATCATTGCTATTCAATGATTCCCACTAAAGTCTCTAAAAAGGTCTCACATGTTCTAGGTTTTGCTTGTGATTGGTTTAGACACTTGATTGTGAGAAAACTGCCAGTTATGAAACTAGCACAACAGCCACAGATTAGCCAGCAGATTCTAATACTTTCACTTTAATCTCAAAGTAATCTCAAAGAAGAAAATCTATTCTTTCATTATGAAATTTCTACCTTTATAAATTTGTAGGTGTACATAGCACACATTCTATTGTTGTCTTTTTGGTAAGCATTTGCAGATTCTAGAACCCCACTATAAACGAAACAGCCATACTATTTTGATCATTTCTGTGTTCAGATAACAAATTATTACTTGGTAAAAACCTAAACACTTTGTAAACAAGCGATTTTTCAATTGAGTCAAAGCAATTTCAACAAAAATCAAAATATTCCAGATATCTCATTGCTTTTTACGATTATGATGGCATCAAAACAACAAAGTAGTTTTGATTTATAATCTACTGCTGGTAAAAACACAAAATTTGAAGTTACTCACTTCCCAAGAATATTTGAATTTCAATAACAATATATCAAGTAAATCCATCTCATTCTAAGTTTTCAAGCGCGTAAAGTGTGACATTCTAGTGTCCAAACAATTCAGGCAGAATGATGGAAGTATCACAACAAAAATATGCACAAACGCTCATCCAGTGAAACTGTGAATGGTGTTGTTATCATTGTTACAACGCACAAGGTAAAGCTACTTATATAAAACAATGAATTCTGGGGAAAACATGCCATTTATAAACCTTTTAAAGGAGCAAGATCAGTATGCTAAAAGCAAATGTTATGATGCTGACAAGTTAATCAATAAATCAGAACAAAGGATTCGAACTCACCGTGATTCCAGCACGATTAACAAGCCTCTGAGGTACACTGTTCACATCAACACAGTAGAAATGGATTCTGCATCATGTAATAGTTTTATAGAGCATGAAAATTTATGATCTTAGAGTGGAAGACTAAAGTGGTAAATGCAGTAACTGATAGAGAAATATCATTTCATCCACTCAAGTTAGCATATTTCAACACCATCTCTAAGCTGTAAAATGAGCACATATTCTATACAATTCATATAAGCTATGTTGGTTTCCGATGAGCAGAAATAATTGCTGTCCTGAAAAATTATATGATATTTTAAAGGCTTCCCCATATGGCATGACCAAGCCCAAGTATATCAAGCCAAGTCATGCAAAAGAGCCAGAAGTCGCACATATTGCCATGAATATCTGGAGAACAAGAAGAGATGCCAATAAAAACAAGTAGTTTTCTGACCTCGGATAGTAATCAGCAGCGAGTTTCTCCAACTTCGGTTTCAAATATATGCATTTTCTGCACCAATTCGCCATCCTACATTATAACGCTGGCTTAAACACTAAAATATATAAATCACTACAAAACTATAGATTCTAATAACGTAACTCAACAACTTGCATCAAGTATTAAGACCAACTAACTTATGTCAGATAGGTAAATCAGGCATTAATAAACCTCAAAATACACAAATGAAATGCAACATGGATTTTTTTATGGGAGATATCAATAAAATAGCTCATAATTTGATATTTTTATGAAAACGAGTAAACTTTTTACGATTCTATACATAAGATAATAGCTTATTTGATTTTGTAATAAGAAAAACTAATTATGTCATATTCATCAAAATTTCTTAAAAGCCTAACATGTCAAAGATTTTGGAATTCTGTATTAAAACTAGTATTTTTCAAAACATCATGGCACTGTTACCAAAGGAATACCACATTTATGTGGCAAGATTTTATAAAAACTTCTAGTATTAATGCAACCTTTTTTTATAATAAACTCTACTTTAATATAGATTTCAATAAATAGATGCATATACAACAAAATTTTTGAAACTTCGTATGTCATTGCTAGCGTCAAATTGCTCTCTTTCATAAACAAACGTAAGCTTTATTTTGCTGATAAAAATTTAAAACTACTATCATTCTTCACCAAAAAAAAAAAAAAACCGCATAACAAGGATAGTTAGGTTTTCTGAAATTAAAAAATAAGTTTTCAAAAGCGATAAATTTACCAGACTCTATCATTTAGGCGAGGCAATTAGAAATCAAGATTATTGTAAATCTGAAAAAACATCTTCCTAAACTGAAATCATCATTTTTTTTATTAAGCAGTTCATACAAATGTCATTTCTAATTCTAAGGAAATTTGAAAGAAAAAAATCGAAGAGGACGGTTATGAAGAAAACCAGAGGATGATCAACGAATCCTCGGACTGCTGGGCCTCTGCTATGATCCGATCGAACTGCTCCTCGCTGGTGATCGGCAGAAGCTCGATCGACGAGGGCGTATCGTCATCAAGCTCATCCCCAGGAAGCCGCGCCTCCTCCAAGCCACTCCAAGCGGCTGACGCCGCGTCCGTCCTTCGAGAGCTAGAGTGCGGAAGTGTAGAGAAATGGAGGGTATAGATCGAAGAGGAAGCGGAAGAGGACTGCGTGAATTCGAGACGACGAGGGAAGGGAACAAGGTGGAGGCCGCCTCGGTCGGAAACCGGCGAGGAGGGTAGTGGGTAGACGGAGGCTGAGGGAAGAGCTGCGGCCATCTCAATTCAGAGAAATCTCAGCCGTGGCGGCGGTCCAGTCAACTACACCCTTCCCATTCTAATTCGTTGAATCGCTTAAAAATATTGGACAGCCCAAAGCCCAAACTAGCACGGAGTTTGAATCAGCGACAGGGCTGAGAACTCGGCTCGAAATCCGAATCAATTTTATGCTGCTGGCTCGAATTCTTATTGTAGCTCTTACAAATAATTTTTGAGCTAGCTCGGATTGAATCAGAATCGACCTCGATCTGGCTCGAAAGCAATTTGCATTTTAGGATTATTTATCGATTTTGGATCTTTTGGCTCGAAAATGAGCAATAAGCTTTGATCAAATTTCAAATTTAATAAAGAAAAAAAAGCATATTAAAATTAAATTAATTAACTGTATAAAATTGAAATTTAAATCAATATAATAATTAAACTTTTTTAATTAATTAAAGATAATAATGCTTTATATTTTATTAAACTGATAAACTGAAATTTTTACAATTTGATTTTCATTATACATATTTAATTATATTTAGCCAATACAAAAAATTAAATTTAAGAAAATATAAATAAAAGACAATATCAAGAGTACATATTTAAATTGACTATCGGGACTTAGAGAAAGTTATAATCATCTTCAAGTATTTGTAATCTATACAAATTTCTATATCCCACTTAGACTCGCCGGGTTCATCCGGCGTCATTAAAATAAAGAAAGCTCAAAATAGATGAGTTTTGCTACCAAATGAGCCACCAATGATGGATCATAAATTTTTGTTGGAAGAAATTGAAATTGCAATGTTATGCTCTTCTCATCATAGTCCAGAAACTCCCGATTCTCGAATAAGCAAATCAAATACATATATAACCCACAAGATAATAGGAAATCAGGAGACATGAATTGAAGAACATAAAATAAAAGGAGAACTCAAATTGTGAAATAAAATAAATACCTCATCCTCCAACTAAAATTACTGAAGTAACTGAACATCAAAAATTATGAATTAAAACAAATACCTTAAACTCCAAGCCTCCAACATTGTGGTCAGGCGAACTTGAAAGACAATGCAAACTGTGCACTGCCGTAACAACAGACAAGTTATAGAATACAGATTAAAGAGACATCATAGCCAACGACCCAACATAAATGAGTTAAAAAATACCACATGTTACATATCCGTGTAACAAATGTAACATAATAGACCTACAAGCCGACAACCTATAGGAAATCAGGAATTGGAGAACATAGAATAAAAGGAGAACCCAAATTGTGCAAAGGTTGGTATTATGCAAAACAACATATTTGGATGTCATGATGAAAGAATACAACCGCACTGCTGGCTTGGCTGTGTATAGACAAGCTGACAGATAGACCGCACATCGCTCAGGATATTGCAGTTTTGAAAAAAAGTTAAATAAAGGTCCATGGTTCGACTTTTCAAAGATAGAGACTAATAATCATTAACATGCCAAAGAATAATGTAAGTCTAAACGCAACTTGATGGTTCATACATCAGAGAGCATAACTAAACCCAAAAATTGAATGTGTTTTTCTAATTTATTTTTTTTCCCTCAAAATACTGAGATGATCACTATTTTTAGGGTGACATAGACATTGAAAAGCATCAACTTCAATTATATAAAAATGCAAAATGATTTCAAAAACTCAAGAAATTACTGTGATGATATTATAACAACTATTAAAATATACAAATAGCACTATAATATAGTTGAAACAAGTCTTACAACCTTCCATTTTCATGATTGAAAAAACAATAACTAAAATGTAGAAGTAGCAACTATAAATTTTTTTAGAAGTCACACTTTAAACAATGCAATTTGAGAAAGTAAGCCACAATTTCAAAGCAGAAAACTAAAAAAACATTTTATCACCCTAAATGGTCTCAAATTTTTTCATTGACCAAACCAATATATTTAAAAATCAAAATTCACCATATTGTAGGCCTAAAAATCATTAATTACCTTAATAGTCATCTCAGTATAATTTTATAATTGAGCATCCAAAATTAAAAAAAAAACATAAATTGTTAAAGTCTATAATATATAAAACAGTAGTTACAACTTACAAAAACATATTATAAAAGCCCACAAAATAATGTTGCGCCAAACCAGCAGTATTATATAAGTATATTGTTACCCTCATGAATTTCAAATTTATGAATCCACACTCAAGCTTTCAGGCACAGATATAGCTAAGTTTTCTTCAGCTAAAATGTCAAACTGAAAATGCAAAGCAGACGTTCTCTTTTTTGAAAAACATAAATAGAAAGTAATTTCACTATAAAAAAAGATGAATGAAAACATTATCATATGCTCTTTCAAATTTTTGTACGCTGCACTAATCTAATATCCACTACATATTAATGCATCTAATGTTTTAGGTGAAATAGAACTTCTATAATCACTAAGCACACAACCACCTGCACTAAAGGCTGACTCTGAAGCAACTGTAGTTATTGGGATTATAAAAATATCTTTAGTCATCTTTGATAGTATCTTATACTTCATGGCAGACATTTTCCACCAATCTAAAATGGCTTCAAATATCACAGTTCTACTGTGAGGAGGATCTAAATCACAAAAACTGATTATCCTGGACTATAATTTTCAATCAGAACTAATATAATGCACTGTAAGATACATATAACCAATTGTTTTGCTTGATGTCCAAAAATCACTAGTAAGGGAAGCTGTTTCAGTTAATTTCAGAATTTTTTTAAGTTTTTCTTTTTCCACTTCATATACTTTTATACACTCTTCTTTGACACCAAATCTAGAAATTTTACGGTAGTTTGGATTCATAAATTTCATGAAAATATTAAACCATAAATGTTCAACTGTCATAAAGGGATATTCATAAACAATGATTATCTTAGCAATAATATTTTTAATTATGTTATGATCATAAGCAGTTGAAACACACAAACTAAAAATCGATTCAGTTTCTTCAAAGTCCTCAGTTATAGGATCAAAAAACTTTTGTCTCTTTCTCTAATACTATTTCTACTATAGTGATTCATTTTGTAATGTCTGCTCAATTGAGATGTAGTGCCAATTTTTTGTTTAACATAAGACTTTACACAATAGTTGCATTTGTACTTTTGTATGATTTTACTTTTTTCTGAGGCAGTTATTTCAATAAAATGTTGTCAAACTTCAGAACGTTGCCTTTTATCCTTTCTATCATCTACAGAAGTAATTTCATCCACACTTTCAATAACATCTTTTTTGCATTTTTAGCATAAGGTTGAGTTGAAGAACTATTTGATTTGCTTTGAGAGTGACTTTCCATTATATCTATGCAAATATAATATGATCCAATTATAGACTCGCATGCAATTCAACAAATATTTGCAATTTATATGTGAATAAATAATTTTAAACAAAAAAATGTTTGGGAAAATGATATGAAGACAGCAATAATGAAAAAACCAAAATGATAGAAAATTAGGAATTCAATCTTCTATTTTGATCATGAGCCAATCATTAAGCTAAAACCAAAATGATTGTGAAAAGGTTTAAGTAAACCTTAACTATGATCTTTTTGGGACCTAAATCATCTAATTTTATCAGATGTCTACTGCAAAAATCATTTTCCACGATGAACATAGTAAAACATTGCTCATGTAAAATAAATTAAATATCATATATAGAAAAGATGATTTCCTATCTTTGCTTTACTGTAATCATTTTTAATGATGAAAATAGTGAAACATTGCTTAAGTTAAAAAAATTAAATGGCACATGTATCAGATTTTCTACATCAAAGTTTTTGAAAGTATCACCCTAGGATAGGGCTGAAAAAGTTTATGTAAACCTGAATGTGCAAGACATAAATGCATACTTAAAGGACAAGAGCATCCAACTGATTCAATCATCCAAACACCCCATAGCCATAATAAATTAAAATAGTTTAATAGCACAGCAAGAGCTTCCAACTGATCCAAAAATTACAACTTATAAATGCATTATAAAAGAATAAGAGCAACTGAGCAAACCGAGAGCATCCAAGAAAGGAGAAGAGCTTCACAGGAAAGCAATCACAAAAATATGCTCCACTTTAATTTACAGCATCATTAAAGGATGAGAACAAACCGAGATCGAGAGCATCCAAGGGACTAAGAAAGGAGCATAAGTTCTGCTCTAAAATCGATGGAAAATACATAACACATAAAGGAGATGACTCAAACGAGCACATCAAGAGCTCTAAATATTGATACCACCAAAAAATTGATAGCTCTAATAGCAAAATAACTTTGCTCAAAGCAACATAACAAATGAACAATCCTCTTAAAATATTTTTTCATTACTAACAAGTAACAACTACCAAGCCGTGAAATTGATACCAATAAAAAACCGAAAGCTAACAATAGTGTCATCAAGAGTAATCAAGATTTGAAGCTATAATATATAAAAAAAACCAACATACATCTATGCCATAAACTAACCAATAAATTTACCAATATTGCTACTATCTGTGCCGTAAAAATGAGTATAGGGCAAAGAAACAAACCGAGCGGTTGAACAAGTTGCAAAGGTAACAATGACTCTATCACAGAGAAAAAATACAGACACTACGACTTAGAGGACTGAGAAATAAATCACAAAGCGACGAAGCCTAAGGACCGAAGAGGCGAAGAATAGAGGATTGTTTTCATCTCAGCCCTAGACGCAAAGATAATAAACGGAGAAAGAACTCAAAGAAGTCACAGACTCACGAAGCGTTGAAGGCTAAAACAGTGAAACCCTCATTATAAGTTATAAATTATAATCTTGAATCCTTGATTCTAAGTTAGATATCCATCGTTCATTAACGAAGCCCTTGATCTCACGGTCCAGAGAAGCAGAGAAGGCGAATCGCCCGTGATTCCGTGAAACAAAACCCGCAGCGCGCCGTATTCGATTCGTTCGAAAAATCAAACGAGTCAATTTAAGTACAAATCGAAATCGGCTCGAATTTAAAATCGAGCCAACAATTTAGCTCGTAGCTTGGCTCATTTAGCTCGATCGAACTTGATTCGAGCTAAAATATGAGCCGATTTTCCAGTGATTAACGGTCTTCAACCAAATTTCTCAGCCCTAATCAGCACGGAGTTTGCAATATTAAAATAAATAGTTAAAATAAAACTATAAAAATAAAAGATAACTATATGTTCAGATAATGAATAAATATTTTTTAGTTATTATAATAATAATTAAATAATCTACATAATAAAATTTAAAAATTTTATAATACAAATTTTAATCGTAATTGTCTTATTCTCAAAAAAAAAAAATATATAATTATATTTAAAACTTATTATCATTTTTATGTTGAGGTTAGTATCTATGTACCACAAGATTTCAAAATCCTACTTTAAAATTTTTTATACCATTAAGTGTGCAAGCATGATGAGGTCAATTTAACCTTAATATATTGTCAAAAAATCAATCTCATCAAATACACATTTTTGATAAAAATATTTGAATTAAAATTTTTTTAAATCAACTTTTGGGACCACATGAATTTAATTTTTAGTATATTTATAATTAAAATGCTCATCTTAACATGACTAATCTTATGTTATTATTGGAAGAACTTGATACCTACCGTTGTCAATAAAATTAATACCTATCTCTGAAACAGATACATAGTGGAAGCTTTTCTTTGGGCAGTGATTTTCCCTCTTTTTTGAGGTTTTCAGCGTTAAAATGTGTCTCTTGTTGCTCTTTAATTACGCGTGTGTGTCTTTGGACTTCACCAAGGCTAAGGCATAAACTTTCACTCTGGCTAGTTTTCAGCGGTTTGGCGTCGTGAGAAGAAAAACCCTTCAACCACAATTTAGTGAACATCCGTTATGGCCAATAGGCACAATACCGTTATATGAGCCTCCGCTCCAACTCAGTCATTCTCAAAACCCATCCCCGAACCAAGGGCCAAGTTTTGCCTCACCCCCGATAGACCTTGTTGAGGCGGGCGGAATCTCTTTGGAAGATCGTGTTCGTCGAATGGAGGAGTCTCAAAATAAGATGATCCAGCTTTTGCAAGGACAACAACAGCTGCTACTACGGCAAACATATCTCCCCCAAGATCAGTCGTTGCCCGGAGGAGGTCAAAACGCTAATCCTCCGAACGAGTTCCTCCATGGAGGCATGTGATCTCCCTTGACCGCTAGTTCCACTCATCCATCACATGCAGCTCAACCAGTTACTAATCCACCGATCGTTGTTGATAGCTTCACACATGCTCATCTTGTTAATCTCGTCATGACATTGCAAGTCGGCGCTTAATACAAGATGAATTTCACCTTCATAAATCATCTTCACCCACCATATAAGGTCCTCACCTTTAGGCGAAGCCATTCTTCAACATCCAATTCCGTGGGTTTCAAGCTTAGAGCATTGATTCTATGATGGGGCAACTAACCCACCCGAACACATCGACCATTACTGGGTATCATGCGTATCCGAGCTCGACACCTTACTTTGTCGTCTTTCCGTTACCCTCAAAGGACAAGCTCGCGCGGTTCTACTCCCTTCCAAGGGAATCTATCCATACCTTTGACGAACTTCGATTTTTGTAGAATAGTTCATTGCAACCGAGGATCATTAAAGATTCCTCCCATCTCTGTCAAAATGAGGGTGAATCACTTAAAGAATACTTCCGAGATTCTCCTCGGAAGCTTGCCAAATACAGGGTAGTACGAATTACTAAGAGTTTTCCTTGGGGGCTCCATCCAGGCCTTTTACTCGTCCTTGTCACGAGATACGGTCTCATATCTTGACTTAGTTCACTATGTGGAAGCCTGATTTTCTTGATGAGGCTATTAATGCCCATCGAAAATAATTTGAACAATCTACAGGAAAAGCGTAAAGCTCTAGGAAACAGATCCACATCGAAAGAAGCAACAAGGCGGATGATTTCCCTCCACGGCCCATCAGCTTGAACCACGGCGGAATACACGTGAACATATCTCATGTTAACCTCTAATGGCTATTGAGATGAAGAAAATATCAAGTGGCATTCAACCAAATTCAAGAAATCGGGAGCAATATTGTCACTTCCGAGTCGTGGACATACTCGAGGCATGCAAACAACTCAAAGAAGAAATTGAGAGGCTCATTCGGAGGATATCTACAATTTGTGCAAAACCAACCAACTCAAATAAACATAGCTCCAACTAGGGGCAACTGGGACAATCATCACAGAAACAACATAATAGTCGCCAAATAATTAGAAATTGAAAGCGTGGGGCCACTACTATCTAATCAAATCTTCATCGCAGCCTTTGAAGAACTAGAGTTAAAAAAATCTAGTATTAATCATCCCATCACTTTTAATAACTCAGACTTGGAAGGAGTCCAAGTTCCACATCAAGATCCTCTTGTCAGTCGAGGATTGGTGACCTGTTATATTGTTAAGAGAATTTTGATTGATAATGGGAGTTGTTGATATTTTATTTTACTCCACCTTTCTTAGCATGGGTGCGGTTAAGGAAAAACTTCAACCCGTTGCGGGGCGTTATATGGGTTTGATAATTGCCACTGCAGTGGAGGGACAATCACCCTTCCGTTGTTCTGAGAATTTCCTCAACAAGTCACTCACTCAGTTCAATTCATAGTGGTCAAGTCAAATTCAGCGCTATATTTGGAAGACCCTCCAATCAATCTTCGTGCAGTCACTTGTACCTCATCTTAAGATAAAATTTCAAACTCCCATTGGGGTTGGAGTGGTCTGTGGAAATCAACAAATAGCACAATCATGTTACCTCAAACAAGCTCAATACGCTTGGTGACTTTCAACATCGAGAATTTTAATCTTCAAGATAAAGAAGTACCTCAGGGCTGTAAAGACACACTCCCCGCCGTTGTCGGATGACCACCGTCAGCTATGACCAACGATCCAGAGGAAAAAACATTTCTTAAAACTTGGAACATGGAGGGTTACTAAAAGTGTTATATGTAATCATTGGTGTATAAATATTGTAATATTTAATTTATCATGTTTGTCCTTTCCTCTCCACCTCTTGTCCTTTGTTAACTCTCTCTAAAAATGTATCTCGTCCCTTTTGTTAAGTTATCTTATGACAATATTGTATCATCAACATTATTAAAGTAATGAGTTTATGGTTTTTTCTCACAAAGCTTGTTTCTTCTTCATTTAATCCTCCCACTTGAGAAATATACAACTCACATTGTATCTCAATCGGGCATGATCAATCCTAAGGGGACTTGATCGGACCTCTTCCATACAGGTTAACATCATCGGGTAACACTCTGATAAACAACCTCGGATAGGTCAAAAATCCTTAGCGGATTCAATTCAACCTCTTCCATACAGGTTAACGTCATCGAGCAAAGACCACGACAAAACAACTGGGATAGGTCAAAAGGTCCTTGGTGGACTTCCCCGACCTCTTCCATACAGTTAACGTCATGGGTAACACTTCAAACAACCTCGATAGGTCAAAATTCTTAGCGGATTCAATTGACCCATACGGTTAGCATTAGTCACACTCGACAAACAACCTCGGATAGGTCAAAGTCCTCGGATTCAATTCAACCTCTTCCATACAATTTAATGTCGAATCACTCGACAAACAACCTTGATAGGTCAAAATCACCGCGTCACCGGTCGGCCCGACCACTGTCACACCCGCGTCGCCGGGTATTTGCATTACCTGAGTATTCACCGTCACCTTTATGCCGACCACCCCGTCGGCGTATAGTCCGCCGCCAATTCGTGGCGGTCCGCGCCGACCATCGGCAATCTTGTCCATTATCGTGGCCGCTCAGGTCACCACCATCGTTGGTTATCTCGCCGACCACCCCGCAGGTCACCATCGCACCAATGTCGTCGACCCAGCCATCTTCATCTTCAACCCGTCGGTGATCGCCTCCAAACCGATCGGTCCGAGGTCGATTAACACCTCGAGAGAAAATTGGAGCCTGCCGTATGTGCAGTGGGCCTTGATCGCCTCCAACCAGACGGTCCGACGAGGCCGATAACGGGGCGGTAAACCGGAACCACGACTTATGTCTGCGGGCCTTGATCGCCTCAACCCGACGGTCCGACGAGGCCGAAACCGGACGAGGCGGAACCACGGCGGTGTCTGCGTGGCGCGATTGCCTCCCCAACGGACGGTCAAGAGGCGATCGCCGGGGAAATGGAACCACGGCGTATGTACCGTGGGCCTTGATCGCCCTCCCCAACGGGCGACGAAGCGGAAGCTGGGCGTAGGAAAATTGAAACCACGTATGCAGTGAGCCTTGATCGCCTCAACGTCCGACGAGGCCGATGAGCCGGGGAAAAGCTGGAACCATGGCCTATGTACCATGGGCCTTGATCGCCTCTAACGGACGGTGAGGCCGATGGCGACGAGGCGATGCAGAACCCGACGTATATGCAGGTGGGCCTTGATCGCCTCCTAACCTAGAAGGTCCGACGAGGCCAGTAAACTGGACGAGGCTGGGAAACCGGAACCACGACGTATGTACTGTGGGCCTTGATCGCCTCCTTGATCACCTCCTTGATCGCCTCCCTGAACGCCTCTTGATCGCCTTCTTGATCGCCTCCGAAAGACCCTCACTCAAGAAGAAAGGGAGAGGGGAAAGGTGTGCCTCTCCCTCTCACCCTAGGGGGGGGGGTATTTATAGCCCCCCATAAGGGAAAAAGGGTAAAAACCCCTCAAAAAATAGCTCAAAACCCTTCAAATTCTCGGCCGGACATGACCCCTTGGCCTACAGCCTGTGGTCACATGGCCAGACCTCTGGCAGACCCATTCGACCCAGTATTCCTTGTGAACGTCAGCGACCCGACGTAGTGGCCGACCGTCAGCGACCCGAGATCACGGGATGGCCGCGACCCGAATCACGCGACGGCCGCGATGCGGCATGGCCCTTGATCGCGTGAGCGTAACCACCAGCGCCATTCGTAACCCGAGGTCAGTTAACACCTTTTTCACAAGTATTCTTAAGGAATCTCAACTTTACATAGAATCTCAAGTTGGACATATATTCTCTACGCATAGCCATAAGTATAACTTTGAAAAGGTTGGGATAATTTTGAAGATAAATCAATTTTAATCTTAATTTAAATAGTATATAGTGATATGGTTCTCAAAATACCACTAGTCAAAGCACAAACCTTGATGTCGAAAGCGATATAATTTTGAGTCAAAACCGATCGAGATCAAGCACTTAAAATATCATTGGAATCTTTGGGACATCAATTAAATCCCAAAATAGCTCTCAAATATGGAGTGTTTATAATCAAATCGAGCGTCTTGACGAGCCGGATCTAACGAGCCTAAGATCTCATAATTCCGACTTCATTTGGGCATCCAAATGCTCAAAATACATCAAATGATCGAAGGAATCATCCCGAGCCGTCATCGAGGGGGGGTGGTGCAGCTTTACATGAATTTACAAGAATGCCCCTCCTCCCATCTATAAATAGGCCTTCATTCCTCACATAAGGGAGGGCCAAGTAAAGAAGAAGAGGAGCTGAAACAAGTAAAGAAGAAGAGTTGAAACAAGTAAAGAAGAGGAGGTGCCCGAGCAAGGAAGAAGAGGAAGAGTCCGAGCAAGGAAGAAGAGAAAGAGTCCAAGCAAGGAAGAAGAGGAAGAGTCCAAGCAAGGAAGAAGAGGAGGAACCCAAGCAAGGAAGAAAAGGAAGAGTCTGAGCGAGGAAGAAGAGGAAAAGCCCAAGTGAGGAGGAAGAGAGCTCTGAGCTTGAAGATCCTCAAGCAAGATCACACCCTAATCGCGCTCATCGGCTGACCATCAACCACCGCCACGTCACTAATTATACCATGCATTCCCACCAGAAGTTACCCCGCATCTCCACCATCGTGTAATTACAACTTGATCATTGTTACATTATTCCTTCATATGCAATTCAGAATCGTTATCGAAGACTTTGTACTCTGAAACAGATACATAGTGGAAGCTTTTTACTGGGCTAGGCCCCCGTGGTTTTTCCCCTCTTTTCGAGGTTTTCCATGTTAAAAATTCTGGAGTGTCTCTTGTTACTCTTTAATTATGTGTGTCTTTGGACTTCACAACAAGGCTAAGGCATAAACTTTCACTCTACCGCGACTGGTTTTCTAGCACGCAACATATAGTAACTATGGCATCCCACTTAAAAGATAATTAGTCATAAATTTAACTCAATTTGACCCTCTATCACATATTAAAATCAATGATTAAGATTTAAGTGTACAATCTATAATAGGTTAAAAATTTATTGTAGATCTTGTTTAGCCTCTTCTAACACATGTTAAGTTTTTTGGAAAATACCTTACTAGCAAACTATGGTATGCCTAGTTTCTTAAAGAGTTACTTCTAACATTTATCATGAACTATAGTTATTTATTCAAGGAACTTGAGTAAACCACAAATAAAAATAATTAAGAATGCACAATAATAAAGAAGTCTCCAAAGGTAACTATTTTAAATAAGATCATCATTAAAAAGTTATGATAAAAGTAAGTGGTAGACACGATCTATATTAATTTAAAAATCTCAAAGCGCAAAAGCATCAAAAGGTCATGATATATATATATATATATATATATTCATTTAAAAAAGCTTAAATATTTTCATATTGCTTAGTATTGAATAAAGCCCCCACTAAAAGACTTCATAAGGGAAAGTTGTAAATAGGATCTTCACTCATTTAAATAAATTAAAAAACATAAGCCTCTTATAGTATAGGGTCTTTATTCACTTAAAAGCTCAAATCGGACATTCTAATTTTACAAGACCAAAAAGGGCATGTATTGTTAAGAAAAATTGCCTATCATATTAATTAAGAGATCATGGCTATTATTCCCCAACTGAAGAGGATAATTTGATCTATTAGTAACTTAAAGATTCAACTCTAACAATAAAAAATCCTAGCAAACTCGAAGATTTAAATTTATTTTAAAGACATCTAAAAGGTATTTTCTCTTAGGGAGGCACGCTTTAAAAATCTTAGAAATGATTATACATGAATTAAGAATTCATAAATTATCACCCTCATTCTTCATAATCCAGCTGCATGCATCAATCAAGTTCATATATTAACACATGATGCTATGAAAAGTCAAAAAAATATATATTAAAGAGTTAAATAAAAAATGTCTTATTATAAAGTCACGTATAGAACTATTATATAATATGATGATATTATATTTCACATCATTATTGATGAAGATCACCTTAATTGATTCACTTCTTATGTCATCTTCTAAATTTTAAGGTGATGAATCCTTTAATGCTCGATTTGGTGAACAATCTCTTGATGTTAGCACCAATCGTATAATATATTAATTAAACTCTTTTTAAGGAGCCTCAAACAAATCTTCTTTATGATGCTTTAGGACCTTTACCTTTATTTTAAATATATTATCATGTTCTTCTTGGATGTGATTTTGAATCATGTAATTATATGCCTTGAATTTTTAAAGGTATTCATATCCTTCAAATATTACTTCTATATAAACTTTAACTTTTAATAATGTAATTTATTTCTTTAATAATTAATCATTTAGCCTTCTTTTTTTCTTTCTTTCTTTCTTTTGAGAGCTTCTTTCTCTACTTTAAGTGCCTTATAGGTTCTTTTCTCTTTAGAAGATTTTTGCTCATGTCACTACTAGCTTATCTCAATATAATCAACCTCTTGATATTGTAAAGGATAACTTTTCATAATCATTAGCTCAGCCCAACATCTCATTAGCTAATCCTTTAATACCATCATTTATATGATTCAAACATTTCACTCACACTCACTTTATAAATACTTGATTTTTTTTATAAACTATGTACTCTATTCATTCAAATTGAGCCTCAAGCTCCATCTTTTATAGCAAAATAAAATGGGCATACATTTTCTATTAAAATGGAGTAAAAACAAAACATATATAAAATGAAAAGTTGACTAATCAACTCATTTGCTTGTTGACATCTAACAAAAAAAATGATTTAGTATATTTCTACAATATGATCTTTTATAACCAACCCTTGCACAAATGTTCAATGTGTTCATGCTAATACAGTTTAACAAAAAAAGATGAAAACCCTCCCTGTCACTAAGATCTCATCATCGCTCGATAGTCATGCCATCATCTACTTTTTTTTCTTTAGAAGAGATAGTTCGTTCTCCTTATAATTCTCTTGAAGGATGTTAATATGAAACTCCAATGGTTTGTGAACTTGTCTCATAATTCATGCTAGATTATCTTCAGTGGAGTGTGTGGACCTCCCCACGTGAATGAGAAGGTAAATCTTAAAAAATATAAAATACATCACAGATTAGTTGATGTATTATTATTGATAGTTTATATGGCAGCTCTTAATATTATAAATATCAATAATCTTGAACATCACCTCTCTTCTCCTATACTAATCAAAATTAACAACTCCTTTAATATCCCTCACATCTCAAGGAGCTCCCAATCATTTTTATGAAGAAGAAAGAATTCACTTTAATAATTATTTGAAGGATATTTTATCAATAAGTCAATTTATTTTTATCGCTCTTGTAAGAAACGCACCTCTGAGCTTTGTGCACGTGTCAGTCAGCATCGACCAATGCTCCATAAAGAAAAATGTCAAGGTTTCAAAAACCGCTACTCTACATAAAAACATGGGATAAGATGGCATAGCATGCCATGAAGATCTCTGTTAATCTGGAGACAGTAAGGATTTACAAGGTCACGCACTAAGTCGTTTTATAACTAATTATATATTCTGCAGGTAGAGAACATGTTCGCTTAGAATTTTTTTGTTTTTAAGAGCAAGTGTGATTAGGTCATTAGAAACAATTGAAACTTTATATGCAGTATTGTTAAGGCACAGCTCGTAATAATGGATAATACAATATTAACTGTCATCACATGGCTTGCTTTCATGGACTGTCATCCTGAAACAGTACCTAGTAAGCCGATAGTCGAGCAAAATCGTTAGAGAAATAGTTTTCTATCTTATGAAGGTTTTAGGGATATTCGATTTATGATGTATTATTTTATAAAGATATAAAAAATAAAAGAATGGTTATGATTTTAGAATGATGGTCATAAGAAAATGCAATTAGTAATCTTGTCCCTTTCTCTCATTGTTTATTTTTGTCTTTGTTGCGTGCTAGAAAATCAATTGCGGTAGATAAAACTTTACGTCTTAGCCTTGTTGAGAAATCCAGCACATACACACACACACACACAGATATTTGAAGATAGAACAAGAAACTCCAGGATTTTTATGTGAAAAAATCTCAAAAAAAGAAAAAAAATCACGGGGCCTAGCCCAGTAAAAATGTTCTACTATATATCTACTTTAGAGTACAAAATTTAAGTTTTCCTGAAAACGAGATTACAGAATTTTATGTGAGAAAGCCTAGCAATGAGAATTTCAAAATCAGGTAACAATAGCTATGCAGCGGTAGTTGGACTTTAACAGTTGTTTGTGACAGTCAAAGATGGTGAACGGCGATAGTTAGTGATGATCTGGTGACTGTCGAATGGTGACAATTGGCGGTGGTGACCAATGAGATGGCGGTGACAAATAGTAGCGAATGCGGCGGTCCGGCATGGCCCGGTGTGGTGGTCGGTGGTGGCGATGACTAGCGATGGTGGCCGCGGTATGCCGGATGGTCGGCAGCGGTGACGGTGGTGGTCGGTGGACGGAGGTGGTGGCCGATGGTGGAGGGCGGTGGTGGCGGCGGCGGCCGGCGATAATTGATGTCTGTCGGCCGGTACGATTATGCTTTGAGGTCCTGCTCTCATCTTTAGCTTTGGGGCCTCTCATATAAAAAATGATGGACTATTTATAAATTAGAGGAGTAACGTTTCTGTAAATACATACAAAATCCAAACCACTCCATCGGATGGCTCAAAATGATTTCTTTGATCATCTAACGTATTTTAAGTATTTCAATATTCAAATGAAATCAGAATTAAGATATCTTGGACATGTTAGATCTGGCTCGTCAAGACGCTCGATTTGACTATAAACACTGAATATTTAAAAGCTATTTAGGGATCTGACTGATATCTCAAAATTTTAACTATAATTTGAGCGCTTGATCTGGGCTAGTCTCAACTTAGAATTATATTGCTTTTGATATCAAGATTTGTGCTTCAACTAGTGGAATTTTCAGTGTCATATCATTTGCTCTAATATTTTTGAATGATATCATCTCTATCATTCAAAAATATATGACAAATAATTGAAAATAATAACTTCTTCAATGTTAATGAAATTTTTGGGTTCATTAATCTTTATGTCAGATATAGTTTGAGAGACTAGATCTTCATGGGTGCACAGAGCTATAATCACGGAAGTGGGAGTAAGGCCGTGGGGTTGCGGGTGCGTGTTTCTTCGTGGACGCACGCACTCTGAGGTTCGCAGTGCTTGCGTGACCCATGAGCGTGCGGCAGGCCATAGGCACCATGCATCGCCCTGAGCACAGCTACTGCGACACGCCCACATGTGCAAACGCGTACCGACGAGAAAAAATTTTGAGTATTTTTTTTATTTATTATTATTTTTTTCACTTTTATATAAAAAAAGACATATTTGAGTGCAGAAATTTTGAAATCCATTTAAATATTTCTAAATTTCTTCTCAAAATTTATTTCTTTTTTGCCCCTATTATGGATTTATAAAAAAACTCTCATTGGGGTCAAGTAAGGAGACATAGTTTTCTCCCATATGCTTTAATATTCTTCTACGTTGGATGAGAAATTATTTGGCAAAAGTTCAGGGGCTAAGGATAATAAAAAAAATTTCTTGTGTCAGTGAGGCTCTAACTTTCTTCTAAAAAGAAGGTTATTTGCTTTGTTGATTAAAACCCGTAGTTCATACAGTGAGGCTCTAGTTTTCCCTCGAGAGAGGCATCAACTGTCCTCATCGGGCCGACTGGCTTTGGAGGCGATCAAGGCTAGTAGATCATATGGCGAGGCTTCAGTTTTTCCTCGAGAGAGGCACCAACTATCCTCGTTGGACCGACCGGGTTTGGAGGTGATCAAGGCCCGTAGTTCATACGGTGAGGCTAAGATTTTATCTCGAGAGAGGCGTCAATTGTCCTCGTCAGACCGACCAGGTTTGAAGGCGAATAAGACCCGTATCTTCTACTTTTCTTGTAGAAAATTGATTTTCTTGAAGACTCCAATGGATGACTCAGCAGTCGGCAAATGCCAAGGTGGCGGGGAAGCATCGATTAGGAACCATTCCTCAAAAAATTCAGAAAATATGACAGGTAATTTCGGAGTATCATTAGAGAAAAATAGCTTCTTTTGTGACCTCATACATATGCTTATATTTTTCATCAAATCGTAGGCGAAAGATTATATCCAAAACTTTTTATGAGCACAAAGACATGAAAGGATGTGCCCAAGTATTGAGGTAAGTGAGTTACACATTTCTCAAACTTTTATCTTTCTCTCTTCTTTTTTGTTTCATATTTATTATGCATTTTCACAGGATAATGGCCGAAAGAAAATTAATAGCATGATAGCTATATATGATATATCATCCATTATTACAGCTGATAGTTTAACGGTACTCCGTAGGAAATTTCATTTTCCAAAAGAGTTGGCGGCTCTTGTTACCAAAAAGTCTGATAAAACACATTTTTCTCCACTAAGATACATTACTATTTCTGAAATGATTCTTTGTGCAGGACCGTGATTCCCTTTGACTCTCAAATTGATTGAGGTTTTTAAAATATGCGATGTAACTTTGTCACAATTTTTATTTCGATCTCTAGTGATCATTGTTGGTCTGACCGTCTTTTTAGAGAGGGTGGTGTGACTTTGAACATCAAGTACTTATGTAAAATGTGTAGGTTCACATGTGATGCTTAGGGACATGTTTCATATCGAGGTATAAAAAATTAGATAGAATTTTCAGCACAGGATCAATCTAGAAGTTGACTAATGGGTTCTTTTTTGTGAAAATGAGTGTGGTCTTCCTGAGAAATGGAAAAGATTAAATGACCTTCTAGATCCATTACTGATTGAAGAGAATGAAATCCTAGCAACTCTCAATATTCTTGATGTAGGAAGCTTGCAGCATGAGTTACGTCATATTAGCAAGTATATAATTGAAGATGGAATTTTCAAGGTTGGCCTTTCCATTCAGGCAGGGAGATCTCATGCTCTTCCACTAAAGAGATCAAGTAAAGGTAATGAAAGGTCTCTTCATATTCACATAATTCTTTTAAGAAGCCCGTTACGAAGTCATGATGACAACAATGCTTCTTCTCTAAAGGAAAAGAAGACATTTTGCCGAAGTAATTATGTCAAATAATTACAGAGAAGATGTTATCCCCTAGTTGTACTCTAAGAGTTTAGCTATCTCAACTCATAATGGGGGAGGGGGGTTTCGTCACTTCAAACCACATATTACTGAAGAGGTGTTAAAGCATGTATGCACTGGATGCCAACGAGCAGACGAATTAGAATATTATCTTCTCTTTCTCTTTCTTTATTTCTCTCGCTTATCTTTTTCTTAAGTCTAATATTTATGATTTTTTTATTGTAGGTAACCCAAAAATTAGGGCTTATGGCTCATTTGTGTGTTGCTCTCGATGAGTCAAATACTGAATTTGTGAAGGTAAAATACTTGCAAGATAAGTATGAGCGAAGGATGAGTGCTAAGGCCAAAGAAGTGACAGCTATAGAGGATCAATAATTGGGTGTGGAACTGAGCTGACGAACATATCAACTTCTCTTTCTCTCCAGCGTCAAGAGGTGGAGCGTACTCATGATGAGCTGATTGAGGTGAGGGAAGAGACTCACTAGAAAGAGAAAAGACTCAAGGCATTTGTAGAAGAGAAGATGACTCTTGAACTGGAGAAGAAAGTATTACAAGATCGTCTTTCTAAGAAAGAGCTTATTATGTTAGAAATGGAAGCAAATGTCATATCCTTAAAGGTAGTGGAAGACTCTAAGAACTCCTTAGTTTTTTTTGATGTTATCGAGGATCATATCCAAGAAGCTCGTAATCATATTCTTGATGTTAAAGTGAAGGACTTGGAGTGCCAATGTTTGGAGAAAGGCTTTGTTTGAGGATTTCTAAAGGGAATTCACTTAGTGCATAGTAAAACTGGGGCTAGTATTGTGAATCTGTCTCCCAACTAAGTATTTGAAGACCTTTTCGCCAGATTCAGGAGATGAAGGGGTTGAAAGTGAGTTTAAGGGAGCATCTTTTAGTGGCGAGAAGGATGTTGATATCATTTAGTATCACTTGAGGATGCATTTCTTTCCCTTTTATTTTTTTATTTTTTTTTCTTATATCATCATATTAGAGCTATCAATGACATTAGTAAATTAAAAATTTTGGGTGATTTGCTCTCCTTTTTTTGTTTTTTTACCTATCTGAGGTGGTTAGTCAGAATATTATATGATGACACTAGCCTGTACGAAAGATATCATGGGAAGTCCACTAAGGACTTTTTGACCTATCCTAGGTATTAGTCAAAATATTATTTGACGTCTTACCTGTATGGAAGAGGCCATAGAATATCCACCAATGACTTTCTGACCTATCTTAGGTAATAGTCAAAGTGTTACTTGACTTCTTACCTGTATAAAAGAGGTTCGATCAAATCCCTTTGGGATTGATCATGCCCAGACTGAGACCCAACGTGAGTTGTGCATTCCTCAAGTGAGAGGATTAAATGAAAAAGATTATTTATATGCAACAAGCTTGAAAGAAAAAGTCATAAACTCATTACTTTGATAAGGTTAGTGATACAATATTATTATAAGATAACTTCTCAAAGATATGAGTTGAAGAGGAATTGATAAACGAGAAAAAGTAAAGGTTGCAATATTTATGCAATAAGAATCACTGATAATACTTTCGGAGAGTTCCGTGTTTCAAGTTTGAGGCAAAATTTTTCCCTCTGGATCCTTGAGCTTAAATATTCCTGGCTTGACCATAGCTATAACCCTATAAGGGCCATACTAAAGAGGTGAGAGCTTATTGCATTAAGGGCCTTTGCCGGCAGTCAAGACTTCATAGGACCAAGTCACCAGCAGAGATGAGATGGGGTTTCACTCTTCTATTGAAGTGATGAGCTACTCTTTGGAGGTAGGAAGCAGTCCGAAGTAGGGCCATGTCATGAGTTTCAGGGAGTAGGTCCAAGTCTTGTCAGAGTTTTTCTTCATTGCTATTATGATTGAATGATTGAACTCCTGGACTTTGAATTATGATATATACTAGTATAAAAACCTCTATGTCGAAACACAAATTATATGTTATCTCAGAAGTTAGAGTTCGCGAAGTAGTGTGGTAAGCCCAAAGAACACTAGAGAGCTCCTCAACCCATTGCCACCCAGCCTTCTCGAGGTGCATTTTTAACCCTTTGAGTATAGTCCTGCTGGTAGCTTCAGTCTATCTATTAGTTTGAGGATGGCCTATAGATGTATGCAGCAGCTGAATATGAAAATCTTTACAAAGAGAGGTAAATAATTTTCCAGTAAATTGGGTTCTATTATCGATGATGATCTTTGCAGGAAGACTGAATCGACATATTATATTCTTCCAAATATTTGAGGCATCTTGCCTCATCGTAGGTCAATAGAACTCTTGCCTCATGATTTTAAGGGCTAGCACCCTACCTCCTAAATGTTCTCCATATATTCTAGAGTAAACCTCTCTTAATGCATAATCAGCCTCTAATGGTGAGAGGCATTTAAGGTATGGCTCAAAAAAAGCTCGTTTGTGTAATTCACGTCCAATAATAATAAAATTTGCTACTTATCTTCAGAGATGAGTTGTAGTAGTTGGGTCTTCAGGAAGGGTCGCTTCTTGTAGAAAGGATAGGATGGGGTACATACATGAAGGTTCCTTTATCTCATTAATTGCTTGTATTACCCATGACCCTTGGATATTAGAAAAATATATTTCCTCAACACACCTTCTCTTAAATAGATCTCTAGTAGTAGAGGTAGCAAGCTTAGCGAGAGCATCAGCTCGAGTGTTCTTCTCTCGAAATATGTGAATGATTTGATGTGTCTTGATATGGGCACTTCTATATGGGCTAGAAGTGACCTCACCAAGCTATGATATTGTGCTAGCTGGGGATTATGAACATTAAAGTCTCCCTCAACTTAGGAGGCGACAAGTTGAGAGTTAGTATAGATCATTAAGTTTTGAGCTTCACAATCGATGGCAAGTCTTAATCCTATGATGAGAGCCTCATATTCAGCCATATTATTAGTTGCAGGAAATTTTAAGCGAAGTTCATACTCTGAGGGGTCCTGCTGGGGAGAAATAAGTAAGATTTTTTTGCTTTAGCACAAGCATTTCCTGAAGCTCCATCAATATAGAGGGTCCATTGAGGAAGGGGTGTAGTGGATAGCTTATTTGGAGTAGAGATAGTGCACTCAACTATAAAGTCTACAAGTACTTGAGACTTTATGTCTAGCCTAGGCAAAAAATGAATATCAAACTCTCTCAATTCTACGAACCACTTGATTAACCTTCTGGATACCTCCGGTTTCTGTAGAATGGCCCTCAATGGTAAATGGGTATAAACACTGATGGTGTGAACTTGGAATTATGGATGTAATTTTTGCACTGAGAAAACTAATGTCAAA
Organism: Cymbidium sinense; assembly: GCA_021442155.1. Lineage (NCBI taxonomy): Eukaryota > Viridiplantae > Streptophyta > Magnoliopsida > Asparagales > Orchidaceae > Cymbidium > Cymbidium sinense. The sequence goes on from CM038223.1 coordinate 124,672,119, forward strand.
GCCATCTTATCTACTAGTGGATAATGACTTTCTATATCATAGAGAATTTTGCTAACATAGTAGATTGGTTGTTGTATCGCATTTTTCTCTCGCACTAAAATTGAGCTTATTGCGTGGGAGAAGACTGTGAGATATAAGTATAACATCTCTCCTTAGATAGGTTTGGATAGTAAGGGCGAAGATGCTAATATTCCCTCAGTTGCTCGAAAGCAGTTTGACACTCATCAATCCACTAAAAATTATTATTTTTAGCTCTCTTTAATATCTTAAAGAATGACAAGTATTTATCTCTAGAATGAGCTAAGAAATGGGATAAGGCAGCAATTCGTCCATTCAAGCATTGGACTTCCTTAATATTTCTTGGAGGAGTCATATCTCTGAGCTGTCTGATTTTCTTGGGATTAGCTTCAATCCTACGACGGGTGACCATGAACCCAAGAAAATTTTCTGCATAACCCCAAAGGCACACTTGGTTGGGTTGAGTTGCATGTTATAACATCGAAGAAGGTTAAAGCATATTTCTAAGTCAAAAATATGTTGTGATTATTCCAAACTTTTTATTATTATGTCATCCACATATACCTCCATTGTGTGGCCTATGAGGTCTTTGAAAACCTTATTCATGAGATGCTGATAGGTAGCACCAGTATTCTTTAACTCGAATGGCATAGCTTGGTAACAATATAAACCTTTATCTATTTAGAAAGCTGTGGCTTCTTCATATATTAGGTCCATTTTTATTTGGTTGTAACCTGAGTAAGCATTTAAAAAATTGAGTATTTTCTACCCATACGTAGCGTCAACTAATTGATCAATTCAGGGGAGGGAAAAATTATCTTTCGAACAAGCTTTATTGTGATCAGTGTAATCAATACACATTCTTCAAGTTCCATTTGTTTTCTTAATCATGATAACATTTGCTAGCTATGTAGGGTAATATACTTCTCATATGAATCTCGCTTCTAAGAGCTTGTTAACTTCTTGTTCAATAACTTGAAGGTGATTAGGTGCAAAACTCTGCTTCTTTTGGATGACTAGTTTGAATGTTGGATCAATCTTGAGAGAGTGAATGATCATATTAGGGTCAACCCCAGGCATATCTGTCAGACTCCAAGCAAATATGTCTTAGTTCTTGTGCAAGAAGTTTATATATTTTACCCTCTATTCGTCTGACAGCAAAGATCCGACTTGCACTGTTCGTAAAGGTTGGTCATCTAATAATGAAACAGGGGGTAAGTCTTCTACTGGAAAAGCCCTTTGGGGTACTTCTTCATCTCAAAAGTTAAAATTCTTAATGCTGAAGGTCACCAAAGGGCGTGGTTGAGCTTGTCTGAGGTAATATGATTGTGTTATTTGTTAATTTTCATAGATCACTCCAACCCTAATGAAGGTTAAAAATTTTATCTTAAGATGAGGTACCGAAGTAACAGCACCCAAGATTAATTGGAGGGGCATTCTGAAGATAGTGTTGCAAGCTGAATCTGACTTGACCACTATGAATTAAATTGAATGAGTCACTTATCGAGAAAATTCTTCTAGGACAACAGAAAGGGTGATTGCCACCTCCACTTGCACAGGGTGATTATCAACCCCATATAATGGTCCTGCAACGGGTTAGAACTTTTCCCTAACCGGGCCCATGCTAAAAAATGTGGAGTAAAATAAAACATGAATATAACTCTTATTATCAATTAAAATTCTCTTAACATTATAACACGAGTCACTGATCCCTGCACTGATGACAAGTTGATCTTGATGTGGAACTTGGACTCCTTCTAAAAGTGATGGAATGATCAATACGAGATTTATTTAACTCTAGCTCTTCGGAGGTGGCAATGAAGACTTGATTGGATAGTAGTGGTCATCTTGGGATTGTTTCAATTTCTCCAACTATCTGGCAACTATTTTGTTATTTCTGTGATGATTGTTCTGGTTGCCCCCCAGTTGGAGTTATGTTTGCTTAAGTTGATTGATTCTGCATAAATCGATGAGATATCCTTATTAAATGAGCCTCTCAATCTCTTCTTTGAGCTGTTTACACTCCTTTGTAGTATGAACATGACTTCGATGAAAGTGATGATATTGCTCCTGATTTTTTGAATTTGGTTTCAATGGATGTGGCTACTTAATGGTCCCTTCATCTCGAATGTCCATCAAGACATTAACATGAGGTGTATTCAGTGGTGTGTGGTGTTTTATTTTTGTGTTTGTTTGTGTTTATGTAAGGAAACACTACACAGATCCACAGATGTAATCATTAGGGTGATTGAGTATGACATTAAAGAATAGTGTACTATCTTGGGCAATAGAAGTCACTACCTTATAATGGACCTAATCACCTAATGAGGACCCCTAAGGCATGTTGGGTTGTCGTGTTTATTTTTCATATAGGGGGCACCATGTAAATCTTAGGGGGGTACTTATTGATGTGATAGGTATGATATTGAGGAATGATTTACTATCTTGAGAGACATAAGTCACCATCCTACAGTGGACCTAATCACCTAATAAGGACTCCTAAGGCCAATGAGTCTTCGAATGTACCAGAGATCTTTCCCCTACTTTACATGAAAAAGTAAAGTAGGGTTTATTTTAAGCAGAGTTTGTTAAATTCCCTATCAATGCAAGACCCCATAGTTAATTACATCCTAAGGAATAAGGTTCCTTAGGAATACTCTTGATTAAGGTAAATGATCATTATCTCCAAAGATTTTCAAAGATAGAACTATCAATCAATTGATTATTTTTAGAAAATCAAGTGGATTAATCAAAAGGAGGGAGTTATTATTGAAACCAAATGGAGATGAGTAGGGGCTGCTCATGATACTAGGAAACTTAGTGAGCATCCTAAACTATCCTATAGTTGGGCTTTATATTTTTAAAATTGAAGAGAATTATATGTTTGAGTTGATTTTTTATTAGAAATTTAGGGCTTACAATTTCACAATACAAGATTGTAGAAATGCCAACGAGGGGAAGATTTATGCTTGTAGCCCCAAAGGGAAACAAGAACTTTAGATCCCAAATCTAGAGAGCTTTGGCATGAGCCAAAGTGCGACATAAATCTAAGCAACAAACTTGGCGTATGGTTTACCTCTACAAGAGAGGATAAGCCACTCGACTGTTGGACTTACAACTACCTGGGGTGGTCACCAATGAACTCCTCCAACAATTTTAAATACATGTAAGCAAGTCATATGCTTTGCAAGATGGTTAGGCTGTTATTTATTTAAAAGAGAAACTAAGTTCTTAAACTCACCCCCTAAGAGATTAGATCGTGAAGGGCATAAATAATGACCTAAATCTAATGCAAATTTTGTCAAGTTTTATTTTCATTTTTGGACATTTTTATTTGACACAGGCTATGGGATTTTATATGCCTAATGCATGAGAAAATTAGTTATTGGACAAAATTAGAAAGAAGGAGGTGTGTTTTCACCATGACTCTCAAAGGTCAAGCGATTTTCTCTGGCAAAGGTGGAAGCCCTCCATTGGCAAGAGTGAGATAATAAGATTTATGCATGATATGAGATATATAACATCCAGCTAAGGGGTTGCTAAATCTTTATTATCTTGATTTATGTCTTAGGCTTAGGTGAGGTTATGAATTATTTAGTTTAATTTTAAATTGATTAATTGAACAAAAATTTTTTTTTCTAAAAGCCTAATCAGATCCAGGCCATATTCAATAATTATAAAACAATTAAGAAACTAGGAAAATCATGTCATCCTAATTGTACAATCATAAACATAGCATCAATCAATTTATAAAATTAGTGCAAAAGAATAAGAGGTCGGTGTAGTCGGGTTCCACTGCACAACCCAAAAAAAGAAAATGGGTAGCTGAGCTCTACCCTTATACAACCTGGATTACAAATGAATAGTTACAATTAAAAGGAATTCATATTATTGGGGGGGGGGGGGGTTCATTTCTTCAAGCTTCTTTCCTTCTTTTTTCTTCTTTGATTTGGTTCACTCTAAAGAATGACATGGTACAAAAAGGACTTGACCTCTTTAACCAATGTTCATCCTAATCCCCCATAACATTCATTCCGAATCCTAATTACAAAATTTACATCAAAATGGGAAAGGTAAATTTAACTAAACCTGCAAAACAAAGGTTATCTAAACATACCACACAACCCAACCTATTATATTAATAATCTGGACTTAGCACCTTGCACATGGATAACCAAGTCCACCTGTCCTAATTTGAATTATGCTTAGAGGCTAAGCAACCTACACAACAAAAATATTTATATTCTTTTTATTTTTATAACAGCGGCCCCTTTAAGCACAATCACCTACAGAAGACATGATTAAGCTATGGTCGCCCTATCATCTAGTCTACGCACATACACCCTAACGTCCAGTCTAAAATATTACACAACAAAATAAAATCATGAATCAAACCACGCATCGCCATAACATAAAGCTAAAGTAGTGACTTAGCCTAATGTGTGTGCCATTTAAGACTTGTGTGGCATGTCTTAGCTAGGCTTTAAGGTTGAAATTTTTTCCAAGTGTGAAAGATTCAACTTAGATGGTGGTTTCATTTTAAGTGATTTAGTTGACTTGTCAATTTTAGTTGGTGATTTGATTTGATTTGAATGAACCTACACTTAGTGACTAAGTGTTATAAAGAGAAGAAAGAGAGGGAGTGTATCTCTTTTATCCCTACCTTAAGTGATTTCTAAGGTAAATTGATTAATGAATTTCCTTTAGTGAATGATTTATTATGTATTTTAATTAACCCTAAGTTTAGATTTGCTCTAAATAGCCCTATTCAATAAGAAAGTCATCTTAAGATTAGTTAGGGTGGATTACTATCACATAACATACACCCATTCATTTCTTTTCACCATGTATACCATGCATATGAATAATCCTAAATATACCTATACATGCAATGCAAATCTTAGCACACTTTGATGATGAATGAAAATAAAAGTGATTTAAAAATTTGGATATTCCATTTGTTAATTGGATCATTAATGCGTGTCTTTGTTATGTAGAATAGATGGATTCTTCATCCATTAGCTAAATGCACATCCAGATGTATAAAAGTTATAAGTGAATACGACACCATTATTTCTATACTAGGGGCGTAAGATACAAGACCTACTTACTTTAAAGCCTCACCCGGATGTCCGTGACCGATATACCACTTTTCTTAGATACATGTAGATGTACAAAACGAACCAAATGTGTAAAGAATCATACAAGAGATTATGTTTGATTTGGTTGTATGATTTACATGTGTAATATGAAAATCCTTCTTAAGTCTTAATATAGAGATGCATAGGAATAGATTTAAACAAGTGTTGTGTTCTTTTCAAATGAACTATACACTTGCAAATCCTATGTGAATCCATGTTAAGAGAAGAAAAGTGAACTTCATAATAAACATCTTATGCTATCATCACAAGCTTATAAACATTTATAACTAGTATCACTTCATTTATAATATTTGATTTATAGGTTTTTAAAAAATAATTTTTGGTTTAATAGTGATAATAGTCACTCATATTCTTAATTTTAATCAACACATGTAATTTGACGTAAAAGAAAACATTTTAGTTAATTATTTTTTTTAAAAAATGAATGCATAATTTCATATGTTAAATAATATTTAGCATGATTGGAAAGAAATAAAAGAATGTAAGCACATGACTTCATTCACCTTAATTAATTCCTAAGGACAATCATATAAAATAAGATCATTTAAAATGAATCAAAATTCTTTAAGAAGATTTTTATTTTTGAATTTAATTTGATTGAGAAAATATGAGAAGGGTTTGCTAATCCTAACTCATTCCCCCCATTTGTGAATTGGTTTAGTTTAATTTAGAATAATTAGGTTGATTTTATATTTTAATTAGGTTAAGGTATGAATTAAATCCATTAATTATCCCTTACCCATACAACTTTAACATAATTATCAAAGTAATTATGAGACAACATATGATATGTAACCACATGAAAATTAAATAAGCAATGCACCTAAGAAATGAAGGGGCCTAATGCAATTGGCTCACAATTATTGGTTAGTTAAGCTAAAAGGTTTGATTAAGTACTTTTATAACCCTCCTACACATGTAGTTTGATTATAATTTCCTTCAGAATTCTCTTATGTTATTGAACACCTAAGAATCTATACAAGAATTGAATGATTGAGTTCTAGCATGATTTGGTTTTGAGTTTGATTAATTAAATTGTTTAATGAAGTGATTAAGCCATTAATTAGTTTCAAATTGATTAAGTGTTATCCAAATGAAATAAACTTAGGGGAAAATATTAGAAAAGAGGTCATAATCTCATTCCCTATGTCCATTCACTATTTCATAATGATTAGCTAACTTAATTAATGGATTCATTATTGTTTAACATGATAATTAATCATTTAATTAATTAAGAGAGAGATTAAGAATGAAATAAGCAATTCTCCTAATTGGTCAAGCAATAAATTCCAAGAAAGTCATAGGAGGCAGAGGTCATCCTTCTAATCAATCTCAGAAAGTTTGGAATTAATTGATGGAGTAAATAGAGAGTAATTAGCTTAATTATATTTTCAATAAAACTTAAATTAAGTCAAAATCAATATCCAAAATTAATTGATTTTAATTTTCTATTATTCTCCTATGAATTACCTTTAAAATGAGTATTTATTTGTATTTTTTAAGATTTTTCTAAAATTAGTTATAAATTTTTAAAGTTTCACCATTAAAGTTGGATTAATTAAGCCTAATTAAACATATAATCCTATCGGGCCACATGGCGGTTGTCACGATGTGCTTTCCATGTGGCACTACGGGATTGGTTATTTAAGTTATCACATCCATCGGCTGAGTCAGGTGGTGGCAGACACACTTACCCGTGGACCGTCCGATCTAAGATCAGATAGTCACTATTTAATTCACATTTAAGGAAGAAATCAGAGAGATCTAAAGCACGATTTGAACAGGATCGTTCGATATGATCACATAAAATGGACAGTCCGTGATCTGTCTCCTCTTGAGCGGCGAGAGATAGATGCCGTCCGTTGATCGTCGCTCAATCCGAGCTTGAATGGAGCTTAAATTCATCCCACACCTTTGGGGAAGCATAAGCAACACATCTAACAGTGGAGATCACATGACATAGCGATTTCTTTCACAAAAGAGAAAAAAAATTTTACTCTAAGGTCAATTTCAATTGCATACCTCACCGGAGCTTGTGACCGGTGATTCCAACGATTGAGGAAGCTTCGTTTGAATGAAACAAAACCTTGTTGAGCAGTACAAGCTTTGATTCGATGTAGTTAGTTCGGAAGACCAATCCATGACACGTAGATGATCAGCTTCAATCAAACTCCTAGCTCTGGTCATTGAAAAGCTTGGGATTCAATTTGTTTCAACTTACCATGGTCCAAGGATGGTGTGTGCAAGGTTAATTGCACTTTGGTTGAGGATTGAGTGAGTTGAGCTCAGAATTGATCTCCCCTATTCTAGTTTTGTGTAAAACTGAGAAATGGAAAGCAAGGAAGCTCAGGAATGGCTGGGAAAAGCTTGGAGAGGCTTCGATTTGACCTCTAGAGCTCTGAGGAATGAATCTCTCTCTGTTTGAGTGAGAATGAGGGGTGGTATATCTTCCCCTCCTTGATCCTTGGGATGACTGATTTTCCATTTTGGCTCAATGGCTTGGATTGGCTGATCAATTTGAGCTAGAAAATGTCCCACATGGGTCATTCTAGGTGGAGGAGTGAGGGAGAGTGGTTTCCCATGTGATTGGTGAGTGAATATGGTGAGCCAAGTATCCAAGGGTGATTGGGGAGGTCAGTTTTGCCTCCCCTTAGGTCATGGCCAACCCAAGCTTATTGGGTCATGTTTACCATCCTCCTTGGCACCCATGTGGACCAATAGATGGGTGCCAAGTGGCTTTGGGAAAGGAATGACCAAATTTCAAGTGAATTTGGTCATGCGATACCCTTTGACCCAAGGGTAAAGTGATCATTTGGCTATGAGTTTGATTTGGGCAGATTTGAAATGATTTAAAAGTGGGTTGGGCCAAATTTCAAGTGATTTAGAGTTCATTTAATTTGATTTAGCTTAATTTGACCCATTTGGGTCATGTTGGGTTCATGGTCAATTGTGCTAGGTTGGGTCTGATTGGTCAATTGAAGTTTTGGTCAAGTTCAACAATCAATTTGGAATGAATTTGACCTATTGGTTGCAATCAATTTGGTTTAGATCAAGATTTGACCCATTTTAGCTTTTTTTTTAGGTTAATTTAAGTTTCAATCAATTTGGCTCATAGTGAATTTTGGCTTATTTAGGTCTCATTTGGGCTAAGTGCTGACTTGTTCAAAAGCTAGGTTTGACTTTGTTTGACCCAATTTCAGTGATTGATCATTCTAGGATGATTGTTGATCACAATGTGAGGCTTGGGTGGCCTTGGTTCAACCCAATTTTGATTGGGTTAAAACTTGGTTCAAAAAGGGTCTTTAGGCTACTTTGGGTCAAGTGGACCTAAAAGGGTGAATTAGCTTGATCATGGCTTGATTGGTTGAACTCACATGTGGACTTATGATGGAACTATAAATCTAATTGCAAGTGGTTTGGAGTCAAATGAGTTTTGGATCATTTGATAATTTCAAGTCAAAAGAATGAACATGAGGTTGACTTGGGTTATCTTTTTTTTGCTTAATTATTATAGTTTATGTTTATATTTGGGCATGTGATTGAAGGAGTGATTATTTGAAGAGAAAATCCAAGGGTTTGGATTGATTTGAGAATGATTTGGCTAAATCCAAGAAATTGGCTTAAAGGATATAAATTGGGTTTGGATTTGAGTTCTGAATTTATATTGATTTGATTTTTAGCCATTTGAATTTATATTTCATTTATGTTTGTGAAGATAAATGAGAATATAAATGATCCATTAGAGAATCATGTGAATTAGGAGTGATTTGATTGCGAATTTGGCTAAGGTAGGTCAAAAAGTTTGAAAAAGGGGTTTTGAGTTGGTTTGATTTATATTCATTTGATTTGGATGATTTGGATGCCAATTTAATTTATGGTTGTGAATACAAATGATGGAATAAGTGATTTATAAAGAAATCACTTGGCTTTGGGTTAATTTGAAGGGTTTGGCTAAGCTTATGGATATGATTCATAAGGCTTAGGAAGGTTTTGGATCTGGAATTGATCATGGGTTTCAGTCATCTCGAATTGGAGTTAGATTTGGAATTGATTTTGTATTTGAATCATTTGGGATTGGAATTAAATTTGGAGTTGATTTTGGATTTGAGATACTCAATTGGGTTGGGATAGATTTGAGATTTGAGAAAATCAATTAAGTTGGAATTGATTTAAGATTTGATTGGGATTGGTTTGAAGGAGTGTACATGGGCTGGATTTGAGCTATAGGGTAAGTGGTTGCCTTAAATCCCTAATGTGTAACCTAATCTTATGATAAACCCTTCTAAGTCTCTAGGGTTAGGTTAAGTATTCACCTAATCACTAGAAGTGTCTCAAGAGTAAGGAGCTCTTAGTTTCTAGAGGAATCCTATGTCTAAGATGGAGAAATTGAGAGCTCTCTCTAAAAGTGAGGTCAACATGGTGTGTATTCTATTTTTTGGTTGTGGCTCAGGTCATTGATGTGGGGGCCATGGAGGGAGATTATGGCTGCCTTGTTGCTTCTTTTGATGAGATTGTTGTTCTGTGTTCCCTAGGGCACCCTTATATTTTTCTGTGGATTGTTCAAATTATTTTCGATGGGCATTAATAACCTCATCATTAGAAATTTGTGCTTCCACATAATGAACCAAGTTGGCATATGAGCAGACCATATCACGCATTAGTGACAAGTAGAAAGACCCAGGATGGAGCCCTCCAAGGAAAACTCCTCTAAGTAATTCAGGGTCTACCCCTGGTATTTGGCGAGCCTCTAAGGAGAACCTATGGAAGTACTCCTTAAGTGATTCACCTTCATTTTGACAAATGCCTGAGAGATGAGAGGAATCTTTAATGATCCTCCGATTTGTAATAAACTGTTCTACAAAAATTATAGTGAGTTCATCAAAGGTATGGATAGATCCCCTTGAAAGGGAGTAGAACCAAGTACGAGCCTGACCCTTGAGGGTGAATGGAAAGACCTAACAAAGTAGTGCATCAGGAGCACGTTATATATGCATGATGGTTTTCTAATGGTCGATGTATTCATATGGGTCAGTTGCCCCATCATATGAGTCGATGCTCGAAAGCTTGAAACCTATGGGAATAGAATGTTGAAAAATAGCTTCAGCTAAAGGTGAAGACTCCTGATAGCCACGGTGAGAGGGAAGATGATTTCCATCTTTAAGGTGAAATTCTTCTCACATAAAGCGTTGTAATTATGCACATATAACATGACAGGTGGAATCAATAGGACAAGAACATGTCAAGCCATTGGCAATAATTGGTGGGTTCAGTTGAGCTACTGTTGACCTCATTTTTAGAATGAGCTCTCAACCTCTCCATCTTAGACATAGGACTCCTCTTAGATACTAAGAGTTTCTTAGTCTTAAGATACTTCTAGTGATTAGGTGAACACTTAACCTAACCCTAGAAACTTAGAAGAGTTAGCCATAGGAATAAGGTCATGCCTTAGGGGTGTTTGGAAAACTTGCCTACCCCATAGCTTGAACCAAATCCTTACTTCCTTCTTTCAAGTCAAACTCCAAAACCAAACCAACTTCAAACTCAAATCAACTCCAACTTAATTGATTTTCTCAAATACAAATCAACTTCAAACTCAAATCAACTTCAATTCCAAATCAAATCTCAAATCAATTCCAACATAATTGATTTTTTCAAATTCAAATCAATTTCATTAGATTTTCTCAAATCATGAATCAATTCCAAATGATTGACATCCATGATCACTTCAAATCTAAAATCTTTCCTACGTCACTTTGATTTCATCTTATGGACTTAACTCAAATCAAATTCAAATCACTTCAAACTCAAGAGATTTTCTCATAACCCATTTATATTCTCATTTGTATTCACAAATATAAATGAAATATAAATTCAAAAATCCAAAATAAATTCAAAACTCAGACCCAAATCTAACCTAAAACCAACCTATACCCTTTCAAGTCAAATTCTTTAACTTAGTCAAATCAACCTCAAATCAATCCAAACCCTTAGATTTTCTTCATGATTCAATCAATCCTTCAATCATAAAACCAAATATAAACATAAACTTCAATCATCAAACCAAAACTAAATTCAAAACTCAAACCCATGTTCATCCTTTGAACTCAAAATTGTTAAATGAATCAAAACCTATTTGACTCCAAATCACTTACAAATGGATTTATATTTCAATCATAAGTCCATATGTGAGTTCAAAAAAACTTGAATCAAGCCTTGATCAAGTCAATTGACCCACTTAGGCTCACTTGACCCAAAGTGACCTAAAGCACCTTTTTGAGCCAAATTCTAATCCTACCCAATTTAGATTGACCTAAGCTCATATAAGCCTCACATTATGAGCGAAAATCATCATAAGATGATCAATCACTCAAAATGGGTCAAACCAAGTCAAACCTAGCCTTTGACCAAGTCAACACTTAACCCAAATGAAACTCAAACTAGCCAAAATCCACCATAGGCCAAATTAATTAAAACCATTGATCAAAACTAGTTTATGATCAATGTTTGAACTTGACCAAGTCATCATTTGAGCTTAACCTAGCCCAATTGGTCACTTGAGCCAAGTTGATCCAACTTGACCTAAAAAGTCAAAATGGGTCAAATCTTGATCTAAGCTGAATTAATTGCAACCAATGGGTCAAGTTTATTCTAAATCACTTGTTGACCTTGACCAAAACCTCAATTGGCCAACTAGACCCAACCTAGCCCAATTAAGCATGAACCTAACTTGATCTAAAAGGTCAAATCAAGTCAAAATCAAACCAATCAAAATTGATTGAAATCAAAGCTTGTAAAATATTTCAAATGACCAACCAAACCTAAACCAACCCATGACCTAACATAATTGGGTCAAATTGGTCAACTTGACTTATTTGACCTAAGTGAACTCAAATGAACCAAAACCAAACACAAATAAAATTAAACCAAACTAATGATACCAAAACATTTCAAATGGTCATATGAACTTCACCCAACCCTTGGTTTGACCCAATTTGACCAATTGGTCAACTTGACCCAAGTTGACCCATTTTGACCTAAATGGGTCAGCATGAGCAAAATGATATCAAATCAACTCCAAATTCTTTGAAATTTGGCCCAACCCAATTTCAAACTATTCCAAATCTATCCAAATTAAAATCAAAGTGAAATGACCATTTTACCCCTAGGTTAAAGGGTAACCTATGGCTGATTCTACTTGGAATTTGGTCAAATCCTTTTTATGGCCACTTGGCATTCTCTTAGTGGTCCATTTGGACACCAAGAGATGTGGTGCACATGTCCTAATGGGTTTGGGTCAGTCAAACCCAACCCAAAGCCAAAACGGACCACCTAATAGAAAAATGAGCACATTGAATCACTCTCGCACTCATTTTAGCACATGGGCAACTCCTCCACTACACTCCCCTATCAAAACCAAACCATGTGAAGCTCCTAATAGCCTAACAAACCCATTCAATAAGATCAATTTGATCAAAATGGCAAAGGAGCTCACGTCCATCAGATTCAAGTAGGGGGAGATATACTCCCCCTAATTTCATTCCAATTCACATCACTTGCATTCAATTGAACCCTAGGAACTCAGAGGAAGCATTGCTAAGCCCTCCCAAGCATTCCTAAGCTCAGTTAAATTCTCCATTTCTCGGTTTGCCTAAGCCAAAAATAGGGGAGGTGAGTGAGAATTCCACTTTGCTCAACACTTCACCAAAGTCCAATTCCTCTTGTAAGCACCATCAAGGCATCAAATCAAGCTCATCAAAAGCAAATCCCAAGTAACCAAGCCGTGGGAAGGAGGAGCTAGACCAAAGCTACAAGCCATTGAAGCTCACTTTGGTCAATAAGAGGATCCACTTCATCTCAAGCCTTCAAACCTTATATAGGGCTTCGTCTCTACTAGAAGAAGCTACCTCAATGGTTAGAAGCACTGGTGATATCCTCCGACGAGGTATGCTTCAACACTGAGCTTAGGTATAGAATTCTTTGGTCTTTTGTGAAGGGAAGTTTAATCCCAATTGAATTCCACCGTTGGATGTCTTTGTCTTTGCTCTTAGATGGTGTGTGTTCAATCCTTGCTCAATCCGAGCTCAAGTGGGCTCGGGATGGAGGACGACGTCCCCGTCTCGTGGGCAAGGGTCGGATGAATAATCGCCCATCCCGTGTTTTGGATGGATAGTCGAATTGATTAGATCTAATGATTTTATCCCTTTAGATCTGTGGGTTTAATCCTGACCGTCCGATCCTTGATCAAACGGTCCAAGGAGAAAATGCATAGCACCACCGGCTAACGCGATATTTGATTTGACTACTTAAATAACTAATTCCGCTGTGCCACATGGAAAGCACGTGACACGTCAGCAGTCCATGAGGTGCTGACAGGATTAGTTATATAATTAAGGGATTTAATGACCTATTAATCACATAAACTTTAAAAATATAGAATTAAATGTAGAAAAATTAAAAAAATGCAAACTCAACTTCATTTTAAAGATAATTCAGTGACGAATAATATAAAATTATATATAACTGGCTTTAAATAGTGAATTTTTTAATTAAGATTTATTTGAAATCTTAATAACCTTAATTACTCTCTAATGACTTCATTAATTAGTTCTAAACTTCTCAGGCATATTTAGTGGGATGACCTCTACCTCCCCTAATTTTCTTAGAGTTTATTAATGAGTTAATTAGGGGAATCAATTAATGAATCCCTAATCACTCTCTTAATATAATTAAGGGTAATTAAGCATGTGAACAATGGTTTTATCATTTAATTAAGATAATTAAACATTATTTAAGTGAAGAGGAGGTTTATGAAATAGGTTTGGAGTATTTTCGATAAATTATTCCCTAAACCCCCTTCATTCCTTAATCCAAATATAATTAAGGGTTAATCCACTAATGATCTTCTTAATTAGCTTAATCAAAATTTTCAAAATCAATATGAACTTAACCAATCCTTTACTGGGTAGATCCTTAGGTGTTCAAAAGCCTAAGGCAAATTTAACAAAATCATTTCCAACCCACATGTGTGGGAATTAATCAATAATTGTGAGCCAATTCCATGAGGCTCCTTTCTTTCCTAGGTGCATTACTGATTTAAATTCAATGCGGTTGTATATCACATGTTTGCTTGTAACTATTAGGTTAGTTATGTTAAGGTTGTGTAGGTAAGGGGTAATTAATGAACTTAATGTACACCTTAACCTAAACAAAATACAAAAATCAATCTAATGGCACTAAAAATTAAACTAAAATAACACACACATGTGAGAGATGGGTTAGGACCAACAAACCTTTTCACATTTTCTAAATATCAAATCAAACTCAAAATTAAAATATAATTTCTTTAAACAACTTTGATTCACTTTAAATGATCTTATTCCACAGGATTGTCTTTAGGATTTAATTAGGGTGAATGAAGTTGCATACTTACATTACTTTATTTCTTTCCTAGCATGCTAAATGTTGTTTGTCATATGAAATCATGCATTCATGTCTTTTAAAAAATCAAATTAAAATGAACTATTTTCTTTATGTCAAATTGCATGCTTTGGCTAAAGTAAGAATTTGAATGGCTATTATCACTATTAAATCCAAAAATTATTTTTAAAACTTATAAATCAAAGATTACAAATGAAAGGTATGCTACTTATAATTAATTATAAGCTTGCATGTGAGTATAACATAAGATTTGCATTATGTGATTTTTCTTTCTCTTCTCTTTTAACATAGTTTTGAATAGGATTTGTAAAGTTTATAGTTCATTTGAAAAGAACACAACACTTACTTAAATCTATCCCTATTCGTTCCTATGTTATCATTTAAGAGGGATCTTTACATTTACACATGTAAATTGCACAATCAAGTCAAACATAAAAATCTTTTGCATTACTCTTTTTTCCATTCATTTTTTGTACATGCACATGTATTTAAGAAAAGTAGTATATTAGTCTGGATATCCCGGAGTTGTGAGGCTTTAAGTAGCCCTAAGAAGGTCTTATACCTTATACCCTTGGTGTAGAAAATAATTGCACCGTACTCACTTATGCCTTTCATACATGTAAATATGCATTTGATTAATGGATAAAAGAATCCCTCTCTTTTTCACTTAGCAAAATCATGCATCATGAAGCATCCAAATTTTCTTAAGCAACATCCCTTAGCATTCATCACTAAGGTGTGCTAAATATTTGCATTTGCATGTATAGATTTTCTTAGGATCATTTCATATGCATGATAACATGTTGAAAAGAAATAAAGTGTTGTGTGTTTTGTGATAGTAATTCACTTTAATTAATCTTAAAATACCTTTCTTATTTGATGGGTTTATTTAGAGCAAATATAAACTTTGGATTAATTAAAATACATAATATAACATTCACTAAATAAAAATTATTAATGAATCTACCTTAGAAATTACTTAAGGTAGAGAGGAAAGAGAAGTTCTCTTCTCTTTTCCTCTCTTTACAACACTTAGTAAGCAAGTGTAAGTTCATTCAAACCTAATCAAATCATCAAATAAAATTAACCAAATCAATTAAACCACTTAAATGAAACCACCCTCTAAGTTGAATCCTTTCACATTTAGAAAACTCTAACCTTAAAGCCTAGCTAAGACACACCACACAAGCCTTAAATAGTACACACATTAGGCTACGTGACCATTTCTAGTCCTATGCTAGGGTGGTGTATGGTTTGATACCTGATTTTATTTTATGATGTAATGTTTTAATCTGGCTATTAGGGTGCATGTGCATAGACTAAATGGTAGGATGATCTTAGTATAATCATTATCTTCTATGGAGGATTGTGCTTAAGGGGCACTGTAATAAAAATATAAATGCTTTTGCTGTGTAGGTTGCTTATACCCCTAAGCACAATCCAAAATAGGCCAAATGAACTTGGTTACCCATGTGTAGGGTGCTAAGGCCAATTTATTCATTTTCATGCTTGGGATTGTGTGGTTTGCTTAGCTAATCTCTATTTTGTAGGTTTTAGTTAGATTTACTTTTTTCATTTTCATGTAATTTTTGCAATTAGGATTTGGAATGAATGTTATGGAGGATTAGGATGAACATTGGTCATAAGACTATGTCTTATGCACCATGTGAAGCCTTTGGAGCAACCACATTCCAGCCAACCAAAAGAAGAAAGAAGAAAGAAGAAAGAAGAAAGAAATGAAGAAAGAAGAAATGAAGAATGAAGACCCCCATAAAATGAATTCCTTTTTTATTGTAATTAATTCATTTGTAATCCGAGTTGTATAAAGTTAGGGCTCAGCTACCCAATTCTTTTTGAGTTTGTGTAGTGGAGACATGGTGAAAATACACCTCCTTCTTGTTGATTTTGGCCCATAATCCAATTTCTCATGCATTAAGCATATGAATCCCATAGCCTATGTCAAATCAATTATCTAAAAATAAAAAAAAATATAATAAAATTTGCATTAGATTTAAGTCATTAATCATGCCCTATATGATCTAGTCTTTTAGGGAGTGTGTTTAAGGACTTAGTCTCTTTCTAAATAAACAACAGCCCTACAATCTTGCAAAGCATATGACTTGCCTACATGTATTTCAAATCAAAGGAGGAGTTAGTTGGTGCCTACCCTCAAGAGGTTGTAAGTCCAAACAGTTGGGTGGTTTAATATGTCTTGTGGAGGTAAATCATATACCTATTTTTATCTTAGATTTAGGTCATACCTTGGCCCTCACCAAAGCTCCCTAGATTTAGATTTAAAGGTTGCTACTTCCTTTTGCAGGCTACAAGCATAAATCCTCACCTCTTAGGCATTTCCATGATATTGTGTTGTGGAATTATAAGCCCTAAATTTCTAATAAAAATTCAACTCAAACAAA
The DNA here is from genome assembly GCA_021442155.1 of Cymbidium sinense. NCBI lineage: Eukaryota > Viridiplantae > Streptophyta > Magnoliopsida > Asparagales > Orchidaceae > Cymbidium > Cymbidium sinense. The sequence goes on from CM038223.1 coordinate 124,689,154, forward strand.
GAAATCACTTCAATTTCAAAAATATAAAGCCCGACCATTGGATAGTTTGGGATGCTTACTAGGCTTCCTAGTATCATAAGCATCCCTTACTTATCTTCCTTTGGTTTTGATAATAACTCCCTCATCTTGATCAATCCCACTTGATCTTCTAAAAATAAACCAATTTGAGTCCTACCTTCGAAATATTTAGAGACAACGATCATTTATCTTAATCGAGAGTATTTCTAAGGAATCTTATTCTTTATGATGTAATTAACTATGAGGGCTTGCCTTTATAGGGAACTTAATGAACCCAATTTAAAATAAACTGTTGACCTCATTTTTAGGATGCAGAAGCTTCTTCATTTGGAAGCAAGCTAACCTAGAGAAAGTAGAGAAAGTGAAATATTAAACTACATGCTCAACAACCATTTTTCAAGCAGAAAATTATACAGCCAGCTGTAAAACCAGAAGCGAGTATTCCAACCATAATAAGTTTGACAACCTAAGATGAGTAAAGAGAAAGAGCTCTATTAGTCAAATCAAATAATCTTTCTAGACCTAATAATGTCAGGTTCCAACTTCTCTAAAGAGGAAACTCAAAACTGTATATGCAATAGTGCATCGGGTCCTACAAGTTGCTAAGAAAAAATGATTGATGAAAAGAAAATATCAAGGTCTTGTCATCAGGGAGGCTAGAGTTGCTCCTTCAAAGAGGCCTTCTCCAATAACCCTAGTAAAATTTCAACCAATTCAAGTCACATATGGTGAGCATTGAGGCATGACACTTAGACCATAGGTCCAAGAATTCGCTATCAAAAGGTCCTGGCAAAAAAGTAAGCAAATTTGGAGGCCAGAGCCTTGAAGTGAAACCGCTTTAAAGAAGGGCAGTGACGTGACATCCGTATTGTACTCCCACAAAATCCACTTTTTATGCTCTAATATTTGGAGTTAAAGTAGTCTTGCCACTTGAAGTTGAATTACATTTACTTCGAGTAGCCATTCAACATGATCTTACCCAAGATAAGAATGTCTATCTATGGATGGAAGAGCTTGATGCGCTTGATGAGGTCAGGATCCAAGCTCAGTGAAATTTAACAGTTTATCAAGTAAGAATGTCTAAAGCATTCAATTATATGGTGTGTCCTTGAGCTTTTCAAGAAGGAGAATTGGTCTTGGTGCTGAGAAGACCAATTATTCCTAGTCAAAAATTCAGTGGCAAATTTGATCCTAATTGGGAGGGCCCTTTTGTCATTGAGAAAGTGTATCAAGGAGGGGCATACCAACGTATTGACCTAAAGGGTAAAAGACCAATGCCACCAATTAGTGGGCGATACCAGAAAAAGTATTAAACATGATAAATACATTCTCGAGGTACAATAGAAATCCCCCTGCAAGAGAGGTGGCATTTTTTTTAATATATCTATTTAGGTCGACATCGTGCTTCATGATGAGATCCCTAAATTAATATACTTACTCAAGATAAAAAAAACTTTTCCCTGAAAATCCTCCTGTTACACGGGGCATTTTTAGATGTCTATACATAGATGAAGTCAATATTACATGTTAAAACATTCTTAAGATCAAATATATCAACTTAAATATTGATATATTTTCTAAAATTATTTTAGAGCTATTTCGAAGTGCTTTAGAATTTTTCCTGCAAGATAGGGGGCATTTTTTACATATTTATCTGAATCGATTTTTGAGCTAATCTGTAATCCACCTATTAGACGAGAGCCCCTTTCTATGATCAAGGTTGTTCAATTTCCTCTTGTAAAATAAGGGGCCTTCTTGTATATATATTCAGGTTAACATTGAGCTTTATGCCGAGATCCCTAAATATATATATAATTATTTTTATTAAAGTTTTCTGCTCTTGTAGAAACAAAAAGAATATATTTCTACGTATGAAAAGATGACCCTAAATATCAAAAGTTTATCTCTCAAATTTGCCAAATTTTGAAGATCAAGTCAGAATAACTCCCAATTTTAGAAGCTTCAATCAACTGAGTTGGAAAAATATCAACATCTACATCTTCAAGTCTAAGACATGGATGGGTTCTAAAGCTTGAACTCAACAAGCCCACAAATGGCCAAGTTGCTAATGCTCTCCTCACTCAACAAGTCGTAAGAAATGACCCAAGTGTAAGAGCACGCATTCGTTAGTCCAATGACTAAATCACCAACCCATCACAGCTTAAGTCAAAGACTCGAGTAGGTTCTAAAGGTCAAACTCAATAAGCCTATAAATGGTCAAGTTGCTGACGCTCTCTTCACTCAATACGCCATAAGAAAATGCTGTAGTGAAAGAGCCCCTGCTTGTCAATCAAATGATGATAGCTATACAATCTCAAACCACATCTAGCTTAGTGATTATAAGTAATTAGAATCCAAGAGATCTTTCTACATGGTCGATAGCCTAAGATGATCTGAGAAAACTCTTAATTTAGAGCTATCTCAAATCAATCTTTATATTTCATGCAAGGTGATATTCTAATCTTTCTCTAATGATCTGAACCGATGGCCGAACAAAGCACAGATCAAAGCTAATCTCCTCATCAAGTTCGTCAAAGTAGAAAGCACAAGACCGATGGAATAATTCTATAGTTCATATAAAATCGATGGCCGAACTAAAGGAATTTTGTAATTATTCATTCTATTACATCACACTTGGCCAGGCTGATAACTTAACATTATAGATCTAATATAAGCCGAAAGGCTAGGTCATCTGTACGCATCCTTCAATGAGTCTGTCAAAGCAACATGCATAGGGTTGAAGATATACGTACACTTCCTGACAAGTCAATGTGGACAAATCAGGTCAATCCTTCATCAAGTCCATCAAGCTTAAAGCTAGGATAAAAGGAATTCTAAATCTCAAAACAAGCAAACCAATTCCTCCATCAAACCCGAGCAAGCATGAAGCTAAGGTCGAAGGAAATCCAAATCTGCAATAATATAGAAGAAAGAGATCTTCAGCAAACTCATTGAAGCAGAGAGTATATGGTAGAAGAAGCTCTATAGTAAAAATTATATATATATTCCTGCCTTCATCCATCCCTTTTGAAAAGAGGATAAATGAAAACAGAAATATAACACCTTATCGGGACACCATGTAGATCCTCAGCTGTTGTTATTAGGGTGATCAGGTACGACATTAAGGAAAGATATACTATCTCGAAAGATAGAAGTCACCACCATATAATGGATCTAATCACCTGAATAAGGACTCCTTAAGACTATGGACCTTCATATGTACTAGAGATTCTTCCCTTACTTTATATGGAAAAGTAAAGTAGGGTTTATTTTAAACCAGATTCGTTAAGTTCCCTATAGATGCAAGCCCCCATAGTTAATTGCACTTTAAGGAATGAGATTCCTTATAAATACTCTCAATTAAGGTAAATGATTGTCGTCTCTAAAGATTTCGAAGGTAGGACTATCAATTGATTGGTTTTTTTTAGAAGATCAAATGGGATCGATCAAGAAAAGAGAGTTCTTAGCGAAGTAAAATGAAGATGAGTAGGGGATGCTTAAGATACTAGGAAGCCTAGTAAGCATCCCAAACTATCCTATGGTTGGGCTTAATATTTTTAAAATTGAATTGATTTATTTGTTTGAGTTGAATTTTTCTTAGAAATCTAAGGCTTATAATTCTATGATACAAGGTCATGAAAATGCCTACGAGGTGAGGATTTATGCTCATAGCCTATAAAGGAAAGTAGCAACCTCTGAACCTAAATTTAAGGAGCCTTGGTGAGGGCCAAAGCATGACCTAAATCTAAGATGAAAAATGAGTATTTGGTTTACCTTCACAAGAGAGAACAAACCACTCGACTGTTTCAACTTACAACCGCCTGTGGGTGGTTGCCAATTAACTCCTCCTACGATTTTAAATACATGTGGATAAGTCATATGCTTTTGTAAGATAGCTATATTGTTGTTTATTTAGAAAGTGACTAAGTCTTTAAACATACTCCCTAAGAGAGTAGATCATGTATGACATGATTTAATGACTTGAATCTAATGCAAATTTTGTTACATTTTATTTTCATTTTAGACAATCAATTTGACACAGGTTTATAGGATTCATATGCTTAATGCATGAGAAATTAGATTATGGGCCACCATGGCTCTCAAGAGTCAAGCCAAGTTCTCTGGCACAGGTGGAAGCCCTTCAAATCAAGAGTGAGATAATATGCTTTTTATGCATGATGTGAGAAAGAAAGTACAAAATCCAGCTAAGGAGGTGCTAATTCTTTTATCTTGATTTATAACTTAGGCTTTAGGTGAAGTTATGAGTTATTTTATTTTTAATTTAAATTGATTATTTTGATAGAAAATTTATTTTTCTAAGAGCCTAATCATTATCTAGGCAATACATCAAAACAAGGAAGAAACTAGGAAAAGATGTCATCTTAATGCACAAGCTAAACAAACATCAATCAATCTATAAAATTAGCGCAAAAGAATAAGAGGCCATTTGTGGTCCTGCTCTACCACACCAACCCAAAAATAAATTGGGTAGCCAAGCTCTACTTTTATACAAGTCGGATTACAAATAAATTAAATACAATCAAGAAGGAATTCATTATTAGGGGGGTCTTCATTCTTAATTTCTTTTTTCTTCTTTCTTCTTTCTTCTTTATTCTTTTAGTTGGTTGGAATGTGGTTCTCCAAAGGCTTCACATGGTACATAAGATATAGTCTTATAACCAATGTTCATCCTAATCCCCTATAACAATCATTCCAAATCCTAATTGCAAAATTACATGAAAAATTAGGAAAAGGAAATCTAACTAAAACATGCAAGATAGAGATTAGCTAAACAAACCATACAATCTCAAGCATGTATATATATAAATTGGACTTAGTACTTCACACATGAGTAACCAAGTCTACCTGGCCTATTTTGGATTATGCTTAGGGATATAAGCAATATGCATAATAAAAGTATATTTATATTTTTATTATAGCGCCCCTTAAGCACAATCCCCTGCAGAAGATAATTGTTAGACTAAGATCGCTCTACCATTCAGTCTATGCACATGAACCATAACATCAAGATTAAAACATTACATCATAAAATAAATGTAAACATCAAAACATGCACCATCCTAACCTACAGTTAGAAGTGGTGACTTAGCCTAATGTGTGTGTTATTTAAGGTTTGTGTGGTATGCTTAGCTAGGCTTTAAGGTTGAAGTTTTCTAAGTGTGAAGGGGCTCAACTTAGAGGGTGGTTTCATTTAAGTATTTTAGTTAATTTGGTTAATTTTTTATTTGATATTTTGATTTGGTTTGAATGAACCTACAATTAATTACTAAGTTGTAAATAGAGGAAACAAAAAGAAGAGAACTTCTCTTTCCTCCTACCTTAAGTAATTTTTAAGGTAGATTCATAGAATATTTTTATTTAGTGAATGTTTTATTATGTGTTTTAATTAATCCTAAGTTTAGATTTTTCCTAAACAAACCCATTCAAAAAGAAAGACATTTTAAGATTAAGTAGAGTGAATCATAAAACACACATCACTTCATTTTTTTTCCCAACATGTGTAACATGAATATGGATGAATCCTAAGCATATCTATACATGAAAATGGAATTATTTAGCATACTTTAATGATGAATGCTAAGAGAGTTTGTTTAAGAAATTTGGGATGTTTTTATGATGCATGAGTTTGTTAAGTAGAAAAGAGGGATTCTTTTATCCATTTTTTATATGCACATTTGCAAGTATAAAAGACAAAAGTGAGTTCGGTGCCATTGTTAGCACCAGGGGTGTAAGGTACAAGACCTACTTAGGGATATTTAAAGCCTCGCAACCCCGGGGTTTTCTAGACTAATATACCACTTTTCTTAAATACATGTGCATGCCAAAAAAAAAAAAGAAATGCATGGAAAGAGAGTCATGCAAAAAGTTTATGTTTGTTTGTTTGATTTGTTTAGGCAATTTACATATGCAAGTGTGAATATCCATCTTAAGTGATAACATAGGAATGCATAGGAATTGATGTAAGCAAGTGTTATGTTCTTTTTAAATGAACTATACACTTTGCAAAATTCTATTCAAAACTATGCTAAAAGAGAAGAGAAGGAAAGTCACACAAGGTATACCTTATATTATATTCACATGCAAGCCTATAAATAATTATAAGTAGCATGCTTTTCAGTTGTGATTTTTGATTTATAAGTTTTGAAAATAATTTTGGATTTAAAAGTCATAATAGCCATTCATATTCTTACTTTAACCAAAATAGATAATTTGATATAAAGGAAACATTTCATTTTTAATTTGATTTTTAAAAGGCGTGAATGTATGATTTTCATATGACATACACATTTAGCATGCTAGAAAAGAAATAAAGTGATGAAAGCATGTAAATTCATTCACCCTAATTAATTCCTAAAGACAATCTTATGAAATAAGATTAATTAAAGTGAATCAAAAATTGGTTTAAGGAAAGTTTGATTTTGTTTTGAGATTGATTTGAATTTTAGGAAATGTGAGAAGGATTGCTAGTCCTAACCCACTTTTGCCTATGTGTGAATCAATTTAGTTTAATTTTTAGAACCATTAAGTGAATTTTATGTTTTGTTTAGGTTAAGGTGTTCATTAAGTTCATTAATTACCCCTTACCTACACCAATTTAACATATTTAACCAAATAATTATGAGCCAATGTATGACAAAAAATAACAAGGAATTTAAATCAGCAATGCATCTAAGAAAGAAAGGGGCCTAATGCATTTGGATCACAATTAATGATTAATTATGCTAAAAAGCTTAATTTAAGTACTTTCAAAACCTTTCCCATGCATATGGGTTAAGTATGATTTTCTTAGGTTTACTTAGGTTTTTGAGCACCTAAGCATCTGCCCAAGAAGGAATGATTGAGTACTGGAATGTTTTGAAAATTTTATCAAGTTAATTAAGTAGGTCATTAGTATATTAGCCCCTAAATAAAATATAGACTAAGGAAGGAAAGGGGTTTAGGGAATGACTTAGGGAAAATATCTCAAACCCATTCCATAAACCTCATCTTCATTTAAACAAAGTTTAATTAACTTAATCAAGGGATTAAACCACTATTCACATGCTTAATTAAGCTTAATTACATTTAAAAGTGTGATTAAGGATTCATTAATTGATTTCCCTAATTAACTCATCAATAAATTCCAAGAAAATTAGGGGAGGTAGAGGTCATCCCACTAAATACATCTGAGAAACTTGGAATCAATTAATGGAGTAATTATGGAGTAATTAGGGTTATTAAGTTTTGAATATAACCTTAATTAAGGAAAATTCATTATCCAAAATCAATTGAAAATGGTTTTAATGAATTTCCCTCTGAATTATCTTCATAATGCATTTTATTTTATATTTTTTGATTTTTCTATATTTAGTTATGTATATTTGAAGTTCTAGTGATTAAAACTTAATTAAATAGGCTAATTATATAATTAATCCTGTCGACACAACGTGGACTGCTGACATGGCGCATACTTTCCACGTGACATGATGGGATTCACTATTTAAGTAGTAACATCTGGTGCCGCGTCAGCCAACGATGCTATGGGCTTTCTCCTCGATTGTTTGATCAAAGATCGAATGGTCAAGATTAAGCCCAAGATTCTTATGGGATAAATCCATGGATCCTACATAAATTAATCAAGACTGTCCATCCAAAATGCATGGATGGACAGTCCATGATCCATCACTAAGTTCTCCTGTGGGAGAGGGCATGATCTGAGCTCGATTGAGCTCGAATTCAGTTCAAACTTAACCCACACCATCATCATGCAAGGGGAAATACATCTAATAATCAAAATGCAATTGGGAGAAAGTTTCTTTCATAAAGGACCAAACACTTCCTATTCTAGGCTCGATTTGAAGGCATGCCTCTCCAGAGGCTATCGCTGGCACTCCCAACCATCATGGTAGCTTTGCTAGTGATGATGAAGCTCTGCTGAAGATTTGAGGGCTTGAGGTTGAATGGATCTTCATATGGACCAAAATAGGCTTCAATTGCTTGTGGTCTTGATCAAAGTCCCCTCTCCCGTGCCTTGAGAACTTGGATGAAGACTTGGGTGAGCTCGATTGGGTTCCCTCAAGGTGCTTGAAGGAGGAATTAAGCTGAAATTGAGTATTAAGTGAGATGGAAATTCCAATGGAGCTCCCCTATTTTGGCTTGAGAAAATTGAGAATGGAGAAATCCAATTAGCCTTGGGAACCATGGAGAAGCCTAAGGATGCTTGCTCTGAGTTCTTTAGCTTCAATCGACTGTGAGTTCATGAAATTCAAGTGAAATTAGAAGGAGTAAATCTTCCCCTAGGAGGATTAGATGGCCGAGCATGCTTATGCCATTTTGATCAAATTAATTAGGCTGATTGAGTTTGTAAGGTCATTTGAGGTGGCATGTGATTCAGTTTGGCCAGAGGAGTAGAGTGGTGAAGCTCCCATGTGCTCAAGAGAGTGGATTAGGGATCCCATGTGCTCAATTTTCAAGTGGGTGGTCTGTTTTGGCATTGGGTTGGGTTTGGCTGACCCAAATCCATTGGGTCATGTGCACCACACTCACTAATATCCACTTGGTCCACTAAGAGGGTGTCAAGTGTCCATGAAAAGGATATGACTGGAATTGGCCATATGTTTCCCTTGACCTAAGGTTAAAATGGTCATTTAGCTTTGATTTCACTTTAGAAAGATTTAGAATAGTTTAAAATTAGGTTGGTCTAAATTTCAAGGAATTTGGAGTTGATTTGATGTCATTTGGCTAATGTTGACTCATTTAGGTTAAAATGGGTCAACTTGGGTCAAGTTAACAAGTTGGTCAAATTGGGTCAAACTAAGGGTTGGGTCAAGTTCATATGACTATTTGAAATGTGTTGGCATCATTGGTTTGGTTCAATTTGATTTATATTTAGTTTTGGTTCATTTGATTTCATTTAGGTCAAATGGCTCAAGTTGACCAATTTGATCCATTTGACCTAATTGGGTTAGATCATGGGTTGGTTTAGGTTTGGTTTATCATTTTAAATGTTTAGGTAGCTTTGGTTTTAATCAATTTTGGTTTAAATCAAGATTTGACATATTTTGACTTTTAGGTCAAGTCGGGTCAACTTGGGTCAAGTGGCCAATTGGGCTAGGTTAGGCTCAAATGATGACTTGGTCAAGTTCAATCATTGATCATGAATTGGTTTTGATCAATGGTTTCAATCAATTTGGCCTATGGTGGATTTTGGCTTGTTTAAATTTCATTTTTGCTAAGTGTTGACTTGATCAACCCTTATGTTTGATTTGGTTTGATCCAATTTGAGTGATTGATCATCTCATGATGATTGTTTCTCACAATGTGAGGCTTAGATTGCCTTAGTTCAATCCAATTTGGTAGAATTAGAATTTGACTCATAAGGGATACTTTAGGTCACTTTGGGTCAAGTGAGCCTAAGTGAGTCAATTGGCTTGATCAAGGCTTAATTCAAGTTTTGTTGAAATTACATGTGGACTTATGATTGAAATATAAATCCATTTGCAAGTGATTTGGAGTCAAATGGGTTTTGATTCACTTGACAATTTCAAGTTCAAAGGGTGAACATGAGTTTAACTTAAGTTTAATTTTTGAATTTAGATTTGGTTTGATGATTGAAGTTTATATTTATATTTTGATTCATGATTGAAGGATTGATTAAATCATAAAGAAAAAAATAAGGATTTGGCTTGATTTGAGCTCGATTTAGCCAAGTTCAAGAATTTGACTTTGAAAGGCTTAGGTTAAATTTTGGTTGAATTTGGATTTGAGTTTTGAATTTAGTTTTGGTTCGATGATTGAGGTTTATGTTTATATTTGGATTCAAGATTGAAGGATTGATTGAATCATGAAGAAAAATCAAGGGTTTAACTTGATTTGAGTTTGATTTGGCTAAGTTCAAGAATTTGACTTGAAAGGCTTAGGTCAAATTTTGGTTGAATTTGGAATTGAGTTTTAAATTTAGTATTGGTTATTTGAATTTATATTTCATTTATATTTGTGAATATAAATGAGAATATAAATAGGTTATGAGAAAATTTCTTCAGTTTGAATTGATTTAGATTTGATTTGAGCTAAGTCCATAAGATGGAATCAAAGGGACTTAGGAAAGATTTTGAACTTGAAATTTAATCATGGGTTTCAATCATTTAGAAGTGATTCGTGATTTAAGAAAATTCATTGGAATTGATTTGAGTTTGAAGTTTGATTTGCTTTGGAGTTTGACTTGAAAGGAGGAAGTGAGAATTTAGTTCAAGCTATAGGGTAGGCAGATTTTCCTAACACCCCTAAGGCATAATTAATTCCTATGGCTAACTCTTATAAGTCTCTAGGGTTAGATTTAGTGTTCATATAATCATTAGAAGTATCTTAAGACAAAAGAAACTCTTAGTGTCTAAGAGAAGTCATATGTCTAAGATGGAGGGGTTGAGAGCTCATCCTAAAATGAGGTCAACAAAAGGCACCCAATAGGTGTGGTGTGACTGACAAAATATACCACATATATTTGTGTTGACCGAAATGATCAACAACACCGAACGATCACCAGCACTAACAGAAATGATCTACTCATAACCCAAGGTGTACAAGGAATCCAAAGCTTAGTGTAATGTGACTCTACTCATGTCACAGACATAAGAGAGTGAAGGAGGAATCCACTAGGGATAGAGTATATGAACCTTCCACCAAGGAAATAGGTTCAAGTCATCCATAAGGGGATGGGAGGTTTGATTTGATTTGTTTGATTATTTAGTTGTGTTTGTTTTGATTGTTTGGATTTATTTGATTACTTTTATTTTGACTCCACTGGGTGAGATTGATTTAATTTATTTTGTTTGTTTTGTTTTTTGAATCCACTGGGGGAGATTGATTGGATTTATTTTATTTGTTTTTGTTTGATTCAATTGAGGGGGGCGGGTTGAGTTTATTTCAGATTTTTAGATTTTTGGAATTTTGAGATGGACCCTGTCAATTTGCGATGGATCGTACTAAGTAGGAGCCTTGGAGGCCTTGGGCTAGCTCAGATTTACCAATCCAAAGGGGTAGTCTACCAAACACATAGTAGGACTAGCCAACCAAAGGGATTGCCTTTCGGTATGCAGGAGTTGTACTAGGAAGAAAGTGCAGTAGACGTACAACCTCCAAAGTAGGGACCAATTGCTAAGGTGATCCATTGGCAAGGCAATGGATTGAACCCAACCTTAGGCTGATTATTTGAGTGAATGCCACTGGGGGACTTAAATCAGCTCAAAGATAGTCAAAGATTAGTTTCATTTCTAGTTATGAGTTATTTTGATGGATCACATCAGTTTGCGATGGACTGCATAGAGTAGGGGCCATGGTGGCCTTGAGCTAACTTAGACTTACCAATCCAAAGGGAGTAGTCTACCAACCACACAGTAGGACTACCCAACCAAAGGGGTGCCTTTCAGTTTATAATGGTTAAGTTTAAGAAGAAAGCATGGGGACTCGCATCTTCCAAAACAAGGAACCACTAGGGCGATCGATTGGCAATGCAACAAATCGAACCCGACCTAGGGCTAACTATTGAGTGAAAGATGCTGAGGGACTTAAATTAGCTCAAAAATAGTCAATATTAATTTATTTTTTAATTATTTTGATTAATTTTGTTGATTTATGATGGATCATACTGAGAAGGAGGTTATATCAGCCTAGACCTACCTCAGATTTACTAAACCAAAGGGAGTAGCTTCCCGACTGATGAGAGAACTATCTGACCAAAGGAGTGTCTTTCGATTTACAATGGTCAATTCAAGGGAAGAAAGTACAGGGACTCGCATCTTCCATAATAAAAGACTATAGGGGTGATCAATTTCTTTGGGCAACAAATCAAACCCAACCTAAGGCTGCCTATCGGTTTGCGACAGTCATGCTAGAAAGAATACTTTGTAGGCTTACATCTTCCAAAGAGGAATGACTATCGCGGTTACCTGCTTGTGGAAAAATAGATTGAACCCGACCTAAGGGTGACTACGGAGAGAGTGCTGATGTGGGGACTTATCTCAACTTAGGTAGTCAAGAAATTCCTATAGGGAGTTATCTCACCGCCTCTAAAGATAGGATGTGCTGAGAAAGGGGCCCTCATTTTGAATTCTAATCCAGGAAATATTTAATTTATTTATTTAGTTTGTTTATCGTGGACCCTATTAGTTTATGAGGGATTAAACTGAGAAGGAGCTTATATCGCCCTAGACATATCTGATTTCAACCAAGGAGAATCATCATAACTCCAACCATGGGTGGCTACTAGGAAAGGGGGACTGTCCAATCCAAAATTAACACAGGTAGTGTCTAAATGAGATTACAAAGGATGTGATCCAAATAGAGTATGCACAGGGAGAGGGGCTCCTAAGGGCTTGATCCAAAATCTTAGAGAAGATAATATCAATAGGTATTCGGTGGTCAACTCAAGGAGAAAGAGAGGGGACTCACATCTGCTAAGAGTGGTGTATCTACTGAGTGAGTCACTGTCAGCATAGCGAACATTAAGCAACCTAAGGTGCACATTAGTTTACAACAATCAGCCTAGGAAGAAAGCTCGGGGACTCACATCCTCCTATGGGATCAGATAGTCATTTATCGGCGGTGCCATTACCTATGACTATCGAGGGAATGCCACTAACAAACTTATATCAACTCAAATGTAGTCAAGAGGAAAGGAGCCTCTGGAGGGCTTACGCTAAATCTCAAATATACTCTACCTAGTCAGTACATGATGATTAGTTCAAGAAGAAAGCATGTGGACCCACATCCTCTTAAACAAAATCAACATAAGGTAGCTTACTGACTAGGCAGTGAAGCCTACCAAACTAACAAGGTGCCCGTTGGTTTGCAATGGTCAAGTTAGGAAGAAGCACAAAGACTCACATCTTCTAAAATAAAGAACACTAGGGTCACATACTAGCGAGATAGCATGTAAACCTGACCTAGAGCAGCTAATGAGTGAGTGCCAAAGGGGGTTTGCTCCCCATCAAAATAGCCCGAGATAAAAGATTTGTGTTTATTTTTGTGTTTGTATTAAAGGGAAAAGGATGCTGCTTGGGTTCTCTTCACACCTACCCTAAACACACTTAAAGAATTGGATGAAATCATGCCATGGATGGCAACCAAAATTTCCACCAAGAAAGGATACCTCTTGGGTTCTCTCATACTTAGTTGTGCTAGTCGAAATAGGATGCCTCTTGGGTTCCTTACACCTATTCTAGTAGCACTGAGGAATTGTGTTTGTGTTGTGAAAGAGGGATAGGATGCCTCTTGGGTTCTCTTACACCTGTCCTAAACACGTCATGGTGGATTCACAAGATAAGCAAACAATTCTTTGGAGGAAGAGAAGATTTTGATGAAATGGAATTAGATTTTTGTTCTTTTATTGATAATTATTTTCAAACATATTTTATGGGTAATATTTTTTTCAAATAGGGCCCATTAATTGAAATCATCAGGTGTTCCCCTTTACAATCAATGAACTAATAAAATCCTCCTTAAAAAAACTTCTCAATGAACCTACTTCTCTAGTGGAAGGTTCACATAGCCAATCCCTGGAGAATTCGAGCACATATCCCTAGCGAATATGCCTCCACATCAATTAAAATAAAACATATTAAAATTAATTTGATCTTGATCCCCATCAAATTATAGATTCTTATCTCCAATGGATACACACCCAAACTAATCAGGTTCACAATCAAAATCAAATTCTTATACCCAGCGAATAGCTTGAACATGTTTCCCAAGTGGAAGGTTCATGTACTCAATCCCCAGCGGATTCCTTCTAGTCCTCTTATGTCCCTGGAAAAAAGAGAGCTGCATTGCACTAAGATCATGATTCTATCTACCATTCGGGCCTAGGTATAGATCACTTCCATTATTTGTTGCAATCTTCTGGAGGTTGTTGATCATTTCAGTCAACGCCAATACGTGCAGTGTGCCTTGTCAGTTAAACCACACCTATGGGGGTCCTTTTGTCGACCTCACTTTTAGAGTGAGCTCTCAACCCCATCCTCTTAGACTTAGGAATCTTCTAGATACTAAGATTTTTTAATCGTAAGATACATCTAGAGATTAGGTGAACACTTAACCTAAGCTTAGAGACTTAGAAGTGTTAATCATAAGATTAGGCTACACCTTCGGGCTTAAGAAAATTACATATTCTATAGCCTAAACTCAATTTGGATATAGTTTCTCAAATCAAATCCAGATTCAAATCTCAAACCAAATCTCAAATTCAATTTCAAATTCCAAATCTAATTTCAAATTTGACTCCAAATGATTAATACTCAAAATCAAATTCAAATCCTTAGACCCTTCCTAAGCCATATGAATCACATTCATAAGCTTAGCCAAAACTCCCTTTAGATCAAATAAAACTCAATTGAAATTTATATAAATCAATTATTCCTTCATTTATATTCATAAATATAAATGAAATCCAAATTCAAATGACCGAACCTAAATCGAAAATCAAATCCAGGCTCAATCTAAGCTCTTTAAGCCAATTCTTTGGACTTAGCCAAATTCTATCCTAATCAAGTCAAAACTAATGAATTTTCTCTTGAATCAATCATACATTCAGTCATTTATCCAAACAAACCGAATTCAAGTCAAGCCAAGTCAAGCCTAACTTAGCCCTTTTGACTTAAAACTTTCAATTGAGCCAAAACCTATTGGACTCCAAATTGATTGCCGTTGAATTTATATTTCAATCCAGAGCTCATATATAAGCTCAACTAAACTTGAATCAAACCAAAGCCAAATCAATTGACCCACTTAGGTCCACTTGACCCAAAGTGACCTGAAGGACCTATTTGAGCCAACTTCCAATACAACCCAAATTGGATTGAACCAAGCTTACCAAAATCTTCCACCATGATTGTTGATCACCCCAAAATGATCAATTGTAATCAATTGGGTCAAACCAAGTCAACTTAATCATTTGACCAAGTCAACCCTTAGCCTTTTTGACTTAAAACTTTCAATTGAGCTAAAATCTATTGGACTCCAAATTGATTGCCATTGAATTTATATTTCAATCTTGGGCTCATATATAATTTCAACTAAACTCGAATCAAACCAATACTAAACCAATTGACCCACTTAGATCCACTCGACCCAAAGTGACCTAAAGGACCCATTTGAGCCAACTTTCAATCCAACCCAAATAAGATTGAACCAAGCTCACCAAAACCTTCCACCATGATAGTTGATCACCCCAGATTGATCAATTGCAATCAATTAGGTCAAACCAAGTCAACTTAATCATTTGACCAAGTCAACCCTTAGTCCAAATGAACCAAAATTATCCAAAACTCATCCTGCAGCAAATTGATTGAAACCAATGATTTGAATCAACCCAAAGTCAATATTTAAGTATGACTTGACCACCAATTGAGTCAAACTAAGCCCAATTGGCCATTCGATTCAAGTTGACCCAAATTTACCTAAAGGACTAAAATGGGTCAAATCATGGTCTAACCAAAATTGATTGCAACCAATAACTTAAGTTCATTCCAATTTGATTATTGAACTTGACCAAAGTCATAATTGAGTCTAATTTGACCAGTTGGTCAACTTGATCCAACCTAGCCCAAATTGACCTAAAGCGTCAAATTAGCCAAAATTCAAATTAAATATAAATTGATTAAAACTAAAGATGACATTCATCTTTAATTAGCAAATTGAACATGAATCATCCCATAACCAAAGCCAATTTGGCCAATTTTGGTCAAATTGGTCAACTTGACTCATTTGACCCATTTGATTCTAAATGAGCCAAAATAAATTCTAAGTCAAATTAATCATACTAAAAGTCTTCAAAATATCATTTAAACCTAACGTAAACCTTGGTTTGAACTAATTTGACTAATTGGCCAACCTAACCCAATATGACCCATATGGCCCAAATTGAGCCAAATCTCTTAAAACTAAGCCATGAATCATTGGAGGCTGATCAAACCAAACCCAAACCCATTTGGGATTAGCCCAAGTCAACTCAACCCAATTAAATTTCTCATGGATCCTCCCCAACATAGGATTCCACCCAACCTTATTTAATTCTCCCCATCATATGTATTTAACTCATCCCCAATATTTTCATTCAATGGAGCTGATCATATGGCACCAAAAGAGAACTTTCGAGCAAAAATCCAAAGTCCTTAATCAATCTATCATCCATCCCAATCACCCCAAGCAAGATGACAACACTTTGAAGCCAAAAAAAATAAAAAAAGAATGGATTTTTGGCCACTATTAATGGAGGGGAGAATGAGGCTTCATTCCTCTTCCCCCTACCACCATTCAGCCCCCAAAAGCTACCCAAAGCAACCGGCCACCACTTCCCCACCTCTCTTGAGCCAAGAACTTCAAAACCATGTGGATTCTGGTGAGGAAATGGAAAACACTGGAAAATACATCATTTTAACATGAAGGCGAAGATCTAAACTCATTCTAAGGCCTCTTCCCCCACTCAACAGCATGCTCGGGTCATCACTCCCACTGAAAATGATCCCCGGTGAGGTAACTTTCAAAAACTGTAGCCGACCTTGGGATCCCTCATTTGTGATAGTTTTTACATGATTTTTAGGAATTTGCCCTAGATAATCCTATGTTTTTACTTTAAATCCTGCCAATTAGAAAATAGAAGTTTTTCGAGGTGAATTGATGTGAAAATGAGTCCAATTGGATAAGTTTTCACTTATAATTCCTTATTTTTCCTAAAAATTTTACTATATTCATAGCCGGAGCAGCAACAACCGTCGATCCGGTTCGCGATCGATGACTGATCGCATCGATCGCATGATCCAGGCCTTCAGATCACCTAATGCATTATGGATGGTTCGATCCCGTGGTTCGCGTGATCGGACAGCTCAGTTCGCAAGCCAATCGCACGATCCTGACCTCTAGATCACGCTATCTGATATGGACCATCCGACGCGATCGCGGATCAAACCGCTTGTCGCGTCAACCCTATTTCCGATTCTCACTCGTGACGGACACCACGCACAATCGCATGCGCATGGCGCCAGCGCATGTAATGCGGTATGTTAGGGAAAATCGATTTTGATTTAAAAACTTACTTAAATTATATGAAAGTTCAAAAATTCATAAAAAACAAAATACCTAACCAAAAATTGTAAAAATGGCTCGTTGGATTCATCTTTTTAAGTGGAATCCAACAAACCCAAAATCTCTAAATTTCACTAAATGGTTTGAGCTTAATTTAGGTTTTAGCAAAAATAAAATTTTATTAATTACTCTAAAAATATAAGTCAGATTGAGTTAAAATTTTCAGTGATTGAAATTAAAGTTAAAACACACATACCATAAAAATCTTAAGTGAAAAGAACTTATAGATTGAGAGAAATTAACATTTGAAGTTTAGATTATCCATTTTAAATAAAATAAATCAAATAAAAATCCAGAAATTTACAAAAATCTTCAAAATGGCTTAAATCATATCAGTTGGCATCTAGGACTCTTAAGAAAATAATGTGATTTTTTAGTCCTATTTAAATTCAAATAAACACTTAAGATTAAAGTTTAATCAATTAAGAAATTAATTAAAACAAAATCTAAAAATAATTTAAATACCAAATCAAAATCAATAATGATGTAATACCCAAATGATTAATAAGCAAACCTTAAGTCAGAAAAGTATCATGTATCCCTAAATGAAATTGAATTTAAATATAATTGAACCTAATTGAGTTAATGAAATTCAATTAAATGATTAGATTTTTAAACTAAACTCATAATTAAATAAATCAATGAAACTTTAATGTAAAATCAAACTAATCTTGTTAAACCAATACCAAGTATGGAATCTTAATCATATGAAACTCCTTAATGAATATAAACAAATTGAAAATAATTAATCATGAAATAAACTAAAAGTCAAATTGATTAATAAACCAATTCAACATAATCATTTAATATTAATCAAATTAAACCAAATAAAGCTAAAGTAAACTTAATTAAGATATGATTAAATCACATTTAAAAATCAATCCATTTAAAATAAGATGATTAATTAGCCATTAATACATAAACCTAACAACTAAATCAAACATGAATAAAATCTAATACATATAATAAATGAAGAAAATCAAACCTAACTACGATTATGAATAATCAAGTTTAAGTGAAATAAAAATAATTAATTAAATCACTTAATTTAATCAAATGATAATAACAATGATAACCCCTTAATCAACAAAATTTAGGTAAATGCTTAACTAAAACTATCAAATCAAACAAGTCATATGAAGGAAATTAAGCCATTAATCTCTAATTAAACAAACTTTTAATTAATCAAATGATTTAAAAATCTATTAACCCTTAATCAAACTTGATTAATTAAACATCTAATTAATGCAAACTTAATGAATTAATCCATCATCTTAATGAATCAAATTAATTTAAATAAATTATATTAAAGCTAACTCTTAAATTAAGCTTAAATTAAACCCCTAATTAAATTTAATAATTAATCACACCCCTCAAGAAAACTAATTAAGTTAATCAAATTAATCATATTAAACTTAAACTTAATCAAACATAAATACAATTAAATACTAATCAAAACCTAAATTAAACTTAAATTATTAAGTCATTAATTGCATCATTAACCTAAACAAATATGAAATCAAATTTAAAATTAAATAATTCTTCATAATTAACATAAATACACTTCTTAATTAAACTAATCACATAATCAACCAAGAAACTTTCATCAATTTAATATGTAATTAAATCAAATCTCATTCAACCTACTTAAATAAGAAAAACTAATTAACTATCCAATGTATGAAATCAAATTACAAACTAAACTTTGATAAACATGATAAATGGATAAGATTAAAAATAAAATCCTAATTATAAGGAACCAAACTCAATTAAAATAAAAATAAAATCTCAATTAATCTAATCTGATCAAACTATAAATAAATGAACCATAATCAAATCAAATAGACATAAAGTTAAGTCACATAATCATAATCAAAGAAAAGAATCAGATATTAATTTAAAAGGATATTAAATTGCCAAGATTTAATTGAACCCAAACATCTAATATAAAATTAATCAATCAAAAACACATGAATTTAAACAAACTTAAACTTCATTAGAGATTAAAGATATTGATTTATCAAGATTTAATTAAGTTAAAACATCTAATCAAAAATTAATTTATCAAAAATACATGAATTTAAACAAACTTAAACTTCATTACATATTAAGGATATTAAATTATCAAGATTTAACTAAATTAAAACATCTAATCTAAAATTAATTAATAAAAAATACATGAATTTAAATGAACTTTAACTTCATTATATATTAAGGATACTGAATTATCAAGATGTAATTAAACCAAAATATATAATCCAAAATCAATCGGTCAAATACTTAAACAAACTCAAATTCTAAATTCTAAATCAAATCAAATGATTTACACACATTCAAATGGGCCAATTAAGATATTTAAGGACCTTTGTTAGACTCTTTATGAGTTATGATGTAGAATAGAGTGAGTTCTATCTACAAATAGAATTCATTCTACTCTTTATTCTTGAAAACCTAAACATCATTTTAACCAAATGAAAGTGAAATAAAAAAAATAAATCTTTTAAATTAAAATCACGCAAAGGTAAAATTTAAACAAATTTAAACTTTAAATTAAAATTTAAACTAAAGAAGCCTAGTAAAGTCTTGTCACACAAGCCTTAAGCACACACATTAGAGTACTAAGTCACCACTTCTAGTGCTAAGTTAGGGCATTGTATGTATGATGTTGTGTTTTATTTTGTGATATAATATTTAATGCTGAATGTTAGGGTGCATGCCTCAAAGACTGGATGTTAGGGTGCATGCCTCGTAGATTTGATGGTAAGATGTGATTAGCATAATCATATTTTTTTTGCAAAGGGTTTTAAAAGTAAAAAAAATATAAATGCTTTTGTTGTGCAGGTTACTTATCCCCTAAGCATAACCCATGTTAGGATAGGTGGGCTTGGATACCCATGTGTGGGGTGCTAAGTCCAAATTATTTATATAACAGCTTGAGCTGTATGGTGTATTTAGCTAACATTTATTTTACAGGTGTAGCTAGACTTAGTTTTTCTATTTTTAATATAATTTTGCATTAGGAATTAGGATTAGTGTTATGGGGGATTAGGATGAGCAGTAGCCAGAAGGCTTAGTCCTTGGGGTGTCCTATGATGCCTTTGGAGCAAATCAAATCAAAAGGAAGAGGAGGAAGGAATGAAGAAAAGAAGACCCCCATAGCATGTCTTATTTTTATAATCTGAGTTGTATAAGGGTAGAGCTTTGCTACCCATATTTTTTTCTCTTTTTGGGGTGTATGGCGGAACCTAACCGCAGTGGCCTTTTATTCTTTTACCGTAGTCTATAAAATTATTTGATGTTATGTTCAGATTGCGCACTAGAATTACATACTTTTCTTAGTTTCTTCATGTTTGATGTTTGAATGTGTGGCCTAGATGCGGTAGGCTCTTAGGATAAAATTAACTTTTCTACACCAATTAATAACTCATAATTAAAATTTAAAATAACTCATAATCTCACATAAAAGCTTAGGAATTAAATCAAGATAATAAAATTTTTAGCAACCCCTTAGCTGGATGAATGAATGTATAATATCATGCATGTCATATTCTTCCACTCTTTTTAATTGGGGGCTTTCATCTGTGCCAGAGAATAAAGGCTTAACCTGTGAGAGCCTTTGATGGAAGAACACCCAATTCTCTTTTGAATTGACCCATAATCAAGTTCTCGTGCATTTAGGCATACCAAGTCTCGTAGCCTATGTCAAAACCAAGAGTCCAAAAGAATAAAATAAATATGATAAAATTTGCATTAGATTAAGTCATTATTTCATACCACACATGCTCTAGTGTCTTAGGGAGTTAGTTTAAGGACTTTGTTTTCTCAATAAATAAATAATAGTGTAGCCATCTTGCAAAGAATAAGACTTGCAGACATGGATTTAAAGCGTAGGAGGAGTTAGCTGACTGCCACTCCAGGCGATTATGAGTCTAGTAGCCGGGCAGTTTATTCTATCTTGTGGAGGTAAACCACATACCCATTTTTGCCTTAGATTTTGGTCGTGCTTTGGCCCTCACCAAAGCTCCCTAGATTTAGGATCTGAGGTAGCTGTTTTCTTCGGGTTACAAGCATAAATCCTCACCTCTCAAGCATTTTCACAACCTTATGTTGTGGGATTATAAGTCCTAGTATTCTAATTAAATGTCAACTCAAACAATTAACTTTCTTCAATTTTGAAAACATAAAACCCAATTATAGGGTAGATTGGAATGCTCAGTAGGTTTCCTAGTATCATGAGCATTTCCTACTTTCTCCCTTTGGATTACAAAAAATAAGTCTTCTCCTTGATCTATCCCACTTGATTTTCTGAAATAGCGAATCCTTTGGTTGTCTTAACCTTAAAATCTTTAAAGACCCTAATTGTCTACTTTAATCGAGAATATTCTTAAGGAATTCTCATTCCTTAAGATATAATTAACTATGGGGGCTTGCCTCTATAGGAAACTTAACAAACCCAGCTTAAAATAAACCCTACTTTACTTTTCCATGTAAGGTAGGGGAAATATCTCTAGTATATTCAAAGACCCATCATACCTTAGGAGTCCTTATTAGGTGATTAGATCCATGATAGGGTGGTGATTTCTATCTTTTGAGATAGTACATCATTCCTTAATGTCGTACCCAATCACTTCAATAAGTACCCCCTAAGATCTATGTGGTGTCCCACATCTCAAAAATAAACACCACAGATTTTTCTGGTGACTCCGCAGGGGATAGTTTCTTTCTCCATCATTAGTAGGCAATTATTGTCTCCAAGCATCGATAGTGGAGTTATGTTTGATGTAGGCCCGAGACTATCATTCTTTCAATTGGTACTTAGCTTATTTCATCCTTAAGCAAAGCTCACCAATGTCCTTTAAGTTTTAGGACCTCACTCTGTGTAGGTCCTAAAGTCCTTATTGGGTTTCCCCCAATAGGTGAAAATTAAAATTAATCAAATAAAGGAGATGACCAAAATTAAGAACCTATTCACCATCCTGATAGTGAAGCAAGGTTCATCCCATGAATAATAAGAAAATAAAACCCCTCTACAAAATAACATGTCTTTCCAAAAGCACTTTTTCAAAATCCACATAGTAAGAGATCTCTACACAAAAAGTTGTAATAAATTTTTTAAATGGCACAAGACACATATAACCAAAACCTCGTTTAACAAATCCTATGATTGTTACATGGAGGTTCTTTTCAAAATAAAAAATCAACCATTTTTTAATGTCTTTTTCAAAAGCACATTTTCTTTGAAAATAGCTTTCACCATCCCACACACTTAAATTTGTTGGATGGAGATTCTATTTTTAAATAAAATCATGATATAAAATTGAAACTCCACTTAGCATACTTCATATGTTAGAGAGTTGAAGTTTTCATCCTTTTCAAAAAACAATAAACCATACACATAAAAAGAGAATTTAAGACATATTTGAAGCCCCTATTCCCCACCCCTTGACATATGCAAATTTCTTAAATGGGAGTTCCCTTTCCCTTGGAGAAGGTAAAGAATATTGCATTCTATTTGACACCATTTGTATTTGTTTGATAGAACTCCTTGCTAAAGTCTTGGACTTCAAGACACATTTGGATCTCATTTGACATGTCCAAGTACGTCAAATGAGGACCCCCTTTTTTAAAATTATAAGAACAAATTGAACTCCATTAAACATACCTAAGTTTGTTAAATGAGTTCTTTTCTTTCAAAAATTATAAACACATTTGACTTTCACTTAACATACCAAATTTGTTAAGTGAGAGTTTCATTTTAAAAATCATAAACACATTTGACTTTCACTTAACATACTAAATTTGTTAAGTAAGAGTTTCATTTTCAAAATCATAAACACATTTGACTTTCACTTAACATACCAAATTTATTAAGTGAGAGTTTCATATTCAAAATCATAAACACATTTGACTTTGACTTAACATACCAAATTTGTTAAGTGAGAGTCTCATTCTCAAAAAAAAAACCAATATATCTCAAACACATTTGGGGCTTCTTAACATACCAAATTTATTAAGTGGGAATATCATCTTCAAAGCAAAGCTAATATATCTCACAGTCACATTTGACTTTCACTTAACATACCAAATTTGTTAAGTGAAAGTCTCATTATCAAGCACAAATCAAACACATGTGGCCTCTACTTAACATACCAAATTTGTTAAGTAAGAAGCCCCATTTTCAAATCAAAATATCACATCAATCTTTCACAAGTAAAAATATTTCAAATACACAATCACAACCTCTTCTTAGCATACCCAAATTTGTTAAGTAGAGGTCTTTCAAACTATCAATATTTTCAAACAAGATGTACAAAACACAAATATCTCCAAGAACATCTCTCCTCAAATTTTAGAACCCCATCCAACTTACCTAAATCAGTTGAGTATGGGTTCTAAATTGAAATCAAATGGCAAAGACTCTCCTCAATATCCAAAATCTCTCCAAAATTTTAATGAACTCCACTTAGCCTTAAGATTGTTCAATGTGGGTTCAAATTCCAAATCAAATCTTAGGATCAATGATTGAAGGTGAATATCAAGTCAAGTGTCTGACTCAACTATATTTTAACAATACAGATTTCAGTGCAGTTAGTTCTTCCAACCCTCAGTTAGTACAACATCCATGGCTCCCAACAAGTTTGTGTTTTCCTTCCCCACTAATCTAAACTTAGCCCTAGATCAGGCTACTCTCTCTACTACAGGCTCCACTGACGTCATCTACTTTGGCCATAGATTTGAGGGGTTGAGGATTTCTTGTGATGGGATAGCCCTCACTACAATTAGCAAGGAGAAGGTGGTAGGGCAAATGCTGCTTATCCGATTTCATATGCCATCTGATTCTAAGTTTCCTCCACTAAAGAGGAAGGCCACTGTTATGCATGTTACCCTGCTAGTGTCAATTTATATGTTAGTTGTTCCAGCTCAGGGTCAATCAGTTACTCCTGCTACAGCTCCAACAAGGGCTACTATCCCCTCTTTGGACACCCCAAAGAGGAAGACTATCTTGGCTTCTAAGATAGTCCCCTCCATGTTCTAGGTGGGTGCTAGCTCTCGCTCTGCCATACCTACATGTACACAACGCTGCAATAAGAACCGCAAGGTCAAACGTTATGAAAAAGAAGGCAGAGAGAGAGATGGATAGTCTTGTACCAAGTTGGTTGAGCCTACAAAAGCTCAAAGTCTGGTATAATTTTTGATCTGAGGACAGTTATCCCTAGGAGAGTTAGCAGTCAAATCCAAAGAGAGAGAGAGAGAGAGCCATGGAGGCTCAGCCATCAGCTCAGATAAGTAGGAGGGAGTGATAGAGGTTTTTCATGCAGTCGATGGCCTCCTCTTTGATCAATTTTCCCAATCATCGCTTTACTAGAGTCAATCATTCAGACAACATCATGCTACTCATCACGAAAGAGAGTGCCAGGAGGAAGCTCGATGGTCCTCCGCACGCTCCACTCACTATGCACCATCGCCTATCCAACTCATGGCATCCCCCCACTCCAACCAAGAACCAGAAGCCCCCATCTCAGGAAAGACCAGAACCATTGGTGATCCAACTACACCCCAAGGATCCTGCTCTATCTACTCCACTCATTGAGGTGAGGTCGAGCTCTCACCTCCTCACCCTAGAAGAGGAAGAAGAACCCAAGGCCATCGTGGTTAAGTCACCACCACAACACACCATAGTAGCTTCCACCGCAATGAGGGGGCGAAAGGAGGATATAGATGTAGTGTTCATGGCAGTGGATCCCCCACAGTCAATGTCCAGTCAATGATCAACATATACCTGTTAGTGAGCACAGTCCTCTTAGAAATAGTAGCACAATGGTAAGCAATGCTTGATGTATTTCTGTTATTGAGCATAGTCCCACTACCGATCAGCAGCGAGTGTTTATCCTTGCATGATTAGACCACTCTTTAGAAGAGATCCTCGCTCAGTACTTTGCTGAGAAGAGGGAACTCCTTGGGGGTGATCGCTCTGATGAAGAGGATGCTAGGGTTAGTTTTGATCCAGATGAGGATGAGCTCTTGGAGGACTTGACGAAAGTCCAAATGATCGACACTAGGGGTTTCCTCCGTAAGGATCAGCATGGTTAGGAGGGTGTTGTAGTTGAGGAAGAAGACACAGCTCATTCAACCCAACACCTTCATTAGTAACTGAGGTAGAGAGATGAGCATATCAGTAAGACAGAGAAAGGAGTTGAAGACTAATTAGCAGCAGTCCTAGCACTTCAAGGCCAGGCTCTATCAGTACATCCTGCTCTCTTAGAGGCCGACCACCTTGAGTTTTTGCATGTCCTAGAATAGCCCAAGAGTACATCTCCCGTAGACCAGGATAGTGAAAGTCTGCATAGGAAGGTCACAGATAGTACTTCCATACCTGAAAGAGATATAAAGCATATGGTGGAACAATAAGTGAAGTAAGCATTGGTGCAAGCCTGAGGTGGCTCATCTGTTCCAAAGAGTAGACCCTACTCGAAAGAATTCAATGCAGTCCAATATCCCAAGAGTTTTGTGCCACCATCCTTCAAGATCTTTGATGGTAGTGGAAACCCTCAGCAGTATATAGCACACTTTAGAGCTGGCTGTTGTAATGCAGGAGGTAGTGATGCACTCCTCTTCTGACACTTCGTTAGCAATCTGTTAAGGATTGCATTTGATTGGTACACTGAACTGCCTAATAATTCAGTGAAGACTTTTGCTGAGTTGGAGCATCTCTTCATCAAGAGGTTTATTGGAGCCCAGCAAAGGGTAACTGTGGGTGACTTCACTATGCTGCAACAAAATCCCAATGAGTCCCTTGTTGATTATATTCTCAGGTGACAAAACTTGAGTATGAAATGCGAACCACGGTTGTCTGAACAACATGCTATAGAAATTCTTCTCAAGAATATTCATGGCTCAGTTGCTTTCATGCTTAAGGGATTTACAATCAAAACTTTTGAGAAATTAATCAACAAGGCGGCTAGCCTACAAGACGAAGCCAAATAGTTATCTTTTCAAGACCAATCATTCAAGCCCAAATCATAGAAAGCATTCGAGAAGAAGCCATGGTAATAGTGTCAGTTGACAAAGGGAAGCAGCCAGCCAGAGCTCAATATAAGAGACCTCGTGCACAACAGCCTCCATTGCCGCCGCCTCAACCACCACCTCGGCCAACATACTGACCACCACAATTGCCATAGTGGCCGTTGTTGCCTCCTCCATAGTATACTCAGTAGCGATACTCATATCCACCACCAGGTAGCTATTACCCACTTACTCTTGCTGATAGATTAAATAAGTCATATTCATTCAAGAGGGAGGTAGTTAGGAAGATATTTAAGAATCTATTAAAGAAACCTGACTTTCAGTTACCTGAGCCCAAGAGGCCGAAAGATGTGGGAAAGAATAATGACCCTAACTATTGCCCTTACCACTGCATGGTTAGTCACATCTTGAAGAATTGTGTCACCTTTAAGGATTAGCTTGAGCCCAGCTACAAGTCAGGAGCTATTGTTATTCCTAAAGAATGCTTGTTAGAATAACCCTCTAGTTCAATTAGAGTAATTCTTGGGGATACTTGTCATCATTTTAAGATAAAAGAATGTTGGGATATTGCCTTATCCCAAACCTCTAAAAAAGTGGTCTCTAAGATCAAGAAGCTTTCTTTATGTCAAGCAACTCAAACCTCCAACACTAAGAAGGTTTGCAAGTTGCAAAGATAACTTGAAGAATGTGTGTCAAACAACAACCTACCTTACTTGAGATAGCATAACAAATCCACCGCCCGAAGTTCAAAGACTCTATCCACCATTACAGCTATTACTTCTTCCTCCACTAGCTCCTCTTCTACTAGTAGGAGCATTGTATCAGTGGACAAGGCACTATACCCCTTGCCCCCATTTATTTTATTAGATTTCTATCATGACCTCCAACTAAGAAGAAATCAATGAAGAAAGCTTTCACTTACAACTTCTCCACTTCTAATACTCTAGATTTTATTCCTCTTGAAAATTCTCCAAGTCTACAAAATAATAATGATAACTCTAGTTTCGATCATTCTTCTTCTGATTTAGAAATAGATTTTCCATTCCTAAATCATTTGGGTTCGCCCATTGATATTGATTAGGAGTCATCTGATTCTGATGATCCCATAGGAGAAGTTGTAGGTGAACCTGATGAGCATGTAGAACTTTCCACTAAATCATCTCACGAAGTCACTGAAGTCAACCTCCATAGTGACAAAGTTCTACCTCCTAGGGTAGCACCTCAGGATAAGGGTAAGAAAATCATTGGTTCTAAAGAACAAATAACCCCTCCATGGGATGCCCCACCCATTAATATGCTTGTGGAGGATCAAGCCAAGGTTGACTACAACATCCTAGCACATCTTATAAAGTTGCCAGGTAAGTTAAGCATATATGACACCCTTATCTTATCCAAAGAGATGAGGAAATCCCTAAATAAAGCTCTTCTTGATCCATAGATATGCTTAGCCTAGCTAACTACTATTAAGAAGAAGGTTTGTAATTCAGAGGACACTCTAGGAGTTACATTCAGCGATGAATACTAGCTTCTAGGAACGATCAAGCACAACCTCCCTCTTTACATTATAGTGGATATTGGAAGATACAGGATATTCAGAGTTCTTATTGACCAGGGTGCATTAGTGAACATTATGAGTTTAAAAACCCTCGCCTACTTGAGGATTGACATCTCTAAACTTTCAAAATAGAGGATGATGTTGAGAAGCTTTAATGAATAAGGCAAGAGGGCCTTAGACTCTATAGTGTTGCCATTAGAAGTAGATGATTGGAAGACTACCACCAAGTTTCATATTATAGACTCAGATACATCTTTTAATGCTTTGCTTGGGAAACTATGGATGCATGAGAAAAATGTGGTTCCATCCTCTCTACATCAGTGTATGAAGTTCATGAGGGGTGGGATTGAATATTACGTCAAAGGAGATTTTAAGCAATTCATAGTTTATGAGGTCATAATATATGAGGATGCGGCCTACTATCTCTCTCAAAATAAACAAGTCTATTCTCTTGAACTTGGTGAAAGTTTAAAGATAAAAGAAAAAGAAAAAGAAAAAAAAAGAAAAAGGAAATGAGAAAGAAAATAAAAGGGTGCGAGAAATAGACTTGGAGGAGAAAGTAGAGCCAGACATTAGATTCCACCCACAATTCGTTACTCCATCAGAACATATGAGTAGGATGAGATGACCTCCACCAGGTAGAGGATGAGGCAGATCTAGAGAAATGCCTGGGTAGGATGAGATGACCTCCACCAAGTAGTGGAAGAGGAAGATCTAGAGAAATGCCTAGGGATGGAAGACCTCCTTATTGGCCACACAATAGGAGTTATGTCTCTACTACCAGGACTACACCTATTATCTATATAGACTTAGAATCTAGTTTAGAGGATGATTCATATATGATTAGTACGGTAGCTAGCACTTCCAGAAAATAGATCCCCATGCAAGTGGCAGTTGATCGAGAAAGTGATGAAGACTAGGCTCTTAAGTGAAGCATAAGTGTATCCAAGTCTATATGTGAAACAGTGAGGCAATAGTTAGGAACTTTAGCTCTAACACCGCTTTCCTCATAAAAAGTTGAGGGTTTGGTAGTTAAGGAAGCCCCTAAGTCTTACAAATGTAAAGGTGTAGAAGTTCTTTTTTAGAGCATCATTCTCAAGTCAAGAAGCTAATGTAGAACTTGAGGATGATTCATACAAAGATTTAATAGAATTACCTTATGATTGGTACTCACCTTGTGTTCTTAATTTAGCAAAGAAAAGATTAATTCCACATGCTTATTCTAAACACAGGTTAGATTACTTTGAAAGGTTATGGGACAACAAATGCAGACATTCCCAATCAAGATAGGAACTAGGATTGATAAGGTGGGTCCTTTGATGATGACATGCTAGTCATCACCAATCATTTGGAATCTAATAGGCTCTTTCAAATCATGCTAATTTATATGAGGAGGTGTACTTAGAAACTTCAAATGATCCAAATGACTTTGAAGTCAGGAATGCACCGCCAGAGTTTGAAGAGGAGATCATATCAACTATTGACGAGCTCAAAGAAATCAACCTAGGAACTGAAGAAGATCCACGCCCAACATACATCAGTTCTATATTGAATGAAAAAGAAACTAATGACTTAGTTAGGCTATTAGTTGAGTTTAAGGATTGCTTTGCATGAAGTTATGAAGAGATGCCCAATCTATCCCTTGACATAGCAGTCCACAAACTAGCAATAAAACCTAATGCTAACCCTATCTGCTCCTGACGATTAGACATTGAACAATAGGTCACTTCTAAAATTAAGAAACTGATCGATGCTGGCTTTATAAGAGAAGAAAAATATCCTACCTAGTTGGCCAGTGTCATCCCAGTTAGGAAAAATAATGGCCAAATTCGTATATGCGTCGATTTTAGGGATCTAAATAAGACATGTCCTAAGGATGAATTACCACTTCCTATATCAAAATTAATGGTGGACATCGCCTAATCTCATGCAATATTCTCCTTTATGGATGGGTCATCTAGCTATAACCAAATTAAGATGGCCCCAAAGGATGAAAGAAACACTTCCTTTCAAACCCCGATAGAAATTTATTATTATAAGGTCATGCCTTTTTATCTCAAAAATGCCAGTGCTACATACCGGTGGGTCATGACTTGAATCTTCAACGAACTCATTCATCATCAAGTTGGATGCTACGTCGATGATCTCATTGTCAAAAGCAAAAAGAAGGAAGACCATCTCTTTGACTCGAGAGTAGTTTTTGAATGGTTAAAATAATACAATCTCAAAATGAACCCCCTGAAGTGTGCATTCGGAGTAGCTTCAGGAAAATTTCTTGGGTTTATTGTCCGACACCGAGAAATATGAATCAATCCAGAAAAGATCAAAGTGATATTAGAAATGCCACCCCCTAAAATCCTAACACAACACATGTCATTCCAAGGATGGTTGGTGTATCTAAGATGCTTCATTTCTAACTTAGCAGGAAGATGCCAACCATTTTCTGCACTTTTTAAAAAGGATGCCAAGTTCAAGTGGGATGACAAGGGCCAGCATGCCTTTGAAGACATTAAGTAATATATGATGACACCGCTAGTTTTAGCAGCCCCTATCTCGGGCAAGCTGCTCATATTATATACTACTACATTAGACGACTCCCTTGGTGCTTCGTTGGCTCAAACCAATGATGAAGAGAAGGAGAATTCTCTCTATTATCTCATTCATCGTTTAATCCCTGCTGAGGCAAACTATCCACCTATTGAAAAGCATTGCCTAGCTTTAATCTTTGTATCCCAAAAGCTACGATATTACATGCTTTCTCATAAGGTGAACTTGATCTCTAGAGTCAATCCACTACAATTTCTCATGACACAACTGACCTTATATGGATGGTTGGCATGTTGATCTATGATTTTATCTCAATTTGACATAATATTTGTACCCCTCGGTGCCGTAAAAGGACAATCACTTGTGGATTTCTTAGCAACTCATCCACTTCATGTTGATTTTTTGCTTAATGATGATCTCTTCGATGAACAACCCATGAACTTAGGGGGTACTAGTGCTCACCACTGGGAGATATACTTTGATGGTGCAGCTTCCTCTCAAAGAGGAGAAGAACCATAATTTACTATCCCAGGGAAGGCCAGGGTGGGAATAGTTCTCCTAACTCTGGACCGTGATGTGATGAGATTCTCAAATCATCTGTCCAATCCATGCACCAACAATGAAGCCAAATATGAGGCTCTGATTATCGGTCTAGAGTTAGTCATTACACTTTGCGTCTAGAGTATCAACATCTTTGGGGATTCTCTCTTAGTCGTCAACCAAATCGTTGGGTCTTATAAGGTTCTAAAGCCTAAGCTCCATCATTGTTATAATTATATCATGGAATTGTTTGCTCAAATCCTAGAGGTTACCATTTATAAGATTCCTCAAGGAGAGAATGCAGTAGTAGATGCACTAGCCAAGTTTGCCAAAGAGGTGGCATGTCTGAAATATGAGTCCATTCCAATAAGGGTCCAAAATAAACAAGTCTTATCCCTTATTGATGTTAAACTCATCAAAAGATTCTCTCTTGAAGGGGAGGTTGTCATTGCCAAAATGGATGAGGAGTCAAATTGGAGGCAACCATTTATGGATTATCTACATACTGTTAAACTACCTCAAGAGAAATCGCTAACACATCAGGTGAAGCAAAGAACCCTTTCCTAGGCTCTCGTGGCTGGCACCATGTACCGGCAATCCTTCGATCATATGTGGTTACATTATATAGACAAACATGAAACCCATAGGATCGTGACCAAGGTACACCCAAGTTTATGCAGAGCACATCAATCTGGTCCAAAGATGAAAGCCAAGATCAAAAGACTAGAATACTACTGGCCTTCGATGATCACAGACTGTATGGACGTAGCTTGGAGATGCCACCAATGTTAGGTACACGGTGTGGTCCTACATCAACCACCCAATATTCTACATCCTACATTGGCCTCATGGCCGTTTGAGTGTTGGGGTACCAACATAGTGGGTCCGATCGATCCTCCTTCTTTCGAGGATCACTGGTTCATTCTAGCTATCGCCGACTACTTTTCCAAGTGGGCTGAGGCAATCCCACTTAAAGAGGTCACAGCTCAGCATGTGCTCTAATTTTTCAGGAACCATATCATATATAGGTTCGGAGTGCCTCGGTGAATTATATTCGATAATGGTACCGCATTCAAGAGCACTAAAATCAATAGCTTTGCTCAGAGACATATCATAGATTAGAGATACTCTACCATCTACTATTCACGGGAAAATGGGCTAGCAAAAGCCTTCAACAAAACTCTCATTCAAATATTGAAGAAGACACTATATGACAACAAATGATGATGGCATGAACAGTTGGTTAAAGCCATGTGGGCGTACCGCACCACCTATAGAAGTCCAACGCAGTCCACCCCTTTCTTCTTCATGTATGGGTTCAAAGTTGTTCTACCATTAGAAGTCCAACTCTCATCACTAAGGGTAGTCGTAGGTAGTAAAATCACAATGGAGCAGAATGCCAAGTTGCAATTGGAAAAGCTCAAAGGTTTGGAGGAGAGACGCCTCTCGGCATGCCAAAATCTCGAGTTGTACGAAGCCAAAATGATTCAAGCTCACAACAAGTTGGTCTGTCCTAGAGCTTTTCAACTAGGAGAGCTTATTTTAATTATAAGGAGACCAATTATTACCCGTTAAAAGATGGGAGGAAAGTTTGAACTCACTTAAATGGTGGATCTTATGGAGGATCTTATCAACTCATAAATTATAAAGGAGAGGGCCTGATGCTTCCAATCAATGGGCTCTACTTAAAGAAATTCCATACATAAACCTTATTTGAAAATAATTATTAATAAAACTTCTTTTCATACCAAATTCCATCTCTTATGTGTTAAAAGTTTCTTTCACTTATGAATCTGCCATGACGCATTTAAGGTAGGTATAAGAGAACACAAGAGGCATCTTATGCCTCCACAACACAAACAAAAATTGCAAATGATCCTCCAATGCTATTAGAATAGGTGTAAGAGAACCCACGAGGCATCCTATTTTGACTAGTACAACTAAGTTAGGTGAAGAGAACCCAAGCGACATCCTTTCTTGGTGGAGTCACAGTTATCCCTGCGGTGCCATTTCATCCATTCTTCTACCTGTTTAGGGTAGGTCTAAGAGAACTCAAGCGACATCCTATTCCCTCTTTCACAAAATAAGCAAACACATATCTTTTTTCTTGGTCTATTTTGATGTGATAGCAAACCCCACCCCCCCCCCCCACCCCCGTGACACTCACTCATTAATTGCTCTAGGTCGGGCTGACATGCTACCTTGCTAGTATATCACCCAGTGGTCATTTATCTGCTAGATGTGAGTCCCCATGCTTTCCTCCTGACTTGACCATTGCAAACTAATGAGCGTCATGTTAGTTTGGTAAGCCTCACTGTGCAGTCAGTAAGCTACCTCATGTTGACTTTGTTTAAGATGATATAAGCCTACATGCTTTCTTCTTGAACTATCCATCATGCACTGACTAGGTCAAGTATATTTGAGGCTTAGGATAAGTCCCCCACTAGCTCCTTTCCTCTTGACTACTTCTTGGGGTTTGGTCCCAGACCCCTAGCAGTAGTCCCCTTGGTCGAATGGTATCAAAAGACAGACTATCCCGATGATTAGTTTCTCTTTAGAGAGATGTAAGCCTACATGCCTTATTTTTAGACTAATTATCACAAATTAACAGGCACCTTAGGTTGGTTGGTTATCGCCATGCTGACGACGACCCACCCGATTGATACACCACTCTTGGCAGAAGTGAGTCCCCACACTTTCTCTTTGAGTCGGTCATCAAATACCAACAAGCTTTCTTTTACAGGGTCCTAGATAATGCCCCTAGCGGCACCTCCCCTGTGGGCACTCTATTTGGATCACTTCCTTAGCAACCATTTAGACACTACCCTGATTATTTTTGGATTGGACAGACTCCTTTTCCTAGTAACCACCCCTGTGGTTGGAGAATTTGTTTAGCGGATGAGCACATTCTCCCTTGGTCCAGTAAGTCTAAGATAGGACTAGGCTGATATAAGCTCCTTCTCAGTGTGGTCCCTCTCAAACCAATAGGGTCCACACAAATATAAAATAAACAAAATATATCTTTGCTTGTGGATTAGGAATTCCCCCTAATGGCCCCTTTTCCAAGCAGGCATCCTATCTTTAGGGTAGTGTCAGCAAAACTCTCCATAGGAATTGCCTGACTACTTTGAGTTGAGATAAGTCCCCCGGACAGCACTCTCTCAGTAGTCTCCCTTAGGTCGGGTTCAACTTATTATGTGACCAACGAGTTACCCCAGCAATCATCTTTGCTTTGAAAGATATAAGTCTATTACGCATTCTTTCCAGCACGACCGTTGCAAACCGACAGGCAGTCTTAAATCGGGTCCGATTTGTTGCACAAGTGATCGATCACCCCAGTGGTTCCTTGTTTAGGAATATGTGAGTCCCCGTGCTTTCTTTCTAACTTGACCATTACAAATTGAAAGGCACCCCTTAGGTTGGTTAGTTCTACCTAATGGCTGGTAGACTATCCCTTTTGATTTGTAAACCTAAGATAGGTCTAGGCTGATATTAGCTCCTTCTTAGTATATCCATCATACACTGATAGGGTCCATCTAAACTTAAATTAATTCTAACTATTCTTGAGTCGATATGAGTCCACAGCGGCATTCGCACAAATCATCACCATAGGTAGAGTTTGATTTATTGCACAATCAACAATCACCCCAACAGCTGATCCCTACTTAGGAAGACGTAAGTCTGTTATGTCCTCTTCTTAGTACAGTTGTTGCACACTGAAAGGCAACCCCTTAGGCCAGATGGTCCTACCTTGTGGCTAGTAGACTACCTGTTGGACTTGTAAATCTAAGACAGGTCAAGGCTGACATAGCTCTTTCTTAGTGGGTCCATCGCACGCCAACAGGATCCACAACATAACACACTAAATTAAATTAAATTAATTCAAATCAAATCAATATAAATTAAATTAATCATCAAGACTACTCTTGAGTTAAGGTAAGACCCCCAATGATGCTCACTCAGTAGCCTCCTTAAGTAGGGTTCAATTTGTTGTGCCATCGATAGATCACTCCAACAGCTGATCCGTACTTTGGAAGACGTAAGTCTGTTATGCCTTCTTCCTAGTACAGTCGTTGCACATCGAAGATCACTCCAACAGCTTGCATCTTTGGAGATTGTTGATTTTTCTTTTTGGAAAAGATGATTGTTCATTTTTGTTTTAAAAAAAATGAAATCTTCATTCAATAAATTGAATGAAGTTGTTCATTTGTGATTTTTGAAAAATATGATTGTTAAATTTTATTTTTGAAAGAGATGATTGCCTTTTTATTTTGAAAATGAAAATCCTCATTCAATAAATTGAATGAGGAAGTTCATTTGTGCTTTTTGAAAATGTGATTTTGGATTTTATTTTTTGAAAAGATATTTTGTTGATTTTCTTTTTGGAAAAGATGATTGTTCATTTTGTTTGAAAATGAAATCTTCATTCAATAAATTGAATGAAGATGTCCATTTGTGTTTTTGGAAAGTATGATTTTTTTTATTTTAATTTTGAAATGATCCAACATATAACAATCATTAAGATTGTTAGATGAGGGTGATTTATAAAATTTGTTGTGCAAAACATTTTATTATATGCATTTTGAAAAGTGCTTTTGGAAATTGAAGGATTTATTTATTTTTATTTTTATTTTTGGAATGAACCTTTCCTTACCATAGAAATGGTAAAGAGGAAGTCTTTAATTATTTTCTTTTTATTATATTTTTTATTTTCACCCATTGGAGAACCCAATAGAAGTTTTAAGACCAACACGAGGTGAGGTCCTAAAACCTAAAGATGTTGGCTAGCTTAGCTTAAGGATGAAATAAACTAAGTGCTAATAAAAAAGAAAAATAGTCTTGGATTCATTTAAAATATAAACCCACTATCAATACTTGGAGACAATGATCATTTATCAAAGATGGAGAGAGGAACCTTCCTCAACAGAGTCGCCAGAAAAATCTGTGGTGAAAATTATATATATGTTCCTACCTTTATTCATCCCTTTTGGAAAGAGGATAAATAAAAATAGAAATATAATATATTGTAGGGACACCACATAGATCTGTAGATGTTCTTATTAGGGTGATCGAGTATGACATTGAGGAAAGGTGTACTATCTCGAAAGATAGAAGTCACCACCCTACAATGGACCTAATCACCTGAATAAGGACTCCTAAGGACTATGGGTCTATGTACCAGAGATTCTTCCCCTACTTTACATGAAAAAGTAAAGCAGGGTTTATTTTAAACTGGGTTCGTTAAGTTCCCTATGGAAGCAAGCCCCCATAGTTAATTACATTCTAAGGAGTAGGATTCCTTAGAAATACTCTCGATTAAGGTTAAATGATCATTATCTCCAAAGATTTTGAAAGTAGCACTATCAATCAATTGATTTATTTTTAGAAGATCAAGTGGGATCGATCAAGAGGAGAGAGTTCTTATTAAAGAAAAATAAAGATGAGTAGGGGATGCTTAAGATACTAGGAAGCCTAGTAAGCATCCCAAAGTATCCTATTATTGGGATTTATATTTTTAAAATTGAATTGATTTATTTGTTTGAGTTGAATTTTCATTAAAAATCTAGGGCTTACAATTCCATGATATAAGGTCATGGAAATTCCTAAGAGGTGAGGATTTATGCTCATAGCTTCATGAGAGGAACCTCAACCTAAATCTATGGAGCGAGGCTAAAACCACCTAAATTGGTATTTGGTTTACCTCCACAAGAGAGGACAAACCACCCGAGTGTTTGGACTTCCAATCGCCCAGGGGTGGCTGCCAACTAACTCTTCCTATGATTTTAAATATTTGTAGGCAAGTCATATGCTTTTTTTAAGATAACTAAGCTATTATTTACTTAGAAAGAGGCTAATCCCTTAAACATACTCCCTAAGAGACTAGATCATGTAGGGCATGATTTAATGACTTAAATCTAATGCAAATTTTATTATATTTTATTTTCATTTTGGACAATCAATTTGACACAGGCTTATAGGATTCATATGCCTAATGCATGAGAAATTAGATTATGGGCCAAAATCAGTAAGAAATGAGGTGTGTTTTCACCAATGCTCTTAGAGGTCAAGCCAAGTTCTCTGGCATGGGTGGAAACTCTCCAAATCAAGAGTGAGATAATATATTTTTTACGCATGATGTGAGAAAGAAAGTACAACATCCACCTAAGGGGTTGCTAAATCTTTTATCTTGATTTATAACATTGGCTTTAGGTAAAGTTATGAGTTATTTTATTTTTAATTTGAATTTATTAGTTGGATAGAAAATTTATTTTCCTAAGAGCCTAATCGTCATCTAGGTCATACATCAAAGTAAGAAAGAAACTAGGAAAAGATGCTATCTTAATGCACAAGCTAAAAAAATATCAATCAATTTATAAAGCTAGCGTAAATGAATAAGAGGCCATTTGCAGTCGGGCTCCATCGCACATACCCAAAAATAAATTGGGTAGCCGAGTTCTACCCTTATACAACCTGAATTATAAATCAATTAAATACAATCAAGAAGGAATTCATTATTATGGGGTCTTCATTCTTCATTTCATCATTTCTTCTTTCTTCTTTTATTTTTTTGGTTGGTTGGAATGTGGTTGCCCCAAAGGCTTCACATAGTACATAGGATATAGTCTTATAACTAATGTTCATCCTAATCCTCCATAACAATCATTTAAATCCTAATTACAAAATTACATGAAAAATGGGAAAAAGGAAATCTAACTAAAACCTGCAAGACATATATTAGCTAAACAAACCATACAATCCCAAGCATGTATATATATAAATTGGACTTATCACCCCACATATAGGTAACCAAGTCCACCTGGCCTATTTTGGATTATTCTTAGGGTTATAAGCAACCTGTACAGCAAAAGTATTTTTATATTTTTATTACAACGCCCCTTAAGCGCAATCCCCTATAGAAGATAATGGTTAGACTAAAATCATCCTACCATTCAGTCTACGCACATGCACCCTAACATCTAGACTAAAATATTACATCACAAAATAAAATCAAACATCAAACCATGCACCACCCTAACTTAAAGCTAGAAGTGGTGACTTAGCCTAATGTGTGTGCTATTTAATGTTTGTGTGGTATGCTTAGCTAGGCTTTAAGGTTAAAGTTTTGTAAGTGTGAAGGTGTTCAACTTAGAGGGTAGTTTCATTTAAGTATTTTAGTTGATTTGGTTGATTTTTATTTG
The DNA here is from genome assembly GCA_021442155.1 of Cymbidium sinense. NCBI lineage: Eukaryota > Viridiplantae > Streptophyta > Magnoliopsida > Asparagales > Orchidaceae > Cymbidium > Cymbidium sinense. The sequence goes on from CM038223.1 coordinate 124,727,173, forward strand.
ATATTTGAATGAACCTAAAATTAATTACTAAGTTGTAAAAAGAGGAAAAAGAAGAGAACTTTTCTTTCCTCCCTACCCTAAGTAATTTCTAAGATAGATTCATTGAAGATTTTTGTTTAGTGAATGTTTTATTATGAGTTTTAATTAATCCTAAGTTTATATTTTCCCTAAACAAGCATATTCAAAAAGAAAGGCATTTTAAGATTAAGTAGAGTGAATTACTATCATATAACACACATCACTTCATTTCGTTCCCAACATGTGTAACATGCATATGGATGAATCCTAAGCATATCTATACATGCAAATGGAAGAGTTTAGCACACCTTAATGATGAATGCGAAGAGAGTTTGTTTAATAAATTTGGGATGTCTTTATGATGCATGATTTTGGTAAGTAGAAAAGAGGGATTCTTTTATCCATTTTTCATATGCACATTTGCAAGTATAAAAGATATAAGTGAGTATGACACCATTGTTAGCACCAGGGGTGTAAGGTACAAGACCTACTTAGGGCTACTTAAAGCCTCGCAACCCCGCGATTGTCTAGATTAATATATCACTTTCCTTAAATACATCTGCATGTACAAAAAAATGCATGGAAAGAGAGTCATGCAAAAATTTTATGTTCATTTGTTTGACTTGTTTATGCAATTTACATATGCAAGTGTGAATATCCTTCTTAAGTGAGAACATAGGAATAAATATAAATGGATTAAGTAAGTGTTGTGTTCTTTTCAAATGAACTATACACTTTGCAAAATCCTATTCAAAACTATGCTAAAAGAGAAGAGAAGGAAAGTCACACAAGGCATACCTTATATTATATTCACATTCAAGCCTATAAATAATTATAAGTAGCATATTTTTTAGTTATGATGTTTGATTTATAAGTTTTTAAAATAATTTTGGATTTAGAAGTCATAATAGCCATTCATATTCTTACTTTAACCAAAAATATACAATTTGACATAAAGGAAACATTTCATTTTTAATTTGATTTTTAAAAGGCATGAATGCATGATTTTTATATGACATACACATTTAGCATGCTAGGAAAGAAATAAAGTGATGAAAGCATGTAAATTCATTCACCCTAATTAATTCTTAAAGACAATCTTATGAAATAAGATTATTTAAAGTGAATCAAAAATTGGTTTAAGAAAAGTTTAATTTTGTTTTGAGTTTGATTTGAATTTTTAGAAATGTGAGAAGGTTTTCTGGTCCTAACCCACTTTCTCCTATGTGTGAATCAATTTAGTTTAATTTTTAGACCCATTAAGTGAATTTTATGTTTTGATTAGGTTAAGGTGTTCATTAAGTTCATTAATTACCCCTTACCTACACCAATTAAATATATTTAACCAAATAATTATGAACCAATATATGACATAAAATTACAATGAATTTAAATTACCAATGCACTTAAGAAAGAAAGGGGCCTAATGCATTTGGCTCATAATTAATGATTAATTAAGCTAAAGAGCTTAATTTAAGTACTTTCATAACCCTTCCCACACATGTGGATTAGGTATGATTTCCTTAGGTTTACTTAGGTTATTGAACACTTAAATATCTACCCAAGAAGGAATGATTGAGTTCTGAAATGTTTTGAAAATTTTATCAAGTTAATTAAGTAGGTCATTAGTAGATTAGCCCCTTAATTAAATTTAGATTAAGAAAGGAAAGGGGTTTAGGGAATGACTTAGGAAAAATACCCAAACCCATTCCATTAACCTCCTTTTCACTTAAACAAAGTTTAATTAACTTAATCAAGAGATTAAACCACTATTCACATGCAAAATTAAGCTTAATTGCATTTAAGAAGTGATTAAGGATTAATTAAATGATTTCCCTAATTAACTCATCAAGAAATTTCAAGAAAACCATAGGAGGCAAAGGTTATCCCACTAAATACATCTGAGAAACTTGGAATCAATTAATGGAGTAAGTAAATTAATTAAGTTATTAAGGTTTTAATAAAAAAATTTGATTTTTTTATTTTTTTTTTTTTTTTTTTTTTTTTTTTTTAAATATTATATAGTTAATCTTAGCCTTGTGGCATTGTCGCGCGCTTTCCACACATGATGGGATTCACTAAGTAGTCACATTTTGTTCGCCACTACACACTTTTCTCATCGATATCTCGATTAGATGGTCGATTCTTAAAAATCCATGGATCCTACACGGATTAATCAAGATCGTCCATCCAAAATATGCAGATGGATGGTCCATGATCCGTCACTAAGCTCGCCTACGGGAGAGGGCATCCATCCACTATTTAGGGCATGGTCCGAGCTCGGATTGAGCTCAAACATAACCCACACCATCACCATGCAAGGGGAAAGTCATCCAACGGTCAAAATGTAATGGGGTGAAAATTTCTTTCACAAAGGACCAAACACTTCCTATTATAAGCTCGATTTGAAGGCATACCTCGTCGGAGGCTATCACCGGCACTCCCAACCGTCGAGGTAGCTTCGTCTAGTGGAGATGAAGCTCTATTGAAGATTTGAGGGCTTGAGGTTGAGTGAATCTTCCTATGGACCAAAATGGGCTTCAATTGCTTGCGGCCTTGATCAAAGTCCCCTCTCTTGTGCCTTGAGAACTTGGTTGAAGACTTGGGTGAGCTCGATTGGGTTCCCTCAAGGTGCTTAAAGAAGGAATTGAGCTGAAATTGAGTATTGAGTGAGATGGAAATTCCAATGGAGCTCCCCTATTTTCAGCTTGAGAAAATCAAGAATGAAGAAATCTAATTAGCCTTGAGAACCTTAGAGAAGCTTGAGGATGCTTTCTCTAAGTTCCTTAGCTTTAATTGAGTATGAGTGAGTGAAATTCAAGTGAAATTAAGGGGAGTATATCTTCCCCTAGGAGTATTAGATGACCGAGCATGCTTATGCCATTTTGATCAAATTGATCAGGCTGATTGAGTTTGTTAGGTCGTTTGAGATGGCATGTGATTTGGTTTGGCCAGAGGAGTGGAGTGGTGAAGCTCACATGTGCTCAAGAGAGTGGAGGAGGGATGCTCAATTTTAAGTGGTAAGTTTGGTGGGTAATCAGTTCATGTGCACCACACTCACTAGTATCCACTTGGTCCACTAAGAGGGTGTCAAATGTCCATGAAAAGGATATGACCAAATTCCAAGTGGAATTGGCCATAGGTTACCCTTGACCTAGGGTTAAAATGATCATTTAGCTTTGATTTTACTTCAGAAAGATTTAGAATAGTTTGAAATTAGGTTGGTCCAAATTTTAAGGAATTTGGAGTTGATTTGATGTCATTTGGCTCATATTGACCCATTTAGGTCAAAATGGGTCAACTTGTGTCAAGTTGACAAATTGGTCAAATTGGGTCAAACCGAGGGTTGGGTCAAGTTCATATGACTATTTGAAATATATTGGCATCATTTTTTTGGTTCAATTTGATTTATATTTAGTTTTGGTTCATTTGATTTCATTTACATAAGATGGCTCAAGTTGATAATTTGACCCATTTGACCTAATTGGGTTAAGTCATGAGTTGGTTTAGGTTTGGTTGATCATTTGAAATGTTTAGGTAGCTTTAGTTTCAATCAATTTTGGAATCAAGATTTGACAAATTTTGACTTTTTTGGTCAAGTTGGGTCAACTTGGGTCAGGTAGCCAATTGGGCTAGGTTAGGCTCAAATAATGACCTGGTCAAGTTCAAACATTGATCATGAATTGGTTTTGATTAATTGTTTCAATCAATTTATGCTATGGTTGATTTTGGCTAGTTTAAATTTTATTTTGGCTAAGTGTTGACTTGATCAACCCTTAAGTTTGACTTGGTTTGATCCAATTTGAGTGATTGATCATCTCATGATGATTGTTGCTCACAATGTGAGGCTTAGTTGGGCTTAGTTCAATCTAATTTGGGTAGGATTAGAATTTGACTCATAAGGGATACTCTAGGTCACTTTGGTTAAGTGATCCTAAGTGAGTCAATTGGCTTGATCAAGGCTTGATTCAAGTTTGGTTGAACTTACATATGGACTTATGATTGAAATATAAATCCATTTGCAAGTTATTTGGAGTCAAATGGGTTTTGATTCACTTGATAATTTCAAGTTCAAAGGGTGAACATGAGTTTGACTTAGGGTTAGGGAAGGAAAGAAGAGACCTTATAGAAATTCATCTTAGTAAGACACCACATAGATTTATAGATGTACTTATTCAGATGATTGGATACGTCATCAAGGTATAGTGTATTATCATGAAAGATAGAAGTCATTACCCTTTAATGGAACCAAACACCTTAATAAGGACCCCTAAGGATGATGGGTCTGCATATGTACCAGAGATTCTTCCCCTACTTTACATGGAAAAGTAAATCAGGGTATATTTTAAATCGGGTTCATTAAGTTCCCTACAGGGGCAAGCACCCATAGTTAATTACATCCTAAAGGATAGGATCCTTTAGGAAAACTCTCAATTAAGGTAAATGATCATTGTCTCTGAAGATTTTAATAGGAAGGACTATCAATCGATTGGTTTGTATTTAAAGATCGAGCGGGATTGATTAAAAGAGGGAGTTATTGTCGAAGCCAAATGGGAATAAGTAGGAGATGCTCACGATGCTAGGAAACCTAGTGAGCATCTCAAACTAACCTAAAATTAGGCTTTACATTTTTAGAAATTGATTTAGTTTGTTTGAGATACATTTTTCTTTAGAATTTTAAGACTTAATATTTCTTAACACAAGATTAATGAAATGCCTAAGAGGTGAGGAATTATTCTTATGGCCCACAAAGGGGAGGAGCAACCTCAGAACCAAAATTTAGAGAGCTTTTGCGAGGGCCGAAAGCATAACCTAAAATGAAGGTGAAAATGGGTAATTGGTTTGCCTCCACAAGAGAGGGCAAATCACCCTCCAGCTTGGACTTACTACCGTCTGGGGGTGGCCACCAACTAACTCCTCCTATAATTTTAAATACATGCAGGCAAGTCTTTATGCTTATGCAAGATAACTAGGCTATTTTTATTTAGAAAGAGACTAAGTCCTTAAACTCACTCCTAAAGAGGCTAGATCATATAAAGGGCATGCTTCAAATGACCTAAATCTAATGCATTTTAAATTTCATTTTATTTTAATTTTGGACAATTAATTTGACTCAAGATAATAGGACTTTTATGACTAATGCATGAGAAAGAGAATTATTGGCCAAAATCAGCTAGAATTTTAGGAGGTGAGTTTTCACCACAGCCCTCAAAGGTCAAGTTGGTTTCTCTGGAAAAGATGGAAGCACTCCAATCAAGAGTGAAATAAAATTATGTTGTGCATAATGTTATAAAGAAAAGAACTCATCCAGCTAAGAGGTTTCTAATTCTTTCATCTTGATTTTAATCATAAGCTTTAGGTGAGATTATGAGTTGTTCAATTTTATTTCAAGTTGTTAAGTTGGGTAAAAGATTTATTTTTTCCTAAAGAGTTTAATCCACATCTAAGCCATACATAAAGCAAGGAAGAAACTAGGAAAAGTATGCCACTTAATGCACAAGTTAAATAAACATTTAATCAATTTATAAAACTAGCGCAAAAAGAATAAATGGCCATTTGTGGTCGGGCACCATTGCACAAACCTGAAAAATATCAAATTAGGTAGGCGAGCTCTACCCTTATACAACCCGGATTACAAATAAATTGAATTACAACTAAGCAAAAGGAATTCATTATTATGGGGGTCTTCACGCTTCATTGTTAAGTGGTACAAGCACCCACAAGAAAGAAGCATTTATATTTTTATTTATGATAGCGCCCCTTTAGCACAATCCCCTACAGAAAAGAATAGTTAAACTAAGCACGTCCTACCATTCATTCTATGAGCATACACCCTAACATACAGTCTAAAATATTTATTACAAAATAAAACATAACATTAAGCCATGCACCAACCTAACCTAAAGCTAAAAGTGGTGACTTAAGCAAATGTGTGTGCTTTGAAGGTTTATGTGGCATGCTTAGCTTAAAACTTTAAGTTTGAATTTTCTAAGTGAGAAGGAAATGTTTAACTTAGAGGAGGGATTCATTTAAGTTGTTTATTAATTTTGGGTTATTTTTATTTCATGTTTTAATTTGGTTTAAGTGAAACCTACAATTAATTACTAAGTTATGAAGAGAGGGAAAGAGAAGAGAACTTCTCTTTCCTTCCCTAATCCTTAAGTGATTTCTAAGGTAAGTTTCATATTTTAATTTCATTTAAGTGAATGTTTTGATTAAATATTTTAATTAATCCTAAGTTTGGTTTAACTCTAAACAAATCTATCTAAAAAGAAAGGCATTTTAAGATTAAGAAAAATGAATCAAAATTCACATAACACACATTACTTCAATTCTTTCCCAACATATATAACATGCATATGGATACACCCTAAGCATATCTATACATGCAAATGAAGATAATTAACACACTTTATGATGCATGCTAAGTAATTCATTTAGGAAAATTTAGAAGATTTAGATGCATGATTTTTCTTAAGTAGAAGAGATTTTCCTTATCCAAAAATTCACATACATGCATGAAAGTAAGAAAGGCATAAGTGAGTACATCGTCATTGTTAACCACAGGTGTAAGGTACAAGACCTACTTAAAGCCACTTAAAGCCTTACAATCTCTAGGTTGTCCAGACTAATATATCACTTTCCTTAAGTACTAACATACATATAAAGGAAATGAAATGGAAAAAGAATATGCAAAAGTTTGCTTAATGGTTTTATTTTTATTTATGCAATTTATTCATACAAGTGTAGGAAATCCTTCCTAAGTGAGAGCATAGGGATGAATAGGGTTTGGAATCTTGTAAGTGTTGGGTTCTTTTCAAATGAACCCTACATCTTACTAACCCATATTCAAAGCTATGCTAACATAAGAAAGAAAGAAAAGGCTACACTAAACATGACTTTATAACTCATCACATGCAAGCTTATAATTAAATTATAAGAATAGCACACTTTCATATTTATTATTTTATTTATAGGTTTTGAAAATAGTTTAGATTTAGTAGTGATAATAGCCACTCATATTTTACTTTAGCCAACACATCACATTTGACATAAAGTAATCAATTTCATTTTAAAACTTTGAAAACATGAAATCATGGATGCATAAGTCACATGGCATGCAATTTAACATGTTGGAAAAGATCTAAAACAATGTAATCACATGAACAAACTCACTTTAGTTAATTCCTAAAGACATTCTTAAAGAATAAGAAAACTTATAATAATTCAAAGTGAATTTCAAAATGATTTTTGTTTGTTTGAAGTTTGATCTAATTTTGAAAAGGTGAGATGAGTTTGTTGTTCCTAACCCATTCCCATATATGTTTTTTATTTTTTTTTTATTTTTTAGATAATTAAATCAATTTTAAACATTGATTAGGTTAGGGTATGCATTAAGTGGCTTAATTAACCCTTACCTACACCACCTTAAAAAAATAACTAAGTAATTATGAGCCAATGAGATGACATAAAACTCACAAGGTATGTAAATTTGCAATGCACCTAGTAATGAAAAGGCCTAATGCAATTTGACATAAAATTATAAGTTAATTAAGCTAAGGGGTTTTAGCTTAAGTATTTTTAAAACACCCATTCACACTTATGAAAGGGGTTTAATTTCTATAATTAGACTTAGGCTATTGAACACCTAAGAATCTACCCAAGGTAGATTAATTAAGTTCTGGAGATTTTTAGAATTTTTGAAAATTATTTAAAGGGGTAATTAATGAACTAACCTTAATTAAGAAGGGATTAAGAAAAGTAAAGGGGGTTTAGAGAATAGCTTAGAGGAAATACCCCAAAATTATTCCCTAAAACCCCTACTCACTGAATCTAACCTTAATCCAACTTAATCATAGGGAAAATTCACTAATTACATTTTAATTACCCTTATTTACATGACGGGGGTAATTAGGGAATGTGCTAACAATTTCCCTAATCAAGACCTTAATAATCTCAAGAAAATTAGGGGAGGTAGAGGTCATCCCCTAAAATTAACCCTAGAAGTTTAAGATTAATTGTCAGCTTAATTAAGGAATAATTAGCTGACTAAACCCAAATTCAGAGAAAAAGGGAAATCAAAATACATTGAAAATAATTTTGAAATATTCTAGATGGAATTATCGATCCAAGACATTTTTCCTTGTATTTTTCTGATTTTTCTATGAGGAGTTATGATTTTTAGAAGCTATATAGATTAATTATGAATTAATTAGTTTAATAACTAATCCCCACTTAATACCCAACCCACAGCGCGATGCGTGGCAGCCGCGGTCCCCGTAATTTATAAATCGAATAAGGGATTAAAAATGTGCTAAGATCCTATGAAATTAAAATCGACTTCATAAAAGACCAACACCTCTTAGCCTAAGTGGTCAAAAATTCACTAACCTCACCGTAGATGATCACCAGCACTCGGGATCGGTGAGGTAGCTTCTTCTAGGGGAGACAAAGCCCTGTTGAAGTTCCTAACTCTTGAGGTTGAGTAGATGGATGGGTGGACCAACTCGTCTTCACTCCCCTTGCGACTTTGATTGAATTGATCTTCCGTTTATCTCTAGAACTCAATTAGATGCCTAGGAAAGCTTGAATTGGTCCTTGGATGATTAGTGTAGAAAGAATTGGAGTGGGATCAAGTGTAGAGGATTTTGGAAATCAAGGTGAGCTCCCCTATTTTTCACTATGCAAAATCAAGGAAGATGAATTCCAAATCTCTTCTAGGGGCCTTAGGAAAGCTCTCTGATGTTAGCTAACTCTCCTTCCTCTCTAATCAATCCAAAGTGAATCAAAATAGAAGTGAATTAGGGGGAGTATATCTTCCCCTATGGTAATTGGATGGTCGAGCCTAAGCTTGCCATTTTAATTTAATTGTCCATATGGGATGGGTAGTTTGAGTGGTTAGAGGTGTGCACATGGTCGGTTTGGCCAAAGGAGTGGAAGCCTAACTCCCATGTGCATCTAATTTAGGTTTGGGGGGAGTTTGGAAATTCAATTTGGCCATAGGTGGTTGGGTTTGGTCCATGGGCCAAATGGATTGACCTAAATCCATTGGGTTGGGTGCACCACTCATCATTAGGTCCCCTTGAGATTTTAGGAGAGTCTCAAGTGATTGTGATGAGTGGATGACCAAAATACCCATGGGTTAGGCCAAAATTTGTTCTATGACCTAGGGGCATAATGGTTATTTTGCTATTTTTTCAACGTGGGCATGTTTGGTATGTTGAGAAAATAGATCGGGCCAAGTTTCAATGGATTTGGAATTAATTTGATAGGGTTTGGCTCATGTTGACCCATTTAGGACAAAATGGGTCAACTTGGGTCAAGTTGACACCAAGGGTTGGGTCAAGTTCATATGACCATTTGAAATATTTTGGTGCCTTTAGTTTGGTTCAATTTGGATTAGATTTGGTTTTGGCTCATATGGCTCATTTAGGTCAAATTGGTCAAGTTGACCCATTTGACCCATTTGACCTATTTGGGTTAGGTCAAGGGCAGGTTTAGGTTTGGTTAATCATATGGAGTGGATTGGTATCTTTGTTTACAATCTATTTGAGTTAGGTTCAATTTTGGCTCAACATGACCCCTTTAGGTCATGTTGGGTCAAAGGTCAATTGGGTCTAGTTGGCCAATTGAGGCTTTGGTCAAGTTTCACAAGTGATTTGGAATGGACTTGACCCATTAGTTTCAATCAATTTGGCTTAGATCAAGTTTTGACACATTTTGACCCTTTAGGTCAAAATGGGTCAACTTGGGTCAAGTGGGCCAAATGGGTTAGGTTAGGCTCAAAGGTTGAGTTGGTCAAGTTCAAACATAGGTCATGAGTGAATAGATCAATAGTTTCAATCAATTTGGCCTATAGTGGATTTTGGTTATATTAGGTTTCATTTTAGGTTAAGTGTTGACTTGGTCAACCCTTAGATTTGACTTGGTTTGACCCAATTTGATTTATTGATCATCCCATGATGATTGTTAATCATAATGAGAGGCAAATATGAGTTTGGTTCAATCCAATTTGGTTAGGATCAAAAGTTAGCTCAAAAGGGTACTTTAGGTCACTTTGGGTTAAGTGAGCCTAAGTTGGTCAAATGGCTTGGTCAAAGCTTGATTTGAAATTGATTGATCTTGTATATGGACTTATGATTGAAATATAAACTCATTTATAAGAGGTTTGAAGTCAAATGGATTTTGACCCATTTGAAAATCTCATATTCAAAGGAAGAATATGAAGGAGTTTTGGGTTTGATTTTTTATTTGGGTTTTGATTGAAGGATTGAGGTTTGGATTTATATATGAGCTCATAATTGTAGGATTGATTAACAATGAGAGAAAATCAAGAGTTTGGCTTAATTTGGAATGATTTTGGCTAAGTTCAATATTTTGGCTTGAAAGGATTATATTTGATTTTGATTTGATTTGAGTTTGATTTGTGGAGTTGGTTTTGATTATTTGAATTTATATTAAATTTACATATGTGAATATAAATGATAATATAAATTGATCATGAGAAAATTTCAAGAATTTAAAAGAGTTTAATCATGATTTAGGGTTAAATCCATTAAAGGGAATTTAAAGGATTTAATTAAAATTTTAATTTGGAATTTAATTTTTGAGTTGTATTTGATTGATTTACATTTATATTTAATTTATATATGAGAATATAAATGAGAATAAAAATATATTTTGAGAAAATCCCATGATTTTGAAGTGGTTTGATCAAAGTTTAGGTTAAATCCATTAATGAAAAATTAAAGGATTTAAGGGAATTTCAAGCATTTTTTAATTTAGAATTTAATTTTTGGGTTTGATTGAATTGAGTTATATTTACATTTTATTTATATATGAGAATATAAATGAGGATATAAATTGATTCCGAGATAATCCCATGAGTTTGAAGTGATTTGATCAAAGTTTGGAGTTGATTTTGGCTAAGTCTTTTAATGAAAAATTAAAGGAATTTAAGAAAATTTTATGAATTATTTTAGAATTTTGAATTTGATTTGAGTGATTTGAATTTATATTTCATTTATATATGTGAATATAAATGAGAATATAAATCGATCATGAGAAAATCTCAAAGGTTTTAATGGGTTTAGATCACAATTTTGGCTAAGTCCTTAAGAAAGGGTTAAGGGCTTAGGAAATTTTAACTAGGAATTTTGATGGATTTTGATCATGGGTTTCAATCATGGAATTGAATCATAGAATTGATTTGGAGTTTGAGAAAATCAAATAGAATTGATTTTGAGTTTGACTTGAAAGGAGGAAAGTGAGGAATGGTTTAAATTGAAGGGTAGGAGATTTTCCTAACACTCCTAAGGCATGATCTATTCTCATAGCTAACTCTTCTAAGTATTCTAGGGTTAGGGAAGAGTTTCCACCTAATTACTAGATGTGTCTTAAGTCTAAGGAACTCTTAAAGTCTAAGAGGAATCCTAAGCCTAAGATGGAGGTGTTGAGAGCTCATTCTAAAAATGAGGTCAACTTCGAGCGCCATATTTTCGTCTAGGATGAATTTCAATCGACCTTATTCTTTTCTCTAGCCATCTAGTTGCATAGGTTCTCTTTAGATTTTCTTCACCTTTCAAAGCAATTGGTTCCTTTCTGCCTTCTAGTGTTTTATAGTGGCGCGAGTTGATTACTACAAGGTTTCCCTATCTTTTAAGGTTTCAGATCAATCAGATCATCGTGATGGCAATGCCCGCCCATTGTAAGCTTGCTTCTTCCTCTTTATTGTTGTCGTATTACTCTCCACCACCTCTGCTTCTCTAAACCCCATAAATTGGCCTACCAATAGGATTTGGTAAATTCAGATTTAACTAAGTAGTTGTTTAAGTTAAATTTGACTTAAATCCTGCTTTAATCTGACTTGAATCTGCTCAAATCCTCCTAGTCAAACTTCCCCTTGGCCAAATTCATCCTTAGCTAACCTCCCTTTTTAACAAGTGAGGGTAGCCAAGAGGCAACTCTGTCATTAGGCTCCTCTCGGTATACCTTCCTGATTCCTCCTTTAATCAAGCGCATAGCTGCTGAATTACTCTTCTGACTTTTTCTTTTGCCACATTTGAAGAGGAAGACCGTCATCATGTGGGTTCTTCTCTAGGTTTATGGCATTTCCGTCACTCCTTCCTCTTTATCCGTGCTTGTTGATCACTACGTTATTCATTAAAAAAAATGAGAGGAAATGAGTTTGGATGTATAGGAATGAACGTGTGGAAATGATTGTATGTATATGCATATGCATTTGTCTTTTTATAGGTTTGAAGACCTCGTCATGCTCATCAGGGCGTGACGAGATGGAAATTGATCAAGGTGTTTCAAAACACCGCTTCATCGTATGGATAAAAGCCTCCAAAGCGTTAGATGTGACCCTCATGCGAATGTCTTTTGCCAAATTTTTGGGACTTAAAAAAAGGAATGATTTAACATTAAGTTAAATATAAAATATAAAGGTCTAAAGAAATGAATTGGAAATTAAATGTAAATGAGCTTGAAATGAATTTGATACCAAATTGAAAGGCTATGTTCTAAATAAAATTTGAATTCAAAATAAATCAATTTAATTGTAACTTCTGAGCACAAAATTGAAAATTAATGATGACATCAAATCAAATTTTGGATTGTAAGGCTTGGAGACAAATAACATTTATAAGATTCAAATCTAAGCTTAAAGGATTGATTGAGTGAACATGAACGATACTTTACAGTCTTTCATTTCAACATGATACAAAGATTAATCCAATTGAATGCATAATTCGATTATCAGAAGCTTGTAATATGGTTGAAGTATAGCTTTCAAATGTAAATTTCAAAAGAGATTGGTAGGTGATCTCAATAGAAATCAATTGAATCCGAAAACTCAATTTCAAGCTAGGACTGAATAGAAATAACTTGCAAATAAATTTGCATTAGGTTTTGCAAGTTGGTTTGCAAATGAGGGCTTAATTATATGGCTTACTAGCAAATGTGAATAATCAAATATGTTTGTAATTCATTGAATGAATTGAGAAAATAAAAAGAAAATTTTATAATATGTTTGGAGATATATCAATGAATACAAATAAAATTCTTCATTAAAATTGTAGTGACTTAATAAATGAAGAATCAAATGAAAGTGATTTTTGCATTAGCTTAAATGCAAAATCAAATACAAAAAAATAAAATGCCTTCAACGCCACCGGATTTGCAATTCTTCATATAAGTAGACAAAAAGCGATGCTAAATTAAATTCTCTATAAATTATGGAGCTTCTTTCAATCCAAAAATTAAAGAATTTCATTCTAATTATGATTTTCAAAATCGGTGATTTCATTAAGTAGATGAAATTATTTATGTAAAAACTCATGCATGTGCTCAGATATGGAGATTTAAGGTGTAAATTTTAATGTCTAAAAAGACTGCGCAGGCTAAGTTGGAATTAAATAAAAATATGAAATCAATCTCATAATTCAGAAATAAAAAATTACCTAAGTTACTAAATACCTGCATATGCTCGGACATGGAAAATTAAAGTGTAAACTTTAATGTCTAAAAAGGCTGCACAGGCTATGTTGGAATTAAATAAAAATATGAAATCAATTTCATAATTCAAAAATAAAAAATAACCTAAATTACTAAATACCTACATGTGCTCGGACATGGAGATTCAAAGTTCAAATTTTAATATCTAAAAAGGCTACGAAGGCTAAGTTGTAATTAAATGAAAATATGAAATCAATCTCATAATTCAAAAATAAAAAATTACCTAAATTACTAAATACCTGCATGTGCTCGGACATGGAGATTTAAAGTGTAAATTTTAATGTATGAAAAAGATGCGCACGCTAAGTTGGAATTAAATGAAAATATGAAATTAATCATATAATTTAAAAATAAAATTATCTTAATTACTAAATACCAGCATGGGCCCCGACACTATGTGAATCCTTAAAGTTGGTGTCTGAGGATGCTGCCCGGGTTGCTTCCCGGTTTGGTCTTAAGATTGGGTCCCGGTTAATAAAACCTAAAAATTCAATAATAATATTATAAGAAATTCCTCTTAGTGAAACATCTGAGAAGTTAATTTTGTCATATAATAGTAGATCTGATCCTCTATTATTAAATTAATAGAGTCGATAGAATCTGAAATAATAAACCACCCTGATGATGGCTATGTTGAATGGTGATTTCAACCGGAGGGGATACTTCCATCAAAAATATGATTTTAATTTCAAATTAACTGCCAAACCAAATATGAAATCTAATATGTCATTAACCTACAAACACTTGCATGTGCTTGGACATGGAGATTTAAAGTGTAAATTTTAATGCCTGAAAAGGCTGCGCATGATAAGTTAGAATTAAATGAAAATATATAATTAATTTCATAATTTAAACATAAAATTACCTAAATTACTAAATACCCGCATGGGTCTCGACACTATGCCGAATGCTTAAACCTAATGTCTTAGGATGCTGCGTGGATTGCTTCTCAGTTTGGTCTTAGGTTTGGGTTAACAAAACCTAAAAATCCAATTATTATAAAAATTTCAACTTATTAAAATATCCGAGAAACTAATTTTGTCATGTAATAATAGATCTGATCCTCTATTATTAAACTAATAGAGTCTACAGGATCAAGCAAACCCCATACCCCAATGATGGTTGTGTTAAATATAAATTTAAACCGGAGGAGATACTTTTCATCAAAATACTCTTGCAAGTTCAAATCAAATTAATCTAAATTAATTATCGATATAAATGTAAAATCAGATAAATTACTAAACTCTAAATAGTTAAATGGAATTTAATCTTTAAAAGCTTAAAGCAAACTCCATTCAATCCATCTTCCGTAACTATTTGTCAGATGTGATAAATTAAGAAAACTCTAGCTCACAAAAAATTCATTGTCAAATCAAGTGTTCTATTATGTTTACTCTCAATCAATCTCACGCCAATAAGGACGTGGCTCGTGTCCTCTGACTGTGTGGCTTTGTCAGTAAGCTCCATATATGATGTATGACCAGAGTCCTCTGATGAGGTGCTTTCCGCCAAATGGAACCATTATACGATCACAGCGATGTTCTCCAATACTACCCCTTTGAGTTGTGAATCATATGATACACCTGATAGAAAAAAAAAGCCCTCTGTCAACTAAGGTAGACTTAAACATGTCTCCTTAGATAAACACCACCCCAGATCTACAAGGATTTCTTAGATGACATAACTCATGTGTTGCTAATAAAGATTCATCGGTCAGGTTGGGTCGACTACCTCCTTTGACTAAGTAGACTAGGGACCGCGACTACCTCCTTTGACTACGTAGATCGGGTACGTCATCATTCCCCCAACCATCCTCTTTAAGCTAATACTAATGAATTTCATAAATCTAAAAATCAAAACTACACATGCTGCTACTATACGCTACACATTTAGTGATCTAACGACTAGCCTTAATCGAAAGTTCTTTCTCAGCATTAAAGGGGTAATTAACTATATGTGCTTGCGCCTAAAGGAAACCTGGAACCAGATCTAAAGTCCTCACCAAATGAGGATGAAATCTCTAGGTAATGTCTTATCTACTATCTCATATGCCTGAAAATTAGACACATAAATCATACTCTTTCATCATTTAGAGGTCGGTGAATTTTGAAGCCCACTGAAAATGACAATGGAATTCAAAATCTAATGCCAACGCAGTTGGGTTTTGATGTTGAATGCGATGGTAAACGGCGGTGGCGGGATGACCACGGACCAACAATAACGCAAGATCCCAGAAGTGGTTGGCGGCGGACCTATGGTCGCGAAGAGATGACCGATGGTGGTGTGGCCGATGGTGGTAATGAGGCCGACGCACGGCGCACCGACAATTAATGGCGGATGGTGGCCAACGACGATCCAGTGGTAACGGCGTCGATACACCGGTGATCAACGCGACAGGCGGTGGTCGACGATGGTTCGGCTAAGCCATGGTCGACGGTGGCGAGGACCGGCGATGGTCGACAACCGTCGACTGGTGGCACGAATATGCTTTGAGGTTCTTCAAGCCTCAAAGCTTTCTGCTCTCTTTAGCTTTCGGGGCCTCTCATATGAAAAATAAGGAGTTATTTATATATTAGAGGAGTGACATTTATGTAAATATATACAAAATTCAAACCACTCCATCGGACGGCTAAAATTATTCCTTTGATCATTTGATGTATTTTAAGTATTTGAATGCTCAAATGAAGTCAGAATTAAGAGATCCTTGTTGAGATCCGTCACAAGATAATAATTTTCTCTAAACACTCTATATTTATGAGCTATTTATGGATCTAACTAATATACTAAAGTTTTTAATTATATTTTGAGCACTTGATCTAGACTAGTCTCGACTAAAAATCAGATTGTTTTTGATATTAAGATTCATATTTCAACAAATAAAATTTTCAGTGTCATATCAGTCTTAGTGGCTATGTAAAATCTCTCTGGAATGACCTATTTTGATGCAATTTCTCGCCTCGATTTGGCTCATAAAGTTCTCGTGGATATATCTCTTTCATTCATGTGAAGGCTGAATAAGTCCTCTATGATCGAAGGAGATTTATTTCATCCAACTATCTACCTCACAAAATATTTTTATCTCTTCTTTTTTTTGAGAATTTTATTTTTATTTTTTTATTTGATTAGAATTTTGTTAGATCTATATATTTTTTAAAACTTAGGGCCCGTTTGGGATCACTTTTGTTTTTTATTTTTTATTTTGTATTTTTATTTTGCTCTATTTATGTTTTTCTTAAAAATAAATTTATTTGATTCAACTTGTTGTTTTTTTAAAACAACATTTTTTATTTATGAAAATAAAAAATAAAACCACATAAAAAAACACTCTAAATAAACATATTTTTAAAACATAACATAAAAATAAAAACAAAAATAGAAAACAAAAGTGATCCCAAATGGAACCTTAGGTTTTTTAAATTCCCTTCAAAGTAAATTTATCACATCATCATGGATAACGAGATTTAGAATAAGGTGTGATTCATCTTTGAGTATTTTCATTCTTTTTATTTTTAATTATTTATTTTGTGCATCACATTTAAATATAATTTACTATTTCTTTTATATTTTCTATAAAGATGTAATCTACTATTGATTTAGGGGCAGTTTGGTTGGAATGAAAAGTAAAATAAAGTAGAGTAAAATGTTCAATTTTTCGTTTCACACCACAGTAAAATTTTAAAGTAGTAATGAATATGATAAATTCATCAATGGTTAAATTTTAATTTCCCTGAATTTTAAATACATTAATATATAGTACTTAGCCTACTTGTCACGCCATCGTTACAATCATACCACCCTTCCCGGCCTTCACATTCAAAATACTTTACATTACATTTATTTTATTAAACATAAAAAATACAAGCTCATATATTTGTAAAATTTTCAACCAAATAACATAAACTAATCTAATATATTGCATTTCTTTTATACTGAATTCCTTTTTCAGGCAACGAAACAGTAGTTTTTATTTTTATTTTTTAGATTATTTATTTATAATGCTATTTATTATCTTTGGCACAACATTTAGCTATAGTTTTTTTTTTCCTTAAAATGACTTAGATTTCAGATAATGTTTTGTTAGAAAATCCACCATGATTTTTTTTTTTTTTTGTTTTGACAATTTTCTTAAGGGTAAGAAAGCATTTTGTAAACAATTTTAATGATCATTAATATTGGACATTATTTTATAAATTTTTTCAACAAAAATAGATCATTTTTGTCCGAAAAAAGATCATATTAAAATGTCAAAATTGCTAAAAAAAATTTTAAAGAAAATAAAGCACCCTACAAATTGCAATATTTTTGAGGGCCTCTTCTATCATCATCTCCACAATACACATTAATTATTGCATCTATCTCCTTTCCTTATGAGGACTTACAACAAAAAAAATTTTATAATTAATATTCTTTAGAAAGGAAATTAATGTATTGACTGATACAAAAATTTCACTGTTTACATACCACCCAATTCTCCAATTCTTATGCAGTTACATATCTAATAGCTGTTATTAGATATTTATTTATATATCTAGCATTTTCCTATCCTTAAAATATGTATTTTACTCTTAAAAAGTGAGATAATAAGAATTTTGATATGACATTAAAGATTGGGGTGTTAATGTGTTATATATGTAAAAATTAAAGTTTAAGTATTAGATATATAAATACATAAGAATTGTGAGATATGTATATAAATCTTTCTTAAATTTATGAAGCATAGATAACAAATCTTTATGCATGGAAAGATTAAAGCCTCAAATTATGAATTAGTATGATCACCTATCACTTAAGGGCTATTTGGTTGCTTGTATTTGAAATACAGTATAAAAGGAATGCTATGTAAAATGAATTCAGTGTAAACAGATTACTTTACAGTTGTTTGGTTGAGAGTTTTATAAATTCAACTTTTTTTTGGTTGAGAAAATGTAATGTAAAGTGTCGAAAGTTTTGGGCGTCCATGCATGGTGGGGCGGCGGCCGGCGGAGACGTGGCAGTCAGATCACTTTATTATTGCGGTGTATTTGGAATTCGCCCAAATCGGGTGAATTCCAAATACATCGAAAATAGTCTTTCTAATATATTTGGAATACATTACATTATATTGAAATTTTACTTTACTTGCAACCAAATATCTAAAAAGTTTAAATACATATATTTAAAATACAGTGTACTCCAAATACATGTAACTAAATAGTCCCTTAGAGTTATACCTCTTGCAGGATAATGTTAGCCCCTTTTATACAAAAGAAATGAAGCATGAGAATAAAATTCATGAATTTTCTCTTACTTCTAAAGAGGATATTTATAGTATCATGAAATTTTTTTGAGATTTTTCAAAAAATTTAATAAATAATTTTGATGCTAGATTTCATTTTAATTTTTGCCTCTAATGACATACAACTTCATAAACACATGAAATTGTGATTGAGAGATGATAATTTGAGAGGAGGTCAACATTAATATTGTTATGTATAAGAAGATTCGGATTCGTAGAGTAGGAGAATTCGATATCTTAGCATTATACAAAAGTGTCTCACACACAGTAAAAGAGTTTGAGAGACCTTGAAATTTTTACATGGAAAACCCAAGAAGGAAAAAGCCACAGGGCTTAGCCCACTTAAAAATAATTTCATTATATAAGCTTTTGTTACAATTATTATTCTTTCTCCAAAGTTGAAGAAGGATAGCTTACAATAGTAAATTTTGTGATAAGCTTCACTGGATTAATGAAGGTCTACTTGGTAGTAGTCAATGATCAGGAAATTATCGATGAAAGATGGTGGTGATTGGTAGAATAGAGAAAAGCGGCAACGGAGGTTAACGACCATCGATGCGGTACTGAGCCGATGGCAATGAAATAGCCAAAAAGTGCCGACATGATGGCGATACCGTGGTGGGGCAAAATGCACGAATTGAGGGTGGCCGCGGTCTATGCGGCGACCAATGAAATGGCGCGATGGCGGTGGTGGCCGGCGATGCTGGGCGGCGGTGATCCGATGATGGCGGCTCATTATGTTTTGAGATTCTTCGAGTCTTAGAACTTTCTCCTTTCTTTAGCTTCCCTCCCCTTCATGTAAAGAATGAGGGTTTATTTATAGATTATGAGAGTGACATTTATGTAAATATAGGTAAAATCCAAACCACTCCATCGAACGGCTCAAAATGATTCATTCGACCTTCTAATGTATTTTAAGTATTTAAATGCTCAAATCAATTAAGAGATCTTAGTGATTTGTCGACAAGACGCTTCGATACTATAAACACTCCATATTTATGAGCTATTTAGGGATCTGAATGATATCTCAAAATTTTCAGTTATATTTTAAGTGTTTGATCTAGGCTAATCTTGTCTGAGAATCAAATTACTTTTGATGTCAAGATTCGTGTTTTAACTAGTAGAGTTTTCAGTGACATATCAAATATTAATATTAATATATTATAATTTTTAATTCAAAAATGTATGCTCATTTCATGAATTTACAAAACTTATGTGCAAAATAAGTGTTGTGATATTCTTCTCATATTTTAAAATAATTTAAAAGAACACTTATTTAAAGCATGAATGCTGGAATAATTTTATGCATGTTTTTTAAACATATATAATAAGCTTTAGTTATATGGAAGGATGGATTTAGGAGAAACCTTAAACAAAATTTATAAAAAAAATGTCTTTATATATATATATATATATATATATATATATATATATATATATATATATATATATATTGAATTCAAGATGTTTTGATTGAAAGTGTTAGAGAATTATGACTTGTGATAGTTTTTTTTTTTTTTTTTTGGGTACATTTCTTTGCAGTTATGTCAAATAACTCCAAATTTGCGTGAATGGTCCATTAACTTTATATATGTGGCTATGATAATGATGCATTACAAACACCAATAATTAATTAGGTGCTCCCGGGACCATTTGCTGCAAGGATACGCTCAGATTTGAGGCCCTTTTCTTGAAAGCGTCCACCATGAAATCAACATATCAGTCATTTTTATTTCTTTATTAACCATGTTTATTAACCTTCCTAAACCCACCATTTAAAAAATAAAATAAAATATTTGAATCTGATAATATATAAATTAATAAGACAAAATAAAAATAATAATAATATATTCATATCAACAGATATTTAAGTAAAAAATATAAATTTTATTCTTATTGACTCCAAACTTATGATGTACATATACGGAAGATAAGGAACACGGATAATTCTATTTTTAAAAATATGAGATATGACACGTATTGAATATGATATTATAATAATAATTAAAAATAGTATGTATAAATTAAATAAATAAAAAATTAAAAATAATAAAAAATAAGTCGTTTAAATTAAAATTTTAAATAATAATCTTATATATATATATATATATATATATATATATATATATTACTTAAATAATTTATTTTATTATACTTAATAATCTTAATGAATAAAATTTATTATCAATTTTAAATTTATAAATTTAATTATAATTTTTTAATTTTAATTATTTATAATAAATATATCTTATTATTCTTTCTTTTTTAATTCAAATCTAATTCTCTAAATTTTCAAAACTCTCTATAATAATTTAAAATATAAAAACTATATTTAAAATATTTTTTATGTAATTTAAATTTAATTATTTAGAACACGTATATCCTTTTAATTTTTTAATATTATTTTAATCGAACACTCTTTTGTCGTGTCCGACACATATTGGAGGCATATCAGACCCATGTCCATATCCGATATACTGCATGCCTTATTTTTCAAAATGTCGATACATCATAGCTCCAAACACATAAATTTTCTATAATCTCAAGTTTTTTTAAAAAATTTTTTATTATCAAGAATCAATCTTGTAAGGTGATATTCACTCGTGGGGACCCCTCGGAATTAGTCCAGGTTTATTCTCTGTTCTTGTTCTTGTGACGCCTTTAACTTCACTTTTCCCACTAGTTTTAATTTTCTTGTTATTTGATTTATTCTTCTCTAGTATTTCACTTCACTCCAATATTTCAGGTGAAGTGACTTTTAATTTTTTTTTTTCTTGAAGAATTTACATGCATACATACAATTTTTATATTTTTATATATTTACTATTTAAAATTTGATATTTATAAATATATCATTTTCAATAGAGAAAATATATTTCATTTTAAATAATTAGCGATGCTTTTATTTTATATATAATATTAAAAATTTAAGTACGAACATTGTCGAGATTAAAATCAAAAGAATATATATATATATATAAATACATATTAATTTATGTAATTCTTAGGCTCACCATCTTATAATCATGTAAATTTCATTAT
This sequence comes from Cymbidium sinense, assembly GCA_021442155.1. NCBI lineage: Eukaryota > Viridiplantae > Streptophyta > Magnoliopsida > Asparagales > Orchidaceae > Cymbidium > Cymbidium sinense. The sequence continues at coordinate 124,749,026 of CM038223.1, forward strand.
TTACATATCATCCAAAATTTTAACGGATAAGATAAGATCTCAATGCAACATAGTTAATAGAAGCTTTAAAGATTAAATTTCAAAATAATTATAACTCTTCTTTTAACCAATTTTATAATCCAATTAAACATTTTGATAAAATAAGTCCATTCACATCAAAATTGATATAATCTAATTCTAAATGAGCTCAAATCAAATTCTTAAAAATATAATAAGAAGGTTCAAAATATTAATTAAAAAGATAAATGATCTCTAAATTTTGCATTTTTATAGCTGAATTAATTAAATATCTTTATAAGAGAAATTCAACAATTTTAGGATCACTCAATTCCAAGTTCATTAAGATATTAAATTGCTAAAAAATGATATATGATCAAAGAAATAAATATATCCTATGAGATAGAGTGTTTTGAAATTTTATCAAAATTAATTAAAATATAACTCTCGAGATTCTATAAATAGGACCTCATTTTAATATAAAAAGAAAAATAAGCTAAGAGCTAGAAATTTGCACTTCTTTCATTTGGATGGGTCGATTGATAGATTCATCATGTCGAATAACTTAAGATTTGATATCCAAATAATTGAATCCAACTAATTTTTTCTATAATCAAATCAAATTGAATCGAAATATAGTTCAATTTATTTGATTTGATTTTGATAATGAAAATTAAAAAATATATATATTATGTTATAATGTAAGAAGAAAATCAAAAATCAATATATATATATATATATATATATATATATATATTGATTTTGATTATGTAAAATTAGATATTTATTATTGATATTTAAATGCTTGATTCAGCCAAATTTTTTTCCTAAAATTAAATAAAAAATCGCAATCTAAAAATTTTTTATTTCAAAGCTGAAAAGTGATCCACTCAATAATAAATCGACTCAAATCAATCAAATATATTCAATTCTATTTATTTATTTAAATTTAAACTAATTAATGTGCACTTCTAACAAGAGCAATGCTCACATCCATGAAAAGAGCTTGAAGCCGATAGCTACTAAAAATAGTCATTAATTGCTATAAGAGATTATCGTTGTTCAATCACAATACATCACACAATGTTTTGGTATTGTTATTCCTATGTTGTTCTTATCAAACTTTCATATAATAGAAAGATAAATAAAATTATTTCAAATTTTGTAATCTCATCTTTCTCAGTCTAAGAAAAGAGGGATTATCTAATTTCATTTATATGATGGATTATTTCGAATGGATAAGGATATAAATTTTTTTATTTCTTTGTTTTTAAATATTTTACAAAAATATCTATTATGTCTCGTTAATTTAATTTGTGTATGTGCTAGATATTTTTATTTACTTAAGACTTAATTTATAACAACCACTTAAAGATTTCTAACACATAATAATTATATTGATATATTTTAAATTAAAGAAGCATTTTTCATGTATTGACATATATTATATTTAAGAATAGTTTTGTAAAATTAAATAATATTGATATTTTATATTGTCATGCTCATTCTAATTAACATATGACCAATATTAATTCCATATAAATAAATATTTTTATCTCATGAGACTCTCATATTTTGCATGCACTATTTTTATTCCAAAGATGCTACATAAAATTTGATTAAGTAATATTTTTCACAAATCAATAGGTAAGGCATAAGAAAAATAATAAACACATATTATATTAAAATTAATGCGACCTTTTTTGTCTTATGAAATATTATGGCGTTAACTTTTTAATATAAGTAAAGTATTTTTCTAAAATATATTTTGAAGAATAATGTCTAAGAAAATCAACACAATATATAAGAAAATTCTGTTATTGACTTATTGATGCAGGATCATAATTTTTTATTTTAAAATTTTGAGAAATTTATATATGTGTGTATATGTTTATATATATAATAATTATATGGTAAATACTCCTATATTTTAAAAAAATTTATTTTAGATTTAAAATAATGTAAATTTTGTTCACATGAAAGTACTTCTTTACTATTGAATTATATGAGCTAATTAAAGCAATCAAAATTTTAGCCTCAAGTATCTTCAGTATATATATAATTTTTAGGTATTTATATATATAAATGACGATGAATATTTTAATGTGATATTAAATAATAAGATATTATAAATATAAATATTAAAATTTAAATATTTAATATATAAAGATATAAGAATTAGTAATATGTATATAAATTCTTTAAAAAATATGAATTAGTACAACTTGCTGCAGTAATTTATACGTAATGAAAGCTTCCCTTCAGTGGGCGGAGAGCGGTAAGCGGTTTTCCGGTGGTAGCCAGTGGCCCAAGCGCATCGGTCCCAGACACTCGGGTCGCTTCGGGCCTTGAAGATTCTGGTGCTGGGCACTGCTCACTACAATCGTACGGTATACCAGTGGCTACCTCGAAGCAAATGAATGCATGTGGGGCCGGTATGATTGACTACTGTGCCGCTCCACATGCACTGTGCTACCCTTCGTCACAACAGTGGGCTTTGCTAGTTAATGAAATGAGCTAAAACTTTTTATCTATTTACAATTTATTTTAACAAAATTTAATATTTTTAATCAGGATTTAATATAATATATATAATCTGAAACTCAGAATCTATTAACTCTTAATTAAAATTAAAGCTCTCAACAAATTAGTTAGAATGGCTTATCAAATCCAATACAAACTACAATGACATATATATATATATATATATATATATATATATATATATATATATATATATATATATATATATATATTCATATTATATTTCATATAAATTTAAAAAATTATATTAATATATATATATATATATATATATATATATTACTCTATTTTTTATTTATATATAATTTAATATAATATACATACATATATTACAAATTAATAATGCTGATATTTTTATATAATTGTAAATTTTAAGTAATATATATATTATGTTGAAAATCAATTTCGAATAAAATTTTACACCTAACTTTATTAGAAATCCAACATACACACATATATTTAAGAGAGTATAAAACTCTAAAATTTTATTTAGAAAACCCAAAAGAGGAAAAGTCAGCCTACCCAAAGAAAATGTTTCACTCTATTTGAATGCAGGTGAAAAAAACCAGAATGCCGTAACAACAACCACGCAATAATACAGAATAAATTGTGAAATGAATAAATTAAGCCAGCACATGAGTGGTATGTGTGCAAGTTGAGCAGACCAATAATAGCACAATATGCAATGAACGGCGATGACCGATGATGTCTCAAGCGGCCAGACGAGCGATGATCAGGTGGTGCCGTCCAGCCAATGGCCGGCGATGAATTATTGTGGTCCACTTAGATGAAGAGACCGGCCATGGTCGACGTATGGCGGTGAGGCGGTGTTGACCTCCACATATGTTCATAAGTCGAATAGTAGTAATTTAAACTTGTTTACGGCGAAATCGTCTCCAATGACGTCAGAAATGGTCGAACGACTCCGAGAAAATTTAGCCGTTTTCATCGAAATCGATCAAATATAAATAACAAAATTTATGATCAATGACAGCGCCGAAGCTATCAATCGCCGAGCCGATATCGAGTCAAGTTACGATGATATCAGACTTTTCATGAAATTGATTGCGTCGTTTAAAACATCGAAATGATCAAATGAGACTATTCGCTTAATTCAACGATTATGTCGAGATGTAATGACCAAAATTGGATGTCTCTCTAAAATGGTCAATGACCGATAAATGCACTTCGACCGAGTAACATCAAAATTGGTTAGATATAAATATTGCGACTTAATGATCAATTGATCAAGCCTCAATTATTATGACATATAAGTCGTGAGGCAACGCATGACATCATTGAAATTGATCATTGGATTTGAAATATCAAAATCAAATGACTATCTATCAATAGACGGTGAGTGATTTGAGTGAGGAGAGAGAGGCGAAATGCGACGCCAGAATCAACAAATGACCCAATCAACCAAATAACTTCGTATCGTAAAAATTGGTGAGATATAAATATTTACTTGATGATCAACCGATTATCGAATCGCCAACGCTAGCATGCATATCTAAATAAGGATTAAATGATCTTCATTCAAATTGATATTAATAAAATCTATCAAATGTTACTATTTAGAAAAAGAAAAAGCGAACGCATTTTGAGCTAAAATGGACTCAATTTATAACCAAACGGCTCGATCATAAACGATACATTACGTAAATAATAAAATTTATAAATATATATATATATATATATATATATATATATATATATATATATATATATATATATATATATATATATATATATATATATATATATATATATATATATATATATTATATAAAAATAAACATTAAAACTATTTTAATTAATTTTTAATTTAAAAATATTATCCCCATGCTCAATATTTATTTTTTATTTTTTCAGTTTTTGTTATTAAAAAAAAATTGGTTCCCACTCTCCCCATTCCCTCCCAAGTCCAAGAAAAACTCCTCCTGCACAAAAGATAAAAAAATTTCTACTCTCCCCTCTTAATTTCTCCCATGATAAATTCACTATCGCATAAACCACTTCCACACTGGCTCAGCATAAATCGAATATTTATTTATCTGACCTCAAATATTAAACCCACATCCAATCATTGCCGGCCGCTTCCACTGCACGCTTTATATCGAATTGCGACCTATATGATGTCATGTATCCTCGACTGCCTCCGGCAGGTCTCTCCTGCGATGTATAGCTGCCTCCTCCACACCTTGTTCGCAAAAATGCTTATCGCATCTACATTCAATTCCTTTACAAAATTTAGAACTATTGACCTTCCAAATACTTATCACTTTAATAAATTCTCCATCCATGGCCTCAACCAAATTCTTATCCAAATTTTTTAACCTTCTTTTATTCCATTTCATTATTCGCAAATGGGAAGAACATACCATTTTTTAAGAACCTGAAGAACTATGAATTCTTCCTTCGAATGGTCGCATCTCGCATCTTCCCTTAATTTGCAAAAGAATCATCAATAAATTCTTCTTTCGATTTACTTTAGCATAACTCCCCCATTTTCGCTTCCAGCAAAGGGAAGAACATTGTCACAGAGGTGAATTCTTCTTTCATTTTTCAAGAACAGATTCCTCGCCTTTACTTACATTCTCAATTGTGATACCTAACCCCTGCCTTTTGCTGCAAGCATTGCATCAATCAAAAAAATGTAATCGTAAACATATGTGATTCGTGAATGAACATATATATATATATATATATATATATATATATATATATATATATATATATATATATATATATATATATATATATATATATATATATATATATATATGTTTCTTGTGTTTCTTTGTAGATTTGAAGACCTCATTTCCCAAGGTTTCAACAAATGAAAATCAAATCGCGGGTGTTCAAGACAATCGCCGCTATGCTCAATAGTAAAAACACTCGCGATGTCACTCCCCTGACGAACGCCGCCAAATTTTGTCTAATTTTAATACTTAGAAAAAAAAAGGTGAGATGAATATATGTTACATTTGTCTTTTTTCAGGTCTAAAGGCCTCATCGTACCAACAACGAGATAAAAAAAATCGAGTGTCTGAGACACCACTGCTACGCTTCAACGTATGCACTGAAAGCCAAAACACATGCGCCCCCACATAGGGATGATGCCAGGAGGCTGCGAAAATTAAGTCAAAAATATTGACTTAGAAAAAAAAAAGGGAGAATGAAATGAACTAACTTAAGAACGCTAAGTAAGGAAATCTGCAGCTAATTTTAAACTAAAAAAAGCATCAAACAAGAAAAAAAGGGAGTAGCCTTTAACGAAAATTTTGGAAAGAATAGAACATTTATTTAAAATCAAAGTGAAATTTGGGGAGGCTAATGCTAAACTCATAACAAACTTGCAATAAACTTACAGTCTAAGGATGAATCCAAATTGGGTTTAATAATTCTTATACGAATATGGAGGTGATTACTATGCTAGCTAATAAGCATAAGTAGGGTTAGAGCAATAAACACTAAAATTATCATAACTTATCAAAAGTGATGTAAATTGAACATAATCAAATTGGAAGAATTACAAAAACTCAACACGTAAACTAAGTGCAAGTAATGTTTTAAACTACAATCTAAATCAAAATTCTTCACCGATTTGTAACTCTGTACAAGCGCATGTATATAAAATCAAAATCTACAGAAATCATAGGGTTTTCTTTCACCAAAAATTAAGGAATTTCATTCTAATTATGATTTTCAAAATTAATGATTTCATTAATTAGATGAAATTAGCTAGGCTAGAAATTCATGCATGTGCTGAACATAGAGATTTCAAGTGAAAATTTTAATATTTGAAAAAGCTGCGCAGGCTAAATTGGAATATATCAAATATTAATCTGAAAAATCTAATAAGATATTAGGTCAATTTACAACGATCTTCTTCCAACTTTCGCATATGCATAGGCGATACTAAATCAAAATCTACAGAAACCATAAGTCTTCCTTTCATCAAAAATCAAGCAATTTCATCCTACTTATGATTATCAAAATCAATGATTTCATTAATTAGATGAAATTAGTTATAAATGTGTAAACATAGAGATTTCAAGTGCAAATTTTAATGACTAAAAAGGCTACGTAGGCTAAATTGGAATAAAATAAAAATACAAAATCAATCTCATAATTCAGAAATAAACACTACATTAAATCTTAAATACACCCACATGGGCCCCGACACTATGTTGAATGCTTAAATTCAAGATGTGTGTAAGGCTGGCTTAGTCGTGGACTAACAAAAAAACCTAAAACCTATAATAAGAGTTTCAAAGAAATATCTGAGAATTTTGTCAGTGACATAGATCTAATCATCTGTTAGCTAAACAGAGGATAGATCTAAAACTCTTAAAAATATTCTAATTAATCAATTTTAAATTAAACCTTAAATGAAATTCTATCATTAAAATTTAAATCCAATCTATCCACCTTCCAACTTTATCTGGGTGACAAATTAAGAAAACTATCTCACAAAGGAATGCCAAGTATTTTACTATGTTCACTCTCAATCAATCTCACGCCAGTAAGGATGTGGCCCGTGTCCTTTGACTGCCTGGCTTGACCAATAGCTACGATGAAGTTATGACCGAGTCCTCTGACGTGGTTTGGCCATTCGCACTCCATTATATATTATGATCACCGTACCAATATGCTCCCAATGGCTCTCTTTGAGTTGTGAATCATAGGGTGGTACTTGATAGGGCAAACAACCCTCATCAAGGTAGACTTAAGTCTCCTGCAAAACCACCCCAAGTCTACAAGGATTTTTTGAACGACATAACACATGTGTTGCTAATGAGGATCCTTCTATTAGGTTGGTCGACTACCTCCTCTGACTAAGTAGACTAGGGACCGTGACTGCCTGGGATGATGGAACCATGGGATCTCGATCGGACACGTCATCATTCCTCTAACCATCCGGTTTAAGTTGAAATGATAAATTTCATGAATCTTAAATTCTAAAACTTCATATGTTGCTACTATACGCTACGCATTAAGCGATCTAATGACTAGCCTTAATCAAAAATTCTCTCTCACTTATTGAGAGGGGTAATTAACTATATGGCTGCCTATAGAAACCGGAACTAGATCTAAAGTTCTCACCAAATGAGGATGAAATCTGGGTAGTGTTTTATCTACTATCTCGCCTTCTAAAATTACACGATACTCAAATCACTCCTTCAATTCAATTCAAAAATTATCGAGAGGTCGAAATTTTGAGCCCACAAATACACTTTGTTGGGGCAGGATTCTCTTTCCATCTTTGGCAAGTCATATACATGCTATAATAGCAATAAAATTTTTGAAAATTCAAAACAAGACAAAAATGATGATTTAAGTGTGTAATAAATTTAATATGAGGCTCTATGTAGAATGAATCATTTTGTAGAGTATATCTTTATTACACTATTATTTGTTCTATAGTACCTCTGCATCTTGAAAGTATGGGATGAAATAATAATTGCTAATTACTAATCCCCATCTTTCACTTTTGCAAAAATGGATCTACAAAGTACTCCTTTCACCGTTCAACAGCGTGAATATCCTAGCCAATGCCCATCAACACTAGAGATGTCGGCTACCATTCAATTTGGTAGCTTGAATTTCTCGTACTCCTGAAGTACTTGCATGATACATTAGGTCGAGGCCATCTTTGGAGGCCTCAAGTTAAAGCTCCTTCTCAGCGTCGCCAACCGGTTTAGCCAAACTTGTCAGAGTTCTCCCGACCAGAGAACTTCAATTTTAAAAGGCAGTCAATCCCGAAGCTCATGATAAAAGAATCATCGAGGGACAAAGCGTGTCTTTAATTCCTGGTAATGCAGGTACTTTGCCGTGAACCTTTTGTACAGAAAAGCATGATCATGAAGCTTCCTCATCGGGAAGCAAATTAACGAAGATAGAGAAGAAGGAGAAAAAAAATGCTGTGAGCTCGGAAATTCCCTTTGAGCGACTCGGCAATCACAAGAAAGTATTCACCACAACTTTGACAATCTAAATGGGTAAAAAAGGAATAGCTCTACAAATAAAGTATTTAGAACCAACCACGTCAAGCTCCACCACCACAAGGACGACACGAAACATACGTCATGATACATAAAGTTCTCAAAGTAGCCCGAGGGATGAAAAGAAGATTTGAGGCCATGGTGATGGAAAAATCTTGAAGCTCCACTAAGAAAGTTGTCATCTCTTACAGTGGCGGCGGAAGACGATGCTTCACATGGTGAGCATCGAGTGTGAGACTTGGACCGTGTATCTCAGAATCCGCTGCCGAAAGGTCCGCAAAAGGGTAAGCAAATATGGAGGCCAGTGCCCCGGAATGAAACTTTGAGTAATATAAGAGGTGTGATATCTGATACATATACTCAAAAATTTACCTTGAAATCAACTCATCAGAAGTGGATACCCAAAAGAAAGGATATCACTGATGAAAGATATGATGGTCGACACCCTGGAGAATTCTCTAGGGATCCCATCATCAATCAATTTCACCCCTACAAGAGAAGGTTGACGTTGTTCATGGTCCTTTAATAAAAGAAGTGGTTGTTCCGCACATTGAACCAGAGATCCATTGGAAATGTCGATAAAAAATTCATGTGCAATAAGAAAATAATGAAGAAGATTCTATGGAAGTGAAAGTTGTCTATATGGTCAGAGATATAGATGAACTCGCGACTATCAGTGATAAATCGGAGAATCGAATTTGGACATGAAGAAGAGTACTCACAAAAGTAAATAGAGAATGGATCTTTGATCTTTGCTGAAGATGAAGAAGAAGAAGACCAGAATGAGAAAGAAATTATGAGTGTAGTCATATGGTTGAACTAAAATGATGTACACACTTTTATAATCGTCAGTATAGCCCGAAATGCTTTGAAATGCACAAAGAAGGAAAGTTCTTCCCAAAATGAGCAAGGAACAGAACAACAACAAGAAATAAAAGAAGAAGAAGAGCCTGTACTGATTGACGTTATGGCGCTAGCTAGAGAGCAAAGAGAAATGCATCGTCAAATGGAAGTCAAAGACAAGAAGATTACACAACTTGGTACCAAAATGAATGATATGATGGTACAAATGAACATCACGATGGAAATGTTAGAATATCACATCAAGTGCAGCATCTGTTGTGTCTGCTAATCAACAGGTAGCTAATAATGCAACTTCTATACCACCAGCCACTATGGTACCTCAAGTTTATAAGAATGCTATGATGAAGCAGAATGAATACCCTCCAACGCAATTAAAAATGGGTAGCACCAAAATTGTACGTGTTCATTTGAAATAATAATTAATGAAAAGATAAAGGCATAGCCTTGGGAGGATGAAAAGTTGGTGAGCAAGGGTCGCCCTTACCCAATTGAATATGATCAAGTATCTGCAGAAGGTTACTTAATGCCAAAATTTAATACTTTCAGCTTGGTAGTCCAAAGCAACATCCGCCCAATTTAATTAAGGCTACTTGTATAACAGAGGAACACTACTTTTTTCAATTCATCGATCCTTACCTCGCCGCTTTTGAATGGTATAATTTTCAAATGATTCGCTAAAACCTTTTAGAGACTATATTTGTGAAGAGGTTCGCGAGAAAATCATAATCCTTGCCCTCTACTAAAAGGAGGAAAGATGATAACAAAATTCATAAGTCGTTGCATAACCACGAAAGTGCGAGTGGAAGAAGAACATGCGATCTAATGGGCAATATGGATGATAAAATGACACCATTTATATGCATAGCATCGATTGCATTCCGTGACTTGCTCGATGGGGTGGCTAAATTCAAAAGTTGAATCGTCTAAGTCATTTAAGAAAGACTTAGAATGCTTGAAACACCATCCCATACAAGAATTTCTTGGATGGTAACCCATGTCATCTTGATGAGGATCCTTCGCCAGTTGGCGACTACCTCCTTAAGTAGAGGGAGGATTGCCTGGACGTAATCATGAGATCTGATGGGGCATGTCATCATTCCCCAACCATCCTTTAATGATAAATTTCATGAATCTTAAACTCTAAAACTCCATATCTTCTTTCTTATGCCATCGTTAAGCGATCAATTAATTAATTGAAAGTTCTCACTTATCAGAGGGTAATTAACTATAATGGCTTGCGCCTATAGGAAACCTGGAACCATATCTAAAGTTCTCACAAAATGAGTATGAAATTTCTAGGTAGTGTCTTATCTATTGTTCCATTTGTCATCTGAAAATTACACCGACACTTCAAATCACTCTTTTCAATTCAATATTCAAAAATTGTTCGAGGTGGGTGGCGGTTTGAGACAACCGGCAGGTGGTGGTGGCCAGGCGGTGCTAGTTAACATTATGTGAGATTCTTCGCTCAAAGCTCTCATCTCCTTAGCGCCTCTTAAAATGATGAAATTTATATGATTAGAGGAATGCGACATTTCATTCTGCAAAATCCACATAACGACTCAAATGATTCATTTGATCATCTCATATAGTATTTAAATGCTCAAACAAAGTCGAATCAAGAGAACTTAGGCTTGATCGGCTCATCAAGCTGATTTGACTATAAATCTTATATTTTATTTACGGATTTGATATCTCTGATCAATTATATTTTAAGACTGATCATGCTCGACTCATACTCATTACTTTTGTTCTCGATTAATTCTTCTAATGAAATTTTCAGTGCTATATCATATATATATATATATATATATATATATATATATATATATATATATATATATATATATATATATGGATATTAAAAATCTGAATATTTAAGAATTTTGTGTTATGTAAAATCCCCTACGTATTTACCGAGCGGAACACGAATAATGAACCTTATTTTTTGCAGTCCTATCCTTCTCCTCCCACGCGTGCTCTCTCTCTTTCTCTCTGTCCATTTTATCTATATTCTTCGTTTTTATTTTTCTCATCCTACAAATGCGATCCAGTTCATGACTGAGCTCAGGGAATCAATGCTCAGAAACAGCCGGTGTTTTCTGGTGTGGCATCATCAAGATTCCCACCGAACAGCAGGACCCAGACCTCCATTCCCTCTTCCAGTGAGAATCTTGATGATGCTGCATCGGCAATAAGCGGCTATATATCATATCTTTTCATCTCTTTGTAGCTCGAAAAAAACAGTCCATTCAAGTAAGTTCAAACCCTTCTCGTATTTCTTCATTTCTTGTGAACATATATCTTACGCTTTGGTGATTTCATAGATTTTTATTTCTTCGATATATAAAACATTCTACAGGAAATTGACAAGGAAAGATTTCCTACTAATTAGATGTGAAGCTGTAAACCTATTGAAATCTGATTGTATGGATGAGTTATAGAGTTTTGCATCATAATTAATTTGTTTTGTGAAGCAGTCTGCTTACAATTATAGTTTTATCTTCACAGAAGAACTTTGTTTATGAAGAGGTCAAATTAAGGGTTTTTTTTTTTTTTTTTTTTTTGAATTAGCGTCGACGGTTTTCTTAGGATCTCCTACTGTACTTTGTTTAGGTTTCTTAGCATAATTCATAGAGCACCTTTTCTCTTGTCTGTAAAAACTTGTTTTTTGTACAAGTTGCAGAATCTTATGCATAGATCGATCAGATGCCGGATTATTTCTGAAAGTTTTTTTGGATTTCTGTTATTTTTGAACAGAAAGAACTCTCACATCGACAATAATTATACGAAAAAGATAACCTGAATATTAATGAAGATCAGGCCACAGTTTTCTTAGAACTGTTTGCATGTTTACGCTTATTTTAACAGTTGTTTCATGTACCCTAGCTGTTGTATTCGATTGCAATATTTTTATTTTGTTGTTTATTTTAAATTCCCCCAGATAAGTTCCTTCCAAAAAAATCATGCTAATGTTTCATTTTTATAATAAAAATTGGTGATAAAAGTGGGACATATGAGTGAGATGACTGATCTTTTCTTTCTTCACCAGAACATGAAGCTATTAGTTACTGATATATATTACTTTACTGATCTACTTATACCTAATCTAGATGTTAGAATGTGATCTTGCTTAAGGGTTCTTATTTATAATTTTTCTTGAAAGGTAAACATTGGTGGCAGCCAAAGGACAACTTAAAAGACAATCAAGGTTAATAAGCGCATATAGGGAGTTATAATGATACCAACCTCCATAAATTTATTTTAATTATGATGTGTTTGGTTGGCTTGATGGTCATACAAGAGAGCATTAGATTTATTCCAAATGTTTATACAAAAATATCAAATATTTAGCTCAGCTTATATATTGGTGAAAAAACGAGTAATATGATTGAGAGGCGAAGGAGATGTAGTTTAAGAGGTGTAAATGGTAGAAGCATATTTTGAAAATATTAATAACATTTTAAATGTTTTTTTAACTTTTTTAAAATAAAGTAATTTATTTTAAGAAGTAAAATAAAAAAACTAAACAAACACATTTAATTATTAATTGCATGAGAATAATATCCAAACAAAAACAAAAAAGTTTCCAAACATGCATGGCCTATGCTCATTTACCTATTAATTGCTTGAGAATAATATCCTCAATAAAAATAGGAAGCTAAATTCATTAGAATTAGTAGTGTGCGTTTGGTTGATTTGGATGGATTGGATGATAAATTTTTAAAAACGATTGGTTTTGGATTCCTAAAAATATTGAATCAAATCGACCAAATAAAATGCAAAACCAAATAATAATTTGATTCGATTATTTTGGTTTAGTTTTGGATAAACCGAAGTTGGCTATATTTAAAAATTACTTGCAAATTTTTTATTATATAATGAACCAGAAATAAGAAAAATAACATAAATATAATAAAAAAAATGCAATTAACTACTTCATGCGCTAAAAAAATATTTAAAACTAATTTTTCTTTACTGACGATATTTTGAACTTAGAAGTTGATAACCATATTACCATATTATAGAACTATTTTGGAAAATTATAATTCTCCAAAAGCACTAAATATTCAAAAATAAATAAAAATAAATGTATAATAGATAAGCCTATTATACATAAATTAATAATACCGTATTACATATAATTACTTTGGTTTATTCGATTCCATCCAAAATTTTATTTAACAAACCGATTCAAAAACCAAAAACTAAAGTTTTCATTAATTAAAACCAAAATCCAAATTACTAAGTTCAAAACCGAACCAAATTACTCAAGAAGTTTGGTTCGGTTTGATTTTTTGGTTAAAACCAAATAATGCACACCCCTAATTAGAATATCTCCAATCCCTTCAAATCAAACATATATAACTTTGATCGAACTTACTCCACCATAAAGTATTCCTTATACAGATCTCTTTCCCTCATTTTTATATCTAGTTTATGAAATACATCACACTTTATTCCTCGGCCTCTATCAGTAATCGTCCTTTGAAGCAGGCTTAGCAACTGCCCTTCTTTCAGAGAACATTTCTTACACCCATGGCAAAAGAGTCTGGGCGGCTAATTCCAAAAGGCTGAATTGATAATGTTCTAAACTTTGGCATTCATGGCCATCTCTTCAAGAATTATTTTAGATTTCATTCCCACTTGAAGAACAATAATAAGTTTATGTCCAACGTATCAATTGAGTCCCCTTACAATCCTCCTCCAGAGAATTATTAAGATGTCAATATAAATCGCATTTGCTTCCTCCATGACTTTGTTGAGTAATATGAATGCTGATTTTTCTCATTTGTAAGGTACTTAAAACCTTAATCATGTAGTTGTTTAGCAAGGTTTGTGTTCAAATGAGATTGTTTTAGTCACCATGGAACTATCTTACTATAACGATCATTTGAGACGTATGAGAATCTAAGGGATCATTATTCTGGCTTTTACTTGGAGATTATTTTTCCTTCTCCACTAAGTACCCAACGTAACAGCTTGCTTATTGAATAATATACACTCAAAAAATTTGAGAAATTTTATTTATTATTGACAAAATTAATAGAAGGCTTCATCCAATCTCCTGTCTAAGTTCAATAAATTTGTGACGAAGAGCAAGAAATCAAATATCTTCGTCATTAAATGCTTGAATCCACTAACCCTATTTTGTTTGGGTTTCTGTGGACTCTGAAAATTCGTCACCAACCTCTCGACAATTTTTGAATTGATATTGAAGAGTGTGATTTGAAGTGTCACTATAATTTTCAGAAGGTATATGAGATAGTAGATAAGACACTACCCAGATATTTCGCCCTCATTTGGTGAGAACTTTAGATCTTGGGTTTCTATATAAAGAATTACCTCTCCAATAAGTGAGAGAACTTTAGATTGGAAGAGGCTTGGATCATAAATGCGTATAGTAGCAATATGTTTGAAATTTAGATTATGAAATTTATCATTTTAGCTTAAACTGGATGATTAGGGGAATGATGACGTGCCCGATATATATCCCATAGTTGTCATCCGTGAATGGTCCTCTACTTGGTCGGAGAGGTCCAACAAGGATCCTCATCGAACACATGGGTTACATGCGAAATTCTTGTAGCAGGGTGGTGTTTGTCAGAGACACTTCTACCTTAGCGATAGAGTTGTTTACATCAAGCATACCCCATGATTCACAACTCAAAGGAGCGCCATTAGAGCATCAAGGCGATCGTGTCGTAATATAATAGAGCGGTGCACCACGTCGAGGACTTTCTTTGTAGCGCTTCATCTGTAAAGTCACTTTAACCCACGGTCAGAGAACGCCATGCTTCTTGACAAGAGATTGAGTAAACATGCGAAATACTTGATTTGATATTGGCTCTTTGTGGAGAGTTTTCTTAATTTGTCATGCCAACAAGCATTATGGAAGGTGGATAGATTGATTTGATTTAAGTTTTAATGATAGAATTTCATTTAAGCGGTTTAAATTGCTATTTAAAATTGATTAGAATATGTTTAAGAGTTTTAGATCATGTCGCTATTTATTAATAGAGGATTAGATCTACTATCATGCAGAATCAATTTTGGATATTTCACTAATTTGAAACTCTTATAGTTTTAGGTTTTATTGCTTAGTCTAAGACTAAGCAGGAAACAACGACATCCTCAGACACTTGAATCTAAACATTTAGTGATATTGTATTTAATTTAGTCAGTTTTATTTGAGTTATGAGATTGATTTATTTTATATAATTCCAACTTCTTTGCATATTTTTAGACATTAAAATTTGCGAAATCTCACGTATGCGAATTTATAGTTTTAGATAATTCCAAATTAGTGATTTTAAAATCTTAATTAGATGAAATCCCAATTTTTTATTAAAGGAACTATGATTTTATAGATTTTGATTTAGTATGCTTCTTCTTCAAAAGTTTGGATCTAATAATATTTTGCTATAGATTCAAAACATTAATTTGTTGTTTTAAGAAGATTTACTCAAAGTGACTTTCATTTTCCCCTCTTTTGTTTTACTTTGTGTTTGTTGTATGTTATTTTCCCTCCCCTTTTATTGTTTGGAGTTTTAATTTGAATTTTAGCTTTAGGTTTCTGCTTAGCATTCTTAAGTCGATTCATTTTATACTCCATTTTTAAGTCAAAGATTTGATGATTTTGGCGATCGTCATCCCATATGGGTCGAGGTGTTTGGTTTACTATTTGTTTCTATGTCTTCTTATAATTTTTATCTCATATACATTGAAAATCTTTTAGAATGAAAACATATAATTATATATATTCATTTTTGAAAGTCTAAAATTAGAAAAATTTGATTTATTTTAGCGTGGCAGATTGGAGAAAAAAAAAGCTTTGATTTAGATTGTAGTTTAAAGCATTACTTGCACTTAGTTTAATTGTTGAGATTTTTTTTGTAATTATCCCAATTTGATTATGTTTAATCTACATCACTTTTGATAAATTACGTCGATTTCAATGTTTGTTGTTTTAGCCTTGCTCATGCTTATTAGCTAGCATAGTAATCACCTCCATATTTGTATAAGAGTTATTAAGCCTAATTTGGATTCATCCTTAAATTTTGAGTTTATTGCAAGTTTGTTATGAGTTTAGTATTAATCCCCCCTCGCCCCCAAATTCTAATTAAAACTTGCTTAATTTTGAGAAATTTACATAAAAAGAGAATTCACTTATTACTTTGATTTAAGCCATAGATAATCACAATTAGAGTTTGTGAGTTTAATATTAGTCTCCCCAAAGTTTCACTTAGATTTTGAATGAGTGTTATATTCTTTACAAAATTTTCTTTAAAGGCTCCCCCCTTTTTTCTTATTTGACACTTTTAATTTAAAATTAGCTGCAGGTTTTCCTACTTAGCATTCTTAAGTCAATTTATTTCACTCTCCCCTTTTTTTAAGTCAGATTTGACATTTTTTGTACCTCCCGTCATAGAGTGCATTAGGGTATTTTGGCTACTCTGCCTGTTAGCGTGGTGAGTGGTGTCTTTCTGACACCCATTTTTTCATTGTCTTCGTTGAGCAATGAGGCCTTCAGACTGAAAGAATCTATCTGATACAATATATATTCATCCTCTTTTTTGTAGAAATTAGACAAAATTTTTTCTAGATGAGCGACATTTAAAAGTGTTAGATTACTGATGCGCGTGAGGGAGTGTCTTCACCACCTATTATATCTCTCTCCAGCTGACATATTTTGATCATTTTACGGCGTCTTTCAATCTTAGAGAAATTATGTATGCATTGGAATGTAAAGCGAGTCTGAAAATCGAAAAGAAGAATTTATCTGTTGGCGATGTTCTTCCGGTTTAGCGGAAAAGCGGGGCAAAGCGAGTCGCGATCTGAAATCAAAAATTCATCTGATGATGTTTTTTAATGAAGTGAGAAACGAAATTTGGATAGGTTCGACTGCGGATTAGGCTAGCATGGACAGCGGGCTAGTGAGATTGGGCTAGTGGGCTGTGAAAAGGCTGGACGGGCCGTGAAATGGCTGGACAGGCCATGAAAAGTGCTCCTAGCTAGCAGTTTTACTGCAGCGGGCTGAACGGACCGCGGGAAGAAGAGTGGGTCACGTGGGAAAGGATGCTGGCGAAAGACGGGCCGTGGGAATTGGGCTGGAACACTGCTTGTAGGACTGCTTAATCGACGGCCTGACCAAAAGCGTGTTGCGTGGATTGTGTTGCGTATTTTAGTGCCGGCGGAAGCGATTTTGCAGGGCGCGACGGATGCAAGGCGAAGCGAAGGCAGGTGCGCAGTCACGTCTTGGGGCTGTGTCAGTGTGGCGTACGCGGGTCGCGCGGCGTGGAGCAGATTGGCACGGGTCGAATGCGAGTGCGGTCCCGCAGTGCATGGATCGAATGCGCCAGAGGAGGAGAGGATTGGCTGCTGGTGACGGAACAGCGGTGGGCCGGCGAGTTGGTGGGCTGGAGGAATGGGCTGGTGGGTCAAGGGTAGGAACAGCGGGTTTGTGGGCCAGAGGCGTAGCGGGTGTGCAGATTGCAGGCTGGAGGGTCGGAACGGGCCAGCAGGCCGTGGGCCAGAGTGGGATCGGAACGGATGCAGCGAGTCGTGGGATGCTTTGCAGGATGCACGGTTTCACGGGCTAGCCGGAGGCGTGCTTTGTTAGAGACAGAGCGAACGACGGCGGGCGTGGGTTGGGACGCGGCATGGGTTTCTGCATGCGAGCCCGCGGGATGCACGGGTTTGGATCACGGAACGGCGGCGGGCCAGAACGGCGGGTCAGTTTTACGGCGGGCCGGAGGCGGGCTCATTGCGCGGAAGTGGGCGGGTCGGATTGCTGGGCCGGCGGGATTAGATTTGCGGAATATATGGGGAGTTTTTTCTTCCTTTTTTTTCTTGAACGTGGGAGAGAATGAGGAGAGAATCTGTTGAAACTACCTCTTTTTCTTTTTTCTTTTTTTTTTTACAGTTTTTTCAAAAAATTGAAAATAGGGGGAGCGGTTGGGCATGAGGGGTAATTTGGAAATTTTTCAATAAATTTTGAATTTATTAGATGGTTTTAATGTGAATTTCTCGCTGGTAAATGCACATAGTCAATATATATCAATTTAAGATAATTATGATATTTATCATGCGATCATTTGTGATTAGGCTGTTTAGTTAGTCGGCATCAGTGCGTGATTCCAAAATGCGACGTCTTTCAACGATTTTACGTGACTCTATGAATTGAGTGAAAATATCTTACTTGATAGATTTCAGCCAATTGATTGATCAATTTTCGGAGGTTGTTTGATCCGCCGTCGATGCCTCTTGGCGATATATGCGACGTTGACTCGAGTCTTGTGGATTGATCATGCAATATTTATATCCCGACAATTTTGGCTTAAATGTGATGGCAAAATCCGTTCATCGTCGGAGGTCATTTGAGTTGATTTTTGGTGGCGTCAATGCGTTTGTGATTTGTGCTGTCATTTCAAATCACTTGACATTTGCATAGACTCATCCAAATTGAGCGCGGATAGTCTCATTTGATATATTTTGATGTTTTAAAACTAACGGTGTAATTAATTTAATGAACGGAGGTCGTTTGGTCAGCACACTCGATCTCGATATATGTGTAGCTCGTTGGCTCGGCGCTGATCATCAGTTGTGCTATTTATATCCACAATTTGGATGTTACGAACATGACAAAGTCGTTCAATCAGGTCATGAGTTAATTTTGGTGGCGTCTTTGTGCATTTTGACCTCAATTTGCGATATTCGCCGATTATTTTGCACCTCATCCGATTGATGCCAATCTCATTTGATATTTTTGATATTTTTTTCTATGCAATCCATTTCATGACGTCATTGACATCTGCCCACCGATATGCGTGCATTGATAGCGGTCAATCATTGGTCTTGTTAGATTGATATTTATATTTTGATCAATTTCAACATTCAATGCAACAACAGTATTCATCGATCAGTCATTTTGACCATTTTGATGATGTAGTGCATTTTGATTGCATTGCTTGTGAAGTCCGTCTTTGATTTGTGACTTGACTTATATAACGTATGGAGGTCACAAATGTGATTCATTGAGCAAGTCACGTTTGTCCTCTTTTGCACAAAACTTGGATCATTTCGATTCAATAGCTTACGAAGCTTTGATTTTGTTATTATGTTTCTTATTTGGACATGCTTGTGGATTGATGGAGGAATTGGTTTATTTGTTTTGATGAATAATTTCACTAGGGAATTGGTTTATCTGTGCTTGGTCGGATTTGAAATTCCTTCTGTCCTAGCTTTGAACTTGATGGACTTGATGAAGGACGATTATCCTATTGACTTGTCGAAGTGTATGCACTTGAATCTTGTGTCTGCTTTGGCATTGTTGGAGGTACATATGATGATGACCGACTTATATAAGGTCAATGTTGAGTTATTAGTCTAGCAATGTGTGCTTTAGCAGACTGAATAACCACGGAATTCTTTTAGTTTAGCTGTCGACTTTGTTTAAACTATGGAATTGCTTCCTCAGTCCTGTGCTTTCTACTTTGACGGACTTGATGAGGAGATTGGCTTTGTTTGTGCTTAGAGCTTGATCAGATCATTTGAGAATAAATTGAGATATCACCCTACGGATAATATATAGATTGATTTGAGGTAGCCCAAAATTGAGCATTTTCTCAGCTTGCCTTGATCTATCGATGAAGTAGAGAGATCTCTTGGATCCTGGTTGCTTGTAATCACTAGATCGATTTGAACATTCATAATTGGGCCGATAGCGCTCTTTCATGCGGCCTTTTCACGACTTGTTGAGTGAGGAGAGCGTCAGCAATTCGATCATATTTGGACTTGTTAAGTTTGACCTTTAGAACCTACTCGAGTCTTCGACTTGAGTTATAGTGGTTTGGTGCTTTTGTCATCAAACGAGCGGGGCTCTTTCCTGCGGCCTTTTCTTTGGCTTATTGAGTGAGGGCATTAACTTCATTTGAGCTTGTTG
The DNA here is from genome assembly GCA_021442155.1 of Cymbidium sinense. Lineage (NCBI taxonomy): Eukaryota > Viridiplantae > Streptophyta > Magnoliopsida > Asparagales > Orchidaceae > Cymbidium > Cymbidium sinense. Next base: position 124,769,387 of record CM038223.1, read on the forward strand.
AGTTCAACCATTAGAACATATTGTCTAGATTAGGGTTGATGTTTCTCCAACTTAATTGATTGAAACTTTCAAAATCAGGAGTTCTTTTGACTTGATCTCCAGAATTTGGCAAATTTAAGAGATAAATTTCTTGACATTTAGGGTTGTCCTTTCATGCATATAAATAGATTCATTTTGTTCCTGTAAGAACATGTAACTTAATAATGATAATCATAGATATATTTAGGGATTTCGGCGTAATGCTCGATGTCAACCTGAGTTAGAATATATTTGAGGATCTTATTTTATGGCACAATGTCAACTCAAATAAACTTAATATAAACTAAAAAAAATGCCCCCTATCTTGTAGGGGGAATTCTAAAGTATATTTAGGAGTATTTTCAATATGAAAATGCATAAATACATCAATATTTGAATTGATGTACTCTAAAGGAGATTTTAACATACAATATTGATTTCATCTGTATATAAAAAGCTAAAAATGCCCCCTGTGTAATAAGAAAATTTTCAAGAAAAAGTTCTTCGCCTGGAGTATGTTTATTTAGGGATCTCAGCATGAAGCACGATGTCAACATAAATAAATAGACTAAAAAAATGCCTCCTGTCTTGCAGGGGATTTCTATTATACCTCGAGAATGCGGTCGTCAAGTATAATACTTTTTCAAGTATGTGCCATTAATTAATGGCATTGGTCTTTCACCCTTTAGGTTGGTAGTATGCCTCCTCGATACACTTTTTCAATGACCCTTCCAGGCTCAAATTTGTCACCAAATTTTTGATAGGGAATAATTGGTCTTCTTAGCACCAGGACTAATTCTCCTTTTTGGAATATTCGAGGTTGCACCATGTGGTCAAAAGCCTTGGACATCTTTGCTCGATAAACTTTCAAATTTTGATGAGCTTGTAATCTAATTCATCAGATCGAAGTTCCTCCATTCTCGATGAGCATTTTATTTTCGCTAGATTGTATTGATGGCTACTCAAGTGAAGGTAACTCAACTTAAATGAAAGAACTGCTTCATTTCCAAATACCAATGAATAAGGAGTGGCTTTAGTCGGCGTCTTGTAGGTAGTTCAATACGCCCATAGAGCCTCTACTAGCTTGGTATGTTATTCTCTCTTATTTTTAGTGAGAATCTTCTTGAGCAGTTTGACTAATGTCTTGTTGAAGGCCTCCGCCAAACTATTTGTTCTTGGATTATATATTGAAGAGTATCGCCAATCAATTTTGTGGCGATCCACGAATCTATAAATCTTTGCACTTTTGAAAGCTGTGTCATTATCAGAAATTATTCGATGCGGCACTCGAAATCTGTAGACCACATTATGCGTGAAGAAGTTAATCACCGATCGACAGAACTTCTTTAAATGGGGTATAACCCACTTAGAAAATAATGGTCTGGATGAAGCATGTCCAATGACGATGGATCAATTGATCCAATTACATCTGTGCCCCAACATTCGAATGACTAGGATGTTATTATTGGGTGTAATAGATTTGGAGGTTGATGGATGATATTCCCATGTACTTGACACTCATGACACTTCTTAGCATGACTAATACACTCTCTCACCATAGATGGCCAATAATAACTCATCCTTTGGATCTTTACTGCCATCTTAGCACCTAATTGATGTGCACCACAAAATCCTTCATAAACTTCAACCATCACTTTGCTAGCTTCATCTACACCTAGGCATCATAGCCACATTTGTTCAAAGGATCTATAATATAAAGTATTGTTGACGAAAGCATAGCGTAGCATTCTATTTTCGATTTGAGCTGCCAGTGATTTATTACTTGGTAATTTGCCTTCTTTAAAGTAGTCGAGGAAGGGTTGCCTTCAATCATGCGGCTCTTCTATAATAAAAGTTTCATATTTCTTTTCTGAGGCAATGTCATTCTTAGCTCTTCTTGGTACAACTTCTTGTTGATTTTAGGGAGTATGAAGAGCAACCCAGTCGATCACCGGGTCGATTTGATAACCCTCTATGGGATTGATACTTTACTGGCTCTTGGACTCGTCGAGTAAATATGTCGATCATGACATAATCACCATTCATATTTGTTATTTCCTTAACTAATTTTGCTAAGCAGTCGGCTTTGTTATTCTTGGATCGAGAGACTCAAGCTAGTGTGAGATTTGATATCTACTTCATAAGCTCGAGAACTCGCTTGTGATAGAAAGCTAACTCAAGCTTGTTGATTCTATAGATGTCAAGTACTTGATTTATAATAAGAATCACCAAAAAATGTGCGGTTTGAATGCTATGAAAATGCTTCTTCCAAACCTACCACTAATGCTTCATATTCAACTTCATTATTAGTTCTCCCAATCCATATGATCGTCTCATTATCCCTCCTTCTGGTGTTATGAAGACGATGCCGATTCTTGCTGTTGCTCTTAGAAAATTTAGATGTTGGACTTGTTTTATCGATAAAGCTCCATTAAAGTACATTTCTCAAATTTGTGATTTTTCCCTTTCATGAATGAGCATAATTTTCTCATCAGGCAAATCGTCATTAAAAGAAGAGTCTGCAGGGATGGGATGTGTAGCTAGAAAATCTACTAAGACTTGTCCCTTCACTACTTTTTCAGAATGTATGTGATATCAAATTGTCAATAAGCCCCATCTTGCTGTGACTCAACGCCGGTCTTGTCAAGTACTCAAATAGATCGATCCTCGAGATGAGGGTAATCTTGTGAGATAACATATAATTACAAAGCTTTTGGACATCTCTACTCGGTAGACTTCTAGATTTTGTTTAGCTTGGTGCCTGAGCTCGTCAAGTCCATCAAATTCTCACATCTGTATCCAAACATTCTCATCTTGAGTGAGATTATGTTGAATGGCTACTCAGAGTGAAGGCAGTTCAACTTCAAGTGGCAAGACTGCTTCAGCTCCAAATACTTTAGCATGAGGAGTGGATTTTGTGGGAGTACAGTCTAGATGTCACGCTGTTGTCTATTTGTAAGGGAATTTTACTTTAAGATTTTGGCCTCTAAATTTACTCACCTATTTGCTGAGACCTTTTGACGGCGGATTCTTGGACATGTGGTCCTAATGTCACGCATCGATCCTCACCTTGCGAGACTTGAATTAGTAGACATTTTTCCAGGGCTGTAAGAGAAGGTCTCTTTAGAGGAGTAACTCTAGTCACCCTAAGGATAGGACCTTCGTATTTTCTTTTCATCAGTCATTTCTTCTTAGCAACTTTGAGGACCCGATACACTCTTGCATATACAGTTTCAAGTTTTCTCACTAGAGAAGTTGGAACTTGACATTGTCGGGTCTAGAAGGACTGCTTAATTTGACCAGTAGAGTTGTTCCACTTTTCCCATCTTAGGTTTTCAAACTTGTTATGAGTTGGAACACTCGCTTCTAGTTTCATAGCTGGTTGTATAATTTTTACTTGAACAATAGCTGTTGAGCATGCAGTTCAACATTTCTCTTTCTCTGATGTCTTTGGGTTGGCTTACTTCCAGATGAAGAAGCTTTTGTGCTGCTACTTCTTCTCGAGGCATTGGCCTTCATATTTATTTTTCTTTCTACTGGGGCCTTTCGATAACGGATTCCTGAACACGTGGTTCAGGTGTCATGCCTCGATGCTCACCGTATAGAAATTGCTCAGAATGTTCCTGAGCTCTTACTACCACTGATTGTAGCTTTTGTAGTGGAGCATTTTTAGCTTCTTTAATAATTTGCATTTGATACCTATTATTCATAAGATATTTTTCCTTAACAACCTTCAGAACTCCATGTGCTCGAGTAGATAGAGTTTCATGTTGTTTTTGCTATTGAGCTCAAAAAATACCATGTAACATCACTAGTAGAGCTATTCCTTTACACCCATCTTAAAATTTTCAAATTTATTATGGGATAGAAATACTCGCTTCTTGTTATAAGGTTGGTTGTATGACTTGTGATTAAGACAACAACTACTGAGCTCGCAGTTTAGTGTTTCTTCTCCTTTGCCTTCTACTAAACTTTCCTTCAGAAGATGAGGCCTCAGTATCATACCTTCCTAGTGTGAAAGATTCAACTGGCAGGGTTGTCGCATTCACAAGTATGACTAAAACATTCTGCCCACTGAAGGTTCTCTTCATGACTGACGCCTCAAAATGAATCAATCTTTTAAGTACAAAGGCTCTCTTTTGAGGAACCTTTGTAGCAGTAGTGGTCATTCCAATTGTCCTCCTTCTTTGCACAAGTTGGTGCATAGAATATGCAGTTGCTTAAGATAGAGGATTATTTGCAGGATGTTGGAGAGTTTATACTACCAAATTGGATGGTAGCTCTAGTATCTCTGGTATTGATTATAGCATTAGCCAAACGAACATTAACTCTGCGACCTGGCTGCATGATGAACGATGTGTTCTGAAGATCCATCGATATACAAAATAAATAGATTAGTCATAAAAATATGATTGATTTAAATTTAATTTCATTAATGATTGATTTTAAATATCAATTTTATCATGCTTTACTATTACTGTTCAAATTTGCTTTAAGATGGAAAGAGAATCTATCCCGGAGTCGGAAATCGTGGCTCAAAATTCGCCACCGATGTCTCGACAATTTTTGAATTGATATTGAAGAATGTGATTTGAAGTGTCAGTGTAATTTTTAGAAGGCAGATGAGATAGTAGATAAAGACCGAGATTTACCTTTGGTGAGAACTTTAGATCTAGTTTGGTTTCCATGTAGCCATAGTTAATTACCTCTCCCAATAAGTGAGAGAGAACTTTAGATTAAGGCTAGTCAATAGGTCGCTAAATGCATAGCGTATAGTAGCAACATATGGAGTTTCAAAATTTAGATTATGAAATTTATCATTTCAGCTTAAACTAGATGGTTGGGAGAATGATGATGTGCGATCCCCATGGTTCGTCATCCCGGGCTTATGGTTGTTTACTTAATCGAGGAGGTAATTCCCCGTGAAGGATCCTCATCAACACATGGGTTACGTCGTAGAAATCCTATAGACCAGGGTGGTGTTTGTAGGAGATAAAAAGTATCCTTACAGAGAGGGTTGTTTGCCCATCAAGCATACCATGATTCACAACTCAAAGGTAGAGCCATTGGAGCATACCTGATCGTGATCGTAATATAATAGAGTTGATGGCCAAACCACGTCGAGAGGACTACGGTGGTAGCTTCTTCATGTGGCCATTGGCATACCATCAAGGACCCAGTCCTCCTTAGAGATTGATTGAGAGTGACATGCAGAATACTTGATTTGACATTAGCTCTTTTTTTCTTAATTTGTCGCAAAGCGATTGGAAGGTGGATAGATTGAGTTTTGATTTAAGCTTTTAATGATAGAATTCCATTTAAGTAATTTCAGATTGTTATTTAAAAATTAATTAATTAGAATATGTTTAAGAGTTTTAGATCCTTAGTTTAGTTTCTTTAAAGGATTAGATCTACTATCCGATCAATTTTTTGGATATTTCATTTGATTTGAATCTCTTACTTATAGGTTTTAGGTTTTGTTAACGGACGTCTAATCTTAAACCAAAACAACCCCTCACCTCACATGAATCTAAACATTTAGCGTGGTGGCGGGCATGCGGTGTATTTAGAATTTATGCAATTTTATTTCGAGTTATGAGATTGATTTGATTTTTATCTAATTTACTTCAAATTAAAATTTGCGGCGAAATCTACGTAATAAAATTTATAGTTTTAGATAATTCCACTTAATTAGTGATTTTATTAATTTTAAAATTCATAATTAGAATGAAATCCTTAATTTTTATTAAAGGTCCTATGATTTTATAGATTTTGATTTAGTATCGCGTTCTGCCTCTGAGAGTTGCATCCTAAGCGTGTTTTGAAGCTATAGATTCAAAAGACAGTTTAATTTGTTGTTTTAAAAGAAGATTTACTCCTCAGAGTGACTTTCATTTTCCCCCTTCTTTTTTATTTTACTTTTGTATTTATTGTATGTTATTTTTCCTCCCCCTTTTGTTGTTTGGAGTTTTTAATTTGAATTTTAGCTTTAGGTTTCTTGCTTAACATTCTTAAGCCGATTCATTTTAAGCTTCCTATTTTTTAAGTCAAAAAATTTGGTTAATTTTCCCCGGCGTCATGTAAGTGCGTCGAGTGTATTTTGGCTACTTCGACGCATTGGCGTGGCGAGTGGTGTCTCTGACGCCTTTGATTTTATCTCGTTGCGCATGAGAACAACGAACTTTCATCGAAAGAAGATATACAATCTGTTATATATCCCCTATTTTCTAAGTCAGAAATTAGAATAAAATTTTGGCTTTGTATAGAAGCGGAGTGAATAAGTGTTGCTTACTCTGACACACTGAAGCGTGCGAAAACGGTGTCTTCACAACAACCTATTTTTCATCTCTCACGCTGAGAGATCTTCAAACACGAAAGAAATCAACATATATATATATATATATATCCACATTCACGATCTCACACGCTCGATGCATTTTTGGCTCGTTCTGGCCAAAGCGAAAGGCAGGGGATAGGTATGTAATTGGGAATGTAAAGAGGAGTGTGATCGAACCAAAAGAAGAATTTCTTGTTGATGATATCCTTCCCGGTTTGTGCAGAAAAAACAGGGCAGTGAGTGAGACCGAAAATTAAAAGAATTTGTTTATTATGATGTTCTCGATTCTGTGAAAAAAAAATGGTAAAGCGAAAAGTCGATCGATCAAGACCATGATATTCTTGTTCGATGAAGCGAGAACAGAAAATTTGGATGGTTGTGGGCTTGCGGGATTAGGCTGGCTTGGACAGCAGGCTGGTGGGCTAGTGGGCTGGTGGGATTGGGCTAGCGAGCTGTGAAAAGGCTGGACGGGCCGTGGAAAGGCTTCCGACGTGGAAAGGGCTGCTGGCCGGAGGTTTTCTGGCAGCGGGTTGAATGGGTCGCGGGAAGTGGAGCGGGTCGCGTGGGAAAGGATGTTGGCGAAAGACATGTCGTGGGAATTGGGCTTGAACAGTGCTTGCGGGACTGCTTGCGTCGGCAGGCTGTGGACTGAAGGCCGGCCAGTGTTGCGCATTTTGGTGGGCCGGCGGGAAGCTGTTCTGCGCGAGCGTGGTGGGATGCCAAGGCGGGCAAGCGGCGAAGGCAGGGCGCAGCACGAATCGCATGCTTTGTGGGCTGTAGGTCGGTGTGGCGTACGCGGGTCGCGCGGCGTGGAGCGAATTGGCACGGGTCGAACGCGGGTGCAGGAATCGGATGCGCAGGAGGAGGAGCGGATTGGCTATTGGCGACGGAACGATGGTGGGCTAGCAAGTTGGTGGGCTGGAGGAAGGGGCTGGCGGGTGAGGGGTAGGAACAACAGGTTTGCGGGCTAGAGGCGCAACGGGTGTGCAGATTGCAGGCTGGAGGGTCGGAACGGGCCAGTAGACTGTGGGCCGGAGCGGGATCGGAGCGGATGCAGTGGGACGTGGGATGCTTTGCGAGATGCGCGGTTTCACAGGCTGGCCGGCGACGTGCTTTGCGGGAGACAGAGCGAACGGCGGCGGGTGCGGGTTGCGACGCGACACGGGCTTGGGCATGCGGGCCCGCGGGATGTGCGGGTTTGGATCGCGGAATGGCGGTGGGTTAGTTTCGTGGTAGGCAGGAGGCGGGCTCATTGCGCGGAAGTGGGCGGGTCAGATTGCTGGGCCGGGGGAAGAGAATTACCTTGTGTGCCGAGAGAGAATGTAGGGGGAGTTTTTTCTTCCTTTTTTCATGAACATGGGAGAGAATGAGGAAGGGAATCTGTTGGAACCGCCCCTTTTTTCTTTTAGTTTTTTTTACAATTTTTTCAGAAAATTGAAAATAGGGGGGAATGGTTGGGCATGAGGGGTAATTTAGAAATTTTTTAATAAAATTTGAATTTATTAAATGGTTTTAATATGGATTGCAATCCGGTAAATGCACATAGTCAATATATATATTAATATAAGGTAATTCTGATGTTCCAAACGAATCAGATCCGTTTTGTCGAAAGGTTTGGTTGGTTCAAGTGGATCGATTTATTTCAAAATGTGCGACATCGCTTTCAATCGCTCAATTTTCGTGTAGACTCGTCCGAATTGATTGTGAATACTTAGATTTTGGCATTTTAAGCGATAACGTGATATTTAGCGGAGGTCGTTTGATCGCGCGCACCTCCGAGCGATATGCGTTGAGCGTGTTGGCGGCTCGAGTCTTGATCGGTTGATCAGGTGCGTCTAATATTTATATCACCGGTTTGATGTTACTCATGATGGCGAAGTTCATTCGTGATCGAATTTAGTAGATTTTGGTGGCGTTGATGCGTTTACGATTTCTTTATCACAAATCACTGACATTTCGCATTCGTCGTCCTCAAAGATTTTGATGATGGCGTTTACGATGCAATCAATTTTATGACGAAGATCGTTTGGTCACGATCGCCTCCCGCAATATGCGTCTGGCCGCGTTAACTTCAGCTGACATCGGTTGATCAAAAGCGATATTTATATCCTAACCATTTCGGCGTTAACGCGGCGGTAAATACATTCGTCAATGGTCATTTGAGTTGATTTTGGTGGCGTCTTGTGTATTTCGCGATTTGCTACTAATCGATTATTCACGTTGCATTTCATTCGAATTAAGTGCGGACGATCTCATTTGGCATTTTCAATATTTCGCATGCGGCCATTTCATTCATAACGAAGGTTGTTCGAATCATCGTTATCCTCGATGGCGTCAACACATGATAGCTTTTCTTAATCGATTAATCGTTAAATTTTTGCAATATATTTTGAAGTCGTTCGTCGATCAAAGGTTGTTTTATTTTGAGTGGCCGATGGATTTTGAGTCGATTTGTATTTTCGACTCAAGTCCAAGTCGAATTCGATTTATGGACTTGACTTGACTTATGGCACGTATGTGAAGGTCAATAGTTTCTTTTGTATCTGTCTTTATATATTTAGACTTTTGTAATTGCTCTCTTATATTTTTGGGAAGTATATTTAGTTCCTTCCCGGCAGATATTATAATCTTGGATAGACTAAAAAATATTCAACATGCTTTTGTAATTATCATTTTATATAATGAAAACATGAATGTGCTTTAGAACAATATATATATATATATATATATATATATATATATATATATATATATATATATATATATATATATATATATATATATATATATATATATATATATATATCCTTATTGTTTGTAGCATATTTTTATGAATAGGCACATAAAATTAATTATAATTAGCATTAATATAGATAATTGCAATGAGCTACTTAATTATCTCTTCTAGATTGCATAAAGTTAATTAATTCAGATCACAAATTGAAAGTTGGGAATAACCTTTCATTGTTTGAATTCATATTTAGCTCAGAATTGTCTGAAGCTTTTGTCCTCCCTTCGGATAAAAGGAATATATATAGCTGCTTGAAGAAATATTCTATTATGAATATTACATAAAAAGTAGTATACCACTCATTAAATTTTTATGATAGAGAGATATTGAGCTGCTATTGGATGTAAAAAGCGACCATGTAAAAGTGTTCAAAAGCATAAATAGTATAATCTTCATCAGAACAATTTCTGCAATAATCACCATAAGTGGACCGACCTCAATAGAGTACATAATGCTATTATTCAAGAGGACATTCTTGCGACAAAAGCTCATGTGTTTAGTCCCCCACGTCCAACCCCACTAACCCGTCCTCTCTCTCTCTCCCGTCCTCTCTCTCTCTCTCTCTCTCTCTCTCTCTCTCTCCCTCCTCTCTCTTTCTATCTCTAAAAAAACAAAAAATCATGCCACATAAACTGCTGCTTTTTTTGCTAAGAATGAGAGAAAAAATAGGCTTGATTGTTGCTTGTGTATGATCGTTCGGAATGAAAGAGAAAAACCATATATATGAGCCTATAAACTCTTCTGAAACTGTAATTCTTCTTCTAATTCCTATCAGAATAGCAGTAGTGCAACTTTTGGTAATTTGATAGAGCAGAATTCTTACTCTACAAGATAAGGATGATAGTCAACGTAGATCCCTGGTTTTATGGAGAACACGAATTTAAATGTACAATCCATTGTTCTATTGTAAGAACGAGTATAAAAATTTATCACAATTATTATTAGTACTATTATTTAACTTTAATTAAAAAAGTATTCAAATTTTAATTTGATTTTGGTCACATTGCAAACTTACAAATGAAAGAGAGAAATAAAAAGACTCATTTAATTCATAATATGATATTACTAGAATCATTTTAACTAAGGGTCTGTTTAGGTAGTTGTAGTAGTATGAAAATGCAATGATAGAGTCGTTATAGAAGAAACAACTGTCTAAAAAGTTACAGTGGGTATTATATATATTTTTTATTTTCAAAAGCCATATTAAAACTTTTTGGTAGCCACTGTATTTTATCACGTTAGGTTAGCAAATACAATTTTTTCACTACAGATTCTTCAAAGCGCAATCAAAATGCAGTTTTCCAAATAGCACCTGCGATGTCATGTGAAAACATACACACCGCACTATTGCCGCAACTGCGTCCTAAATCTCATGCATATTTAGGGGTTTTCATTCCATCATTATTTACAAATGGCTTAATTTTAACTTGTTAAGCTACTTGAGTTGGCTCATGAGTCGCTAAAAGAGTTTAGCATAGAAAATATTATATCTACTCAATTTTCTAACAATCTAAATAAAATAAAGTTTTATTTTTTTTCATGTTAAGCATATTTAACTCTTATCAAAATATATCAAATATTAATAAATATAAACCAACGACTGAAAGTAAATTAAAGTATTGAACTCAGATAGAGCTTTGTTTGTTTGAGTTGGACTCATTTGCACACCAACCAATATTTTTTACCTTTGGGGTTTTCATGTAAGGAAAAAAAACTCATATATACATAATATTTAACTCATCTAAGTGTGTGCAAATTTTTGTTTAAAGCCAATTCAATTAACCTTCTCTCTTTACTCATAAGCAATTAATTTAGAAAACAAAAAGGATGAGCTCTTAATAATTTTGTTGTGATTTATATTAGCTCATTAGCTAAAACTTGTAGGCTGATAGATCTCTAATGTTAGATCTGATTGTATAGAAATTAATGGGTGTGTGCAACAAATGTTGATCTACATATTTAATGCATACAGTATATGACTATATATTGTTGAGCATAGGGTTGCAAATGAATTGAGCCAGGCCGAGTGCTTATTCAAGTTCAAGTTTATTTTTTGTTATTGAGGTCAGTTCAAAAAATTTATGATGCAATATATAATATAAAGTGGCCTGTAGAGATTCTAAGAAAATAATATATGATGCAAAAAATTTAGCTTTTAGTGATTTATACAATAGATTAGATACCAAAGAAGGTGAAAGATGTATGTATAAGTTACCAAAGAAATAGGAGAAACATAGTTAGTGAGGGTATTAAGGATGAAAATAATAAAGTCTTTTCTTAGAAAAGATATTGAAAATATGTGGATGAGGTATTTTGATAAACTTTTTAATAAAGGATCGAAAGAAAGTACGATTGATTTTAGCATATCTAAACAAAATAGAGAATTTCATTTTTTATCGTCATTAGTAAATAAAGTTAGTGAAGCTTTAAAGTAAATGAAATGTGAAAAAGTAGTAGGATAATATTCCAATAGATGTGTGGAAATGTTTAGGAGATCGAGAATTTCTTGGCTTACAAATCTTTTTAATGTTATTTTAAAGACTAAAAGATCGAGATGAGTGGAGAAAGAGTTTGTTGGTTCTATATTTAAGAATAAATGTGATGCACAAGAGTGTGCAAATTATAGAATTAAGTTAATGTGCCATACATTAAAATTATGGGAGAGAGTAATTGAGCATAGGATCGATGTGATCTGAAGTTTCTCTGTCAGTTTGGTTTCATGCCACGTAGATCTACTATGGATGCTATACATTTGTTAAGGGGTTTGATGGAGAAGCATAGAAAGTAAGAAGGATCTACATATGATATTTATTGATTTAGAGAAAGCTTATGATAAAGTCTCAAGAGATGTTCTTTGGAGAGTTCTAAAATAGAAATGTGTTAATATTGGTTATATTCAAGTCATTAAGGATATGTATACTAGAGCTATTACTTGTGTCCAAACACAAGGAGGATTGACAAAATATTTTCATATTTCAGTTGGATTACATCAAGGATCAACATTAAGCCCTTATCTTCTTACTTTAGTTATGGATGTTCTTATGAGGCATTTACAAGAAGATGTACCTTGGTGTATGCTTTTCTTGATGACATTCTTCTTGTTGATAAGACTAAGAGGGAGTCTACTTGAATTATGGAGGTCAACTTTAGAGTCAAAAGGTTTTAGTTTAAGTAGATCTAAAATTGAATATATGGAGTGTAATTTTAGTTGTAGAAGTTTTAGTGATAGTGTTGTGACTTTAGGTGATCGTCATTAATAAGAGTGGCGATTTAGATATTTAGGCTCTATTGAAATGATGGTGAAATAGATGGAGATGTTATTAGTAGAATTCAAGTTGGATGGTTGAAGTGGAGGAATGCATCGGCCTATTATGTGATAGAAAAGTTCCACTTAAACTTAAGAAAAATTTTATAAGATGGTGGTAAGACACGCAATGACTTATGGTGCGAGAATGTTGGCCAATAAAGAGAAGCATAAGACTAAGTTAAGTGTTACAGAGATGAGGATGCTCAGGTGGATGAGTGCTTTACTCTTAGACATAGAATGCAAAATGAGTATGTTTGGGAAAAAGTTGGAGTAGTTCCAGTGGTAGATAAGATTAGGGAGAGTCGTCTTAGAAGGTTTGGCCACATAAAGCGTCGGCGTCCAGATGATTAGGAGAGTAGATGCATTAGATTTGCTTATGTTAAGAAAGGTAGAGGTAGACCTAAAAGACTTGGTTAAGATGTATAAAAAATGATCTTAGTATACTTGAATTAAATGAGAATTTGACACATAATAGAACACAATGGAGACGAAGGATTCATGTAGCCGACCCCACCTAGTGGGATTAAGGCTTGTTGTTGTTGTTGAGGTCAGTTCAAGCTTGATCTAAGCTCTTAGGATGATATTCAAATTTGAGCTCATAAAAATAAGTTATTCAAGCTTGCCTCAAGTTGTTCATGAGCTAAGTTCAAATTGAGATTATTGAGTCTGTTAACGAACAACTCGTTTAATGAAATAAATGAGCTTTATTTAAGCTTTAATCAACTTATTCGTGATCAATTTGTTGAGAAATATATATGAGATGTATCAGTTAAAGCTTATTAAGCTTAAAATAAAAAAATTAAATAATATTGTTCACGAACAAGCCTTAATCGAGACATAATTAAGCCATAAACAAGCTTCTTAACGAGCTTGTTCATGAGTTTTAAGTGATATTATTCATGAACATAAGTAAACCGAACAACAATCTGTTCAAACTTGTCCATTTAGCAATTGAGTATTTACAAAAATATTCAAATTTATTGAATTAGCTAAACAAACTATGATGTATGAGCTCAAATCTAGTTGAGTGATGAAGTCCTATGGTCTACGGTAACATTCAAGGAGAAAAATTTTCCTTTTTAAAAGTTTAGAAATCATCGCCCACGTCTTAAGCGTGAAGCTTTAAGAAGGCCTCGTAGTGGACTAAACTAAAGCCCAAAATTGAAAGCCTGAACTACTAGCTCAATTGAAGCCCAAGCGAGCTTCTTTGACGAGGTTAGTTGATAAAAATTAATCGACCAGAATATTATTTACCTAATTAAAAAATAGTTATCGACTAAAATAATTTTTGTGCATCATTATTTTAGAATAAGAAGCATATTGGTCAACTAAGGCAATTTTTGATGACCAAATGAGCTTAACTAACATTAAATAATTGGAAGATTTATATACATGATGTGCAATTTTTATGCATTTATATATCTAATATTTAAAATTAGATATTTACTTGAATGACACTTTCATATGCTTAAAAATGTGTATTTTACTTTTTTTTTAAATGAGTGATGATAGTATTTTTGATATGATATTGAAAATTAGGATTTATATATGTAAAAATTGAAGCTTAGATGTTAGATATGTAAATATATAAAAATTATGTGGTATGTGTGTAAATCCTCCAAAATAATTTTCAATTTATTATATTCAAAAATATTAATTTCTAGCTTGAGAAAAGAAATGGCCTTTAATTGCGTATTTTTTTTTATTTTTGTTTTTATGTTCTTTTTAAAATATATTTATTTAGTATATTATTAACATATTTTAAATTTTTAAATAACATTATTCTTAAAACACATAAAATAATATTTTGGGGTTTTGAAAGTTTTTAAAAACAACTATTACATTCAAACATATTTTATTTCAAATCAAAATAAATCTAAAATAAAATAAAAAATAATATCAAATGTGCACTTATTTTTCAGATTTAAATTATATTATTTCGAACCAATTATGATTAATCGTTCCTCCTTCTTGGCTGTAAGGCTTAAGATGTCTTGCCACAATGCGAGAAGTCAGCCTTTCAGTCTTATGTAAAAAATTTGAGCAAAATGATTTGAATAATTTTTTTGTCGTATTATTTTTTTTTCGTATGATTTGAATAATTTCTGCAATTTTTATTTCATGTAATGAAAATTGTTACTGTTGCTATGTACTGTTGTCTTTAAATTACAATTTTAGAGTGAAATCCAGAAGACTAAAACATTAGAAAGTTTCTCATCTTCAAAAAAAATTCTTCTTGGATTATATTCTTATGATATTTTAAAGGAAAATTAATATTTTTTTATAATAGCCTTGATCCTTTATTTAATGTGCTTCATCTCCTATAATAATAACTTAATAAATTATAAATTAAATCAGTCTGCGATCGTTAATATAGGCCGGAGCACTAATCTTCAATACACAAAAGCTTTTTTTTTTTTTTTTTTTTAAATTCGTTGCTTTTAATTCCTAACACTTAAGATTTCATTTGAATAGCAGGAACAGTGCATTAAAAAAAAAAGTCAATGTCGCACCAGAACAAAATTTCTGTTTTGAATTGTCTTTAACTGTTTTTTTTTTGAAAAAGTAAAATGCCCATTGTGCCGTAACTCCATTGTAGGGAGCCTAACTTTTCGCACGAGTTCTTTTTTCTTTTTCTTTTTGAAATATTGTCTGCCTTAAAAATAAAATACGTTTCTATATGCAAAATCTAGATGTAACATTATGTCTAGACTCTAATAACATAGTATCATATAACATTTAATTAATATATATATGTTGCACATTATTATAAAATATTATATATTATTTATGAAATATTATATATTATTATATTGATGAAATAATAATTACATATTAATACATAATATATATATATACATATATATATATCAATACACAACATTATATAGTAATTCATCAATCGTATTAAGCTGTATTGATGAGATCACGATCTTTATATTATTATCAGGACATAAAAGTTATATTTAGACTCTGTACCTAATAATTTCTAGAAAATAAGTAGTATTCAATCTCCATATTTTGTCAATAATTTTGTAAAACTCTTACCAACTAACTAAATTTACACCTACTCTACAACAAATTCTTATAAATCAACTAAATCAACAATATATAATAAGGAAAAGTTTTAGGTTAGCATATCCTAAGTCAAATTAATTCACAATAATTTATACATAATAAATTTAGTATGAGTAAATATTTTTTAAATAATAATATATTTGATAACAGTTTTTTTTTCATTATTTTGCTTTTAGGACATTATCACACTTCTGTTTGTCATCTGTTTTCCAAAAAAAAAAAAATTATTTTTGAAAGCTATTTTTAACAATTAGATTTGTTAATGTGCGATAGCAACAAGAAATTTTTATTCATTTAAAAAAAATAAAACATTTATAATAATCATAATAATTCTTCTAGAAAAAAAATATTTTTTTATAATTACTTTTTAAAAAAACTTTATGTATAATTAAATCAAAACATCCTGAATCAAAATTTATTCATCATAGAAACTTAAAATAATTAAAGTCTTTTAACTAAATTAAACCAGCAAGTAAGCAGTCAATATCAAAGGACCAACCCTTCAAACTTGTAAGTGTAACACACGCCTTCTTCTGTTATCCAAAGCTCTCACTCTTCTCTGACTAAACTATACATCAGAATACGCATTTCTAAAACCTAATGATAACGAATAAATGATGATATCATATATGCACGTTGTTGTGCTGGAGGTCAACACCTGCACCCTTAATCATAGCCAAATAATACCTAATTAATCCAATTTAATCCACAAATTATTAACTCTAATTAGTCGAATATCAGTGGTTTGACCGGCCATCTAATTTTTATTTGACCAAACAAATATATTAACTCTCCATGCAGCAAGCTGATCAAATTTTTGTTTGTTTTACTGTCCTTTCTGAGCGACGTACACAAGCTTTCATAATATATATTTTTTTTCATTAGTTTGTTTTATTTGTTTATTTATTTATTACGATGATGTCATTTTTTGTAATTTTTTTAGCGAAGATTCCACTACAGATGTAAGACGTAAGCAGGGAACATGACTGTTTCCCACTCCTCCAACTCATGAGAACTGAGATTTCGGTCTTTGTCCGATCAGTGCCTCTCAAATAACCAATTATAAAATTACTTGCTGCTGTGTCCGATCATTTTTTTACAAAATTGTACAAATTTTTTGGAGAAATTTTAGTGCTGAGGCTTGAATTAAATTAAATAATTGAGTAGGGATTAGAACAGTATACAGTTTTTTTTTTTTAAAAAAAAAAAGCTAAAAATTTCTCTACGAAGAGGAAAATTAAAAAAATAGCCATTGTGATGCCAGAAGACTTGATTCCAGAGAAGAATCCAAGGACTGAGAGCAAGGGGCCATTGTAGGCCATTAGTAGTTTCAGATATAGAAGCATATATAGTATTAATATCATCTTGATCAGAGGCAGAGCTTAAGTGAAAGAAATACGTGGAGGAGCAGCCATATATGGCGGAGACCATTAATAAAATAAAAGAAAAATCTGACAATTGAGAAGAGCAGAAGCAGAATAGAATACGGTATGTATCAGCTAAGTACAAATCCAAAACCAGTTAAATCAAGAAAAGGTTAAGCCTCCTCATTTAATACTAAACCACATTAGGAAATAACATGTTCAAAGGAAACTTCCGATTTTACTTTTTTATTGAATTTAACTTCTGATGCTATTAAGAATGCTTGCAGAGTTAAGTGGAGGTTTGATGTAGAGTCTAGAGTTTCTCTCCATCAATCTATCTATCTATATATATATCAAGAAAAATAGATCAAATGTGAAAAAAAGATTTAGCAATGCCAAAAGAAAAGAAAGAAACTAGATAATACACCACTCCCTAAGAAGTTTACTAAGGCCATGGTGGAATATAGGGATAATTTTTTTCTTGCCTTTACCTTGTCAATTCGAGGAAGATTCAATAAAGTAAAAAATAAGAGTTCAATAGAAAACTATCTTCAAATGTGCCAATGATAAATTTATAAACTAGTTGAGCATGCACTAGAGACATCAAATCCTAGAAAATTTCAAGGAAAATACAAATATTCAACAAAGAAATTTTGTTGTAAAATCACTGGAGGTGAAGAATAAAATCGAAAAACCTCTAATAAAAAGGAGAAGTTCTCATGTGAGGAGTTTCAATGTAGCTCTACATCCAAAATTCAATAGCATAGTGTCATGTGACGCTCAACTAATATACAACTACTATGTAATGATTATAAAATATTATGTATTAATTTAATATTAACTACACTGCAATATATAGTATCTATATGCATAACAATATATAATATTTCACAGCTAATACACACTAATCGTGTATGAGTTGAGTGCTACATGACACTATGTTATTGGAGTTTAGATGTGTGAGAAATTATTGTGGTATGATTAATTCAATTTTGTTATGGTGTGGTTATTTTTGGGTTGCTACTTGACTTAATTTTTATTTATTTATTCACCCAAGTTTATCTAATATCTATGACTTTGGGGGCCTTATGGTAAAAAAAATCTTTAACTTAGTAGAATTTGATATCAAGGTGTCATATGTTATTTATATTATGCGTAGCTTGGTTGTATTTGTACATGTATAGTTCTCTTCATATTTATTGTCCAACGCAAGTTATTTTGCATTCATCATAACTTGCATATATGTCATCATTCAAGCAATCACAATCTGAAACAACTTGTTTGTAGGCCTGCTTATTTGCATAAATAATTTGTCATTTAGTCAAGTGAAAAGTTTCACATTTGGATTTGCAAAATTTGTCTTATATCCAGCTATGTTTATGTATTATATAATTTGTGATTGTTGACCTCTATGCATATGCTATAAGTCGAGTCGAGCTTACAAGACTAAGTCGAATTCGACGCAATAGTGCATTGTTGACCTCCACATATGTGCCATAAATCAAAGTCAAGTCTATAAATCGAATTCGACGGACTTCAGAAGCGATAGTACGCAAATCGGGGCTAAAATGTACTGGACGTCACCGAAAATGGTCAAAACAACCTCCAATCGGCGAACGAACTACAGTGTTGTGTTCAGAACGTCGAATTTGATCAGAATATAATTATTGCAAAATCTAACGAGCAATTATTAAGCGCTCGAGCTATCAATGTGTCGATGCACATATCAGAGTCAGAAGGCGCCGACACAAGCCAAACAACCCCCGTTCATGAAATTGATTGTATCGTTAGCTTCGAAACGTCAAAATCTATCAAATGAGACTATCCACATTCAATTTAGATGAGTCTGTGCAAATATCGAATAATCAGAAATGATAGCGCGCAAATCAAGGCTGAACTACACAGGATGTCACCAAAATTGACTCAAATGATATCCGATCGATGAACGGACTTCACCATCATGTTCAGAACGTCGAAATTGGTCAGGATATAAATATTGTACGACTTGATGATCAATTGATCAAGCGCTTGAGTCGTCAACACGCCTGCATGCATATCACGGTTAGGAGGCACCGACAAGGATCAAACGACCTCCGTTCGTGAAATTGATTGTGTCATTGGCTTTGAAATGCCGAAATCTATCAAGTAAGACTGTTCACACTCATTGGACGGTCATGTGAAAATCGGTGTCGAAAGTGGCCGTGCATTTTGGTGAAATGAACTCAATTTGGCGTCACTGAACCAAACTTTCTCCGTCGAGGATTTTTTGTGTTCAAAACAACGAAATTACCTTATATTGATATATTGACTATGTGCATTTATTGGCGTGAAATCTACATTAAAACTGTTTAATAAATTTAAAATTTATTAAAAAAATCCTAAATTACTCCCCATGCTCAACCGTTCCTCTCTATTTTCAGTTTATCTTATTAAAAAAGAAAAAAAACTACCCACTCTCCCCATTCTCTCCTCATTTTCCTTCCCACTCTCCTCTCTCCTTCTCTCTCTCTCATCGAAAACAAAAAACATGGGTAAATTTTTCACCCCTCCAGATGAAGCAGTTACTACCAGAGTCCTTTGATCGGGTGGTTTGGCCAATCCAGCTCCATTATATTATGATCACGGCTGTAGCCCGTATGCTCCCCAATGGCTATGCCCTTTGAGTTATGAATCATAGGGTATACTTGATAGGGCAAATAACCCTCTGTCAGCTAAGGTAGACTTAAGATTATTCCCTTAGATAAACGCCACCCTAGGTCTACAAGGATCTATTAGACGATGTAACACATGTATTATTGATGAGGATCCTTTTGTTAGGTTGGGTCATTACTCATCCTTTTAGTAAGTAGGGACCACTTCGGGATGGAACCATGGGATCTTGATCGGGCATGTCATCATTCCCCCAACCATCTAGTTTAAGCTGAAATGATAAATTTCATAAATCTTAAATTCTAAAACTCCATATGCTGCTACTATATGCTACACATTAAGCCATCTAACGACTAGCTTTAATCGAAAGTTCTCTCTCCTTATTGGGAGGGGTAATTAATTATAGGGGCTTGCGCCTATAGGAAACCTGGAACTAGATTTAAAGTCCTCACCAAATGAGGATGAAATCTGTGGGTAGTGTCTTATCTACTATTCCATCTGCCTTTTGAAAATTACACTGGCACATTCAATCACTCTCTTCAATATTCAAATCATCAATTCAAATTGTCGAGAGGTCGATGGTAAATTTTTGGAGCTCACAGATTTCTAGCGACTCCGTTGGGGAAAGAATTCTCTTTCCATCTTTGGCTAGTCATATATGTGCTATAGTAGCAATAAATTTTTTGAAAATTCAAATCAAAAAAATGGTGATTTAAGTGTGTAATAAATTTAATATGAGGCTTTATGTAGAATGAATCATTTCATAGAGTATATCTTTATTACACCATTACTTTGTTCTGTAGCGCCTCTACATCTTGAAAGTATGGGGCGAAATAATAATTACTAATTACTCATCCCCATCTTTCACTTTTACAGAATGGATCTACAAAGCACTCCTTTCATCGTTCAACTAGGTCGTGGTGCAAACATCTGCCTAGCCAACGCCGTCATCAACACAGGTGATGTCAGGGCTACCATTCAATTTGGTAGCTTGAATTTCTCATCGTAGCCTGACTCGAAGTACCCACTCATGGTAATTTTCGAGGCCATGGGAAGGCCTCAGTTACTAAAGCTCTTACTAGCCATGTGAACTAGTTCAGACCAACCTATCAAGGAGTTCTCCCGACAGAGAACTTCAGTTTTCAAAAGGCTAGGTTAATTTGAAGCCCCCATGATGAAAAGAATCATCAGTGAAAAAATTGTGTCTTTAATTCCTCATGGTACAGCTACTGCACCGATTGAACCTTTTATACCCGAAAAGCATGAACATGAAGCTTCCTCATCAAGAAGCAAATTAACTAGAAGAAAGAGAAGAAGGAGAAATGTTTCGCTGAGAGCTTAACAGATCCCCTTTGAATGACTTAGTGAATAAGCGATACTGCCGCCAGAAGTGAGTATCACTACCCACAACAACTTTGAAAACCTAAAGTGGGTTACAAGGAATAACTCTACTGGAGAAACAAAGCAGTCTTTATGGAAGAACCAACCATGTCAAGCTCCACCACCACAGTGAAGACAGGCTGAAATACTATCTGTTAGGATACATAAAGTTCTCAAAGTTTCCAAGGACAGAGGCCTAATGAAAAGAAGATTTCAAAAGCCCGTGGTTATGGAAAATACTGAAGCTCCACCAAGAAAGTTGACATCTCTTCTGGTAACTGGCCAGCGAGCCCAGTACGCTTCACATGGTGAGCATCAAAGTGTGACACTTGGACCTTATGTCCAAGAATCCACTGTCAAAATGTCTCGTCGAAAGGATAAGCAAATATGGAGGCCAAAGCCCCGTAATGAAACTTTGAGTAATAGAAGAGGTGTGATATCTGATACGTATACTCTGAAATCTGCCTCAAAATCAACTCATCAGAAGTGGATACCCATAAGAAAGGATATCACTGATGAAAGATATGATGGTCGACACCCTGGAGAATCCTCTAAGGGATCCCATCATCGATCAGTTTCACCCCTACAAGAGAAGGTTGATGTTGATCGTGGTCCTTTAATAGAAGAAGTGGTTGTTCCGCTCATTGAACAAGAGATCCACTGAAAACGTCGATCAAAAATTTGTGTGCAAGAAGAAAATAATGAAGGAGATTATATGGAAGTGGAAGTTGTCTATATAATCAGAGATATAGTTGAACTCCCTGCCCAGCACCGTCAACAACAACGCAAATATAGGGACTCTGAACCTGAATTTGATGCTTATGAAGAAGAGTCTTCATAGAAATAAATAGAGGATGAATCATCAATCTTTGCTGAAGATGAAAAAGAAGAAGACCAGAATGAGAAAGAGATCATGGGTGTCGAAGCTATCTATATGGTTGAACCAGGATCAGCCTGGTACATGCTTTTATAATCAGTGTCATCGTACATCCCTAACAATAGCTGCCTCTGCAAATGCACTAGGAGAAAGGCAGTCAAGTTCTTCCCCTGAGAATGAGCAAGGAGCAGAACATCAACAAGAAATATAAGAAGAGGAAGAGCTTGTACTGATTGATACTATGGCACTAGCTAGAGAACAAAGAAAAATGCAGCGTCAAATGGAGGTCAAAGACAGGGAGATTGCACAGTTGGGTACCAAAATGAATGATATGATGGTACAAATGAACATCATGATGGAGATATTGCAGAAGAATATCACATCAATCAAGCCTCGCTAATCATGACTAATAATCGACTTCATCTCCACTATGGTACCTCAAGCTCATACAGAACATGCTACGCATGAAGCAAAGAATGAAGTTAAACCACTACCTCTCCAGTCAACTATTCAAAATCCAGCTAGCACACCTGGATCGGTAACAACTGTTCAGCTAGAAATAATAATCAATGAAAAGATAAAGACAGTCATAGCCTCAGCGGTGAAAAAAGGTGAGTAAGGGTCACCCTTACCCAGTTGAATAGGATCAAGTGTCATACCCGAAAGGTTACTCAGTGCCGAAATTTAATACTTTCAGCTGGCTTGGTAATCTAAAGCAACATCTGGCCTAATTTAAGGCTACTTGTCGTAACATAGGAGGGAACGATGCACTGCTTTTCCATCAATTCATCAATAGCTTGATCTCAGCTGCTTTTAAATGGTATGCAGAATTATCAAATGATTAAGTTAAAACCTTTGCTGAATTAGAGACTATATTTATGAAGAGGTTCGCCAGTACAATTGAGAAAATCATAATCGATGACCTTGCCTTATTAAAAAGAAGGAAAGATGAGTCAGTGATAAAATTCATAAGTCGTTGGTGCAAACTAAGTATGAAGTACAAGCAACAATTGGAAGAGGAACATGCAATCCAATAGCTAATGGGAAATATGGACGATAAAATGATACCATTTCTATGCATGGCGTCGATTGCAACATTCCAGGACTTGCTCGATAGGGTTTGTAAATTTGAAAAGTTGAATCACCCTAAGTCTGAAGTCTATGCAGATAAAGTAAAGAGAAACAAACCTTCAGACTCAAGAAGAAATGAAATTCATGCCGCTTCCTATAGCTCAAATGATGAAAAGCAAGTAATATACAATATGGATAAAGGAAAGCAGCTAATGTACAATGATGATAAGGGAAAGAAGCCTGTTTATTCTAATCCATAGCCAAAATTGGTATTAGGAGGTAATGACAAACCTCAGACTTTTCTAAGTGGTGGGGAGCATCCAAAATAAGCAACAAGAGATGATAAGCGAATGCAGCCATCTCTCAAGGAAAAGATGAACAAAGAATATTGATTTAGAAGGAACAGTGTGGCTAAATTATTTCGACAAGTAGTCAAAGCCAGTCTATAGTTACCAGAAATTAAAAGGCCTGACGAAGCAGATCAATTCAATAATCCATACTACTGTCCCTATCATCGAATGATCAGTCACCCTATGGAAGATTGTTATGTCTTCAAAGATTGGCTAGAAAGGAAGTATTAGCGAGGTGAATTTACACTATCCGACAGTGTTCTGGTCAACCCAAAAAGAGAGTCTACAAAGATGATTACGTCCTCTTCAGTATCATCCAACAAAAAAAATAGAAGGAGAAATCAGTTTAGACTGAAGAATGACAAACAGTAGTCTCCAAAAAGATCGTGAAGATGCTGAAGCAGCTAAAAGATGTCCCTAGTGTTAAGTGAAAATCACCACTAGAACCTATTTTGGACTTAAGAGAGATGCCTAAACTAAGTATTTGGGCTTCTCTGTGGCATTCTGATAAGGCTACTTCATCACAACATGAGAAGCATTCTACTAAATGTAGACCTCATAAATCAAAGAAGCTGACTAAGAAAAGGAAAATTAAGAAGAGAACTACAACTCAAAAGATCATTAACAATCTAGAGGAGTATCACCAGCCGACCATTTAGGCTTGCAGACTTCATGTATAAACTTCACATTGTTGAATCAGATGAAGAAAATAATGGTGAATCTTATCTAGTAGAGACATGCCGAATCATCTGCATGATGTTAGATATTCTTCAACATCAGTTACTCTGAGACGACAAGGGTAGTCAGACAAACTCGATCAACCCATCAAAATTTTTATCAGGAAAGAAAGAAGAGCCTAAAGAACTAATGTCTAAATTTTGTTTAATGTCTTAGCAAGACAGTAACAGTTCAGACGAAGATCTATATTTTCTTGATGGAGAAGAGTCAGACTCATCCATATCATCACGTATGAAGCGTATGATGTTGAAAAATGAGTCTAACCCTTTTGGCCAATCTTCTAGAATAAGAAGAAAATTTGAAGAAACTACTTCTTCAGAAGAATCTGAGCACAATAAAGTGATTCAAGTTCAGTTGAGAAGTGGAAAAGTCTTACCACCTTCATCAAAGAAGAGAAATACAAATAAAGACAAAGGCAAACAAATTGAAGTCAATGAGGATATCATTCCCAGAAATCCTATGATAAAGCCTAAATCGAGCGAGAAGATAATTTATAATATTCTATCACATCTAAGAAAGATACCTACATAATTGAGTGTGTACGAGGCTCTCTTGATGTCAAAAGACTTTCGAGAAACTTTGATACAGGCTCTCAAAGATCAGAAGAGCTATGAAGCTTACTTTACTGAAAAAATGCATGACTAAAGTATTGCAAACTCAAGATCTCCCAGCAATCACATTTTCTAAAGAAGATCTTATGTTGGGAATAAAGGATAGCAATCATCCTCTTTATGTTACTGCAAAGAGTGATGGCATATTGATCAACCGAATATTGATTGATCATGGTTCTTCTATCAATCTTATGAGTCTAAAAGTAGTAAGAGGATTATCACGTAATATCCAACATCTTGGGAGAGACAAGTTGATGGTTCATAGTTTCAATGAAAAAGGGCAGAAAACTCTGGGTTCTTTTATTCTCTTGCTCAAGTTCTGGGATTTATATACAAAAGCCAAGTTTTATGTAATCGATATCGATATCGATACATCATTTAGAGCTCTTTTGAGTTGACCGTGGCTACATGAGTATGGCATGGTCCCATTAACTATGCATCAATATATGAAGTATCTAAAAGATAGAGAAGAATTCAGAATTTCCAGTAACCTACAACTATTCTCCGTCAATGAAGCAAAGATCTATGAAGATGAAAAATATTTAATCCTCAAAGAGCCTAAGCTAATAGAGCCACTTGAAGGGTAGCATCCACTTCAGGAATGAAAAAGTAATTTCACAAAGTGAAAGAGCAGAAGTAAAGAGGAAGAAAGAAGGTAATGCTGACTCTCCCTAAAATACTTGATTCTGCACCTAAATCAGTAAAATTAATTCCTCATTTGGGAAGTGACACAGAAGAAGGAGAAGAAATTCCTATCAAACCTAAGGGAACTTATAAGCTCTCAAGAAAAGTAGAGTATGAAATAAGTGATTCTGATTCAGTCTATGATTTTGAATCTACTTATGGAAATAAAGTTTAAATGGCTGCATCAAGGAGGATAGCTCACTTGGCAGAGTCAGATGACTCACTCAAAGTTATACCTATCCCTCAATAGTGCTTCAAAGAAATCAGTCCACTGGAGGTTCATAATATTGAAGAATTGATAACATTCTATGTTCCTCCATTGAGTGAGAGTGACAGAACAGGAACTCTATTTTATAAATCT
Source organism: Cymbidium sinense (assembly GCA_021442155.1). NCBI lineage: Eukaryota > Viridiplantae > Streptophyta > Magnoliopsida > Asparagales > Orchidaceae > Cymbidium > Cymbidium sinense. The sequence goes on from CM038223.1 coordinate 124,795,003, forward strand.
AAAGAGTCTCAGACTCAAAATTTTGAGCAGCCTACTCAACATAAAAGTTCTGATGAGATAGTACTAATAAGAATGTCAATATACTATCCATAAAAATTATGAAGAATGATGCATAAGCTTGTAATTCATATGGGAACTACTAAACATAGGACTCAAGTCTTTAATAAGATGTGGAGCCAAAGAAGTCCTCAAGTGTCATGAAGAAGTGATAAGTTTATCACTAAAGGTCTTGGGTTCATCCACAAATCTCATCAAAATAGAGCATGTTATAATATAATAGAGGCGGAGATCGAGACTCATAGTGATGAAGAAGATGATTCTCATGAAATTTTTCTTAAAAATGATGAAGAAGTAGAAGCCAAGCCCACACTAGAAGAACTTGAAGATGGTGGACAAATAGTTACTATGGATGAACTTAAAGAAGTCAACCTAGGGGCTGAGGATGATCTCTGTCCAACTTTCATTAGTTCCCTTCTGCTGATGAGAAAGTTGAAGAGCTAAAAATGATACTTTGTGAATTCAGGGATTGCTTTGCCTGGACATATTCTAAAATATTAGGCTTATCCCCTAATATAGCAGTTCATAAACTTGCTATTAAACCAGATGCAATGCTTGTTAAGCAAGCTCCTAGGTGAATGAGATTGGAGATTAAAGAACAGGTGATTATAGAAAATAAGAAGCTGATCAAAGCAGGTTTCATCCGAGAGGAGAAGTATGCAGATTGGATAGCCAACATTGTCCCAGTTAGGAAGAAGAACGGCCAGATCCATCTCTGTATTAACTTTCGGGACCTAAATAAAGCGTGCTCAAAAGATGAATTTTCGCTTCCAATATCAGAACTACTATTGAATAACACTTCCAACTATGACATGTTCTCAATCATGGATGGATCGTCGGGATACAACCAAATCAAAATGACACCTGAAGATAAAAAAATATACATCGTTCAGAACATTTATTAGCATCTATTGCTACACGGTCATGCCCTTTGGCCTGAAAAATGCTGGAGCTACATACCAAAGAGCCATGATGCGTATTTTTGATGAGTTGATCCATCAAAATGTGGAATACTATATCGATGATCTGGTGGTGAAGAGCTTAAACTGTGAAAATCACTTTAAAGACTTAAGAATTGTATTTGAGAGAATCAAAAAAATATGATCTCAAGATGAATCCTCTAAAATGTGCATTCGGGGTATCCTCCAGAAAATTCCTCGGGTACATTGTATGCACGTAAGGATCTTGCTAAAATCATGACAATCATGGAGATGCCTCCACCGAAGAGTCTGCGTCAACTCCGTTCTTTACAAGGATAGCTCACATTAATCTATTGATTCATATCAAATCTGTCAGGATGCTATCAACCATTTGTAAGGTTAATGAAGAAGGATGCTCCATTCAAGTGGGACAAAGTGTGTCAAGAAGCCTTTAATGCTACTTATTAAATCCACCAATCTTGACAGTGCCTATTTCTGGGAAGCCCCTCATTCTATACACAGATGCATTAGAAGAGTCTCTCGGGGCATTGTTGGCACAACATAATGAAGAAAGCAAAGAGAATGCTCTTTATTATATTAGTCGAGGCGGAGGCGAAATGAGATACTCTCCCATAGAAAGCGTAGCATTGATCTTTGCGGTTTAAAAGCCATCACTATATGTTATCTCACAAGATTACCCTCATCTCAAGGATCGATCCGTCGCTTGATGATAAGACCAATGTTGATAGATCGCAAGATGGGCGATGTTCTTATTGATATACGTTCCACAGAAAGCACTGAAGGGACAAATCTTAGCAGATTTTATAACAGCACATCCCATCCTTGCAGACTATTCTCTTAATGATGATTTGCTCGATGAGCAAATTATGCTCATTCATGAAAGATAAAAATTACAAATTTGGTAAATGTACTTTGATGGAGCCTCATCGATCAAACAAGTCCAACATCTAAATTTTCCAAGAGCAAGAGCAGGAATTGGAGTCGTCTTCATAACACCAGCAGAAGGGATAATGAGATGATCATATGGATTGATTGAGCCAATAACTAATAATGAAGCTCAATATGAAACATTAGTGGCAGGTCTTGAAGAAGCTATTTTCATAGTCATTCAAAACTTATATATTTTTGGTGATTCTCAGCTCATTATAAATCAAGTTCTTGGCATATATATAATTAACAAGCTTGAGTTAGCTTTCTAACACAAACGAGTTCTTGAGCTTATGAAGGATACCAATATATCTAACTAAAGTCTCTTAATAGAATAGCAAAGCGAACTTAGCAAATTTAAGGAAATGACAAGTATGAACAGTGATTATGTCATGATCGGCATATTTACTCGATGAGTTCTAGAGCCAATAAAGTATCAATCCCCGTAGGTAGCGGGGTTACTAAATTCGACACAGTAGGATGTGACTCAGGTTTTTCCTCATACTCCCCAAAATCAATAATAAATTATACCAAGAAGAGCTAAAAATGATATTGCCTTAGAAAAGTAGTGTGAAGCCTTTATTGCAGAAGAGTCATGTGATTGGAGGCAACCCTTCATCGAAAACTTTAATGAAGGTAAATTACCAAATAATAAATCACTAACAGCTCAAATTGAAAAGAGAATGCCACACTATGCTTTCGTCAACAACACTTTATATCATAGATCCTTTGAATAAATGTGGCTACAATGCGTAGATGTAGATGAAGCTAGCAAAGTGATGGTTGAAGTTCATGAAGGACTTTGTGGTACACATCAGTCAGGTCCCAAGATAGCAGTAAAGATTAAAAGGATGGGCTATTATTGGCCTTTTATGGTGAGAGATTGTATTAATCATGCTAAGAAGTGTCATGAGTGTAAAGTACATGAGAAGCTTATCCATCAACCTCCAAATCCATTACACCCAATAATAGCATCCTGGCCATTCGAATGTTGGGGTACATATGTAATTAAACCAATTAATCCATCATCGTCAGCTGTACATTACTTCATCCTAGCAGCGACTGATTATTTCTTTCTAAATTACCCATTTAAAGAAGTTACTGCTAACCGAGTGATTAACTTCTTCATGCATAATGTGGTCTATAGATTTGGAGTGTCACGCCGAATAATTTTTGACAATGGCACAACCTTTAAAAGTGTAAAGATTTATAAATTCATCGATCGACATGAAATTGATTGGCAATACTCTTCAATATACAATCTAAGAGAAAATGATTTGGTGGAGGCCTTCAACAAGACATTAATCAAGCTGCTCAAGAAGATTCTCACTAAAAATAAAAGAGAATGACATACCAAACTAGTAGAGGCACTATGAGCGTATCAAACTACCTACAAGACACTAACTAAAGCTACTCCCTATTCATTGGTATTTGGAACTGAAGTAGTTCTTCCACTTGAAGTTGAGTTTCCTTCACTTCGAGTAGCCATCCAAGATAACTAGAAGATCAAAATGCTTATCGAGAATGGAGGACTCAGCACTTGATGAAGTTAGATTACAAGCTCATCAAAATCTAGAAGTATATCGAGCAAAGATGTCCAGTGCTTTTGACCATATGGTGCGGCCTCGAACATTCCAAAAAAGAGAATTGGTCATGGTGTTGAGAAGACCAAGTATCCCAAATAAAAAATTTGATGGTAAATTTGAGACTAATTGGGAAGGCCCTTTTGTCATCAAAAAAGTATACTAATGAGGGGCATACCAACTCATCGACCTAAAGGGTGAAAGACTAATGCTGCCAATTAATAGTCGATACCTAAAAAAATACTATACTTGATGACCACATTCTCGAGGTATAATAGAAATCCCCCTGCAAGACAGGGGCATTTTTTTTAATATATCTATTTAGGTTGATATCGTGCTTCATGTCGAGATCCCTAAATAAACATACTCTAGATGAAGAACTTTTTCGTGAAAATTTCCCTATTACACAGGGAGCATTTTTAGATTTTTATATACATATGAAATTAATATTGTATGTTAAAATCCCCTTTAAAGTATATCAATTCAAATATTGATGTATTTGTGTATTTTCATCTTGAAAATTCTCCTAAATGTACTTTAGAATTCTCCCTGCAAGATAGGGGGATTGTTTTAGTTTATATTAAGTTTATTTGAGTTGACATCATGCCATAAGATGAGATCCTCAAATATATTTTGATTCATGTTGACATCAAGCGTTATGCCAAAATCCCTGAATATATCCATAATTATTACTATTGAGCTACAGAGTCTTGCAGGAATAAAAAGAATCTATCTCTATGCATGAAATGACAACATTAAATGCCAAGAAATTTATCTCTCAGATTTGCCAAATTCTGGAGATCAAGTCAAAAGAACTCCCGATTTCGGAAGCTTCAATCAATTAAGTTGGAGAAACATCAACCTCAACATCCTAAAGTCTAGGACACAAATAAGTTCTAAAGGTTGAACTCAACATGCCCACAAATGGCTGAGTTGCTGACGCTCTCCTCACTTAATAAGCCGTAAGAGAAAGACCACAATGAAAGGGCCCCCATTCGTCAGTCTGATGATAAAACCACCAACCCACTACAGCTTAAGTCGAAGACTCGAGTAGGTTCTAAATGTCGAACTCAACAAGCCCAAATATGGCCGAGTTGTTGACGCTCTCCTCACTCAACAAGCGTAAGAAAAGGATGAAAGAGCCCGCCTGCACCAATGATGATATATTCAATCTCAAACCGTGATCCAAACTTAGTGATTACAAGCAACTAGATCTAAGAGATCTTCTACTTGATCGATAGATCAAGGAAATCTGAGGAAGCGCTTAATTCAATGCTGCCTCAAATCAATCTTCATATTACCTACAAGGTGATATTTCAATCTATTCCTAAATAATCTGATCAAACTCAAAGCACAGATCAAAGCCTATCTCCTTATCAAGTCTGTCAAAGTAGAAAGCACAGGACCGAGGAAGCAATTCCATAGTTCATACATAGCTGATGGTCGAACTAAAGAAATTTTGTGGTTATTCAGTCTGTTAAAGCACACATTGCTAAACTAATAACTCAATATTGACCCAATATAAGCAGGAATGCTGGGTCACCTATATGTACCCTCCAACAAATTCGTCAAAGCAATCAGCATAGGGTTCATGGCATACATACACTTCCTGACAAGTCAATATGGATAAATCAGGTCAGTCCTTCTTCAAGTTCGTCAAGCTTAAAGCTAGGACAGAAGGAATTTCAAATTTGATCAAGCACAGATAAACTGATTCCCCAGTGGAATCCTTAATCAAAACAAGCAGACCAATTCCTCCATCAACCCAACCAAACATGAAGTTAGGGTCGGAGGAGGCTCAAATATGTAAGGATATAAAAGAAAGAGATCTTCAGCAAAGCCATTGAAGCAGATAGTAGATAGTGTAAGAACTCTTATCAATCTGACTAGTCGATTCTGATAAATTGGCCAAGCTCATCATTTAGCATGTCTTGAATAAGGCAGCATACTATCAAAGCTCAGAAGTCACAATCTTAAATGATGAAGCTCATGCCCAAAAGGTCAACAATTTTCAACAAACGTGACTCGCTTCATATAATCATATTTGTTGGGGGGTTATTTGTTGACCTCCATATGTATACCATAAATCAAGTCAAGCCTACAAATTGAATTTGACAGACTTCGAAAGTGATAGTACGCAAATTGAGGCTCAAAATGCACTGGATGTCACTAAAAATAGTCAAAATGACCTCCGAACGATGAAAGAACTTTGCCATCGCTTTCAGAATGTTAAAATTGATCAAAATATAGATATTGCAAAATCTAACGAAAGCAATGCGCCGAGCTATCAAGATGTTACGCATATCGAAGGGAAGTTATAACGATGACCAAACAACCTTCGTTCATAAAATTGATCATGAAGTTAGCTTCAAAACATCAAAATATATTAAATGATATTGGTCGCGCTCAATTCAGATGAGTCTATATAAATATCGAGTGATTTGAAGTGACAATACGTAAATCAAGGCTGAAATGCACTGGACGTCACCAAAATTAACTTAAATGATCTCCAATCGATGAACGGACTTTTCCATCGCATTTAGAATGTCAAAATTGCTCAAGATATAAATATACTTTAATGATTAACCCGATCAAGACTCGAAGTCGTCACGCACATATCACACAAGCAGGGATCAAGAACCTACGCTCACAAATTGACATGTAGCTTCAAAATGCCAAAATCTATCAAGTAAAATTATTCACACTCAATTTGGACGAGTCTGTGCACAAATTAAGAATATTAGTTAAAATTATTTCAATTTGGCGTCGACCGAACGAGATTATGAAATGAGCGTATCGTTATGTTCAAAACATCAAAATTTTCTTAAATTGATATATATATATATATATATATATATATATATATATATATATATATATATATATATATATATTATTTATGTCGTTCTTGACATAAAATCCACATTCAAATCGCTTAATAAATTTAAAATTTATTTTAAAAATCCTTAAATTAACCCCCTCCCCATGCACCAACCGTTGCCCCCATTTTATTTTTTTAATTTTTTCTTTTTTCTGAGTAACTTCTCTAAAAAGAAAAGCTACCCCACTCTTCCTATTCCCTCCTCATTTTGCTTCCCACGTTTCTCTCTCCCCCAGCCCATCACTTCTCTCTCATCGAAAACAGAAAAAACACACATAAAAAAAAACTCCCCTCTCGATTTTCACTGTCCCGCCTCGGCAAAAACCACGCGCAATCTGACTGCCAGTGCAATCTCTCTGTTCCGGCCCGCTGCCGTCCCGCAAGGCCCGTTCAGCCCGCCACTGACCGTTGCCGATCCTAGCCCACTCCACTCTGTTCTAGCCCAAAATCGCACCTGTAGACTGCAAAATGAGCCCGCACTGCCGCATTTCCACTCCGCCATGTGCCTTCACCTCCGGCCAGAGCCCACACCATCCCGCCGGCGTGTTTCTTGCCGGCCCACTCCTCCTGCTGCCAACCCGTGTCTCCACCGCACCCGTGACCCGCTACTGTAAAACCATGCCACAACCCAAACTTGTCCAACCCACGTTCCAAACCCGCCTTCATGCAAACCAAGCCCGCATGACCCGCTCCGCTAACCCGAACCCGTGCGCTCTGCTCCGCCCACATCCCGCCGGAATCACCGCTCCACCAGCCTGTTGTCTGTGCGTCTCCCGCAGCCCAGTAAAGTCGCAATCTCCTTTCCATGGCCCGCCAGCCCTTCAAACAACCCAACCCACCGCCACTTGCTCCCGCTAGCGGGAAGAACATTCGAGGCGGTCTTCTTTCGGTTTTTGCTTACTCCGCACCCATCTCACTGCTACACCCATGATTGGGAAGAACATCGTCAAGAGGCAAATTCTTCTTTCGATTTTCGGCATTGCACTCCCTGTAACCTTTCCAATTTTCGGTTCGTCGTAATTTGGGGAAGAACATCATCAAGAGGTGAATTCTTCTTCCAATATCTGGCATCGCATTCCTCACTTTAGCCTTCCCACCTGGCTTCGCCACAAACCGGGGAAGAACATCATCAAGAGGTGAATTCTTATTTCGATTTTCGGTGTCGCACTCCTTTCCTTACATTCCTAATTGCACACCCAATCTTGTTTCCTTGCAGAGCATTGCGGTCTGTTGAAAAATGGGTCGAGAACATGTGGGATAAATAATATATATATATATATATATATATATATATATATATATATATATATATATATATATATATACATTTCTTTGTAGGTTTGAAGGCCTCGTTGTACTTAAGAGGGCATGATGAGATGAAAAAATAGGTTGTGGTATTGCAAGAACCGCTTATACGAAGGCGTCTGGGTAAATAACAACTGTTAGATGTCGCTCCCCTTAGGCAAAATGCTGCCAAAAGTTTGTCTAATTTTCAGACTTAGAAAAAAAAGGGAATGAATATATGTTGCATTGTATGTCTTCATTCAGGTCTGAAAGCCTCGTCGTGCTCAAGAGGGTGCGATGACATAAAAAATTGGCTGCGGTTTAGAGACTCCTCACGCTCGAGAGGGTATCAGTAAGCCAAAACACCCCGATCGACCCCTATGGGGATGATGCCGAGAGGCTATCAAAATTACGTCAAATCTTTTAACATAAAAAAAATGGGAGAGTAAAATGAACTGACTTAAGAACGCTAAGTAAGAAAACCTACAACTAATTTTAAACTAAAAGCATCAAACAAGAAAAAAATGGGGGGTGGGGAGCCTTTAAAGAAATTTTTTTTAAAAAAGGAACACTCATTTAAAATGCAAGTGAAATTTAAGGAAGCTAATATTAAACTCACAAACTTTGGGGAGGCTAATATTAAATTCATAAATTTTAATTATAATTCTCTACGGCTTAAATTAAAGCGATAAAGTGAGTTCTCTTTTCTTTCAAATTTCTCAAAATTAAACAAGCTTTAATTAGAATTTGGGGGGGGGACTAATGCTAAACTCATAATAAACTTACAATAAACTTATAATCTAAGGAGTAATCTAAATTGGGTTTAATAACTCTTATACCAACATGGAGGTGATTACTATGCTAGCTAATAAGCATAAGACTAAAAAATAATAAACATTGAAATCGTCATAACTGATCAAAAGTGATGTAGATTGAACATAATCAAATTAGGAGAATTACAGACTCAATAAGTAAACTAAGTACAAGTAATATTTTAAACTATAATCTAAATCAAAATGTATTTTTTGCCATTGAATATATAACTCTTTGTACAAGTAGACAGAAGGCGATACTAAACTAAAATCTACAAAAATCATGGAGCTTTCCTTCAATACAAAAATTAAGGAATTTCATTCTAATTATGATTTTTAAAATCAACGAAGTCACTAATTAGGTGAAATTATTTAAGCTATAAATTCATGCATGTGCTGAGACATAGAGATTTCAAGTGCAAATTTTAATGTTTGAAAAGGTTGCACAGGCTAAGTTGTATTAGATAAAAAAATCTAAAATCAATCTCATAACTCAGAAATAAAACCTACTAAAATTCTTAAATACACCCGCATGGGCCCCGACACTACGCCGAATGTTTAGATTCAAGTGTCTGAGGATGTTGTGCGGGTTGCTTCCTGATTTAGTCTCAGGACTGGGTCCGGGTTAACAAAACCTAAAAAATTATAATAAGAGTTTCAAATTAGTGAAATATCTGAGAAACTGATTCTGGCAGGTGATAGTAGATCTAATCCTCTATTAGCAGCTAAACAAAGTTGACAGGATCTAAAGCTCTTAAACATATTCAAATTAATCAATTTTTGACCCAAATCAAATATCAATAAAAAACTACTTAAATATAATTATATCATTAAAAACTTAAATCAAACTCAATCCATCCACCTTCCGCAACTTTTTATCGAGGGTGACAAATTAAGAAAACTCCAGCTCATAAAGAAGCCAATGTCAAATCAAGTATTTTACTATGTTCACTCTCAATCAATCTCTTGCCAGTAAAGATGTGACGGTGTGTGGCTTGGCGGAGGCTCCATGGGAAGAGTCCTGATGGTGGTTTGGCGGTCGCTATTATATTATGATCACGACTATAGCTCGTATGCTCCCCGATGACACTACCCTTTGAGTTGTGAATCATAGGGTGTACTTGATAGGGCAAACAACCCTGTGTCAGCTAAGGTATACTTAAGCCTGTCTCCTCAAATAAACACCACCCCAGGTCTACAAGGATTTCTTGGATGATGTAACCCATGTGTTGCTAATGAGAATCCTTACTTCGGGTTGGGTACCTCTCTCACTAAGTAGACTAAGGATCGGCAGAGATAATGAAACCATGGGATCTAGATGCGTCATCATTCCCCAACCATCCAGTTTAAGCTAAAATGATGAATTTCATAATCTAAATTAAAGCGCATTCTTTATTATATTCGCATTTAGTGACTGTATTAATCGAAAGTTCTCTCTCACTTATTGCGAGGGGTAATTAATAATAGGGGCTTGCACCAATAAGAAACCTGGAACCAGATCTAAAGTTCTCACCAAATGAGGATGAAATCTCTGGGTAATGTCTTATCTACTATTCTATTTGCCTTCTGAAAATTACACTGACACTTTCAAATCACTCTATTCAATTCAATATCAATTAAATAAATTATCGAGAGGTCGGTGGAGAATTTTTGGAGTCCACAGATTTTTGGTGACTCCACTAGAGGTTCATAATATTGAAGAGTTGATAACATTCTATGTGTCATCGTTGAGCGAGAGTGACAGAACAATAACTCTATTTAATAAATATGAAGAGTCTCAGCCTTGAGATTTTGAACAGCCTGCTCAACATAAAAGTTCTGATGAGATAGTGCCAATAAGAATATCAATATACTATCCATAGAAATTGTGAAGAATGATGCATAAGCTTGGAATTCATATGGGAACTACTAAACATAGGACTCAAGTCTTTAATAAGATGTGGAGCCAAAGAAGTTCTCAAGCATCATGAAGAACTGATAAGTTTATCACTAAAGGACTTGGGTTCGTCTGCAAATCTCATCAAAATAGATCCTGTTATAATATAATAGAAGCTAAAATCAAGACTCATAGTGATGAAGAAGATGATTCTCATAAAATTCTTCTTAAAAATGATGAAGAAGTAGAAGCCAAGCCCGCACCTGAAGAAATTGAAGATGGTGGACAAATAGCTACTATGGATGAACTTAAAGAAGTAAACTTAGGAGCTGAGGATGATCCCCTTTCAACTTTCGTCAATGCCCTTCTGCCTGATGAGAAAGATGAGGAGCTAAGAATGCTACTTTGTGAATTCAGGGATTGCTTTACCTGGACATATTATGAAATGCTAGGCTTATCCCCTGATATAGCAGTTCACAAACTAGCTATCAAACCAGATGCAACGCCTGTTAAGCAAGCTCCTAAATGAATGAGATTAGAGATTGAAGAACAAGTAATTACAAAAACTAAAAAGCTATTTGAAGCAAGCTTCATCCGGGAGGAGAAATATGTAGATCGGATAGATAACATTGTCCCAGTTAGAAAGAAGAACGATCAAATCCATCTCTGCATTGACTTCCGGGACCTAAATAATGTAGACCCAAAAGATGACTTTCCACTTCCAATATCAAAACTACTAGTGGACAACACTTCCAACTATGACTTATTCACATTTATGGACGGATCGTCAGGATATAACCAAATCAAAATGGCACCTGAAGATGAAAAACATACATTGCTCAGAACTCCTATTGGCATATAATGTTACACAGTCATGCCCTTTGGCCAGAAAAATACTGGAGCTACATACCAAAGAGTCGTGACGCGTATTTTTGATGAGTTGATTCATCAAAAGGTGAAATGTTATGTTAACGGTCTCTTGGTGAAGAGATTAAACCATGAAAATCACTTAGAAGACTTGAGAATTGTATTGAAGAGGATCAGAAAATATGATCTAAAGATGAATCCTCTAAAATGTGCATTCGGGATATCCTCTGAAAAATTCCTTGGGTACATTGTATGTCACAGAGGTATTAAAATCGATCCTGCTAAAATTAAGGTAATCGTGGAGATGCGAGTTTTTACGGCATTCATCCATCAATTTATATCAAACTTATCAGGACATTGTCAACCATTTGTAAGGTTAATGAAGAAAGATGCCCTAATCTCAAGGATCGATCAACTGAAGTACTTGATAACAAGACCAGCATCGACAAGTCGCTTGGTAAGATGGGCATTATTTCTTATACAATTTGATATCACTTACATTCCACAGAAAGTAGTGAAGGGACAAGTCTTATCAAATTTTCTAGATGAATGTGGACTCTTCTCTTAATGACGATTTGCCTGATGAGCAAATTATGCTCATTCATGAAAGAGAATAATCACAAATTTGAAAAATATACTTTGATGGAGTCTCATCGATCAAATAAGTCCAACATCTAAATTTTTCAAGAGCAAGAGCAGGAATCAACATCATTTTCATAACACCAGAAGAAGGGATAATGAGATGATCATATGGATTGACTGAGCCAATAACTAATAATGAAGTTGAATATGAAGCATTAGTGGTAGGTCTTGAAGAAGCTATTTTCATAGGCATTCAAAACCTGCACATTTTTGGTGATTCTCAGCTTATTATAAATCAAGTACTTGGTATCTATAGATTCAACAAGCTTGAGTTAGCTTTCTAAAACAAGCAAGTTCTCGAGCTTATGAAGCAGATACCAAATATGACACTAACTTGAGTCTCTCAATCCTAGTAAAGCCGATTTCTTAGCAAAATTAGCTAAGGAAATGGCATGTATGAATGGTGACTATGTCATGATCGATATATTTACTCGATGAGTTTTAAAGCTAATAAAGTATCAATCCTCGCAAGTAGAGGAGTTACCAAATTCGATACAACACGATGCAGCTAAGGTTGCTCCTCATGCTCCCTAAAATCAATAAGAAGTTGTACCAAGAAGAGTTAAGAATGACATTACCTTAAAAAATCAGTGTGAAGCCATTGTTGTAGAAGAGTCACGTGATTGGAGGCAACCCTTCATCGACTATTTTAAAGAAGAAAAATTACCATGTAATAAATCACTAGCAGCTCAAATCGAGAAGAGAATGTTATGCTATGCTTTCGTCAATAACACTTTATATCATAGATCCTTTGAAAAAATGTGACTACAATGCCTAGATGTAGATTAAGCTAGCAAAGTGATGATTAAAGTTCATGAAGGACTTTGTGGTGCACATTAGTTAGGTCCCAAGATGATAGTAAAGATCAAAAGGATGGGTTATTATTGGCCATCTATGGTGAGTGATTGTATTAATCACACTAAGAAGTCTCATGAGTGTCAAGTACATGGGAATCTCATCCATCAACCTCCAAATCTATTACACCCAACAATAGCATCCTGACCATTAGAATATTAGGGCACAGATGTAATTGGACCAATTGATCCACCCTCATCAGCTGGACATCAATTCATCCTAGCACTGACTGACTATTTCTCTAAGTGGGCTGAAGCTACCCGATTTAAAGAAGTTACTGTTGAGCGAGTGATTAACTTCTTTATGCATAATGTGGTCTATAGATTTGGAGTGCCATGCCGAATAATTTTTGACAATGGCACAACTTTTAAAAGTACAAAGATTTATAAATTCATCGATCGACACTAAATTGATTGGTGATACTCTTTGAAATATAATTCAAGAGAAAATGGTTTGGCAGAGGCCTTCAATAAGACATTAGTCAAGCTACTCAAGATGATTCTCACTAAAAATAAAAGAGAATGGCATACCAAGCTAGTAGAGGCTCTATGGGCATATTGAACTACCTATAAGATGACGACTAAATCCACTCCCTATTCATTGGCATTTGGAACTGAAGCAATTCTTCTGCTTGAAGTTGAGTTGCCTTTACTTCGAGTAGTCATCCAATATGGCCAAACCACCAACCCATTATAGCTTAAGTCGAACACTCGAGTAGGTTCTAAAGGTCAGACTTAACAAGCCTAAATATGGCCGAGTTGCTGACGCTCTCCTCACTCAACATGCCGTAAGAAAAGGCTGCAGTGAAAGAGCCCCCGCTCGTTAGTTCAATGATGATAGTTATTTAATCTCAAACCAGATCCAGCTTAGTTACTATAAGAAACTAGGATCCAAGAGATCTCTATACTTGATCGATAGATCAAGGCAAGCTGAGGAAACGCTCAATTCAGGGCTACCTCAAATCAATCTATATATTACCCGCAGGGTGATATCTTAATTTATTCTCAAATAATCTGATCAAGCTCTAAGCACAGATCAAAGCCAATCTTCTCATTGAGTCCGTCAGAGCAGAAAACATAGGACTGAGGAAGCAATTCCATAGTTCAAACAAAGTCGCTGGCTGAACTAAAGGAACTTTATGGTATTTAGTATGTTAAAGCACACATTGCTAGACTAATAACTCAACATTGACCCTATATAAGCTAGAAGGCTGGGTCATCTATTTGTACCCTCCAACAAATCTATCAAAGCAGCAAGCACAGGATTCATGGCATACATACACTTCCTGATAAGTCAATAGGGATAAATCAGGTCAGTCATTCATCCAGTCCGTCAAGCTCAAAGCTAGGACATAAGGAATTTCAAATCTGACCAAGCACAGATAAACCAATTCTCCAGCAGAATCATTCATCAAAATAAATAAACCAATTCCTCTATCAAACCTAACCAAGCACAAAACTAGGGTTAGAGAAAACTCAAATCTGCAATGAACTAAAAGAAAGCGATCTTCAGCAAAGCCATTGAAGTAGATAGTAGATGGTGTAAGAGCTCTTATCAATCTGATAAGTCGATTATGACAAATCAATCAAGCCCATCATTTAGCATGTCCTGAATAAGATAGCATACTAATGAAAAATCCTATCAAAGCTTCATAAGCTATTGCAAGCGAAGCTGAAATGATCCAAGTTCTGCGACCCGCCCAAAGGGTCAACCAGCTTTCAACAAATGTGACTCGCTTCATGTACGAATCACATTTGTTGACCTTCACATATGTGCCATAAATTAAAGTCAAGCCTACAAATCAAATTTGACGGACTTCAGAAGCGATAGTGCATAAATCGGGGCTAAAATGCACTAGACGTCACCGAAAATGGTTGAAACATCCTCCGATCGATGAACGACCTTTATCGTTGCATTTAGAACATCAAAATTGACCAGAATATAGATATTGCAAAATCTAACGAGCAATTGATTAAGAACTCAAGCTATCAATGTGTCGACACGCATATTGGAATCAAAAGGCGCCAACGCAAGCCAAACGCCCCCTGTTCATAAAGTTGATTGTGTTGTTAGCTTCAAAATATTGAAATCTATCTAATGAGACTATCTGCGCTTAGTTCAGATGACTCTATGCAAATGTTGAATAATCAGAAGTGGTAGTGCGCATATAGATTCTGAAATACACAGGACATCACCAAAATTGACTCAAATAACCTCCAAACGATAAATGAACTTCTCCATCATGATCAGAATGTCAAAACTAGTTAGGATTTAAATATTGTATAACTTGATGATCAACTAATCAAGCGCACGAGTCATCAATGCGCCTGCATGCATATCAAGGTAGGAGACACCGAAGAGGATCAAATGACCTCCGTTCATGAAATTGATCATGTCATTGGCTTCAAAATGCCAAAATCTATCAAGTAAAACTATTCACACTCAATTTAGACAAGTCTGTGCGAAAATCGAGAGGGCAAAAGTGATGATGCGCATTTTGAGCTGAAATAGACTCAATTTGGCATTGACTCAAACCAAACGACCTCCGATCGTGAAATAGACTATATATATATATATATATATATATATATATATATATATATATATTGACTATGTGTGTTTACCAGCGTGAAATCCACATTAAAATCATTTAATAAATTTTAAATTTATTAAAAAAATTCCTAAATTACCTCCCATGCTCAACCGTTCCCCTTATTTTTAGTTTATCTCATTCAAAAAGAAAAAAGAAAAACAAACTACCCACTATCTGCATTCTCTCCTCATTTTCCTTCCCACTCTCCTCTCTCCTCATTTTCCTTCCCTCTCTCTCATGGGAAATGGAAAACACAGGTAAAATTTTTGCCCCTCTCAATCTCCTCCCACGGTCACAAATTTGTCACAAATCCAAAATCCAGCGCTTCACTGTTCCGCTTGGCCACAAGCGATCCCGCTCCCACGTCCACCTATGGGCGGTAATCTCAGAAACCCCTCGAGCTGCCTCTAGCCTAGCCCACCGCGCATCCCGTACACCGGCTTCCTCCTCACTTTCTCGTTTGATTTCCCTCAACCGCATGCATGCTCCCTGTCAATTTTCACAATCGTTCCCTCTTGTTCGATCCTCCAAAAAAAATGGAAGGTATGAGTTCTCTAGGCTGATTCCCTTCATTCGACATTCACTTCGGCCTCTCTCATTCTAACTGTAAGCCCAATTCCTTTGAGCCACAAGAATTCGCTCTCATCTCTCAAATCATAAGTTTTTTTCTTTCTCTGACATTTCTCCATTTCCTTTCCTTCTTCGGCCTCGCCTCTTCATGAACGGTGGCAACCAAGAGGCAACTCCATCATTAGGTGGGTTTCTCTTGGCATACCTTTCCCTACCTTCCTTCAATTGACCCAACAACCACATGCAACTTCTCCTAATCGAGCACACATGCACTGATTTCTTCCCTGATTCCCTATCCCTATAAGCTATCGGCCAATGATTTTCTCTCCTCTCTTAGAACTGACCTCCTTGATCTCTACATTAAGTTTCTCTTCCTCATGTTAAACTCAAAGTCACTCACATTGAATCCCTCTTTTAGCCATAACATTTTCTACCTGTTGTGAACTTGTTTATTAGCCTACATTATTAAGCAGTTAAACTTATTTCAAGAAGGTGGCTTATAGGAGTCAATGGGCTAATTTTTGAATAGATGATTCAAGGGTATTGGTGAATGTGTAATGAGATAGAGATAAGCTTAAATGTGTAGAAATTATTGTTGACCTTAATGTCCACTACATAAGTTGAGTCGACTTACAAGCCGAATTTGACGGATACAATAATGTGCAAATCAGAGCTCATATGTGTTGGACATTGCCAAAATTGGTCGAAATGATCTCCGATTAATAAATGGATTTCACCATCGCATTCAGAACATCAAAATTGATCAGAATATATATTTTACACAATCTGATGATCGACCGATCAAAAAAGAGGGACGTCAATGTGCTAACATGTATATCAAGGTTGGGAAGCTGTGACGATGCCCAAATGACCTCCATTTATAAAATTGATCATGTTGCTAGTGTCAAAATGTCAAAACCTATCAAATAAGACTATCCATGCTCAATTTGGACAAGTCTGCACAAATTTTGATGGTTAGAAGTGATAATGCATGTTTTTTGAACTAAAATTTATTCTATTCGGAGCCGACTTGAATCAAACAGCCTCTGATCATGAAATGGACTATGCCGTTGCATCTGTAATGTCGAATTTACTTAGAAATGACACCCATATTATGTGGGTTTGGTTTTGGCAAGATTCACAAAAATTTTGACATGATATTATGAAAATTAGTCATCCAATTTAATTAAACACAATTTGATTTAACTTTAATAATTAAATCATAATATGATTAAATCAAGATTTTTCATATGAATTGGGATTGTTGATCAAATTAAATATTTTCCATAAATATTTCTTAACCACATTCAAAATTTCATTCAAAATTCTCAAATCTCGCTCAACTTAATTTGAAAGGATAATTAAGCGATAATTAGGGCTATCAAATCCCATGATTTCAACCCTAATATTCTGCTAACCGAACGGATTGAAGGAGCACACTGGTCAGCATGTCTCCTCACAAGCCCTCGATCTGAAGGCCTCCTCGCTCTCATCTCCATCCTCCTCCCATTAATCTTTCTCTCACTACAGCTTCTTCCTTTTCTCTCTTTAGAACCTGGAGGAGAAGGAGGGGAAGGTGGATGAGAAATGGTGGATAAGAGAACTTCTCTCATCTCACTCGTGCCTTAACCAAGAAGAGACTCGCTTCTGAGGCTGCCACCGCCGGAGGCGGGGGCGGTGAGCAGCTGCCAAGGAAAGAGGAAGCGGGTGGCCCTTGTTGAACTTCCAACCCTTTAAAATACCTTAGTCGATGTTTCTTCATCTAGGCCCACTATATGGAAGTCAAATTCTCGCTCCAAGGAGTGCAGGAAAATGGATGTTGGAAATGTGGGCGGAGAGGAGTTGGACGATCCTCAGTTCTGCCCTACTTATGCCTCAAATATTTATTGCTATCTTAGATCCATGGAGGTTGAGGAGAAGAGGAGGCCAATGGCAGGGTATATTGAGAGTATTCAGAACAATGTGAATCCTAATATGAGAGGGATTTTGGTGGATTTGCTGGTAGAAGTTGCTAAAGAGCATAAATTTATCTCAGATACATTTTACCTTATAGATTTCTACATTTATCGGTATCTACCATTTAATTCTATTAATAGATAGAGGCTTCAGCTTCTTGGTGTTTTAGCTATGCTCATTTCCTCAAAATATGAAGAGATCAGTCCTCCTCATGTAGAGGACTTCTGTTAAATTATAGATAATACATATACCAAGAAACAGGTTATTGAGATGGAAAGTGACATCCTCAAAATTCTCGCTTTTTTTGGCAGTCGAGAGGCAACTCTGTCATCAGGCAGGTTCCTCTCAGCATACCCTTTTCCGGCAGCTTCCCTATCTATTCCCTTCCACACAAACGATGGTCGCCGAGAGGAAACTCCATTATTAGGCGAGTTCCT
Organism: Cymbidium sinense; assembly: GCA_021442155.1. Classification (NCBI taxonomy): domain Eukaryota; kingdom Viridiplantae; phylum Streptophyta; class Magnoliopsida; order Asparagales; family Orchidaceae; genus Cymbidium; species Cymbidium sinense. Next base: position 124,813,284 of record CM038223.1, read on the forward strand.
CTCAGTTTTTGATGTTTTCCCCACCTATTCAACCCAAATAATTAACCCGATAATCGCTCTTATTCAATTTTTTCTATCCAAACTCATGCAAAATTATTATTATTGCTATTAGTGGATGTGTAGATATGCTTGAATGTGTAAAAAAATGTATATAGTATATGCATTTATTTCTTAATACATCTTTAAAGACCTCATCACGCCCATCGAGGCATGACGAGATGAAAAACTAGTCGATGTGTTTTAAAACACCAACCATCACACTCATCAGGGCGTGATGGGTAAGCCAAAATTGTTAGATGTGTCTCCCTCTATGCTGAAATGTAACATGTGGTATTTATTTTTGTGTTGTGTGTGTTTATATGAGGGGACACCACACAGATCCCTAGATGTACCCATTAGGGTGATCGGGTATGACATTAAAGAATAGTATATTATCTCGAGAGATAGAAGTCACTCCCCTATAATGGACATAATCACCTAATTAGGACTCCTAAGGCATGATGGATCCTCAGATATACTAGAGATTTTTCCAATACATTATATGTAAAGGTAAAGCATGCTTTATTTAAATCGGGTTTGTTAAGTTCCCTATGGAGGCAAGCCTCCATAGTTAATTGCATCCTAAGAGAAATAAATACCTTAAGAATACTCTCGATTAAAGTAGGTGATTGTTGTCTCTAAAGAATTTAAAGATATGACTATCAAAGGATTAATTGTATTTTTGAAAATAAAGTGGGGGAGAACAAAAGGGGAAAAGTTCTTATCAAAATCAAAGGAGATAAGTAGGGAGTGTTCATGATACTAGGAAGCCTAGTGAGCACTCCAATCTATCATATGGTTGGGCTTTATACATTTGAATTTGAGAAAGTTTATTTGTTTGAGTTTAATTTTTATTAGAAGTCTAGGACTTATAGTTCCACAATACAAGATTATGGAAATACCTAAGAGGTGAGGATTTATGCTTGTAGCCCACAAAGAGAAATAATGACCTCAAATCCTAAATCTAGTGAGCTTCAACGAGGGCCAAAGCATGATCTAAATCTAAGGAGAAAATGGGTACATGATTTACCTCCATAAGAGAGGATAAACCACCCGACTACTGGACTTATTGTCACCTCGAGTGGCAGCCAGCTAACTCCTCCTACACTTTAAATTCATGTAGGAAAGTCATATGCTTTGTAAGATGGTTATGCTATTATTTATTTAGAAAAGAAACTAAGTCCTTAAACACACTCCCTAAGAGACTAGATCATGAAGGGCATGTGTCATGACTTAAATCTAATGCAAATTTTGTCAAGTTTTATTTGATTTTTGGACTTTTATTTTTACACAGGCTGTAGGATTTTGTATGCCTAAATGCATGAGAAATTAATCATGGGCTAAATTAGGAGAAAAAGAGGTGTTTTTCCATCAAAGGTTCTTATAGGTTAAGCCTTTATTCTCTAGCACAGATGGAAGCCCTCTCTTAGCAAGAGTGAAAGAATATGACATGCATGATATTATGCATTCAATCATCCAGCTAAGGGGTTGCTAAAATTTTTATTATCTTGACTTAATCCCTAGGGTTTTATGTGAGGTTATGAGTTATTTTAAAATTTAGTTATGAGTTATTAGTAGGCTACAAAATTTATTTTTATCCTAGAAGCCTAATCGCATCCAGGTCACACAATAATCATGAATCATAAAGAAACTAAGAAAAGGCATGATATTTCTAATGCACAAGCTAAATAAAACATCACACAATTTTATAAAGATATCACAAGAGAATAAAAGGTCGGTGCGATCAGGTACCACCGTAAGCCTAGTGAGCACTCCAATCTATCCTATGGTTGGGCTTTGTACATTTGAATTTGAGAAAGTTTATTTATTTGAGTTGAATTTTTATTAGAAGTCTAGGGATTATAGGTCCATAATACAAGGTGAGGATTTATGCTTGTAGCCCACAAAGGGAAACAACGATCTCAAATATTATAGCTAGGGAGCTTCAGCAATAGCCAAAGCATGACCTAAATCTAAGGAGAAAATGGGTATATGATTTACCTCCATAAGAGAGGATAAACCACCTGACTTATAGACTTATTGTCGCCTATAGTGGCAGCCAGCTAACTCCTCCTACACTTTAAATCCATGTAGGCAAGTCATATGCTTTGCAAGATGGTTAGGCTGTTGTTTATTTAGAAAAGAAACTAAGTCCTTAAACACACTCCCTAAGAGATTAGATCATGAAGGGCATGAGTCATGACTTAATCTAATGCAAATTTTGTCAAGTTTTATTTGATTTTTGGACTTTTCTTTTGACACAGGCTATATGATTTTGTATGCCTAAATGCATGAAAAATTAGTCATCGGCTAAAGTAGGAGAAAAAGAGGTGTTTGACATCAAAGGCCCTTACAGGTTAAGCCTTTATTCTCTAACACAGATGGAAGCCCTCTATTAGCAAGAGTGAAAGAATATGACATGCATGATATTATACATTCAATCATCGAGCTAAGGGGTTGCTAAAAATTTTATTATCTTGACTTAATCTCTAGGCTTTTATGTGAGGTTATGAGTTATTTTAAAATTTTAGTTATGAGTTATTAATGGGATAGAAAATTTATTTTTACCCTAGGAGCCTAATCGCATCCAAGCCACACAACAATCCCCAATCATAAAGAAACTATGAAAAGGCATAATATTTCTAATGCACAAGCTAAACAAAACATCACATGGTTTTATAAAGTTATCGTAAGAGAATAAAAGGTTGGTGCGATCGGGTACCGCCGTACAACCCGAAAAGGAATGTGGGTTACCAAGCTCTACCCTTATACATCCCAGTATAATAAAAGAATAATTATAATTTATAAAATGATAAGTGTTATGGGGGGTCTTCATTCTTCATCCTCCATTCTTCACTCTTCATCTTTCATTCTTTCAATCTTGATTTGCTCCACTTCTTTCTTTCTCTTGGCTTGAATATGATGTAGTTTGCTCCAAAGGCATCATATGGTATATAAGACATGATCAGATCACCAATGCTCATCCTTAATTCCAATAACACATATACTAATCCTAATGCAAAAACTACATTAAAAGGAAGGAAAGTAAATCTAACTACACCTGTAAAACAAATGTTAGCTAGACACACCATATAACCTAAGCAGTTATAGGAATAAGTTAGACTTAACACTCCACACATGGGTAACCAAGTCCACCTGTCCTAACTTGGGCTATGCTTAAGGGCTAAGCATCCTGCATAACGAAAAGCATTTATATTTGATTACAGCAGCCCCTTTAAGCACAACCCCTTACATAAAACATGATTAGGCAAATATTGGCCTAACATTTAGGCTACACACATACATCCTAACATCAGTCTAAAATAATACATCACGAAACTAAACATTCATCAGACCATGCACCACTCTAATATAAAACTAGAAATGGTGACTTAGCCTATTATGCATGTGTTAGAGCTTGTGTGGTATGTCCTAATTAGGCTTTAGAGTTATGCTTTGCTAAGTGCAAGGGATTTAATTGATAAAGGGTTAATTTCTCTTTAAGTAGTTTAATTGATTTGAAGATTTTATTTAGTGTTCTCATTTATTTCATATGGCCTACACTTAGCAACTAAGTGTTATAAAGAGAAGAAAGAGAGGGAGAGTCTCTCTTTTATCCCTACCTTAAGTAATTTCTAAGGTAAATTGATTAATGAATTTCTTTTAGTGAATGATTTATTATGTGTTTTAATTAACTCTAAGTTTAGATTCACTCTAAATAGCCCTATTCAATGAGAAATGCATCTTAAGATTAATTGAAATGGATTACTATCAAATAACACACACTCATTATTTCTTTCCACTATGCATACCATGCATATGGATAAATCCTAAGCATACCTATACATCCAATGCAAATCTTAGCATACTTTGATAATGAAAGCAAAGAAATGTATTTTTAAATTTGGATGTTTCATTTGTTAATTGAATTATGAATGCATGTTTTTATTATGTAGAAAAGAGTTATTTTCATCCATTATCTAAACACACATTTATATGTATACAAGTTTTAAGTGAGTACGATGCCATTATTTTCTATACTAGGGGTGTAAGATACAAGACCTACATAAGGCTACTTAAAGCCTTGTTGTCTCGGGATGTCCAGACTAATATACCACTTTTCTTAGATACATGTAGATGTATGAATTACTATAAAGATAAGAAAATCTATGCAAAAAGTTATGTTTGATTTATTTGATTTATGATTCTTTATTCATTATCCACATCACACATGCATATGTATAAAAGTTTTAGTGAGTACGACGCCATTATTTTCTACACCAGAGGCGTAAGGTACAAGGCCCACTTAAGGCTATTTAAAGCCTCGCAGCCCTAGGATGTCCAAAATAATATACCACTTTTCTCAAATACATGTGAATGTACAAAAAGAAACATATGAATAGGGAATCATCTAAGAAATTATGTTTGATTTAGTTGATTTATGACTTACATGTGTAATATGAAATTCTTCCTAAGTCTTAACATGAAAATACATAGGAATCGATTTAAGCAAGTGTTATGTTCTTTTCAAATGAACTATATACTTATAAATCCTACATGGATCTATATTAAAGTAGAAAAAAAGAGCTTTATATTACACATCTTATACAATCATTGTATGCAAGCTTATAAATATTTATAATTAGCAGCACTTCATTTTTAATAATTGATTTATAAGTTTTGAAAATTATTTTTGATTTAGTAGTGAAAATAGTCATTCATATTTGATTTAAGCCAACACATGTAATTTGACATAAAAGAAAATATTTTATTTAATTAGTTATAAAAGGAATGAATGCATGATTTCATATGACAAGAAATATTTAGCATAATTGGAAAGAAATAAAGGAATGTAAGCACATGATTTCATTCATCCCAATTAATTCCTAAGGACGGTCAAATTAAATAAGGCTATTTAAAATGAATCAAAATTATTTAAATACATTTTTAAATTTGAGTTTGATTTGAGTTAAGAAATATGAGAAAGATTTGTTAATCCTAACCCATTTTCCCATGTGTGAATTTGTTTGGCTTAATGAAGGAAACTTAAGTTAGTTTTATGCTTTGATTAGGATAAGGTATGAATTAAATGAGTTAATTATCCCTTACCTATATCACCTTAAGTTAATTAACTAATTAATAGTAAGACGACATGATATGCAATCACATAAAATGTAAATTTATAATGCTTCTAAGAAATGAAAGGGGCCTAATGCAATTGGCTTATGATTAATAGTTAATTAAGTTTAAGGGATCTCACTTAATTACTTTTATAATTTTTTCACACATGTGAGCTAATCAAAATTTCATTATCTCTCATTTTGAGTTATTGAACACCCAAAGTACTACCCAAAAGTTAATTAGGGTTGTTTAGATGTTAATGAAATTTTAATTAAGTAATTAGGCTCATTAACCCATTTTGATTACGCATAAACATCTCCAATTAAGGAAATGAAATGGACTAAAGGAAAGAGATCAAGAAAGAGGCCTTGATCTCAATCCCTAAGCCCTACACTTAATAATTTAGGCTCTGCTCTTTATATTTAAGCTTAATTAATTAGTTAAGCTACTAATTACCTCATTAATCCTTAATTAGATTAATTCCAAAGTGAAGAGAACTTAGGAAGTAATTAAAAAAAATCTCAATCACATTCCCTAAGCTCCCTTATTGTTCAATAGAGGTAATTAATTTAAATAATTAATTAAAGTAATGTTCATTTATTAATCATCATTAATTAAATTAAAAGAGTGATTAAGGCTTAATCATGTGATTTTTCTAATTAAGCCACCAATAAAATCTCAAAACATTAGGGGAGGTAGAGGTCATTTCCCTAAATACATACAGAAAGTTTGAGATCAATTGGGTGATTAATTAAGGAGTAATTAAGTTAATAAATTTTTAATAAAACTCTAAATTAAACTAAAATCACTGCTCAAAATTAATTAATAATAATTTTCCTAGATTTGACTCTGAAATACCTTTAAAATAAGCCTAAGTTTGCATTTTTAGATTTTTTATAATTAGTTATGATTTTAGGAAGTTTTAGTATTAAAAACAAAATTAATTAGCCCTAATTATACACTTAATCCCGTCGGGCCATGTGGCAGCTGACACAACGTGCTTTCCACGTGGCATGAATGGATTGATTATTTAAGTTATCACATCTATGTGCTAACAAGCTTAATTAATGATTTATCTCTCGTGTCCGATCTAAGATCGGACGACCGAGATTAAACTTGTGGTTTAAGCTAAGAATTATAGCAGATTTAGCGATCTGATCATAGTCGTCCGTTCCAATCACATGGATTGGATAGCGCATGAACTTTCTCCTTCGTGGGCGATAAAAGATGAGTATTGATCATCTTTCCTTGTTCAATTTGAGCTCACCCGAGCTCAGATTGGGATCAAAATGACCCCACACCTTTGTAAGGCGGGGGATGCAAATCCAACGGTCAAAATTACATGGGTTGACAATTCCCTTTGAAAAAGACCAACTGAAAATTTCCTATAGGTATAGTTTTGAACAATTACCTCACTTAAGGCTATCACCGGTGCTTCCAATGATAGAGGTAGCTTCATCTAGTAGAGACAAAGCCCCGTCGAAGAAATTCGGCCTTGGTTTGAAGTAGATTGCTCAGTCGACCAAGATCCTCTTCAATGGTGATCAGTCTTGATTGAAGTTGCACTTCCCGTGGCTTGGAGGCTTGGGAAATGATTTGATTGATCTCGACGAGGTGTGGTAACAGTGTGTGTAAAAGGAATTTAGGTTTGGTGAAGTGAGGAGGGAGTATTGCTCAGAATGGAGATGCCCTGTTTCGGCTTTGCACACAGAGGAGAAATGCCGATTGAGGGAACATGGGGAGGTCTTGGGAAAGCTCTGTGAGAATTCAAAATCACTCTTGGGTTGAATGGGATTGAAGCATGATTTGACCTATTTTGGCTTTTTAGGTTAATTTGGGTCAACTTAGGTCAAGTGGCCAATTAGGCTTGGTTTGGCTCAATTGATGAATTGGTCATGTTCAATTATTGATTATGAATGGGTTTGGATTAGTAGTTTCAATCAATTTGGCATATGGTAGATTTTGGCTAGTTTGGGTTTTGATTTAGTCTAAGTGTTGACTTGGTCAAAGGATAGGTTTAACTTGGTTTGACCTAATTCAATATGGTTGATCACCCCATGATGATTGTTAATCATGATTGAGATTTAGATGGGCTTAGTTCAATCCAATTTGAGTTGGATTAGGATTTGGATCAAAAAGGTCCTTTAGGTCACTTTAGGTCAAGTGAGCCTAAATGGATTAATTGACTTGATCAAGGCTTGATTTAAGTTTAATTGAACTCACATATGGACTTAGGATTGAAATATAAATCCAATCGCAATTGGTTTGGAGCCAAATGAGTTTTGGTTCATATGACAATTTCAAGTCATAACGATCAATTTATGTTTGATTTAGGTTGACTTGGATTTGGTTCGATAATGGTGATTTATGTTTAAATTTGGATCAATGATTATAGGAATAAATGAATCATGAAGAAATCCATGAGTTTTGAGTTGATTTGAGTTTCATCTAGGTAAGTTCAAAAATTTGGCTAAAAAGGGGTAAAATTGAGAATTTGGTTTAGTTTGAGTTTGGTTTTGGTCATTTGAATTTATATTTCATTTATATTTGTGAATATAAACTAAGATATAAGTTGGTCATGAGAAAATCACTTGAGTTTGGAGTGATTTGAAAGCAAATTTGATTAAGCTTAGGGATGTAGGTTGAAAAGGGCTAATTTGGATTTTGATTTGGTTTGATAATGGTGGTTTATGTTTATATTTGGATCAATGATTGTAAGAATAATTGAATCATGAAGAAATTCATGAGTTTTGAGTTTATTTGGGATTTCATTTAGCCAAGTTCAAAATTTTGGATAAAATGGGTATAATTAGAAATTTGGTTTGATTTGAGTTTGGTTTTGGAGGGTGAGTTTCATTTATATTTATGTGTATAAATGAAGAAATGATTGATTATAACAAAATCAACCAAGTTTGGGTTGATTTGAAAGCATTTTGGATAAGCACATGAAGGTGGCTCATATGGCTTAAGAATAGATTTTTGGAATTTAGAACTTGGGGTTGATCATGGATTTCAATCATTTGGAATTTAGAATTGACTTTTGATTTGGAAATTGAATTTGAATTTGAGGTTTGGTTTTGAAAGAAGGAAGCAAGGATCGGATTTAGGCTATAGGGTAGGCAAGTCCTCTTAAATCCCTAAGGCACAACCTATTCCTATGGCTAACTCTTATAAGTCTCTAGGGTTAGGTTAAGTGTTCACCTAATCATTAGAAGTGTCTTAGGGCTAAGGAACTCTTAGTGTCTATAAGAGTCCTAGGCCTATGATGAGAAAGTTGAAAGCTCACTCAAAAAGTGAGGTCAATAAAGGGTGCCCAATAAGTGTGGTGTGACTAACAAGGCACGCTGCATGTATTGGTGTTGACCGAGACAATCAATAACGTCCAAAAGATCGCCAGCACTAACAAAAATGATCTACTCCTAAACCTAAGGTGTAGAAGGAATCATGATCTTAGTGCAGTGCCACTCCACTCAAGCCAAAGGCATAAGGGAGGAAGAAGGGATCCAACAAGGTATCAAGCATGTGAACCTCCCACTAGTGAAACAGGTTCAGGTTATCCACTAGGGATAAAGATTTGAATTTGGATGCAAGACATGGTTTGGGTAGAGTATCCGCTGGGGATTAGAATATATAGTGTGCCAGGGATAGATGCATGAACCTTCCACTAGGGAAGCATGTTCAGGGTTATCCACTAAGGAAAAGGAGGGTTTGATGAGATTTCTTTTAAGGGTGCACTCGCTGGGGAATGCAAGTTTGAATTGGGTTTGATTGACTCCATCGGGGAAGTTAGAATGATTGATGTCTCACTAGGGAGAAATTGATTTAATTTGTTGATTTATGATTTGGCACTCCACTAGGAGAGGATATGATTTGATTCTGAGGGCACAACTCCTGGAGATGTGAGCTTAGATCCACTAGGGATAAGATTGGCTTGATTTGGAATCTGTTGGAGGGAGGATGATAGATTTGAGGAGATGGAGCATACCAACCAAAAGGGTTCCCTTCGGTGTGCAATGGTTGAGTTAGGAAGAAAGTGTGGGGACTCACAACTTCCTACACAAGGAACTATTGGAGTGATCAGTTATTTTTGCAATAAATTGAACCCGACCTAAGGTTACCCATCAATTTGCGACGGTCATGCTGGAAAGAATGCGTAATAGACTTACATCTTTTAGAACAAAGACGATCGACGGGGTGACTCATTGATGACACAACAAGTTGAACCAGACCTAAGGGTGACTACTGAGAGAGTGCTGACCCGGGGACTTATCTCAACTCAAAGTAGTCAAGTAATTCCTACAGGGGATTTTAATGACACTGTCATAAAGATAAAATTCCTGCTTGGGAAAGGGGCCGCTGGGGGCTTGAATTCTTAATCCACAAGTGAAGATATATTTTGTTTGGTTTGTTACCATGGACCCTGTTGATTTGCGAGGGACCATACTGAGAAGGAGGTCATATCAGCCTAGTCCTATCTCAGATTTACTGGACCAAGAAAGAATCTGCATATCTGCTAAACAAATTCTCCAACCACAGGGGTGGCTACTAGGAAAGGGAGACTTTTCAATCCAAGAGTACCAGGTTAGTGTATAAATGTGGTTACTAAGAATGTGATCCAAATAGAGTGCCCATAAGGGAGGTGCCACTGGGGGCATTATCCAAAACATTATAAAAGAAAGCCTGTAGGTATACGGTGGCCAACTCAAGGAGAAAGTGCAAGGACTCACATCTGCCAAGAGTGGTGTATCCATCAGGTGGGTCACCGTCTGCATGGTGATAACCAACCAACCTAAGGTGCCCGTCATTTTATGACAGTTAGTCTAGAAAGAAGGTGTGTAGGCTTATATCTCTTTAAAGCGGAGCTAATCATCGAGATAGTCTGTCTTCGGCTTGACAGGGGCTATCCGACCTAGGGTGACTACTAAGTAGGGAGTCCTGTGTAAGGAATAAACCCAAGCTTGAAGTAGTCAGAAGGAAAAGAGCCTTGGGGGGGCTTATTCTATGCCTCAAAATATACTCAACCTAGTTAGTGCATGATGGCTAGTTCAAGAAGAAAGCATGTAGGCTTACATGCTCTTAAACAAAGTTAACACTGGATAGCTTATCGGCTGCATGGTAAGACCTACCAAACTAACAAGGCACTAGGTTTGTAAAAAGCAGGAAAGGACTCATCCGCCGACAAGTGATCACTAGAGTGACATATCAGTAAGGTAGTATATCAGCCCAACCTGGAGCAACTAATGAGTGGGTACCACGGGTGCTTGCTCCCACTCTAAAGTAGCTCAAGAAAAAAGATATATAATTATTTGTGCTGTGAAGGAAGGAATAAGATGTTGCTTGGGTTCTCTTACACCTATCCTAAGCACATAGGAACATTACTCCACCAACAAAGGATGTCGCTTCAATTCTCTTACACCTAACTTAGTTGTACTAGTCAAGATAGGATGCCGATTGGGTTCTCTTACACCTAACCTAGTAGCAATGGAGGATTATTTATGGTTTCTGTTCATGTTGTGAAGGGATAAGATGTCGCTCGGGTTCTCTTACAACTACCCTAAACACATCGTGGCGGATTCGGGAGCAAAGTGCATTTCTAACACACAAGCGATGGAACTTGATGTGAAAAGAAGTTTTATTGATGATCAAACAAGTTTTATGAATAGTATTTCTTTAAGTAGAGCCCATTTATTGGAAGCATAGGGCGCTCTCCCTTATAATTTATGAGTTGATAAGATCCTCCCTGGTAGGACTTCTCTATGGCGATAGGGCCTTCCCAAGTGGGTTTAAACTTGCCTCCCATCTTTCAACAGGAAATAATTAGTTTCCTTAAAACTAAAATAAGTTCTCCTACTTGAAAAGCTCTAGGACGAACTAACTTGTTGTATGCTTGAATCATTTTGGCTTTATACAACTCAAAGTGTTGACATGCCCTGAGGTGTCTCCCCTCCAAACCTTCGAGCTCTTCTAACCACAGCTTGACCTTTTGCTCTATAGTAATCTTGCTACCCACGGCTATCCTTAGTGATGGGAGTTAGATTTCTAATGGTAGAATGACTTCGGACCCATACACTAAACAAAATGAGATAGATTGAGTTGGAGTTATGTATGTGGTGCGGTAGGACCACAAGGCTTCAACTAACAGCTCATGCCACTATCTTTTGTTGTCGTCGAGTGTCTTCTTCAATATTTGGATGAGAGTTTTATTGAATGCCTCTGCTATACAGTTTACCCTCGAGTAGTAGATGGTGGAGTATCTCTAATCTATGCTGTGTCTTTGGGAAAAGTTGTTAATTTTAGTGCTCTTGAATGTATTACCATTATCAGATATAATTCATCGAGGCACCCTAAACTTATATACGATATGGTTCCTAAAAAATGGGAGCACATGCTGAGCAGTGACCTCTCTAAGTGGGATTGCCTCTGCTCATTTGGAAAAGTAATCGGTGGTGGCAAGAATGAACCGGTGACCCTTGGAAGAAGGAGGATCGATTGGACCCATTATGTCAGTGCCCCAACACTCAAATGGCCACGAGGCCAAAGTTGGATGTAGAATGTTGGGTGGTTGATGCACGACCACACCGTGCACCTGACATTTCTGGCACCTCCTAGCAATATCCATGAAGTCTGTAATCATCATGGGACAATAGTATATTAATCTTTTTATCTTGGATTTCATCTTTAGACCAGACTGGTGAGCTCCACATAAACTTGAGTGTACCTTAGTCATGATCTTACGGGCTTCATGTTTGGCTAAACAACATAATGACATATGATTAAAAGATTGTCGATACAAGATGTCATCCATGAGAATGCAGGAGAGAGTTCTCTATTTTACTTGATAGGCTAATAACATCTCATGAGGTAGTTTGCCCGTATTTAGGTAATCCATGAATGGTTTTCTCCAATCTGACTCATCATCCTTTTTAGCAATGACAACCCCCCTTTTAAGAGAGAGTCTCTCGATGAGTTTAGCATCAATAAGGGATATGACTTATCTATTTTGAACCCTTATTGAAATGGACTCATCTTCTGGGCATGCCAACTCTTTAGCAAGCTTGGCCAATGCATCTGCTATAGCATTATCTCTTTAAGGAATCTTGTAGATAGTGACCTCTGGGATCTAGGCCAATAACTCCATGATGTACTTATGGTAATGATGGAGCTTAGGCTTTAGAACTTTGTAGGACCCAGCGATTTGGTTGATGACGAGCTAAGAATCCCCGAATATGCTGATGCTATGGACGCATAATGTAATGACTAACTCTAGACTGGCAATCAGAGTCCCATATTTGGCTTCTTTGTTGGTGCATGGATTGGTAAAATGATATGAGAATCTCATTACATCGCAGTCCAGAGTTAGGAGAATTATTCCTACCCCTACCTTTCTCAGAAGAATAGATCACGGTCCTTCTCCTTTTTAAGAGGAAGCCGCACCATCTAACTACATCTCCCAACAACGAATGCTAGTGTCCCCTAAGTTCATGATTTGTTCATCAGGGAGGTCATCACTAAGTAGGGAATCAACAGGAAGTGGGTGTGCTGCTAAGAAATCTGCAAGTGCCTGTCCTTTCACAGCACGGAGGGGTATGAATGTGAGTCAAACTGCGATAAAATTATGGACCATCGTGTCAACTATCTAGATAACGTTGGTCGTGTCATGAGATATTACAATAGATTGATTCTAGAGATCAGATTCACTTTATGAGAAAGCATGTAATGTCGTAGCTTTTGGGATGTAAAGATTAAAGCTGGGCAATGATTTTCAATAGGTGGGTAGTTCACCTCAGCATGAATTAGATGACAACTAAGGTAGTAGAGAGCATTTTCTTTCTCCTTCTCATTGGCTTGGGCCAACAAAGTTCCAAGGGAGTCATCTAATGTAGCGGTGTAGAGGATCAATGGCTTGCCCGGGATAAGGGCTGCTAGAACTAGCGACGTCATCAGGTAGTGCTTGATGTATTCAAAGGCATGTTGGAACCTGTCATCCCACTTGAACTTGGCATCCTTTTTGACAAGTGCTAAGAATGGCTGACATCTTCCTGATAAGTTGGATATGAAGTGTCTTAGGTATGTCAACTGCCCTTGAAATGATCTGAGTTGAGTTAGACTTTTAGAGGGTGGAATTTCTAAGATATCCTTGATCTTCTTCGGGCCGATCTCTATTCCCCAGTGTCAGACAACAAACCCAAGGAATTTCCTTGAAGCTACTCCAAATGCACACTTCAGGGGAATCATTTTGAGTTAAATTTTCCTAATCTTTCAAAAGCTACTCTCAAGTCAAAGAGATGGTCTTCCTTTTCTTTACTTTTAACTACTAGATCATCAACATAGCATTCAACTTGATGATGAATGAGTTCATTGAAAATCTAAGTCATGGCCACATGTAGACCGGAATTTTAAGAAAGTTACGTATTGCTCTTATATGATAGATTTTGATCGAGGTTCGAAAAGTAGTGTTTCTTTCATCCTTAGGTGCCATCTTGATTTAGTTATAGCTATATAACCCATCCATAAAGGAAAATACTACAAGAGATGAGGCAATGTCCACCATCAATTCTGGTAGAGGAAGTGGAAATTTATCATTAGGACATGCCTTATTTAGATCCCTAAAATTGATGCATATGCAAATTTGGTCATTCTTTTTCTTAACTGGGATGACACTGGCTAACCAGGTAGGGTATTTTTCTTTCCTGATAAAGTCAGCATCGATTAGTTTCTTGATTTCAGAAGTGATCTGTTGTTCAATATCTACTTGCATGCGTCTAGGAGCTTCTTGATAGGGTTAGCATTAGGATCTATTGCTACCTTGTGGACTGCCACATCAGGAGATAAACCAGATATTTCTTCATAACTCCATGCGAAGTAGTCCTTAAACTCAGCTAATAGCTTAACTAAGTCATTGGTTTTTTCTTCATTCAGTAAGGAACTAATGTACATCGTGCGTGGATCTTCTTTTATTCCTAAGTTGATTTCCTTGAATTCATCAATGGTTGATCTGATTTCTTCTTCAAACCTTGGTGGTGCATCTTTGACTTCAAGCTCATTTGGGTCATCTGAAGTTTCCATACATGCCTCCTCATAAAAGTTAGCAAGATTTGAGAAGAGCCTATCAGGCCCTAAATGAGTGGTGATGACTAGGCAATGGTTATCGTCATCGATAAAACCCACTATGTCGAATCCTAGTCCTAATCTTGATTGAGGGTGCCTGCTTTGATTGTACCATAGTTTTTCAAAGTAGTTCAACCTATGTTTAGACAAAGTATGTAGGATTAATTCCTTCTTTGCTAAGTTAATAACATAAGGCGAATACCAATTAAGAGGTAGTTGTATTAAATCTTTATATGAATCATCCTCAAGTTTTACATCGGCTTCCTGACTTGAGGATGATGCTCCCAATAAAAACTTTTTTGGCCTAACATCTGTGGATGACTTGGGGGCTCCTTAACTACCAAACCTTCAACTTTCTAAGAGAAAAGTGAGGTTATAGCTAAAGTTCCCAACTACTGCATGACTCTTCTAAATAATGACTCAAATACATTCATGTTTTGCTTAGAGGCCTGGTCTTCACCATTTTCTAGCTCGAATGTCAACTCCAAAGGGACCCACTGAGAGGGGTTGGTTAGTGTACTAACCACATTATACTCATCCTTTGAACTAAACTTTAAGTCTATGTGGATAGCGGGGGTACTCCTGTGAGCTGGAACATAGCTCCTACTGGTTGGCCACTATGAGGAGGTCTTCCTCTCGCCTCAATTTGTCTCTTCTTCACGGTGGAGGAGTCTTCACCCATGTGTTCATTTGGAGGAACAAACTGTGGGCAAAATCTAACATCTGGCTCTACCTCTTCCTCGGTGTCTGATTCTCGCTCACTTGTGCTTTCTTTTTCTTTTCCCTTTTTCTATTCTTTTTCATTTTCAATTACTTTTTCTTTTTCAATTTCTTTTTGTTTTTCAATTTCTTTTTCCTTTTCTATTCTTTTTCTTTTGATTTTGAACTTTCACCTAGTTCATGAGGATAGACTTTTTGGTTTGGAGGAAGATAGTAGGTTGTGTCTTCATAAATCTTGATCTCTCTAACTGAGAATAGCTTCAAGTCTCCTTTTGACATAATACTCGATTTCACCTCTTCTGAATTTGATGCACTAGTGTAAAAAAGATTGAACTATGTTGTTTGCATGTATCCAAGGCCTATCGAGCAAAGCAATGAAAGATATATCTGAATCTATTATGTAGAACTTACCTTCTATCTTCCAGTCATCTATCTCTAGTGGTAACACTATGGAGCCTAAAGCCCTCTCGCCATGTTCATTGAATCCTCTCAGCATCATCTGATCTCCTTAGAGTTCAGAGATGTTGATCTTCAAGTAAGCAAGGGTTTTTAAGACTCATAATGTTTATTGATGCACCTTGATCAACTAACACCATGGAGAGTCTAAATCTACCCATATTCACTGTAATATAGAGGGGGCGGTTATACTCCGTTGTCCCCAAAAAAAGGTCTTCATCAGTCCATGTAACTACCCATGCTTCTCTTGAAAAAAATGCCTCCTCTCCAATAGCAGTCAGCTGAGCTAAGCATATTTATAGATCAAGAAAGGCTTTGATCAATGACTCTCTCAGCTCTTTGGATAAGACAAAGGCATTATATATGCTTAGTTTAGCTAGCAACATTCTTAGGTGAGCGAGGACATTATATTCAACTCTAGGTTGGTCCTCCATAAGCATATCCATAGGCGGAGCATCCTATGGAGGGGCTTCTTGATTGATAGAACTAATGATTTGTTTACCTTTATCCTGAGGTGCTTCCCTAGGAGGTAGAACTTGCCACTACAAAGGTTGACTTCAGTGACTTCATGAGATGGTTTAGTGGAAATTTCTACCGGCTCATCAAGTTCACCTACAGCTTCTCCTATAGAAACATCTGAGTCAGATGACTCCAAGTCTATCTCAATGGGTGAACTTGTGTGATTTAGAAATGGATAATCCATTTCAAACTTATAAAGGAATTGATCAAAATTGTTATAATTATTAGTACTTGGAGAGCTTTCCACAGGAATAAAATCATCAAGATAATCAAAAGTAGAGAGAATATAAGTTGAATCAGTCTTCTTCTTCATTGATTTCTTAGATTTTGATGAAGATACAAAATAAAAATCAAGTAAAGTAAGCGGAGCGAGGGATTTTGCACCCCCCCCTCCACTGATACAGTACGACTGCTAGAAGAAGAACTAGCTAGAGGAGCTATAGCTGCGACTATGGTATGAGTGTTGGACTCGATTAGTGGTTGCGCTAATGTGTTATCCCAGGCAAGTTGAAGTTGTCACTGTTGTTGCTAAGCTTCTACCTCACTGAAGTTGTCTTTAGCAACTTGCAAACTTACCTTAGAGTTGGAGGTTT
Organism: Cymbidium sinense; assembly: GCA_021442155.1. Taxonomy (NCBI): domain Eukaryota; kingdom Viridiplantae; phylum Streptophyta; class Magnoliopsida; order Asparagales; family Orchidaceae; genus Cymbidium; species Cymbidium sinense. Next base: position 124,829,840 of record CM038223.1, read on the forward strand.
GAGCTGCTTCAACCACCTACAAGGGTAATTTTCTAATCTTAGAAATTATTTTCTTGGAGGTTCAAGATAGGGAGATATCCCAACTTTCCTCTATCTTGAGGAGATTGTGTGATCCCCAAGGATTACTCTAACAGAACTAGAGGGTTACTAATAAGTATTCCTAAGGGATAACAATGACACCCGACTTGTAGCTATGCTCAAGTCAGCCCTTAAAGGTAAAACAATCTTCCAAGACATGTCCTAGCATGCGGTGGTAGGGACAATAGTTTGGATCATGACTCTTGCCCACATCCTCCGGCCTCCTAGGCTCTGGTAACTGAAAATCAGGCTTCTTCATGAGATTCTTGAAGATCTTCCTAACTACCTCCCTTTTGAATGAATAAGGTTTATTTATTTTATCGATGAAAGTAGGTAAGTGATAGTTACCTAGTGGTGGATAAAAATGTTGTTGCTGATGCTGTGGACTGGGATACTACTGAGAAGGTGGTGGCAGAGGCCACTGTGATAGTTGAGGTGGCTGATATGATGGCCGAGGTGGTGGCGAAAGAGGTGGTGCAGAAGACTACTGAGCTCAAGGTTTATCTGACTGAACCCTGGCTAGCCGCTTCCCCTTATCAACTACTGTGACTGCCCCTAGCATTTTCTCAAATGCCTTCTACGGTCTTGGCTTGGTTGATTGATCTTAGAAAGGTAATTGTTTGGCCTCTCCTTGTAGATTAGCTGCCTTATTGATTAATTTCTCGAATGTCTTAATGGTGAATCTTTTAAGCATGAAGCCCACTGAGCCATGAATATTCTTGAGAAGAATTTTAATGGCATGCTGTTCAGACAGCTGTGATTCACATTTCATACTAAGATTGCACCATCTAAGAATGTAATCAATAAAGGATTCATCGGGGTGTTGTTGAGCTACAATGAGATCGCCCACAATTACCCTTTGCTGAGCTCTAGCAAATCTCTTAATAAAGAGTTGTTCTAACTTAACAAATATCTTCACTAAATCGTTGGGTAGTTCAGCATACTAATCAAATGCAACGCCCATCAAGCTACTGATAAAGAGACAAAATAAGAGTGCATCACTGCCACTGGCATTGCAACATCAGGCTCTGAAATACGCTATGTGCTATCGGGGGTTCCCACTACCATTGGAAATTTTGAAGGATGGAGGCACAAAACACTTAGGGTATTGGACACCATCAAATTCCTCTGGGTAGGGTCTACCTTTTAGAACAGATGAGCCACCTCAGGCTTGGGCCAACGCATCCCTCACTTGTTACTCCACCATATGTTTGATTTCTTTTTCATGCATGGAGGTGCTAACCACCACCTTCCTATGCAAGTTATCGCTGTCTCCCTCTACAGAAATGCATCTAGGATGATCTAAAGTGTGTGTCAACTATGCTCTATCGACCATTATAGGAGAAGGCTGGAAACAAGAGTTGAATTTTATAATGCTGACACTACTACCATCAACTCTTCGATCTTCTTCCCCATTTGATCAATATGATCATCCCTCTGTCTAAGCTGGTGGAGGAGGTGTTGAGTTGAATGGATGAAATCATCCTCTTCAACAATAATACCTTACTGACTGTGTTGATCCCTCTGAAGGGACCCCCTAGTATCGACCATGTGAACCTCGGTCAAGTCCTCAAGGAGATCATCCTCATCTAGATCAAAGTTGACCTTTCCCTCCTCACAATCTAATCCTTCACTCTCTCGAAGCTCCCTCTTCTCTGTAAAGTACTATGCTAGAATCTCATCTAGGGAGCGATCTAACCGCATCGGTTGAAACACACACTGCTGACCGGTGGAGGGGCTATGCTCGCTGACAGGGATGCACCCAACACTTCCTATCACTGGAGTGTTGGCTCTGGGAGGGTCATGGCTGCTGGAGGAAACATGCTCGTGACTGCTCATGGGTGCAGTAGTGTCCCTAGAGAGATCCACTACCATGTGGACTACAGAATTGTCCCCTTCCCCTTTCGCTGTTGTTGTCGTCACTAGCTCTGATGTTTGTGGTAGTGGTGATACGACTACGATGCTGCGGGGTCACCAATCCTTCTTCACCAAGACTGAAGTAAGAGGTCAAGTAGGTGAACTCATCCTCACCTCGGTCGGTGGAGTAGATGAAGTGGGATCCTTTGGCCATAGCCGGATCACCAAGGGGGCTTTCTTCTCCCCAGATACTGTCTTCTATGCCTTTGTAGGCACGGTGGATGGTGGAACCTGGACTGGTGATGGTGGGCGAGGAGTGGATCGATGTGGTGGAGATAACACCAGATTTACTCTCACCGAGTCTTTTCCCCTATAGCTGGTAGTACCTGTCAGTACTATGCTATCGGTCCTGTCTGCCAAGATGGCCCGATGACTAGGAAAATCAACTGAGGTCAGTCTGAAAACCTCCATCTCTGCTCACTGCTACAGCCTCGATGCTCTATCACTATGAATGCACCCGATAACACTCCTACGAATGAAAAATCTTACGTTGAATAATGTATTGGACTCTTCAGTACCTGCCTACTACCGCATAATACCGTGCATCGGCATAGGACTTCCTCATCCTAGCGAGCCTGTGGTATGCAGAGGTGGATGCAGCTATCCTCTGATAGTCTTTCTCTCCATCTAATGCTAAGAGAGAGTGGAACTGGTTGCTAGTCAGCAACGGGGAAACCTCACAAAGGGAACCTTCCTCTGCAATATGGGATGTGCCATCCATCTCTCAGGTGGCACGATCATGGTGTCGCTCGATCATGCAGCTCCTATTGTGTCGCTGTGTGCGGTGATGTGTATAACTCAATAAGGCAGTGTGGGAGCTAGATCCTATCTCGAAGGTGGGGGAGGCTATCTCTGAAGCTAGGATAACCTTCCCCTTAGAGGGGACCATCAAGGAGGTGCTAGCACACACCCGAGTGGTAGTGGGAACAACTAACTGAGTATGAATTGGACTGACCACCGGAACCTCAACTATCTTCCTCTTTAGGGAAGGATACTTGGTTCAAACTGCAGGTAGATCTGGATGACTGGCTTCTGCCTAACCAACTCATTTCAACTAATAGTAGTGAGGGTCGCCCCCTTGCAAGTGATGTGGGCTTCCTCGAATCCCCGGCCAAAAAAAATTAGTTGGGTGGAGTCAGTCTGAAGGAGGCTAGCCTGATCCAAGGCCAACTCCATCCCGAACAGAAAAGTGAACACAAACTTTTGAGAGGCCATATGTGAAAACTGCAAAGACTGCGCTAATTGCTCTGAGCTGTACATCTGCATTTGTTGAAACATAGCTTGTATCAGATTCCTACCTTGATATTTATGCCACACAAGTAACAAAAGTTTAGAGTTTTGAAACCACACTCAACAATTTAGATATGTTAAGTGGGGTTCATTGGAGAGATTTAGATGTTTTGGAGGAGTGTATTTTGCCATTTGATTTTTAATTTATTTTATTTTAGAACCCATATTCAACCAATTTAGGTAGGTTGGGTGTGGTTCAAAATTTTGGGGAAATCTTTTTTTTTTTGGGAGATTATTTGAGTTTTATGTTTCTTATTTGAAAATATGGATAGTTGGAAGAACTTATACATAGCAAATTTGGGTATGTCAAGAAGAGGTTGTGATTATGTGTTCAAAATATTTTTTCTTGTGAAGATCTGATCGTGTGATATTTTAATTTGAAAATGGAGTCTTCCACTTAACAAATTTGGTATGTTAAGTAGATTCCACATGTGTTTGATTTGTAAGATTAGTTTATTTCTTTTGAAGATGGGAGTCCCACTTAACCAATTTGGTATGTTAAGTGAAAGTCCAAAAATGTGTTTGAGATAAGTTTGTTTTCCTTTGAAAATGAGACTCTTACTTAACAATTTGGTATTTTAAGCGAAAGCTCAATATAAAAAATTGGATCCTTATTTAACAAATTTGGTATGTTAAAATAGAGATCAAATGTGTGTTGAAAAGAGACCATCACTTAATAAATTTGGTATATCAAGTGAAAGTCTAAATGTGTTTAATATATTTCTTGAAAATGAGACTCCCATTTAACAATTTGGTGTGTTAAGTGGAAATCAAAGTATAATATCTCTTGGGAATGGGATTCTCACTTTAAAAAATTGGAATTGTTAAGTGAAGATCAAATTTTGTGTTTAGAAAATGGGATCCCCAGACTTAACAAATTGGAGTTGTTAAGTGAGGGTAAAGTTTATGTTTTGGAAATGATACTCTCACTTAACAAATTGAAATTGTTAAGTGTGAGTCAAATTTTATGTTTTGAAAATGAGACCTCCACTTAACAAATTGGAATTGTTAAATGAAAATCAAATTTTGTGTTTTGAAAATGAGACCCCTAACATAACAAATTAAAATTATTAAGTGAAGATCAAATTTTGTGTTTAATTTAAATAGAGATTCTTACTTAACAAGCTTGGATATGTTAAGTGAGAACTAATTATGGTATGATTTGCTTTTGAAAATAACCTCCATGTAGCAATCATGAAGGGGCCTTGATTTTGTGATTTTGTGAAGGTGCTTTTAGAAAGTGTTATTTTTGTGAAAAGAATTATTTTCTTTAAATTTTATGATGAACCTTGCCACACCAAGGTAGTGGTGAGGAGGTTCCAAACATTTATTATCTCCCCTTTCATTGATTAGTTATGTTTTTCACCTATTGGGTGAACCCAACAAGGGTTTTAAGACCTACACGGAGTGAGGTCCTAAAATCTAAAGGATATTAGTTAACTTTACTTAAGAATGAAATAAGCTAAGTGTCAATAGAAAGAAAGATAGCCTCAAACTCATATGAGATATAAGTCCACTATCGATGCTTGGAGATAATAATTGTCTACTAGAGATGGAGAGAGGAACCTTCTCCAGCAGAGTCGCTAGAAAAATTTGTGGTGTTTATTTTTATGTTATGTGTGTTTATATGAGGGGATACTGCGCAGATCTATAGATGTACTCATTAGAGAGATTGGGTATGATATTAAGGAATAGCATACAATCTCGAGAGATAGAAGTCACTACCCTATAATGGATCTAATCACCTAATGAGGACTCCTAAGGCATGATGGGTCTTCAGATATACTAGAGATTTTTTCTCTATTTACATGGAAAGATAAAGCAGGGTTTATTTAAACCGAGTTTGTTAAGTACCCTATGGAGGCAATCCTCCATAGTTAATTATATTATAAGAGAAATGAATCCCTTAAGAATACTCTTGATTAAAGTAGGAAATTATTGTCTCCAAAGAATTCAAAGATATGACTATCATACGATTAATTGTATTTTTGAAAATCAAGTGGGGGAGATCAAAAGGGGAAGAGTTCTTATCGAAATCAAAAGAGATAAGTAGGGAGTGCTCATGATACCAGGAAGCCTAGTGAGCACTCTAATCTATTCTATGGTTGGGCTTTATACATTTGACTTTTAGAAAGTTTATTTGTTTGAGTTGAATTTTTATTAGAAGTCTAGGACTTATAGTTCCACAATACAAGATTATGAAAATGCCTAAGAGATGAGGATTTATGCTTATAGCCCACAATGGAAAATAGTGACCAAAGATCCTAAATCTAGGGAGCTTCGATGAGGGCCAAAGCATATCCTAAATCTAAGGTGAAAATGGGTACATGGTTTACCTCCACAAGAGAGGATAAACCACCCAACTGCTGGATTTATTGCTGCCTGGAGTGGCAGCCAGCTAACTCCTCCTACACTTTAAATCCATGTAGGAAAGTCATATGCTTTGTAAGATGGTTAGACTGTTGTTTATTTAGAAAAAAAACTAAGTCCTTAAACACACTCCCTAAGAGACTAGATCATGAAGGGCATGAGTCACGACTTAAATCTAATGCAAATTTTGTCGAGTTTTATTTGATTTTTGGACTTTTATTTTGAATAGGCTATGGGATTTTGTATGCCTAAATTCATGAGAAATTAGTCGTGGCCTAAATTAGGAGAGAAAGAGGTATTTTTTTCATCAAAGGCTCTTATAGGTTAAGCCTTTATTCTCTAGCACAAATGGAAGCCCTCTCTTAGCAAGAGTGGAAGGAGATGACATGCATGATATTATACATTCAATCTTCCAGCTAAGGGGTTACTAAAAATTTTATTATCTTGACTTAATCCCTAGGGTTTTATGTGAGGTTATGAGTTATTTTAAAATTTTAGTTATGAGTTGTTAATGGGACATAAATTTTATTTTTACCCTAGGAGCCTAATTCCATCCAGGCCACACAGCAATCACCAATCATAAAGAAACTATGAAAAGGCACACTATTCCTAATGCACAAGCTAAATAAAATATCACAGAATTTTATAAAGCTATCGCAAGAGAATAAAAGGCCGGTGCGGTCGGGTACCACCGTACAACCCAAAAAAAAATGTGGGTGGTTGAGCTCTATCCTTATACATCCCGGTATAATGAAAGAATAATTATAATTTATAAAATGATAAGTGTTATGGGGTCTTCATTCTTCATCCTCTATTCTTCACTCTTCACCTTTCATTCTTTTAATCTTGATTTGCTCCAGTTCTTTCTTTTTCTTGGCTTGAATAGGATGTTGCTTTCTCCAAAGGCATCACACGTTATATAAGACATGATCTTATAACCAATGCTCATCCTTAATCCCCAAAACACTTTTTGGTAAAATTTTTATGGTGTAAGAATTTCTAAAGAAGTAAATATACTTCCATCTTCACTTTATGTGGGATAAGATGAAGATAGAAATATACTTCTTCTTTTTTTATGCAATTTTGACACTATGTAGATCTGCAGATGTTCTTATTGAGAGTGATCGAGTATGACATTGAGGAGAGGTGTATTATCTTAAAAGATAGAAATCACCACCCTACAATGGACCTAATCACCTCAACAAGGACTCCTAAGGACAATGGTTTGCATGTGTACCAAAGATTCTTCCTCTAATTTATATGGAAAAGTAAAGTAGGATTTATTTTAAATCAGGTTCGTTAAGTTCCCTACAGGGGCAAGCCCCCATTGTTAATTACATCCTAAGGAATGATATCCCTTAGGAATACTCTCAATTAAGGTAAATGATCATTTTCTCTAAAGATTTTAATAGGTAGGACTATCAATCGATTAGTTTATTTTAGAATATCTAATGAGATTGATCAAAGAGAGGCAGTTATTATTGAAGCCAGAGAAAGATAAGTAGGAGATACTCACGAAGCTAGGAAACCTAGCGAGCATCCCAGACTATCTTATGGTGGGGCTTTACATTTTTGAAATTGAATTATTCATTTGAATTGACTTTTTATTAGAAGTTTAGGGCTTATGATTCCATAACACATGATTATGGAAATGCCTAAGAGGTGAGGATTTATGCTTATGGCCCATAGAAGGGAGAAGCAATCTCAGAACCTAAATATAGGGAGCTTTGGCGAGGGCCAAAAACACGACCTAAATCTAAGGCAAAAAATGGATATTTGGTTTGCCTCCAGAGGAAAACACCCAACTAGACTTACACATGCCGGGGTGGCCAACTAACTCCTCCTACGATTTTAAATTAATGTAGGCAAGTCATATGCTTTATGCAAGATAGCTAGGCTATTATTTATTTAGAAAGAGACTAAGTCCTTAAACTCACTCCCTAAAGATACTCGATCATGTAAGGGTATGCTTCAAATGACTTAAATCTAATATAAATCATATTACATGTTATTTTCATTTTTGGACAATCATTTGACTCAGGCTTATAGGATTCATACATCTAATGCATGAGAAGTAATATTATTGGCCAAAATCAATAAGAAGGGAGGAGGTGTATTTCCACCATGGCTCTCAAAGGTCAAGCCAAGTTTCTCTGGCAAAGGTGGAAGCCCTCCAGTCAAGACTGAAAATAATATGCATTTGTGTGTGTTGTTGTAAAAGAAATGCTCATCCAGTTAAGGGGTTGCTAATTCTTTTACCTTGATTTTAGCCTAAGCTTTAGGTGAGGTTATGAGTTCTTTATTTTTAATTTTGAATTATTAAATTTGGTAGAAGATTTATTTTTCCCTAAGAGCCTAATCCACATCCAGGCCATACATCAAGCAATGAAGAAACTAGGAAAAGGATACCATATTAATGCATAAACTAAATAAATCATCAATCAATTTATAAAGCTAACACAAAAAAATAAAATGTCATTTATGGTCGGGCACCACTGCACAAACCCAAAAACAAATTGGGTAGCCGAGCTCTACGCTTATACAACCCAGATTACAAATGAATTAAGTATAATTAAGTAAGGAATTCATTGTTATGGTGGTCTTCAAGCTTCATTTCTTCATTCTTCTTTGCTTCTTTCTTCTTTGGTTACTTCTTTTGGATGGTTGGAAGGTGGTTACTCCGAAGGCTTTACATGGTACATAAGATGAGACCTTATGATAAATGCTCTTCCTAATCCCCATAATAATCATTCCAAAATATTAATTGCAAAAATACATGGAAAGGAAAAGTAAATCTTGCTAACACCTGCAAAATAGAGATTAGCTAAACAAACCACACAAATCCCAAGCATGTATATTGGACTTATCACCCCACACATGGGTGACTAAGTCCACCTAGCCTTTTGGATTATGCTTAGGGGTATAAACACCTGCACAACAAAAGTATTTATATTTTTTTTATTAATTACAGCACCCTTTAAGCATAATCCCCTGTAGAAAATAATGATTAGACTAAATCATCCTTTCATTCATTCTATGCACATTCACCCTAACATCTAGACTAAAATATATATCATAAAACAAAAGCAAACATCAAGCCATGCACCGCCCTAACCTAAAGCTATAAGTGGTGACTTAGTCTAAATGTGTGTGCTTTAGAAGGTTTGTGTGGTATGCTTAATTATGGCTTTATGATTTGTATTTCCAAAATGTGAAAGTATTCAACTTAGGGGATGGTTTCATTTAAGTTATTTTTACTGATTTGAGTTGATTTTATTTTATATTTTTATTTGATTTGAAGAGGAGAGCTTCTCTTTCCTTCCCTACCTTAAATAATTTATAAAGTGGATTTATGTATAGTTTTGTTTAGTGTATGTTCTATTATGTATTATAATTAATCCTAAGTTTAGAATAACTCTAAACAAACATATTTAAAAAGAGAGGCATTTTAAGATTAAGTAAAGTGAACTAAATTCACAAAATACACATCACTTCATTTCCTTCCCAACATGTATAACATGCATATGGATGAATCCTAAGCATATCTACATATACAAATGAGAATGTTTAGCACACTTTATAATGAATGCTAAGTAGTTTACTTAAGAAAATTTGAATGCTTATGATGCATGATTTTCATTAAATAGAAAAAGGGTCTCTTATCCAATTTTTACATGCACACGTGAATGTATGAAAGGCATAAGTAAGTACGATTCCATTGTTAACCAAGGGTGTATGGTACAAGACCTACTTAGGAATACTTAAAGCCTCGCAACCCTAGGGTTGTCCAGACTTATATACCACTTTCCTTAAATACAAGCATATGTACAAGAGAAATGAATGGAGAAGAAAGGATGCAAAAGTTTGTGTTGGTTGATTTATTTTTGTTTATGCAATTTATATGTACAAGTGTAGGTATCCTTCTTAATTCATAGCATAGGAATGAATAGAAAATGGAATTAGGCAAGTATTGTGTTCTTTTCAAATGAACTATACGCTTTGCCAAATCCTATTCAAAACTATACCAAAAGAGAGGAGAAGGAAAAACTACACTAAACACATCCATATATTTCACTCACATGCAAGCTTATAAGTAAGATATAAGTAACACACTTTCAATTTTGATAATCGATTCATATATTTTGAAAATAATTTGGATTTAATTGTGATAATAGCCACTCATATTCTTACTTTAGCCAAAACATGCAATTTGACATAAAGGAAATATTTTCATTTTAAATTTGATTTTTGAAAAGAATGAATGTATGAAATCATATGACACACATATTTAGCATGTTGGGAAAGAACAGAAGTAATGAAAGCATATAAACCATTCACCTTAATTAATTCCTAAATACAATCTTATGAAATAAGAAAGCTTAAAGCAAATCAAACTTTGTTTAATGTGATTTTTGTTTGATTTTGAGTTTGATTTAACTTGGAAAATGTGAGGTGAGTTTACTATTCCTAACCCATTCCCACATGTGTTTGATATTTTTGTTCAATTTTTAGGTGATTAGATTCATTTTATATTTTGATTAGGTTAAGGTATGAATTCAGCATGTTAATTACCCCTTACCTACACCACATTAGCATAGTTAATCAAATAATTTTGAAATAATGAGATAACATAAAATAACATAAAGAATTTAAATTAGTAATGCACCTAGGAATAAAAGGGCCTAATGCAATTTGGCTCATGATTAATAATTAATTAAGCTAAGGGGTTTAACTTAAGTAATTTCAAAACACCCCTAACACATATGAGTTGAATTTTGATTTCCTTAATTGTACTTAGGCTCTTGAACACTAAGCATCTACCCAAGAAGAATTAACTGAGTTCTAGAAAGTATTAGAATTTTATGAAATTAATTAAGGGAATAATTAGTGAATTAACCCTTAATTAAGGTAAGATTAAGTAATAAAGGGGGTTTCAGGAATATCTTAAGAAGAGTATCCCAAAATTATTCCCTAAACCTCACATTCACTTAATCAAAACTTAATTGACTCAATTAGAGGGTTAAATCACTAATTATACCCCTAATTAAGTCTAATTACATTAAGGGAGTGATTAAGGAATGAACTAGCAATTCCCTAATTAAGAAACTGATAAATCTGAAGGAAATTAGGGGAGGCAGAAGTCATCCCTGTAATTCCACCCAAGAAATTTGGGACTAATCAGTGGTTAATTAGAGGGTAATTAACAAATTAATATTCCCAATAAAATCTAAATTCAAAGAAAAGAACTACTCAAATCAATCAAAATTAATTTTAGAATATTCTATGTTCAATTATCTTTCTAATGCAATTTATTTCATATTTTTCTAATTTTTCTATATTGAGATATGAATTTTAGAAGTTTTGGTGATTAATTAGGAATTAAATAATCCATAATCATATTATTAATCCTATCTGTGCCACGTGTGCAGCTGACACGGCATGCGCTTTACATGTGACGTGATGGGATTGGGTACTTAACCCATCACATCATAGCGCCGCATGGCGGCGGCGCTACGTGCTTTCTTCTCAACCGTCTGATTAAGGATCAAACGGATAAGATCAAACCTGTGGATTTGAGGGAGAAAATTATGGATATTACGCATTTCAATCTCGGCTATCCAGTCAAAATGAGCAGATGGATGGCCAGAGATTCATCCCTTCAATTCCTTGCGGGAAAGGGGATCTGTCCATGTTCTAGGCCATGATTCGAGCTCAATTGAGCTCGATTGGGCTAAAACTTGGCCCACACCTTCATCATGCATCCTTCATCACATCTAATGGCCAAAATCCTATGCCATAAAAATTTCGATCACAAAGCTCTAAACCACATTGAATTTAAGCTCAGAAAATGGCTAACCTTATCAGAGGTGATCACCGGCACTCGATTCCCTTGGAGAAGCTTCGTCTAGTTGAGATGAAGCTTTGCTGAAAGTTTGAGATATTGAAATTGGGTGGAGGCTTCTATGGACCAACTTCCCTTGCACTTGAGCTCAGCTTTGATCTAGGGCACTCCTCCCTTGCTTCAAGAACTTGTATGAAGCTTTTGGCAAGCTTGATTAAGCTCCTTAAGAGTGCTTGCAAAGGAAATTAGGTTGAGGTTGAGTGTAGAGAAAATTAGGATTTTGGTGGGGCTCCCTTATTGTCAAGTGATGAAAATCGAGAATGGAGATTTTCAAACCCTCTCTAGGAAGCTTGGGAAGACTCTCTAAAGCTTGCTCTGAGTTCCTATGCTTCAATCGACAGAGGGAAAGTAAAAATTGAATTGAATTAGGGGGAGTATATCTTCCCCTTTGGCAATCGGACGGCCAAGAAGGATTGTACCATTTTTGATCAATTGATCAATTGATCATATTCCATGGGTTTGTTAGGCCATTTAGGATGTCCTTGAATTTATTTTTAGCCAGGGAGAGGAATGGTGAACTCGCCATGTGCTTCAATTGAGTGGGAGAAGGTTTTCCATGTGGCCATTTTCATGCACATGGTCAGTTTGGCCATTGGGCTAGGTTGGACAGACCCAAACCCACTGGGTTAGGTGCACCACACTCCCTACTGTTCATTTGATCCACTAAGAGAGTGTCAAGTGGTTATGAAGAGGAATTGACCAAAATCTAAGTGGTTTTGATTTTGGGTTACCCTATGGCTAAAGGGTAAAATGGTCATTTGGCTGATTTTTGAATTTGGATATGTTTGGTATGTTAGGAAAATATGTTAACCAATTGGTCAAATTGGGTCAAATCAAGGGTTGGGTCAAGTTCATATGACCATTTGGAATATTTTGGTGGCTTTTTTTATTCAATTTGATTTATATTTGGTTTTGGTTCAATTGAGTTCATTTAGGTTAAATGGGTCAAGTTGACCAAATTGACCCAATTGACCTATTTGGGTTAGGTCAAGGGTTGGTTCATGTTTGGTTGGTCATATAAAATGGATTGGAATCTTTTTTTCCTATCAATTTTGGTTAATTTTGAACTTCGATTAATATGACCCTTTAGGGTTGGGTTGTCAAGTTCAACAAGTGAGTTAGAATGAACTTGACCCATTGGTTTCAATCAATTTAGCTTAGATCAAGTTTTGACACATTTTGACTTTTTAGATCAAGTTGACTCAACTTGGGTCTAGTGGCCAATTGGGCTAGATTAGGCTCAAATGTTGACTTGGCCAAGTTCAAACATTGATCATGAATGAACTTAGATTATTGGTTTCAATCAATTTGGCCTATGATGGATTTTGGCTATGTTGGGTTTCATTTTGGATAAGTGTTGACTTGGTCAACCCTTAGGTTTGACTTGGTTTTACCCAATTTGAGTGATTGATCATCTCATGATGATTGTTGATCATGATGAGAGGCTTAGGTGAGATTGATTCAATCCAATTTGGTTAGGATAAGAATTTGGCTCATAAGGGTACTTTAGGTCACTTTGGGTCAAGTGAACCTAAGTGGGTCAAATGGCTTGGTCAAAGCTTGATTTGAGTTTGATTGAACTTACATATAGACTTTTGATTGAAATATAAATCCATTTGCAAGTGGTTTAAAATCAAATGGGTTTTGATTCATTTGACAATTTCAAGTTCAAAGGGTGAACATGAAATAGATTTTGGCTTGATTTTTTATTTTATTTTTTTTGAATTGAGTTTTGGTTAAGTGATTGAAATTTGTATTTATCTTTGGATTCATGATTGAAGGATTGATTGAATGATGAAGGAAAATCAAGAGTTTGGCTTGATTTGAAGTTGATTTGGCTAAGTTTAAATATTTGACTTGAAAGGCTTATGTTAGATTTTGATTGAATTTGAACTTGAACTTTGGAGTTGGTTTTGGTTGTTTGAATTTATATTTCATTTATATATGTGAATATAAATGAGAATATAAATGGGTCATGAGAAAATTGCATGAGTTTGAAGTGATTTGAACATGATCTCTAAGTCCTTAAGAGAGGATCAAGGACTTAGGAAAGATTTAATTGATCTTGAATTTTGGATTTAGTTTGATTGATTTGAATTTATATTTCATTTATATATGTGAATATAAATGAGAATATAAATGAGTAGTGAGAAAATTTTATGAATTTGAATTGATTTGAAGATGATTTTTAGGCTAAGTCCTTAAGAGAGGATTAAGGACTTAAGAAGGATTTTGAATTAGGAATTCAAATTTTAGATTTGATTTTATTAATTTAAATTTACATTTCATTTATATATGTGAATATAAATGAGAATATAAATGAGTTATAAGAAAATTTCATGAGTTTGATTTGATTTGAAGATGATTTTTTAGGCTAAGACCTTAGGAGGGAAATTAAAGACTTAGGAAATATTTAGAATTTAGAACTTCAACTTGGAATTCAGTCATGGATTTCAATCATGTGACATTAGTTTGAGTTTGGAGAAAATTGATTAGACTGGAATCGATTTACATTTGATGTTGATTTAGAGTTTGACTTAAAGGAAGGAAGTGAGGAATGTGGTTCAAGCTATAGGGTAGGCAAATTTTTCTAACACCCCTAAGACATGACCTATTCCTATGGCTAACTCTTCTAAGTATCTACGGCTAGGTTGAGTGTCCACCAAATCACTAGATGAGTCTTAAGATTAAGGATCTCTTAAATTCTAGGAGGAGTCATATGCCTAAGATGGAGGGGTTGAGAACTCATCCTAAAAATGAGGTCAACAAAGGCCACCTAATAGGTGTGGTGTAACTGACAAGGAACACCGCATGTATTGGTGTTGACCTAAATGATCAACAACACTGAATGATCATAAGCACTAACAGAGATGATCTACTCCTAATCTGACGTGCAGAAGGAATCTAAAATTTAGTGCATTGTGGCTATACTTATTTCACGGACATAAGAGAGGGAAGGAGGGATCTACTAGGGACAGAGTATGTGAACCTTCCACTGGGGAAGCAGGTTCAAGTTATCCACAAGGGGATGAGAGGTTTGATTCGATATGATTCTCATTGGGGAGAGAAATTTGATTTGTTTAATTAAGTTTTGTTGGGAAAGAGGGTTAAATTTGTTTCAATTTATTGTTTATTGTTTAGGCTCCATTGGCGATAGAGAAGTGAACTCTCCATTGGGGAAGCAAGTTCAAGTCATCCACAAGGGAGGGGTTGTGAAATCCGCTGAGGGATTAGAATTCTAGATCTGCTAGGGGACTAGAAAGATTTGCAACTCACTGAGGTGAAGCAAAAGATTTGATTTAGATTGATTAATTATTTTGTTTCTTTGTTTCATTGGATTTGTTTTATTGAATTTTTTTTAGAATTTTATATTTTGGATTTTGAAATGAACCTTGTTGGTTTGTGATGGATCTGCTAGAGCCACGAGGCTGACCTAACTCAATTTACCAATCCAAAGGGGTAGTCTAAACACATAGTAGGACTAGCCAACTAAAGGGATGCCTTTCAGTATGCAACAACTGTACTAGGAAGAAAGCATAGTAGATATACATCCTCCAAAGTAGGGACTAGTTGTTGTGGTAATCTATTAGTAAGGCAATGGATTGAACCCAACCTAGGGCTAACTATTGAGTGAATTCCGCTGGCAGACTTAAATCAACTCAAAGATAGTTGTTGACCTTATTTTTAGAATGAGTTCTCAACCCCTTCATCCTAGACATAGGACTCCTCTTAGACTTTAAGAGTTCTTTAGTCTTAAGACATATCTAGTGATTACGTGAGCACTCAACCCATCCCTAGAGACTTAGAAGAGTTAGCCATAGGAATAGGTCATGCCTTAGGGGTGTTAGGAAAATTTTCCTACCCTTGGCTTGAACCATTCCTCACCTTCCTTCCTTCAAGTCAAATTCCAAATCAATCTTATTCAAATCCTTGATATTTTCTCATAATTCATTTATATTCTCATTTATATTCATATATATAAATGAAATATAAATTCAAATCAATCAAGCTAGACTCAAAATTCAAAATCAATTCATGAAATTTCCTAAGTCCCTTAACTTCCTTCTTAATGGACATAGCCTAAATCATGATCAAATCAATTCAAATTCATGGGAGTTTCTCATAACTCATTTATATTTTCATTTATATTAACATATATAAATGAAATATAAATATAAATGAATCAAACCAAATTCAAAAATTCAAACTTCAAACTCCAAAATTTCCTAAGTCCTTTAAATTCCCATTTAATGGACTTAGCATAAATCAAGATCAAATCACTCCAAATTCATGAAATTTTCTCATAATCCATTTATATTATTATTTATATTCATATAGATAAATTAAATATGAATTCAAACAATCAAAGCCAATTCCAAAAATAAAACTCAAATCTATTCAAAATCAAACCTAAGCCTTTCAAGTCAAAATCTTTAACTTAGCCAAATCAACTTCAAATCAAGTCAAACTCTTAATTTTCCTTCATGATTCAATCAACCCTACAATCATGAATCCATGTATAAATGCAAACTTCAATCACCAAATCAAAAAATCAATTCAAAAATCAAAGCCAAAATCCTTTCATATTCTTCCTTTGAATATGAAATTGTCAAATGGATCAAAACCCATTTGACTTCAAATCACTTGCAAACGGATTTATATTTCAATCTTAAGTCCATATACAAGTTCAATAAAACTCAAATCAAGCTTTAACCAAGCCATTTGACCCACTCAGGCTCACTTAACCCATTTGACCTAAATGAAGTCATATGAGCCAAACATAAAACTAAACTGAATTGAATCAAACCAAAGCAACCAAAACATTTCAAATGGTCATATGAACTTGACCCAACCCTTAGTTTGACCCAATTTGACCAATTGGTCAACTTGACCCAAGTTGACCCATTTTTACCTAAATGGGTCAACATGAGCTAAACCTTATCAAATTAATTCCAAATCTCGTGAAACTTGGCCAAACCTATTTTATCCACATGCCCAACATATCCAAATTAAAAAATCAATCAAATGATCATTTTACCCCTAGGCAATAGAACAAATTTTAGTCTAATCTATGGGTAATTTGGCCAAGCCCTCTTCATATCAGCTTGATACCTTCCTAATAGCTAAAGTGGACCCAATGAAGAGTGTTGCACCCAACCTAATGGGTTTGGGTCAACCCAAATGGACCCAAGGCCAAACCCAACCCCTAGCTCAAATTGGATAATTCAAAATGCTCCTTCCACCCAATTTGAAGCACATAGGAGGTTACCAATCAACTCAAGACCTCAAACTGACCATATGCAAAGATCTAACAACCTAAACAACTCTCTCCATATAATAAATTAGATCAAAATAGCAAGCTATGTGTCGTCCATCTGATTTCCATAAGGGGAGATATACTTCCCCTAATTTAATTTGAATTGATGATCCTCACATTCGATTGAGCACTAAAGAGAGTTAGGAACCATCAGAGAGCATTCCTAAGCTTTCTAAGAGGGATTTGAATCTTAGCTTTCTCAGTTTTCTTTCTTAGAAAATAGGGGAGCACATCACAATTCCCAAGTCCTTCCATACTCAAATTCAGTGCAATTATCTTTGCACACTTCCTCAGGGGATCAAGTCGAGTGCACATAAGCACTCCCTCAAGTTCCCAAAGCAAGGACGAAGTGAATTGGATTGAAGCCGCAAAGGGGAGCAAGTGGTGTTGGTCCATAAAGAGATGTACTCAACCCTAAGGCTTGAAACTTTCAACGGGGCATCATCTCCACTAGACGAAGCTACCTCATCGAGCTCAAGCGCCAGTGATCACCTCCGGTGAGGTATGGAAGTTTTCGACCACTTAGTTTATAAGGTGTTGGTCCTTTATGAAAGAAATGTTCATGGCATGTAAATTCCATCGTTCGATAGGTTTGTAATTGTGCTTAGATGGTGTGGATACAATCTCATTCCAATACGAGCTCAATCGAGCACAGATCTTTCCTTAGATCATGGACGGCCTCCATTGATCCTAAGGGAAGAACTAGGGCAATCCTGGTCATCGATCCGCACATTTTGGATGGACGGCCAAGATTATCCGTACATTTTAGAAATGATTTATCCCTTTTAAAACTATGGGATGATCCCTGGCCTTTCGATCCTTGATCAAACGGTAGGGATCAAACCACATCCTGCTGCCACCCTGATGTGATGTTTAAGTGAATAGATCATTACGGCAGCGTAAAGCATGCGACGCCGCCGTGTTATTGCTGTCGCTAAGGGATTAGTTAGATATTTAATTAATTTTAATTAATCTCCTAACTTTCAAAAATGTATATCCCCCTCAATAAAATTAAAAAAAAATATTAGGTAAATTTTTATGGAAAGATAATTCAACCTAGAATATTTTAAAAATAATTTCAATAGATTTTGGATTATACTTTTCTCTGATTTTGGGTTTTAAGAAAAATATTATTTTGCTAATTACTTCTTAATTAATCCATTGATTAATCCTAAACTTCTTGGGTATGTTTTGGGGGATGACCTCTACCTCCCCTATTTTTTTGGGATTTATTTAAGGCTTAATTGGAGGAATTGCAAGTGTATTTTCTAATTACACCCTTAATGTAATTAAGGATAATTAAGGTTTGGATTAGTGTTTTAATCCCTCATTAGAGTTGATTAATGTTAGATTCAGTGAATAAGAGGCTTAGGGAATAATTTTGGGGTGTTTTACCTAAGCTATTCCCTAAACCCCCTTTTATTTCCTTAATCCTCTTTTAATTAAGGGATAATTCATTAATTATCCCCTTAATTAATTTCTAAAATTTTTAAAACTTTTCATAACTTAATTAATCCACTTTGGGTAGATCCTTAGGTGTTTAGTAGCTTAACTTCAACTAAGGAAATCAAAACTCACTTCACATGTGTGGGGTAGTTTTTGAAATTACTTAAGTTAAACCCCTTAGCTTAATTAACCATTAATCATGAGTCAAACTGCATTAGGCCCTTTTCTTCTTAGGTGCATTGCAAGTTTAAATTCCTTGTGAGTTTTTATGTCATCTCATTGGCTCATAATTACTTGGTTAACTATGCTAAGGTGGGAAGGGTTAATTAACTTATTTAATTCATACCTTTACTTAATTAATATTTAAAAATGAATCTAATCTACTAAAATTTAAAAATATATATCAAACACATGTGGGAATGGGTTAGAAACAACAAACTCAACTCACATTTTCAAAATTAAATCAAACTTAAGATTAAACAAAAATCACATTGAAGAAACTTTGATTTATTTTAAGCCTTCTTATTTCATAAGATTGTCTTTAGAATTTAATTGAAGTGAATGTACATGCATGCTTTCATTGCTTTGATTCTTTCCCCAAAATGTTAAACTTGTATGTCATGTGATTTCATGCATTCATATTTTTTAAAATTCAATTTTAAAATGAAATTGTTTACTTTATGTCAAAATTGTATGTGTTGGCTAAAGTAATAATATGAGTGACTATTATCACTACTAAATTCAAATTATTTTTTAAAAACACATAAACCAAATGCCTAAAATTGAAAGTGTGCTACTTATATTTAATTATAAGCTTACATGTGAGAGAATTTAAGGATATGCTTAGTATATTTTTCCCTTCTCTCTTATTTTAGAATAGTTTTGAATAGGAGTTAGTAAGATGTATGGTTCATTTGAAAAGAACCTAACACTTGCCTAATTTTATACCCTATTCATTCCAATACTATCTCTTAAGAAGGGTTACCTATGCTTGCACACATAAATTGCATAAACAAAATGAATTAACTAATACAATATTTTGCATTCTTTCTTTTCCATTTTTCTTTTTTACATAGGTTTTTATTTAAGGAAAGTGGTATATTAGTCTGGAAAACCCTGAGGTTGCAAGGCTTTAAGTATTCCTAATAAGGTCTTGTACCTTACACCTCTAGTATGCCCTTCTTACTTTCATGTGTATATGTGAAAATTGTATAAGAAATACCTTTTCTACTTAATGAAAATTATGCATCTTAAACTTCCAAATTTCCTTAAATAAATTACTTAGCATGCATCATAAAGTGTGTTAAACATTCTCAGTTGTATGTATAGATATGCTTAAGATTTATTCTTATGCATGTTATACATGTTGGGAAAGAAGTAAAGTAATGTATGTTTTGTGAATTTAGTTCATTTCATTTAATTTAAAATGCCTTTCTTTTTGAATGGGTTTGTTTAGAGTTCATCTAAACTTAAGATTAATTAAAAGACATAATCAAAACATTCACTAAACAAAATTAAAATGTAAATCCACTTTAGAAATTACTTAGTTTAGGGAAGGAAAGAGAAGTTCTCTTCTCTTTCCCTCTCTTTATAACTTTGTAATTAATTGTAGGATTCACTTGAACCTAATCAAAACATGAAATAAAATAAATCCAAAATAATTAAACAACTTAAATGAATCCCTCCTCTAAGTTGAACATGTTTCACACTTAGAAAATTCTAACTTAAATTCATAGCTAAGCATACCACACAAACCTTCAAAGCACACACATTAGCCTAAGTCACCACTTCTAGCTTTAGAATAGGGTGATGCATGGTTTGATGTTTATTTTATTTTTTTGATATATGTTTTAGATTAGATATTCGGATGTATGCTCATAGAATGAATGGTAGGGTGATATTAGTCTAACCATTATTTTCTGCAAGGGATTGTGCTTAAGGGGCGATGTAATAAAAATATAAATACCTTTGCTTGCAAGTGCATATACCCCTAAGCATAATCCAATAGGCCAGGTGGACTTAGTCACCCATGTGTGGAGTGTTAAGTCCAATTTATATGCTTAGGATTTGTGTGATTTGTTTTAGCTAATCTCTATTTTGTAGGTGTTAGTTAAATTTCCATTCTTTTCCTTTTCATTTAAATTTGTGCAATTAGGATTTTGGAATGATTGTTATGGGGATTAGGATGAGCATTGGTCATAAGATCCTATCTTATGCACCATGTGAAGCCTTGGAGCATCCACCTTCCAACCATCCAAAAGAAGTAACCAAAGAAGAAAGACGAAAAGATGAATGAAGAAATGAAGCTTGAACACCCCCATAACAATGAATTCCTTGCTTAATTTTAATTTAATTCATTTGTAATCTGGGTTGTATAAGGGTAGAGCTCAGCTACCCAATTTATTATTTTCAGGTTTATGAGGTGATTCCTGACCACAATGGCCTTTTATTCTTTTTTTGATTAGCTTTATAAATTGATTGATGGTTTGTTTACCTTTTGCATTAAGTGGCACCTTTTCTTAGTTTCTTCCTTGCTTTATGTATGGCTTGGATGTGGATTAGGCTCTTAGGATAAAATAAATTTTTTACCAAACTTAACAACTCAAACTAAAAATAAAGAACTCATAATCTCACCTAAAGCATAGGTTTAAAATCAAGATAAAAGAATTAGCAACCCTTTAGATGGATGAGTATTTCTTTTACAATATCATGCACAAATGCATCTTATTTCACTCTTGATTGGAGGGCTTCCACCTTTGCCAGAGAAACTTGGCTTGACCTTTGAGAACCATGGTGGAAACACACCTCCTCCCTTCTCGTTGATTTTGGCCAATAACTTTATTTCTCATGCATTAGGCATATGAATCCTATTAGCCTGAGTTAAAATAATTATCCAAACAAAATCAAAAAATTGAAATATGAATTACATTTGATTTAGGTCATTTGAAGCATGTACTCACATGATCTAGTCTATTTAGGGAGTGAGTTTAAGGACTTAGTCTCTTTCTAAATAAATAGCATCCTAACTTATCTTGCATAAGCATAAGACTTGCCAACATGTATTTAAAATCATAGGAGGAGTTGGTTTGTACCCACTGTAAGTCCAAACCTCCCCAAATTTATTCACTCCCATTGATATAATTCTGTTGCATAATTCCTCACCTCTTACATTTCCATAATCTTGTTATGGAATCATAAATAAATTTTGAATGACACTCAAACAAATAAAATCAATTTTAAAAATGTAAAGCCCAATCATAGGATAGTTTGAGATGCTCACTATGTTTTCTAGTATCGTTGGTATCTCCTACTTATCTTTCTTTTGGCTTCGATAATAACTCCTCTTTGATCAATCCCATTTTGATCTTCAAAAATGAACCAATCGATTGATAGTCCTTTCCTATCGAAATCTTTGAAGACAATGATCATTTACCTTAATCGAGAGTTTTCCTAAGGAATTTCCAATCCTTAGGATGTAATTAACTATGGGGTGTCTTGCCCCTGTAAGGAACTTAACAAACCCGGTTTAAAATAAATCCTGCTTTACTTTTTCATGTAAAGCAGGGGAAGAATCTCTGGTACATATGCAGACCAATTGTCCTTAGGAGTTCTTATTGAGGTGATTAGGTCCATTAAAGGGTAGTGACTTTTACCTTTCGAGATAGTACACTATTCTTTGATGACATACTTGATCGCCTGAATAAGCACATCTGTGGATCTGTGTGGCATCCCAAAAAGATGGTTTTTTTATTCTTTCCTTTCTTCACCACAGATTTGAAGGTGACCATATAAAAATTTTTCTCCCACGAATTTTTATGGCAACTCTGCTGGGGATGGTTTCTCTCTCCATCTTTGGTAAATGATCATTGACTTTGAGTATCCATAGTGGGTTTGTACTTTGGTATGAATCTGAGACTATCTTTCTTTCCATTGGCACTTACCTTATTTCATTCTTAAGTTGAGTTAGCAAACATCTTTAGGTTTTAGGAACTCACTCCATATTGGTCTTAAAACTTCCATTGGGTTCTCCAATGGGTAAAGATAAAAAAAAAATCTAAATAAAAAGAAAACATTTAAAGACTTTTGCCCTATCATTTTTATGATAACAAAATGTTCATTCTAAAATAATAAAGAAAAAATAAATTTTCCATAAGAACTTTGCTTTTCAAAAAGCACTCTTTCAAAAATGCACTTAATAAAATATTTTTCCCAAACATTTCATCACCCTCATTTAACAATTCTCATAATTGTTACATGTAGAAATTTTTCAAAAATAAAACCAAAAGCACAAATGAACATCTTCCTTCAATTCATTTTGATGAAGATTTCATTTTTCAAAATAAAATGAACAATCATCTTTCCAAAAGTCAAAATCAAAATCAAAAATAAAACTTTGAAAAAAGCACACATGAACCTTTCTGTCCAATACACTCACACCTATTGAATGGAAGTTTCATTTTCAAATATATTCAAATTTTTCAAAAGCACATATGAACATCTTCATTTAATATACCCAAATTTATTAAATGAAGATTTCATTCCCAACTAGAAATGAATTCATTTGGAAATCCCACTTAAACATATCTCACATATGATTAAGTTGGGATTCCCTCTTTCAAAAAGCAATAATCACACACAAAACAAAATTCTTACATTTCAAAAATAAGATTAATTTCCATTCCTACATACTCAAATTTGTTGAATGGAATTCCACTTTTTAAAATTAAAACTTACAATCATATTTTAAAAAATTTTCAAACACATTTTGGGAACCTCATTTAGCATACTCAAATTGCTAAGTGAAGTTTCCAAATCAAAAATCAAAAAAATTTCAAACACATTTTTGGAACTTCATTTAGCATAATCAAATTTGCTAAGTGAAGTCTCCAAATCCAAAATCAAAAATTTTCAAACATATTTAGAACTTCATTTAGCATACTCAAATTTGCTAAGTGAAGTCTCCAAATCCAAAATAAAAACTTTTCAAACACATTTTTGGAACTTCATTTAGCATAATCAAATTGGCAAAGTGATGTCTCCAAAGTCAAAACCAAAAATTTTCAAGCACCTTTTGGAACATTATTCCTTAGCATACCAAATTTGCTAAAGAATATTTTCCATTTTCAAAACCAAACTAAATCAAAATTTTGAACACATCCTTTGGAATTTCATTTAGCATACCCAAATTTGCTAAGTGAAATTTTCATTTCATAAAACTAAGTGGACTTTATCTTTAGTATGCCAAATTTGCTAAATTTAACTCTCCACTTTCAATCAAATCAAAACAAAAAATGAAACACTTAGGATTTTCTTAGCATACCTAAATTTGCTAAGGATCCTACTCTTTCAAAAATCAAAACATCCAAAACAAAAATGAAACACTTAGGATTTTCTTAGCATACTTAAATTTGCTAAGAATCCTATTTTAAAAAAATAAAAAAATTCAAACAAAACACACTTGGGTTCTTCATTTATCATACCTAAATTTGCTAAGTGAAAATTTCAAATTTCAAAATCAAATAGCACTTCACAAAAAGAAAACAACTATTTTAAAATAATTCACTTAACATACCCAAATTTGCTAAGTGAGTGAAATTCCAAAATCACCAAACAAAAACAAAATCAATTTGACCCTTACTTTAATATACCCAAATTTGTTAAAGGAAAGGGCCCCAAAATCAAAAATTTAAATTCAAACAAACATGAACCTATGGAAGCATCCTTCTCAAAATATTTGAATCCATCTTTCAACATGCCCAAATTTCTTGAAGTTGGATTCATATTCAAAATTCCTCTTTCAATCAAATTCTCAAATCTATTTGAACCCCACTTAACACTTCCAAGTTGTTGGATGTGAGTTCAAATTTTCAATTCAAAATTTTAAAAAAAATCTATAAAGATAGAAATTTGATACAAACTCATTTCTTATTGTATATTCTTGCAGTCAGTTACAGTATAGTGGCAATTCAATTTTCAATCTTTTACAGTTGTTCTGAGATGGCCAGTTCATAAAAGTTCATTTTCACTTTTCTCTATGGTATGGATTTGGCTTTGGACCAAGCCAACTTCCCCCGACTGGACCATACGCATCTGATTCACTTTGGTAGAAGATTCGAGGGAGCAAAGATTATGTGTGAGGGCACTCCCCTCACGACAGTCAGTGGGACCATGGTGACCGGG
Source organism: Cymbidium sinense (assembly GCA_021442155.1). Lineage (NCBI taxonomy): Eukaryota > Viridiplantae > Streptophyta > Magnoliopsida > Asparagales > Orchidaceae > Cymbidium > Cymbidium sinense. The sequence continues at coordinate 124,854,340 of CM038223.1, forward strand.
CAGAAGGTGGTCATCAAGATTGATCTACCATCTGACTTTGACATCTCCTCGCTAAAGAGGAAGGCAGTGGTAGTCCCATAGGCTTCAAATGTGACAGTACTAGTAGTATGAGCAGTACTAACAGTGCTAGCCCCAATTTTAGTATGCCCCATGGTTTCTCAAGCTGCCCAGTGACACCCCATGAAATTCCCAAGTGGAAAGTGGCTCCCTAGTTTCGTGGATTGCCCACCTCCTTTTGAGTATGGGTCTAGCTCTCACTCCTCCCATCCTACCAAGACAAAATGAAGGAACAAGAATCGCATGATCAAGTGGTACCATACTAGGATTGTCAAGGAGATAGAGGCAACAGCCGTTCAGCTGTTGAGGAGTTTCATGTTATTACTTCACCACTGGTTATAGAAAACTAGTTCATCCTCTCTCTAGGTCAGACATATAGGATGTTAGGAGGATTCGCTCATCACCTCCTCCGAGCAAGTGCGATCAACTAGCAAGCTAGAGTAGGAGGTTCCAATTTATCTTATGCCGTGTATGTGGAGCTTACCATGTGAGTCTCGGTTGATCTTAGATCCATTATTCCCCTCAATGTGGGAAAGCATATTCACTAGAAGAGGGTCCGAGAGGCCCATACATCTCACATCACCAGCAAGGAGAGACGGAGGTTTAGACGCTAGTCGGCAACTTCCGCACTTATTGATTTTCTAGCTCGGCGTGCCACCCATGCAGACCATTCTGACAGCATCCTACATAGTGGGACAAGTCACCATAGAAGTACAGCTCCTGTGCATAAAGAGTCGGTAGTGTCTCCACCCCACCGCACTCGCCCCATCATCTGTCCAGTCAAAGATCCCGCCTCAAAGGGCCATGAAGGCCATATCCGGGGAGAAGCGCACCCCATTGGTGATCTGGCTATGGTCGACGGATGCTACCCCATCCACACCACCTATTGTGGCAAGGTCGAGCTCTCCTGCTCGACCTTCTGCCCTAGTGGTGGTGCAGAAGGAGTGGCGACCCTGAAGCATCATGGTCATCCCTTCACTAACTCCACCAGTATAACAGGATGTGGAGATGGTGATAATTATTTCAGATATTGCAAATGATAACCCAGCTGCACCAATAATAGTGGAACATCCTAGGGTTGTTACCCCTCTCATAGCTAGTGGCAGTCCAGAGTGTCACTCATCTAGTGAGTACAGTCTGCATAGGATTGACTCTCCAGTGATAGGAGAGGTCTGGTGCTTCTCAGACTATACCATCACACCTACCTAGATTATTTGTACTGATTGATTTATTCTTTAGATGAGATAGTGGCACATTATTTCATGGAAAAGTAGGAGATTTTGGGGTACGATTGGTCAGATGAAGAGAAAGTCAGCTTTGATCCCTATGAAGATGACTTGTTGGGAGACTCAGCTGGAGTTTGCATGGTAGACACTAGAGGATCTCTTCTCATGGAACAACAAGCCATGGAAGGGGATGAGGTTGATCAAGAAGACACCGCAAAGATCGCAAAGACACCTCACATCGGGCCGAGGCGATGATGAGATGGATAGGATGGCACAATAGTTAGAGGACTTGTTAGTAGTAGTTTCAGCACTTTAGAAATAAGCCCCATAAGTTCATCCTACAATAGTCGATATCCGTCAGCTTGAGTTAGTGCATGTCTTAGACCCAGCCAAGAATTTACCTCCTATTGAGCAAGGTAGCACTAGCATGTATAGGAAGGTAGTGGAAAGTACCGCCAAACAAGAAAAAGAGATAAAATCCATGTTTCAGCAGCAAGTGAAGGAAGCATTGGCTCAAGCTTGGGGAGGATCATCAGTTCTAAAGGGTAGACCCTACCCGAAGAAATTTGATGCTATCCAATATTTCAAGGGTTTCATGCCACCTTCTTTCAAAAGCTTTGATTGCAATCGGAACCCAAGGCAGCACATAGCACACTTTAGGGCTAATTATTACAACATCGGTGGCAGCGACGCTTTGCTTTTCCATATTTTTGTTAGTAGCCTAGCAGGTATTGCTTTTGATTGGTATGTTGAACTGCTCAACAGTTCAGTAAAGATATTTACTGAGTTAGAGCAACTCTTCATCAAGAGATTTGCTATAGCTTAGCAAAAGGTTACTGTAGGTGAATTCATTATAGCACAATAACACCCCGGTGAATCCCTTGTTGATTATATTCTTCGATGGCATAACCTGAGTATGAAGTGCGAACCATAGCAATTTGAACAACATGTCATTGAGATTTTTTTGAAGAATATCCATGGCCCGATTGCCTTCATTCTTAAGAGCTTTATGATCAAGCTATTTGAGAATTTAATCAATAAGACAGCTAGTCTACAAGGAGAGGCCAAACTATTACTTTTTCAAGATCAGTTGCCTAAGAAGAAGCCATAAAAGGTCTATGAGAATAAACCAGGACTAGTAGGATTGATTGAAGAGGGATCAGAGATCGAGAGCCACAACCTCATCTACCTCCTTTTCCACCACCGAGGCAGTCCTACTGGCCTCCACAGCAGCCTCCATGGCCAACACCACCACCGCCTCAACCATACCACCATCAATAATGGCATGCATATCCGCCGCCATGTAGCTATGGTCCACCTACTCTTTTAGATAAGTTAAAGAAACCATGTTCTTTTAAGAGGAAGGTAATCAAGAAGATCTTTAAGAACCTCTTAAAGAAACCTGATTTTTAGCTACCGAGCCTAGGAGACCGGAGGAAGTAGGCAAAAGTCATGATCCAAACTTTTTCCCTTACCACCGTATGCTTGGCCACATTTTGGAGGATTGCTTCACATTCAAGGATTGGCTTGAACATAGTTTTAAGACTGGTGTTGTAGTTTTTCCAAAGGAATACTTTGTGGAATAACCATTCAACTCCATTAGGGTAATCCTTGGGGATACATGTGATCCTACCAAAATTAAGGAAGGTTGGGATATTTCTCTATCCAAAACCTTTAAGAAGATCATCTAGAAGATCAAGAAGCTTTCCTTGTAGGTGCCTGAGTCCGCTCAAACCTCTAACATCAAGGAAGGTTTGCAAGTTACCAGTGCCAACTCGAGGAAAGGGGGAGCTTAGCAGCAATAGAATTTGTCAGCCTGGGATAACCCATTAGCACAGCCACAGATCGTGTCCAACCTCCAGCCTACAGTTGCAGGTACCACATCGATGACTTCTTCCATTTCAACTAGCTCTACTTATTCTACTAGTAGAACTCTTGTATTGGCAAATAAGGGCATCAAATCCCTTATCTCACTCACTTTACTTGATTTATACTTTGTACCTCCAAAAAATTCTAAGAAATTGAAGAATAAAGCTAGTTTGAATTATATCTGGGTTAGTTCTGATAGGTTATCTTCTTCTATTCCTAATGATAACTCTTCAAGTAAAAATAATTATAACAATTTTAATCTTCCTCTTTTTAATTCAGAGTTGGACTTTCCAACTCTGAATATTATGGGTTCACCTCTTGAGATAAACTTGGAATCACCCGATTCTGAGGGTCCCATAGGAAAAGCTGTAGATGAGCCTGATGAGCAGGTAGAACCTTCCATTACCCTGCCATAATAGATCATCGAAGTTAACCTCCATAGTGGAAAGGTTCTACCTCCTAGGGCAACACCTCAAGATAGAGGGAAATAATTCATTGATATAGAAGATCAAGAAGCCCTTCCACAGGATGCTCCACCCTTGGATATGCTTATTGAGGACTAGCCGATGGTGGACTACAATGTCCTTTCTAATCTAAGAAAGTTGTCATCTAAGCTAAGCATATATGATGCCCTTGTCTTATCCAAAGAGAAAAGGGAATCACTAATCAAGGCTCTCCTTGATCCCGAAATATGCTTAGCTCAGTTGACCGCTACAAGTGAGAAAGCACATTATACAAAAGAAGCTCAGGGGATCACCTTCACAAATGAAGACCTCCTTCTGGGGACTTGGAGCACAACTGTCCCTTCTACATCATAGTTGATATGGACAGGTTCAGACTTGATAGAGTTCTCATGAATTTTGGTGCATCGATGAACATTATGAGTCTAAAGATCCTTGCCTATTTGAGGATCAACATCTCCATATCCGAGGAGATCGGATGATGTTGAGAGGATTCAATGATCAGGGTGAGTGGGCTTTAGGTTCTATAGTGGTACCTTTGGAGATAGGTGACTAAAAGATTGAAGCCAAGTTTTACATTATTGATTCGAATACTTCACTCATTGCTTTGCTTGGTAGGTCTTGGATACATCAGAACAAGATCATTCCATCCTCCCTCCATCAGTGCATCAAGTTCAAAAAAAAAGGAATTGAGTATCAAGAGATGAAAAGCCATTTTAGAGAGGTTGAGATTTATGAGGATGCGACCTACTATCTTCCTTAAAACACCCTTTCTCATGAACTTGGACAAAATTCAAATGCAAAATCAAAAGAAAAAGAAAATGAAGAAAAAGAAAAGATAAAAGAAAATGAAAATAAAAATAAAAGTCCAAGTGAAAAAGAAAGGGGAATTGAAGAAGAAATAGATCTCAATATCATATTCCACCCAGAGTTCATTCCGTCATATGGACATGTGGGTAGGATCGCTCAACCTCCATTAGGCAGAGGTAGAGGTAGAAATAGAGATAGTTGTAGAGATGGGGACCCCCTAGTTGGCCATCAGCCAATAGAGGTCGTGTTCTAGTTCATAGGAGTACCCTTATTATTCACATAGACTTGAAAATCCAGTTCAGAGGATGAATCTAATGTGATTAGTATACCAGTCAACCCCATTCAGCTGGTTCCATTGGAGGTGACTTTCAATCCAAACAGAGATAAAGACCAAGCCTCCAAACAAAGCAAAGTATTTGAATCTTATTTATGTGAAACTATTAGGCAGCAGTTGGGAACCTTAGCTCTAACATCACTTACATCTCAGAAAATTGAAGGTTTGGTAGTAAAGGAAGTCCCTAAGTCTTCCAATGACATGAAGTAGAAGAAGTTTTTTTTGGGATCATCATCCTCAAGTCTTGAAGTTGGTGTAGAACTTGAGGAGGATACTTTTAAAAAATTAATGAAATTACCATTTGATTTTTACTCGCCTTATGTTCAAAATCTTATACATAAAGGTTTCGTTCCTCATACATGGTCCAACCACAAGTCAGAGTACCTTAAAAAGCTATGGAACAATACAAGCAGGGAAGCACAATTAAGAGCAGGACTAGGATTTGGTACATTGGGTCTAGTCGATGACGACGATTACTTCTTAGTTGTTACCAATCATTTGGAGTCTGATAGTTTCTTCTCACCCAACACCAACTCTTATGAGAATGTGTGTTTAAAACCTTCAAATGATCCAGATGATCTTCGAGTCAAAGAGGCACCGCCAAAGTTTGAAGAGGAGATTCATTCAATAATAGACAAGCTTAAAGAAATCAATCTCGGGATAGAAAAAAATCCACGCCCAACATCCATCAGTTCGTTGCTGAATGAAGAAGAAACCAATGACTTAGTTAGGCTATTGACTGAGTTTAAAGACTGCTTTGCATGGAGTTATGAAGAGATCCCCAGATTATCTCCTGATGTAGCAGTCCACAGGTTAACAGTAGATCCTAACGTTACCCCTATCAAGCAAACTCCTAGATGCATGCTATTAGAAATTAAACAACAGGTTATTTTTGAAGTCAAGAAGCTGGTCGATGCTAGATTTATCAGGGAAGAAAAATATCCTACTTGGTTAGCTAGTGTCACACAAGTTAAGAAGAAGAATGACCAAATTTGCATATGTATCGATTTTAGGGACTTAAACAAGGCATGTCCTAAGGATGAGTTTCCTCTTCCTATACCAAAATTAATGGTGGACATTGCCTCATCTCATGCAATCTTCTCTTTCATGGATGGGTCATTTGGCTATAACCAAATTAAGATGTCTCCTGAAGATGAAAGAAACATTGCTTTGCGAACCCTGATTAGAATCTTTTATTATAGAGTCATGCCTTTCGGCCTTAAAAATATTGGTGCTACATACCAATGGGTTATGACTCAGATCTTCAATGAACTCATCCATCATCAGGTTGAGTGCTACATTGATGATCTAGTAGTCAAGAGTAGAGAAAAGGAAGACCACCTCTTTGACTTGAGAGTAGCTTTTGAATGATTAAGACATTATAACCTCAAAATGAATCCCCTGAAGTGTGCATTCGGAGTAGCTTCAGAGAAATTACATGGGTTTATTGTTCGACACCAAGGAATAGAAATAGATCCTGAAAATATTAAAGCTATCTTCGAAATGCCACCTCCTAAGAGTTTAACTCAACTCATGTCCTTTCAAGGACAGCTAGCGTATCTAAGATGCTTTATCTCCAACTTATCAAGGAGATGCAAGCCATTTTCAGCACTTGTCAAAAAGGATGCCAAGTTCAAGTGGGATTATAAGTGTCAGCATGCCTTCGAAGACATCAAGCAGTATTTGGTGAAGCCGCCAGTTCTAGTAGCCTATATGTCGGGTAGGCCACTCATCCTCTACACTGTTGCATTAGATGACTATCTGGCTCTGGCCCAAGCCACAAAGGGGAAAGCGCCTCTACTACCAATCATCCGATCCCCATAAGTGAACTATCCACCTATTGAAAAATATTGCCTAGCTTTGATCTTTGCTTCTCAGAAGCTTTGGTATTATATGCTTTCTCATAAGGTGAACTTGATCTCCAGAATAAATTCAGTGCAATATCTCATAACACGGCCAACGCTATTCGGATGTTTGGCTCGCTAGTCCATGATACTCTCGTAGTTCAATATTACATTCGTACCCCTCCATGTAGTAAAAAGACAGGCAATAGCAGATTTCTTGACAGCACACCCACTTCCTGCTGATTCTCTACTTAGTGACGATCTCCCTGATGAACAAATCATGAACCTAGGGAAGGCCAGCAACTGCCGATGGGAGATGTATTTTGATGGTGCAGCTTCTTTTCTTAAAGGTGAAGCTCTGTGATCTATTCTCTTAGAAAAAGTAGGGGTAGGAATAGTTCTCCTAACTCCAAACTGTGATGTGATGAGATTCTCACACTATCTATCCAACCGTTGCACCAATAACAAAGTTGAGTATGAGGCTTTGATTGTTAGTCTAGAGTTAGACATCACTATTAATGTCAAGAGCATCAACATCTTTGGAGATTCTGAATTGGTCATCAATCAGATTATCAGGTCCTACCAGGTCCTCAAACCAAGCTTTGTCATTACTACGAGTATAACATGAATTTGTTGACCCAAATCTCCAAAGTTATCATCTACAAGGTTCCCCGAGCAGAGAATGCAGTAGTAGATGCTTTGACCAAACTTGCCACAGAATTGGCATGTCTGAAAGATGAGTTTATTTCAATAAGAGTCCAAAATAGACAAGTCCTATCTATTATTAATGTTGAACTCATTGAGAGACTTTCTATTGAAGGGGCGGTTGTCATTGCCAAAATGGACAAGGAGCTAGATTGGAGGCAACCATTCATAAATTACTTGAACACCAGCAAACTACCTCAAGAAAGGTCACAAGCCCATCAGGTGAAACAGAGAGCTCTCTCCTACGCTCTTGTTGATTGCGCCCAGTACTGTTGATCCTTTTGACCAAATGTGGTTATGTTGTTTAAACAAACACAAAGCCAAAGATAGACTATCCCAGTAATCAATTTTGTTATAGGAGGATGTGAGTCCCCACGCTTTCTTCCTAGGCTGATTATTGCAAACCGATGGGCACCTCAGGTTGGATGATGTTCGCTATACTGACAGTGACTCACCCAGTAGATACAACACTCTTACCAAATGTGAGTCCCTATGCTTTCTCTTTGAGTTGGCCACCGAATACCTATTGGATATGACTAGCCATGTCATCTTCTCTAGGGTGTTGGACTAAGCCCTTAGCGGCCCCTATCCTTACAGGCACTCTATTTGGATCAGGTCCTTTACGACTCTATTTAGACACTACCCGGGTTACTCTTGGATTAGACAGTCCCCCTTTCTTAGTAACCACCCATGTGATTAGAGAATTTGTTCAGCGGATGCGCAGATTCTCCATCAATAAATCTGAGATAGGTCTAGGCTGATACAAGCTCCTTCTCATTTTGATCCCTCACAAACTAACAGGGTCCATTATAAAACAAACTAAATAAACCATACAAATAAAATTATTTTGCTTGTGGATTAGGATTCAAACCCTCAAAGGGCCCCTTTTCCCAAGCAAGCATCTTATCTTTAAGGCAGTGTTAGCAGAACTCCCTGTAGGAATTGTTGACTACCTGAGTTGAGATAAGTCCCCATGTCAGCACTCACTCCGTAGTCGCCCCTAGGTCGGGCTCAACCTATTTTTCCGCAAGCAGGTTACCCCAGGCAGTCATTCTGCCTTGAAAGATGTAAGACTATGACGCTTTCTTTCTAGCATGATTATCGCAAACTGATGGGCAACCCTATGTCAGATTCGATTTGTTGCCCAAAGCAACCGATCACTCCAGTGGTCTTTTCTAGTGGATGATGTGAGTCTCCGAGCTTTCTTCCCTATAATTGATCATTACAAATTGAAAGGCACTCCTTTGGTTGGATTATTCTCCCATCGGTCGGGAAGCTACTCCCTTTGGTTTAGTAAATCTGAGATTGGTCTAGGCTGATATGAGCTCCATCTCAGTGTGATTCATCGTAAATCGATGGAATCCATCAAAATAAATAAATCTAAATAATGAAATTAATCTTGACTATCTTTGAGTTGATCTAAGTCCCCCAGCGGCATTCATTCAATAGTCAGCCCTAGGTTAGGTTCAATTTATTGTCTTGCCAATATATTACCCCAGCAACTGGTCTCTACTTTGGAGGATGTGAGTCTGCAATGCTTTCTTCCTAGTATAGTTGCTGCATTCCAAAAGGCATCCCTTTGGTTAGCTAGTCCTATTATATGATTAGTAGACTACCCCTTTAGATTGGTTGACCTGAGTTAGGTGTTGGCCTTCATGGCTCCTACTTAGTGCAGGCCATCACAAACCAACAGGGTTCATCTCAAGAATTCGAACTAAACAAAATTGAAACAAATTCACCCCTCTTCCCAAGAGAAACTTAAACAAATCTTTTTCTCCTCAGTGAGACTCATATCAAATCAAACATCTCATCCCCTTGTGGATGATTTGAACTTGCTTCCCTAGTGGAAAGTTCACACTCTATTCCTTAGTGGAGTCCTTCCCTCTCTTATGTCCTTGATATAAGTAGAGCCTCATTATACTAAGCTCTGGATTCTTTCTACACCTTGGGTTAGGGATAGACTATTTCTATTAGTGCTTGTGATCTTTTAGTGTTGTTCATCATTTTGGTCAACACCAATACGTGTGGTGTTCCTTGTTAGTCACACCACACCTATTGGGCGCCCTTTGTTGACCTCATTTTTAGAATGAGCTCTCAATCCCTTCATCCTAGACATAGGACTCCTCTTAGACTTTAAGAGTTCCTTAGTCTTAAGACACATCTAGGGATTAGGTGGGCACTCAACCTAGCCCTAGAGACTTAGAAGTGTTAGCCATAGGAATAGGTCATGCCTTAGGGGTGTTAGGAAAATTTACTTACCCTTGGCTTGAACAATTCCTCACCTTCCATCCTCAAGTCAAACTCCAAATAAATCTTATTTTATTTTTTCCAAACTCAAATCAAATCTGTGATTGAAATTCATAATTGAAACCCATGAATGAAATTCCTAAGTCCAATTCTTTCCTAAGTCCTTAATCTTTTCTTAAGGACTTAGCCAAAATCATGATCAAATCCAAATCAAATCCTTGATATTTTTTCATAATTCATTTATATTCACATATATAAAAGAAATATAAATTCAAATCAATCAAACTAAACTCAAAATTCAAAATCAATTCATGAAATTTCCTAAGTCCCTTAATTTCCTTCTTAATGGACTTAGCTTAAATCATGATCAAATCAATTAAAATTCATGGGAGTTTCTCATTACTCATTTATATTCACATATATAAATGAAATATAAATATAAATCAATCAAACTAAATTCAAAAATTCAAACTTCAAACTCCAAAACTTCTTAAGTCCTTTAAATTCCCTTTTAATGGACTTAGCCTAAATCATGATCAAATCACTCCAAATTCATGAAATTTTCACATAATCCATTTATATTCTCATTTATATTCACATATATGAATGAAATATAAATTCAAACAATCAAAACCAATTCCAAAAATCAAACTCAAATTCATTCAAAATCCAACCTAAGCCTTTCAAGTCAAAATCTTGAACTTAGCCAAATCAACTTCAAATCAAGCCAAACTCTTGATTATCCTTCATGATTCAATCAACCCTACAATCATGAATCCATGTATAAATGCAAACTTCAATCACCAAACCAAAAATCAATTCAAAAATCAAAGCCAAAATCCCTTCATATTCTTCCTTTTAATATGAAATTGTCAAATAGATCAAAACCCGTTTGACTTCAAACCACTTGCAAATGGATTTATATTTCAATCATAAGTCCATTTACAAGTTCAATCAAACTCAAATCAAGCTTTGACCAAGCCATTTGACGCACTTAGGCTCACTTGACCCATTTGACCTAAATGAAGTCATATGAGCCAAACTCAAAACAAAACCAAATTGAATCAAACCAAAATCACCCAAACATTTCAAATGGTCATATGAACTTGACCCAACCCTTGGTTTGACCCAATTTGACCAATTGGTCAACTTGACCCAAGTTGACTCATTTTGACCTAAATTGGTCACATGAGTCAAACCTTATCATATGAATTCCAAATCTCATGAAACTTGGCCAAACATATTTTCTCCACATACCCAACATATCCAAATTAAAAAATAAGTCAAATGACCATTTTACCCTTAGTCCATAAAACAATTTTTGGTCTAATCCATGGGTAATTTGGTCAAGCCCTCTTCATATCAACTTGATACCTTCCTAATAGCTCAAGTGGACCCAATGAAAAGTGGTGCACCCAACCCAATGGGTTTGGGTCAGCCCAAATGGAACCAAGGCTACCCCCTAGCTCAAATTGGCTAATTCAAAATCCTCCTTCCACCCAATTTGAAGCACATGGGAGGTTACCAATCCACTTAAGACCTCGAATCGACCATGTGCAAAGATCTAATAGCCTAAACAACCCTCTCCATATGGTCAATTGGAACAAAATGGCAAGCTATGTGTTGACCATCCGATTGCAATAGGGGGAGATATACTCCCCCTAATTCAATTAGAATTGATGATCCTCACATTCGATTGAGTACTAGAGAGAGTTAGGAACCATCAGAGAGCATTCCTTAGCTTTCTAAGAGGGATTTGAATCTTAGCTTTCATGATTTTCTTCCTTAGACAATAAGGGAGCTCATCTCAATTCCCAAGTCCTTCCATACTTAAATTCAATGCAATTACCTTTGCACACTCCATCAGTGGATCAAGTCAAGTGCACCTAAGCACTCCCTCAAGTTCCCAAAGCAAGGATGAAGTGAATTGGATCAAAGCCGCAAAGGGGAGCAAGTGGTGTTGGTCCATAGAGAGATCTACTCAATCCCAAGGCTTGAAACTTTCAACAGGGCTTCGTCTCCACTAGACAAAGCTACCTCATCGAGCTCGAGCGTCGGTGAGGTATGGAATTTTTTGACCACTTAGCTTAGGAGGTGTTGGTCCTTTGTCAAATAAATGTTCATGGCCTATAAAATCCACCGTTGGATAGGTTTGCAATTATGCTTAGATGGTGTGGGTATAATCTCATTCCAATCTGAGCTCAATCAAGCTCGGATCTTCCCTTAGATCATAGAAGACCTCCATTGATCCTCCGAGAAGAACTAAGGCGATCCTGGCCATCCATCCACGCATTTTGGATGGATGGCCAAGATTAATTGCACATTTTAGAAATGATTTATCCCTTTTAAAACCACGGGATGATCCCTGGCCGTTCGATCCTTGGTCGAATGACAAGGATCAAACGCATCCCATCGCCACCCTGATGCAACGTTTAAGTGAATAGCTCATAGTGCGACACATGTAAAGCGTGATGACCACCGCCGCCACATGTCACGCTATGAGCTAAGGGGATTGGTTAGGGCTTTAATTAATTTTAATTAATCTCCTAACCTTCAAAAATTTATATCTCCTTCAATAAAATTAAGAAAAATATGAGATAAAATTTTATGGAAAGATAATTCAACCTAGAATATTTTAAAAATAATATCAATGTATTTTAAGTTACACTTTTCTCTTATTTTGGGATTTAAGGGAAATCTTATTTTACTAATTACTTCTTAATTAATCCTCTGATTAATCCCAAACTTCTCGGGTATGTTTTGAGGGATGGCCTCTGCCTCCCCTAATTTTTTTGGTATTTATTTAAGGCTTAATTGGAGGAATTGCAAGTGTATTTTATAATTACTCCATTAATGTAATTAAGGATAATTGAGATTTGGATTAGTGTTTTAACCCCTCATTAGAGTTGATTAAGGTTTGATTCAGTGAATAGGAGGCTTAGGAAATAATTTTGGAGTATTTTCCCCAAGCTATTCCCTAAACCCCCTTTCTTTCCATAATCCTCTCTTAATTAAGGGTTAATTCAATAATTATCCCCTTAATTAATTTCTAAAATTTCTAAAACTTTCCAGAACTTAATTAATCCACTTTGGGTAGATGCTTAGGTATTTAATAGCCTAAGTTTAACTAAGGAAACCAAAACTCACTTCACATGTGTGAGGGGTGTTTTTGAAATTACTTAAGTTAAACCCCTTAGCATAACTAATAATTAATCATGAGCCAAATTGCAATAGGCCCTTTTCTTCTTAGGTGCATTGCAAGTTTAGATTCCTTGTGAGTTTTTATGTCATCTCATTGGCTCATAATAACTTGGTTAACTATGCTAAGGTGGTGTAGGTAAGGGTTAATTAACTTGTTTAATTCATACCTTAACCTAATTAATATATAAAAATGAATATACTCATCTAAAAATTGAACAAAAATATCAAATATGTGTCAGAATGGGTTAGGAACAGCAAACTCAACTCACATTTTTAAAATTAAATCAAACTTAAGTTCAAATAAAAATCACATTGAATAAACTTTCATTTAAGCCTTCTTATTTCATAAGATTGTCTTTAGGATTTAATTGAAGTGAATGTATATACATGCTTTCATTGCTTTGATTCTTTCCCCAACATGTTAAATTTGTTTGTCATGTGATTTCATGCATTCATATTTTTCAAAATTCAAATTTAAAATGAAATAGTTTAGTTTATGTCAAAATTGCATGTGTTGGCTTAAGTAATAAAATGAGTGGCTAATATCACTACTAAATTCAAATTATTAAAACATATAAATCAAATGCCTAAAACTGAAAGTGTGATACTTATATTTAATTATAAGCTTGCATGTGAGAGAATATAAGGATGTGCTTAGTATAGGTTTCCCTTCTCTCTTATTTTAGTATAGTTTTGAATAGGAGTTGGTAAGATGTATGGTTCAATTGAAAAGAACCTAACACTTGTCTAATTTCATGCCCTATTCATTCCTATACTAACTATTATGAAGGGTTACCTATGCTTGCACACATAAATTGCATAAACAAAATGAATCAACCAATACAACTTTTTTCATTCATTTCTTTTATACTCATGTTTGTATTTAAGGAAAGTGGTATATTAGTCTAGACAACCCCAAGACTGTGAGGCTTTAGGTAGGCCTAAGTAGGTCTTGTACCTTACACCTTTGGTATGCATTTCTTACTTTCATGTGTATATGTGAAAATTAGATAAGAAATACCTTTTCTACTTAGTGAAAATTATGCATCTTAAACTTCCAAATTTTCTTAAATGAATTACTTAGCATGAATCATAAAGTGTGTTAAACATTCTCATTTCTATGTATAGATATGCTTAGGATTTATTCTTATGCATGTTATACATGTTGGGAAAGAAGTGAAGTAATGTATGTTTTGTGAATTTGGTTCATTTCATTTAATTTAAAATGTCTTTCTTTTTGAATGGGTTTGTTTAGAGTTCATCTAGGATTAATTAAAAGACTTAATCAAAACATTCACTAAACAAAACTGAAATGTGAATCCACTTTAGAAATTACTTAGGTTAGGGAAGAAAAGAGAAGTTCTCTTCTCTTTCCCTCTCTTTATAACTTAATAATTAATTGTAGGATTCACTTGAACCTAATCAAAACATGAAATAAAATCAATCTAAAATAATTAAATAACTTAAATGAAACCCTCCTCTAAGTTGAACATGCTTCACACTTAGAAAATTCTAACTTAAAGCCATAGCTAAGCATACCACACAAACCTTCAAAGCACACACATTAGCCTAAGTCACCACTTTTACCTTTAGGTTAGGGTGGTGCATGGTTTGATGTTTGTTTTGTTTTGTGAGATATGTTTTAGACTGGATGTTATGATGTATACTCATAGAATGAATGGTAGGGTAATCTTAGTCTAACCATTATTTTCTACAAGGGATTATGCTTAAGGGATGCTATAATAAAAATATAAATTCTTTTACTTGCAAGTGCTTATACCCCTAAGCATAATCCAATTGGATAGGTGGACTTAGTCACCCATGTGTGGGGTGATAAGTCCAATTTATATGCTTGGGATTTGTGTGATTTATTTTAGCTAATTTTTATTTTACAGGTGTTAGTTAGATTTCCATTCATTTTCTTTTCATGTAAATTTTTGCAATTAGGATTTTGGAATGATTGTTATGGGGATTAGGATGACCATTGGTCATAAGATCCTATCTTATGCACCATGTGAAGCCTTGGAGCATCCACCTTCCATCCAAAGAAGGAACCAAAGAAGAAAGAAGAAAGAAGAAGAAAGAAGAAAAGATGAATGAAGAAATGAAGCTTGAACACCCCCATAACAATGAATTCCTTGCTTAATTTAAATTTAATTCATTTGTAATCCAGGTTGTATAAGGGTAGAGCTTGGCTACCCAATTTGCTATTTTTGGGTTTGAGCGGTGGTGCCCGACCACAACAACCTTTTATTTTTTTTGTAATTAGCTTTATAAATTGATTGATGATTTGTTTAGCTTTTACATAAAGTGGCATCTTTTTCTAGTTTCTTCCTTGCTTTATGTATGGCCTGGATATGGATTAGACTCTTAGGAAAAAATAAATCTTTTACCAAACTTACTAACTCAAACTAAAAATAAAGAATTCATAACCTCACCTAAAGCTTAGGTTTAAAATGAAGATAAAAAAATTAGCAATCCCTTAGTTTGATGAGTATTTCTTTTACAATATCATGCACAAATGCATCTTATTTCACTCTTGATTGGAAGGCTTACACGTTTGTCAAAGAAACTTAGCTTGACCTTTGAGAGCCATAGTGGAAACACACCTCTTCCCTTCTCACTGATTTTGGCCAATAACTTTATTTCTCATGCATTAGGCATATGAATCCTATTAGCGTGAGTCAAAATAATTGTCCAAAAAAATAGCAAAATTGAAATATGAATTACATTTGATTTAGGTCATTTGAAGCATGTCCTCACATGATCTAGTCTCTTTAGGGAGTGAGTTTAAGGACTTAGTCTCTTTCTAAATAAATAACATCCTTACTTATCTTGCATAAGCATAAGACTTGCCAACATGTATTTAAAATCGTAGGAGGAGTTAATTAGTGGCCACCCCTAGATGGTTGTAAGTCCAAGCAGTCAGGTGGTTTGTCCTTTCTTGTGGAGGCAAACCAAGTACCCATTTTTGCCATATATTTAGGTTGTGCTTTCGACCCTCGCCAAAGCTCCCTAAATTTAGGTTTTGAGGTTGCTTCTCCCCATTGTGGGTCATAAGCATAATTTCTCACCACTTAAGCATTTTTATAATCTTGTGTTATGGAATCATAAGTCCAATATTTCTAATGAAAAATGCAACTCAAACAAATAAAATAAATTTCAAAAATGTAAATCTCAATCATAGGATAGTTTGAGATGCTCGATTGGTTTCCTAGCATCGTGAGCATCTCCTACTTATCTTTCTTTTGGCTTCGATAATAACTCCCCCACTTTGATCAATCCCATTTGGATCTTCAAAAATGAACCAATCGATTGATAGTCCTTTCCTATCAAAATTTTTGAAGACAATGATCATTTACCTTAATCGAGAGTTTTCTTAAGGAATTCTCATTCCTTAGGATGTAATTAACTATGGGAGCTTGTCCCTGTAGGGAACTTAATGAACCCGATTTAAAATAAACCTTTCTTTACTTTTTCTTGTAAAGTAGGGGAAGAATCTCTAGTAGATAGGCAGACCCATCATCCTTAGGAGTCCTTATTGAAATGATTAGGTCCATTAAAGAGTAGTGATTTCTACCTTTTGAGATAGTACACTATTCCTTGATGATGTACCCGATCACTTGAATAAGCACATCTACGGATCTGCGTGGCATCCCAAAAAGATGAATTTTTATATTCTTGCCTTTCTTCACCACAGATTTGAAGGTGAACATATAGAATTTTTTCTCCCACAATAGTCAAGATTAATTTTATTTTATTTTAAATTTGTTTTGATTATGATGGATCCCATTAGTTTATGATGGACTGCACTGAGCAGGGGCCATGGTGGCCTAGATCTAACTCAGATTTACCAATCTAAAGGTAGTAGTCTACCAACCACAAGGTAGGACTATCCAACCAAAAGGGTGCCTTTCAGTTTGCAATGGTCAAGTCTTAAGAAGAAAGCATGGAGACTCACATATTCTAAATAAGAAATCACTGGGGAGATCAGTTGGCAAGGTAATAAATCGAACCTAGCCTAAGGCTGACTATTGAGTGAATGTTGTTTGGGGACTTAGATTAGCTCAAAGATAGTCAAGATTAATTTTATTTTTCATTTTATTCTAATTATGATGGATCCCATCAGTTTATGATGGACTGCACTGAGTAGGGGCCATGAAGGCCTAGACCTAACTCAGACTTACCAATCTAAAGGGAGTAGTCTACCAACCATTAGGTGGGACTATCCAACCAAGGGGGTGCCTTTGGTGTGCAACAGCTATACTAGGAAGAAAGCATAATAGACTTACATCCTCCAAAGTAGGAACCAATTGTTGGGGTAATCTATTGGCAAGGAAATAGATTGAACCCAACCTAAGGCTGACTATTAAGTGAATGCCACTAGGGGACTTAGATCAACCCAAAGATAGTCAAGATTAATTTTATTTTCAATTTATTTTGATTATGATGGATCCCATCAATTTGCGATAGACAGCACTGAGTAGGGGCCATGGAGGCCTAGACCTAACTCAGACTTACCAATCTAAAGGGAGTAGTCTAGAAACCATAAGGTAGGGCTATCCAACCAAGGGGGTGCCTTTCGGTGTGTAGCAATTGTACTAGAAAGAAAGCATAATAGACTTACATTCTCCCAAGTAGGAACCAGTTGCTGGGGTAGTCTATTAGCAAGGTAACAGATTCAACCCAACATAGGGCTGACTATTAAGTGAATGCCACTGAGAGACTTACATCAACTCAAAGATAGTCAAGATTAATTTCATTTTTAGATTTGTTTTGATTATGATGGATCCCATTAGTTTGTGATGGACTGCACTAAGTAGGGGCCATGAAGGCCTAAGCCTAACTCAGATATATCAATCCAAAGGTGTAGTCTACCAACCAGAAGGTAGGACAATCCAACAAAGAGGGTGCCTTTCGATTTGCAATGGTCAAGTCTTAAGAAGAAAGCGCAGGGACTCACACCTTCCAAAATAAGGAAATAATTAGGGTGATCGGTTACTTTGGGCAACAAATCGGACCTGACCTAGGGCTGACTATTGAGTAAATGCCACTGGGGAACTTAAATCTACTCAAGGATAGTCAAGATTAATTTCATTTTTTTAGTTTATTTTGATGTATTTTGTTGGTTTGCAATGGATCAAACTAAGAAGGAGCTTATATTAGTCTAGACTTACCTCAGATTTACTGAACCAAAAGGACTAGCTTCCAGGCCAATGGGAGAGCTATCCGACCAAATGAGTGCCTTTTGATTAGCAATGATCAATTTAAGAGAAGAAATCTCAGAGACTCACATCTTCCACCATAAAAGACTACTAGGGTGATCGGTTACTTTGGGCAACAAATCGAATCTGACCTAGGGCTGCCCATCAGTTTGTGACAGTCATGCTAGAAAGAATGTGTCATAGTTTTATATCTTCCAAAGCAGAATGACTACTGGGGTAACCTGCTTGTGGCAAAATAGATTGAACCCAAACTAATGGCGACTATAAAGTGAGTACCAACCCAGGTATTTATCTCAACTCAAGTAGTCAAGCAATTCCTACAAGGAGTTCTGCTGACACTGTCCTAAAGATAGGATGTCTGCTTGGAAAAAGGGTCCCTTTAGGACTTGAATTCCTAATCCACAAGCGAATTAATTTGTTTGTTTTTTTAAATTTTTTAGCATGGACCCTGTTAGTTTGCGAGGGATCAAATTGGGAAGGAGTTTTTATTAGCCTAGACATATCTCAGATTTACTGAACCAAGGGAGAATCTACGCATTCACTGAACAAATTCTCTAACCACAAAGCTGGCTACTAGGAAAGGGAGACTATCCAATCCAAAAGTAATCCAGGTAGTGTCTAAATGGGGTGTCAAAAGATGTGATCCAAATAGAGTGCCCGCATGGGATGGGGCCGCTAAGGGCTTAATCTAAAACCCTAAAAAAGATGACATGGCTAGTCATATATATCAAATAAGTAATCGATGGCCAACTCAAGGAGAAAGCGTGGTGACTCACATCTACCTAGAGCGGTGTATCCACCTGGTGAGTCATTATCAGTATAGTGAACATCAACCAAACTAAGGTTCCCATCGGTTTGCAATAATCAGCCTAGGAAGAAAGCTCAGGGACTCACATCCTCCTATACCGGAACTGATTGCTAGGATAGTTTATCTTCAGCTCGATAGGTTCTATCCGACCTAGGGTGACTACTGAGTGAATGTCACTAAGAAAGTTATATCAACTCAAATGTAGTCAAGAAGAAAGGAGCCGCTTGGGGGACTTATCCTAAATCTCAAATATACTTGACCTAGTTAGATCATGATGATTAGTTTAAGAAGAAAGAATGGGGACTCACATCAGCTTAAACAAAATCAACACGAGGTAGCTTACTGGCTGGCCAGTGAAGTCTACCATACTAACAAGGCACTCATTAATTTGCAATGGTCAAGTTAGGAAGAAAGTGCAGAGACTTACTTCTTCTAAAGAAGTGACCACCGGGGTGACATACTAGCAACCCGACCTGGAGCAGCTAATGAGTGAGTGCCACAGGGGGCTTGCTCCCACATCAAAATAGCTCGGGATAAAAGATTTGTGTTTATTTCTGTTCATGTATTTAAAGGAAATAGGATGCTGGAGACTTTTTTTGGAGCGATGCCACCAGAATCACCACTAAGAAAGGATGTCGCTTGGGTTCTCTCACACCTAACTTAATTGTGTTAATCGAAATAGAATGCCTCTTGGGTTCTCTTACACCTATTCTAATAGTGCAATGAGATTTTATTTGTGTTGTGAAAGAAGGATAGGATGCCACTGGGAAACTCTTACACCTACCCTAAATACATCACGGTAGATTCGCAAGACAAGCAAACAACGCTTTGAAAGAAAGAAGATTTTGATGAAATGAAATCAGATTTTTGTTGACTGATAGAATTATTTTCAAACATGATTTATTTCATGGGTAATATTTCTTTAAATAGAGCCCATTAATTAGAAGCATTAGGTGTTCCCCTTTACAATCAATGAGCTGATAAGAGCCTCCTTAGTAGACCTTCTCTATGACATAGGGGCCTTCCCATGTCAGTTCAAACTTGCCTCCCATCTTTCAATGAGCAACAATTGTTCTTCTGAATGATCTTTTTAGAGATTTTGGATAAAGAGATATCCCAACCTTCTTTAGTTTTGGAAGGATCACAAGTATCCCCAAGGATTACCCTAATGGAAGTAGATGGTTGTTCCACAGGGTATTCCTTCGGGATAACTATAGCACCGATCTTGAAGCTATGTCCAAGCCAGTCCTTAAATGTGAAGCAATCCTCCAAAACATGACCTAGCATACGGTGGTAGCGGCAAAAGTTAGGATCATGGATTTTGTCCACTTTCATCGGTCTCCTAGCCTAGGGTAGCTGAAAATTAGGCTTCTTTAAGAGCCTCTTAAAGATCTTCCTGATTACCTCCCTCTTAAATGAATAAGGTTTGTTGAGCTTATCTAAAAGAGTCAGTGGATCATAGCTACCTTGCGATGGGTATGTGTGTCACAGCTCCTGATGGTATGGTTAAGGAGGCAGTGATGCTGGCCATGGAGGTTGTTGTGGAGGCCGGTAGGGCTGCCTCGGTGGTGGTAGAGGAGGTGGAAGCGAAGGCTACTGAGGTCGTGGTCTCTTGGACTGATCTCTAACTGATTTCTTCCCCTTATCTACCATTGTAACTGTTCTCAGCTTCTTCTTATATACCTTTTGCAGCTTTTCTTTGGGCAACTGGTCTTGAAAAGGCAACTATTAGGCCTCTCCTTGTAGACTAGCTGTCTTGTTGATTAGCTTCTCAAATATTTTGATCGTGAAGCCCTTAAGCATGAAGGTGACCGGGCCATAGATATTCTTTAGAAGAATCTCAATGACATGCTGCTCAGATAGTTATGGCTCACATTTCATACTCAAATTATACCATCTGAGAATACACTCAATAAGAGACTCACCTGGGTGTTGTTGTGCTACAACGAGATCGCCAACAGTAACCCTTTGCTGAGCTCCAGCAAATCTCTTGTTAAAAAGTTGCTCCAACTTAGCAAATATCTTTACTGAACTATTGGGAAGTTCAACATACCAATCAAAAGCTATCCCTACTAAGCTACTAATGAAGAGGCGGAATAGCAAAGCGTCACTGTCGCCAGCGTTGCAACAACTGGCCCTGAAGTGTGCAATATGTTTCTTCATGTTTCTATTGCCATCAAAACTCTTAAAGTAAGGTGGCACGAAACCCTTGGGATATTGGATTGCATAAAATTTCTTTGGGTAGGGTCTACCCTTTGGAACCTCCTCAGGCTTGAGCCAATGCTTCCTTCACTTACTTCTCAACCATAGATCTGATGTCGTTCTCCAATATGGAGGTACTTTCTACTACCTTCCTATACATGTTAGTGCTACCTTGTTCAACTGGAGGTAAGGTCTTGGCTGGGTCTAAAACATGCACTAACTCTGGCTGACTAATATCAGCTATAGTAAGATGAACTACTAAGGCTAGTTTCTGAAATACTGAGACTGCTGCTAACATCCTCAAGCTACCTCATCATCCTATCTATTTATTCATCTTTCTGCTTTAACTGATATCGAAGGTGTTGGGAAAATTGGGCTATGTCTTCTTTCTCAATCTCATCACCTTCCATGGCCGGCTGCTCTCTAAGGAGGGATCCCATGGTATTTATCTTGCAAATCTCGGCTGAGTCTCCCAATAAATCATCTTCATTGAGATCAAAGCTGATCTTCTCCTCAACAAACTAGTCATACCCCAGAATTTCTTTCTTTTTTATAAGATAATGTGCCACTATGTCCTCAAGATAATGATCAATCTAAATGGGCATAAATGATTTTGGCTGACCGGTACGATCACTGTCATGTATTGGGAGGCACCGGACCTCCCCTGCTGCTGAAGAATCAATCTCGTGAGGATTGTACTCATTAGAAGAGACACACTCCTGACTGTCACTGACTCTGAAAGGGGTGACACTCTTAGGAGGTTCTACTACCATTGGTACAACTGGGCTATCATTGTTATGGGGGTCTTCAAGCTTCATTTCTTCATTCTTCTTTTCTTCTTTCTTGTTTGGTTCCTTCTTTTGGATGGTTAAAAGGTGGTTACTCCAAAGGCTTCACATGGCACATAAGATGAGATCTTATGACCAATGCTCATCCAAATCCCCATAACAATCATTCCAAAAGCTTAATTATAAAAATACATGGAAAGGAAAAAAATCTAGCTAGCACCTGAAAAACAGAGATTAGCCAAATTAACCACACAAATCCTAAGCATATATATTGGACTTATCACCCCACACATGGGTGACTAAGTCCACCTGGCCTATTGGATTATGCTTAGGTGTTATTGACCTCATTTTTGGGATGAGCTCTCAACCCCTCCATCTTAGACATAGGACTTCTCTTATACTTTAAGAGTTCCTTAGTCTTAAGACACATCTAGTGATTAGGTGGACACTCAACCTAGCCCTAGAGACTTAGAAGAGTTAGTCATAGGAATAGGTCATGCCTTTGGGGTAATAGGAAAATTTGCCTACCCTATAGCTTGAACCACATTCCTTACTTCTTCCTTCAAGTCAAACTCCAAAGCAACATCAAACCTAAATCAATTCTAGCCTAATTGATTTTCTCCAAACTCAAATCAATGTCACATGATTGAAATCCATGATTGAATTCCAAGTTGAAATTCAAAAATCCAAATCTTGCCTAAGTCCTTTGATTTCCCTTCATGGACTTAGCCAAAATCATCTTCAAATCAATTCAAATTCATAAAATTTTCTCATAACTCATTTATATTCTCATATATATTCACATATATAAATGAAATATAAATTCAAATCAATCAAACTAAATTCAAAATTCAAGTTCAATTCACCAATATTTTCTAAGTCCTTTAATTCCCTCTTAAGGACTTAGCCTAAATCAAATCTAAATCAATTCAAATTCATGAAATTTTCTCATAACTCATTTATATTCTCATTTATATTAACATATATGAATGAAATATAAATTCAAATCAATCAAATGAAATCAAATTCAAAATTCAAGTTCAATTCACAAATCTTTCCTAAGTCACTTTAATTTTCTCTTAAGGACTTAGCCTAGATCATGATCAAATCACTTCAAATCCTTAAAATTTTCTCATAACTCATTTATGTTCTCATTTATATTCACATATATAAATGAAATATAAATTCAAATCAATCAAACTAAATTCAAAATCCAAGTCCAAATTCAATCAAGATCTAACCTAAGCCTTTCAAGTCAAATTCTTGAACTTAGCCAAATCAACTTCAAATCAAGCCAAACTCTTGATTTTTCTCCATGTTTCAATCAATCATACAATCATGAATCCAAATATAAATACAAACTTCAATCACTTAATCAAAACTCAATTCAAAAATCAAGCCAAAATCCATTTCATTTTCACCCTTTGAACTTGAAATTGTCAAATGAATCAGAACCCATTTGACTTCAAACCACTTGCAAAATGGATTTATATTTCAATCATAACTCCATATACAAGTTCAATCAAACTCAAATCAAGCTTTGACTAAGCCATTTGACCTACTTAGGCTCACTTGACCGAAAGTGACCTAAAGTACCCTTATGAGCCAAATTATAATCCTAACCAAATTGAATTGAATCAAACTCACCTAAGCCTATCATCATGATCAACAATCATCATGAGATGATCAATCACTCAAATTGGGTCAAACCAAGTCAAACCTAAGGGTTGACCAAGTCAACACTTAGCCAAAATGAAACCCAACATAGCCAAAATCCACCATAGGCCAAATTGATTGAAACCATTGATCTAAGTCCATTCATGACCAATGTTTGAACTTGAACAAGTCAACATTTAAGCCTAACCTAACCCAATTGGCCACTTGACCCAACTTGACCCAACTTGACCTAAAAAGTCAAAATGTGTCAAAACTTGATCTAAGCCAAATTGATTGAAACCAATGGGTCAAGTTCATTCTAAATCACTTGTTGAACTTAACCAAAGCCTCAATTGGCCAACTAGACCCAACCTAGCCCAATTGACCTTGAACCCAACTTGACCTAAAAGGGTCATATTGAGCCAAATTCAAACTTAACCAAAATTGATTGGAAACAAAGATATCAATCCACTTCATATGACTAACCAAACCTTGACCTACCCATGACCTAGCTCAAATAGCTCAAATGGGTCAAATTGGTCAACTTGATCCATTTGACCTAAATGAAGTCATATGAACCAAATTCAAACCTAAACCAAATTGAATCAAACCAAAGCCACAAAACATTTCAAATGGTCATATGAACTTGACCCAACCCTTGGTTTGATCCAATTTGACCAATTGGTCAACTTGACCCAAGTTGACCCATTTTGACCTAAATGGGTCAACATGAGCCAAACCATACTAAATGAACTCCAAATCCAATGAAACTTGGCCAAACCTATTATCTCAACATACCAAACATACCCAAATTCAAAAATTAGCGAAATAGTCATTTTACCCCTAGGCCATAGAGTACATTTTGGCCAATTCCACTAGGAATTTGGTCAAATCCTCTTCATACCTACTTGATACTCTCTTAATATATCAAGTGAACACTAAGGAGGGTGGTGCACCCAACCTAATGGGTGTGGGTCAGCCCAACTTGACCCAATGGTCAAACTAACCATGTGCATGGAAATGGCCACATGGGAATCATGCCTCCACCTGTTTGGAGCACATGGGGAGTTCATATTTCCACTCCTCTGGTCAAATCAAACTCAAGGACAGTCCTAACAGCTCAAACAACCCACTGAATCAAGGCAATTGGATCAAAATAGCAAGCATATGCTCGGCCGTCTGATTGCCAAAGGCGGAGATATACTCCCCCTAATTCATTTGAATCTTCATAGAGCCATAATTGATTGAGTGAAAGAGATTCATAGAAACCATTTGCAAGTGATCCTAAGCTTGCTAGAGGGAGATTCAATTTGCATCTTCTCATTTTTTTTTTCTTAAGTAAAAATAGGGGAGGTCCATTGAATTGCCAACTTTCTCCACACTCAAACTCCACTCAATTCCTTCTCAAAGCTTCATCAGAGAACCATGTCGAGTGCACCCATACTCTTTCCCAAGCTTCAAAGGTAGAGGAGGATTTCCCTAGACCAAAATTGAGCTCAAGCTAAGGAGGAGGTGACCCATAGGAAGATCCACTCATCCTCAGCCCCTCAAACTTTCAGCAAAGCTTCATCTCAACTAGACGAAGCTTCTCTAAGGGAATTGAGTGATAGTGATCACCTCTGGTGAGGTTAGCCATTTTTTGACCATTAAACTCAATGTGGTGTGGAGCTTTGTTAAAGAAATGTTAATGGCATAGGATCTTGACTGTTATATGTGATCTAGGATGCATGTTGATGGTGTGGGTTGAGTTGCATCCCAATCCGAGCTCAATTGAGCTCAGATCAAGGTCTCAAACTTGAACAGTCTCCATGGCTCACAGGAATTTGCATGGAAGTATCTTTGGTTGTCCATCCGTGCATTTTAGATGGACGACCAAGATTAAACCATGCTATATATCCTTTTTTTAATCCTCTGATCTGTGGCTTTAATCTGAACCATCTGATCCTTGATCGAATGGCTGAGGGAAAAGTGCATAGTGTTGCGCCACGTGGCTCTAAGATGTGACATTTTAAATAGCGAATGGGGAGGTACCACGTGTAAAGTGCGTGCCATATCAGCTATATGCGTGGAACCGTAGGATTAAGGATTTAATTAGGGATTTAAATAATTCCAATTAATTACCTAAACTTCTAAAATTCATATTTCAACATTAAAAAAATCAAAAAAATATGACATAAATTGAATTTGATAGATAATTTGATCTGGAATTTTATACAATTAATTCTAATCAATTTTGCACAGTGTCTTTCTATGATTTTGGGTTTTATTGAGAATATTAATTTGCTAGTTACCCTTTAATTAATCCACTAATTATTTCCAAACTTCTTGAGTACATTTTGGGGTATGACTTCTACCTCCCCTAATTTTCTTGGGATTTATTGGTGGCTTAATTGGGAAAATTCCTAATTCATTTCCTAATTACCCTCTTAATGTAATTAAGGTTAATTTAATCCTTTGTTGAAGTTGATTAAGCTCTATTTTAGTGAATAGGGGGTTTAGGGAATAATTTTGGGGTATTTCCCCTAAGATATTCCTTAAACCCTCTTTACTTCCTTAATCCTCTTTTAATTAAAGGGTTAATTCACTAATTACCCTTTTAATTAATTTCTTAAAATTCTAAAACTTCCCAGAACTCAATTAATCTGCCTAGAGTAGATGCTTAGGTGTTCGAGAGCCTAAGTACATTTAAAGAAATCAAGATTCAACTAATATATGTGAGGGATGTTTTGAAATTACTTAAGTTAAACCCCTTAGCTTAATTAATCATTAATCATGATCCAAATTGCATTAGGCCCTCTTCTTCTTAAGTGCATTACAAATTTAAATTCCTTATGAGGTTTTATGTCATCTCATTGGCTCATAATTGTTTGATTAATTATGCTAAGGTGATGCAGGTAAGGGGTAATTAATATGCTTAATTCATACCTTAACCTAATCAAAATATAAAATGAATCTAATCATCTAAAATTCAACAAAAATATCAAACACATGTGGGAATGGGTTAGGAACAACAAACTCAACTCACATTTTCCAAAATAAGTCAAATTCAAAATCAAACAAAAATCACATTAAACAAACTTTGATTTGCTTTAAGCTTTCTTATTTCATAAGATTGTCTTTAGGAATTAATTAAAGTGAATGTGTTTACATGATTTCATTACTTTAGTTCTTTTCTAATATGCTAAATATGTGTGTCATATGGTTTCATACATTCATGCTTTTCAAAAATCAAATTTAAAATAAAAATGTTTCATATATGTCAAATTCCATGTGTTGGCTAAAGTAAGAATATGAGAAGCTATTATCACTATTAAACCCAAATTATTTTCAAAATATATGGATCAATTATCAAAACTAAAAGTGTGTTACTTATATCTTACTTATATGTTTGCATGTGAGTAAAATATAAGGATGTGCTTAGTGTAGGTTTTCCTTCTTCTCTCTTTTAGTATAGTTTTGAATAGGATTTGACAAAGTGTATAGTTCATTTGAAAAGAACCTAACACTTGCCTAATTCTATATCATATTCATTCATATGCTATTACCTAATAAGGATACCTATACTAGTACATATAAATTATATAAAGAAAAGTAAATCAACCAACATAAACTTTTGCATTCTTTCTTTTCCATTCATTTCTTTTGTACACATGCTTGTATTTAAGGAAAGTGGTATATTAGTCTAGACAACCCCAGGATTTTGAGGTTTTAAGTAGCCCTAAGTAGGTCTTGTACCTTACACCCCTAGTTAATAATGGCGTCGTACTCACTTATACCTTTCAGACATTCATATGTGCATGTGAAAATTGGATAAGAAACCCCTTTGTTACCTAATGAAAATCATGCATCATAAGCATTCAAATTTTCTTAAATGAGCTACTTAGCATGCATCATAAAGTGTGATAAACATTCTCATTTGTATGTACAGATATGTTTAGGACTCATTCATATGCATGTTATACATGTTGGGAAAGAAATGAAGTGATGTATATTTTGTGAATTTAGGTCATTTTACATAATCTTAAAATGTCTTTCTTTTTTAATAGGTTCATTTAGAGTTCATCTAAACTTAGGATTAATTAAAACAAATAATAAAAATTCACTAAACAAAACTAAATATGAATCCACTTTAGAAATTACTTGGGTTAGGGAAGGAAAGAGAAGTTCTCTTCTCTTTCCCTCTTTTTATAACTTAGTAATTAATTGTAGGACTCATTTGAACCCAATCAAAACATAACAAATAAAATCAACCTAAAATAACTAAACCACTTACATAAAACTCTCCTCTAAGTTGAACATTCTTCACACTTAATAACTTAGGTAATTAAGTTCATTAACCCATTTTTGATTAAGCGGAAACATCTCCAATTAAGGAAATGAAATGGACTAAAGGAAAGAGATCAAGAAAGAGGCCTTGATCTCAATCTCTAAGCCATACACTTAATAACTTAGGCTCTGGTCTTTATATTTAAGCTTAACTAATTAGTTAAGCTACTTATTATTTCATTAATCCTTAATTAGATTAATTTCAAAAGAGAAGAGAACTTAGGAAGTGAATTAAAAACAAATATCTCAATCACATTCCCTAAGCTCCCTTACTGTTGAACAAAGGTAATTAAGCTTAAATAATTAATTAAAGCATTGTTCATTTACTAATCATCATTAATTAAATTAGAATAGTTATTAAGGCTTAATCAAGTAATTTTCCTAATTAAGCTACCAATAAAATCTCAAAAAATTAGGGGTCGTAGAGGCCATCTCGCTAAATAACCACAAAAAGTTTGAGATCAATTGGGTGATTAATTAAGGATTAATAAAACTAATTATGTTTTTAATAAAACCCTAATTAAGCCAAAATCACTATTCAAAATTAATTAATAATAAATTTCAAAAATTTTACTCTAAAATACCTTTAAAATGAGCCTAAGTTTGCATTTTTTTTTTGGATTTTTCTATAATTAGTTATGACTTTAGGAAGTTTCAGTATTAAAAATAGAATTAATTAGCTTGAATTAAATCCTTAATCCCATCGGGCCACGTGGTTGCTGACTCAGCATGCTTTCCATGTAGCATGATGGGATTGGTTATTTATGTTGTCACATATGCGTGCTAACTCAGTGGCGAAGGATGCATTTTCTCTATGGGCCATCCAATCTAAGATCGGACGATCGGGATTAAACCCATGATTTAGGCTAAACATTACAGAGAATCTAGCATGATCTAATCATAGCCATCTGATCATAGCCATGAAGGTGTCTCATTTGGCTTAGGAAGAGGTTTTTGGAAATTAGAACTTGGGGTTGATCATGGATTTCAATCATTTGGAATTTAGAATTGACTTGTGATTTGAAATTTGAATTTTAAATTTGAGATTTGGTTTTGAAAGAAGGAAGTAAGGATCGGGTTTAGGCTATAGCGTAAGCAATTCCTCCTAAATCTC
This sequence comes from Cymbidium sinense, assembly GCA_021442155.1. NCBI lineage: Eukaryota > Viridiplantae > Streptophyta > Magnoliopsida > Asparagales > Orchidaceae > Cymbidium > Cymbidium sinense. The sequence goes on from CM038223.1 coordinate 124,883,213, forward strand.
TAAAGCACTACCTATTCTTATGGATAACTCTTTTAAGTCTCTAGGATTAGGTTAAGTGTTCACTTAATCACTAGAAGTGTCTAAGAGCTAAGAAACTCTTAGTTTCTATAAGAGTCCTAGACCTATGATGAGGAAGTTGAAAGCTCACTTCAAAAGTGAGGTCAACAAAGGGCACCCAATAGGTGTGGTGTGACTGAAATGGCATGTCGCACGTATTGGTGTTGACCAAGATGATCAACAATGTCCAAAAGATTGCCAGCACTAATGAAAATGATCTACTCCTAAACTTGATGTGTAGAAGGAATCACGATCTTAGTGCAGTGCCACTCCACTCATGCCAAAGGCATAAGAGAGGAAGAAGGGATCCACCAAGGGATCAAACATGTGAACCTCCCACTAGGGAAACAGGTTTAAGTTATCCACTAGGGATAAAGATTTGAATTTGGATGCAAGATATGATTTAGGTAGAGTATCCACTAGGGTTTAAAATGTATAACCTTCCAGGGATAGATGCATGAACCTTCCACTAGGGAAGCAGGTTCAGGTTTATCCACTAGGGATAAGGAGGGTTTGATGAGATTTCTTTAAGGGTGCACTTACTAGGGAATGCAAGTTTGAATTGGGTTTGATTGACTCCACCCGGGAAGTCAAAATGATTGATGTCTGACTGGGGAGAATTTGATTTGATTTGTTGATTTATGATTTGGTGCTCCACTGGGGAGAGGATGTGATTTGATTATGAGGGAACATCTCCTAAATATGTGAGCTCACATCCACTAGGGATAAGATCAATTTGATTTGGACTCCACTGGAGGAAGGATGATAGATTTGAGGAGATGGACCCTATCGGTGTGCGATGGATCCACTAAGAAGGGGCTAATGTCAACCTCCACTAAGTTCATGATTTGTTCATCAGGGAGGTCATCACTAAGTGGAGATTCATCAGGAAGTGGGTAGGATACTAAGAAATCCATTGGTGCTTATCATTTTATCGCACGGAGGGGCATAAATAATGAGAGAATCATGGACCATCATGCCAAATGTTTGGATAGCCTTGGCCGTGTCATGAGATACTGTAGTTGATTGGTTCTGGAAATCAAGTTCACCTTATGATATAGCATATAGTGTCATAGCTTTTAAGATGCAAAGATCAAAGCTAGGCAATGTTTCTTAATAGGTGGGTAGTTCACTTCAGCAAGAATCAGATGACCGCTAAGGTAGTAGAGAGCACTCTCCTTCCCTTCATCACTGGCTTGGGCCAACAAAGTGTCGAGAGAGTCGTTCAATGCAGCAGTGTAGCAGCTTAACCAAATATTGCTTGATATCTTCAAAGGCATGTTGAAACTAGCCATCCCACTCTAACTTGGCATCATTTTTGATAAGTGCTAACAATGGCTTGCATCTCCCCGATAGGTAGGAAATAAAGCATCTTAGATATGCTAATCGTCCTTGGAAAGATTTGAGTTGAGTTAAACTTTTAGGAGGTATAATTTCTTAGATAGCTTTGATCTTTTCTAGATCTATTTCTATTCTCCGGTGTCAGACAATAAACCCAAGGAATTTCTCTGAAGCTACTTCGAATGCACACTTCAGGTGATTCATTTTAAGGTTATATTATCTTAACCGTTCAAAAACTACTCTCAAGTCAAAGAGATGATCTTTCTTTTCTCTGCTCTTGACTACTAAATCATCAACATTGCACTCAACCTGATGATGGATGAGTTCACTGAAGATCTGAGTCATGGCCCGTTGGTATGTAGCACCAGTATTTTTAAGGCCGAAAGGCATGACCCTATAACAAAAGATTTCGATCGTGGTTCGAAAGGTAGTGTTTCTTTCATCCTCGGGGGCCCTATTGATTTGGTTATAGCCAGATGACCCATCTATAAAGGAGAATACTACATGAGATGAGGTGATGTCCACCATTAATTCTAGTATAGGAAGAGGAAACTCATCCTTAGGACATGCCTTATTTAAGTTTCTAAAATTGATGCATATGTGAATTTAGCCAATCTTCTTCTTAATTGGGACAACACCGGCTAACCAAGTATGCTATTTTTCTTTCCTAATGAAATCAGCATCGATCAATTTCTTAACTTCAGAAATGACCTGTTGTTCGATTTCTAATTGCATGCGTCTAGGAGCTTGCTTGATAGGGTTAGCGCTAGGATCTAGTGCTAGTTTGTAGATTACTACGTCAGAAGATAATCCGGGTATCCCTTCATAACTCCATGCAAAGTAGTCCTTAAACTCAATCAATAGCCTAACTAAGTCATTAGTTTCTTCTTCATTCAGTAAAGAATTGATGTATGTCTGGCATGGATTTTCTTTTCTCCCGAGGTTGATTTCTTTAAACTTATTCATTATTGAATGGATCTCCTCTTCAAGTTCTGGCGGTACATCTTCGATTTGGAGATCATCTCGATCATCTAAAGTTTTAAAACACACATCCTCATAAAAGTTTTTTTGGTGTGAAAAGAACCTATCAGACTCCAGATGGTTGGTGACAACTAAGTAGTGATCAGCATCATCGATTAGACCCACTGTACTGAATCCTAGTCTTGATCTTGATCGTGCATCCCTGCCTGCGTTGTTCCATAGCTTTTTAAAGTACTCTAACCTGTGCTTAGACCATGAATAAAGAATCAAACCCTTCTTTGTAAGATTAAGAACACAAGGCGAGTACTAATCAAAAGTTAATTTCATTAATTATTTATATGAATTCTTCTCAAGTTCTTCTACATCAACTTCAAGACTTGAGGAGGATGATCTCAAAAGAATCTCTTCGGCTTCATGTCCTTGGAAGACTTAGGGACTTCCTTAACTACTAAACCTTCAACTTTTGAGATGAAAGTGAGGTTAGAGCCAAGGCTCCTAACTGCTACCTGATAGTTTTACATACTTCTGATTCGAATACATTGCTTTATCTGGAGGCGCAGTCTTCATCGATGTTCAGCTTGAGTGTCACCTCCAATGAAACCCACTGAGAGGGGTTGGCTAGTATGCTAATCACATTAGACTCATCCTTCGAGCTGGATTCCAAGTCTACGTGAATAGTAGGGGTACTCCTATAAACTAGAACATAACCCCTGTTGTTGATGGTCAACCAGGGGGTCTTCCACCTTTGGAATTGCCTCTGTTTCTACCTCTGGCTTTGCCTGGTGGAGGTTGAGTCATCCAACCCACATGTCCATATGATGGAATGAATTATGGGTGGAATGTGATATGTGGCTCTATTTTTTCTTTAATTTTCCTTTCTTGTTCACTTGGATTTTCATTTTTCTTTTGCTTTTTCTTATTCTTCATTTTCTTTTTCTTTTGAATTTGAATTTTGTTCAAGTTCACGAGAAAGGGTATTTTGGGGAAAATAGTAGGTCGCATCCTCATATATCTCAACCTCTCTATCTGAAAATAACTTTTCATCCCCTTTGACACAGTTCTCAATCTCATCCTTTCTGAACTTGATGTACTAATGAAGGGAGGATAGAATCATCTTATTCTGGTGTATCCAAGGCCTACCGAGCAAAGTGGTGAACGAAGTATTCAAATTAATGATATAAAACTTGGCTTCAATCTTCCAATCACCTATCTCCAAAGGTAACACTATGGAACCTAAAGCCCTATCGCTTTATTCATTAAATCCTCTCAACATCATTCGATCTCCTCAGAGTGTGGAGATGTCAATCCTCAAATAGGTAAGGGTCTTTAAACTCATAATATTTACCGACGCACCTGGATCAATGAGAACTCTGGCAAGTCTGAATTTGCCCATATCAACTGTAATTTAGAGGGGACAATTGTGCTTCATGTCCCCCAGAAGTAGGTCTTCATCTGTGAAGGTGATCCCCTGAGCTTCTCCGAAATAATTTACCTCCTCTCTAATAGCGGTCAACTGAGCTAAGCATATTTTAGGATCAAGAAGAGCCTTTATTAATGATTCCCTTATGTCTTTGGATAAGATAAGGGCATCATATATGCTTAGCTTAGATGGTAACTTTCTTAAGTGAGAGTGGACATTGTAGTCCACCTTGAGCTGATCCTCCATAAGCATATCCAAGGGTCGAGCATTCTGTGGAGGGGCTTCTCGATCCTCTGAACCATTGACTTGTTTCCCTCTATGTTGAGGTGCTGCCCTAGGAGGTAGAATCTTGCCACTACGGAGGTTGACTTCGGTGATCTCTTGTGGTAAGGTAATGGAAGGTTCTATCTGCTTGTCAGGCTCGCCTACAGCTTCTCCTATGGAACCCTCAGAATCAGATGATTCCAAGTCTATCTCAAGAGGTGAACCCGTAGTTTTCATAGTGGGAAAATCTAACTCTGAATTATAAATATGAAGATTAGAATTGTTATAGTTGTTGTTTAGACTTGAAGAGTTATTAGGAATAGATTCAAACAACCCATCAGAGACACATATATAATTCAAGCTATCTTTATTCTTTAATTTCTTGGATTTGATAGGAGGTACATAATAAAAATCAAGTAAAGTAAGAGGGGTGAAGGATTTGATGCCCTCATCCACCGATACAAGATGTCTACTAGAAGAAGAAGAGCTAGCTGAAGTAGCGGTAGTCGCTGATGTGGTAGCTACAACGGTGGACTAGGTCGGACTCGAGAGCCACCGGGCTATCTGCCGCACATGTTGTCGCTCGAGCTCCCCTTTCCTGTGTTGGCTCTAACAACTTGCAAACCGTCCTTGATGTTGAAGGTTTGAGTTGACTCAGGAACCTACAAAAAATGTTTCTTGATCTTCAAAACAATTTTCTTAGAGGATTTGGATAAGGAGATATCCCAACCTTCTTTGGTTTTGGAAGGATCGCAAGTATCCCCAAGGATTACCCTAATGGAACTAGATTATTATTCCACAAGGTATTCCTTCAAGATAACTATAGCATTAGTCTTGAAGCTATGTTCAAGCCAGTCCTTAAATGTGAAGCAATCTTCCAAAATATAACCTAGCATATAGTGATAGAGGTAAAAGTTAAGATCATGGCTTTTTCCCACTTTCTCTAGTCTCCTAGGTTCAAGTAGCTAAAAATTAGGCTTCTTTAAGAGATTCTTGAAGATCTTCCTGATTACCGCCCTCATAAATGAATAAGGATTTTTAAGAATATCCAAAAGAGTAGGTGAACCATAGCTACCTAGCGGCGAGTATGTGTACTGCTTCTATTGATGATATGGCTGAGGAGGAGGCAGTGTAGTCCATGAAGGTTGTTGTGGCGGCCGGTAGGGCTACCTCAGTGGTGGTAGAGGAGGTGGAAGCTACGACTGTGGAGCACGAGATCTCTCAAACTGCTCTATAGTCGATTGTTTCCCCTTATCTACTATTATATCTACCCCTGGTTTCTTCTTATATACCTTCTACGACTTTGGCTTTGTTGGTAGATCTAGAGAAGGTAACTGTTTGGCTTCTCCTTATAAGCAAGCCGCCTTATTGATTAATTTCTCAAAAGTTTTTATGGTGAAACCTTTGAGTATGAAGGAGACCAGACCATGGATATTCTTAAGCAGAATCTCGATAGCATGTTGTTCAGACAGCTGTGGTTCGTATTTCATACTCAAATTATGCCATCTGAGAATGTAATCAATGAGGGACTCACCAGGATTTTGTTGAAGCATAATGAGATCTCCAATAGTGACCCTTTGCTGAGCTCCAACAAACCTCTTGATAAAGAGTTGCTCCAACTCAGCAAAAGTCTTCACTGAATCATTGAGTAATTTAATGTACCAATCAAATGCTATACCCACTAAGCTACTGATGAAGAGACAAAAAAGCAAAGCATCACTGCAACCAGCATTGCAACAACTAGCTCTGAAATGTGCAATGTGCTACCTCAGGTTCCCACTACCATCAAAACTCTTGAAAGAACAAGGAACGAATCCCTTAGGATATTGGATTGCATCAAATTCTTCTGGGTAGGGTATATCCTTTAGAATTGATGATTCTCCTCGGGCCTGAGCCAACGCTTCTTTCACTTGCTGGTCAACCATGCAATTGATGTCTTTTTCTTCTATGGAGGTACTATCCACTACCTTCCTATACATGCTGGTGCTACCTTGCTCTACTGGACGTAAAGTCTTGACTGGATCTAAGACATGCACCAACTCTAGCTAACTGGTCTCAGCTATAGTACGATGGACTGCCGGTGCTTGGTTTTGAAGTACTAAGATAACTATTAATAGATCTTAGAGCCTCTTCTCCATCATATTTGTTTTTTCATCTTTCTGTTTTATCTACTGAATGAGGTGTTGGGTTGAGTAGGCTGTGTTTTCCTGCTCGGCCTCAACACCTTCCATAGTTTATTGCTCTCTAAGGAGGGATCCCCTGGTATCTACCATGCAAACCCCTGTTGAATCTCCCAATAAATCATCTTCATTGGGATCAAAGCTGATCTTCTCCTCATCAGACCAGTCATATCCTAGGATCTCTTTCTTCTCCATGAAATAATTGGCTACGATATCATCTAGAGAATGATTTTTTTGAACTGACATAAATGACTTTGGCTGACTGATGGTGGGATCACTATCATGTACTGCGAGGCACCGTACCTCCCCTACTGCTAGAGAGTTAACCCTATGAGGGCTATACTCACTGAGAGAAATATGCTCCTGACTGTCACTGAATCTGCATGGGGTGACACTCCTGGGAGACTCTATCATTATAGGTGCAAATAAGCTACCACCTTCTCCCTCGGCAACTGCTGTAATCATCTCAATGTCCTGCTATACTGGTGGTGGCGAAGGGATAACCACTATACTTCGAGGTCTCCATTCCTTCTTCACCACTACTGGGGCAGAAGGTCGAACAGCAGAGCTCGGCCTTTCCACAGTAGTTGATGTAGATAGGATGGGATCTCTTAGCCGTAGTCAGATAACCAACGTGGTCCTCTTCTCCCCAGATCTAGCCTTCATGGCCTTTTATGGAACTGGAGATGCTAGAACATCGATCGAAGATGGTGGATGGTGGGTAGAGCAGTGTGGTGGAGGCACCACCAACTCTCTCAGGATAGGAGATGCTCTCCTATGATGTGTGGTCCCCATGAACAAAATGTTATCGATATGATTTACGTGGGTAGCACACTAATCAAGAAAATCAATAAGTGTAGAGGCCGACTGACTAAATCTGCCTCTCCCTGGTGATATGAGCGAGGTATGGGCCTCCTGGCCCCTCTTCTAATATGCTTCCCCTGGGATAGCGGATCTCAAATCAAGCTGAGCCCCATCAGATCTTCTCTACTTTCTTCGGCGTAGAATAGATGGAGGCGGCATATGACCTCCTCTCCTCTCGACTAGTGGCTGGAATTGAACCGCTGGTGGAGGTGAAGCAGAAATCCTCCTGACATCCTCTCTGTCGAACCCAAATAAAGGATGGAACTAGTTTATTGTAATCAATGGGGAAACCAACATAGGCAACTCCTCAACAATAGACTGTGTGGCTACCTCCATCTCCCTAGCAATGTGAGTGTGGTACCGCTTTATAATGTGGTTCTTGTTTCTCTTTTGGGTCCTAGTAGGGCAAGTAGAGTAAGAGCCTGACTCAACCTCAAAAGTAGGGGAGATAATCCCCGGGTTAAGGGGAGCCTTCCCCTTTGAGGGTGCTAGTGAGTGGGTGCTAACCTAGGGCGACAACAGGCATGAGCACTAGCATTGTGATCTTTGTTGTGGAGAGCCACAACCTTCTCTTCATCGATGGAATCAAAATCACGATGGCATGTCGGCCAAAATGATCTCTATCCACATGCTCCTACTAATAGTCATGAGGAGGTCCCTCATGTCAGCCCCTCAAAGCCTCATCCAAAGTGGATGAGGGTGAATTAGGAAAGTTTGATCTAGGGCAAGATCCATCCCATGGGGAAAAGTGAACACATACTTGAGTGCTACCATTGAATCAAACTATACTAAGACTGAAAAAACTGACTTGAGCTAACTGTAACTGCAATGGCAAAAACAAACTTGAATCAAATTCTCTTGCTTTATTGATTTTCGATTTGAATTTAGAATTTGAACCCATACTCAACATCTTGAAAGTGCAAAGTCAGGCTTAAATGATTTAGAATAAATTTTGAGATTTGATTTAGAAAGAGAAATTTTTTGAATGTAGAACCCACTTTCAACAAATTTGGATATGTTGAAAATGGGTTCAAATATTTTTGAAGAGATGCTTCCATAGGTTCATATTTGAATTTTGATTTTGATTTTGAGGACCCTTTATTTAACAAATTTGGGTATGTTAAAGTAAAGGGTCAATTTGATTTTTGATTTGAGATTTTTGGAATCTACTCACTTAGCAAATTTGGATATGCTAAGTGGGGTGTTTGAAAATAATTTCTTCTTTTTTATTTGTTTGCTTTATTTTATGAATCATTTGTGATTTTAAAAATGTAATTCTCATTTAGCAAATTTGGGTATGCTAAATGAGGAATCCAAGTGTATTTTGATTTTGATTTTGGTTTGAAAATGGAGACTTCACTTTAGCAAATATGGTATGCTAAAAATGAAGTTCCAATGTGTTTCTTTAATTTTGTGAAATGGAGATTTCACTTAACAAATTTGAATATGCTAAACGAAATTCTAAAAATGTGTTTCAAATTTTTGTGTTTTGAAAAAAAGGGAGACTTCACTTTAGCAAATGGGGTATGCTAGAATGAAGTTCCAATGTGTTTTGAAAATTTTTTGAAATGGGAATTTCACTTAGCAAATTTGAGCATGCAAAATGAAATTCCAAAAATGTGTTTCAAATTTTGTTTTGAAAAATGGAGACTTCACTTTAGCAAATGTGGTATGATATAGTGAAGTTCCAATGTGTTTTCAAAAAATTTTGTTTTTGAAAATGGAAACTTCATTTTAACAAATGTGGTATGCTAGAATGAAGTTCCAAATGTGTTTTGAAAAATTTGTTTTTGAAAATGGAAACTTTATTTTAATAAATGTGGTATGCTAGAATGAAGTTCCAAATGTATTTTAAAATTTTTTTGTTTTGTTGATTTTGAGAAGAGAGATTTCCAGTTAATAAATTTAGGTATGTAAGATGTAGAACAATTATGTTTCATTTTTCAAAGATGTATTTTCATGTGTGATTATTGCTTTTCTTGAAAGAGGAAATTCCAACCTAATATATAAGTGGCATTTCAAAATAATGTCATTTTATTTGGAAGGAAATCTTCATTCAATAAATGAATGTTTATTTTTATTTTGATTGGAAATGAAACTTCCATTCAATAAATGTGAGTATATTCAATGGAGAGATTTCATATGTGCTTTTTTTGAAAGTTTTATTTTTGATTTTTGATTGGAAATGAAACTTCCATTCAATGAATGTGGGTATATTGAATGGAGAGGTTTCATATGTGCTTTTTGCAAACCTGGAAATTGCAACTTAACACATGTGAAATGTGTTGAGTGGAATTTCAAAGTTGTGATTCTGCTTGAAGATGTAATATCCATCCAACATATTTGAATGTATTGAATGGAAAGGCCCATCTTCAAATTTTTTGCTTTTTAAAAGTTTGTGATTGTTGAATTTTTATTTTTGAAATGTTTCTACATGTAACAATTAGAGGAAATTGTTAGATGTAGTGCAAATATTTTATTACGTGTATTTTCAAAAAAGTTCTTTTGGAAATTGAAGCTTTGCATAAAGGATTTATTTTTCTTTATTTTTAGAATGAACCTTTCCTTACAATAAAAATTGTAAGGAGGAAGTCTTTAATCATTTTCTTTTTATTAATTTTTTATTTTCACCCATTGGGGAACCCAATGAGGGTTTTAAGACTAACAAGGGGTGAGATCCTAAAACTTAAAGATGTTGGCTAGCTTAACGTAAGGATGAAATAAGCTAAATGCCAATGGAAAGAAAGATAGTCCTGGATTCACACAAAAGTATAAACCCACTATCGATACTTTGAGACAACGATCATTTACCAAAGATGGAGAGAGGAACCATCCCGAGTGGAGTCTCCAGAAAAATCTGTGGTAAAAATTTTTAAAATATATCTCTGCTTTCATCTATCCCCTTCCCTTTCAGAAAAAGAAGGACAAAATGAAAACAGAAATATATAAAATTATGCATTGTTGGGATGCCACACTGATCTACAGATGTTCTTATTAGGATGATCGGGTATGACATTGAGAAGAGGTATACTATCTCGAAAGATAGAAGTTACCACCCTACAATGGACCTAATCACATTGTTGGTAAAAAAATTCCCACACACATATAGAATCGACTTCAAATCTATGGCAAAAGGAGAGGCAAAGTTATATATGTGGAAATTCATTCTAGTAAGATGCCACGCAGATCCACAGATATACTTATTCAGGTGATCGGATATCTCATCAAGGTATAGTGTACTATCTCGTAAGACATAAATCACTACCCTTTAATGGAACCAATCACCTCAATAAGGACTCCTAAGGATGATTATGCATATGTGAGATATTCTTTCCCACTTTACATGAAAAGTAAAAGCGAGTTTATTTTTAAATGTTAGTTAAGTTCTCTACAAGGGCAAGCCCCCATAGTTAATTATATCCTAAGGGATGGGATCCCTTAGGAAAACTCTCGATTAAGGTAAATGATCGTTGTCTCAGAAGATTTCAATATGAAGAACTACCAATCGATTGGTTTATGTTTGATCAAAAGAAGAAGTTATTATCGAAGCCAAAATGAAAGATAAGTAGGAGATGTCCATGACGCTAAGAAACCTAGCAAGCATCTCAAACTATCCTATAGTTGGGCTTTATATTTTAGAAATTAATTTAGTTTGTTTGAGTTGTATTTTAGATTATAATTTTAGGACTTAAGATTCCTTAACACAAGATTAAGGAAATGCCTAAGAGGTGAGGATTTATGCTTATGGCCTGTAAAGAGGAAAAGCAACCTCAAAACATAAATCTAGGGAGCTTTGGTGAGGGTCGGAAGCACAACTTAAATCTAAGGCCAAAATGGATAATTGATTTTCCTCCATAAGAGAGGACAAACTACCTGATAGCTTGGACTTACAACTGCCTAGGGGTGGCTGCCAACTAACTCCTCCTATGATTTTAAATACATGTAAGCAAATTTTTATGCTTATACAAGATAGCTAGGCTATTATTATTTAGAAAGATACTAAGTCCTTAAATTCACTCCCTAAAGAGACTAGATCATGTAAAGGGACATGCTTCAAATGACCTAAATCTAATGCATTTCAAATTTCATTTTATTTCATTTTTGGACAATTATTTTGACTCAAGCTAATAGGATTTTTATGACTAATGCATGAGAAATAGGATTATTGGCCACAATCAGCGAGATGGGAGGAGGTGAGTTTCCACCACAACTCTCACAGGTCAAGCTGGGTTCTCTGGTAAAGATAGAAGCCCTCCAATCAAGAGTAAAATAAGATGATGTTGTGTATGATATTATAAAGAAAAGCTCATCTAGCTAAGGGGTTGTTAATTCTTTTATCTTGATTTTAAACCTAAGCTTTAGGTGAGGTTATGAGTTGCTTAATTTGAATTTGAATTATTAAGATGGGTAAAAGATTTATTATTTCCTAAAGAGCCTAATCCACATCGAGGCCATACATAAAGCAAGGAAGAAACTAAGAAAAGCATGCCACTTAATGCAAAAGCTAAATAAATCATCAATCAATTTATAAAGCTAATTGCAAAAAGAATAAATGGTCATTTGTAGGGTAGCCGAGCTCTATCCTTATACAACCCAGATTACAAATGATTCAAATTACAATTTAAGCGAAGGAATTCATTGTTATGGGGGTCTTCAAGCTTTATTCTTCTTTCTTCCTTCTTCTTTCTTCTTTTCTTCTTCTCTTCTTTCTTCTTTTGGATGGTTGGTAGGTGGATGCTCCAAGGCTTCACATGGTGCATAAGATGGGATCTTATGACCAATGTTCCTTTTAATCCCCATAACAAATCATTCCAAAATCCTAATTATAGAAATTTTTACATGAAAATGAAAAGTAAAAATCTAACTAACACCTGCAAAATAAAGGTTAGTTAAATCACACCCGCAAATCCAAGCGTATATTGGACTTATCACACATGGGTGACTAAGTCCACCTAGCATATGGATTATGCAAAGGGGTATAAGCACCTGCAAGCAAGAAAATATTTATATTTTTATTTATTAAAGCGCCCCTTAAGCACAATCCCTTGCAGAAAAGAATAGTTAGACTAAGCACGTCCTACCATTCATTCTATGAGCATACACCCTAACATCCAGTCTAAAACATTCATCATAAAATAAAACATAACATCAAACCATGCATCAATCTAACCTAAGGCTATAATTGGTGACTTAGGCTAATGTGTGTGCTTTTAAGGCTTGTGTGGTATGCTTAGCTTAGGACTTTAGGTTCAAATTTTCTAAGTGTGAAGAACATGTTCAACTTAGAGGAGGGTTTCATTTAAATTGTTTAAGTGTTTTGGATTTATTTTATTCGATGTTTTAATTTAGTTTAAATAAAACCTACAATTAATTTCTAAGTTATGAAGAGAGAGAAAGAGAAGAGAACTTCTCTTTCCTTCCCTAACCTTAAGTAATTTTCTAAAGTAGGTTCATGTTTTAGTTTCATTCAGGTGAATGTTTTGATTAAATCTTTTAATTAATCCTAAGTTTAGATAAACTCTAAATAAACCTATTAAAAAATAAAGGCATTTTAAGATTAAATAAAATGAATCAAAATTCACATAACACACATTACTTCACTTCTTTCCCAACATATAAAACATGCATATGGATGGACCCTAAGCATATCTATACATGCAAATAAGAGTAGTTAACACACTTTATGAAGCATGCTAAGTAATCCACTTAAGAAAATTTAGAAGTTGAATATGCATGATTTTTCTTAAGTGGAAAAGATTTTCCTTATCTAAAATTTCACATACATACATGAAAGTAAGAAAGGCCTAAGTGAGTACAGCGTCATTGTTAACCAGAGGTGAAAGGTACAAGATCTACTTAGGGCTACTTAAATCCTGACAACCTCAGGGTTATTCAGACTAATATACCACTTTCCTTAAATACAAACATGCATATAAAAGAAATGAAATAGAAAAGGAATATGCAAAAGTTGTTTAATAGATTTATTTGTTTATGTAATTTATTCATGTAATTTATTTCTAAAATTTAAAATATGAAATTATGAATGCATGAATCACATGACATATAACTTAACATGTTGGAAAAGATTCAAAGCAATGAAAGCATGTAAACAAACTCACTTTACTTAAATCCTAAAGACATTCTTAAGGAATAAGAAATTTTAGAATAAATCAAAGTGAATTTCATAATGATTTTTGTTTAGTTTGAAGTTTGATTTAATTTTGAAAAGGTAAGATGAGTTTGATGTTCTTAACCCATTCCCACATGTGTTTTGTATTTTTGTTTAACTTTTAGATAATTAGATCCATTTTTAAGTGTTGATTAGGTTAAGGTATGAATTAAGTGGCCTAATTAACCCTTATCTACACCACCTTAGAAAAATTAACTAAATAATTATGAGCTAATGAGATGACATAAAACCCACAAGAAATTTAAATTTTTAATGCACCAAATAATGTAAAGGCCTAATGTAATTTGGCTCACAATTAAAACTTAATTAAGCTAAAGGGTTTAGCTTAAGTACTTTTAAAACACCCCTTCACACATATGAAAGGGATTTTAATTTAATGAACTTAAATATTAAACACCTAAGCATCTACCCAATGTAGATTAATTAAGTTGGAACTTTTTTATAATTTTGAAAATTGATTAAGGGGACAATTAATGAAATAATTAAGAAGAGATTAAGGAGAGAAGAGGGGGTTTAGGGAATAGCTTAAGGGAAATGCCCCAAAATTATTCCATAAACCTCCTACTTACTAGATCTAACCTTAATCAACCCTAATCATAGGGTAAATCTACTAATCACACCTTAATTACCCTTGATTACATGAAAGGGGTAATTAGGAAATGAGATAGCAATTTTTCCAATTGAGCCCTCAATAAATCTCAAGAAAATTTGGAGATGCAGAGGTCATCCCCCAAAATGAACCCTAGGCATTTGAGATTAATTGATGACCTAATTAAAGGATAATTAGCTAATTAGGATTCCCAAAGAAACCCAAATTCAGAGAAAAGGGTAATTTAAAATCCATGGAAACCATTTTTTAAATATTCTAGATGAGATGACCTTTCTATAGCATTTTTCCTTTTATTTTTCTAATTTTTTATGAAGAGTTATGAATTTAAGAAGTTCTGTGGATTAATTAGAAATTAATTAGGTAATTAATTAATCCCTACTTAATCCTAGCTCACGGCGCGTCACGTGGCGGCGGGAGTGAGTGCACTTTACATGCATCGTGCCGTGAGGGTGTGACTTAAATGTCACATCCCAAATGGCGACGGTGACGCACGCGCTAATATCCTCAGTCGTCCAATCAAAGATCAGCCAGTTAAGGATTCACCCGTGATTTTAAAAGGGTAAATGAATTGCTAAACATGCTAAATAATCTCAGCCGTCTATCTAAAATGTGCGGATGGACGGCTGAGATGAGCCAAGTTCTTCCCTGAGGATCAATGGATCCATGATCAGGAGATGTTTAGCATGGAATCATACAAAAATCAACCCACACCATCTAAGCACAATTACCAACCTATCCAACGGTTGATTTTACATGCCATGAATTATTCTTTCAAAAATGACCAACACCTCAATCAGCTTAAAAAAATTACATACCTCGGAGGTGATCATTAGTGATGGTAGCTTTGTCAGTGGAATGAAATTTAAAGGCCTTCAGATTGAGTTGATCAATGGGATGACCAACTCCTCCTTGCTTGGGCTTTGGCTTTGGTTGAATTAATCCTCTCCTTACTATGGGAACTCCAATGTGAGCTTGAGTGAGCTCGAATTCATCCTTAGAAGGAGTGTGTAAAAGAAATTGGAAGGAGATCAAGTGTAGGTGAAGTTAGCAATTGAATTGAGCTCCCTTATTTTGCACTGTGCAAAAATCGAGAAGGAAGAATCCTAATCCTCTCTAGAGACCTTGGGAATTCTCTCTGATGATTGATAAGGGTTCCTAGGCTCCAATCGACAGGGAGTGTAATCAAATTTCATTGAATTAGGAGGAGTATATCTCCCCCTATGACAATTGGACGGACAAACCATTCTTTACCATTTTGATCTAATTGACTAGATTAGGAGGGTTGTTTAAGCTGTTTTGAGTGTGCACGTGGTTTGTTTGATCCCTTGAGTGGAATGCCAACTTTCCATGTACTGAAAGTGAGCTTATGAGGGAATTTGAAAACTCAATTTCAAGCTATGCGGTCGAGTTTGGTCTATGGGCCAAATGGGCTGACCCAAACTCATTGGGTTGGGTGCACCACTCATCACTAAGTCTCCTTCAGCTTTTAGGAAAGCCTCAAGTAATTGTGAAGAGGGTATGACCAAAATACCCATGGCCTAGGCCAAAATTTGTTCTATGGCCTAGGGGTAAATGGTCATTTTGCTATTTTTTTTCACTTTTGATATGTTTGATATGTTGATAAAATATGTTTGGCCAAGTTTCATTGGATTTAGAATCCATTTGATAGGGTTTGACTCATGTTGACCCATATAGGTCAAAATGGGTCAAGTTGGGTCAAGTTGACCAATAAGTCAAATTAGGTCAAACCAAGGGTTGGGTCAAGTTCATATGACCATTTGAAATATTTGGTGGCTTTAGTTTGGTTCAATTTGATATAGATTTGGTTTTGACTCATATGACTTCATTTAGGTCAAATGGGTCAAGTTGACCCATTTGACCTATTTAACCTATTTGAGGTAGGTAGGGTAGGTTTAGGTTAGGTTGGTCATATGGAGTGGATTGGTATCTTTGTTTCCAATCAATTTGGGTTAGGTTCAATTTTGGCTCAACATGACCCCTTTAGGTCATGTTGGGTCTAAGGTCAATTAGGCTAGGTTGAGTTGGCCAATTGAGGCTTTGGTCAAGTTTCACAAGTGATTTAGGATGGACTTGACCCATTGGTTTCAATCAATTTGGCTTAAATCAAGTTTCGACACATTTTAGCCATTTAGGTCAAAATGGGTCAACTTGGGTCACGTGGGCCAATTGGGCTAGGTTAGGCTCAAATGTTGGCTTGGTCAAGTTCAAACATAGGTCATGAGTGAACTTAGATCAATGGTCAATTTGGCCTATGGTGAAATTTGACTTTAAGGTTTCATTTTGGTTAAGTGTTGACTTGGTCAACCCAGGTTTGAGTTGGTTTAACCCAATTTGATTGATTGATCATGATGAGAGGCAAGTATAAGTTTAATCAATCAAGTTAGGATCAAAATTGGCTCATAAAGGTCACTTTGGGTCAAAGTAGTTAACTTGCTTGGTGAAGTTAATTGTTCTTATATGGACTTATGATTGAAATATAAATCCATTTAAAGTTTGAAGTCAAATGGATTTTGATCCATTTGAAATTTTCATAAAGGAAAAAGAAAGGGTCTTGGGTTTGATTTTGATTAATTGATTGTTTATTGAAGTTTGATTTTGATGAGGATTAAATTGATTGAAAGAAAATTTGAAAGGTTTAGATTTGGCGAAAATCTTAGATTTTTTAATTTGAGTTTGATTTTGGAATTGGTTTTGATTGTTTAATTTATATTTCATTTATATATGGAATATAAATGAAGATATAAAATTTATAGAAAATATGATTTAAGAATTTGAAAAATTTATTAATCATTTTGGGATAAATTTTAAAGGAATTTTAATTTGAAATTTAATTTGTGATTTGATTGATTGAATATTTATATTTCATTTATATATGAGAATATAAATGAGAATAAATTTATTTTGAAAATCCCAATTTGATATTTGATAAGTTTAGAGTTTCCATTTAATGGAAAATTAAGGGATTTAAGAAAATTTCAGAATTTTAAATTTTTTTTAGTTTGATTTGATTGAATTATATTTATATTTCATTATATATGTGAATATAAATGAGGATAAATAAGTTTTGAAAAATCCCAATTTGAATAAGTTTGATCATAATTTTGGTTAAGTCTTAATGGAAAATTAAGGACTTAAGAAATTTGGATTTGAAATTTTGATGGATTTTGATCATGGGTTTCAATCATAAGAATTGAATTGAGTTTTCATGATTTGATCATGGAATTGAATCATAGAATATCATTGAGTTTGAAGAAATTCAAATATAATTGATTTGGAGTTTGACTTGAAAGAAGGAAAGTGAGGAATAGTTTAAGCTAAAGGGTAGAAAATTTTCCTATAACCCCTAAGGCATGACCTATTCCTATGGCTAACTTAAGTCTCTAGAGTGGGTTGGAGTGTCCACCTAATCACTAGATGTGTCTTAAGACTAAGGAACTCTTAAAGTCTAAAAGAAATCCTAAGCTTAAGATGGAGGTGTTGAGAGCTCATTCTAAAAATGAGGTCAACACATCTCAATAAGGACTCCTAAGGACTATGGGTCTTCGGAATGTACTAGAGATTCTTCCCCTACTTTACATGGAAAAGAAAAGTAAGGTTTATTTTAAAATTGGATTTGATAAGTTCCCTACAAGGGCAAGCCCCCATAGTTAATTACATCCTAACGAATTTGATTCCTTAGGAATACTCTCGATTATGGTAAATGATCATTGTCTCCAAAGATTTTGAAAAGGTAGGACTATCAATCGATTGGTTTATTTTTAGAAAACCAAGTGGGATCGATCGAGAAGAGAGAGTTCTTATTGTAGTCAAATGCAAACAGTAGGGGGTGCTTAAGATACTTGAAGCCTAGTAAGCATCCCAAACTACCCTATAGTTGGGCTTTACATTTTTAAAATTGATTTAATGTGTTTGAGTTCAATTTTTATTAGAATGCTAGGGCTTATAATTCCATGATGCAAGTATATAGAAATTCCTAAGAGGTGAGGATTTATGCTTATAGCCCGTAAAGGAGAGAAGCAACCTAGGAATCTAAATTTAGGGAGCTTCGGGGAGGGCCAAAAGCATGACCTAAATCTAAAGCAAAAATGGTATTTGGTTTACCTCTATAAGAGAGGATAAACCAACTGACTATTGGACTTACAACCACCTGGGGGTGGCCGCCAACTAACTCCTCCTACGGTTTTAAAATTTGCAGGCAATTCATATGTTTATGCAAGATAACAAGGTTGTTATTTATTTAGAAAGAGACTAAGTCCTTTAACACACTCCCTAAAGAGAATAGATCATGTAGGGCATGAATTCATAACTTAAATCTAATGAAAAATTTTCATATGTTTTATTTTCATGTTGGACAATCATTTGACTCAAGCTATAGGATTCTTTATGCCTAATGCATGAGAAATTAGATTATGGGCCACAATCATCAAGATAAGGAGGTGTGTTTCCACCATGGCTCTCACAGGTCAAGCCAAGTTCTCTGGAAAAAGTGGAAGCCCTCTAATCAAGAGTGAAATAATATACATTTATGCATAATGTTAGAAAAGAAAGTACACATCCAGCTAAGGGGTTGCTAATTCTTTTATCTTGATTTTAACTTAAGCTTTAAGTGAGGTTATGAGTTATTTATTTTAAATTTTGAGTTGCTTAATTGTGTAGAAGATTTATTTTTTTAAGAGCCTAATCGTCATCCAGGCTATACATCAAGCAAGGAAGAAACTAGGAAAACATGTCATTTCTAGTGCACAAGATAAACAAAACATCAAACCTTTTTTATAAAGCTAACACAAAAAATTAAAAAGTCATTTGTGGTCGAGCACCACCGCACAATCCTGAAAATAAATTGGGTGGTTGAGCTCTACCCTTATACAACCTGAATTACAAATGAATTAATTACAATTGAGCAAGGAATTCATGTTAGGGGGGTCTTAATTTCTACTTTTCTTCTTTCTTCTTTCTTCTTACTTCTTTCTTCTTTCTCCTTTTAGATGGTTAGAAGGTAAATGCTCCAAAAGCTTCACATGGTACATAAGACATAACCTTATAACCAATGCTCATCCTAATCCCCCATAACAATCATTCCAAAATCCTAATTGCAAAATTACATGAAAAGGAAAAATAAATCTAACTAATACCTGCAAAATAAAGATTAGATAAACAAATCATACAAATCCCAAGTATTTATATTGACTTGACACCCCACACATGAGTAACCAAGTCCACCTAGCCTATTGAATTATTCTTAAGGGTATAAGCACCTACACAACAAAAGCATTTATATTTTTATTTATTATAGCACCCCTTAAGCATAATCCCCTACATAAGCTAATGATTAGACTAAATCATCCTATCATTCAGTCTACGCACATACTCCCTAACATCCAGACTAAAATATTACATCACAAAATAAAAGCAAAGCATCAAATCATGCACCGCCCTAACCTAAAGCTAGAAATGGCTACTTAGTCTAATGTGTGTGCCATTTAAGGTTTGTATGATATACTTAGCTATGGCTTTAAGGTTTAAATTTTTTAAGTATGAAAAATGTTCAACTTATATGGGTGGTTTTATTCAAGTTTTTTAGTTGATTTAGTTGATTTTTTATTTAGTGATTTGTTTAAGTTTGAATGAACCTACAATTAATTACTAAGTTGTAAAGAGAGGGAAAAGAAAAGAGAAACTTCTCTTTCCTTCCCTACCTTAAGTAATTTCTAAAGTAGATTCATGTTTGATTTTGTTTAGTGAATATTTTCTTATATGTTTTAATTAATCCTAAGTTTAGAATAACTCTAAACAAACCTATTCAAAAGGAAAGGCATTTTAAGATTAAGTAAAGCTAAATAATATCATAAAACGCACACCACTTTATTTCTTCCCCAACATATATAACATGCATATGGATGAATCCTAAGCATATATATACTTATAAATGAGAATGTTTAGCACACCTTAATGATGAATGCTAAGTAGTGTTACTTAGGAAAATTTGGATACTTTATGATGCATGATTTTCATTAAGTAGAAAAGAGGGTATTATTTTATTCTTTATTCATATGCACATGTGTATGTATGAAAGGCATAAGTAAGTACGCCACCATTGTTAGCACTAGTGGAGTAAGGATAAGACCTACTTAGGGCTACTTAAAGCCTCGCAACCCTGGGGTTGTCGGACTAATATACCACTTTCCTTAAATACATATGCATGTACAAAAGAAATAAATTGAAAAAAAATGCAAAAGTTTATATTTATTTGACTTTTGGTTTGGTTGTTTAATTTATATGTGTGATGTGAAATTCCTTCTTAAGTTATGGCATAGGAGTGTATAGAAATGGATTTGAGCAAGTGTTATGTCCCTTTCAAATGGACTATACACTTTGTCAATTCTATACAATTTTATGTTCAGAAAGAGAGGGAGAATCAAAGCCAAATAATACATATCTTTATATTTCTCATATGCAAGCTTATAAATAATTATAAGTAGCATACCTTTCAATTTTTATGTTTGATTTATAAATTTTAAAAATAATTTTGAATTTAATAGTGATAATATCCATTCATATTCTTACTTTAACCAAAACATGCAACTTAACATAACAAAAATATTTTATTTTAATTTTGATTTTTAAAAGGAATGAATGCATGATTTTCATATGGAATACATATTTAGCATGCTAGGAATGAAATAAAGTGATGAAACCAATGTAAATTTATTCACCCTAATTAATTCCTAAAGATAATCCTATGGAATAGAATTATTTAAAGCAAATCAAATTTAGTTTTAAAGAAATTTTGTTTGATTTTGAGTTTGATTTGAATTTGAAAAATGTGAGATGAGTTTGTTGGTCCTAAACAATTCCCACATGTGTATATTATTATTATTTTTTTAATTTTTAGGTGATTAGGTCAATTTTATATTTTAGTTAGGTTAAGGTGTACAAGTATTAATATGCCACCAATATATGACATATAAATCACTCAAGCAATTTAATCAGTAATGTACCTAGGAAGAAAAGGGCCTAATGCATTTGGCTCACAATTAATAATTAATTAAGCTAAAGAGTTTAAGTTAAGTACTTTCATAACCCTTCTCACACATGTTGATTAGGTTTTGATTTCCTTAAGCCAATTAGGTTATTAAACACCTAAGCATCTACCCAAGATGAATTGATTGAGTTCTAGAATGTTTTGAAAATATTATCAAGTTAATTAAGTAATTAATTAGTAGATTAACACTTAATTAAATTTAGATTAAGGAATAGAAAGGGGGTTTAAGGAATAGCTTAAGGAAAATATCCCAAAATTATTCCCTAAACCTCCTGATCACTCAAACAAAGCTTAATTAACTCGATCAAGGGATTAAATCACTATTCACACATTTAATTAGGCTTAATTACATTAAGAGGATAATTAAGAATGAGCCAAGTAATTCTCCTAATTAAACCATTAATAAATCTCAAGAAAATTAGGGAAGGCAGAAGTCATCTCACTAAATGCACATGAGAAGTTTGCGATTAATCAATGGGATTGTTAGAGAATAATTAGCATAATCACATTCCCAATAAAACCCAAATTCAAGAAATATCACTGTTCAAAATCCATTGAAAATAATTTTATATTATTTGACATTGAAATATCTTTCATATGCATTTTACCTCATATTTTTATGATCTTTCCTCAATTATTTATGAATATTTGAAGTTTCCATGATTTTCCATTAATTAAATAGCCTAAATAAGTGGTTAATCTTGTCGGTGACACGTGGAGGTTGATACGGCGCATGCTTTTCACATGGCGTGATGGGATAGGCCACTTAAGTTGTCACATCATAGCACCGCGTAAGCGGCGGTGCTATGCGCTTTTGCCCCATTCCTCCAATCAAAGATCGCACAGCTGAGATTAAGCTCACGGTATTAAAGGATTAAATCAAATATCCTACATGTCTAGATCATGGTAGTCCATCCAAAATGCGCGGATGCACGGCCCATGATCCATCCCTGAGTTCTCCTGTGAGAAAGGGGAGTCATCCACCTTCCATGGAAAGATCTGAGCTTGATTGAACTCGGATTGAACTCTAATCTTACCCACACTATCTAGGAGTAAGGGGAAGTTACGTATTGCTTCAAATTTTTTTATTGGGTAGAAATTTGTTTCCTGAGTTCACACCATGGAAAATTTAAGCTCGGGTTAATGGCATACCTCATCGAAGGCTCTCACCGATGCTCGAGTTCAATGAGGTAGCTTTGTCTAGTGGAGTTGAAGCCCTATTAAAGATTTGAGGTGGTTTGGCTGAGTGGATCTTCCTATGGACCAAGCTCTCCTTCAATTGGGCTCAATCTTGATCAAGAGCACTCCTCCCTTATCTTGAAACCTTGGAAAAAGATTTAGGCAAGTTCGATTGGGTTCTCTGATGAAGCTTGCAAGAGGAATTAGCTTGATATGGAGTATTAACTAAGTTGGATTTTCACTTGAGCTCCCCTATTTTCAATCTAAGAAAATTAAGAAATGGGAAAATGGAAGATGCTTAGGAAACCTTGGGGGAGCTTGGAATCACTTCCTCTGAGTTCCTATGATGCAACCGAATAGGGGAGAGTGAAATTCAAGTGAAATTAGAGGGAGTATATCTCCCCCTTCAAGGATCGGATGGTCGAGCTTCCTCCTTCTATTTTTAACAAATTGATCTTATGCAATGGGTTGTTAAGGTAGTTAGAACTTGCAGATGGGTCGGTTTGGCCAGAGGAGTGGAGTAGCGAAGGTCTCATGTGCTTAATTCAAGTGAAGGAGGGATTCCCACTTGCTCATTTCAATAGGGGCGGTCGATTTTGACCTTGGGTTGGGTTTGGCTGACCCAAACCCAATGGGTCATGTGCACCATGTCTATTACTGACCATTTGGTCCACTAAGAGGATGTCAAGTGTCCATGAAAAGGAATTGACTAAATTCCAAATAGTTTTGATTTTAGGTTTCCTTATGTACTAGGGGTAAAATGGTCATTTGACCTTGATTTTAGTTTGAATATGCTTTGTATGATAGAAAAATGGGTTAGTCCAAGTTTCATTCAATTTGGAGTTGGTTTGATATGATTCAGCTCATGTTGGCCCATTTAGGTCAAAATGGGTCAACTTGGGTCAAGTTAACCAATTGGTCAAATTTGGTCAAACCAAGGGTTGGCTCAAGTTCATATGACCATTTTAAATATTTTGGCATCATTGGTTTGGTTTGATTTGATTTATATTTAGATTTAGTTCATTTGATTTCATTTAGGTCAAATGGGTCAAGTTGACCAATTTGACCCATTTGACCTATCTGGGTTAGGTCATGGGTTGGTTTATGTTTGGTTGATCATTTAAAATGGATTGGTATCTTTGTTTCTAATCAATTTAGTTTATATTTGGATTTGGCTCAATTTAACTATTTAGGTCAAGTTGGGTTCAAGGTCAATTGGGCTAGGTTAGGTCTAGTTGGTCAATTGGGGATTTGGTCAAGTTCAACAATCATTTTAAAATAAATTTGACCCATTAGTTTCAATCAATTTGGCTTAGATCAAGTTTTGACATATTTTGACTTTTTAGGTCAAGTTGGGTCAACTTGGGTCAAGTGGCCAATTGGGCTAGGCTAGGCTCAAATGATGACTTGGTCAAGTTCAAACAATGGTCATGAATGAGTTTTGATCAATGATTTCAATCAATTTGGCCTATGGTGGATTTTGGCTAGTTTAGGTTTCATTTTGGCTAAGTGTTAACTTGGTCAACCCTTAGGTTTGATTTGGTTTGAACCAATTTGAGTGATTGATCATCTTATGATGATTGTTACTCACAATGTGAGGCTTGGGTTGGCTTAGTTCAATCCAATAAGAGTACTTTGGGTCAAGTGAGCCTAAGTGGGTCAAATGGCTTGGTCAAAACTTGATTTGAGTTTGATTGAGCTCACATATGGACTTATGATTGAAATATAAATTCATTTGCAAGTGGTTTGAAGTCAAATGGGTTTTGATTCATTTGAAAATTTCAAGTTCAAAGGGTGAACATGAGTTTGACTTGGGTTTGATTTTTAAATTTAGTTTTAGTTTGATGATTGGAGTTTGTATTTATATTTGGACTCATAATTGAGGATTGATTGAATCATGAAGAAAAATCAAGGGTTTGACTTGATTTGAATTTGATTTGGCTAAGTTCAATATTTTGACTTGAAAGACTTAGGTTAAATTTTGATTGAATTTTGATTCAATTTTTGAGTTTAGTTTTGGATATTTGAATTTATATTTCATTTATATTTGTGAATATAAATGAGAATATAAATGGTTTATGAGAAAATTACTTGACTTTGAATTGATTTAGATTTGATTTAGGCTAAGTCCATAAGATAGAATCAAAGTGACTAAGGAAAGATTTTTTTTATTTGGATTTGAATTTTGAATTGGTTTGAGTGATTTGAATTTATATTTCATTTATATATGTTAATTTAAATGAGAATATAAATGGGTTATGAGAAAATTCCTTGAATTTGAATTGATTTAGATTTGATTTAGGCTAAGTCCATAAGAGGGAATCAAAGGACTTAGGAAATATTTTTGATGTTTGGAATCCAATCATGGGCTTCAATCATAAGTTTCATTTTTTTAGAATTGATTCATTATTTGAGAAAATCCATTGAATTGGTTCAAGGTTTGAGTTAGAGTTGGAGTTGATATGAGTTTGGAGTTTTGACTTGGAAGAAGGAAGTGAGGATTTGGTTCAAGCTATAGGGTAGGCAAATCTTCTAACACCCCTAAGGCATGACCTATTCTTATGGCTAACTCTTCTAATCCTCTAGGGTTAGATTGAGTGTCCACCTAATCACTATATGTGTCTTAAGACTAAGAAACTCTTAAAGTCTAAGAGAAGTCTTATGTCTAAGATGGAGGGGTTGAGAGCTCATTCTAAAAATGAGGTCAACAGCTGTTTGGACAAACATGAAGCCCGTAGGATTGTCACCGAGGTACATTCAAGTCTATGCGGAAGGCATCAATCCAGTTTAAAGATGAAGATGAAGATCAAGAGACTAGGATATTACTGGCTTTCGATAATTACAGACTGCATGGATGTAGCTAGAAGATGCCATCAGTGTCAGGTATGTGGTGTGGTCTTACATCAACCACCCAACATTCTATACCCTACATTGGCTTCATGGCCATTTGAGTGTTGGGGTACCGACATTGTGGGTTCGATTGATCCTCCTTCTTTTAAGGGTCATTGGTTCATTCTAGCTGCCACCGACTACTTTTCCAAGTGGGCGGAGGCAATCTCACTCAAAGAGGTCACAGCTCAGCATGTGCTTCAGTTTTCAAGAACCATATCATATATAGGTTTGGGGTGCCTCGATGAATTATATCCGATAATAGTACTGCATTCAAAAGCACCAAGATTAATAGCTTCGCCAGAAGACACGACATAGATTAGAGATACTCCACCATCTACTACTCCAAAGCAAATGGCTTAGCATAAGCATTCAATAAAACTCTCATCCAAATACTAAAGAAGACTCTTGATGACAATAAGCGACAGTGGAATGAGCAGTTGGTTGAAGCCCTGTGGGCATACCGCACCACATATTGAACTCCAACTCAATCTACCCCATTTTTCTTCATGTATGGGTCTGAAGTCGTTCTACCTTTAGAAGTTCAACTCCCATCACTAAGGATAGCATTGGGTAGCAAGATCACTATAGAATATAATGCAAAGTTGCGGTTAGAGGAGCTCGAAGGTTTGGAGGAGAGATGCCTACGGGCGTGCCAGAACCTCTAGTTATACAAGGCTAAAATAATTCAAGCTCACAACAAGCTGGTTCTCTCTAGGTCTTTCCAAGTAGGAGAACTTTTTCTAGTCCTAAGAAGACTAATTATTGCCCGTCAAAAGATGGGAGGCAATTTTGAACCCACTTGGGAAGGCCCCTATGTCATAGAGAAGGCCTACCAAGAAGGATCTTATCAGCTCATTGATTGTAAAGAGTAACACCTGATACTTCCAATTAATTGGCTCTATTTGAAGAAATATTACCCATAAAACATGTTTAAAAACAATTATCAACAAAAGAACAAAAAATCTGATTCCATTTCATCAAAATCTTCTCTTCTTTCGATGTGTTATTTGCTTATCTTGTGAATCTGCCATGACGTGTCTATGATAGGCATAAGAGAATCCAAGAGGCATCATATCCATCTTTCACAACACAAATACAATCAAACACAATCTCCCGGTGCTATTAGAATAGGTATGAGATACCCCAAGAAGCATCTTATTTTGATTAGCACAACTGAGTTAGGTGTAAGAGAACCCAAGCGGCATCCTTTCTAGTGGGAATTCTGGTTTCCATCTGTGGCACCATTTCATTCAAATCCCCAAGTGTATTTAGGGTAGGTGTGAGATAATCCAAGCGGCATTCTATTTTTTTTAACATAAGCACAAAAACAAACACAAATCTTTTATCTCAAGCTACTTTAATATGGGAGCAAGCCCCTGTGGCACTCACTCATTAGCTGCTCTAGGTCGACTCTACATGCTACCTCACTAGCCTGTTACCCCAGTGGTCACTTATTTAGAAGATGTGAGTCCTCGTCCTTTCTTCCTAACTTGGTCATTTCAAACCAACAATTGCCTTGTTAGTTTGATAGACTTCACTGCCCATCCAGTAAGCAACCTCATGTTGATTTTGTTTAAGAAGATGTGAGTCCCCGAGCTTTCTTCTTGAACTAACCATCATGATCTAACTAGGTTGAGTATATTCAAGGTTTAGGATAAGTCCCACAGAGGCTCCTTTCCGCTTGACTACATTTGAGTTGATATAAGTCCTCCAACGGCATTCACTCAGTAGTCTCCCTAGGTCGGATGCCACATTTCGAGCCGAACACAAACTATTCCAGTAATCAGTTCCGCTATAGGAGGATGTGAGTCCTCGAACTTTTCTCCTAGGCTGATTGTTGCAAACCAATGGGCACCTTAGGTTGGTTGATGTTTGTTATGCTGATAACTCATCTGGTGGATACACCATTCTTGGCAGATGTGAGTCCCCATGCTTTCTCCTCAAGTCAGCTATCGAATAACAATTTGATATATGACTATCCATGTGATCTTCTCTACGGTTTTGGATCAAGCCTTTAGTGGCCCCTCTCCCTATGGGCACTCTATTTGGATGACGTCCTTTGTGACCCCATTTAGACACTACCCGGGTTACTTTTGGATTGGATAGTTCCCATTTCCTAGTAGCCACCCCTGTGGTTGGAGAATTTGTTCTCAATGCAGATTCTCCTTGGTTCAAGAAATCGAGATAGGTCTAGGCGATATAAGCTCCTTCTCGAATGATCCCAAAACTAACGAGTTCACGATAAATAAACTATATATATATATATATATATATATATATATATATATATATATATATATATATATATATATATATATATATATATATTTTGCTTGTGGATTGGGAATTCAAGCCCCCAAAGGGCCCCTTTTCCCAAGCAACCATTCTATCTTTAGGGTAGTGTCAACAGAACTCCCTATAGGAATTTCCTGACTACCTGAGTTAAGATAAGTCCCCAGGGCAGCACTCTCTCCGTAGTCACTCTTAGGTCAGGTTCAATCTATTTTTCCACAAGCAGGTTACCCCGACAGTTATTTTGCTTTGGAAGATGTAAGCTTACGATGCATTCTTTCTAGCATGACTATCGTAAACTAAAAGGCAGCCCTAGGTTTGGTTCGATTTGTTGCCCAAAGCAATCGATCACCCCAGTGATCTTTTGTAGTGGCAGATGTGAGTCCCCGTGCTTTCTTCCCTTGAATTGATCATTACAAACCGAAAGGCACTCACATGGTCAGATAGTTCTCCCCTCCGCCAAAAAGCTACTCCCTTTGGTTATGTAAATCTGAGATAAGTCTAGGCTGATATAAGCTCCTTCTCAGTGTGATCCATTACAAACCAACAAAATCCATCAAGATAAACAAATAAAAAATGTAACTAATCTTGACTATTTTTGAGCTGATTTAAGTCCTCCAGCGTCATTCACTCAATAGTCAGCCCTAAGTCAGGTTCAATTTGTTGTCTTGCCAACCGATCACCCCAGTGGTCTTTTGTAGTGGAAGATGTGAGTCTCTGTGCTTTCTTCCCTTGAATTGATCATTGCAAACTGAAAGGAACCCCTTTGGTTAGATAGTCCTACTATGTGGTTGGTAGACTATTCACTTTGGATTGGTAAATCTGAGTTAGCTCAAGGCCCATAGCCCTTACTCAATGCAGTCCATCGCAAACTGATGGGATCCTTCAAAATAACTAAAGAAAATGAAATCAATCTTTTGATTATCCTTGAGTTGATTTAAGTCCCCCCAGTGGCATTCACTCAATAGTCAGCCCTAGGTTGGGTTCAATCTGTTGCCTTGCCAATGGATCACCCCAGCAACTGGTCCCTACTTTGAAGGATGTAAGTCTATTACAATTTCTTCCTAGTACAGTTGTGCACACTAAAAGGCGATACCTTTGGTTGGCTAGTCCTACTATGTGTTTGGTAGATTAACCCTTTGGATTGATAAATCTGAGTTAGGTATAGGCCTCCATGGCTCCTACTCAATGCGACCCATCGCAAACCAACACAGTCCATCACAAAAAATCTGAAATCTAAGAATCTGAAATAAATCCAATCAATCTCCCCCAGTGGATTCAATCAAACAAACAATCAAAATAAACACAACTAAATAATCAACAAATCAAACCAATTGCTCTCCCCAATAAGACTCAATTCAAATCAAACCTCTCATCCCCTTGTGGATGACTTGAACATGTTTCCCTAGTAGAAGGTTCACATACTCTGTCCCTAGTGGATTCCTCTTTCACTCTCTTATATCGGTGACATGAGTAGAATCACATTGCACTAAGCTCTGGCTTCCTTCTACACCTTGGGTTAGGAGTAGATCATTTCTGTTAGTGCTTATGATCATTCGATGTTGTTGATTATGACACCAATAATGCGTGTACCTTGTCACACCACACCCCTTTGTTGACCTCATTTTTAAGATAAGCTCTCAACCCCTCCATCTTAGACATATGACTTCTCTTAGACACTAAGTGTCTCCTTAGTCTTAAGATACTTCTAGTGATTTGGTGGACACTCAACCTAACCCTAGAGACTTAGAAGAGTTAGCCATAGGAATAGGTCATGCCTTAGGGGTGTTAGGAAAACTTACCTACCATATAGCTTGAACCAACTCCTCAATTCCTTCCTTCAAGTAAAACTCCAAATCAAGTCTAAACTAACTCCAAACTCCAAATAAAATTAACATCAAAACTTAAATCAATTCCAACTCAATTGATTTTCTCAAACTCAAATCAATTCCAAATGATTGAAGCCCATGATAGAATTCCAAAATCCCAAGAATCTTTCCTAAGTCACTTTGATTCTATCTTATAGACTTAGCATAAATCAAATCCAAATCAATTCAAATTCAAGAAATTTTCTCATAACCTATTTATATTCTCATTTATATTCACAAATATAAATATAAAATTCAAATATCAAAATCAATTCAAAAAATCAAATTCAAATTCAACCAAAATTCAACCTAAACCTTTCAAGTCAAATTCTTGAACTTAGCCAAATCAAATTCAAATCAAGCCAAACCCTTGATTTTTCTTCATGACTCAATCAATCCTTCAATCATGAATCTAAATATAAACATAAACTCCAATCATCAATCCAAAACTAAATTCAAAAATCAAATTCAACCCAAATCCAACCTAAGCCTTTCAAGTCAAATTCTTGAACTTAACCAAATCAAATTCAAATCAACTCAAACTCTTGATTTTTCTTCATGATTCAATCAATCCTTTAATCATGACTCCAAGTATAAACATAAACTTCAATCATCAAACCAAAACTAAATTCAAAAATCAAATTCAAATTCAACCAAAACTCAATCGAAGCCTTTCAAGTCAAATTCTTGAACATAGCCAAATCAAATTCAAATCAAGCCAAACCCTTGATTTTTCTTCATGATTCAATCAATCCTTCAATCATGAATCCAAAAATTAAACATAAACTTCAATCATTAAACCAAAACTAAATTCAAAAATCAAACCCAAGTCAAACTCATGTTCACCCCTTTGAACTTCAAATGAATCAAAACCCATTTGACTTCAAATCACTTGCAAGTGGATTTATATTTCAATCATAAGTCCATATGTGAGTTCAACCAAACTTGATTCAAGCCTTGATCAAGTCAATTGACGCACTTAGGCTCACTTGACCCAAAGTAACCTAAAGTATCCCTTTTGAGCTAAATTCTAATCCTACCCAAATTGGATTGAGCTAAGCCCAACTAAGCCTCACATTGTGAGCAACAATCATCATGAGATGATCAATCACTCAAATTGGGTGAAATCAAGTCAAACCTAATGGTTGACCAATTCAACACTTAACCAAAATGAAACTTAAACTAGCCAAAATCCACCATAGGAAATTGATTGAAACCATTGATCTAGGCTCATTCTAAATCAATGTTTGAACTTGACCACTTGACCCAAGTTGACCCAAGTTGACCCAACTTGACCTAAAAAGTCAAAATGTGCCAAAACTTGATCTAAGCCAAATTAATTGAAACCAATGGATCAAGTTCATTTCAAATCACTTGTTGAACTTGACTAAAGCCTCAATTGGACAACCAGACCCAACCTAGCCCAATTAATCATGAACCCAACTTGACCTAAAAGGTCATGTTGAGTTAAAATCAAATTAAACTAAAATTGATTGGAAACAAAGATGTCAATACATTTCATATGACCAATGAAACCTAAACCAACCATGGCCTAACCCAAATAAGTCAAATTCATCAAATTGGTCAACTTGGCCCATTTTACCTAAATGAAATCAAATGAACCAAATCCAAATAGAAATCAAATTGAACCAAACCAATGATGCCAAAATATTTCAAATGGTCATATGAACTTGACTCAACCCTTGGTTTGACCTAATTTGACCAATTGGTCAACTTGACCCAAGTTGACTCATTTTGACTTAAATGGGCCAACATGAGTCAAATCACATCAAATCAATTCCAAATTCATTGAAACTTGGCTCAACCCATTTTTCAATCATACCAAACATATTCAAATTGAAACCCAAGCCAAATGACCATTTTACCTAGGTCATAGTGTAACCCAAAATCAAAACCACTTGGAATTTGATCAATTCCTTTTCATGAACACTTGGCATCCACTTAGTGGACCAAATGGTCACTAATGAGGATGGTGCACATGACCGAATAGGTTTGGGTCAGCCAAACCCAACCCAATTTCCAAACTGACCACCCACTTGGAAATTGAGCGTATGGGATCCCTCCTCCACTCCATTAAGCACATGGCAACTCCTCCACTACCTCCTCTGGCCAAAATCGAATCACATGCAACCCTAAATGGCCTAACAAACCCATTGCTTAGGGTGAATTTGATTAAAATGGCATCTCTATGCTCGATCATCCGATTCACCTAGGGGGAGATATACTCCCTTCATTCACACTCACACATAGTTTTGTAGCCGAGAATTGCAAACTCCTCCAAGCCTCCTAGAGCTACTTCCATTTCTCCTCTTCTCAGTTTCTTCAAGCCAAAAATAGTGGAGCTCCACCATTTTTAAAACTTATCCAATACCCAAATTTAGCTCGATTGCTCTTGCAAGCACCTTGAGGGAATCCAATTGAGTTCACTCAAACCTTCCTCCAAGTTCTCAAGCCACAGGAGAGGGGACTTTGATCAAGGCCGAAAGCTTAGGAGGAGCTTTTTGGTCAATTGAAGGAGTCACTCACCAAAGCCTCAAATCTTCAATAGGGCTTTGTCTCTACCAGACGAAGCTACCTCGATGGATTGGAGTGTCGGTGATAGCCTCTGGTGAGGTATGCCTTCAACCCAAGCTTAAAATAGGGAGTGTGCGGTCTTTTGTGAAAGAAATTTTCACCTCATGCAACATTGACCATTGGATTTACTTGTGCTTACTCCTAGATGGTGTGGGTAAAGTTTGAGTTCAATCCAAGTTTAATCGAGCTCAGATCTTGCTCTAGAGAGTGGATGGATGTCCTCTCCCACAAGCAAACTTAGTGACAGATCATGGACCATCCATCCATGCATTTTGGATGGACGGTCATGATCAAGTCGCGTAAGATCTGTGATTAATCCCTTTGACCTGCTGATCAATTGTCATCCATGAGAAAGCGTGTAGCCACCAACGCCATGATGTGAACTTAAATAACCAATCTCGCACACGTGAAAGTGCCGTGCGCTCGGTCCACATGAGCCGAATTAGTTAATAATTAGGAGTTTTAATTAATTATTAATCACTATATCTTTAAATATTCATAACTAAATATAGAAAAATCAAAAAATACAAAATAAAAAGCATTGTGAAGATAATTCAAAGAGGAATAATCCAAAATTAATTTTAATTGATTTTGAAACATGATATTTTCTAAATTTAAGTTTTATTAAGAATGTGATTAGGATAATTACTCTCTAATTATTCCACTGATTAATTCTAAACTTCTCATGTGCAATTCATGGGATGACTTCTGCCTCTCCTAATTTTCTTGAAATTTATTAATGATTTAATTAGGGAAATTTCTTGAGTCATTCCTAATTACCCTTTTAATCAATTAAATAATTAATTAACCTTTTAAATAGTGATAAATTAATTAATTAAATTTTCTAATTACCTTAGAACAGTGAATGGACTTAGGGAATGAGATTAGGAATTCTTTCCCAAATCTTTTCCCCTAAGTTTATTTCATTTGAATAAAAATCTAATTAAAGTGAAAATTAATTAAATAGTTTAATCACTTAATTAAATGACTTAATTAATCAAACTTTTCAAAATTAAAACATTATAAAACTTAATCAATTTATCTTCGGAAGGTTCTTAGGTGTTCAATAACCTAAGTAACTTAAGGAAATCAAAATCCAATCTACATGTGTGGGGAGGGTTATGAAAGTACTTAAATTAAACCCTTTAGCTTAATTAATCACTAATTGTGAGCCAATTGCATTAGGACCCTTTCTTTCCTAAGTGCATTGTTATCTTAAATTTTCTGTGTGGCTTTATGTCATACATTGGCTCATAATTATTTGGTTAAAGAAGTGTAGATAAGGGGTAATTAATGAACTTAATCGACACCTTAACCTGACCAAAATATAAAATTAACCTAATCACCCTAAAAAATTAAACTAAAGCAATATACACATGTGGAGAATGGGTTAGGACCAGAAAACCTCTTCACATTTCTTATATTCAAATCAAACTCAAATAAAACTAAAAATCTCTCTAAAAAAATGATTTACTTTACATAATCCTATCTCATAAGATTATCTTTAAGAATTAATTAGCGTGAATGAATTTGCATGCTTTCGTCACTTTATTTCTTTCCTAACATGCTAAATGTGTATTCCACATGAAAATCATGCATTCATGTCTTTTTTTAAAAAAAAATAAAATTAAAAATGAAATATTTCCTTTATGTCAAATTGTATGTTTTGGCTAAAGTAAGAATATGAATGGCTATTATGACTATTAAATCCAAAATTATTTTCAAAACTTATAAATCAAATATCATAACTAAAAGGTATGCTACTTATACTTATTTATAAGTTTGTATGTGAGTATAAATATAAAGATGTGTATTGTGTGACTTTCCTTCTCTTCTCTTTTAACATAGGTTTGTATAGGGTTTACAAAGTGTATAGTCCTTTTGAAAAGGACATAACACTTGCTTAAATCTATTCCTATACACTCCTATGTCTTGACTTAAGAAGGAATTCCACATCACACATATCAACTAAATAATCAAACCAAAAATCAAACAAACATAAACTTTTTGCATGATTCTCTTTCCATGCATTTCTTTTTGTGCATGCACATATATTTAAGAAAAGTGGTATATTAGTCTGGACAACCCCAGAGTTGTGAGGCTTTAAGTATCCCTAAGTACGTCTTGTACCTTACATCCCTGATGCTAATAATGGCACCGTACTCACTTATGTCCTTTATACTTATAAATGTGCATATGAAAAATAGATAAAAGAATCACTCTTTTTCTACTTAACAAAATCATGCGTCATGAAGCATCCAAATTTTCTTAAGTAACTCTCTTAGAATTCATCACTAAGGTGTGCTAAACATTTCTATTTACATGTACAGATATGCTTAGGATTCATCTATATGTATGTTACACATGTTGAGAAAGAAATGAAGTATTGTGTGTTTTGTGATAGTATTTCACTTTACTTAATCTTAAAATGTCTTTCTTTTTTAATAGGTTTATTTAAGAAAAATCTAAACTTAGGATTAATTAAAACACATAATAAAATATTTACTAAACAATAATCAAATATGAATCTACCTAAAAAATTACTTAAGGTAGGGAGGAAAGAGATGTTTTCTTCTCTTTTCCTCTCTTTACAATATTTATTAATTGTAGGTTCTTTCAAACCTAATCAAATCACAAAATAAAAATCAACCAAATCAACTAAATCACTTAAATGAAACCACCCTCTAAGTTGAATATTTTCATACTTAGAAAACTCTAACCTTAAAGCCTAGCTAAACATACGACACAAACCTTAAATAGCACACACATTAGGTTAAGTCACCCCTTCTAGCTTTAGGTTATGGTGGTGCATGGTTTGATGATTATTTTTGTTTTGTGATGTAATATTTTAGTCTGTATGTTAGGGTGTATGTGCGTATACTGAATGGTAGAGCGATCTTACTCTAACCATTATCTTCTATAGCTGTAATAAAAATATAACTATTTTTGCTATGCAGGTGCTCCTACCCCTAAACATAATCCAAAATAGGCCAGTTGGACTTGGTTACCCTTGTGTGGGGTGTTAAGTCCAATTTATATACATACATGCTTAGGATTCTATGATTTATTTAGTTAATCTCTATTTTACAAGTTTTAGTTAGATTTCCTTTTTCTCATTTTTATGTAATTTTGTAATTAGAATTTTGGAATGATTGTTTTGGGGTATTCGGATGAACATTGGTCATAAGGCTATGTCTTATGTAGCATGTGAAGCCTTTGGAGCAATCACATTTTAACCAACCAAAAGAAGAAAGAAGAAAGAAAAAATGAAGAATGAAGACCCCCATAACAATGAATTCCTTCTTGATTGTAATTTATCCATTTGTAATCCGGGTTGTATAATGGTAGAGCTCGGCTACCCAATTTATTTTCTAGTTTATGCAGTGGAGCCCGACCACAAATGGCCTCTTATTCTTTTGTGCTAGCTTTATAAATTGATTGATGTTTATTTAGCATTAAGATGGCATCTTTTTCTTATTTATTTCTTGCTTTGATGTATGGCCTAGAAGTTGATTAGGCTCTTAGGAAAATAAATTTTTTTATCCAATCAAAATAACTCAAAATTAAAAATAAAGCAACTCATAACCTCACTTAAAGCCTAGGTTATAAATCAAAATAAAAGAATTAGCAACCCCTTAGCTGGATATTGTATTACTTTCTTCACATCATGCATAAAAAAGTATATTATTTCACTCTTGGCTTGGAGGGCTTCCACCTTTGTCAGAGAACTTGGCTTGACTTTTGAGAGTCACGGTGAAAACACACCTCCTTATCTTGCTAATTTTGGCCCATAATCTAATTTCTCATGCATTAGGCATATGAATCCTAAAGCCTGTGTCAAATTGATTGTCCAAAAATGAAAATAAAATATGATAAAAATTTGTATTAGATTTAAGTCATTAAATCATGCCCTATATGATCTAGTCTCTTAGGGAGTGTGTTTAAGGATTTAGTCTCTTTCTAAATAAATAACAGCTTAGTTATCTTGCAAAAGTATTTAACTTGCCTACATGTTTTAAAATCGTAGGAGGAGTTAGTTGGCCACCCAGGTGTCCAACATGAGTGGTTTATCCTCTCTTGTAGGTAAACCAAATACCTATTTTCACCTTAGATTTAGGTCATACCCTCACCAAAGCTCCCTAGATTTAGGTTCAAAGGTACTTCCCTTACTGAGAGCATAAATCCTCACCTCTTAAGCATTTCCATGACCTTGTATCATGGAATTGTAAGCCCTAGATTTTTAATAAAAATTCAATATAAATAAATCAATTTAATTTAAAAAATTTAAAGCCTAATCATAGGATAGTTTTAGGTGCTTACTAGGCTTCTTAGTATCCTAAGCATCCCCAACTTATCTTCATTTGTCTTCGATAAGAACTCCCTCCTCTTGATCGACCTCATTGACTCTCCTAAAAATAAACTAATCGATTAATAGTCCTACCTTTCAAAATCTTTGGAAACAATGATCATTTACCTTAATCGAGAGTATTTCTAACGAATCATGTTCCTTAAGATGTAATTAACTATGGGGGCTTGCCTCTGAAGGCAACTTAATGAACACGGTTTAAAATAAATCCTACTTTACTTTTTCATGTAAAGTAGGGGAAGAATATCTGGTACATTTCGAAGACCCATAGTCCTTAGAAGTCCTTATTAAGGTGATTAGGTCCATTGTAGGGTGGTGATTTATATCTTTCAAGATAGTATACCTTTCCTCAATATCGTAACCGATAACCCTAATAAGAACATCTGTGGACCTACGTGGTGTCCCAATAAGGCGTTATATTTCTATTTTCATTTATCTTATTTCTAAAAGAGGATAGATGAAGGCGGAGATATAATATTTCACCACACATATATAAAACTTAAAATACGCTATCGGATCTGCAATCATTCATACAAGTAGACAGAAAACGATACTAAATTAAATGCTATACTAATAATGGAGCTTCCTTCAATCCAAAAATAAAAGAAATTTTATTCTAATTATGATTTTCAAAATAAATGATTTCATTGATTATATGAAATTGTCTAAGTCATAAATATCTGCATGTGCTCAAACTTAAAGATTTAAAGTGCAAATCTTAATGTCTGAAAAGGCTGTGCGGGCTAAGTTGGGATTAAATAAAAATATAAAATTAATCTCATAAATTAAAAATAAAATAATCTAAATTATCAAATACCCGCATGAGCCTTGATACTTATACTAAGTACCTAAACTTGGTGTCTGAGGATGCTGCGCGGGTTTAAAAAAAAAATTGAAGAATGATGGAATCAATTCAATCCTTTATGACTATATGTATGCAAGCTAATAATTATCTTCAATGTTAATTCAAATCAGTGAAAGAGATGAACATTCAACTCCATAGAATATGATCACAGTAGGCCTAATCTATGAAATAGTATTGGGTGTCTACCAATCAACTTCTAAATGAACTTAAATTATAGTAGATCATAAGACCCAATCCTCTATATTTGCAATGGAGTTGAAAAGGTTTGTTATGATATTAATTTTCTAAAGAATTTAAATTACACATAAGTCATAGGCCCGATCATCTACAAGCAAATAAGTAGAGTTGACAATATCTACCCCTATGATGATTGCGTTGATTAAAAATCTCAACCGGAGGGGATATTATTATCAAAAGATACATGAGCTCTAAACTAATTCATCGTAAAAGTAAATTTCAACTAAGTAAATATCTAAACTAAATGAAATTCATTATTTCAATGCTTAAAGCAAATAATTCATCCACTCATCCACCATCATTTGTTGGGGATGATAGATTAAGAAAACTCTAGCTCACAAAGGAGCTAATGTCAAATCAAATAAATCACAATATTCAAACTCAAATAATCTCATGGCAGTAAGGATGTGGCCCGTGTCCTTTGTCGACGTGGTTGTAAGCTCCATATGATGAAGTCCTTCCTTGGGTGGTTGTCGCCAAATGACACCATTATATATACGAGTCCCGTATGTTCTCTGGCAGTCTTTTGAGTTATGAATCATATGGTATATTTGATAGACAAAAAGCCCTCTATCATCTAAGGTAGACTTATGCTTATCTCCTTAAACAAACACCACCCCAAGTCTATAAGGATTTCTTGGATGACGCAACTCATGGCTGCTGACAGGGATCATTCGGTCATGTTGGATCGACTACCTCCTCTGACTAAGTAGACTAGGAACCACGACGGATGACGAAAACATGGGATCTAGATCGGGCACGTCATCATTCCCCCAACCATCCACTTTAAGTTAATGTAATGAATTTCATAATATTAAATTTTAAACTTCATATCTTTTTATACATTCTTTCGTGATCAAAATAGCCTTAATCAAAAGTTTTCTCTCGGTATTGGGAGGGTAATTAACTATAGGTGCTTGCATCTAAACGTGGAACCAGATCTAAAGTCCTCACAAAATGAGGATGAAACCTCAAGATAGTGTCTTATCTACTATTTCATCTGCCTTCTGAAAATTTCACTGACACATAAATAATACTCTCTTAATCGAGAGATTGGTGGCAAATTTTCGGAGCGCACAGTGATGTTTTAGCATGAATTGGAATCTTTCATGTATTTTGGAATGACATTATCATTTGCATATGATTAGATACTTGGATTTTATCTCATTGTACCTCACAAGAAATCAATTTCCATTTAATAATTCTTGCAAGATTATTTCCATATTTAGTTTTACGTCATTTTAGTTTTCAATTTAAGCTTTTTTTTTCTATTTGGGTCGATCTCCTACAAAATTTAAGAATGAATACTTGGCATTTGGCAATGCTATATTCCAAAAATTTTGAAATATATTTTGGAATTTTTGTTTACCTGGACGATTATGAGATTTTGTTGAATTGATTTGTCTTCTCTAGCTAATGTGGGGAATTCTTACTTTCTTTCTTGATGCTTATTGGACTCCAATTAAGCTACCTTATTGTTTTTTTTTTTTTTTTTTTTGACTATTTTCAAAATCAAGTTTTGTCAAATTATTATTATTATTTTAACTATGTATAGCAATCAGTAACTATGAGATGGACTAACTGTGAGGAAATTTTGAACACTGTATTTTTTTTTTTACAGTTGTCTTTTATTTATTTTTTTTATTTATCATGTATAAATTCATTTCTATAATATTTTTACTATAAAATTTTAGTTTGGAATGGATATTGTAATTTGTAAATATTTTTTTTGTTAATAACATGTTTATTTTTATTATGTGTTTTTTTATCTACAATTTTCTATTACAGATTTAATATTTCAAAAATTGAAAATTTTGTTAGTTTTATATGATAAATTTGAGCTTGTTCAAGACCTGAGCTAGAACCGAATCAAGCCTAATTCAAGCAAACAAACAAACAAGCATGATTCGATCCAATGGTGAGCAAATTTAACTGAAATGAACAATATCGAGTAGAACATGAACAGACTCCTTACGAGCCTAAGTCAAACACGAATCGATGTCAAACATGAGTTAATGTAAATGAGTTGAGCATAAATAAAATCTCAGCTTGCTCATGTTCGACTCATTTACACCCCTAGGTGAAGTGAACTCAGTGGAATTGTCCCGCCATAATTTCCATCAAACTGATTTCATTGGATTCACCGCCTAGTCAATTTAACATCAAAATTTTTATTGTTTTGCCTTCCTAAGTTTCAAGTAGAAAGTTTGTCAAAAAAAGTTTCAAAATAAAATTTTTTGTCATTAAAATTTATTTCCTACCACAAATCTGTTTTCTGCAAATTGTCTATTTCCTAACAAATTTTTTGTCGAAAAATTACTAATTTCTTGTAACAAAACTACTTGCAATTTTATATGTTTTGTTTAATTGATTGATCTTATATCTACTTTCACTTGCTTGGTTTTATAAATT
Organism: Cymbidium sinense; assembly: GCA_021442155.1. Classification (NCBI taxonomy): domain Eukaryota; kingdom Viridiplantae; phylum Streptophyta; class Magnoliopsida; order Asparagales; family Orchidaceae; genus Cymbidium; species Cymbidium sinense. The sequence goes on from CM038223.1 coordinate 124,922,889, forward strand.
TGAATTAGAAGGATTTCAATTGAAATTTTTTTGAAGTATTCATTAATTGCACGTTCAATTCACCCCTACCTCTTAGTCTACCTCTTAAACTATAGTTAAAATTATTGTTTTAAAGAATATATTATTGTTGTTAGTCACCCTTTAAAGATTTGTGACAATCATTCAAGAAATTAAAATTTTTAGTTAAATTTACTTATATAATTCACTTATGGAATCTCAGTCTCTAATGCAAGGAAGACTAAGAGTATGCGCATCAAGCCTTCTCTAGACCTATGGTCTATGATGGCAGTGTTTTCATGGCTTCCACCTATTTTTTCGTAGAAGTGTAGTTGGGCAATAATCTTTAGTTAAAAAAAAAAAAAAAATCTTGCATTCAAACAAATTAAAAGTCTTCATCAAAAATTGATCTAGTATCTAAATAGGATAGATGACCAAACAGGTTCTAATCAATTATCATGTGGTTTGGAAGTTATACAAAATAAAGCCACCGTGAGCCATAGACATTACTTTCCACTTCCTCTTGTCCTGCGAAGTGGAGGATTAAAAAGAGCAGAAAGGAACGGGAGAAAGGCAAAAGGCAGACGTAAATCATTGATGTAGGGTCTTCAAAAGTATAGTGAAGGCTTTATTCATGAATGATGTAACTCTTGCAGCTAAAAAATATCAAAATTGATGAATATATAAATAAAACGACAGTGCCTACCAGGAGCCTACAACTGATTGATACCAGACATGCTATGCTTTGACTTCCGCCCCCTCCCCCATTACTTTTTCAAATATACTCATCTTTTCTGTTTTCTCTCTTTGCAGACGAAAGCCTCTGTAAGCATTCTCTCTCACACACACACACACACACACACAATTTCTCATTTTAATCAGGGAGATTTTTTTGGAGAACATAGCCTAAAGTTTCCTGTCCATTTGATCAGTATTTTACTCGATGTTATTTAGCATAAATTACTGCTGTGCAGTATTGACAGAATAATTTTTAGCGAAGGAAGAAAGTTTTCACTTGAAATTTATATGGAAATTATCTTGTTGAAGGCTGTTCTTGGATTGCTTTCAGGGCTAAAGAGATGTGGGAAGAGCTGCAGACTGAGATGGCTAAATTATCTGAGACCAAACATAAAGCATGGTAACTTCTCTGATGATGAAGATAGGATCATATGCAGCCTCTTTGCTTCTATTGGAAGCAGGTTAGTTAACGCTCTTTTTCCTTGTCTTTCTCAATTATTCTACTTTTAGGTATATCCCTTTTTCACTCCATTATTTACTTAAGAAACCTGCAAATAACATAAAAGAGAATGAAAGAACGCGAGAAAACCATCATTCCTTTCTTGTTTTAGCAAAGAGGACTCATGGATAAAAAAAGCTTCTTCTGTGGCCTGACTTCCCACCCATGCATGCGAGATTTAGAAGCATTGCTTCCTTGTTAAATGTAAGATTACTAAAATAAGAAGTCAATAAAGATATTCTGAATTAAATTTACTCATGATATAAGATTTAGTTTCCTAAACTTGGAGGCATTTTTGAGTATGAAGCATTCTTTTCCTTAAAAAAAATTTGGTATTTGCTTAGAACAGTTATTTTGTTTTGAAATCAGTATAATGGATGATCAATCAATCAAAATTTATATTATATTTATCTCTAAATGTTATAAAATACACGTACTTAAGCAAATTTAGGCTGGAATATTCTTAATTTCTTCATTCTCTACTCTAATTAACGAAACAATTATTATTTAGACTGTTGCAAATAGTTATTTTGTACCAGAGGAAGAAAAATTATCACGCAAAATTTAGAAAAAGAAGAGATGCTTTTCACATCACTCAATTCAAAGCAATGTCACATAATCTCTAAGCTAAATATTGCAATTAAAAAAATGATGTTAATATGAAAACTGTTGAAAAAATATTCGCCTTAAATTTATGATCTTAAAATTAAGTGTTGCGTAATCTTAGCTAGAATTAACTTATGACAATCTCATCACTGTTTTTTGTTTTTCGCTAACATAGACTTTTCCTAGCGCAGATGGTCCATAATAGCTTCGCATCTACCTGGAAGGACAGATAATGACATTAAGAACTACTGGAATACAAAACTCAAGAAGAAGCTGTTTGGAATCTCGCCAACTCAAAGGAAATCAAGTCATCAGCTAAAGCAGCAGAATCAACTATTACCACCTTCTCTTGATCATAATATCCTCCATCCTTCTACTTCTACTTCACTACTATCACATCACAAATATTTTCCAACCATATTTTCTAACACCAGTACTACTTCATCCCCATTAGTTCAAGTGTGGCCATCACAGCATTATCAGACGGAGTTAAATAGCAGCAAGCTCCTCGTTTTTGGGGGTGACCAGTTGAACTGCAGCTTTTCTGAAATAAGCTTTGGGAGAGCTATGGAGTTTGAGCCAGAGAACTATTCTCTCTTCAATGAAATAGGAGATCAGAAACTTCTCCTCGGTGGCATTTCAGGAGGAGAAATAGAGGCTCCATTAATAAATTCTGAATTTGAGGAGATCAAGCAAGTAATTAATCCCAAAAACCTCTACTTGGATGACCCCAGAAGAGTAACTGAGGCCAGTGGGAACAGCTTTAAGCCCCATGAAAGAGTCATGTACTACTGCTGATTTAAAGCTAGCTATCAGAGATCATGAAAAGGAGGGTAAAATTATTGGCCGATTGAGTCAAATTTAGGTACTACCTATGTGTATTTGATTTATATATTATTATGTATTGTTCTGTATTATTATGTGCAGTAAATGTTCTGTATCTAATAATACATAAAAATTCATAATAGTATATGCATAATGCATGACTGTATACGCGATAATTTCGAGAGAAGAGGAAGCTTTATTAAGGGGTTAAAAGGGGTTTTTGTTAGTAGATGGATTGGATAAGATATGGAAGAGAGTACCAGGACTCAAATAAATCAGTGTGGGGTTTCTTTAACGTTGTGTGCATTTCAATCTTTCTACTATTGACATGATTGATGTTCCTTTTTATTGGTACAGTCGCCTAGACTCAAAAGTTCATAAAAGTACCCACTGTCTCTTAGCTCGATTGGTGGGAGAAGCCTTGGAGCTCAGGGGCGCGTTCGATGCTGGCGGAAGAGCCAGCATTAAGAACGTCGAGGGGACATTCATGGGTGGTGATGAATCTTTGTACTGAGGGATTAGTCCTTGATAACGTCTAGAAGATGAATGGGTGAGGTGTTGAGTGGATACCCTTCAAAAAAAAAAAATTCATAAAAAAAATAATTATTTTTGTTCTGAGGAGGGTGGCCTTTGCCTTTCAAAGGCATAAGTCCCAAGTATGTCTGCTTCGACACTCAATATCCTAAAAATAAGAAATAAATAAATAAGTTCTCTCTCTACCTCTCTCTTGCCTTGTAGTCTGGGCCAAGAGAAAAAGGCTTCCGCCTAGTTGTTTGAGCCAAATGAGGAAGGCTTTGGAGTTCATGGAGATCTGGGAGTCGAGAAATTGGCTGGGTTATAACCGGTCGACCGTTTACGTCTTTTACAGCTGAGGTGATAGCGATACATGCAGGTTTTCTTATTATTATTGTTATTATTTGAATGCAGAAATACAAATGCAAGAAAGGATTTAATTTCATTTTTTAATAATTAATTTAAAGATTTTCTCAATTAAATTAAATTAGCTAATAATATACTATATTATAATATATTTTTAATTAATAGACGTGAGTTAATTTAATTGATTAAAAATTATAGAATATATTCTTTTTTTATTAAATTTGTGCTTAGTAATTGATATTTTTTTTCTTTTGAATTGAATATCTTTAATTTTAGTTATAGAAGTTTTAATTGTGATGTTGTGACATTGGATAATCAAATCATTAAAAAGAGTGAACTTCTCATATATCTTGAGTTTATTGTTCAAATTGATGGTGAAATACATGGGAATGATATTAGTAGAATTCAATTGGATGATTGAAGTGGAGGAATGCATATGGCCTATTGTGTGATAGAAAATTACCGCTTAGACTTAAGGAAAAATTTTATAAGATGATGATAAGACCTGAAATGATTTATGATGCAGAATGTTGGCCAATAAAAGAGAAACATAAAAGTAAGGTTAAGTCCTGCAGAGATAAGAATGCTCAGATGGATGAGTGGCTTTACTCTTAAAGATAAAATGTGAAATGAATATATACGTGATAAGATTGGAGTAGCTCCAGTGACAGATAAGATTAGAGAGTCAGTCGCCTCAGATGATTTGGCCACATAAAACGTCGGCAATCAGATGATCCAATAGATGTATTATATGTGCCTTACATTAAGAAAGGTAAAGATAGACCTAAAAAAAGACTTGATTAGGATGTATAAAAAATGATCTTAGTTTATTAGAATTAAATTTTTATATATTTTTGAGATAGTAATAACATAATGCTCATATGTGCTTAAAGTTATTAACGATTCAAACTCTAACCAACCTAATTTAGACTTAAATCTACTAAAAATCATTCAATTTATTCTCAAGCTAATCACTATAATCTCAACTCAATCTAGACTCGGCTTATTAACTTTGATTAATTTCTTTGATTGGATTCAAACTTGATTTGCGATAATTTAATGCAAATTCACATACATAATACATATATATGCTTTGAATTCAAGACCTCTTAGTTGAAAGTGTAAGCTTCCCGCTAAAATCTGAACCTCCTGCAAATAAGATATTTGACATTGAACATAATTATTTTATTTTGCTAGACCTAATTTCAGTGATTCAAACTACACAATCGCTTATAACTTACTAACTGCACGTTAGGTTTCCATCTCAACGGTAAAAAAAATAAAATAAAAATAAAAATAAAAAAAGCCGAACCTGATCTATAACTTAGTTGTCTCTCGATTATTTTAATAAATATTTTAAAATTTTGTCATAATATCATATTATATGTATTAGAAGGAATCCCGACGTCAAACTCTATGATTTAGCTTTTTCTTTTGAAGCGAGAGTGAGATTCTTGTTTTGTGGTACATAATTTTTTATATATTTATGTTTGGGAACTAAGAGGGATGTCAGTTTACTCTCTGTATTAATTTATTTTTTTGTTTTTTTAGGATGTCATATCCCTAGAAGAAGAAAATTTGTCGCGTTCTTAGGTTTGGCGATGCTAACAAAGAATAGATATAGGTAGTGACTGGCTCGATCATAAGGGGGCATCTATAAAATTTTAGAAATTTTGACGGTGATTGCATAAGTTTTTTGTTTATTTTTTTTCTTTTAATAGTAGTTTATATTACATATATAAAATGAAAACTATAAAATAGTTGATTTTGTAATAATTCAGAAAAAAAATAGAAAAACATTATATATAGTAAAATAATAATAATAATAATATGAGAGTAATTACAGAATTTTATGAACTTTTTTAATTTTAAAGGTTGTATGATATTATTGCTTACTAGAGATAAAATTTTGGTAATGTCACACAGAAGTCTTTTTTTTCGAGACATTTGAGCTTTATTATGGCTATTCTATGAGTATGTGTAAGGGCTGAGCTGAGCACTTGATTAAAAGTCAAAGTTCCAATTTATCTTTAAAGTGACACACTAAAGCTTTTAAGAAAAAAAAAAACTCTTCAAGAGATGCCACTTTAAACTCTATAGTTAACAAATGAAGTTTCACAAAGTTTGTAAAGGAGGAGTAACACTCAATTAGCGGGCACTCAATAAAATTAAAGAAGCACATTGTATGAGAAGATGGGAGGATACAAAAGAGGGAAGAATAAACTCAAAGTTGATGGAACATTTCCCCTGATAATCTCTTCCTTCTAGAACTCAATAATTTGGTTGATCTAGACACTACCAAAAAAAATTAACATTTATTAAACTCTGTGGCAGTTAAAATGGATTATCTTTAACAAAAGAATTTATTTGAACTAATGTGATATCATTGTTATTCACATCAAGCCCAATCAAAAGTATCGAAGAGTCACTTGAAAAAATAGCTTACATACAAATCTCTATTTACAATTATAATATTATTAGATTTGTCTAGCATTTCAAGATCAGTGATATTGAAAATAGTTTGAGTTGGACGACGGATGTACTTAATTTGTATATTTGTTATAATGTAATGCATATCCAAAAAAGAAGTAGAAGTGATATGGCACTTAAAATACTACTAGTTGAAGCACGAATCTTGATGTCAAAAGCAAGTTGATCATAAGTTGAAACTAGCTGAGATCAAGCATTTAAAATATCATTGGAAACTTTGGGATATCAGTTAAATCCCTAAATAGCTCTTAAACATGGAGTGTTTAGTATCGGCGTCTTGATGAGCCGGATCTAACAAGCCCAAGATCTCATAATTCTGACTTCATTTGAGCATTCAAATACATAAAATACATCAAATGATCAAAAGAATTATTTTGAGCCGTCCGATGGAGTGGAGTGATTCGGATTTTGCATGTATTTACAGAAACGTCACTCCTCTAATCTATAAATAGCCCCTCATTCTTCACATGAGGGGGGCCCAAAAAAAGAGGAGAGAGCTCTAAAGCTTAAAAATCCTCCAAGCATAATCGTGTCACTCGATGGTGCAACCGTTGGTTGCCAACGCCCGCCAATCGTTATCGGAAAATTTTGTACTCGAAATAGATACATAGTGGAAGATTTTTTGGGCTAGCGTGATTTTCCCTCTTTTAGAGATTTTTCACGTAAAATTGCAGGTTTTCTTATTAATTCCTCAAACATCTGTGTGTGTGTGTTGGATTCCGCAACAAAGCTAAGGCACAAATTTTTATTCTACTGCAACTCATTTTCAAGCACGCAACAGTTTGGTGTTGTCTATGGGAAGAAAACTCATCAATCACAATTTACGAACACCCATCATGACCAAAAGCATACTGTAACAATGAGCCTCGCTCCAACTCCCGTCACTCTCAAAACCAATCCTTAAACCAAGGACGTCAAGCTTCAACCTCACTTCCCCTGATAAGCGTGACTCTGTCGGTGAAGGCGCGACAAAAATCTCTTTAGAAGATCGTATGCGTCGAATGGAAGAGTCTCAAAATGAGATGATCCGACTTTTACGAGGCAGGGGCGACCCTTCTGCGACACATCTCCCCCAAGATCGATCGTTCGTCGTGGGAGGTCAAAATGTTAATTTCCTTGACACTAAAGTTCCTTCACTTCCAGACCGTGATGTTGATCTCATTGCTAGTTCTTCATCGATGCGGCTCACGATTGCTAATCCACCAATTATTGCTGGTAGCTTGACACATTCTCGTCCTGTTAATCCCACTCGTCATGTTATACGTGCAGAATTATGATGCTTAATGCAAGATAAATTTCACCTTAATGACAGAAATCATCCTCCCCCTCACAGCGGCTATGAGGAGTCCTCACCTTTAACTGAAGTTATTCTTCAACATCCTATTCCCGTGAGTTTCAAGCTTTCGAGGATCAATTCCTATGATGGGGCAACTGACCCATATGAACACATCGATCACTATAGAACCATCATGCATATCCAACGAGCTCCTGACACACTATTTTGTCAAGTTTTTCCAGTCTTAATGGCGGGCCCTACTTTCTCTCCTTCCAAAAGATCCATCCATACCTTTGTGAACCGCCAAGATTTTTGTAGAACAGTTCATTGCAACCGAGGATCATAAAGATTCCTCCCATCTCTCCGGCATTCGTCAAAATGAGGGTGAATCACTTAAGGAATACTTCCAGAGGTTCTCCTTAGAAGCTCGCCAAATACCTAGAATAGACCCTGAACTATTAAGAGGAGTTTTCCTTGGAGGGCTCCGTCCCTTTTCACTCATCACTAATGAGAGATACGGTCCACTCATATGCCGACTTGGTTCATAGTGTGGAAGCACAAATTTCTGCCGATGAGGATATTAATGCCCATCGAAAATAATTTGAACAATCCACAAGAAAACGTAAGAGTGGCCTATGAAACATAGATCAACAATCTCATCAAAAGAAGCAACAAGGCAGTCATGATCTCCCTCCACGGCCTCCACATCAACGACGCGAATCACGACTAGAAAAGGAATACACGCCACTGAAAATATCTCGTGTTAACATCTTGATGGTCATTCGAGATGAAGAGACCATTAAGTGGTCACATCTACTGAAACCAAATTCAAAAAATCAGGAGCAATGTTGTTACTTCCACCAAAGTCGTGGACATACTACGGAGGCGTGTAAGCAACATAAAGAAGAGATCGAGAGGCTCATTCAATAGGGATATCTGTGTCAATTTGTGTAGAACCAATCAACTCAAGCAAACATAACTCTAACTAAGGGGCAACCGGGACAATCATCACAGAAACAACACAATAGCCGTCAAATAATTGAAGAAATTGAAACGATTGCAGGAGGGCCACTAATATCTAATCAAGTCTTCATCGCCACCTTTGAAGAATCGAAGTTAAAAAAATCTTCTATTAATCATCCCGTCACTTTTAATGACTCAGACTTGGAAGGAGTCCAAGTTATGCATCAAGATCCTCTTGTCATCAGTGCGGGGATCGGTGACCCCTGTTATGTTGTTAAGAGAATTTTGATTGATAATGGGAGTTTCGTTAATATTTTATTTTACCCCACCTTTCTTGGCATGGGCCTGGTTAAGAAAAAACTTCAACCCGCTGCAGGACCGTTATATGAGTTTGATAATCGCCCTGTACGAGTGGAGGGGACAATCACCCTTCCTGTTGTTCTCGAAATTTCCTCAACAAGTCACTCGCTCAGTTCAATTCATAATGGTCAAGTCAAATTCAGCATACAACGCTATCTTTGGAAGACACCTCCAATCAATCTTTGGTGTTGTCACTTCGTTATCTCATCTTAAGATGAAATTTCAAACCCTCATTGGGGTTGGAGTGGTCTGTGGAGATCAACAAATAGCACAATTATATTTTCAGACAAGCTCTTCGCCTTGGTGACCTTTGACATCGAGAATTTTAATCTTGAGATAAAGAAGTACCTCATAGCTTTTCACGTAAAGACTTACTCCCATTTCATTATCGGATGACCAACTACCAATCATGATCAAAGATCCGGAGGAAAAATCTTTCCTAAAGCTTCGAACAGGGTCTCAAGGTGTTATATGTAATTCTTGGTGCATAAATATTGCAGCTTTTAATTTACCACGTTTGTCTTTTCCTCTCCACCTCTTATCTTTTGTTAACTCTCTCTAAAAATTTATCTCATTCCTCTTTTTAAGTTATCTTATGACAACATTGCATCACTAACATTATCAAAGTAATGAGTTTATGGCTTTTTCTTACAAGCTTGTTGCACATAAATGATCTTCTTCATTTCAATCTTCCTACTTAAGAAATACACAACTCACATTGTGTCTCTATCGGGATATGATGAATCCCAAGGGGATTTGATCGGACCTCTTCCATGCAGGTTAACGTTATCGAGTAACACTCTGACAAACAACCTCGGATAGGTCAAAAATCCTCAGCGGATTCAATTCGACCTCTTCCATACAGGTTAACGTCATCGAGTAACACTCTAACAAACAACCTCGGACAGGTCAAAAATTCTTAGCGGATTCAATTCGACCTCTTTCATATAGGTTAACGTCATAGAGTAACACTTTGACAAAAAACCTCGGACAGGTCAAAAATCTTCAACGGATTCAATTCGATATTTTCCATACAGGTTAACGTCATCGAGTAACACTCTGACAAACAACCTCGGATGGGTCAAAAATCCTCAGTTGATTCAATTCGACCTCTTCCATATAGGTTAACGTCATCGAGTAACACTGACAAATAATCTCGAATAGGTCAAAAATTCTCAGCGGATTCAATTCGACATCTTCTATACAGGTTAGTGTCATCAAGTAACACTTTGACAAACAACCTCGGATATGTCAAAAATTCTCAGCGGATTTAATTCGACCTCTTCCATACAGGTTAACATCATCGAGTAACACTCTGATAAACAACCTCGGATAGGTCAAAATTCTCGGCCTTCAATTCTCTTCCATCAGAGTAACACTCTCACAAACAACCTCGGATGGGTCAAAAATTCTCAGTGGATTCAATTCGACCTCTTCCATACAAGTTAACGTCATTGAGTAACACTCTGACAAACAACCTCGGATAGGTCAAAAATCCTCAGCGGATTCAATTCGACATCTTCCATACAGGTTAATGTCATTAAGTAATACTTTGACAAATAATCTCGGATGGGTCAAAAATCGTCAGCGGATTCGATTCGCCCTCTTCTATGCAGGTTAATGTCATCAAGTAACACTTTGACAAACAACCTCGGATGGGTCAAAAATCCTCAGCAAATTTGACTATACCCCTTCCATGCAAGTTAATGGCATTAAGTAACATCATAGAAAATGATACTCTAAAATTATCTATTAGACTTTCTGAGTTGCTCGAATGATGGTTCCTAATTGACATTTTTCTGCCATCTTGGCAGTTGTCAACTGTTAAACCATCCATTAGAGTTTCAAGAAATCCAATTTTTCACAAGAAGAAGTAGAAACTACGGGCCTTGATAGCCTCTGAACCCGGTCGGTCCGACGAGGACAATTAACGTCTCTTTGGAGGGAAAACCGGAGCCTCGCCGTATGAACTACGAGCCTTGATCGCCTCCGAACTCGGTCGGTCCGACGAGGATAGTTGACGCCTCTTTCAAGCAGGGCTCGTATGAACTACGCCTTGATCACCTCGAATCGGTCGGTCCGACAAGGGGCGGTTGGCCTCTTTGAGGGAAAACCGGGCCAGTATGAACTATGGGCCTTGATAACCGCGGTCGGTGACAAGGGCTTAACGCCTCTTCGTGGGAAAAGCTGGGCCCCGTCTACGACCGCTCCTCGAACTACCCTCTAAGAAGAAGAGGAACACTAAAGCATATGAGGTGTGTGCCTTCTCCTTTGTCCTTAGGTGATTTTTATAGACACCCTATAGAGGCAAAAATGTAAAAATCAAAGAAAAATCACAAAAAATGGGTGAAAACCGCAGAAAATGGACCAAAACTGACAAAAAAACCCCTCGTTGGTGCGGTTTTGCGCCAGACACGTATGAAACTCCCTGGCATCCATGTAGCGGCCAGCTGCCGCTGCCCAGCAGCTCATCCATAGCGTCGCGTCGCGTCTGCAAGCTCAGTAAGTGTCCAAATGGGTCCATAACCCCCTCTGCCTTACACGCACGCACACGCTTCCTTGATCATAATCTTGTGCTCATCATTCTCTCAAATGTATGGTTAATGAACCCGTAAATTCCATTGAAAAACTTGTTATTTTCAAGTATTTGACATATATATTTTTGGATGATTGAGATAATGTCATCCAAAAATAGGGGGCAACTGATATGACACTTAAAATACTAATAATCGAAGTACGAATCTTGATGTCAAAAGCAAGTTGATCCTAAGTTGAAACTAGCCGATATCAAGCACTTAAAATATCATTGGAAACTTTGGCATATCAGTTAAATCCTTAAATAGCTCTTAAACATGGAGTGTTTATAGTCAAATCGAGCGTTTGATGAGCCAGATCTGACAAGTCCAAGATCTCATAATTCTGACTTCATTTGAGCATCCAAATAGTTAAAATATATCAAATGATCAAAAGAATCATTTTGAGTCGTCCGATGGAGTGGGCTGGTTCGGATTTTGCATGTATTTACAGAAATGTCACTCAATCATAAATAGCGCCATTCTTCACATGAGGAGGGCGGCAAAGAGGAGAGCTCTAAAGCGAAAATCCTTGAAGCATAATTGTTACCACTCGGCGTGGCACCACCCCCCTTTGGTTGCCAACCGCCACCGTCTCTGATCCTCATGGTCAATCTCCATCTCAGTCGCGACCTGTCGTGGACGTGCGTCGGCATCGTCGAGCCATCATCACCGACCAGCGGTTTGCCGCTATCGTCATTGCGGCCGACCATCGTCGTATCGTCTTATGAGTCATCCACGGCGACCTTCGTCATTTGTCGATACCACATCTACTACCACTAGCATTTACAACGCGTGATTATATACGTTGTTGTCGATTACGAGATTCTCATTGTCGCCCATACCTGATTCGTAATCTCGTTATCGGGAAACTTTTCTACTCTGAAACAGATACATAATGGAAGATTTTTACTGGGCTAGGCTCCATAGTTTTTTCTCTCTTTTCGAGGTTTTTCCACATAAAAATTCTTGAGTTTTCTTATTAATTCCTCACGTCACGTGTGTGATGGATTACAACAAAGCTGAGCATTTTTTATTTTCTAAGCATCATCTTTCTCAAAATTTTCAAAATTTCATTGATATTATAAAATTATTATATATATCATACGTACAATTTCTATGTATTTATGCATCTAATATTCAAATTTTAATTTTTATATTTCTAATATTTTATCTATGCATGAAAAAGTGTATTCACTTTTAAAAAGATAATAATAATAATATTTTTAATATAATTTTAAAAATAGAAGTATTATTCATGTAAATATCAAAATTTATATATTAGACATAAATATATAAAATTTATGTAGTATATATATAAATGCTCTTTTAAACTAGCAGGCCTTCAAATTTCATATTTTGTCAATACCACTGAGAAGTATGATTACTTCAAACTTCTTTATTAGAAGTATAAATAATATCTAATTTAGAAAAAGTTTAATAACAAATGAGTAAGTAATTATAATATTTTTCAAAATAAGAGCAAAAGTACCTTTTAATAATATTATTTTTAAAATGTAAAAGCACTTTTTAATAATATTATTTAAGTTTCAATCCCACTTTTTTGATATTTTGATTATTTCTCATGTGCTTAAATTTATTTGTGCATAAAGATTTTTATTTAGTCATTAAAAAAGATCATAATTTTTAATTACATTGCAAGTAGTCACACTAACTCTAAAATAAAATAAATAGCTAAATGTGTTATTTTTTAGTCATAAATTTTAAGAAAAAAGTGTATATATATATATAATCATATATATATATATATATATATATATATATATATATATATATATATATATATGTATATATTCATGAATTAAAGCTCTAAATAATCGGATAATGCTTCATAAATATACCTATTATTCAGACTTCCCTACAACTATACCACATATATAGTGTACATTAAGCATAGGATCCTGATTCAAGATCGGCCAAAACGGTTCGATTTTCTCCGAGCTATTGAAAGGTAAGTCTCTACCTGCTAATGCGTGTCATTGGCTAATTGGTTCCCCTTCTCGATTCATTTCTTATCATCATGAGATCATGTTATATCTATTATTATTTAATTTTCCATTAAAAAATATTATTTATTTATTTTAAAAATGATGATTTTGATTTAAGTTGTCATGTCATGAATTGTTGATGTAATTAAAGTCTATCAACTCTCTCATAAAAATTAATTTTGTGTGCATTGAATGGACAAATAGCACCATGTGTTTCTTTTGCTAATTTTTATGGCTCGATAAGACAGCTATTAATATTTTTATTGTATTTATCTATAATGGATAGATATCAATACGAAAATAAGGACGTGACAAGATACGAATATGAGATACTTCTATTTTTTAAAATATAAGATACAGATACGGGTTAAACACAATATTATAATAATAATTAAGAATAATATGTATAAATTAAATAGATAAAATATTAAAAATAATAAAAAATAAGTCATTTAATTAAAAATTTTAAATTAATTACTTAAATTATATATATATATATATATATATATATATATATATATATATATATATATATATTATTTAAGTACTTTAATAAATTTAATGAATAAAATTTATTATTAATTCTAAATTTATAATTTTAATTATTTATAATAAATATATCTTATTATTCTCTTTTTTAGCTCAAATGTCATTCTCTAAATTTCTTAAACTCTACAATAATATAAAATATAACAAATTATATTTAAAATATTTTTTATATAATTTTAATTCAATTATTTAGAACAGGTGTATCCCTTTAATTTTTTAATATTATTTTAATTGGACACTTCTCTATCGTGTCAACACGTGTCGAAGCATGTCAGATTCATGTCCGTGTCTGACACTGCACGCCTAATTTTTTAGAGTGTCAGTGTATCATAGATATTTATATATAAAATAAAATAAATGAAAAGCATAAATCAATAATTATATATTTATCAATTAGGCAATGATGTGAAAATTATAAGAAATGCAAGGCATCTTCAAAGATAGAGATATCGTATACAAATAATACATTTGAGTATCATTTTATGGTAGAGAGTATTTTATAACTCGTACATGAATTTTTATAATTTTAATAAAATGTATTTATATTTTGAGCACTATAGTATACTTTTTTCTTTTTTTTTAATGTAACTATTCCTGCTTTATAATTGTGACAATTATGATTAAGATATATTTTTTTCTTAAAGATGCGTTTTAAAGAATATAAATTGATCCCATGCTTTGAACATGTGGGATTAAGTCTATTACAGATATAGGGCTGACACAACATCAATTATAAATATAAAGCAAAGAACAGGATCTATCAGGGATATTAAATTTATATTAATTTTTAAAAAAAAGTAATCATAATTATGTCGACTGATATTATTTAATATCTGTCACCTCTATGCTAGAAATTGAGTTTAAAATTTATAGAGTTCATAATTTACGCTAAGGCATTTGGCTTATTAGGATGCTTTTTCATGAATTTTTGAGTAAATTTAATTACAAACTCGCTCACATCACATATACATAATCTTAAACTTAAGAGATTTCCATTAAAAATTTCGGCTTTTAACCAACCGGCTAAGATGACTCGTATAAATTATGCTCTTGATTGACCATTTTATGACATTGCTGTAGATTAATTTCTCTTAGATTGAATCCATGTTTATTTAAATTCAAACTTTGATGAAGATTCTCAATAAAAAGTCAAAATCATTGTTTGAATAACTCATACAAAGGTGTAAATGAGAGCTTAAACGAGAACACGAAGAACGGTAAAACTGTCGAAAATAACAAATTTTTTTCAGAGGAGGATTCAACCCGCCAATCTTTGCATAACAAAAATTTTAACCACTAAACCACGCTACATTGTAGATGTAAATGTGTTCAGTATGTATATAATTTTTTTATTTCGAGCAAATCGATAACACGATCGAACAAAATGATTGTTATGTTATATATCGATTGTGTTGTTTGTTAGTAATTAACGATTAACACGTTACATAACGAAGCAGAAACGTTTCTGAACAACGAGCTTTTTTGACAGCCCTACTCATACTGTCTGCTCCACTATTTTTGAATCCGAGGTTTATCATTTTTGAACTAATTGGTTCCTATGTAATTAACTTTATGTCACATGACTTGAAATGCAAAGATCAATCAAACAAATTATGTAACTCCAAATTTCTCACAATTCCTTTAATAGATGAAAAGAAAAAATTATTAGCATTAAAAAAAAACGTGCATGATTTCCCACTAGATTACAGTCTGTAGAACAGAGGCCATAAAAATTGATTAATAACAGGATCAAACAGGAAATTACTGCACTTTATCTTCTTCAAGATAGGTCGGACACTGTGCTTATCACATTCTTTTAAAAATTCAAACGTTGCTTACAAGAACATATATATATATAAATGCTCCTCTAACCAAAATTATTTTTTTTAAAAGTATCTATATATAGCCGTATGTTAATTGATACAAAGTTGAAAGCAGCAAAATCAATAAGCTGCATATGCAGATCAACTTTTTTTTCTTCTTCTTGAGGAAAATGATGATCAAAGTTTCAATATAAGAAGAGATAGGGGGACCATATAAGCATTATGAAATTACACTGATGAAATGCATGCATGCCATTGAAAAGGAATCGACGGCACTTATATTGCAGGGCAGGCGTGCCTTCGTTACCTTCTGTACACAGCTTCTGAAGAAAGGGGATGCAAAAAAAAAAAAAAAAAGCAGGAGCCCTTGATGTACACCAGAAGTGTGAAATAGGTCTTTAAATAAAAAGAGATTTTATCAAAGTTTAATAGAATTCTTGTCAAAGATTGTATCTTATTTTTGAAAGTAATTTAAGAGAGGTTCGCTCATTGGAAGCATGAGATTTCATCTCTGGCTAGTAAACTTCAACTGATCTAGACCATAATTTGGAGTTACGATATCTATTGGCTTAGATTCATTTCAACTCCTGTAAGTGTTTTAAAGAAGGTTAGCATCTGGTGCTTTAGGTTCTTGTTTGGTGGTGGCCCTAGAAAAAAGTTACACCTCAACCCTTGGGCTCAATCAACTATGCCCAAGGGTTAAAGAGAGTTAAGAGTTTCATTCTTTATCTATGCTGGAATTAGCATGTAGAATAAAGATCATTTAGAATTATGTTCATTAGAATGGTCTCTTTTACTCTTGGTGAAATAATTTCTATGATTTCACTTGAAATCAATCTATTTGGTCTTCTCACATTTCATGCAAGCTTCTTTCTATGTCAATGCCATTGAAGAATCAGGTCTCATTTAATATTGATATTAGCGTATCCTTCTATTTATTTCAGTAGTTACAACATTTTACTCTCTTATTAACTTTCCCATCGACAGCAAACTCAATTGTTTTATTATTCCAAATGACCACTAGGTGATACTTCTCCTTCCATCTTATAGATCCCATCTTTGATATTACTATTTTTGAGAATACTGAAATAATTTATTACAAATGAGCATTTATCTTCCTTTTTTCCTCTATTGCAAAGAAAATCTTAACTTGCATATCTTTGATTTTTAACACTACCTTTGCTGGTCCCAAGGGGAGGATTGCGATAATATCGAAAAACTTGTCGAAATAATCATGACATGAATCCATTAAAATATCAGTATAATGCTAGGCCCCTAAGCGACACACCTGATAAATACTGGTGAAAAGATCAAGACTCTGTGCGATATTAAATAAGCAAGGGTTCCAACATTATGGACGGATGCGGGCAAAGAAGTTATTCCATTAAACTAGAATTAAATTAGGAACTTGGAATATAGATACTCTTACAGATAAATTAATGTAATTAATAAATATTATGGTTCATAAGAAGATAAATATTTTATATATTCAAGAAATTAAATGGGTTGAGGAGAAAGCTAAGAAGATTGATAGTTTAGGTTTTAAACTTTAGTATTCAGGTAGAAGTCAAATTAGAAATGACGTATGTGTAATTATAGATAAAAGTTTGAAGGGTAAGGTTATAAATATTAATAGATTTAGAGATAGAATTATAGCTTTAAAGATTGTTGTTGATACTAAGATTATCAATATATAAGTGTTTATGCTCCTCAAGTAAGTTTAGATGTAGGCTCAAAAAAAATTTGGAGTGAATTAGAGGGATCAATACAAAAGATACATCTATAAAAAAAGTATTTATTGGAGGAGATTTAAATGGACATGTTGATAGAGTGGTAGAAGATTTTAAAAGTATTCATGATATAAATTTGTGAATTAAGAAGAGTACTATATTAGATTTTATTTTAAATAGTGATTTTATAATATACTCTTTATTTAAGAAAAGAGATGATCATATTATTACTTATAAAAATGGATCTAATAAAATACAGATTGATTGTTTTCTAATAAAAAAATAGATTATTTAGATTGTAAAGATTGTAAAGATTATAAGATCATTCTGAGTGAAAGTTTAAGTACCCAACATCGACTGTTAGTTTTAGATTTTAAGATGAAAATTTGTAAGATGAAAAATAAATTGAATTCTTGTTTTAGGATTAGAAGGGGGCACTTAAAGAACACTAATAAAAATATTTTTAAGAGCAAACTACAAGAACTTAGAATTTGAGATGTTTATAAGTAAGCTAATGTTATATTGAAAAAAATAATAAGTGAAATTAAGCAAGTTGTAAAAAATATGCTTAGAGAATCAAAACAAAAAACTTCTTTTAATAAAAATAGTTAGTGGTGGAGTCAAAATGTACAAGAAAAGATAAGAAATAAGAAACATTATTATAAAATTTGATTTAGATATAAAAATTTGGAGAATTGGGAAAGATATAAAGTGACCCGTAAATATTCTAAGAAAATAATATATAATGCAAAAATTTAACTTTTAGTGATTTATACAATAGATTGGATGCCAAAGAAAGTGAAAGATATATGTATAAGTTAACCAACCAAAGAGATATGAGAAGTAAAGATTTAGTTCAAATGAGGTATATTAAGAATGAAAATCATAATATTTTTCTTAGAAAAGGATATTAAAAATGTGGGAGGTATTTTGATAAACTTTTTAATGAATGATCTGCAAATACGATTGATTTTAGCAACCTTAATGCCCTAAACAAAAATAGAGAATTTTATTTTTATCGTTATATTAGTAAATTTGAAGTTAAAGAAGCTTTAAAGAAAATAAAATGTGAAAAAATAGTTGGACCTGATGATATTCTAATAGAAGTGTGAAAATATTTAGAAGATCAAAGAATTACTTAGCTTATAAATCTTTTTAATGTTATTTTAAAGACTAAAAAGATTCTAGATGAGTGGAGAAAGAGTTTATTAGTTCATATATTTAAAAATAAAGGTGATGCACAAGAGTGTGCAAATTATAGAAGAATTAAGTTAATGTGTCATACATTAAAATTATGGGAGAGAGATACATTTGTTAAGAGGTTATGATGTGATACAAAAGTCTCTCACAATCAGTTTGGTTTCATGTCAGGTAGATCTACTATAGATGTTATACATTTGTTAAGAGGTTTGATGGAGAAGTATAGAGAAAGAAAGAAGGATCTACGTATGATATGTGTTGATTTACAGAAATTTTATGATAAAATTTCAAAAGATATTCTTTGGAGAGTTCTAGAAAAGAAAGGAATTAATATTGGTTATATTCAAGTCATTAAAGATATGTATACTAGAGCTGTTACTTGTGTCCAAACACAAGGAGGATTGATAAAATATTTTCCTATTTCAGTTGGATTACATCAAGGATCAACTTTAAGCCCTTATCTTTTTTACTTTAGTTATGGATGTTCTTACTAGACATTTAGAGGAGGAGGCACCTTGGTGTATGCTTTTTGCAAATGACATTCTTCTTGTTGATAAGACTAGAGAGAGAGTCCAAGATAAACTTGAATTATGGAGATCAACCTTAGAGTCTAAAGGCTTTCATTTAGTATATCTAAAACTGAATATATAGAGTGTAATTTTAGTTGTAAAAGTTATAGTGGTGATGTTGTGACATTGGGTGAACAAGTCATTAAAAAGAGTGTGTGACTTAGATATCTAGGCTTTATTGTTCAAAATGATGGTGAAACCTTATATAGTAATTCTTGTCAATTAGAGCTTAGACTGGTTCGAAAACCAAAATGGTTGAAGTTGAGGAATGAATCTGGCCTGTTGTGTGATAAAAAAGTACCGCTTAAACTTAAGAAAAAAATTTATAAGATGGTGGTAAGACCTCCAATAATTTATGGTGCAAAATGTTGGCCGATAAAAAAGAAGCATAAGACTAAGTTAAGTGTTGCAGAGATGAAGATGCTCAGGTGGATGAGTGGCTTTGCTCTTAGAGATAAAATGAAATGAGTATGAGAAAAGTCGAGTAAAATTTCCAAAATGACAAAGATTAGAGAGCCTTAGATGGTTTGGCCACATAAAGAGTCGGTCATCCAGATGCGAGAGTAGATGTATTAGATTTGTCTTATGTTAAAAAAAGTAGAGGTAGACCTAAAAAGACTTGGTTAAGATGTATAAAAAATGATCTTAGTATACTTGAATTAAATAAGAATTTGACACATAATAGTACATAATGGAAAAGAAGGAATCATATAGCCAACCCCACATAGTGGGATAAAGGCTTGTTGTTGTTGTTGTTGGATACTCTCTTTGTTACTCCATCTATATTAGATGGATTAAAAAGAACAATCAACCTGCTAGCTCATAATCATAATTGTTATGATAAATATGTTCTTTGTCAATGCCATGATAAGAAATCACAATCACTTTTCTCTTATCATTTATCTTTGGAGCTCATCTAAGCTTTTTTTTGGAGTCACCTCTTATGCAAGTGTTGGAACATAGTTCTTGTTGTCACATTCATAGAGTTACAAAAAAATCTTTACCTTCTCTTGTCCACATTTTGATATAAAATATTTTGATGCACTGAAAAAAATGTATTCACTACTTTAGGCAGAACCAATTGGACAATATGATTTTTATGATTAAGGGGGCGTTAGGGATGGTAGTCTAGGTTCGGTGCAATTTGAGCTGCATCATAATAAACATTTGACAAACTTCATTATAGCTACGTTTTGAAGAAGTTAAAGTAGGAAAGTTGTATATTTTAACGTGATCTGGTAAAATACGATGACTGCTAAAAAGTTATGATCTGACTTTTTAAAAAAAAAATATTTATAATCCCCACAGTAGCTATTTAAACAACTGTTTCTTCTATAACAACTCCACTGTTGCTTTTGTAGATAGTTGCAACTATCTCAAATAGAACCTAAATTTTAAATTACTACTAAGATTACAAAATGGAAGGTATCTGCTAAACTTCCATATGATGTTATGACCATTTTTGATTATTGAAAATAATGTTTTTTTTTTTTTTGGCTTGGCATTTTTCATGGGTTCCAATAAACTGTGTTATTTCTACTAATATATCTTTTAATTAGTTTCTCATTCTTACAGTCAATATAACTATTTGTTTGCCTATTTGCTCCTCTTGGAATCAAGTTTTACTTCATTTCATCCTCTAGCCTATTATTTTTTTTATAACCAAACATTATCTCATAGAGATCCCCGGTTCTTTGTAGCATTTTTTTCTCCATTCAAATCTATAAAATAGGATTTTATTATAGTATATGCAACATTTGAGCTGGAGATTTTGACAATAACTTTCAAACACATTATATATATATATATATATAGAGAGAGAGAGAGAGAGAGAGAATCACGGCTCTCACAATCAAAAAATTATGATTCTTTCTTAATGCATATAGATCTTTTTATAGCATAATGATAGGGCTAAAAAGAACGATCGTATATATCATTTGTTTAATGCCTAGGTAAAGTTCTTTGATTCGCCCTTCGACGATGAAGTACTGGAATTACAACGTCACAGTAAAAAACTGTTCATCTCAAAGCCTCATCGCTTTTCTCAAGGGCCACTTAGCTGTTTGCGAGTAGAAAAAAATATTTTTGAAAAACAGTGAAATAATTAAACCTATTATTGAATAGACTTAGGAATATTCAATATTGAATGAGTAATTCTATACTTAAATAGAATTTGATGTCATCAATATATAGCACACAAACACAATTCTTAAGCATTTACAAATTTAACACCTAAAATTTGATATTTTTAATTAAATCACCTATTCTATGCTTGAAAAAATGCATTTCATTTTAAAAAAACTAATAAATGTGCTATTTTTTATATAATATTAAAATTTTAGATGTTATATATATAAATAAATATCAAAGTTGAAGTGTTATATATAAATAAATATATAAGTATTGTGTGTTATATACGTGAATGTCCCTTTGTAGAATTTTTCAAAAGTTAATAGGTTCTGATTTAAATTGGCCGATTCATGATTATGGGCCTTCTAAGGATTATTTCAAACGAAGGGGAGTTTGACCTGCAATCTAAGAAGAAGTGTTTTGAAGTCGATTAAGCAATCTTAAGCATCTTCATTCTCTTCATAGCACCACATATTATTTAGGATGTGTTGTGTGTCTTCCTGTTGTTCTTCATAATACTACTATTAACATAAATTGGAGCTCTATTGTTTTAATTTATCCTCTTCTTTAAAATTCATATTTGACAATTTCTTAATATAATATTTCCATATTTACTTAATGCCTTCAACTTAAACTAAGATAGTAATACATAAGCTTCTAAGATATCTAACCTGATTAAAATTTTTAAATCTCACATATTTTGTCTTAACTAATCCATATATCTCATTTCCCCCTTTCATAGTATCACTTATTACATAAATCATAAAAAAATAATCTATTTTTTGTTACTCTTTGTAAGAATTTAAACTTTCTTATACTGCCTAAAGCCTCAATAATAGAAAACTTTCATCATTGTTTATAAGCATATTTTTTTCCTTGAACCTTTATATCTCAACATTGATTATCTTTATATATGACATATTTCTAAACTTGTTTAAATTTTCTACAATAACTTTCTTAATGAATTTCTCATCTTATGTCACATTAAGTTTGATACAATAACTCAAATTCATCTCTCATAACAACCTATTGAAAGATTTATAATTTATCACCTTTCAAACTCAAACAACTCATCCTATGATAATTGCTTATTCAATGATTTTTGCATACTGGTAGTTCTAGTGGTAGTGTTGTGACAGTAGGTGAACAAATCATTAAAAAGAGTGAGTGATTCAGATATTTAGGCTCTATTGTTCAAAATGATGGTGAAATAGATGGAGATGTTATTAGTAAAATTCAAGTTGGATGGTTGAAGTGGAGGAATGCATCTGGTCTATTGTGTGATAAAAAAGTACCGCTTAAACTTCAGGGAAAATTTTATAAGATGGTGGTAAGACCTATAATGATTAATGATGCAGAATGTTGGCCAATAAAAGAGAAGCATAAGACTAAGTTAAGTGTTATAGAGATGAGGATGCTCAGGTGGATGAGTGGCTTTACTCTTAGAGATAAAATACGAAATGAGTATGTTTGAAAAGAAAAGCTTTAGTGACGATAAGATTAGAGAGCCTTAATGGTTTGACCACATAAAGTGTCGTCCAGATCGGTTTAGGAGAGTAGATGCATTAGATTTCTGTTAAGAAGAAGTAGAGGTAGACCTAAAAGACTTGGTTAAGATGTAAAAAATATTACCTTAGTATACTTGAATTAAATGAGAATTTGATACATAATAGAACACAATGGAGACGAAAGATTCATGTAGCCGACCCCACTTAGTGGGATAATGGCTTGTTGTTATTGTTGTTGTTGTAATGATTTTTGCATACTCTTAAAATATATAATTATAATAACTACTTTATATAGTATAGTCAATTTCTATCTTGAAATCATTTTACAATCTTTTCTACAAAAATTCAAACTAAAAAATATATATATTTATGATTTAATGACTCTGCTTTTATAAATAATTGAGATTTCTTCTCGTTTCTTAAAATATACATACTGTAATATGATTATAAGATATTGAAAAATCAAATATAACTTCTTCTCTTATATTATTTTACTCTTTTATACTTAAGATGAATCCATTCATATCTTATTCTATGAGAACCTTCATGTTCATCTAAATTATCTCCAATAAATATTATTTCTTTCGCAAGTACGTGTTACATTATTTAATTGAACCTTTCTAATTTAAAACTTATTTTTAAACATCTTCAATTCTAGCTTAAGTTGCATAAATACTAACTAGATTTATTATATCAACACTAATAATTATTTTAATAACAATCATCATATCAAAATTCTATTCACTTAAATGATTTTTTTTCAATCTCTTTTTATACTATCCTAATATATTACTATCATAACCATTTTTTAACATACAATAATTTATAATTTTCCCTGGACATAATTGGGATTTTTCCATTTCTATATAGTTTTTTATAAGCAAGCAACATTTATTCTTCCTCTAATCATTGTGTCCATCCACTCTTTTATTTTCCCATTGAAGTCCACAAATTTTTAGCTAATAAACCTTTCCATTCTTTCACCACAATCAGATTTAACTTGTAACCTATACCTAGAGGGCATCTTGATCAACCCTTATCTATTTTCCACAGTCAAATTAAATTGTGGCATATTACTTAAGATGACATCCTAACAAACACTTAGTATTATTTTTCACCAAAATCAGATATGGTTGTAACATACACTTAAAGTGAAGTCCTAATCAACTCTTATCAATTTTCTACAATCAAATTAAATTATGGCACATTACTTAATATGACATCCTAACAAATACTTATCAATTGATCACCAGATTTGAGCTTAAGTTATAACGTCTAACATATGGGTTGCACCTGAACAAATTTTATGTGCTTTTCTCATGGCAATCATGTCAAATCCTGATGTACCACTTTTGGAGATACCTAACATTAGCAAATTTTAAAATTAAGCTCATTTCATTAATTTTGACATAAGTTTTACAGTTAAATATTGGCCTAATATAAGTCCTCAATTTTTCTTATTCAGACAGACAATAATGTTTTTAAAGCAATTCCCACTTCAATTGTCAAAATAATGTTGCATATTAGAATGAATGTCAAACAGGTAATTAAGACTAATAGTACAACAAAAAATAACTCTTACAAACTACTATAATGGAGTAAGAAATACTTCCAATAATTAAATCATCTTTTCACATTAATAATGCAAGCTGCATTTATCCATTCAATTATTAAGTAGGTCAACAAAAACGAACCTTGATTCCTTTCCCCAAACAGTTCACGCTGTGAGTGAATCCCTCACTGCTTAACTGTCAAATGCTACAGCCAGAAAGTATCAAGAAGCCTGAACAGGACCAAAGCAATCGATTTGGCTGGTATTCAAATGGAAATAACTTTACATCTTAAGTTATTTTTGGAAGGTCCGGCTCTAGACTTGCGTTGGCATCCTTCAAATTACAGAATGAAAAATTGCAATTAGAAAGAAAGTAATATATTGCATGAAAAACTTCAACAAATAATGATATTTTAGATGTTGATGAAAAATAAAATAAAATTCTCAAGGGAGAGAGTAGAGTATTGATATTGAATGAATCTAGATAACAGGAAAAAGGGCAGTAAAAAAAAATTCATTCTAAAATAGCTTATGTTCGGCTCACTAAGTACATGAACCGATATTAAACAATTATTCTGAGCTCATTTCTTAACAAAGCCAAACACCAGCCAATGAAAATAAATAATTTTAAACAAGCCAAAGACGAACAAATAATAAGCTCGGTCCGTTAACACCTGTACGGGAAAGCCCAGGCATAATTTCAATACACCAGCAATCTCAACCTGCATGAACAGGAAAGAAGACTTGATGCAGTGAGATAGGACAAGAAGAGAAAGAATTGAATACTGGAACCAACTATTTTTTATCAGATATGAAACATGTTGTGGCGAAGAAGCACTGTTCTTGGTTTATTATGTTCTTTAGTAAGGTCCATACCGTGAGATAGGACAGGAAGAGAAAGAATTGAATACTTCTCCATAACGTTAAAGATAAAATGAATGATAAGACAACGGCTGTTTTCAACCCTTCACTGAGAGCCAGACTCTCTCGTGCATTTTCAAAGAACCCAAGGTCTAACTTCTACGATCGTGGTCAACTAAAAATTGTTAAAAGATGACAAATACTGCTTCAATTCAAATAACAGTTTTAACTTTTGAGAGGCATATTAATTTTGATCGAAAGATCGGTTGAAAAGACTTCAGAAAGTTCAGTATCCACAGACAGAACCAACACCAGTTTATTGTCACAACATTTTGACAATTGTTCTTGCAAACAATCCTATTTTCCATGCCTAGACTAAGCATATTGAGGTTAATTATCACCTTATTTGTGATTGCATCAAATATAATACCATCCAAATTCATTACATAACTACACAAGATCAGATAACTATCATTCTTACTAAAATGTTATCGACTAAGCATCATCATCATCTCAAGTACAAGTTAACAGTTCATCCATGCCACATTAAGTTGCAGGGAGGTGATTAACTATCTGATAAGCAGGGTCATCAAGCAACAAATTCTTGAAATGTCACCACTTCCACATGCAAAAATCAATCTAGTCATTGACCCAAAATAGAATAAGTAAGGCTAGTCATAGGATCAAAGCAAACTCTGTAAACTTTGAAATTCCTCTCATACTATACATGTATAAATACATATACTGTTTTCACATATAGAGAATGAGAATGGAACTAATTCTGCAATTGGTATTATATTTTCCAGCTTCTTTCCATTCCTCTGTTTTTGTATTTCAATACTGTTATCAGTTTTCACAAAAAAGTACTGCAATGAGAATGGCATAAAACTTGAGAAGATAATCACCAAGAAATCTCAACACAATGGTCTAGTTGAGAAGATAAGCAAAACAAGTAGGGAGAGGCATGCTCAATTACTTAAACCCCTTTATATAGCAGCAATAAGAAAAACATAAATAATGCAAGGGAAATAAATAACCCTAAACTAAAATGCAATAGCCAGTAAAACCTATGGAAAACACAATTCCAGAGCTAAAGAGGCAAATCTCCATCCAATCCGGGGAAGAAACCCAGAAACGCAAGAAAATGTTAATTCAACTAACAAGTATCCAAACCGCGCAGTCAACAACAGTCGATGCTGATCAAACTCGAAGGAATGCTATTCAGAGATAGAGTGGAGTATTATTGACTTGGAAAAGTAAAAGCCTCCTGAATTAAACAGGTCGCATTCTCAAACATGGTCTGAAGACTCCGAACACTGAAATCCCTAATAGCCACGTCGAAACCCATCAGCAGCCACTGGTTGTTTCAAACGAGAGAGGGAGAAAGAGAAAGAGAGACAGATAAGCTTCTGGATGAGGAGTGACGGTGAGCTAGAGACGGAATACTGCTCAAAGCTTCGGCATCCGGAGATCAGCAGAAGCGCAAAATTGGGTGGGCAGAGAAAGAAAAGACGATCGTCTAAGAAAAAAAAAAATTCTATAAAAAAAGAAATTTACATATATACCACACAATTCTTATATATTTACATATTTAACATCTAAAATTAACTTATCTAATACTTTCTATGCTTAAAAAAGTGCATTTCACTTTTAAAAAATAAATAAAATAATATTTTTATGTGATATTGAAGATTAAAATATTATATATATATATATATATATATATATATGTAAAAATTAAAGTTTAGAAGTTAGATATATAAATATATAAGAATTGTGTAGTATGTATGTAAATCCCCAAAAAAAAATAAGGGACATAACATACAATTCTTATATATTTACATATCTAACATCTAAATTTTAATTTTTATATGCATAATACCTCAATTTTTAATATCATATCAAAAATATCATCATCATTTATTTTTTAAAAGTGAAATAATGATGATATTTTTAAACATGAAAATAGGTATTATATTTACAAATAGACAAGAATTTGTATATATATATATATATATATATATATATATATATATATATATATATATATATATATATATATATATATGTGTGTGTGTGTGTGTGTGTGTGTGTGTGTAAATGCCTCAAAAAATTATTAAAAACTTGAGATTTTATTTTAAAATTTTTTAGGACATTTGACTAAATTTAAATTCATACACAAAATATAAATGTAAAATTATAAACCCATAATACCTCAACCACTTGTCTAAGATGTCTCTCTTGATTGAAATTTAATTTATTCTCCAAAAAATATAATAATAATAATAAGATATACATGCAAATTCAGCCTAATAAAATTCTCAAATATTTTGCAATATTTGCCCACTAAATATAACTCAAATATTAACAGAAGATTTATAATATTTTATCTTCTTGATCTGATCTGATGACATTATCCACCACCACAATAAAAAAAAGTATTATCATCATCCAATATTTTATGTACTGGCACACATTTCCAACGTTTATCCATATCAATGGTGGTGTCAAATTGTATATATTTTGGTTTAGCACACAATCCCTTTGCCTGTTTATTTTGCTGCTACTGTTTCGTTGTGTGCATCTAATACTACTTTAATACACATGCAACTTGTCTTTTTAATATACATTTGTATCAAATGCTCACAAATATAAATTTATTTTGAAATTAATATATATAATTGACTTTATATGTCATATAATATCTAAAATTAGATTAAAAAAATCCATATTGATATGGCTCTCAAAATACCACTAGTCAAAGCACAAATCTTGATGTCGAAAGCCATATGATTTTGAGTCAAAACCGATCGAGATCAAGTACTTAAAATATCATTAGAATCTTTTGGACATCAATTAAATCCCAAAACAGCTCTCAAATAAAGAATGTTTATAGTCAAATCGAGCGTCTCGACGAGCCGGATCTAATGAGCCTAAGATCTCGTAATTCCGACTTTATTTGGGCATCCAAATTCTCAAAATACATCAAATGATCAAAGGAATCATCCCGACCGTCCGACGAGGAGTATGACGCCTTACATAAAATTACAAGAATGCCTCCTCCTCATCTATAACATTCATTCCTCACACCAAAGGGGGTGAAGAAGAAGAGGAGCTGAAGCAAGTAAAGAAGAGAAGGAGCCCGAGCAAGGAAGAAGAGGAAGAGTCCAAGCAAGGAAGAAGAGGAAGAGTCCAAGCAAGGAAGAAAAGGAAGAGTCCAAGCAAGGAAGAAGAGGAAGAGTCCGAGCAAGAAAGAAGAGGAAGAGTCCAAGCAATGAAGAAGAGGAAGAGCAGAAAGAAGAGAAGAAGTCCAAAGAAGGAAGAGAGTCAAGCAAAGGAAGAAGAGGAGGAACCCAAGCAAGGAAGAAAAGGAAGAGCGAGGAAGAAGAAAAAGCCCAAGTGAGGAGGAAGAGAGAGAGCTGCTTGAAAATCCTCCAAGCAAGATCGCACAAGCAAGATCGCATCTCGGCTGCCATCAACCGCCATACCACCGTCGCCACTAATTGACTGCATTCCCACCAAAAGTTACCCCAAGATCTCCACCATCAAGAATAATAACCCGATCATTGTTACACGCGTTATTCCTCTCTCATATGCAATTCTGTAATCCCGTTATCGGGAAGACTTTGTATTCTGAAACAGATACATAGTGGAAGTTTTTTATCGCAGTGGGGTTTTTCCTCTCTTTCGAGGTTTTCCACGCTAAAATGAGTGTCTCTTGTTTGTTCTTTTAAATACTGTGTATGACTACAAGCTAAGCAAACTTTCACTCTACCGCTGACGGTTTTCTAAGACTAACACATATTATTTTATTGTTTGAGAAAATATATTTGAAAGTTTATTTTAGATTAAAATAGCCTCACTTTTGATTATGGAATACTAATTTAAGTCAACTTCTACTGTTATTATTTCAAAAAATATTCGAATAAAATGCAAAACATATCATAAAATATTCAAAATATTTTTGAATTGCTCGAATATTATTTGAATAGTCATTCAAAGATAAGTTCGAAGTCTAATATGGAGATAGATTTGAACAAAGTGCAATCGAGGCTTGAAGGTGATTCAAAAAGTCTCTTTTAGAATTCAAATAGATCCGACTGCAATGTTATTTGATTGTTGCATATATATTATAGTAGATATAGTTACAATTAAGAGTCAACTAATATTCATAACATATTAAAATTATCAAGATTAAAAAATGGATGGTTTGAAGATGATTTGTGTATAGTGTGAGTCAAACAAGAATTGAAGATTATTCGAAAAAGATTTAATCATTATATGAATATTACTCAATCATAGTTCAAAGATGTTTGATCATAGTTTATTTAGTATTTGATTATTATATTTGTAGCTTTTGATCGTGGTTCATTTATAGTGTTCTTTCATCATTTAAATACAATCATAATCATTAGGCTAAATTTTTATATTAAGCCTAATTAAAACTTTAATTAGCTAAATAAACACTAAAAATAAAAAATTTTAAAATAGAAGAGTCCGGGTGACGACTTGATGTGATCATCGCCGGGTTTGTCGCCGCTTAAGCGACCAGTTTGAGTATATTTAAAAAAAAAAATTTGGCCTCGATTTTGCCCATATCGAACTCATCCGGTGTCGAGACCGAGTGACCTTGGTATCATTGGAAACATAATGAAATTCCCCCACGACTTTCATGTTGACAAAAATCTGTCATTCCAGCCCAGTAAGCTGCAGTTTTTGTAAACACTCGTAAAAACTGTGGTGCGGAGTTAAAAATTTTGACGCAGCTGGAGAATTTTGCTCATATCGGACTCATCCGAAGTCGGAATTGAGCGAACTTAATATCGTTGGAAACGTAATGAAATTCTATACGACTTTCACATTTGCATTGATCTTTACCAATGCATTTAAGTGTTGATTAGAACAAATTTAGTGATAACATATGTGTCAATGACTCTAATATTTAAAACATTAATAAGATTAGCCTCAAAATATTTAATAAATTTTTTCATCATACCAGGACATTTGTACGTACAACAATATAACTTAGACGAGTCAATTCTACAAGAGAAAAATATAAAATTGTACCATATTTATATTATGTTCCAATAATATTGAATCAAAATTTAAGATTTCTCAAACGTAATTCAAAACATTGAGCTTATGTCGACCAATCTTCTTTATGACTTGTTAGATCATTATTTCTAAGATTAAATTTTGATTACATTTGAAGTAGGCAATTTGTTGTCTTATAAAAGATATAAGGAGGAGGGTTTTGCTTGTAATTTGCCCTAATTGGTGGAATCACAAAAGTAGATGACTTTTTATTTTTAATTGTCAGCATCATCATATATGTCAATCTCGTTTATTGAAAGTAATTGCAGAGTGCGAATGATATTTTTAAATTTAGATAAACAAATTTATAATGTCACTAAACTAAACTAATTAAGCTATAAGTGAAAGTTTAGCATTGAATTTTTGACTACAAAATTAGTATTTGCAAAAAATATTTATTAGAGGTTAATAAGATAGTAACAATAGGAATGATTAGAGAAGATTAAATTTGAAAATTAATTTATATAATATTCTAGCATTTTTTTGTATTCTAGAGATATTTTAATTAAAGTAAATTTCATGAATATTTCCTCAAGAAATAAAATAATAAGCATATTGATCTAATTTATCTATATAAAATTAACATGTTGAATTCATTTATATCAATTATTCTATATTATGTTTATTTTAAAATAAATTAAAAGATTTTGAAATCCATTTATTTAAAATATTAAACAATACAATATTTTACCTATCTCGACAATTGGAGTTCCAAGAAATAGTCAACGGCGGCTTCTATCACAAATTGGACTTTCAATTACGGAATTCAATCCAACCGTCCAAACCGCACAGCTGGATTTTTAAGTTCAGACGGCAAGTCGATAGAGGGAGGATTCATGTATCGAATCGTCCAACTGAAGAGCACGAAAGCTCTAACAAGTTATAGGCCGTTGATTTTAACAGCTGTCGA
This sequence comes from Cymbidium sinense, assembly GCA_021442155.1. Taxonomy (NCBI): domain Eukaryota; kingdom Viridiplantae; phylum Streptophyta; class Magnoliopsida; order Asparagales; family Orchidaceae; genus Cymbidium; species Cymbidium sinense. The sequence goes on from CM038223.1 coordinate 124,954,030, forward strand.
GTATCTGTTTAGCTGTACACCTTTTCTTTGAACTCGCGGTCCACTAGATGGCCCCCTAAATGTTCATCGCGCCTGCCGTTGCCGGCATATAGGGATTCCTCGAATTGAGAAAGGCTTCCTTTCCCGTGTCGCAGTTAGCATTTTTTTTTCGCTGAAATTAAAATATACAATTCCTTGAGCGAGAGAAAAGAGAGATGGAGAAGGCTATCGAGAGGCAGAGGATCCTTCTCCAGCATCTTCAGCCACCTTCTTCGCACGGATCTTCCCAGCTTTCGGTAAGCATCGATATCTTTTTATTGCTGCAGGATTCTTAATCGACTTTTGTTATGGCTTTCCATGATTTAGGGTATTGATTTTTTATTTTATTTTTTTGATTCCTTTCATTCCGTTATTTGAACATTTCGAGCCTTTCACCTTTCCACTTTAGGGCCAGGAGTTGCTGGAAGGCTTTTTAGTTGTCTTTGCTGTATTTTATTCGTAATCTTTGGTTGAAATTATGTTACTTGTTATCATATTCATATATTTTCTCCGTTCAGGCATCGGTTTGTGCTGCTGGGGATAGTGCGGGTTACCACAGGAACGCTTCATTCGGTGATGATGTTGTGGTTGTTGCGTAAGTATTTAATATATGTTAATAAGTGCAAGGAATTTGATATTTTTTGGTAATGTTTTTGGTTGCTGTTTGATGTGCGGATGATTATTTTTGGACTTAAGAGGCAAAATGGTAGCGCTATTGGCATTCTAGTTGATTCCTCACACTAAAAGCATACTTTATTTTGGTAATAAAATTTTTTGTTTATTTATCTCTTTCATTTGGTTTTTAATGTAAAAAAGATTCAAATTTTTAATCATTTTAATTGAGAGATAGTGTTGCTTATTAGAAATTGGTCCGATAGAGTGAGGATCTTTCTCAATTGCCTTGGATTTTTTTTTGATTTTACACACAAGTAGTCAATTAAAGCAAAAAGTGTGCCACAAAATATTTATAGAGGGGATAAACTAAGCGCCCTTTTTTCAGTTGAACAATTTCCATATTTATAGAAAATTTGACAAGTGTGGTTGACTTTTAAGTGATTCGAGAAATGTTCAAATATGCATCTTGGGCAATTAGAAAAGGTGACTTGGAAAGCACAAATTTTGTTCCTCACATGCATTAGTTGTAAATGTTATAGGAGTATGTGATGGTTTGAGCTACGACGTAGTTGAAGGTAGTTTTGATGCAATTCTTGTATTAGATGATTGTGATGTATGAAGGTGATGACTATATTGCCAGCCTTAAATGAGATCGCCAGTGCACAAGCGAGCATATGATGTTAAGTCTTACATGAGATGATTGCAATATAGGTTTTGAGGAAATGGTTGCCATTCAAGCGAGGTTAAGATGGGTAAATATTGAAGATGACTGTAGCGACAATGAGGTTATAATATAGTTTGGGAAAAGATGATGCTAATAGGTTGCATTGTAGATTTTATTGATGGCCATTATGGCATAAGCTTGGCTGTAACATAGGTTTTGACATAGTTGTGGCTCATGTGAAGGTTGTGATGTAGGTCTCATCACATACTTCCTTTTTTTAAATATCTAAAAATAAGTATATGATAAGTCATTAAGTCCCACATCTTAACCTTGCAATTGCAATTCAAGTGATGTTATGACACATCTTATTGAGACAAGACTTGCGATGCTAGTGATGAGTGTGGAATATGCCTTGATGTTTTGACTCTTGTAAGACAATAAAAAATTGTGGTGCAAGTCTTGATACTTTGAAGATGATTCATAATAGTTCTCAGAGGATTTTGTTGGCTTTTTGAACTTGAATAAGTTCAATGCAGAGCAATTAATAATTTTGTATAAGGGCATTTTACTCTTTCTTTAAACATCCCTCATTAATAATGAATGATGCAAATTGTCCTCTCCTATAATTAAAATGTGACTAAGAAATGTTTTCCTTGGGTTGATCTCTATGGCTATTCTAGACTAGGACTATTTTGTTTGGTTGATCTTAATATTAGGGGTGTCAATAAATGACTCAGCTTGGTATCTCGAACCTAACTCAAAAAATTCATGCTTGAGTTGGCCCAATTATTATTTGGGTCAGGTTCGAGTTAACTCATAACTCAAAATCAATCTTAAATTCACCTGATTATCATCTGGGTTCAGGTTAGGTGACTTCAATTTAATTTAATTAGGGTAAACATGTTTTATTCGTCATGTTGATCCAAAAATTATGCGATCCATATAGTAAATAGGTTAGAAGGTTGCATCCATGTTAGGTAGGTTAGAGTTAAGTCAAATTTGGGTCAAATATTTTCACCCAACATATAATAAGTTGGTTAGGCTCGAGTCAAGACAACTTTGAGTTAGAACAAACCGGACCCACCCATCAACTTGAATTCACTCTTATTTGGTACGATATTGGTGATCCAATAGCAGTCATTATCAATTTCTTTTTCATATGATTTGAACATATCACTCGGTAATTTTTATGCTTTTGTTGTATCTATGATGATAGATCAAAGTTCTAACAATCAAATTGATTATACTAATTCTAAGAAGGTTTGTAATATTTGATTTGGGGTTGTCAAAAACGGTGATGATGCACTGTCATTTTTATAATGTCTCGTTCTCCTTTTTCAAGAGAGGCATATTCATGATTACAATTTTCAAATGAAGGCTTATAAAAGCTGCAATAACTCAGAGTTGAAACCTTTATTATTGATTTGCACACTAACAAGCTCGCATTGAGACGATTAAATGGCACCAATGTGCTATTCTCACTAGTGCAATGTTGGGGCGTTGGCTTAATAGCTAGGTTCGATCAATTTATGTCTTTTCAAATATTAACTTAAATATTTTATGTGTCTATTAATTTGTTTCAGCAAATAAGGGTGCATTTGGGAAAAGTTGTGTTTGGCTACCAACTTTTTAAAAAATTGCTTTCCTCACTATAGCTTTACAACCAGTTTTTCAAAAAGTTATAACTTCCCTAAACATACCCTAAGGCCTTGTTTGGAGCAGCTTTTTAGCTGCTTTCCGTTATGGAAAAACAGGTTGGAGTGTTTGGGAGCTATTTTATAGATTTCGTTTCATAAGAAATCTCGATCGCAACTGCCTTTTTCGTAACTTGAGAGTCCACTCCTGATTGGGCTTCGAAATCCCATTCCGCCTTAAAAAAAAAGTTATCTTCCAAAATTACCCCTATTATTAACACAATATAACGAACGAAAACCATGATTATACCCTTCCATCTCCTGTGTTCGGCATTTTCGCATTTACACTTCCCACCGTGAAGGGCTTGGAGCTAGGGCGAAGCTGAATTGAGCATCGAACGATAAAGGAGCTTCGAATCCTCCACTGGCTTTTCCTTTCCCCTGTGTCGATGAGCACTATCTCCCATCCGTCCCGTTGATCGTGACTCCAACAACGAACAAAAGTATGTGCTTGCAACGAGTTGTTAAGTGCATCTCTCGGTTTCTTTTGTAATCGTTGAATTTATGTGAATGAAGTGAAAAAGTGTTCCTGATTTGTTGTGATTTAAAAGTTGTGAAACCTATTTCTCTCGGTTTCTTTTGATTTGCAATTAGTTCTTAGTAGGCAAGAAAAGGTTGAAAATTAGGGAATTGTTGTTTCATGGAAAATCTTTAGGACTATGGATTTGGTCTTCTTCATCTTTCACAATTGTAGTTTACTTAATAGATCCGAGCCATGGTTTGATCAGATTCTTCTCCTTAGGAGTTTTGATCATCTTCAAGGGAAGGATGCCTTTGATTTGCTCAGCTTCTTTTCCTTAGGAGTTTTGATCCAGACCATGGTAGGATTATTAGGAGTTTTCAAATATAATTGTTGTAATTCCAATATTCACACAACTTTAGAAACTTCGTGAGTTGCGACAAGCAAAATATCTTATGAGTATGTATGATCACAAGGATAGTTTTGTATTTTTTTCTGGAAACAGCTGCAGCATAGCACTTGCACAGCTCAATTTTTCAAACAGCTAAACTGTTTCATTAGAATCACCTTTCTGACAATACTTTTCCTTACAGCAACTTCACAGCTGCTTCTTCATACAGTTGAAGCTGTGCCAAACAGACCTTAAGTCTCATGGCGAGGTTTTTGTTTTTTGGAGCTTGTATGAATTGACCCTCTTAGCAAAATGTTTAGCTCTTTTAAATTGCTTCGATATATATTTGTTGTATCAAAAGTTGTGTTAGATTAAATGAGATTTATATGACCCCAATTTGCAAGGATGCAAATTGGGAGTTGAAAGTGTGATATTTTCTTTGAGCTGATTATGTATAATTTGATTTAAGTTAATGTAAACTTTTTTTGGGTAGATTTATTCACATGCTATTGATTTTTTTTTATTATTATTTTTTTATAACAAAACTAGCATCTAGGTTTTTTAAACAAATTATTAAATGTGTACTATACCCACTATGACTAAATCATTTAGAACTTGATGAAAGTAAAAAAATATGGGTTTTGATTTTGTTGTGATTTTCAAGATATGGATGATATTATTCTAAATGAATGTAGTTTGGCGTTAATTTAGCAAATAGATAGGATTTGGGTCTTATTTCAGAAATTGCCTTAATTTTTTGTGAGTTGTGAGTGATGGTTTAAGATTTAAGCTTTTTTTAGATGATATTTATATGCATCAAATTATGTTTTTGATGAAGGTACCGTTGAAATGACCAAAAAGTTTACTAAGAAATTATTTTTAATATTATGAAGATCTAGAAAAGTATGTTGGGTTATATTCTATAAGGTCAAATTCTAACAAAAAGTAGGATAATAGTTGATTTAAAGTTTAAGCTATGCTAAATATATGATTTCTTTGTTATATTTCTAAAGATAAACTTGTTTATTAATGATAGTTTGATATAATTTTTATTCAAATTTTCCATTATTCTATTTGCTTGATTGCTCTAGATGCAGATTATCACCCAAACTTGTAAGAACCAAAAGCCTATTTGGGATATTTTGATAAACTTTCTAATGAAAGTTGTTAGAATATGATCGACAACGACTTTAGTATCCTCAGTACAATAAAGATTTTTATTTTTATTGTTGTATTAGTAAAATTAAAACTGGAGAGACTTTAAAGAAATTGAAGTGTGGAAAAACAGTAGGATCACTTGATGATATTTCAATAGAAGTATGAAAATGTTTAGGAGATTAAGTAATTTTTTGGCTTACTAATATTTTTATTATTCTTTTAAAGACTAAAAATATGTCAGATGAGTGAAATTTTCTAAGAATAAAGGTGATGCACAAGAATGTGAAAATTATAAAGGAATTTAATTGATGTGTCATACATTTAAATTATGAGAAAGTGATTGAGTATAGGTTATGACGGGATGCAAAAGTTTCTGAAAATCAGTTTTGTTTCATTCCGAGTAGGTATACCATGACAACAACAACAACAACAACAAGCCTTAATCCCACTAAGTGGGGTCGGCAAAGGAGGATCTACATATGATATTTGTTGATTTAAAAATAAGCATATGATAAAGTTCCAAGAGATGTGCATTGGATAGTTCTGGAAAAGAAAGGTGTTAATATTACTTATATTCAAGTCATTAAGGATATGTATGTTGGAGCTATCACTTACATTCAAACACAAGGAGGATTGACCAAGTATTTTCCTATTTTAGTTCAAGGATCAACTTTAAGCCCATATTTTTTTGCTTTAGTTATGATTTTTTTTATTTGACATTTACAAGAGGATGTACCTTGGTGTATGCTTTTTATTGATGATAGTTCTTTTATTGATAAGACGAGAGAGAGAGATCAAGAGAAACTTGAATTATGGAGGTCAAACTTAGAGTCTAAAGGCTTTCTTTTGAGTAGGTAGAAAATCGAATATATTGAGTGTAATTTTAGTTGTAGAAGATCTAGTGGTAGAGTTATGATAATGAGTGATCAAGTCATTAAAGAGAGTTAATGTTTTAGATATCTAGGGTTTATTGTTCAAAATGATGGTATAATTCAAGTTGGATGATTGAAATGGAGGAATTCATCAGCTTGTTGTGTGATGGAAAAGTAATGCTTAGACTTGAGGAAAAATTTTATAACAAGGTGGTGAGACCTACATTGCTTTATGGTTGCAAAATGTTGGTCAGTAAATGAGAAGTATAAGCTTAAGTTACGTTTTGTAGAGATAAGGATGCTTAGGTGGATGAGTGGCTTTATGCAAAATGAATATATACGTGAAAAAGTTGGAGTAGCTCTAGTGGCCGATAAGATTAGAGAGAGCCGTCTTAGATGGTTTGGTCACATAAAACATCAGTTGTCCAATGACCTAGTTAGGAGAGTAGATGTAATAGATGCAACTTATATTAAGAAATGTAGAGGTAGATCTAAAAAGACTTGGTCATGAAGTATGAAAAGTGATCTTATTTTATTAAATTTAAATGAGAATTTGACACTTAATATGACATAATGGTGAAGGATTCATGTAGTTGACCACACGTTGTGGGATAAAGGCTTGTTGTTTGTTATTGCTATTTATAAAAATATATTTGTTTGTAGTTTTTGAGTATTTTTATTTTTTATTTTAAAAATAAATCATATTATTTTTAAAATAATTTAAATAATTTTTTAGGTGTTTTGAGTGTTTTTAAAAACAACCATAATTATCCATAATGAATAGCTTACCGTAGAGTAACAGTCTTTGTGGAGCCATAGCGCATGGTGTCGCACACACTATTTTAAATATTTCACAACATTTTTAAAAATTATTAATAAAAATGTAGATAAATATGAATGACTATATAGATGTGTGTGTGTGTATTTCACATTAGATCTTCAAAATTAACTTAGCATGTGCCATTTTGATGCTCATCATTGTGCAATACAAATGGCACCGAGGGTGCTCTGCACCGCGACATCACGGTGCGTGCTATTGATATGTGCATAATTATCACAATCAAACATTTTTAATTTCAAATGAAAGCAAACAAAATAAGAATATTAAACATAAAACACTACTTGAAAGTAAACCAAAATGACTCATAAGTTTGTTAAAATGGCCTCGGACCAAATGAGATACCCAAAAGTGTCCATCATTAGCTTGAGCTTATTTCAAGTATGCACATAAATGGTAAAGGTTGAATTTATCTTGAGGAATGATTCCTTGGTGCAACACTTTGATGCGTGATTTTGTAAGTGTGCCTGAAAGAAACGATTGAAATCATTTAAGTTGTATTTTACCATGAGGAAATCCTGAACATTTACATCACTTTTTGGTGATATTTCCTTCTATACGAAGCATATTTTGATACCTTTGCAAATCATATGAGGGAATTGTGTGCCATGTCATCTTTTAGATTTGTGCTTGGCCAAAGTGTTTTATAATTAATAGCATTTTGATTATTAGTTGATTTGAGTGCGAAAGTTGAGCTATGCTACCTATGAGATATATATTAGCCATTATTAGACAAAGAAGTTGTTCTACACTATCGTGGAGGCCTTTGTTCGGCCACTATTTTCTTTATTATGTGAATGGATCTTTGGAGGGAGAAGGCTTTAGATTGATAGGAATGAAAATTTTAATCAGGCAATTTGATTTGCATTAGTAGGTTCATTTTAAGAAGCTAAGAAGTTGCGCTGTGATTTGCCATCTTTGAGGTCTATATTGAACTATTATTTTTATAATAATGTGAATGGATCATTGGAAGGAGAAGGCCTTAAGTTGATGTGAATGCAAATCTGAATCTAAAGATCATATTTCATCAATGGCTTTGAAGTTGATGTTCATAATGATAAAAATTAGTCAGATGAACTTGCGGTAAGTTAATTGAGACTTGTGCTAAATAGTAAAATAGATCAAAACAACTATATTCAAGAACATCTAGGAGAGTAATAGGATCTACCTAAAACAAATCTAGCACCTCTCAACATGAACAAATAAAATATTTATATTGATAAGAACACTATATGTTATGTGATGTGCGTTAGGAAAGAATGATCTACATTCATATGATGGGTGTTACAAATAATGTATCATTGAATATATGGAGTACAAAGAGAAGTATCAAATATATATCAAATTCTTTTATCATAATAATAAATAGGAGAGTGAATTGTCATCAAATTTGGAAGAATTAAAAGTGAAAAGAGGAGTGTCAAATATATATTAAGTCTTTTTCTTTAAAATTTGAAAAGTAGGAGAGTGCAGAAGATCCCTCCAAATTTGGTGAACTAAAAGAAAAAGAGCAAAAAAGAGAGAGAGAGAGAGACAGAGAGAAAGTTCTTCCCTCACCAAATCCATCAAGGAAAAGAAGAAGAAATAGCAAATCATTCATGATAGAAAATTGAAGCTTATGATTATGCCTTCCTCATAGTTCATTTGCTAGAAGCAACAATATTCTGATTCTCTTTCTTTCATGGGAACTCGCCTAACATCCCCTTCCAATTGGAACAATCGAGCCCTCTAAAGAAGCCACCAACTCCTCTCTTGATCACATGTCTATTCGGTCTTTTTACCTTTGAAGGTGTCTGATTGCTGCTTGCTTATAAGGATCATTTGGGCAAGCCACCAGTAATACCCCTAAGAATTTTATATAATTATTACATCAAGTTTGATTAATTATTTACACATGTTTTAATTTGATCAATCAACGTGGAAGCTAGAAGGAATCACGATTCAAGTTTTTTTTTTCCATTCATCACAAACTCCCCAGTTAATCTCAATAAAAATGAATAAGTTTTGCTTATGTTTATCATTCTTCTTGCGTGCAAATATGAACACACACTTATTACCCTTGTCTTAATTTCTTTGTTTGAAGTATAAATGATCTTGTACAGTTAGCGAAACACACAAATCGTGGTTCCTCTCTGTAAGAAGTAACTATGCTCATGTTGTAAGGTAATACCCTAGACTATACTTTATAGAATTTGGACATATCTCCAAGCTTTTGTGCCAATGACATCTCAACAATGAAGAAGTATCCAACAAGAGGTGTGCTGCTCTCTTTCAATTTCTAGGCGAATGAATTATAATGTTTTCAAGTGGATGATATTGCTTTTATATTATGGTTAGTTTCTCTTGTGTCATCCTTGGTATAATCCCCTCTCTTTTAATTGTGACGCGCTTGCTCTATTTATCATTGCTTTTTGAAAAAGTTTGCACCTATATATTAAATTTTTTTTCTAAAAAAATAGCAAGAAAGCCTCCATAAAACCATTAAGTCATACCCCTTTTAAATAAATTGCATTGGGTGATGATGGATCCATCCTCTTACATTTTTCTGATCGTCATTCCTATTTGCTGTAAAGGCTACTCTAAGAAGAATAAAAGGTCATGAAAAGGATGCTTCATTTATTAAATTTCAAGTCATGTTTTGGAATAAGCCAAATAAAAATGATAAAAATTTAAAGAATGCCATGGAAATAATTTATCTAAAATTAAAGTATATTTTATATTTGCAAAATTTATATATATATTTTTTACCAATATTTATTAGTCATCTCTACTTGACCTTATGCCTTCAATATACTGCTATTTTTTAATCACAAGTGAACGATGCCAAGGCTAGAGTCTTCAACTCTTACCGTTGAACAGACCATCATTTCCAAAAGTCAGCAAGGAGGGCAGGATTTGCAAACGCGTTTCTTTTTAATCATTTTTACATCTTAAGTATCAATACGGGACCTAGGAAGATAGTGGATGAACTTTTTCTTTGACTACCACTTGCTAAGAGCTTGTGAGCAAAGAGGGCAGGGAAAGAAAATTTTACTCTTCTATAAGCAAGCAAGGAGGTTAGAGGCCAAAAGCTTTAACTTTTACCTTTAAATGCACCACCATTTCCAGTGTGAGCAAGGAAGGATCAACTCTTGCCTTCATGCGCATTAGGACCTCATAGTACCCCTAGGCATGCAATGAAGATAGGGTAAAAAGTCTTTGGTCATTAATATTTGAGGGGGTGGGATTTTTGTTTATGAATCTCACTAAACTATTTTTATTGCCCGTTAGGTCATTTCGGAAAATCCACTTCCCAAAAGGTGGGTTAAGCAGCCATTGTATTCAGAGGTGGTTTTCTGTTATATCCTAAGAGCCTAGGCAATGCACTTGAGCCTTGAACATCTCTCTTTGGGCTTTGCATGACCAATTCATTCAATTTGGATTCGGATGGTGATGTTATTGGTTCTGATTGGTATTTGAAATTAATTATGATTACATTAAATATAAGTACTTTAAATTAGTTATCAAATAGTATTTGGTGTTGGATTGATCCAAGTTTGTTAGTTCAAGCATATGGCAAAGGAATGCTCTATGAAAAGAAACCTCCAGTCCACAATCATGAGTAGTTGCCAATGTTGATATTTTTGGATTGGTTTTCTGATAACTAGTTGGAATCATGACCAAGTCCCCTCAAGCATGTTGACGAAAATGCAATATATTGCTAAAAGGCTCTTGAATAGTGTAAAAAAATTGTAATTTTTGAACTTTTTTACTAGATAATTTATTTGGGGTCAACTAAAGTCTCTAAGAAATAATTTGAACTTGCTTGATTAAAAACACATTGGTTTGTACTCAAATAATATCACATAGTGAGATTCTAACATGATGACTGATTATTTTAGCTCCCGCTCCGCCACTATTTGATCACTTAAGGAGTTGTTATTTCATCAATCAAGCTTAATGAAACACACCTCATCTACACTAAACTTGAGACTCCTGAAGTAAACTTAACCATTTTTTTAGATCATCATCAATGCTGACTTTAGAGCCGTCAACATCTACTTAGCTGTATGATTGAAATATCCATCATCATGAATGTTATTTCAATGTGCCTCTTTCAGCCCATTAATAATCAGTAGGGACATAAGTGGTCTGACATAGACTTGGCATGGTTTGGAAACATCCTCAAATCAACCAAGGGACCAAATTGGTGCAAAATTCTGCTAGATTAGTCCAATCTTTTATTTCCTTCAAGCCCATTTACAAACACAATAGATATCTGGATCTCTCTCTCTCTCTCTCTCTCCCGAAGTAGTTGTAATATTTTTATTTAGATGCTAAAATTTTATTTGTATGTGTTGACACAATGGAGACGAAGGATTCATATAGCCGACCCCACCTAGTGGATTAAGGCTTGTTGTTGTTGTTGTTGTTGTTGTTGTATGTGTTGACATGGATTTAATACCATGATTGTAAAAAATATGTTTTATTTGGCTTCCAGAATGTTTACAGATCATGTTTCATAATATCTGATGGTTAAGCCTCTCCTCCTCACCCTGCTGATAAAGAACAAATGGATATCTTCTGTTTGGTTCTGTTTTGTCATGTTTTTTACTATTACTGTTTAGAGTTTTTTGCTTCATTGGAGGACCGTGTGATTGGGTTTTTTACTCATTCATTATTTAAAATATCCTTTTCTTTGAAGTGTCTTTTATATTCACTAATATCTTTCCGTTATATATAGGGCTTATCGAACTCCAATATGCAAGTCCAAGCGGGGTGGCTTCAAAGATACTCATCCAGAGGACTTACTTGCCACCGTACTCAAGGTTTATTGTTATATAATTAGAGATAATTTATATGATTATCATACTGGCCGAATTATAAGATCTTTTGGTCTTCAGTTCATCACGCAAAATCAGTCATTTGTTGATTTTTTGAATTGTTTATAAATTTTTCTTTACCTTTATAATGTCATTGCAGGCATTGCTAGAGAAAACAAACTTGAATCCAAATGAGGTTGGGGATATTGTGGTTGGAACGGTGTTAGCTCCCGGCTCTCAGAGAGCCATTGAATGCAGGATGGCAGCATTCTATGCTGGATTTCCTGGTAGGCTGGTACTTACAGTCTGTCCAGGCCACACACACACACATGCAAGCACACTCTCCCATTCCGATATCCCCATTCTTACTTATTCGTGACCACATTTTAGAACCACCAATCATATCTTAACCATACATCTGATGTCTTAGAGTTTTTCAACATGCAGAGACTGTTCCCCTTAAAACAGTTAACCGGCAGTGTTCATCTGGTCTACAAGCCATTGCTGATGTTGTTGCTGCCATTAAAGCTGGTTTCTATGACATTGGTAAGATTAGATGTTCTCTATGGGCTCATTTTATTGTCTTTTGTGTGCTGAACTTATAATGTGGTAATCTCATTATCACACAAAGGAATTGGTGCTGGATTGGAGTCTATGACTGTAAATGCACCTGGCTGGGATGGCTCTATAAATCCGAAAGTATGTATTCTACTCAGTATTTGAGTATTTGTGTCTGATGGGCAGTTTCATCTTCGTTAAATGCTTTCAACCTACTCTAGTAACATTAACAAAGTTAGAAGCTGAGGATGATTGCGCTATCATCAGTGCATTGTATTTCACTTTTTTTTTCTCTCTGAAAGAGGTGGTTGTACAATGCTTCCAGGCGAAAGCATTCCAACAAGCTCAGGATTGCCTTCTTCCCATGGGAATTACGTCTGAAAATGTTGCACAGCGGTTCGGTGTGACTCGGCAGGAACAAGATCAAGCTGCTGTATGTTGTAACTTTATAGATAGGCCATACTCTTGATTTTCTGCATATTTAGATATCCTCTGATGTTTATTAACTTTGTACAGGTTGAGTCTCATAAGAAGGCGGCTGCAGCAACAGCCACGGGTAAATTTAAAGATGAAATCATTCCTGTGACAACAAAGGTAAAAGTAATTCAATCATGATTTTTTGTTGTTGCAGTATTTATGAGAAGCAGTGATTGTTTAAAATCTCATAAGCAATAGGTTGTTATTTGTTAGACAACTAAATGTTTATGTTTAGCTTTAGCAGAAGTTCTACTGTCATTGTTGCGCGGGAAACTAATTAAAAATACCTAAGTAATGGTTTACCGTGCCATCCATTAGTCTAAGATTTTGAATTGTCATGTTGTCACCTTGAAGCTATCGGAGGGCAAGTTTTGCAATATTAATAAAACAGCTTCAAACAAGAAATATCTTTCTTCATTGAGTAGAGTTAGGGGCAGAGGAGGGATTGTGAATTGAAATAGTTTTGAAGTGCATTAAGTTCAATGTTTTTTCATATTTTTTAAGTATATTTCATGTAGATCATTGATCCAAAAAGTGGAGATGAAAAACAAGTTACAATTTCCGTGGATGATGGTATACGGCCAGAGACATCTATTTCGGGTCTGGCAAAACTTAACCCAGCTTTTAAGAAGGATGGAAGCACAACCGCTGGTATTTAATAAATTCTTTTGGTAAATATACAATACTTTATTTTTTTACTTTCCTTTTATTTGAGCTTTTGATTTTGTGTGCATTTAGGCAATTCAAGTCAAGTTAGTGATGGTGCTGGAGCTGTTCTTTTGATGAGAAGGGATGTAGCTGTTTGTAAAGGGTTTCCAATTCTTGGAGTATTCAGGTATGGTTATATAAAAATTGTTTTTTTTTTCCTTACAATTTCAGTTATGCATGTTCTATTCACCCCTTCTTTTTACTCTATTCAGTAACTTCCTTGATCTTGAACTATTGTTAAAGCATGTTTCTATTTATTGATCACTGTTTTGGAACTTCTGAATGCTTACTACTAATTTAGTCTTTCTTTTGATTGCATTGCCTGACTATCTTTGCCTCATTCTTGTCATTTTCACTTTTAAACCATGTAGGAGTTTTGCTGCTGTTGGAGTGGACCCTGCTGTAATGGGTATTGGTCCTGCTGTTGCAATCCCTGCTGCTGTAAAATCTGCTGGTCTTGAGATCGGTGATATAGATCTTTTTGAAATAAATGAGGTAATTCTTTGTTGCTTTATTTTTTTCCTAGATCTCTAGAACTTCCTTTTTCTTTCCAAATGAGCTTGCATATGCAATGTATTCTTAAATTAGCTCATTTATGTATAGGCTTTTGCTTCTCAATTTGTATATTGCTCTAAGAAGCTTGAGCTGGACCCAGCTAAAGTTAACGTCAATGGAGGTGCCATTGCTCTTGGACATCCTTTGGGTGCCACAGGTATGCCACATTATAGTATCCAGGAAATGAGTTTATTCTTTATCTTTAAATCATGTGTGCCATTTATTTTCGTTGACGTGTTCTGCACCTTCAAATGCTTTTAGATTTTATGTTATACAAGTGGACGCATTTGTGCCAATTTGTTTAAAGGGAATAATCGTGTCAATATAGTTTTTTTTTTTTTTGCTTTGTTTTACTCATCAATACTTTAACCAAAGACATCATTAAAAGGCATATAAAATTATCAAAAACTTCTGGTATACCATTCGACTAGTGCCCTAGCCTTGTCATGAAAGCTTTGCTTGCTTATCAACTACTCTGCATAGGATGTCACTGGCATTACCTTCGTGGAGTCAATGTTGTGATGAAACTAACAATTTAGTTATATTAATGAAGAAACAATGTTGTGTATCACTTTTGTTTTCCAGTTTGTTTAACTTCATTGCCTGGTTTAAAGCATTTGTATGTTCCCATGGAGGTAAGTTGTCTGATGAATGTCCTCAATGCTATCGAAAAAGCATGATGATTCCATTGCATTCTGATTTAAGATTTTTTTTTTGGGTATAATATTGAAAAAAAACTGTCTAATGCTCATAAAAGTTTCATTTATAATTTCATCAAATGGTATTATCAATCATTTCCACTTACTGAAGGGAAATATCTTTCATTGACCATTATTTTTGTTTCTGTATAATGACTGTAGAGAATTGATGTGGAATTATTTTTTATGTTTAACCTTTTTGCAATTGTAGCAATCGAACAATTACTCCTATGTGTGCACATCGTTTATAGGCTTCATTTGTGATACTTCTCTTGTTGATTACCCATCAAAGGCACTACTTATTATTGTTTTTTGTTGACAAGATTAGTAGTAGCGCCTTTTATCATGACTTTGTTGTTATGCGTTTTATGAGTGTGCAATTATTCCTAAGAAGTTGTGTGGGTGTTTAAAATTCTTGATTTTTTGATAAGGTTGAATTATGAACTTGAAGGTTATCTAGATACAGATTGAGCTGGTTTTGTGTCAACTATATGTACTGACTTAAGGATGAGAAATTTATAAATAAATATTCTGAGGCATGCAAACAATGAGCATTTGGATTGAACTAAATTTTTTTTCTTACAAATTAAATCTTGCGTGGGCAAGTTGGACATGTCTTTTCACGAGCTTCCGGTGTGTTACTTATCACCTGTTGATTACTATCGAAGACACTACTTAGGCTGTGATTGTTAACAGGGTTTGTTGTCATGGGTTTATGGGTGTGCCTATGATTCCTGTTCATGAGTTTATATGGCTATGGGATGATCATGTGTTAACCATATCTATTGACCTGGAGATTATGAGCCTATAAATAGATGTTTTGGTGCGTGTACATGATGAACGTTTTGATTGAACTCAATTTTCTTTTCATTTCATTCTTGTGTGTGTAAGTTGGATGTGTGATTTTTCCGAGTACAATAGTATCGTAACTACTTAATTTTAGAGGAAATCGTATCTTTATGTAATGGAGTGTGACTTGATTATTTGATAATTTCATCCCTTATCTAATTTCTTCTACACAGTTTGTTATGGCTTGATGGTGCTCTTGTTTTTTTTTTCAGAGTTAACACAACTGAGAATTCATTTGTAGTAATTAAATTACAATTGCTCACTATATTATATTGTTCAAAATTTTCATTTATTTCTTCAAATTTATCTAATCATCACATCATTGTCTAGGTTCTAATTCTCAAATATATTATTTATATTTAAAGAAAGCAAGTTGTGCAATATGCTAGATGGATTTAGATGGTTTATACTTGCCTCATGTTTGGTTGGACATCAATGGTGGATTCAGACATCTCAAATTAAAATAAGTGTATAGACGAGTTGAGCTTGAGTGAGCTCAAATGTTCATGTTATTTTAGCTAAAAATATTTTAAATATTTTAAGAAACACAAATAATTTAGGATATTCATTAGAAAAATATTATGTGAGAATAGAAAGTAAAAGCAGTTTTTAAAGATGTAGAATCAAAAAATCTTCTAATAAGAATAGTTGGTGGCGGAGTTAGAAAGAAAAAAAAAATAAAAAAAAGCAAGCTTGGTTTAGATGTCTTCGGAGAATGGGAAAGATATAAAATCTTGTAGAGATTAAAAATATATGATCTGAAAATTTTTTAGTGATTTCTGATAGATTATATCTAAAGGTGAAAGATGTATGTATAAGTTATAAAGAGATAAGTAATAAAATTAAGGTAATAATAAATAATTTTTTTTTAAAAGATATTGAAAATAGGTGGATGAGATATTTTGATAAACTTTTCATGAAGGATCGAAAGTATGATTGATTTTAACAACCTTATCTAAACAAAATAGAGAATTTCATTTTATCGTCAGTATTAATAAATTTGAAGTTAGTGAAGCTTTAAAGAAAAAAAATGTGGAAAAACAAGAGAATAATATTCCAATAAGTGTGGAAATGTTTAGAAGATCAAGGAATTTCTTACAAATCTTTTTAATATCATTTTAAAGACTAAAAATATACCAGATGAGTGGAGAAAGAGTTTGTTGGTTCCTATATTTAAGAATAAAGGTGATGCACAAGAGTATGTAAATTATAGAGGAATTAAGTTAATGTGCCATACATTAAAATTATGGGAGAGGAGTGAGCATAGGTTACGATGTGATACGAAGTTTCTCTGTCAGTTTGGTTTCATGCCGGTAGATCTACTATGGATGCTATACATTTGTTAAGGGGTTTGATGGAGAAGCATAGAAAGTAAGGAGGATCTCATATGATATTTATTGATTTAGAAAGCTTATGATAAAGTTTCAAGAGATGTTCTTTGGAGAGTTCTAGAACATAAATGAGTTAATATTGGTTATATTCAAGTCATTAAGGATATGTATACTAGAGCTGTTGTGTCCAAACACAAGGAGGATTGACAAAATATTTTCCGATTTCAGTTGGATTACATCAAGGATCAGCCTTAAGCTCTTATCCTTTTACTTTAGTTATGGATGTTCTTACTAGGCATTTACAAGAAGATGTACCTTGGTGTATGCTTTTTGCTGATGACATTCTTCTTGTTGATAAGACTAGGGAGTCTGAACTTGAATTATGGAGGTCAACTCTAGAGTCTAAAGGTTTTCGCATCTAAAAATATATATATAATTTTAGTTATAGTTAAATAGAAGTGTAGTGCAAGTCATTAAGAGTGAATTGAGATATTTAGGCTCTATTGTTCAAAATGATGGTGAAATAGATGGAGATGTTATTAGTAGAATTCAAGTTGGATGGTTGAAGTGGAGGAATGCATCGGCTATTATGTGATAGAAAAGTTCCACTTAAACTTAAGGGAAAATTTTATAAGATGGTGGTAAGACCTGTAATGACTTATGGTGCAGAATGTTGGCCAATAAGAGAGAAGTATAAGACTAAGATGAGAATGCTTAGGTGGATGAGTGGCTTTACTCTTAGAGATAGAATGCAAAATGAGTATATTCGGAAAAAAAGTTAGGTAGGTGGTAGATAAGATTTGCCTTAGATGGTTTGACCACATAAAGCGTCGGCCATGGGAAGGAGAGTAGATCATTAGATTTGCCTTTATGTTAAGAAAGGTAGAGGTAGACCTAAAAGACTTGGTTAAGATGTATAAAAAATGATCTTAGCATACTTGATTTTAATAATATGACACAATGAAGACGAATGATTCATGTAGCCGACCCCACCTAGTGGGATTAAGGCTTGTTGTTGTTGTTGTTGTTGTTGTTAGGCTTGCTAACTTAATCAAGCTGAGCACATTATTCATGATTATAAAATTTACTTAACAATCACATATGACACACACAGCAAAGAAATCCTCTTTTGAATACGTTTTCAAATATTTTATGCCAATTTACAAGCAAGGGTACTTTGAAATATAAGATTTGAATACCAAAGGAAGATTTCAAAAACCATAAATTAGAGGAGTGCTTCAAGAGTATTATATAGTAAATGTATATCATAGAATCATAAAGATAATTTCTTTAAATTGTAATTAGGCTGACGATGGTTTGTGGATCCAGTCATGAAAAATCCGTTATCTTAGACCACTCAAATTTGATGACAACATTTCTTTGAGCAGCTAACACCTCATGCAAAATCGACATCAAATGAGACTGTACTATGTATTTAGCACCACATCCAACATTTGGCTGCGATAAAGCAGGGCCACTTAGCTAGATCTGATCTCAAGTACTTTGAATTAGGCAGCATGCAGTTTATTTCTGCTCCTAAAAATGATAAATTTGTACTTCTTAAGCTACTCAAGATTAATTCAAATGCCATTTAGTAAATTGTATTCACATATTATTGATGTTTCTTTGAGGCCAAATGCTGTCATTTTTTATTTATGTCGACTAGATGCCATCCATCCCATGAGTTCCAATGTATGAATTGCTTCAAGTAACGTAGATACTGAACTTTATGGAGTTTTTTTATTCTTATCTGTTCCTATTGATAATTCTTCTCTATTTAATGTGGAACCAATTCCATGTTGAATTAAGGGTTGCAGGAACAGTGCCACCTTTTTTGTGGTTGGCTCAAAACCCAAAAATATTAGGAAATATGTTGATTCCAGGAAATATTCTAAAGGTGCATCTTGATCGTAAATTTTTAAGTTTTATTCAGGAGATTAACATGCATTCCACACAATTCTTATATATTTACATATTTAACAATCTAAAATTTTAATTTTTACATATATAACATCTCAATTTTCATTTTCACATCAAAAAAATCATCACTTTAAAAAAGTGAAATGCACATTTTCAAGCATAAGAAATTGTTAAATAAATATCTAATTTTGGGCGTTAGATATTTAAATGCATAAGAATTGTTTGGTATGTACATAAATCTTCCTTAACTTTCTATACAAAGCGCATCATCTCCTGGAACTATTATTCTAAAAAGGCTAAATTTTAAAATAAGCACGTTTAAAATCTTAATTAGCGGATTAGACACTAATTTTTTTTCTTAAAATAGTCGATGCCGTTTTCGGTATTAATATTACGATTTGCCGGTCGCCGTTCTTTTTTTAAAAAAATCTTTCAACCAGCCGCGGTATTTTAGCCGTATCGAAGTCGTTTGTTGTCGGAATTTAGCGAGCTTGGTATCGTTGGAATCGACACAAAATTCCTCACGACTTTCATGTTGACCGAATAATGCGATTGTGGCTCCTTGCGTAGCAGATTTCGCCAATGCGCGAAAAATCTGCGGCGCAATTTTGAATATTGCGATCAGTCGCGGTATTTTTGCCCTACCGGAGTTGTCTGTTGTCAAAATTTAGCGAGCTTGGTATCGTTGGAATCTGCACGAAATTCCCCACGACTTTCATGTTGATCGAAAATTGCGATTATTGCTCCTTGCATAACAATTTTCGCCAATGCGCATCCATAAATTAGCGGCGCGTTTTTGAATGTTAACCAACCGTTTTTTACTTTTGGCCGTTAGAATCGACCACATTTCCCACTTTCATGTTGGCGTGGAGATCAATTTGGACCGTTCTTTTATGGAAAAATATTCAAAAATGGATCATTACAAAGTTTGCAAAAAAATAGTAGTTGTGACAATCTCACTACAAAGTTTGCAAGCATGACAAATTCATAGCTATTATCTACTTCTCCAAAATTTCTAACGTCTGACAGTTCAATACCAATAAGATATCTCTGATATTCCGCAGGAAAAAAATGCAAATTACTTGAACTGGAAATATATAACATAGATAAACGGTGTTTTGATATGCAGTGTACATAGAAAATATAAAGCATTGACAAAACAGTGTACACAAAGCTATCAGATGATCTACAACTACATACGATACGACATACGGCGCAGTGGAAGTGCTCCACCGAGTGTCACAGCGAGAGTTGCCGGTCATAAATGGTTCGATGTTGCACTTTCTCCGGCACTGGTCGTTGTGCATTACGTATCGTCGAGGGGTGTAACATCGGTATCTCTTGTGATGGTCTTGGAAGGAGAGCGGTGGCATGCATATGCGTATAGGCGGTGAGTGAGGATACATAGGAGGCTGCGCCATGGCGAAATGGGTGACGACTTCCGATAATGCGAGTTGGGGTAATTGTATGGACCGACATCTGGTATAGACGACGGACCTGCGTCAAATCCTACAATATGTGCCTGAGAAGACGAAGGTGCTGCAGAGAAACAACTTCATCGTATCTCACCTATCGATATGTGTAAGTTCTTGCGTAGTTCGCATAACTCCTCATAAGTGTTGATTCACGAAATGTCAGTCTCTTCCAAAATAAGGTTGAAAAATATCTTGTGTAAAGATATGTTCTCGCAAAAAGTATATAATTCAGTTATCATAACATATAAATATTTGATTAGCATACAATTTTTCAGCGGTTACCATCAGCCTCTCTCCAAGAACTCGAGGATAGTAGGTGGTAGCGGAATAATTGAACCCGAGCATGTCTGAGCCAAGACCGCTTACTTCATGTCTGCGGACCATGGTGGAGGTGTAATGTCATCCGACAACAAGCGAATCATGTCGGCCTCCCACGTGATATGTAACCACGGTGATAGTCGGCCAACACGTCGGCCTTCAATCCATCCGTGAAATGAAGGATCTATAGCGTCTACTTTCGAGGTGATAGACCAAGCGCATGACTTTTCTACGATCACGAGCGAATAGCCGCCTAAGTGACAAGCCACTCGGTACTTATCTCTTGTCCGTAGGGCTTTCATATAACCTACAACATGATAGAAAAATAATAAATGTCACACATAAGATTGTGGAGGTAGAAATATGAATCAAATGTGCATTGACTCATACCTGACTTTGTAGCAGCTCGTCATGCTCATTTCTGTAGACTCTAACATGGGCATGTGTCATCTCTCGGGTAACTCATTCCACCCCACCCTCAACCATCTAGCTCTGTTTGGAAAGTGCTGCATGTAGGTCGGCCAACATGTATATGCTCCACCAAACAGTAGTGCGGACATCACCCGTGTTGGTCCCTTTGGCTAGTTGCCTCATTCAACTCCCTGTATAAGTGTGCTAACAATGCTCCAATGGAACCTGAACAAGCTCAAATCATCCAAGTGATAAAATCGTAAATGTACCTCGACGGACGTGTCGACAAAAGGAAGTAGCTAAAGTGAACAATATGTATGCTCGGTGCATCAAAACTTCAAGATCGGTAGATCCAAATATGAATCCTATAAAATGTCCACCGCCGCGTAAAAGTAAGCGGTCCTTTGCGTGCATGCGAAATGTGGATGTAACATGTGGCTATACAGGATCGTGGTATACCACGTTAGGCTCTGGATGTCTCCCGATCAGCTCATCGCAACAATCAGGCCAAGATAGCCATCGTCTCCCCTCACCAATCACTGTAGGTCTTATAATAGGTGGTCCGTCAATCCGTACTCCTAGAATCATAGCCACATCTGCGTAGCGTAAATCCGCTAAATGAAAAGTGTTAGTTTGCGGTGACGGCTGCCAACTAAGGGCATGCGGTGATGATCAATATATCTGCAGTGAAACAGTCTAACCTCAGCGCTCCATCCATAAATGGGGCTTCTGGCGCTCCCTTTGTGTGGAAGCCGCTCACACATCAATGATGATTTCATGAAATGAATGACAGAAAATAATAAAACTTTGACAAATAATCTGACGATCGCTCCGATGCGCTACGCGATGCGATGTTGGGGTGTATCTCACGGTGCGGGCCCGTCGAGTCCTGCGGCGTTTGGCGTCACATGCTCACGCTTCCTCAGATGCCATTTCACTCGTCTACCAGATAACCTTTGAAAGTGCAAGTCAACAAGAAAAAACATTAGCCAGCAGACGTATAGTATGTGGGGATAGTAACATAAAATAACAGAGGTACTCACAGTCTACAAGCGAAAAGAAACGGACATTTAATACTATGCAACGAAGAACATCAATGAACATGAGGTAAAAAGCAACGAAGAACATTTACTACTAACATTATGCAATGAGCTGGAGTAATCACAGTTTACAGGAGGAAAAAAGTAGCACGCTAACAATGAACATTTACTACTAACATAAGCAACAAAGAACAACAATAAGGTAAATAACAACTGCAATTAACATGCATTACCACACTACCAACAATTTAGAGTAAATCCATTACCACACTAGTTCTCACCAACCAAGTAAATCCATTACCACACTAACAACAATTTGGAGTAAAATACAACTGCAATTAACATGCATAAATAACAGCTTCAACACAACATGAATAAAACAGAAAAATAGTCCTTAATCCATGTTCAGATCCAAGAAGACTTAGTGTATAAATGAATAGTCATAAGAAAAAATATTTAAGGCATACAAATACACAATACGACGCCTAACCAAAGTCTACGTTGGCGATTACGTGGACAAGTAGTTATTATGCCCGGCATTTTGCATACCATATTCTATTACATTGCATTCTCATCCATGTTGGTATATTTGGTACCGGGTTATACATTTGGTGGTGCTAGTTCAATCATATGATGACTGAACAAATCGTGATCGTCGGGGAATGACATGAAATTGAGCTTCATCGTGTAGTACGACTCACGAGTAGTAGGGAGAAATGTACTGTAAGTGACTTAAATGACATTGCCCATGAACACATGACTTGGAATGGGAAGTACCACATTTTACATACAATTACAATGTTTGTTCTGCAACCTTAAATGATAATCCAGGACATTGTAAACACCTAGAATTCATTTAAATTTATTCTTGTGGGATCTGAGCATCTCCTAGCTTCACGCTCATTTTGTTGGAGTTGAGCTTTGACACATGGTGCAAATATCGAATCATTCTCCCTAATAAGATTAGAAGCTGTCTCTAGGCGTTTGGTAAATACTGATACAACATTGTAGTAAATTGATGTAATTAGAGCTTGAATCTGCAATCCACGCGCCCTCTTCAAAACACCGTTGAAACACTCTGATGTGTTAGTGGTCATTGTCAGCGATAGCGTCATGACTCATGACCACTTGACCACTCTCTCGACCCACTCGCCCGCTTTGATATTCCTTATATGCGTAATGTAGCGTGTGAAGATGTGAATGTTGGTTGTATTACCACATACATTTTCGGCACACAAACTCGATCGTGAATTAGTTCGCATGCCTTAAAATTCGCTAAGATGGCGTGGCGATGGCGGTGTTTAGCTCAAGAGAAAAATTCACGGCATCCACGTACTAAGCTAGAATGTCGCTCAGAGATAATACATAAATCAGGCCGAGTACATATAAATGGAATCAAGTCCTGCAATGTCCTAATAAACCAACTCCAAGACTCGTTGCACTCTGCTTTAACTATTGCAAATTGCAAAGCCGTTATTACATCAATCTAACCGCAGTAAGAAGAGTACCTGCTTTCCCGGAAAATGCGTCAAGACTTAGTGGGTCAAAATTGCCATCCTGCTATAAATGGCCCAAATGACCGTAATATCGCGAAAATGGCGAGTTGCTTGAATGCGATACGTGCATATAAGCGCACATACAATGAAGTGATCAGGAACATGACTCTTCCCTACCAAAATAGCATATATCTGCGTGCATCCTAGCTTTCATGTATATCTAATGTTAAATTTTGATTCTATATGACCAATAATTTTCCGGGTTTCAAATCCGGTATTTAATGTGTTGGATGTAGTATAATAAAGCGTGAGGTCGCTGTCCGATTTTCAATATCGAATTAGAACATGTGTGTGGGACTATCATACTAGAAATCCTCTAGGCACCACCAAGCCTTTTGCTCGTACGAGCATGTAGACGCCATGAACATGACCTACTGGAATTACTGTATGAATGCAAAGTATAGTGAGCCTCGTATTTTTAGAGTCATATGTTACATATTCCACATTGTCTGTTATTGACCAACCCTGAATAGTAAATTTAATGTGTCTTTTGTCATGGAAACACATTCCTTCATTTGGGTATGCTGGAATGAAATTCTCTTTTAGGAAAATAGAATTTATTGGGAGGCCATCAAAGTTCTGTTCTTCATCCCATTCTTGTGCTGACTGATAAGCCTGAATGTAATCATTATTACTGAACATGTGATCTTCAGCATTGATTGTTTTGTTAGAGTAATCTCTCGATGATATGCCGTTTGGACATTATTGTTCTCCAATGCCACCTTCACGTCATCGTATGCTTCAACTTCGCTGCATTGTTTCGTAGCCCTCATCTTGATTGTAAAGGAGCGCACATATTCACCCATACTAGCTTGAAGCAATGATGAGCATGAATAGAGATGCGATATATCTCTATCATCAATCACATTTGAATGCGTGTAAGACTACAATAAAAATATTAATTAGATAATCACTTCGGTACCTACCCCCGGTGGATCGATTCGATATCTTGTGGTAGTATCTTTGTTTTGGGCAGCTTGGATGAAATTCTTATTAATTTTGAACTTATTTATCATATTTCGTTTGCGAATTTCGTATACAACTACAGGTTGTATACTTCTTTGCATTAATGGCCACTCACATACTTCATTAATGGTGTAGCAATGATAAACAGGAAATCTACATATGAGATTAATCCTAAACCGTGTCGAATCAACTTTTTATGATTCGATTACGTATCTTTGCTAAAATCGGCCTTGAAACTTGTATGATTTTTTTCACCAGTATACGTAGGGAAGAAATTGTCACTAACACTTACTTTGCCTCCATAATATAGTACAAGCATCGTATGCATATTTGAATCAAATATATGTATCAAAGAATCTTTGAATAATCAATTTAAATCAATTAGATTTATGAGAAATTATATGAATTGGTTAGAACACAATAATTAGCTATTTACACTGCTATGAAAATAATCCGTTGGAGATTATCAATCAAAAATAACTTCGTGAAGATGAAAATAATTGCTTCGTGTATGAAATGAAAAAGAACGGATAAGGGAGCTAAGTGAAGATGAAAATAATTCAAAATGATTTTATGTGATTGAAGAGGATATCTAGATCCCGATGAGGTAGGCGTAAAGCCATGGTGTTACGTCGGTCCTGCTCTTTCTAAGTTTTAGGTCATGTTTTATAAACCTCAAGCATATATAGGCTGGGGAATATTCGCAGAGGAGATATGGAATGGTACTTAGAAGCACCATGGGTCAAATAGATGTTTACTTAGTTAGCCAATTTGAGGAAAATTTTTAGGAGATGATTGGCGTTGCTACGCCATCAAATCTCCCTTCTACATCAAAATGCAATGAACATACATTTAAACGCTCCATAGGATTACATGGGTGGTATGATGAAGGTTGTTCCTCCTAATAAAGATACATAAACTTCACATTACATTTGCCTGAAATCAACCCTAAAACTACCTATTCGCATAATATATATGATAACACACAAAAAATCAATATCATATTTGCATATTTTTCATTTTACAAAAAAAAAATAAAAAAAACTCAAAATATACCTCAAATACTTAAAATTCACATTCCATTAACCTGAAATCAACCTAAAACTAGCTAATCATATAATACACTCACTAATAACTTAATAACACACAAAATATCAAAATCACATTTGCATATTTCTCATTTTATAAAAAAAAAGCAAAAAAATTCAAAAAATACCTAAAATACCTAAAATCCACATTCCATTAGCTTGAAATCAACCTAAAACTAGGTAATCATATAATACACTAACTAATAATTTAATAACACATAAAATATCAAAATCACATTTGCATATTTCTCATTTTACAAAAAATAAAAAATAAAAAAAACTCAAAAAAAAAATCTAAAATACCTAAAATCCACATTACATTTACCTAAAATCAACCCTAAAATTAACTAATCGCATAATATACTTACTAATAACATCATAACACAACAAATAAAAATCTCATTTACATATTCTTCATTTTTTTTTAAAAAAAAGCAAAAAAAAAACCTAAAAAAGTGGCGGAAAGGGGCTGCCGGTGGCTGGGCTGGCCGGCGGTTTTCCGGCGATTGGGCGGCCGGGCGGCGAGGCGTGGCGCAGTTCGGCAAGGGGTTAGGGAGAAATTTCGAGATCGAGACGCTCTATCCCGATCTTGGTTCGGGATTTAAAAAAAAATATTTCTAGCCTCCGTTGGCGTATGCAGTTAGCAGTCGCCGTTAAGCGGCGTGTATTTAAATTTTTTAAAAATATAATCTGCTAATTAAGATTTTAAACGTACTTATTTTAAAAATTTAGCCTTCTAAAAAAATATTGTGGAACTCATGAAGCTGAGGATCAAAAAGATTATCGAACCCCGTAATATTCTTATTTGTGGTTCTTTCCCCCGTTCATTCTTTTTGTTCTCAACAGCAGGAACCTCTGAAATGCTAATCCTCCATTCTTGTCTTATTTCAATGCATTTAGGTGCCCGTTGTGTGGGTACTTTATTACACGAGATGAAGCGGAGAGGCAAAGACTGCCGGTTTGGAATAATTTCAATGTGCATAGGTAAATGCATCACTTATGTCAAAATTATATCTCTTTATCATTCTATTTTATTGATCTGAACACTTTCATTTTTCCCGTTTTAAATTAAATTTACTCTCTGAATTATGCATCAGGATCTGGCATGGGTGCTGCTGCTGTATTTGAAAGAGGGGATACTGTTGATCAACTCAGCAATGTAAAGCAGGCCAACACCAACAACCTCTTGTCTAAGGACGCCTTATAGAAGAAATGCTTTCTTCTAGTGAGTTAATAATTAAATAAATGAAAAATCTCCACAGATATACTTATTATTTAAGGAGATCTTTCAGTTCAGTATCCTGCAATTTAAGTTCAGTTCGTGTTGTTTATGAATTTACTTAAAACAATTTTATATGCCTTAATCTTCTGGAAACATGTTTTCTTCTTATTACGCTATAGAACTATTTATGCAGTAATGGGCAGTGGTTTTATTTTCTTCTTATTTTTTTTTCCTGTATCGCTAATAAGGCAGCTGATTTTATTTTAATATTGCAAGTGTCGCAAATTGCTATTCTCAGTTGATTAAATCTTATTAACATTGTGAAAGAATAAATCTATGAAATGAATGCCACTTTATTTAGATATAGATTATCACATCATAGCAAAAAACTAAAATATTTTAACACAAGATGTCTCAACCATTGAAATTGGCATCACTAAATGTAACAAAAAAAAATTTTAAATTGTTTTTCCATCCTTAATCTTGGTTTAAAGGCTAAAAAAATATGAAACTTTACATACATAATGCTATTCTTAAGCATTTATATACCTAACACTTAAATATTGATATTTATTAAAATAACACCTTTTCTAAGCATGAGAAAGGTAGATTTCACTTTCAAAAATGAGTAATTATGTTATTTTTGATGTAATAATAAAGATTATGGTGTTATTTTTATAAATATTGAAGTTTAGATATTAGATATATAAATAAATAAGAATTGTGTATTATGTATGTAAAAGCCTTAAAAAAATATGGCATTTTTTCTTCTGTTTTGGCTCAGTAATATATATATATATATATATATATATATATATATATATATATATATATATATATATATATATATATATATATATATATATATATATATATATATGGATTTCACCCTCCTCTAAGCACTTAAAAGAATCTTTAATGTTAAGCCTCCACATCATATGATTAGGAAGCTAATTCATAATGCTCACAATAGCAACTTTAAATGTGGAAGCTTTATATCATATTGAAGCCATGTCAGGGCATAATAGCTTGATAAAGAATAATGATATAATTTTTATTTGATTTTGTTTGTATATAATAATACCTGAAAACTCAAGGAGCCATAAGCAATATCATGGTCAATATATAATTCTTGAAATCATATTGAATGATGAGATTTATGAGTAATTGATTTGTTGCTCTTTGAGTAGCATGAATTAAATGCATATAAAAAAAGAGAGGAGGAAAATGAACCCTATATGAAGTAACAAATAATTAATCTTGATATGCTTAGTGTGCACACATGATAAGCATATGCATCATATTGAGCAATAGCAATTTCACTTTGATTGTCAAAGTAAATGATAAAGGAACCATCATGAGAAATGGTCATATTAGTAACCAAAACAACTAAATTAATTTCTCCACACTCTTGACAATGCCACAATAATTTACTTCAACATTATAATCAATCACCTTTATTTTTTTAATACTCTTCTATGAAATTAAGAAAGGTGCCACTAAAAAATAGAAGCTAGTTTATATATATTAAATAGAATAATGATGAATTATTTTTATATAGATATAAAAAATTAGATTATATTAGCATAATGTGGAGTGCAAGGAGCAA
The DNA here is from genome assembly GCA_021442155.1 of Cymbidium sinense. Classification (NCBI taxonomy): domain Eukaryota; kingdom Viridiplantae; phylum Streptophyta; class Magnoliopsida; order Asparagales; family Orchidaceae; genus Cymbidium; species Cymbidium sinense. The sequence goes on from CM038223.1 coordinate 124,982,323, forward strand.
CAAGAGATTGACTAACAAAAAGATTTGTATATGTAATCTCAAAATAAGTAACATTTAATATATGTGTTCGCCATTTAGTTATTGACTATGAGTAAAAATTGATATATATATATATATATATATATTGAGAAGATTATGGTTGTTGATCTCACATTTGGAGTGAGTTCTCAACTTCCTTATCATAGATCTAGGACTCTTATAGACACTAAAAACTTCTTAGTTTTAAGACACTACTAGTGATTAGGTGAACACTTAATCTAAGCCTAAAGAATTAGAAGAGTTAGTTACTTGAATAGGTTGTGCCCTAGGGACTCAAGAAGCCTTCTATCCTATAGCTTAAACCAATCCATACTTTCCTTCTCAAACTAAATCTCAAATTCAACTCAAATACCAAATCTAAATCCAAATTCCAAACCCAATGATTGAAACCAAAAATAAAATCCACAATCAAAACCCTTCCTAAGCTCTTTGATCTCATCTTATGGACTTAGCCTTAATCAAATTCAAATCAATTCAATTTCAACTGACTTTCTCTAAGATCAATTCAATCACTTAATAATTTACCAAATCCAAATCCAAATTTCAAACCAAAAGATTAGAACCCATAATCAAATCAAAATCCAAATTCCAAACCAAATGATTAGAACTCATAATCAAATCCAAAATCAAAATCTCCCTTAAAGCCTTATGGTTGAATTCCATAAACTTAGCCAAATTTTCACCCAATTCAACCCAAATTTAATTGATCTCTTCATGGATCTCTTATAACTTCATTTATATTCTCAAATATAAATAAAATATAAATTCAAATAGTCAAAATTAAATCCAAAATTAACCCAAAACTCAATTAAAGCCTTTTGAGCCAATTTCTTGGGCTTGGCCAAATCCTATCCAAATCAAGCCAAAATCAATGAATTTTCTCTTGAATCAATCATTCATTCAATCATCTATCCAAATATAAATGAAATATACAATCATCAAGCCAAATCAAAATCAATTCAAGTCAAACCCAATTTAGCCCATTTGACTCGAAATGTTCAAATGAGCCAAAACTCATTTGAATCCAAACCAAATACAATTGAATTTATATGTCAATCTCAAATCCATATATAAACTCAATTAAATCTAACTCAAACTCAAAATCAAGCCAACTAAATTCAGTTGACTCACTTGACCTAAAGTGGCCAATTTGACATACATGAACCAAAATCATATTCAATCCAAATCAAAGTGAATTAAACCAATCCAAACTTGATGTCATGATTGTTGATCATCCTAGGTTAATCAATTATCATGAAATGAGTCAAACTAAGTTAACCTAGCTCATTGACCAAGTCAACCCTTTAACCCATATGAACTCAAACTAACCAAATTAATTGTAACCAATGGCTAAAGTTCATTTCAAATTGATTATTGAACTTGATCAAGATCATAATTGAGCCCAATTTGAATAATTGATCAACCTAACTTAACTGAGCCCAAATTGACCTAAAAGATCAAATTGGCCAAAATCCAGATTAAATCCAAATTAAACCAAATTGATTGAAACCAATTAAACTAATGCACTCCAAATGGTCATTTAAACTTGATCCAACCCTTGGTTTGACCCAATTTGACCAATTGGTCAACCTAACTCGATTTGACCTAATTTGGCCTAAATGGGTCAAATTGACCCAAATTAAACCAAATGAACTCCAAACGACATGAAATTTGGTCCAACTCACTTTTGACTCATTTCAAATTTGTTCAAATTAAATTCAATGCCAAATGACTACTTTGATTTTGGATCAAGGGCATCTCATGAGAAAAGACACGAAAAGACACTTGCCTAAATAATCATTTCTCTTCCTTGGCCACTTAGTACTCATCCATTGGTCCACCTAGGCACCAAGGACACTGATCATCTGACCAAAGAGGTGATTGGAGCAGCCATGACTCATGGGGAGATGAATTCACCTCACCTCTTCCATTGGAACACTTCGCAAGAAGGACTTCCACCTCCCATTGCTAGGATACCCATTTGTCCTTCATGGCAGCTACTTCTCATATCTTAGCCAACCAAAATGAGCCACCTAGGATGATTCCCTTCCATCCCCAACCATCCCAAGCCAAATGACACCTATTTGGAGCCAAAAATAAAAAAAATGAAAGGGGATTTTCAGTCAAAACCAAAGCATAGAAAATAGAGACCATTATTCTCATCCTATTACTCTCATTTCATTCTCTTAGAGCTCTTAAACCAATCAACTAACATTTCCTCTTGATTTTTTTTAGCAAAAACTAACAAAATCAAGTGGATTCTTATAAAGAAGTGGTGGCAATTGGAGAATACATCATTTCAAAGTGAAGACAAAGGTCTAAGCTCATTTCAAGGCTTCTTCCCCCACTCAAGAGCTTGCTTAGGTCATCACCGCCTCTGAAAATCATCCCTGGTGAGGTAACTTTCATGAAAACCCATAGTCGGCCTTAATATTTCTTGTTTTGTGACGTTTTTTGTGCGATTTTAAGAATTTTCCTTAGAAATCTCTCATATTTATTATTTTATACAATCTTAATACAAAATAGAAGTTTTTCGGCGAAGATCGATGCGAAATTGAGCCCAATTGAACCTCATTTCACTTTTTTTTATTGCAATTTTTGTGTTTTTTCGTTGGTTTTTCCACTCAGAGATCAACAACCGTTCAATCCTGCGCCTGGGGATCGAACAACCCAGATCATGCTAGATCCCACGCGTTTTGACCCCCCAGATCTCGTGCGGATCAATTTGGACCGTTAGATCCGTGATCGAACGGTCCGGATCGAACCACTCGTCCCTGTTTGGTTTCCCTCTCACAGCCGTGATGCATGCGGGACCACGCCCACCAATCGACCGCTGCCCCATTAGCACGACGGTTATGAGAAATAAGGGATTTTTTCGATTTTAAAATTATTTAAATCACTTAAAACTTAAAAAAATCATAGAAAATAAAATACTCAACTAAAAATTGGAAACAAGGGTGTTGGATTTTTCTTTTAGAGAGGAATTCAACAAACCTAAAATCCCCAAATTTTACTAGATATTTTGGGCTTAATTTGAGTTTTAGTAAAAATTAAATTTTATTAATTAAATCAAAAATATACATGAGATTAAGTTAAAATTTTTAGAGATTGAAATTGAAGTTAAAATCTAGCTATCATAACAATTTCAAATCAAAATAACTTTTGGATTAAAAGATATTGAATTTTGAAGTTCAAATTATTATTTTAATAAAATAAATTAACAAACTTCATGAACATCATCTTAATGACTGAAAACTTCTAAAAATGTTAACAAATCATAGAAAAATTATAAAATTTAAATAAATACTCATTTAAAAGTTATTTTAGAAGAGATTAATTTAAAATTAATTCTAATTATATTTGAACATTAATTAAGGCTTAAGGTAGGTTTAATTAAAAATTTAATTAGCTTAATTACTCCCTAATTATCCAAGTTATTAATTTCAAACTTTCTGAGGTTGATTAATGAGATGACCTCTGGCTCCCATAATTTTCTTGGGATTTATGGCTTGGTTAATTAGAAAAATTACTTATTTTAGCCCTAATTATTTTCTTAATTAATTTAGTGATTAATTAACATGCTAAATAGTAAGGAAACCATTAATTAAGCTTGCTAATCATTGCATAATAGTGAATGAGCATGGGGAAAGAGATTGAGACCTTTTTCCCATTCTTTTTTCTAAGTTCATTCCACTTGACATGGAAACTAATTAATTTGGAACTAATTAATGGTTTAATTCATTAATTAAAATGGCTTAATTCATTAATTAAAATGGCTTAATTAATCAAATTAAAATCACAATCATTCTAGAACTTATCTAATTGAGTTTTTTTGGGTAGATCTTTAGGTGTTTAATAACATAAAGTTATTTAAGAAAATTCTGGCTAACTTATATGTGTGGGAAAGCCATAAAAGCATTTGATTAAATTTTTTAATCTAATTAACCACTAATTGTGAGCTAATTGCATTAGACATTTTATTTCTTAGGGTCCTTGTTGATTTAAATTCCAATTCATGTGCATATCATGTTGGCTCATAATTAATTTTGTTAATTACTTTGAGATAAGGTAAGGGTTAATTAATTAATTTAATTCATATCACAATTTAGTTAATCCATAAAATTCACCTAATTATCTTTTCATTGAATCAAATTAATTAACAAACATGGGAATGGGTTAGGAGCAGCAAATGATTGAATCTCTTTTTTTCTCCAAATCAAATCAAACATCCAAAAATAACTTAATAAGAAACTTTGGTTTATTTTAAATAAGCTTATTTAATATGATTGTTCATAGGAATTAGATGGATTGAATGAAATTACATGCTTGTGTCTCTTTATTTATTTCCAATCATATTAAAATATTGTATGTCACTTCTAATCATGCATTCATTCTTTTCAAAAATTAATTAAATAAAATGATTTCCTTTATGTCAAGTTGCATATGTTGGCTTAAATTAAAAATATGTGCGGCTATTATCACTACTAAATCTCAAATGTATTTTTAAAAGTTTATTAATGAATAATAATACATGTTGTGACATTAGCTATACATACATAGGAAGTGCATGTGAATATAAGCTTAGTGTATGAAGTGAAGTTCATTTCTTTCATTCATATGTTGATTTGCATAAGTGTATGAATGTTAGTGGGTATATATTCCCATCGACGACTTTAAGTAGCCCCAAGGAGATTCCTACCTCACTCCCTTGGTGCAAAACAATGGCGACGTACCCATGATTTCATTCTTATGCATCTTGATATTAGAATTTGGATGAAGCTTTAATTCATTCATACAAATAAATCAATTAAATTAAATATAATTTTTGCATGATTTTCATTCTTATAGTTGTTTGTACACTCATATGTATTTAAGAATAGCAGGTATATCTAGTCTGGATATTTCGGAGACTCATGATTTTAGGTAGCCCCAAGGAGGTTCCTATCTCACTCCCCCGGTGCAAAATAATGGCGAAGTACTTACTTAGAACTTTCATACATTTGAGTGTGTATTTAGCTAATGAATGAGAATCCTCTTTTTTATAAAAATCATTCATGCATCCTGCATTTAAGTGTGCCAAAAATATATTGTATGCATATATATGTTTAGGACTTAATCATATGCATACTACATATGATGGAAAGAAATGAACAAACATGTGTTATGTAATAGTAATTAACTCCAATTAATCTTAAGATGCCTTTCTTATTGAATGAGATTATTTAAAGTGAACCTAAACCTAGGATTAATTAAAAAGATATAAAAAATCATTCACTAAAAAGAATTCATTTAATTAATTTGCTTTAGACGTGACTTAAGGCAAGGATAAAAAAGATTGATCATCTCTTTTCTTCTCTTTATAACATTTAGTTGTTGAGTGTAAACCAAGTGAAACAAAAGAAAATATTAAATAAAACTTACAAATCAATTAAATCACTTAAAGTGAAACCATCCTTTATAATTAAATCCTTTCTTACTTAGAAAATTATAACAAAGCCTAGTTAAGACATACCACATAAGTCTTAATACACACATCTTAGAATTAATTCACCACTTCTAGCTTTATGTTAGGGCGGTGCATGATTTGATATATGTTTTGTTTTAAGATGTATTATTTTAAACTAGATGCTAGGGTGTATGTTTCGTAGACTAGATGTTAGGTCGCTATTAGCTTAATCATATTTTCTACAGGGGATTATGCTTAAGGGGTCATTGAAAAATAAATATAAATGCTATCTTTGTAGGTTGCTTAAGCTCCTAAGCATAATCCAAGTTAGGATAAGTCGACTTGGTTACCCATGTGTAGGGTGCTAATTCCAAATTATAAATATAATTGCTTCGGTGGAATGTATGTTTAGCTAACTTCTATTTTGCAGGTGTACTTAGATTTACTATTTCCATTTAAATGTAATTTTATAATTAAGAATTATGATTAGTGTTATGGGGGAATTAGGATGAACATTTGCTAGAAAAGTATGTCTTATGTGCCATGTGATGCTTTGAAGTGAGCCAAATCAAAGAAGCAAAGAGGAGGAAAGAAGACATAAAAATTTGAAGAAGATGAAGACCCCCATAGCATGTATTCATCCTTAATTATAATTATTCTTTTGTAATCCGGGTTGCATAAGGGTAGAGCTTGGCTACCCTTTTTTTTTTGGGTTGCACATCGGTACCCGACAGCACCGACCTTTTATTCTTTTGTGGTAGCTATAAAATGTTTGATGTTATGTTTAGCTTAGGCATTAGAAATGACATGCTTTTTCATAGTTTTTTTATGATTGGTGATTTAATGTGTGGCCTTGATCCAATTAGGCTCTTAGAGAAAAATAAATTTTCTACCCCAATTACAACTCATAACTAAATTTTATAAATAACTCATAACCTCACATAAAGCCTAGGCATTAATTCAAAATAATTAAAAGATTTTACCAACTTCTTAGCTGGATGTTGTATGCTTAATATCATGTATATCATCTTAAATTACTCTTATAAAATGAGGGCATCCGTTCTTGCTCATATGGGAACTGCTTGACCTGTGAGAGCAACTTTTTCTGACGGAGCTTCACCCTCTTCTCTCTTGATTTGGCCCATAACTTATTTCAACATGCATTTAGGCATACAAAAATTCCAAAGTCTTTGTCAAAATAAAGAGTCCAAAATCAAATAAAAATTAAAAAGATTTGCATTAGATTAAATCATTATTCATACCACTCATGCTCTAGTGTCTTAGGAAGTGGGTTTAAGAAATTTATTATTTTTTTAAAATAAAAATAACTTAACCATCTTACAATTTCATATGACTTAATCACATGATTTTAAAATGTAAGAGGAGTTAGCTCGTTACCACTCCAAGCGGTTATAAGTCCAGCAGTCGGGTGCTTTACCCTCTCTTATGGAGGTAAACCATATACCCATCTTTGCTTAGATTTAGGATGTGCTTTGGCCATCGCTAAAACTCCCTAGACTTAGGATCTCAGGTTGCTATTTCCTTCGGGCTACAAGCATAGATCCTCACCTCTTAGGCATTTTTATAATCTTGTGTTATGAGATTATAAGTATTAGCTTTTTAATAAAATTTCAATTCAAACATATAATTCTCCTCAACTTCAAATATATAAAGCCCAACCATAGGATAAATTGGAATGCTTACTAGGTTTCGTAGTATCATGAATATTTTCTACTCATCTCTCTTTGGCTTCAATAATAAGTCTCTCCTTTTTGATATATCCCATTTGATTTTCTAAATATAGCCAATTTATTGATAGACCTATCTTCGAAATCTTTTGAGACAACAATTGCCTACTTTAATCGAGAGTATTCTTAAGGAACTCACATTCCTTAGGATGCAATTGACTATGGGAGCTTGCCCCCACAGGAAACTTTAGAACCCTGTTTAAATAAATCATGCTTTATTCATCGATGTAAAGTAGGAAAAAAATCTCTGGTATATTCGAAGACCCACAATGCCTTAGGAGTCCTTATTAGATGTTTAGGTCCAATATAGGGCGGTGATTTCTATCTTTCGAGATAGTGAATCATTCATTGATGTCGTACCCGATCACCTCAATAAGTACACTCTCATATCTGTGCAGTGTCCCCCATACTCATAAATTAAAAATAAACACCACAATGGTTCTAAGCTAAGAAGGGTAGAATACCCTCAAATTTGTGATGCTTCATTTGAGATTATTCAAAAAAGAATCTAAGATCAATGAAATAATGTAGACAACCTAGATCTTTCATTTTAAAGTAGAGTTGCATGTCATTACTAGTGAAAATCATGTTATTCACATAAATAATTAATAGTATTGATGTATCATTGAAAATTTTATCCGTTTGAGCTTGAATCTTCATACATGTGTGATTGATTAGCTTTCAAATTTAAAATATTGGTCATTTATGTTCTAATTTTGGCAAACATATAATTAGGCTAACCCTTTCAATGAAACAAACTTGACAACATCGAAGGTGATATGATCCAAGTCTAAATTAGTATAGATTAAGCACTCAAAATATAGTTGAAAAGTTTAGGATACTATTTGTGTCCTTAAATAGCTTTAAAAATGATATTTCTATAGATAAATTGAGTGTCTTGATAAGATGAACCCAACAAACCTGAGGTCTTATAATTCTAACTTCATTTAGGCATTCAAATAACAAAGATACATCTCACGACTGAGGGGATTATTCTAAGTCGTCCAATAAGGTGATTTGAATTTTGTCTACTACTCTTAGAATCTATAAATAAACCATCATTCTTTATATGATAGAACTTAAGCTGGAGATAGGAGAAAGCTCTAAAAATTGAAGAATCTCATAACATCATTCGGTCGTCGCCTCACCAACATTGCTAGACCATTGTCTAGCCACTGCCATTAAACCACTATCCAACCACTATTAACTGTCTTCCACTCGATCGCCATCATCAAACCACATCAGTCACTTTGCTTGAGTGATGCTTGACCACCATCATCAGTCAATCACCGATCCACTACCCCACCAACATCGCTAAACCATTGCCTAGATGTCATCATTAAACTATTGCTTTCCCTCCCTTGCCAAATTGTTGCCTGACCACTATCATCGGTCCACCACTCCACCATTAACAGACCTCCACTTGACCACCATCAGACCATCAACAATATTTGACAATCTATCGATGCATGTTAAGCCACGCCATTGCTTATAAGTTCAATACATGCAACTGACTCACATTATGGAGATTTTTCTCTAGGATTCATATTGATTAAATTGTATCAATACCTTTCTAGTTTTGAAAAAGGATATTATTTGTAATTTACAATCAATATTACTAGAATTATTTTTGTTGAGCCAAGCCCTATGATTTTTCCTCTTTTTGATGAATTTTTCATGTAAGAAAAATTGTCTCCTACAACTTTTCTTTTATCTATGTGTGTGAAGGATCTTCGTACAAAATTTAGATGTTAAATAAAATATCTCTTGCTCTACGGATGTTCCTGCTTGCAACAAATATAATGATTTCAAAAGTGTGGTAGATAAAAAAAATAGCCACGAGAACTGGGAGAATAACTAAGATCTTGCATAATATGACTGAATTACACAAATCATATATAAGAATATTGAGTTCATGAAGAGCTCATTGAAGTAAATAAAGCTTATTTACAAGAACATTAAGGGAAATTGATTGTCACATTAAAAATTAATTCTTAAGAGCACCACAAAAAACATTATTTGCATCCATTTGAAAGGTAGCTTACAGCAAAGGGCAACATTAGGCCTTTATGATCACGAAGAGCTTTAAACCATAAAAGATAAATCTGATTTAATAGGCCTATTTATTTTGTATAGATTTAAACCTCCTATAATTTGGCTATGCATCATAGATGTCTTATATGACCCTAAAAAATAAGCTATATACGAAACACATCGAACTAGTCATGAAGTATTACATTAATCAAAGCTATGCTTTGCTTCGAAATATGTTAAACATTCCAAATACTTATGAGTTAACTAGTAATTTTTGCTAAAATGACTTATACCTTACATATCAAAGGTATGTATTCAATTTTTTTTTTGAATTCATTGTTTAGTGGATGGCTATAAGACAAACTCGTCTTCTACATAGCTATCACTAATAAGCATATTCATATATTGTTCTTGTAATTCTATCAAGATGCTCATCATTTAGCATTGAAATTAACCTTCACCTGTGAATACAGAGTAACCAGTCAAGCATGGGCATGATAAAATTTAGCACTTTTGCCCAAACTCTTGTCTAAAAAAAATTCTTGAAGATTCCCTGTTGAATTATCTCTCCTAAACTCTTCTTAGAATCTCATATATTCTTCCTTTTTTGTTATTTAAGATCAATTTGTAGTCTGATTGTTATTCTTCATATCAATAAATTCTCAATATATGTACACACATGCATGTGCACACACGTGTGTATATATATATATATATATATATATGCTATAACTAGAATACCACTCAAGATATTCTACATATTGCACTTTATAAGGAAAAATATCACCACCTTAACTGTCAAATCACCACAGAAACCTCTTTAGAAATTTCATAAAACATAAATAAAATAAAAAACCCCAACGGAAACATTGCATACAATAAAAACATACTGTAAAGTTCAATACATATATAGAAATTTGATATATTTGTTTCCTAAGTCACTGCATCAAAGATGGAGAGTTAGATCAACTTCATCTCTCTTCTCTTCATCCTTTTCACTATTTTTCCTGCTATCATTATTATCCCCATGAGTATTGCTTCCCTTAAATAGTACCATCTCCAAGTTTACAGATGACGAAGATGGCATTCCCACGCTTAATGTTGGTTCATGACGCATTTCATTAAACCTAGAAACCCTAACGTCACCCCTTCTGTCCCCAAAATACTGACTTGGGTGAGAGTAAGGGTGATAGTAGAGAGGATTAGGGTTCATTAGAGGCAAAGGGACTGTGAGAAGCTGATGCCCAGCACTTTCTAAGCCATAAGCAAAAGAAGAACTTCTATCCATATAAGGAGAAGTAAACCGAAGTGAAGGATGCATTGGGTTGGCAAGAATTTGTGCATGGCGTTGAGCTCTCTTAACAAGCTCTCGTTCTCTTCGATGGCCGTTCTGATGACCACCTAGTGCTTGCGAGGTTGTGAAGACTCGATGGCAGTAGTTGCAGTTGAAAACCCTAGCTTTCATTCCTTGTATGACTTCTTCTTCTACGTTTGACATAAATCTCTCTGCATGGAAATAAAAATTATTTTGGCTCAACATATATAATCTAATCAAAATTTCATAATTACATTGCATTCTTTGAAAAATATTCATTCTGTTAAAAACATGAATATAATATTCTGATGTAATTATTTTGACAGAAAATATACTGCGTAAATTTTCCATATTTTTTGTAAGCTGTGGGAAAGTGTGGAGGGTTAGGTGTCTCACCTTTGGGATAGCCTTAGTGTTTTTTATTTTCGTTCTTCTGGTGGAAAGTGGAGATGAAGAGACACTGAATTCCTAAAAGCTTCTGTTTTTATAGCATGGAAAAGAACAAGGGATGGTGTGTACTTGGAAGTGTGAGAAGAGTACATGCTTTGAACCGATTTGAAAGGCTAAGAGGAGGGAGAAGAACTGACAGAGAAGGAAAGACAGTGCGGAAGTCTGATAGAAATCATAAGTAATTCTTAATTATTCTAGAATGAGTTATGAGAATTCTTCAGCATAATTCATTTCAGATTAAGAATTCATTCTTTTTAATAAATGTTTCAATGAATTATACATGCATATATATATATATATATATGTAGAAATGAATGATAATGAATAATTTTTGATAGAATTTATATAAGATATTCCTTGTAGGATTTTACCAGTGAAACTCAGTGAGATGAACTGAAATCCTATATGGAATTCTGTATAAAGATTTCTGTAACTGAATTTGTATCATCATTAGTTTTCATATTTACATTTATATTTATAATGACATATCATTGATAGAGATATGCAGAAAAAAAATATAAATCCCAGTGGTAAGGAAATTTTATATGTTATTCCTTATAGGATTTGTACATATGAGAAGAGAGAGAGAGAGAGAGAGAGAGAGAGAGAGAGAGAGAGAGAGAGAGAGTTTTAATGTTCTGGCCATAATATGTTGTGGAATTAAGGCATTGGCTTCAAGAATGAACTCTTGCCTTAGAAGATTCAAGTCCTCTCCCCCTGGCTGATGCGTAAATATATAGTCAGATTCATATTAAAATTTTCCAAATCAAGTTGTGGATGATAAATTGGAGATCGAAGTATCAGGCAGTGATTAACTTCCTGAAAAAAAAAAAAAAATCTTAAGATAGAAGAGTGTTAGTTTTCCTACCATAATTTGCAGCTATACATCCATGAATGGAACCCTAAGTATTAATTGCTCGATCTATTCAGACACGTAACTCTTAAACTGTACATTTTGCCTGAATGATATAGTCATAATGACGATCCGATGAAATAAGGTATCAAAGCGATAGCTTGGCTTATTATTATTATAGAATTACAGATTTTATAAATATACTGTTCATAATTAATCAAGAACTTATCACTCATAAATAATGTTTTATGTTAATCACATTCGAACAAACTTGCGCGCGCGCTTCAGCGATAATAAATTCTGCAATGAGTCAAACTTGAAATCATAAAATTCACTGAGAACGTATTTTTTTAACTTCATATAATCAAGAAGAAATTTTTTTTTCTGATTATTAGATTTTGATTAGGGGTTCTAAAATTAAAATCAATAGTAATTAATTATTAATTTTATAATTAGTAATTAAATATCGAGCATGAGATAGATGAACAATGCACACTTATACAAATTTACCTAATATAAGTGTTACTTCAAAATCAAAGTCATTAACTTAATTCCAAATATGAAGTTGAGCGCATACGGATAAAATTTATTCAGTTTGGGCATTTTGTTCTATAAAATATAAAATAGAGTAATTTTAAATTATTATTGAAAATTATTTAAATAGTTGATCAAATGAAAAATAATTATAAAATTAAATCAATATCATCCTATCATTATTAATTTTTTTTAGCAAATACTCAATAATATTTAAAGATAATTTAAAACTTTTTATGTATAATATTAATTTCAAATAAATCTATTAATTTTAAAACTCAATATTTATCATAGCAATTTAATAAATTGTTTTCTCAAAATAAATTATATTGCTACTTATTCAATGCAAAGATGCCTGACGAATGCTTTGATAATCAGTGGATAACTTTAATCATCGAAATCAACGCCTAAGATTTAGTTCTAATTATAAACAAATCAAAATTAGGCTGAGGACTGCTATAATTCCGCATGTTTAAAGCCTGATTATCTTAAAATTGAAATATGCAAAAGAAATAAAAGATAGAACTAACGCACAAGCAAAAGCATGTTGGCTTTCTTTCCACTCATTTCACTTATAAATATAAAAAATATATTATCCATTTCTTCTTAGAAATATTTTGATGAACGGTTGCCTCAAAGATAAAATATTTAGTCTTTGAACCCAAAGAACTTCAAATTCTGACCCAACCCATCACCAAAATAGGCAATTTTTTTTAAATTATCATTAGAAACTTAATTACATAATTAAGTATTATTAAAAAAAATTTAAAAATAAGTATAGTATTAATGAAATACTAGGTTGCCACGTAAACGAGCGATGTGGCATTAAGTTGTATAGCGCCAATTTGGACGACCGACTTCAGATATGTCGCCGCCACTAAGCGACGCTAAAATGAAATAGGGTCGATCGGACCGATCGGCCCTATTTCCTCTCTGTTTCGTTCGAATCGCCCCCGATCCGCCCCCGACGTCGCCGATCCGTGGTTCCGCCGCCTCCACGAGTGCCGCCGGCTGGTTTTCTCCTTCCGAGCACGCTCCTCTTCGTCTCCAAGCTTCCCGGCAGCCGTCCAACTGCCGGCATTGTGCCGTCTTCTCCTTCTACCCAAAAGCAAGTCGTTTTCTGACAGCCGCATCGACGGCGTTTAACGACTTCCCTCTCCATCTAGCAGCCGTTGGAAGCCAACATTAGCTTCCGACGACGATTCTGACAGCTCCATTTTGTTCGGGGAAGTTTCCTGTGGTGGATTCTACCGTTTTTGCACACATTCCAGTCGTTCTTCATCAACACACGGTAAATCCTTAATTTTTTTCATTTATAAATTAATAGAGTATGTGTGCTAGGGATTAGAGTTGTATGGTTAGAATTTTGTGGTTAGGTTTGATTTGTATGTTTGTGTTAGCGTTGCGGTTCAGGTGATAAGATGTCGTGTATAGTATTATTTAGGGTGTACAACATAATTTCGAAAAGTATGAGTTGGGTTTAGGTTATTGCAGTTGGCTAATAAGCTTAGAACCCTATTAGTTGTAGTGACGTTAGATGACGGCGTCTGAATAATGTGTCGATTGATTTAAATTTCTTATTATTTATGTAGTTTGTTTTACAAGAATGAATAGAGAATTTGTTTCACTGATCCTTTTCTATGGAGGTGAACTAAGTATCGACGAAATTCCAAGTTATGGGTCGAATCCCAAAGGTGCGTCAAGACCACCGGAATTGAAGCAAAGAATTATGAGATCCTTGCACATTGATTCAGAGCGTCACACAATCACTCTTACATGTCGTTATCCGGTGGGTAATGGATTTATAGCATCTGTTATATTTGACGATGACGTTTGCGATGTTACACTGGACGAAGCTTCCCGTCAGATATTAGTGTTGTATGTCGAAGTGGAGGATGTTAATGTTGCATCCGCATCAGCTGATTCGGTAATAAGGTCAATAGATATACCAATGACGCATACACAGGATTTCATTGCACATGCACCTCTGGCGACACAGCGCAGTTTTGATGAGTTGATTCCCAGGTAATAGCTTGTCTACCCTTTCTGTTTGTACTTGTAATAATTAATATGATAGTTTGTCATCCAACTTATGAGTTTTGTGGCAGCGATGATGTTATCCATCGTTCAGAGGAATCGTATGTGCCTCAAACTGCTACGGATGATGTATCGATATGAGCAACGCTCAAGCGAGTCCGGGGATATTAATGATGATGATTGTTCACTTGAGATAGAAGCCACTGTGATTTGGAATCTAGACAGCCACGACCTTCTAAAAAATCATTCACTCTGAAATATTGATAGTGAAAGTCAGATGTTACCCACAAACAAGTATGTACGGATATGTCAAACTACGAGAGAGTGGGACAACGATATTTACTTTGACGGTCCATCTGATAAAAATGTCCTAACATATGATATTGAAATCTCAGGTGACCTTGTCGAAGGTATGTGTTTCGCAAATAAACGGAATCTTCAATTTGCTGTTGTTGGGTGGTGCATAATGAATAATATCCAATTCTAAACAGTGACCTCTAACCAAAAGAACTATATGATTATGCGTACACCATGATAGTCCAACAAGACCATGTAATTGGCGTTTGCATTATAACAGCAGCAGACGCTTAGGGGGTGCTTGGAGAATATCCAGAGTTGGGAAAAATCATAGATGTATGAATGCAGTAGAAGTCACATCCATGGCAGTGTAGTTCAAAATTCATAGCTTACTTCATTATACTGATTGGCATCGATTGATCCAAAACCTGGGAGATTATAGGTAGAATGAAGTCAAAATTCAATGTTAAAGTTTCGTACATGAAGGCCTGGGATGCAAGACGTAAGGCAATTAAAGTAATCTTTGACAGTTAGGAAGAGTCTTACAGGACTCTCAGTCTTTATATGGAATCCATTTGCAGTACTTTACCCGGTACAGTTTACAGAATTTAGTCTAGTAGTACACAACACTTCCAAAGATTTTTTTGGGCATTTGGTCCTTCCATTATGGGGTAGTACTAGCTTGAGAGCGGCACATTTTGTTAAAGTATCATGGTATGCTTATTAATCTGTTGGAATTGATGGAAACAATGGGTTGTTTCCACTTGCCTTTGCTGTTGTGGAGTCTGTGTCGATTGATTCCTGGTTGTAGTTCTTGGAATGCTTACATGATATGCTGCAGTACTCTATTTATATGTATATGTATAGTGCAAGTTACTTAGATTTTTCGTGTAGGTTGCAGTACTCTATTTGTTTTGCTTAATTAACGCTATAGTTTACCCTTTTGTTATTTATAATTGCGTCTTGATTCACATTTGTTTTCTTCATAGATGCGATGATGAAGAAACGCAGCCCTCAGGTTAAACGTTGGCGTCGTGGCCATGCTAAGGAGGCCACCCACGGTTGGAAGCGCGTACTAAGGTTCACCAACGCGCATAGCCTCCCTACGTGGACGGCATAGAGCCGCTCACCCTGATAGTATAAGTAATATGTAATTTATGTTTCTACGTTACGCCTGTATACTTTTTATTTTGGTTAATGACGAATCGATCCTTTTTTTTTGCGAGTTATTAGAGCGTCACACTTTTATGTTGAAGGAGGGCCCATCACTGCGATTCATCGATGGGCTAGAGGCGGTAGTCCGGTATGTCTTTGCTTCATCATCGCATCGCGCTTCGGTTGAGAGATGGTCTCCATGAACCTTCCACCCACTGTTGTGAGATTATGATGCTCAGGGGCGTGGCGATGATCAGGATTACGTGTTGATGGGCCTTTATTAGCTCCATTGTGATCGGTGAGGGGAAGAGGCAATTTGGTGATTCGATTCGACGAGTTGTTGGGTCGACATATATCAGGCGTGATGTCATGACTCGTCGATTACGCCAATTCGACCGATAGGCGGACACATCGCATACATGTATGCCACTGAGGTGACTTAGGTGGTCTTTTTACAGGGAGTCATACGTGCATTTGAGCACTGAGGAGTTTTTCAGGCACCTGCGTGCCTACATTCTGTTTCTTATTGAGTGTTTCTTCTTGGGATACATCGGGTTAGAGGTCCACCACATTATTTATCACTTCAGGACACGGATACTTTTAGTAGGCTATAGGAGGATTCCCGCCCTATGAGAGCTTTACAAGTCAGACTAACCAAGGTATATGCCCCTGCCTCCTGATATATGATCTTGAGAAGCATATATTCATGTGGGAGAATTATATGTCCATATCTAATCTTTGATCTTAGCATTGGGTTGAGGTATATTTTACTTTCTGCATTTCAAATTTTTAGCTTATCTGTTTGTTTAAACTGTGTTGTGTGCATAAGTGAAACGAGAAATATGTTCGAATCTAATGGCGCGATATATAAAATGAGCTGGATGGCTTCTTTGCATACTTTGGGTTGGACTTGGATTACATTTTTCAAATATATACAATGCATATTCTAATTTAACATAATTTTAATATGTGCGGTGATCGGGAGGTAATCGGCGAGATCCGCATCTATCACATACTGCTCAGCTCGACATATGGTTATCATGAGTCCCTTCATTTGGAAGAGGGGTTGAGTATTTACCAGTCGAGTCTTTGCTGATTTGCTCATACCCAGAGTAGATGTGGCACCAGTTGACTCTAGTTTCAAAAGGGTCGATGGTCGAGCCAAAGCGGATGTCGACTGAGTTGATTACCACCAGATGCACATTGCCGCTTGGGAGAGGCTGAGGGATTACCTCGTCGAGGGCTTGGATGAAGATGAGGACAGGATAACGGTTATCAGTGTGTCTTGTTCGGTCGTGGCTTCTCTATTTATTGGCCTCCGGCGATCCACACTTATCCAGCACTTGTATATATGTAAGCGTTAACATAAGTACTCATTTGAATTCAATATGTTACTTGATGCTTATTTCATATACTATTTTTTCGTGTAGGCGGAGCACATCTCGGCGACTTAGGACATCTTCCGACCGTGCTTGGTGTGGATGAAACGAGCTATAAGGCCGTCGATAGTGCGAGTGCTATGTAGACTGCAATTGCGTGTACATATGGGACACATTACTGGTCGGAGCCTCTGAGGTTGTCTCCCATGATTGGGCGTCGGGCCATCTACATATCTTGATCCAGTCCATTTATGTCGGTCCTTCCTCCAACTACGTATGAGCCACACCACTATCGTCCGTCCGCGGGTATCGAAGCCTTGAACTTAACGAACCACATTGGAGGGCCACCATTAACATGATATTCCATCCGTGCACGGTCTGAGGGTAGTGCGATTCCTTGACGGAGGTGTTAGATATTTAGGATAGTTTATTTGTGCGTCTATACTACATTTGTTCTTATCTATTTTATATTTATTTCTGTATCATCAATTTATGTACATAATTGTACTAACTTTTTGGAATAAAAATTTGTAAATAATCAAATTTTATTTTTATCTATCATTTATTATTTATTCTTAGATGTTATAGATCCACTTAAATGAAAACTTACAAACTCTAAGGTTGAGTTATGTCAAAACGATTACCATGTAAATTTTTTTTTTATTTGCGGTATCACTAAATTTAGCCATTATATCATTGACAATTTCATGCGTTATTCGTGCCTAATCGCCATAAGTAGTATACCTATTTTTAAAAATTTTTTTTAACGATACTTAATTACGTAATTAAATTTCTAATGATACTTAATTTAAAAAAATTGCCGACCAAAATACTAAATATGAACATGCCCTGTTTGATCCTTTACATTTAGATAATTTATTCTTCTTCCTTTTTATTTTTATAGTGACCACCGCAGTTTGTCAAGTCACGATGAAAAACACAATTTTCTCATCATAGATTTTCCATATGCTATCAGAATGTAATTTCTAAATACCACTGTGATGTATTTTGGCACTGCACCACACCATCATGACGGCCTCAAATACACCATAAGACCGACACAACGAAATGAGATAGGTAGGTTAACTCAAACTGAATATACATGTTAGTCAAACCCATGTATGATGATTCACTTCATACATGACCAACCAACTCATTTTTATTTGATTATAACCTAATATACTGAAAACCGACTTGATTATAACTTTATGATCTGAAAATGACCGGTTTAAGCTTTACCACTAAATAAACAGTTTACATTAGTGTTGAGTAAATTATTTGTTGTCCTAATTAAAGTGGAATACACCTGCATGGAAATTAACCTTCTGAATGATGTACAAACATGCAACTCATTCTTTAATATTAACAGAATCTGATTTCAAAAACTGAATTGAAAGAAATCCCCAAAGGAGTACAAATAATTTCATCCGTATAAAAATAATACAGCAATGAAATATCAGAAATATCCCATGCCAACTACCAGAAATCATATAGTTTTGGGAGTAAAAATAATTTTCAACCACATAGAGGCAGTTCTCTGTGACCAAAAAATTGAAAAATAAGAAAGGAATAACATTTAAGGGAAGCAGGAAAGTCACCAGTCTTTGATGTTCTCAACTCTTCAACGGTTCAAATTACCTGTATGCCTCTGGACGTTTAGGCTTGCTCTGGATAACTGACTCAATCTTCTCAAGAACATCGGGAGTCAGCTTTGGAATGACTTCGAGGGCCTTCATGTTTTCTATAATCTGATTTTGGAGCCATTAAGAATAAAAATTAAATTATTAGCTAGAGAGGAGAGGCTACTCTTACCTAAGAAGTAAGAACACCGAATACATACATACATACATACATATATATTGATTTTTAAAACCAGTAAACACATATACACAATCATGCAAGACTATATAATAAGAGTTAATTAGACTACGATTTTTGAAGTTCTTTAATATTGACTAAAAGTTAACTTTTATAACAAAAACGAAACGGAATGATGGACAACTTGCAAAGCAAATTCCTAGAAATTTCCATGTTGAGGAAATTAGTAAAGTTTGACTAGCATTTTAAAAAGAAAAACAAATAACACTGAACATAGTTTAGTTTATGTTAAAGGGGCAAGGTCCAAAATTTATGAAAAATGAAAAAATGTAAAAATCGGGGAAAAATTTAAAAGTGGGCTGATTGCTTGTTTAATGAATTCTGAGTAAATTCGTAGAAGAAATAACATGAGGAAAATAAACCATTTCCTTGTGGGGATGGGAAATCTCATCTTCTCTTTTGAAAGGCAAAGGACACAAATCGTAGGGCCTACTACTTGTTGTCAGAATAAACATTAACTTCTCGGACAAATAAATCTTTGTAAAAATCTATCTTAACTTTAAATTCTATAATGAATGGAGCGATGAATGTCATTTGAATGCATGAACGCATGCAAGCGGGCACATTAGCTGATATATATATTTTGCATGTCATTTGGTTACATTTATTTCTAGTACTAGTCAATGCTACATCATCTATATCTTCAATAATTAGCATACCACTGACGAGCACCATGTCTATTTAATGCACACCAAATCAATTATTATGCTAAATCACATGCTATTTCAAAAATAATAAAAATCAAAATAAAGTTGATTTTTTTCCATTACTGTAGATTTTCATTTTCTTAACACAAAAAATTATTTTCATATCAAATCACTGCATGAAATAAATTATTTTTCAAAAATTAATGATATCTTCAAACTCAATGTTTCATTACCCTCTCCCATAATTTCATTGCATCGCTCAAAAGTTTCAGTTCTCCATAACAAACATATTCTTTAACATCTACTTTGTTCTTTGATATTAACACAAAGATGTCTCTTCTTAAATCACTAGCATGCTCTTAATCTTCAACAATTCCAAAAAAAAATTGGCAAACAAACAACTAAACAATCACCCATAATCCTCGAACATTAATAGACATCTCATCCAGACCTAAAGATGCATCTTATTTGGAGCTAATTCCATTTAACATTTTTTGAATTAATCTATAAAATATGTCACAAGTTTATTCATTATACTCCTCCAAACTAATGTCTTAAAAACTTCCGTGTTAATAATTTCACCAAGTAATATTTTCATCTTTCTTTAATATATACACCTATAAAAAAAATCATATTATCTTCACTTTAAAGGTATTAACATAATAGAAGTCTATAGATCTCTTATCTCTTATATTAGCTATTCTATGCATCTCTTTTTTCTCTTGCCATGGTGTTAAGTTTATTATATAAATCATCAAAAATCATAACTTTTGCTTTGCTTAGCATACTCTCTTGAAAAACTTCCAGCTTGTGATAAGCCTCACATTTGATGAGGTGCGTCTTGAGACACGCCTCGCCTCAATTCCAATGAGACTTGCGCCTCTTTATTTTAGGATTATTATTTTTTTGTTTTAATTAATGCTATAAGTTATAACAAAGTAGCAACCCCTTTGATGCACCCAAACCCCCCCCATATGAATCTCCCTTTTCATGCATGTGATGATCTTTTCTTAGGCTACCATCACCACTGCTCTTGAGTGATGACAATGCTGATGAATTTTGATTACTTATTATATTTTTATTTAGATCTTTACATCTTGCTATATTGGACAATAAGAGAGATAAATTTATTATGTTGAGTTTATTTGATATCTCATTTTGCTTTGATATATTATGTTGCTTCCATTTGATGTCTTATGTTACATTGAATAATTGATATTTGCATTATACTTCTACTTCGTGTTATTTGTTACATGATGCTTTACAGATTATGCAATTTATTACTTAATATATGTGTAAATTATCACTTCTTATTATGTTAGGGTGTTAATATGCCCTTTTTCATATATTTATAGATTAGGATATTAATATGTTAATTCATACCTTCATTTTGACTCTACACAATTTTCTAATTGTAAGACTTGTCTCAAAACGCCTTGAGGCTTATGAGTCGCCTCACAAACGAAAAACGCCTCAATACCCAATCACACAATTTTAAACTTTGGTCTCCATATAATTTGAGTATTGTCGCTTTTTAAAAACATATTTTTATAATAACTTTTAGCACCTCCTCAAATCACCAATAAATCTCCTCACTATTGTACAATATATTTGTGGTATCTTCTAAAACTTCTATTCATCTTGTAAATAAGTCATGCCAAAGATTCTAGTTTATCTATCTTAATAAACTATCTTCAAAGATTAAAAATTTCTTATCTTTCAAATTTCACAATCTTATCTTTAGTTTATCATTTTTAAGATTTATATTAATAAATTTTACACTATTTTATATAATCAAGCTCTCTCCTAGAACCACTACACAATTTTAGCAATAAAATTTTATTTCAAAGTATAAATAAATAAAAGATATATCATTCATGGCTCCAAATTTTGTAAGCAATTAAATGCAGATATCTTATTTGTTGGGTAGAAATTTTAAAAGCAAGAAAATGTGGATGGTACATAGTGCATGACATATAATCCCGTCAATAGTATGCTAGACTTAACCATGGTTGCCACAAGTTTGAGATTAAAAAATTGATCAACCTTGTGGTGCGCTAAAACATAACATCGTACAAGCATTTTATGCCTTAAATTTTTTTTCTTGATTGAAGCATTTTGATAAGAAGAAATATCAAAAAGTGAAAAGGTAAATATTATATGAACATTAAATATAAATTTTTTAAGTTGTATAACACAAACTATTTACCTGGCTCTCCTTTGTTGCACCAGTAATTACCGATGAGACATTTGGATTTGAGGCACACCAAGCAATAGCAAGTTGAGCTAAGGTAGCACCGAACTCATCTGCAATAGGCTTCAATCCATTAACTTTGCGCAACACGTCATCAACAAGTGATCTGCTAGCAAGATTCTGCATGGAACCTGATCATGCTTAGACATCAAGAATGGCTGCTTTCTAAAACTTGCTTCTAGGTATTAAACAAAATAGTTGGATAATCATAAGAATTTTGTCCGAGTAACAATGATTACAACAATTTAATGAAAACAATCAGGAAAGGAAGCATATAAAGAAAAATTAATAAACATGAGGCTAACAAGTTGGTCGCATCCCGTAAACCCAGCCCTTTAAAAGACTCTAATGGGTGGCCCCAATGGGTAAAAACTACATGGGTCAGTCACGATGGGCTTGGAATTAGACCATGAATCTATTTAAATCAAATTTTGGTTGAAGCATCATAAACTCGAAATTAACTTGAATAAAACAAATTTGAATCAATTTTAATTCAGCATAAGAATAAGAGTGTGTTTCCGTATGAATTATAGGTGTAAATGAGCCGAGCTAAAGTGAGCTAAAACTCTATTCGTATTCGGCTTGTTTTTATTAATTCATATTCGAATTAGGCTCATAAAAAGTTTATTCGTTTTCGGCTTGATATTGTTTAATTTGTTTAAATTGGCTCGTGTTCGACTTAATTAGCCGAACAAAATCAACCAACATGACTTATAAAATATTTGGAGCACGATTCAAACTTGATGCTAGGCGTTTCACGCGATCTGTATGGCCTGAATCTGATGAAAAATGTGCAAAGGCAGCATCGGAGGGTGCAATTAAATAAGCAAGGGTTCCCACATTATGGACGGATGCGGGTAAAGAAATTAGTCTACGAAACTAAAATTAGGTTAAGAACTTGGAATATAAGTACTCCTATAGGTAAACTAATGAAATAGGAAGATAAATATTTTATGTGCTCAAAAAACGAAATGGTTAGGGAGAAAGCCAAGGAGATTGATAGTTTAGGTATTAAACTTTGGTATTGAGGTAGAAGTCGAATTAAAAATGACGTAGGTGTGATTATAGATAAAAGTTTGAAGGATAATGCTATAAATATTAATAGATCGGAGATAAAATTATATTTTAAAGATCATGTTGACTAAGATTATCAATGTTATCGTGTTTATTTCCTCAAATAGGTTTGGATGTCAAAAGTAATTTTTGGAATGAATTAGAGGGATTAATATAAAAGATACCTCTTGAAGAAAAAATATTTATTGGAGGAGATTTAAATTGATATGTTGGTAGAGTGGTAGAAGATTTTAAAAGTATTCATGGTGGTTATGGATTTAGAGTAACTAATGAAGAAAGTAAGACTGTATTAGATTTTACTTTAGCCTATGATTTTGTAGTTGCTAATATTTTATTTAAAAAAAAAGATGAGCATATTAGTACTTATAAAATGAAATAAAACAGATTGATTATTTTACTAAGAAAAATAGATTGTTTAGATTGTAAAGATTGTAAGGTGTTCAAGTGAAAGTTTAAATACCCGATATCAATTATTAGTCTTAGATTTTAAGATGAAAGATTGAAAGATGAAAAATAAATCAAATTATTATCTGATGATTAGATAGGGGCAGTTAAATAACACAAATAAAAATATTTTTAAGAGCAAGCTACAAGAGCTTAGAATTTACAATGTTCATAAGAAAGCTAATATTATGTGAGAAAAAATAGCAAGTAAAATTAAACAAGTTGTTAAAAATATGCTTGGAGAATCAAAAGGAAAAGCCTTTTTTTAATAAAAAATAGTTGATAGTGGAGTCAGAATGTCCAAGAAAAGATAAAAAATAACAAGTGTTGTTATAAAATTTGGTTTAGATGTAAAAATTCGGAGAATTGAGAAAAATATAAAGTGTGTAAAGATTTTAAGAAAGCAATATATGATGCAAAAAAGTTAGCTTTTAGTGATTTATACAATAAATTAGATACGAAAGAAGGTGAAAAATGTATATATAAGTTAGCTAACCAAAGAGATAAGAGAAGTAAAGATCTAGCTCAAGTGAGGTGTATTACGGATGAAAATCATAAAGTGCTTTTCTTAGAAAAGGATATTGAAAATAGGTGGATGAGATATTTTGACAAACTTTTTAATGAAGAATCTGAAAATATAATTGATTTTAACAACCTTAATATCCTAAATAAAAATAGTGAATTTTATTTTTATCGTCGTATTAGTATATATGAAGTTAGAGAAGCTTTAAAGAAAATGAAATGTGAAAAAATAGTAGGACCTGATGATATTCCAATAGAAGTGTGGAAATGTTTAGGAGATTAAGGAATTTCTTGGCTTACAAATCTTTTTAATGTTATTTTCAAGGTTTTGAAAACCGGATCAGGGCCGTGATTCGGCAAATCAGTCTTGTGGTCGGAAAAAAAACCGCCTCTTCGAACCGTAGATTGGCTGGGCCGTGGTTTTAAGCAAGAAGCTTGATGGTGGCCACCATGGCGTTTAGGTTTTAATTTTTTCAATATATGATGCAAAAAGTTAGCTTTTAGTGATTTATCTGATAAATTAGATCTGAAAGAAGGTGAAAATGTATATATAAGTTAAAAAAGAGATAAGAGAAGTAAAGATCTCAAGTGAGGTGTATTGATGAAAATCATAAAGTCTTTTCTTAGAAAAGGATATTGAAAATAGGTGGATGAGATATTTTGACAAACTTTTAATGAAGAATAAATATAATTGATTTTAACAACCTTAATATCCTAAATAAAATAAGTGAATTTTATTTTTATCGTCAGATTAGTATATATGAAGTTAGAAACTTTAAAGAAAATGAAATGTGAAAAATAGTAGGACGATGATATTCCAATAGAAGTGTGGAAATGTTTAGGAGATTAAGGAATTTCACTTACAAATCTTTTAATGTTATTTTCAAGGTTTTGAAAACCGGATCGGCCGTGGTTGACGGAACCGATCCATTGTCTTGGTCAGGAAAAAAACCTCTTTTGGATTAGCGTGGCGTGGCTTAACTGAGAACAACGGCCATTTCATGGTCACCGGTCCATGCTTAGGTTTTAATTTTTCATTTTGCCCAGTTCCTTCTTCTTTGACGCTCTTTGAAAGCGGAGTACTTGTTTTTTCCTCCTATTCTCTGCATTATTTTTGAAGAAAAGCTAAACTTTGTTCAGTTTTCATTTTGCCTTCCGTCATGCACTCAATTTGTGATTTTACTTTTAGTTTTACCTTAGTCTCCTTATTCTGAGGGAGCTTTTGTTATATTTTACCTTTGTCTCCTTGCTTCTTGCTAAATAAATTAAATTTTCAAGTGGTTTTAAAGAATTGTTTCTTGAAATCAGCTTTAAACAAATATTCTTTCAGGTCGTATTCGTCAAAACTAAGCAAAGGCGCATTTTTTTTCTAAAAAACCGTTTTTCCGTCGTCATTTGTTATCTCGTGATATTCTCTCTTCCGGTATTTCATCCCGATCGAGATAGGTTTTATTTTAAATCGGTGGATAATCATTGGAGAAATTATAAATACAGCTTTCTACCAAATTTCAAGGTGATATTTAGCATATTTTTTCCTGAATATCTCTTACAAATCTACAAGTTTATGATTGAATTGATTTAAAAATGCATATATGATTTAATTTGTTTGTTCATAGGTTTAACATATGAATATTCATCAAATGACTAAGTGCTTATTTTTCTTATATTTCTTTTTTGTTTTTTTGGTATTTGTATGTTTCTTCTTCTTGATGTAAGGGGGAGTAGAGTATGATTGCATTGTTTTAATTTTTGATATTCATGTGCTTCTGTACTTCAGGCTTTACATTAATTTTTTTTTTTCTAAAAAATGTTGGTCTCTTTGCCCCATACTTATCTTGTATTTTATTTTACTAATTAATTTTAAATATTTTAAAGAATGTATAAATCAGGGAGCCTGCTGGCTTCAAAATTGTTAACGCATTGCATTCAGAATTCATTAATTCAATGCTACTAATATCGCATCCTTACTTCTTGCTGCATAATCCAGCTGCATTTCATTGTTTGACCAAAATTGGAACTTTTAGTACAGAAATAACATTAAGTTTTTGAAAGCAAATAGAATGCATTTCAAAATTTTTTGATTGACATTTTTTAATTTATTCAACATTTATTTTTATTTTTATATTTAGGATGGAGCCTTCTGAAAGTCAAAATTATATTTTTCATAATGTTGTTGGTGAGAAAATAGATCCGACTCATTTTAGTGAATCTAGATGTCACGATGGAAAAAAGCAATATAAGTGTTTGTCTGGATTAATATATAAGGTGGAGGCGTAAATAGAATGAACATTTAGCAGTTAAGGAAATATACTTCTGAAAAGTTTCATGATATTCACTTTCAAATGCAAGAAAATTTAAAAGCAATATCTCAAAAAAACAAGATACACAAGATGATAGAAGTGTGCATACTTATAATCAAGATATTATTGAAGAAGAGAGTGACTCTTTAAAGGAAAAGAAAAGTAGATGAAATTGATTACTTTGCTCAAGAAAAAAACACAGGTCACAAATCTTTAAAAAGAGCATCTAAAGAAATAGTACATAGACATGGCCATTCTAGATGGTTTTTTGATTGTATTCCATTCAATCTTTAAATTCATCATTTCTCGAGTATAGATCTGATATGTAAGAAGGGTTATGAACTTCCATCATATCACGTGATGAGAATTAATCTATTGAGGGATTAAAGATAAATATAAACTTTAATTGAATCTTATAGGCGTTCTTTGGAAGGAAAGCAGTGCACTTTAATGGTGATGGATGACGGATGTTAGAAATAAAACATTAATTAATTTTCTAATTTATTGTCCACGAGGAGTATCTTTTAAAATCGTTGATCTTCGACATTAAGAAAGATCTTCTATTCTTTATCTTTAGATTGAGTTAAGAATGAAATTATATTTTATGGCAATATCAGAAATGCAAAAAAGTAAATATTTGTTTGCGTACAAAGACAGATGTTATTTGAGAACATTATGGCTGTGCGAAGATTAATTAATATTACAAGTGGTTATGTTAAATATTCTGAAAATATTGGTATTAGAAAGTGAGATTTTGATTATGAAAAATTATCTCTTGATTATGTTTATGATGGCTATGCAAAAAACAATTAAAAGTTTTAATTGTTAAAATGATAAGATATGATATTATTAAGAAAAGATGGGATGAAACTTTCAGCGAAATCATGTTAACATTTTCTTGGTTTTTAATTACATGATCAGAAAATTCACAAAGTTATCAAGGTTGATTGAACTTATCGAAATAAAGATATATATGTCCCTAAATTGTGATGAATGAAGTTAGAATATATCGAGATAATTTAGAAAGTTTTGGGAAGATTACTCACTATATGGCCAAAGAAATGCAGTAAGTAAGTTTTTTTATTTCATTTAATTCTTGTATCTCATTGTCTTTTGACATATTTTATATTTTTGAAGTTAATTAAAATTTTATTTCTGATGAATTGGAAGATGTTTGGTTCTAGTCTTTAATTTACAAAAATTGGTATTAGAATTTTAAGCCACTTCTTCCGAAAGAAAAGAGTGTTTTGAACAAATTCATACAAAAAAAAGAAATAATTTGAAACAGGAGGTTAAATGATCTTACATGTTAGTTATAATCTTAATTTGAGGAATAGGTATGCTTTTTATCATTATTAATTTATTATCTATTGTTCTTAAGTTCTTGATCTTATCTATGATTTTATGTTTATTTGATAGGTTTCATCTTAAAAAAGAAATTATGATCCATTGGATTATTCAAGATCGAGACAATAGATTTTGGATGGTTGATGAAGAACATACTCGAATTAAATTATGATCATTTAGAGAATGAAATATATAAAGATGATATTCACATTGTTGAAGGAGTAACTATATCATCCAATATAACAACTAATAGTAAGTTAGTTAAATTATTCTTATTTTGATTATAAAGATGAAGAAGTAATTTATTTTAAATGTGTGATTTGTAGATACTAAAGAGTATGAAGCCGCAGATGAATTACATGAAACACATGATATTTTAGAAGCTTTTGGAGTTGATTGGGAGACAAACTTTGGAGAAGCGACTTTTGATGCAAGATCTTGAAGAGACAATTTGGAGATGAATTTTAATATATTTGATTAGAATCTATTTCTTTTGAACTTATTTTAGAGATAAATTTTAATATGTATTTGATGTTTTTGTTTTTAGCAGAAGTTTTTGGGTAAAGAATATAAATTATTGATACATCATATATCATCTTTATTGAATTATTAATATCTCAAATTTATTATGACTTGCTATTTATCATAATTTATAATATCTTTTTGTAGTTAGTTTCGTTTATGTTTTACTTGTATAATTTATATAGTTGATTGCAAATTACTAATTTTTATTTAATTTTAATTCCTTTTTAGATAACCAATTTCTAGAAACTCTGATGGATTATTTCAAAGAATTATCACTAAAAGGTTAGTATTTATATATTCATGTATTTAACTTTGAAATTGTATGAGATTTTTTTGCATATGATTTATATTTTATAATTTATTTCTCTCAAACTATATTGTATGATTATTTGATCATTTAAATCTCATTTAGATAATTTTAATATTTATTATATCATCAGGTTAACCCTTGCCTTGGCCTTTTTGAACCTCTTTTGGGTTATGTCCCAGGTTTTTACCTTGGTTATTTTAAAGACTAAAAAGATGTTAGATGAGTGGGGAAAGAGTTTGTTGATTCCTATATTTAAGAATAAAGGTGATGCACAAGAGTGTGCAAATTATAGAGGAATTAAGTTAATGTGTCATACATTAAAATTATGGGAGAGAGTAATTGAACATAGGTTACGATGTGATACAAAAGTTTCTCACAATCAATTTGGTTTAATGCCAGGTAGATCTACTATGGATGCTATACATTTGTTAAGGGGTTTGATGGAGAAGTATAAAGAAAGCAAGGAGGATCTACATATGATATTTATTGATTTAGAGAAAGCTTATGATAAAGTTTCAAGAGATGTTCTTTGGAGAGTTCTAGGAAAGAAAGGAGTTAATATTAGTTATATTCAAGTCATTAAAGATATGTATACTAGAGCTGTTACTTGTGTCCAAACACAAGGAGGATTGACAAAATATTTTCCTATTGGATTACATCAAGGATCACTTTAAGCCCTTATCTTTTGCTTTAGTTATGGATGTTCTTCTTAGGCATTTACAAGAAGATGTACCTTGGTGTATGCTTTTTGCTGATGACATTCTTCTTGTTGATAAGACTAGAGAGGGAGTCCAAGAGAAACTTAAATTATGGAGGTCAACCTTAGAGTTTAAAGGTTTTTGTTTAAGTAGATCAAAAACTGAATATTTGGAGTATAATTTTAGTTGTAGAAATTATAGTGATAGGGTTGTGACATTAAGTGAACAAGTCATTAAAAAGAGTGAACGATTCAGATATTTAGGCTCTATTGTTCAAAATAATGGTGAAATAGAAGATGTTATTAGTAAAATTCAAGTTGGACAGTTGAAGTGGAGGAATGCATCTAGCCTGTTGCGTGATAGAAAAGTACTGCTTAAACTTAAGAGAATTTTATAAGATGGTGGTAAGACCTGCAAGATTTATGGTGCAGAATGTTGGCCAAAAAAAAGAGAAGCATGAGACTAAGTTAAGTGTTGCAGAGATGAGGATGCTCAGGTGGATGAGTGCTTTACTCTTAGAGATAAAATGCGAAATATGTATGTTCGAGAAAAAGTTGGAGTAGCTCCAGTGGCAGATAAGATTAGAGAGAGCTGCCTTAAATGATTTGGCCACATAAAGCGTCGGCCGTCCAATGACTCAATTAGGAGAGTAGATGCTATAGATTTGCTTTATGTTAAGAAAGGTAGAGGTAGACCTAAAAAGACATGGTTAAGATATATAAAAGATGACCTTAGTATACTTGAATTGAATGAGAATTTGACACATAGTAAGACATAATGGAGACGAATGATTCATGTAGCTGACCCCACTTAGTAGGATAAAGGCTTGTTGTTGTTGTTGATTCAAACCTATGTCATTTTAAAACCTTTAGCACCACTCTACAGTACCACTATTTTGAGCAAAAACTAGCCGAACATTATTGAATGGAGAGTTGTTCGCGTTTAGTTCATTTATAAATCGAGATTAAAATATATATTTGTGTTCAGCTCATTTTCTTAACGAATGATTTGAATACGAACTGCTTAGCGAGCTGAACATGAGCTATTTGCAAACAATGAGCTTTTTTGACAACCTTAATATGAATTTTGAGATATCTAATATCTTTTAAGCAAGACTAAATGGACTTTTAACACACATCCACAAAAGTCCATCATAAAATTGGGCTAAACCAAGCCCATATTGGCCTCTTGGAGGGCTAAGTTAAATGGATCTAAATGAGCTAAATTGCCCATTTCACAACTCTACAATATTACTATTTTCTGAAAAACCATTGCAAATTGCTTCTCCGTTATAATTAGTGTTTTATGGTCTTAGCATTGTTTCGGTAATGAAACAGAAGATTTTATCATTTCTGTAGGAAAGGATTTAACCAAGCACCCTTTTAATGGCTTGTCTAGATTCTTATTCCAAGCATAATTATGAGAAACGATTACGGACCTCAATGGAACTATCTTCCCGATGAACAAAAAGAATGAGGAATAAAAGGGAGTGAGAGGGTTGCACTGAATTACTGGTAGATATACTCAAATGCATTATGGATTCATTCTTTAGATAGAGTCGACCTTCAAAGTGTTAACAAAAGAAAAGGAAGACTAAAAAAGTAACACATAATGAGATGAAATGTAAATGCAAGAACAATGCAGGCTCTCACTTTTCATTTAAATGATTCCATCATACATAGTAGCATTCAGCGCATCTAGTATCGACTTCTAACAAATCATGATTATACGGTTACTTGTTTTGAAAATGGAATGTGACTTCCAAAAATAAATTAGAGATTCTAACCAAGTTTTCACACATGGGGTTCTAGTATACATGTTCACTGCCCAACCATTAAAAAGAACTCCCTCCTCGTCATCTCAACTTTATTTCACAACATTGGTACTGAGTACAAATACCCCTTTTTTTCTTTCACTATAATGAGAATTTGGGATGCTGTTCAATGATTTTGGAGAGGATTCTGGAGACATCGTCAACTAGGCCAAAACTCTAGGGACACTATTTCTTTCATATATGTTGCTTTTAAATTTTAGGAAATATTTGCAACCTATGTTAGAAGTAATGCAAATTATTTATCAATTTTTATGACAAAAAATTAATGTAGCACATCAGGAAGACTTCTAAAATGATTTCATTACCTCTTTGCTATTTCAATATTTGTTGTAATTAATATCATGATAAATTGTCATGATCCAACATAATATTGAGGTAGGAATAGACGATCGAATGGATGTTAAAAATATTCTCACATTATCATTAATAAAAAGAGCAACTAAACTTTTTTTAAAAAAATTTGTAAGACATTTGTAGTACATTATATACATTATTTTCAATATCAATTACAATATTCAATTCTAAAAATAAACCTTCTACTATACATACTCTCGTCTTTCATCCATTTATGCTATCAGAGACTTTTTTCATCCATTTATGTGAATGGAGATTTTTTTTGCAAAAATGATCATCAACTATAGAATGACTTAAACAACTCAATGGATAATTATTATTTTTAATTATAGTAATTCTAAAATTAAGAAATAATATATATGCCAATATCTATCAGTGAATCAATATCATCTCTTTTTATAGAAGAGTGGGAAAATTCCATTTATAAGAAGTATATATAATCAAGAAATGTTTATCTTCTATTTTCACCTTTTCCTATATTAATTTTTCTTACTTTATAACACTTATCACAAGAGTCACCGCTTAAATATGTACCTAAAAGGTACAACATTTGTTAACCTTTTTCAAGCAAACCCTTGAGGGACGAGAGGAGATAACATTTTCTAGTTTTAGCCCATAAGGACAAGCAATCTTTTTTATTGTCATTTATATGCATGAGTGCATTACGTCACCAGTTAATACTATAAAGGGTGAACTTTATCAGACAATATGCACAAATAATCACTCTGTAGTCTGTAGCATATTCAATTTCATACATTCCATCATACATAAAATGATAGAGAAAAAAAGATATCAATCATCTCAATATGAGGACTTAATAAACTATTCAAGAGAAAATCATTTTAAGCCCTTGCCATAACAATTTAATGTCACATAGAAATTTTTATTGATGCACATATGAAAACATAATAGCATTTGCAATATAAATTAGCACATTCCCAAATATATGATACACAATAGTCAATGAATTTTGGCTTAGAAAAATGAAAATAATTATTGTAAGCCAAAAAATAATAATTACTCACTTTTTAATGCTTTTAATGAGGCTCCTTTACTTCTTTTCTTCAACTAATCATCTCATCGTGAAATCTATAACTGTGTGCAAATATGAATTAGCTTAACACTATCATTATCTTCACCATTATTCTCATTATCATCACCATCCTCACCATCATTATTATGATGATTAATAATAATAATATATTATTATATTTCTATTAAATTCAAATGTACTTTAAATTTTGAGATTGAATTTTCTTACTTCTAATGAAAGTTGAGTTGGATTTATCAATTAAAATTTAATATAATTATGTGTATTTAAGTTTAATCAAATCATTTCCCAAAATGAAATTTTAATTATTAAATTATAACATTTATTTAATAATTTTTCTCTTATTATTATTGTTTTGATTTATTAAATCAAATATATCCTATGTTCATTATATTATTATTATTATTATATATATTAAAAATATATAATTTAAATAACTTTAAACTCCTCCTTTTCCTTCCTTGGTTTGGCCTTCCTAAACTTGCTCGATGCTAGCTCGACACGTGCTTCAGTAAATTCCTTGCCAGCTATGTCTCCTGCGCATGCATGCGAGGCATTCAGTTAGCTCTACTTGCAATTTCACCTGGTTTGTCCCTTTCCTCTCACCCTTGCTCTCTTCTCTCTCTCTTGCTCGGTTCAATTTGCCCCTCCTCCCCATCTCTCGCCCTTTCTAAATACATGAGTAAGGCAATGCTTGATCAACTGGGGTCGTGACATCTCTTTTGATAGATATCGTGATTACTAAGATCGTTACCAGCCTTATTTGATTCTTTTTTTATACATTAGTTATTAAAATTGCTGACCCCACATGGTGGGATAAAGGCTTGTTGTTGTTATAGTTATTAAATTCTCTCCTCAAAAAAACATTATCCTCAAAATTTAGATATTATACAAAATTTTATACATTAATTAGAAAATTGTGGATAACATTTTCTCATCTTCGATCCTTCTCCTATGTAGCATCTTGTTGTGTACCATGTTTCTATAAAACTTGTACAACTAAAACTTTTTTATTTCGCAATTGCATTACATCATAACTCAATAATCATTCTAGATCTTCTACGTATATGAGATTAGGTTGAACTTCTATGTGATTTGAAATAATTTGGATACATCGAATATATATTTTTGAAGTAAAAAATGTGAAACACATTATATACCCTGCAGATGTTTTTTTGGAAAAGCTAATCTATAAATCACTATTTTTAATTCTTTTCAAGATTACATGTGGGCCAACGTACCTTGGACTTAGCTTCCTAGTCTTTCCAAAACACTTCACACCTATAACAGAACTAAGTTAGAGAAACACAAATTCTCTCACTTAACTTTTAGTAATTCATTTCAATAGTTTTGACATGAGTTGTGTGATTGGTTGTTAATCCTAACATCAACCATAAATTTTTCTCATATAGGATAGAGATTATCACAAATTGAGAACTAGAGAAAATAAATATGTAAAATTTACAACCATTACCTTAACTCTAGTCTCATGAGAACAAATCCGGTCATTTTGTTTCAAGTACTATAATTATCTACTTGACACCAAGGCACATAAATGTATGTCTAGTTCTAAAGTCCCCTGCTTTTAAGAGTGAAGATGGCACTTTAAAGATAGAACAGCATGTGCAAATGTCCCCACCAAAATTAAACTTTTATACATATACGTAACATACCCGTATTGGCAACAATAATTGTTATCGTAAACTGGCTAGAGAAAATAGCTTGCAAATGATGCTTTGAAGTTCAAAATTTGACTAAGATATTAATAGCACCCAGCACCAACATCATTTTAACTACCTCAAATTAGCGAAAAAATGATTTTATAAGTGAATTTATGAACACTGGCTATCGATGATTCTTCAGATTTAAACCAAAAGGAATGAAAATTTCATATGCAACAGATGCAAATTTGCGAAAGTATCATTACCCTGTAATTATCCAACGAAAATCGACTGTCTGGAGGTATGATTCCCTTGTTATATTTCCCAGTGAGAACACCTGATGCCAGTGGACTCCAAGTGGTCAGTCCCAAGCCATAGGTTGTGTAAAGAGGAAGGTACTCAGCCTCAACCTGCATAAAAAATACAGAAATGTTGAATAACAGTACAGTGCTAAAAACAGGTTGCTATTACGATGTTGAGTTGAATATTCGGTAATTTCTGGCTCACATCTCAGCCAAGAACTCGTATGCTACAACATAATCAAAATCTTGAAGGCTATCAAATAGGTAAAAATTATACAGAACAAGCTTACAAATAAAATGGCCAAATTGATAGGTTGATGAACGTGCACTACTCACATTAAAGGCAGGACAGAAGTTAAAAAAATTGGCATTTCATAATTGTCCCTAAATCAAATGTCTCAGAAAGTGGAGTAAGAGTCAAGAATTTAAAAGGAAATTTTCCTGCAAGATTGCCAACGGCTACAAGTCTCATCATACAATCTCATGCATCCATAAACTTCCATTAAGGCCCATTTGGTTGGTTTTCAAAAATAATTAAATGTGCTAGATCCATCATTTGATTGTATATAGTTAGAATTTAGAAATCAATACTAAATTTAACTTCTAAAACCTTCTTGAATGTCGTAATTTAATATTCAAACACAAAATAAATCATGCTACAATCATCATTTCCCTAAAAATATTTTTTATCAACAAACAACTAAATAAGCACTTAGTAAAGAATGCAATGACAGACAAGAAATATCGAAATGGTCTATTTGGATCTAAGTCATCCCACCAAAATTATCATTAAGGTTGTGAATAATCTGATAAGATCATGGCCCAAGTTTAACTCAAAAGTTATCTGATTTGATCTCCATATAAGCCAAACATGGCTTGTTAAGTCAAGAATTCAAAAAGGAATTTTCTAGCAAGATTGTTGGCTACTACAAGTCTCATTGTACAATCTCATGCATCTAATAAGTTTTAATAGAGGCCATTCGGTTGATTAAAGTTAGAAAACACACTTTGAAAAACGTTCATTTGGATATATGTAGTAAGAAAATCAAATTGAATTTAAGTGGTCTTTTCAAAACTCTCCCTAAATTAGAATGTTTCAAGCATGCATATAGGTGCGCAACCGGTCAGTTTGGACGGATCGGTTTTGAAATTTATTAAACCAATCGGTTTTAAATTCAAAATCTAGAAAAATCGATCCATTTAATCAATAACATAAACCAAACCGATTCAAATTGATTTTTTTTTTTTCAGATTTTTTGATTCAGTTTAGAAAAAACCGAAAAATGAAAATATAAATTGCTATAACAAGTATTCATCAAAGAATTACATCACTTCATCAAATTATTTCATACAAAACCAAGCAACCCTTTAACAAATGAAACCCATACGATGCAAATTTATCATTGAAATTACTTTCTTGAGATAAAACTTTTTTAAAAAATGAAAAAAAAAAGCGATTTTTAAGTTTTTTAGTTTAATCAGTTTAATCAGTTTAATCAGATTAAGATGATACAAAATCAAACCGAAAATCAAAAACTAAACATTACCAAATCCAAAACTGAAATCCAAAAACAATTTATAAAACCAAACTGAATTTGAAATCCGGTTTCAATCAATTCAATTTTTCAGTTTTAACCAAAAAAATGCACACCCCTAGTATGCATGTAAATCCCCCATATAATAACTTTGAGTTCTCACGCAAAATGAGAGAAAATACAATCATTATTTTTTAAGATATGTTTATGTATACAAAGAACCTCTGACCCCGATCTAGAAAAATAATCTTCCTCCAACCTTGGCTGAAAACAGGGATCTTTTCGCGCAATAGCCTTCTTACTTCACAATTTCAAGTATCATAACTACAGTCAATTTCAAAATAAAAATTTCGCATATGGACAATACATAATTCCTCATCAAAGATAACCCGTGGATAATGATCCATAAGAAATCATCAATCATACAATAAAATCCTTCCTGCGTCATCCGAAATAGAACTAAAACACTGATGTGCACAAAAATAAAAATGAAAACTAAAACCAAAGAGACCTTGTGACGAGAGAGGAGATTGTACTCAGGCTGCTCGACAATTGGACCGACGAGATCCAACCGGCTGGCGACCGCCCAAGCCTCTGTGATCTGCTGTGCCGACCACTCGCTTGTGCCCCAATAAAATGCCCAGCCACTATCAATCACATGATTCATGGCGCGTACAGTCTCCTCGATGGGCGTGGCGGCGTCAGGGCGATGGCAATAGATCACATCAACGTAATCCATGTCGAGGCGCTTTAACGAAGCCTTGGTGCCCTCCACGATGTGCTTCCTGGAAAGCCCTTTGTCATTAGGACCTTGACCGCCCCAAAAGATCTTGGTGGAAACCACAAGGTCTGAGCGCTTCCAGCCGAGTTCGCGAATAGCCTGGCCCATGATTTCCTCGGCTCGCCCATTGGCGTACACCTCCGCGTTGTCGAAGAAGTTCACGCCGTGGTCGCGACAGCATTGGAGGAGTGCTTTGGCTTCTTTGACGTCGAGCTGGTTGCCGAAGGTCACCCAAGCACCGTATGAGAGCTGACTCACCTTGAGACCTGATCGACCTAGGTTATTGTAATGCATCCTGGGATCCTTCTGGATTTCTCACCCTCACTGTGTTTTGGATCTGTTGATTTTGATTCAAAGGAGAAGAATGCAGCGACTGACAAAGCTCGCTCGGTACTAAGCAAATGGAAGTGAAGGGGTAGCCGTGCGATAACTGGGAGGAGCGGATGCTTTTTGCGACGCCAGCGAGGAGCACGAGCAATGGAGCAAACTCCCGAGCCACCCAGGTTTACCTGTAAAGGTGACATTTTTGTTGGGTTTGCTATTTTAAAAAAATTTATGATTTGGTTAATATTCTATTCGATATCATATAAGATTGTTTTTTAAATTAATTGTATATGCATCGTAATTCTTAAAATTATCAAATATTTCATTATTCATTTTTTAAGAAATATATACTATATAATTTGAAAATAATTAAAAAATTAGTTAAAAGATAATTCAAATAGGTTTAAAAAATAGTTAGATGCTGGTTTCTACAAATTTGCTTTATAATGCGATCTATAATATTATTTAAGTTTTAAAATTTAGAGTATAAATAATAGGAGCAATCATCAAATTTCTTTGTTCAAAAGTTTGTGTAATTACTAAGTGAGAGTTTCAACTCTTATTTATATATTTTTGAGATGTTGTAGCCCGAGATAAACTTTTGGCAATATTTCTCTTAGAAAAGTATAATGGGCATATTTAGCTAATTGTGAGCATTATAAAGCTTATAAAGTTTAATCATCTTTTTTGATATATCATTAAAGTTTTTAATATCTATAAATTGAACACTATTTTTTTATTTATATATGTACCATCAAAACTTATTAAATACATTTAGCATGTCACCTTAAGCCAAGAAAATTTAATTATCTTTTTCTTCTTCATTAAAATATTACAGTTGTCTCTTCTCATCATAGTAGAGATAGCCCTCATGATTTTCTATAACATCAAAGAAAATCATATATTTTTGGCATCAATCTCAACCTGATGTGGCTATTGACAAAGGCTCGAATTGTACTTAATGATATTAATGAGCTCTTACTAGCAGAGCTATCACGAGACTCTATATGTAACTACTCAAGAATCTTCCCAAAACCCCCTTCTCCTGGGTTCTCAAGAGGGATATTGGGAGTGTATTCAGAAGATCTTTTAATTCTCCTTACCTCACCACCCTTTGCTTGGCCCTATTCTCTCTAATCATTTGCTCTTTTACTCCAAGCTAGAAGATGAAATAATGGAAAAACTAGATTAAATGTATTAACATTTAAAAAATAATAATCTCAAAACACATGTTATACAATCAAGCTATTGCACCACCCATGTGAGAAAACAAATTGAAGCATAATCTCTGGTCCATTGCTTGGCAAGATTAATGGTAGTCTTGACTCATGTCCCTATCTTTTTTATTACCTCTATTATTCTGCAACCATATATCACCTCCAATTACTTATAATACAAAGAAAATGATGTGCTTAATAGTCAACATATAGGAGGCCACATTCTCTTAACCATATAATATTATTGCTACATGATAGGCACACCTTTACATGCAATCTATTCAATTAAGCTATCAAGGAGAGGCTTAAAAAATGTTAAAGGGAGATAGGAAAAAAAAATAACAACAGATGATTATAACATTTATAACATCTCAAATGTCACTTGTTGTTTTGGTCAACTTAGTCCATATTACTTTTTATGTGAGAATAAGGTGTTCATGCTAAGTTTAAGCACTTGAATTGACTACTAAGGTTAATAGTTCTTTGCTTGATCATTTAGCTCACTCTATAAATGATTCAATACATTTCTTCTTTTTTGGGTTCAATCCTAATTCTTAACTTATTCTTAGATTGAACTCTAGCTTAACTTTGTTATAAATCTTACCCAATCCATAATCTTAATAGATCAATCCAAATGCTATGCTGATGATAAACACCCTTAAACTTAGTAAGACTCATAAAAAAAGGCTCATAGTTATTAAATCTTAATCTTAAATCCTTTCTCTAGATTATGTTAGCCAACCCAATGTTAGATCTATCCTTGAATTAACCCTCACTTGTCTTTTTGATTCTTATTAGTGGATAAATATTTTCCATCTCTTATAGTAGTTCAATTATAATGATAATGATTGTAATTGAATATTTGATCTTTAGATTTTATATTTGACTTCTGATTAATCGAACCCTATATCTCTTAAATTGGACCCAATTCATAATTTTGAACAAATTGATTTAATTGATCAGCCAAAGTTCTTCTAGAAAACCCATCCGCTTAAGTTCTTAGGAGGAATCTTGATTATGTACTTATAAGATCTTTCAGTTTTCCTCGATTTACCACCTTTTGCTTTAGCTTGTTCGTTCTAATAATTTAGTCTTTTCCTCTTACAATGAAGATGATGTAAAGAATAAAGTATATTTAATGTTTTAATATTTATTGCAAAACCCTAATATGCTTCCTATTGCAACATTATGTTTATTGTAACTGTCAACACAGAATAATAAAATTGAAGCATAATTATTGTATACCACATGGACACCTTAGTAACGGTCCTTCCTATTGCCCCCGCCTCTCTTTTAATATTTTTATTATTTTGCAACCATGTTCTCAACTCAAATGGTTTACCTTGCAAAGACAGCACAATCCCATGTTTGTTTATTATTATTAAGTGTTTATATGGTGTTTATTTTTGGATGCATGAGAGGAACACCACACAGATCGTAGGAGATACTTATTGAAGTGATCGGGTATGACATTGAGGTATGATATACTATCTCAAAAGGTAGAAGCATTACCCTTCAATGGACCTAATCACTTAATAAGAACTCCTAAGGCATGATGGGTCTTCGAATGTACCAAAGATTTTTCCTCTACTCTACATGGATGAATAAAGTAGGGTTTATATTAAATCGGGTTCTAAAGTTCCCTATGGAGGCAAGCCTCCATAATTAATTACATCCTAAGGAAGGTGAATTCCTTAGGAATACTCTTGATTAAAGTAGACAATTATTGTCTCCAAAGATTTTAAGGGTAGACTATCAATAAATTAGTCATATTTGAAAAATCAATCGGGATAGATCAAAGAGAAGACTTATTTTTAGAAGCCAAAGGGAATAAGTAGGAAATGCTCATGATATTAGGAAGCTTAGTGAGCATTCCAATCTATCCTATAGTTGATCTTTATATATTTAAAGTTGGAGAGATTTATTTTGTTAGAGTTAAAATTTTATTAGATTACTAGGGCATATAATCCATCAACACAAGGTTGTGAAAAAGCCTAAGAGGTAAGGATTTATGCTTGTAGCCCGTAAAAAATAGCTACCTCGGATCCTAAATCTAGAGAGCTTTAGTAAGAGCTAAAGTGCAACTTAAATCTAAGCGAAGATGGGTATAAGGTTTACCTCCACAAGAGATGATAAACCACTTGACTGCTAGACTTATAACCGCCTGGAGTGGCAACCAGCTAACTCCTCCTATGCTTTAAATCTATGTGGTCAAGTATTATGAAATTACAAGATAGTTGAGGTGTTATTAATTTAGAAAGAGACTAGAATCTTTAAACTCACTCCCTAAGAGACTAGAGCATGAGTACTACGAGTAATGACTTAATCTACAAATGCAAATCTTTTTAATTTTTATTTGATTTTGGACACTTCATTTTGACAAAGGCTTTAGGATTTTGATGCCTATATGCATGATGAAATAAGATTGTTGGCTAAATCAACAAAAAATATGCATTTTTCACCACAAGGGATGCCCTCATAGGTGAAGCATTCCCCTATCGTGCAAGGATGAAAATCTCCTATTTTCAAGAGCGAAATAATATGATATGCATGTTGTCAAACATTCAACCATTCAGCTAAGGGGTTGTTAAATCTTTTAATTATCTTAATTTATATCCTAAGCTTTATTATGAGGTTATAAATTATTTAAAGCTTTAGTTATGAGTTATAGTTGGGTAGAAAATTTATTTTTTTCTAAGAGCCTAATCGCATCTAGGTGACACATCAAAGCATCAATCATAAGAAACTATAAAAAGCATGTTGTTTCTAATGCACAATTTAATCATAACATCAAATAATTTTATAGCTACCATAAATGAATAACAGGTCTGTGTGGTCGGGTATCGCCGTACAATCCGAAAAGAAAAGTAAATCTATTTCCTCCTTCATGTCTATTTTATAGCTCAGCTCTACCCTTATACAACCCGAAATAAGTTCTATGGAGGATCTTCGAGTCTTCATGTCTTCATGTTCCCTTCATTTATTTTCTCATTGCTTCTTTGATTTGGTAGGTTTCAAGGTATCACATGGCACCCTAAGATAAAGCCTTCTTGCCAATGCTCATCCTAAACACCCATAACACTAATCATAATTCATAATGCAAAATTACATTAAAAATAAAATAAATAAATCTAACTACACTTGCAAAATAGAGGTTAGCCAAATGCACATACAATCCTAAGCTGTTATATATATAATTTGGATGTAACATCCCACACTGGGTAACCAAGCCCACATATCCTAACTTGGATTATGCTTAGGGCCT
The DNA here is from genome assembly GCA_021442155.1 of Cymbidium sinense. NCBI lineage: Eukaryota > Viridiplantae > Streptophyta > Magnoliopsida > Asparagales > Orchidaceae > Cymbidium > Cymbidium sinense. Next base: position 125,023,933 of record CM038223.1, read on the forward strand.
TAAGCAACCTGCAAAGAGAACATTGATATTTATTTATAAGCACCCCTTAAGCACAATCCTTTATAAAAAATATAATTAGACTAATATCAGCCTAACATCCAGTCTACAAAGTATACACCCTAACATCCAGTCTAAAAATAATACATCACAAAATAAAACATACATCATACCATGCACTATCCTAACATAAAATTAGAAGTGGTGACTTAGTTTTAATGTGTATGTTAAGACTTGTGTGGCATGTCTTAACTAAGCATTAGTGTTGTGATTTTCTAAGTATGAAAGACTTAGGGTTGATTTCACTTGAAGTTATTTAATTGAATTGAGAATTTTAATTTATATTTTTTTTATTTCATATGATTACATTTAGCAACTAAGTGTTATAAAGAGAAGAAAGATGATTACCCTCTTTCATCCCTACTTTAAGCCACTTCTAAAGCATATTAATTTGATTTAGTTCTCTTTAATGAATGATTTATTATATATTTTAATTAATCCTTAGTTCAGATTCACTTTAAATGACTCCATTCAATGTGAAAGGCTTCTTAAGATTAACTTAATTGAACTACTATCACATGACATATGTTCAATCATTCCTTTCCATCATATGTAACATACACATGATATTAATCATAAGTATACCTACAAATATAATATGTTTTAGCATACTTAAATGATGGATGTGAACATGCATATTTAAAGTTTATATTTTTTATTTGATTGAATTATCTAATCATATTGATTTTAAAGCTCTATCCAAATTCTTATACAAAAATACATAAGGATGAAATTAAATAGGTACGTGTCATTGTGAACCAGGGAAGTGAGGTAATCAAATGATTTCCTTGAGGCTAGCTAAACCCTTGTATTTTCGGGATATCCAAACTGTATACCTATTACATTCATACTTATGTAAATTTGCATATATGAATATAAGAAATAGAGCTCCCAATCACATAATTAATTAATTCAATAACTTAAAACAATTATGAATGCATGTATTTTTGATAGAAAAGAGGATTGTCATTCTCTAATTAAACATACACATACATGTATACATGACATAAGCAAGTATGTGCCTTTGTTAACCAGTGAAGTGAGGTAATCAAATGACCTCCTCGTAGCTAAAAACCTCAGATTCCGGGGTGTCTATATACCCACTTTTATTAAATACATACACATGTATTCATAATTAAGAGGATGAAAATCATATAAGAAATTGTATTTTCTTTAATTGAATTATTTATATGTATGAATTAAAGTTTTATACAAATTTTAGTGTTGAGATACATAAGAATGAAATCAAATGAGTACGTGCCTTTGTTAGCCAGTGAAGTGAGGTAATCAAATGACCTCCTTGGGGCTAGCTAAAACCTTGTATTCCCAGGATGTCCAAACTATATACCTGTTATATTCACACTTATGTAAATCAACACATGAATAAAGGAAATAAAGCTTCACTTCATACACTTAAGGTATAATCACATTCATCTCCGATGCATTTATGACTAGCATCCTAACATATGCTATGATTCATTTATAAGCTTTTGGAAAATACATTTGGATTTAATAGTGATAGTAGTCACACATATATTAATTTAAATAAACATATGCAAGCTTAACATAAAAAAGAAACCTCATTTGATTTAATTAATTTTGAAAAGAGATGGATGTATGGACCAAATAATATGCAATATTTAATATGATTGGGAAGGAATAAGTGAACACAAACACATAATTTCATTCAATCAAATTAATTCCTAAGGACAATCATATCAAATAAAATCATTTAAAGTAAACCAAAGCTTTTTAACGTCATTTTTAATTTCATGTTTAATTTTATTTAAAGAATGCGAGAAGAAGTTTGCTAATCCTAATCTCATCCCCATTTTTATGAGTTAATTTGGTTTAATGAAAAGTGATCAAGTTGATTTTATGAATTAGTTAAGTTGTCATATGAATTAAGTTCATTAATTAACCCTTACATATGTTGCCTTGAAGTAATTATCCTAATAATTGTAAGCTAACATGATATGCAAATGAATTGAAAAGTAAATTAGCAATGGGGTTCTGAAATGAAAGGGTATAATGCAATTAGCTCATAATTATTGATTAATTAGATGAAGAAACTTTAATTAAGTTAAATGAACTTAAAGATCTACCCCTCAATTAATTAATCAAGATCAGATATGATTGTATTTTTAATTTGATTAAATCAGAGTCATTAATTCATTAATCAATTTCTCTTACTTAATTTATCAAATTTGATTAATTATCCTTTAAGTGAAATGGACTTAAGAAAAAGGTTAGAAAAGAGGTCCCAACTTAATTCCATAAGCCCCTCACTGTTAAACAATGATCAGGAAGTCCAATTAATCACTTAATTACTATTCATATACTTAATTAACCCTTAATTAAGTTAAGTAGGTAATTAGAGCTTAATCAATTAATTTTCCTAATTAATTAACCAATAAATCCCAAAAAAGTTAGGAGAGGCAGATGTCATCCCTTTAAATAATCTCAGAAAGTTTGAGGTTAATTAGTTAATTAATTAGAGAGTAATTAAGGTAATTACTTTTTTAATTAAACATTAATTAAGCTTTGATTACTATTCAAAATCAATTAAGAATAATTTTAATTGATTCCTCTTTTAAATACCTTTGAAATGAGCATTTATATGTATTTTTTTGAACTTTTTTATGATTTGTTATGATTTTATGAAGTTTCAGCCATAGAAAATAGATTAATTAGCCTTAATTAAATTGAATCCCATCGATGCCATGTGGCGCACTGACGCGACGCGCTTTCCATGTGGCACTGCTTGATTGGATATTTAAGTTGCCACTATCAAATGCTGAGTCAACTAGTGGCGGGTTGTGCTTTCCTGCGGTTAATGAAGGATTAAATCGATCGGATATAACAGATCTAATCACGACCATCCTTTTCGATCACACGAGTGAGGGAGAACAGTGTTCATCCACCATTATTCGCATGATCCGAGCTCACTCGAGCTCAGATTGGCTTCAAATAGAACCCACACCATCGTACAAAGGATCTAAGAGGATCCAACGACTAAGATTGGCTTACATACACATTCCCTTCACAAAGCTCCAAAAAATTTTGAGAAAAGCTCGTTTTAATGGCATTACCTCACCGGAGCTAAGACCGGTGGCTCGCACACTTGAGGAAGCTTCGTCTTGTAGAGACAAAGCCCTGTTGAGCGACAATTGAGTTGATTCCAAGTGGGTTGCTCGGGAGGACAAGATCCATCAGTTAGATCTTCGGCTTTGATCAAACTCCTAGCTCTGGTGATCGTAGAGCCTCAGGAAGGATTCGTTAGCTTTGATAGGTTGAGGAGATGGTGTGTGAAGGAGCAATTTGATCCAAGTGGAGAATTAGTGGAGTTTGTATTGGAGGATGCTTGCCCTATTTTGGCTTTGCACGGGAAGGAGAAATTTCGATGAGGGAAGCCTTGGGAATGCTCGAGAGCTTGTTAGGGAGCTCAAAATCTCTCTTGGAAGCTCAGATAAGTTGAATGGTGTCATTTCCCATGCGAATTGAGGGGGTATATCCTTCGATTTCTTGTAAAGGATGGACAAGATTGATCCCACATTTTTGGCCGGCCAGCTGCCATCATGGCGCCGGAGTTGTCTCCATCACCTCCATGTGGCTCGACTTGAGTGGAGGGAGTGCTGGCAGGAAGCTCAAGGTATGAGATGGGCTGATGGCTCTCCTTGGATCCTTTGGGTTCTCAGTTTATAAGGAAGGTGAGTTAACTCACCTCACTTTGGTCCATGACAAGCCTAACCCACTTAGGGTGGGCTAGGTGGCTAGGTTAGACCCCAAAATGGGGTGTTTGATGGCTGCCAAGGGTGATAGGAGAGTGGACTTTGCCAATTTTGATAAAATCCCATGTGGGGTGGCATATCTAAGGGAGATCTCATTTGGTTTGGCTCTAATTGGGTTTGAGCTGATTTTGGGTTGACCTAAGGTGGGTTTGGGTCAGGTTTGGTCAGGTTCCAAAGTGCCATGGGTTGGTTTAAAAAGGTTTGGCTCAATTTAACCCTTATAGGTCAAATTTGGTTAGGTTGGGTTAGGTTGACCAATTGGTCAAATTGGGTCAAATCAAAGCTTAGGTTAGGTTCAAATGATGATTTGAAGTGTTTTGGTTCAAGTGGTTTCAATTAATTTGGTCTAGGTTTGATTTTGGCTCATTTGGATTCATATAGGTCAAATGGGTCAAGTTGACCAATTTGACCAAATTGGTCAAATTAGCTTGAGTTAGGTGTTGGTTCAAGTTCAATTAGTTAATTGAAGATGATTGCAGGCTTTAATCTGAATCAATTTAGATTTAATTTGATTTTAGGTCAATTTGACCCTTTAGGTCAGTTTTGGCTAAGTTGGTCAATTGGATTTAAATGGTCAAACTGGGCTCAATAATGACTTTGGTCAAGTTCAATAATTAATTTAGAATGAACTTGAGCCATTGGTTGCAATCAATTTGGGTTGGATCATGATTTGACCTATTTTGGCCTTTAGGTCAATTTGGGTCAAACGACCAATTGGGTTTGGTTTGCTCGTTTGATTGTCAAGTCATGTTCAATCATTGATTATGGGTTGATGTGAGGCCATGATTTCAATTGATTTGGTGTAGGGTGAGTTTTGGCTAGTTTGAGTTCATAAGGGTTGAAGGTTGACTTGATCAAATGACCAAGTTGACTTGGTTTGACCTAATTTAAGGCGATTGATCATCCTAGGGTGATCAATGATCATGATATGAGGTTTGGATGGGCTTGGTTCAATCCAATTTGGGTTGGATTAGAACTTGGTTCAAATGAATTCTTTATGTACTTTGGGTCAAGTGAACCTAAATGAGTCAATTGGCTTGGTTTTGGTTTGATTAAGGTTTAATTGAGTTTATATATGAGTTTAGGATTGAAATATAAATTCAACTACAATCAATTTGGGCTATAATATGTTTTGGTTCATTTGGAATTTTCAAGTCAAAAGGGTTAGGTTGGGCTTGACTTGGGTTGATTTCAATTTGGCTTGATGATTGTAGGTTTCATTTATATTTGGGTATATGATTAGTTCAAGAAAAAATTCATTGATTTTGGCTTGATTTAGATAGGATTTGGCTAAGTCCAAGGGATTAGCTCAAAGGGTTTAGATTGGGATTTGATTTGATTTTGGATTTGATTTTGGTCATTTGAGTTTATATTTCATTTATATTTGTGAATATAAATGAAGATATAGATGACTTATGAAAAAATCAAGTGAATTTGGAGTGGTTCGAAGGTAAATTTGGCTAAGTTCATGAAGGTAGGTCAAAAGGGCTTAGCTTGGAATTTGATTTAGTTTGATTTAATTTTTATCATTGGAATGTGAGTTTCATTTATATTTGGGAAGATAATTGATGGAATAATTGATTTATAAAAAAAATCAATTGAGTTTGACTTGATTTGAATGGGATTTGGCTAAGCTCATGGAGGTAGGTCCATATGGCTTAGCTTGGGATTTGATTGGATTTAGATTTAATTTGATTTAGTTTTAGTTATTTGAATTTATATTTCATTTATATTTGTGAATATAAATGAAGATATGATTGATTCATGAAGAGATAAATCAAGTTTAGATTGAATTGGGTGGAGATTTGGCTATGTCCATGGAATTCAATCATGAGGCTTGAGGAGGATTTGTGAGTTTGAATTTGATCTAGGAGAAAATTAGTTGAATTTAGATTGATTTGAATTTGGTTAACCAAGTCCATAAGATAAAGTCATAAGGCTTAGGCAGGATTTTGATTTTAGATTTGATCATGGATTTCAATCATTTGATTTGAAATTTAGATTTGAATTTGGTATTTAAATTGAATTTGAGGTTTTGTTTGAGAAGGTGAACATAGGTTAGATTTAGGCTATAGGTTTTATAATTTCCCTAAATCCCTAAGGCATAGCCTAATCTTATGATTAACCCTTCTAAGTCTCTAGGCTTGGGTTAAGTGTCCACCTAATCACTAGAAGTGCCTTAAGACTAAGAAACTCTTAGTGTCTATAAGAGTCCTAGATCTATGATGAAGAGATTGAGAACTCACTCCAAAAATGAGGTCAACAGTGTATAAGAGATTTTAGATAAAGATAAATTATTAAATGCATTCTCTCTACTCTTATAAATAGTGTAGCTAAGGTCAATAATATTTGAAGTGTTTATTTTTGATATGTGTATAGGGGACACCATGCAGATTTGAGAGTGTACTTATTGAAGTGATCAGATACGACATTGAGGTATAATGTACTATCTCGAAAGATAGAGGCATCACCCTTCAATGGACCTAATCACCTAATAAAGACTCCTCAAGTATGACGGGTCTTTGAATATACCAGAGATTTTTCCTCTACTTTACATGGATGAATAAAGCAGGGTTTATATTAAACTGGGTTCTAAAGTTCCTTATGAGGGCAAGCCCCCATAATTAATTACATCCTAAGAAAGGTGACTTTCTTAGGAATACTCTTGATTAAAGTAGAAAATTATTGTCTCTAAATATTTCAAAGATAAGACTATCAATAAATTGGCTATATTGAAAAATCAAATAGGAAAGATCAATGAGAAGACTTATTATCAAATCCAAAGGAGATGAGTAGGGAATGCTCATGATACTAGAAAACTGAGTGAGCATTCCAATCTACCTTATAGTTGGGCTTTATATGTTTGAAATTGAGGAGATTTATTTATTTGAGTTAAAATTTTATTAGAGAGCTAGGATTTATAATCCCACAATACAAGATTGTAAAAATATTTAAGAGGTGAGGATTTATGCTTGTAGCCAGAAGGAAATAACCACCTCGGATCCTGAATATAGGGAGCTTTAGCAAGAGCTAAAGCACAAACTAAATCTAAGTGAAAATGAGCATAAGGTTTACCTCTGTAAGAGGGGGTAAATCACCTGACTGCTAGACTTATAATCGCTTGGAGTGGTAGCCAGCTAACTCCTCCTATGCTTTAAAACTATATAGGCAAGTTATATTATTTTGTAAGATAGTTGGGTTGTTATTATTTAGAAAGGAAACTAAAGCTCTTAAACTAACTCCCTAAGAGACTATAGCATGAGTGGTATGAACAATGACTTAGTCTAATGCAAATCGTTTCAAATTTTATTTGATTTTGAACTCTTCATTTTGATAAAGACCATAGGATTTCTTATGCCTAAATGCTTGATGAAATGAGATTATGGGCTAAATTAGAGAGAAAGAGGTGTTTTCTATCATAGAGGAGACCCTCAAAGGTCAAGTCATCCCTTATCGTTCAAGGATAGAAACCATCTCTTAGCAAGAGTGAAGCAATATTAATGCATGATATTAGGCATACAATATTCAACTAAGGGGTTGCTAAATCTTTTAATTATCTTGATTTAATGCCTAATCTTTATATGAGATTATGAGTTATTTAGAAAATTTAGTTATGAGTTATAGTTGGGGTAGAAAAATTAAATTTTCTCTAAGAGCCTAATCGGATCCAAGCCACACATTAAATCATCATTCATAAAAAAATTAGAAAAATGCATGCTATTTCTATTGCATAATTTAAACATAACATCAAGCATTTTATAAATCTAATACAAAAGAAAAGAAAGGTGTACGTCAGTGCATAACCCTGAAAAGAGAAAATGGGTAGCCGAGCTCTACCCTTATACAACCCAGAATATGAAAGAATAATTATAATTTATAAATGAATAAATGATATGTGGGTTTTCTTATCCTCATTCTTCATATCTTCTTCATTTGTTCATTTAGATTTGATTTGGATGTGCTTGCTTCAAAGGCATCACAGGGCCTCCTAGGATAAAGCCTTCCAGCCACTGCTCATCCTAATCCCTCATAACACTAATCCTAATTCCTAATGCAAAGTTACATTAAAAATAAAAAAAGTAAATCTAACTACACCTACAAAATAAGTGTTAGCTAAACACACCAACCCAACCGCTATATGAATAATTTGGAATTAGCAACACGCATGATAACTAAGCCCGTCTAATTTAGATTATGCTTAGAGGTTAAGCAACCTGCAAAAGAGAGCATTTATATTTATTTTTAGCATCCCTTAAGCACAATCCCCTGTAAAAACTTAATCCCCTGCAAAAAATATGATTAGGCTAATCACGGTCTACCATCCACTATGAAGCATACACCCTAACATCCAGTCTAAAATAATACATCATAAAACCAAACATACATCAAACCCAACACCACCCTAACATAAAGCTAGAAGTGGTGACTTAATCTAAAGTGTATCTATTAAGGCTTGTGTGGTATACTTTAACTAGGTTTTGTTATGATTTTCTATGTATGAAAGGATGTTTAATCATAAGAAGTTGATTTCATTTTAAGTGATTTAATTGATTTGAGAATTTTACTTAGTATTTTCTTTTGTTCCATTTGATTTACACTTAACAACTAAGTGTTATAATGAGAAGAAAAGAGAGGATTACTCTCTTTTATCCCAATCACATGGAACAGATGGCTCATGATCCTTCTTCTCGTGAGTGATGAATGATGGAGTCTGTCCACCATGGATCATTCGATCGGAGCTCACCCAAGCTCAGATGAACTTTAAAATGATCCCACACAATCAGGGAAGGAATTCGCACACATACAACGGTCAAGATTGACTCACATGCAAATTTTCTTCACAAAGGATTAACCAAAATTCCCTAATTTTATGATTTTGAGAAATTACCTCATCGGAGCTCAAGAACGACGGTGGGATTGACAGAGGTAGCTTCGTCTAGTAGAGATGAGACTTTGTTGAGTAGCATGCAAGCCAATTCCCCTTGGTTTGCTCGGTGGATCAACTTTCGTCATTATGGAGCTCGGCTTCAATCGCAAACCTTACACCAGTGGGTTTGGAACTCAGGGGATGCTTTAAGCAGCCTTGACGAGGTGTAGAGATGGTGAGGGAAGAAGGAATTGAGGTTTAGTTGAGAAATGAAGAAGTTGGAATCGGGATTGAGCTCCCCTGTTTCGGCTGCATACAGGGAGGAGAAATGCTGAAGGAGGAAAGCTGGGAATCGCTCTGGGGATTGCAAGGAGCTCAAATTTTCCCTTGGAAGCTCAGACGATTCAAATGAGCTGATTTTCCACGCGAATTGATGGGGTACACCTTTCGATTTGCTGAGGTGGACGGACGAGGTTGCTTCCCATTTTTTGATCGGCCAGCCACCACCAGAGCTCCGGAATGGTTGCCATTAAGTCTACGTGGCTTGCCTGGATTGGGAGAAGCCATGACAGGAGGCTCCAAGCTTGATTTGGTCAGATTGCCTTTTCTTGGATCCTTTAGTTTCTCAATTTGCATGGGAGGTGAGTTAACTCACTTCCTATTGGTCCAACGTAAGTCCTAACACACTTAGGGCGGGCTAGGAAATTTAGGGATGCTCCATTTAGAAGTTTGATGGCTGTCAAGGATGAGAGGAGAGTGTACTTTGCCTTCAGAGGAAAGATTCCAATGTGGGAGAGGATCCATGGAGGATTTGCATTGGACTTGGCTCCAAATGGGTTTGGGCTGATTTTGGGTTGACCTAGGATGGGTTTGGGTCAGGTTAGGTCAGCCTCCAAAGTCCCATGGGTTAGTTTTATGGGTTTTGGCTCAATTGGGTCATATGGGTTCAATTTGGGTCATGTTGGGTTAGGTTGACCAATTGGTCAAATTAGGTCAAACTAAGGCTTGGGTTAGGTTTAAATGATGATTTGGAGAGTTTTGGTTGAAGTGGTTTTAATTAATTTGGCCTAGGTTTGATTTTGATTTATTTGAAATCAAATGAGTCAAATAGGTTAAGTTGACTAATTTGACCAAATTGGGTTAGGTTAGGTGTTGGTTCATGTTCAATTGGTTAATTGAAATGATTATAGGCTTTGATTTGAATCAATTTGGATTTAATTTATATTTTGGCCAATCTAACTCTTTAGGTTAATTTGGGCTAAGTTGGGTCAAGTTGACAAATTGGTCAAATTGGTCTTAATTATGGCTTTTGTCAAGTTCAATAATTAATTTAGAATGAACTTGAGCCATTGGTTGCAATCAATTTGAGTTAGATTATTATTTGACCCATTTTCTCTTTTTAGGCCAATTTGGGTTAACTTGGGTCAAATAGCAATTGGACTTGGTTTGGCTTAAGTGAGAGTCTAGTCATGTTCAATCATTGATCATGGGTTGGTGTGAATCAATAGTTCTAATTGATTTGGTGTATGGTGAGTTTTGGCTATTTTAAATTTCATTTGGGCTAACGGTTGACTTGGTCAAAGGACCAAGTTGACTTGGCTTGACCCAATTCAAGGTGATTGATTATCATAGGGTGATTGTTGATCATGATATGAGGCTTGGATGGGCTTAGTTTGATCCAATTTGGGTTGGATTAGAAGTTAGTTCAAAAAGGTCCTTTAGGCCACTTTGGGTCAAGTGGACATAAGTGGATCAATTGGCTTAGTTTTGGCTTAATTTAAATTTAGTTGAACTTATACATGAGCCTAGGATTGAAATATAAGTTCAATTGTAATCAATTTGGAGTCCAATGGATTTTGGCTCATTTGAAGTTTTCAAGTTAAAAGGGCTAACTTGGGCTTGACTTCAATTTGGCTAGATAATTATAGCTTGTATTTATATTTGGATAGATAATTGAAGGAATGATTGATTTAAGAAAAGATTCATTGGTTTTGACTTGGTTTGGATAGGATTTGACCAAGTCTAAGGAAATGGCTTAAAAGTTATAAATTTGATTTTGATTTGATTTTGGCTATTTGAATTTATATTTCATTTATATTTGAGAATATACATGAAGATATAGATGACTCATGAGAAAATCACTTGAGTTTGGAGTGATTTGGAAGCAAATTTGACCAAGCTCATGGATGTAGGTGGGGCTTAAGTAAGAAATTGATTTAGTTTGATTTAATTTTGGTCATTGGAATGTGGGTTTCATTTATATTTGTGAATATAAATTAATATTTAATTGATTTATAAAGAAACCAATTGATTTCGGGTTGATTTGAATGGGATTTGTTCAAGCTTAAGGAGGTAGGTCCATATGGCTTAAGAAGAGTCTTGGTTAGATTAGGATTTAGTTTGGTTTAGTTTTGGTCATTTGGGTTTATATTTCATTTATATTTATGAATATAAATGAAGATATAAATGATTCATGAAAGAGTCAATCAAATTTGGGTTGAATTGGGTGGAGATTTGGTTAAGTCTATGGAATTCAATCATAAAGTTTATAAAGAATTTTGGACTTGAATTTGATCACGAGATTAAATCATTTGATGTTATATTTGAATTGAAATTTCATAGTTTGATTGAAGGATGAAATTGATATTTGAGAAAATCAAATGAATCAGGATTGATTTGAATTTGGTTAAGGCTAAGTCCATAAGGTGAAATCTAAAGGCTTAGGAAGGGTTTTGAATTTGAGTTAGATCATTGATTTCAATCAAATGATTTAGAATTAGAATTAGAATTTGAGGTTTAGTTTGAGATTTAAATTTGGATTAGATTTGAGAAGGTGCATATGGATTGGGTTTAGGCTACAGGGTGGATGATTCACTTAAGTCTTAAGGCATCACCTAATCCTATGATTAACCTTCTAAGTCTCTAGGCTTAGGTTAAGTGTCCACCTAATCACTAGAAGTGTCTTGAGACTAAGGAACTCTTAGTGTCTATAAGAGTCCTAATTCTGTGCCGAGGAGGTCAGAGACTCACTCTAAAATTGAGGTCAATAAAAGGACCCCCAATAGGTGTGGTGTAACTAACAAGACACACCACACGTATTAGTGTTAATCGAGAGGATCAACAATGTTTGAAGGATTGCAAGTGCTAACAGAAATGATCTACACTTAAATCCGAGATGTAGATAGAATCACAATCTTAGTGCAATGCAACTTAACTTATACCAAGGGCAGAAGAGAGAAAAGAAGATTTCATTGGAATTTCATGTCAAGGACATGAAGGAAGATTCACCAGGGGATCACACATACATTAGACATGACATGTGAGAGGTTTATGCTGAGGGCATAAAATGAGGAATCCGCTGGGGATTGAGTACATGAATCTTTCACTAGAGAAGCAGGTTCAAGCTATCTGCTAGGGATGAAAATTTGATTTGATTTAAAGGGGCTCTACTGCAGAGAGGATATGATTTGGTTTAATGTGAAGTCGAGAGCATATTTACTGGAGATATGGGCTTGGATCCACTGGGGGATAAGGTGGATTTGATTTATGGGTTTCTTTGGTTTACTAAGGGAAGTATCCGCTGGGGATAAGAGTAGATTTAATATATGGACTTTATCGGTGTACAATGGATCTACTAAGAAGGGGATATATCAGCCTTAGCCTATCTCAAATTTATAAATTTAAAGGGAAGGTCTACCAGCCATAAGGTTGGACTAACCAACCTAAGGGTGACTATTGAGAGAGTGCTGCTAGGGACTTACCTCAGCTTGAAAATAGTCAGAAATATCATTTTAATTTAATGGACTCTGTTGGTGTGCGATGGATTCATTAAGAAGGGGCTATATCAGCCTTGACCTATCTCAGATTTACAAATCCAAAGGGATAGTCTACCAGCCACAGGGTAGAGCTAACCAACTTAAAAGGGTGCCTTTCGGTGTGCAACGAATGTGCTAGGAAAAAAGCATGTAGACTTATATCTTTCAAAGTGGGGAGCAACTGCTGGGGTGACTGGTTGGTATCACAATAAATCGAACCTGACCTAAGGCTACCCATCGGTGTGCAATGGTCGTGCTTGAAAGAATACGTAGTAGACTTATATCTTCCAAAGTAAGGATGATAGTTTGGGTGACTCATTGGTGGCACAACAAGTCAAACCTATCCTAAGGGAGACTATTGAGAGAAAACCACTGGGGACTTATATCAACTAAAGTGTAGTCAGACGATTCCTATAGGGAGTTTTGCTAACACTGCCCTAAAGATAGGATGCCTACTTGAGAAAAGGTACTGCCGGAGATGTCCTCTTAATCTACAAGAAAAAATATATGTTTTATTTTATATGTTTGCGTGGACCCTGTTGGCTTGCAAGAGACCACACTAAGAAGGGGCTTATATCAGCCTAGTCCTATCTCAGACTTACTAGACCAAAGGAGAATTTGCATATCTGTAAGATAAGTTCTCCAATCATAGGGGTGGCTACTAGGAAAGGGAGATTGTCTAATCCAAGAGTAACTTGGGTAGTATCTAAATGGGGCTGCTAAGGATGTGATCCAAATAGAGTGCCCACAGAGGAGGTGCCACTAAGGGCTTTACCTGGACCTTGTAAAAGAAAGCATATAGGTGTACTGTGGCCAACTTAAAGATAAAGCTTGTAAGATTACATTTTCCATGAATGGTGTATACATCAGGTGTGTCATTGTCAACATAGCGAGAACCAACCAACCTAAGGTACCCGTCATTTGTGACAATCAATCTAAGAAGAATGCTTGTAGACTTACATCTTCTTAGATGAAAATGATCACCAGGATAATCTATCGTCAGTGAGATAGGTGCTATCTGACTTAGGGAGATTATTAAATGGGGTGTCCCGTATGAGGGCTAGAACCAAACTTGAAGTAGCCAGGAGGAAAGGAGCCACTAGGAGATTTATCCTAAACCTCAAATATACTCGACCCAATCAGTGCATGTCGACTAGCTCAAGAAGAAAGCATGTAGGCTTACATCCTCTTAAACGAAGTCAACATGACTTACCGGTCACGCAGTAAGGCCTACCAAACTAACGAGACGTTCGTCGATTTGTAATGGTCAAGTTAGGCAGAAACCGTGTAGACTTACATCCTCTTAACAAGGAACCACTAGGGCGACACACTTGCAAGGTAGCATGTCAGCCCGACCTAGAGCAGCTAATGAGTGAGTGTCACTGAGGGCTTTATCCCACATCAAAAGTAGCCCAAGATAAAAGATATGTGTTTATTTTATATGTGGTTGTGTGTAGTTTATGTTAGTGTTATGTTGACAAATGATAGGATGTCGCTCGGGTTCCTCACACCTACCCTAAACACATCATGGCGTATTTGCAAATAAAGATGCTTCTCAACATAGAAGAGATGGAATTTGAGATGAAAAAATGTTTTATTGATAATTATTTTTAAACAAGATTTACGGATAATATTTCTTTAGATAGTGCCTATTGATTGGAAGCATTGGTTGCTCTCCTTTATGATTTATGAGCTGATAAGATCCTCCTCAGTAGGCCTTCTTTATGGCAAAAAGGGCCTTCCCAAGTGGACTCAAACTTGCCTCCCATCTTGCGATGGGCAACAATTAGTCTTCTTAAAACTAAAATAAGCTCTCCTACTTGAAAAATTTTAGGACAAACTAATTTGTTATGAGCTTGAATATTTTGGCTTTGTATAACTTAAGGTTCTAGCATGTCAGTAGGTGTCTCTCCTCCAAACCTTCGAGCTCTTCCAACCACAACTTGACATTCTACTTCGTTGTGATCTTGCTACCCACAGCTATCCTTAGTGATGGGAGTTGGACTTCTAATGGTATAACTACTTCAGACCCATATACTAAGCAGAAAGGGGTAGACTGAGTTGGAGTTCTGTATGTGGTGCGATAAGCCCATAAGGCTTCAATAAACTACTCATGTCACTGTCGCTTGTTATCATCGAGTGTTTTCTTTAATATCCAGATGAGAGTTTTGTTGAAGGCTTATGCCAAGCCATTTGCCCTCGGGTAATAGATGGTTGAATCTCTCCAATCTATGTTATGTCTCTAGGCAAAGCTGTTGATTTTAGTGCTCTTGAATGCACCATTTTAAGATATAATTCTTTGAGGCACCCCAAACCTATATACGATATGGTTCCTAAAAAACTAGAGCACATGCTGAGTTATGACCTCTCTGAGTGGGATTACCTCTGCCCACTTGGAAAAGTAGTCGGTAGCAGTTAGGATGAACCGATGACCCTTGGAAGAAGGAGGATCGATCGGGCCCACTATGTTGGTACCCCAACACTCAAATGGCCATGAGGCCAATGTTGGGTGGTTGGTGTAAGACCACACCATGCACCTGATATTGGCGACATGTCCTAGCTACATCCATGTAGTTTGTGATCATCGAATGCTAGTAGTATCCTAATCTCTTGATCTTGGCTTTCATCTTCAGAATGGATTGATGTGCTCCGCATAAACCTAAGTGCACATCAGTCATGAACTTATGGGCTTCATGTTTGTCCAAACAATGTAATAACATATGTTCAAAAGACCGTCAATATAAGGTGCCATCCACGAAAGCGTAGGAAAGGGCTCTTTGTTTCACCTGATGTGCTAGTGACGTCTCTTGAGATAGTTTGCCTATATTTAGGTAATCCATGAATGGTTACCTCCAATCTGACTCATCATCCTTTTTGTCAACGACAACCTCCCCTTCAAGAGAGAGTCTCTCAATGAGTTTAGCGTCAATAAGGGATAAGAATTGTCTATTTTGGATCCTTATTGTTATGGACTCATCTTCCGGACATGTCAACTCTTTGGCAAGCTTGGCTAAAGCATCTGCTACGACGTTCTCTCCTTGAAGAATCTTATAAATAGTAACCTCTAGGATTTGGGCCAACAATTCCATAGTGTACTTGTGATAGTGATGGAGCTTAGGCTTTAGAACTTTATAAGACCCAACAATTTGGTTGATGACTAAGTAAGAATCTATGAAGATGTTGATATTTTTGATGGATATCGTAATGGCTAACCCCAGACCGGCAATCAGAGCCTCATATTCAACTTCATTGTTGGTGCATGGATTGGACATATGATATAAGAATCTCATCACATCGTGGTCCAGAGTTAGAAGGACTATTCCTACCCATGCCTTCCCTAGAAGAGTAGATCATGGTTCTTCTCTTTTTTGAAAGGAAGCTGCACCATCAAATTACATCTCCTAATGGTGAATGCTAGTATCCCCTAAGTTCATGATTTGTTCCTCAGGGAGGTCATCATTAAGCAGGGAGTCAATAAGAAGTGAGTGTGCTGCTAAGAAATCCGCTAGTGCCTATCCTTTCATTGCACAAAAGGGTACAAATGTAATATTGAATAATGAAAAAATCATGGACCAATGCGCCAACCGTTCGGATAACATCGGCTGTGTCATGAGATATTGCAGTAGATTGATCCTAGAGATCAAGTTCACATTATGAGAAAGCATGTAATGCTATAGCTTTTGGGATGTGAAGATTAAAGCTAGGCAATGCTTTTCAATGGGTGGATAATTTGTCTCAGTAGGGATTAGACAATAACTGAGATAGTAGAGCATATTCTCTTTCCCTTTATCGTTGGCTTGGGTCAACAAAGCACCAAGGGGAGTCTAATGCAACAGTGTAGAGGATGAGCAGCTTGCCCAGGATAGGGGCTGCTAGAATCGGCGGTGTCATCAGGTAGTGCTTGATGTCTTTGAAAGCATGTTGACACTTGTCATCCCACTTGAACTTAACATCCTTTTTTACTAGTGCTGAAAATGTCTAGCATCTTCCTGGTAGGTTTGAAATGAAGCATCTTAGATACGCCAACTGCCCTTGAAATGATCTGAGTTGAGTTAGACTTTTAGGGGGTGGCATTTTTAATATTGCCTTGATCTTCTCCTGATTGATTTCTATTCCACGATGTCAGATAATAAACCCAAGGAATTTCCTCGAAGTTACTCCGAATACACACTTTAGGGGATTCATTTTAAGGTTAAATTGTCTTAATCATTCGAAAACTACTCTCAAGTCAAAGAGATTGCCTTTCTTTTACTTAGTTTTGACTACGAGATCATCAACATAACATTCAACTTGATGATGAATGAGTTCGTCAAAGATTCAAGTCATGCACACTAGTAGGTAGCACCGATATTTTTAAGGCTGAAAGACATGACCCTATAACAAAAGATTCTGATCAGGGTTTGAAACGTAATATTTATTTCATCTTTAGTAGCCATCTTTATTATATCTTGATGAGCCATCAATGAAAGAGAAGACTGTAAGAGAAGAGATGAGGCAATGTCCACCATCAGTTCTGGGATTGGTAGTGGAAATTCATCTTTTGGACATGCCTTATTTAGATCTCTAAAATTGACACAAATGTGAATTTGGCCATTCTTCTTCTTCTTAACTGGGATGACACTGGCCAACCAAGTAGGTTATTTTTATTCCCTGATGAAGCCAGCATCGATCAGTTTCTTGACTTCATAAATGATATCTTGTTCAATGTTTAATCACATGCATTTAGGAGCTTGCTTGATAGGGTTAGCACTAGGCTCTATTACTAGTTTATGGACTACTACGTTAGAAGATAAATTGGGCATCTCTTCGTAACTCCATACGAAGCAATCCTTAAACTTAATTAATATCCAAACTAAGTCATTAGTTTCAGTATCATTCAACAAAGAACTGATGTATGTCAGATGTGGATTGTCTTTAGTTCCTAAGTTAATTTCTTTGAGCTCGTCGATGGTTGATCTGATCTCCTCTTCAAACTCTGGTGGCGCATCTTTGACTTTAAAGTCATTTGGATCATTTGAGTTTCTAAACACATCTCATATGAGTTAGCATGATTTGAAAGGAACTTATCAGAATCTAAATGATTGGAGATGACTAGAAAATAATCATCATCATTGATTGGACCCACTTTACTAAATCTTAGTCCTAGTCTTGATTGAGGATAATTTCTTTGGTTGTCCCATAACCTTTCAAAGTAGTCCGACCTATGTTTATATGTGGGATTAATTCCTTAACTACCAAAAAGGCGAGTATGTGGGATTAATTCCTTCTTTTCTAGAATAAGAATAAAAGGCGAGTATCAATCAAAAGGTAATTGTATTAAATCTTTATATGAATCATCCTCAAATTTTACATCAACTTCCTAACTTAATGATGATGCTCCCAAAAAGAATCTCTAAGGCTTCCCATTTGTGGATGACTTAGGGGATTTCTTAACTACCAAACCCTCAACTTTTTTGTGAGGAAAGTAGGGTTAGAGCTTAGGTTCTCAATTGATGCCTGACTGTTTCATATGCAAAATTGGATACATTTATGCTTTGCTTTGGAGCCTGGTCTTCATCACTATCCTACTCAAGTGTCACCTCAAAAGGGATCTGCTGCTGAGAAGAGCTGGTTAGTGTGCTAAGAACATAAGACTCATCCTCTGAGCTAGATTCTAAGTCTATGTGGATAGTAGGTGTACTCCTGGTGGCTGGGACATACCTCACATTGGGTGGCCAATAGGGAGGCTTTCCACCCCGGGGAATACCTTTGAACTATCCTATGTCTCTACCTAGTGGAGGTTAGGTCATCCTACCCATATGTTCGAGTGGAGTAATACATTGTGGGTGGAATCTATTGTCAAGTTCTATGTTTTCCTCTGAGTCCATGTCTCGCTCTCTTTTATTTTCTTTTTCTTTCTCTTTTTTCGGTTCTTTTTCTATTTCATTTTCTTTTTCTTTTCTTTCTTTTTGTCCCTCATGGGGATCTTGACTAGATTAGCTAGAATAGACTTGTTGGTTTTGGGGGAGAAAATAGGCTGCATCCTCATATATCCCGACCTTATGAATTATGAAGGATTTGAGATCTCCTTTGACGCAGTACTCAATCTTACCTCTCATGAAATTTATGCATTGATGTAGAGGGGACAGAACTGTGTTGTTTTCATGTATCCATGGTCTCTCAAGCAAAGCATTGAAAGATGTATCCGAGTCTATGATATGAAACTTGGCTTCAGTTTTTCAATCATCTATCTCTAATGGCAACACTATGGAGCCTAAGGCCCTCTCGCCTTGTTCATTGAATCCTCTCAACATCATCATCTCTTTTTGGAGTTTGGAGATGTCAATCATTAAGTAGGAAAGAGTTCTTAGACTCATAATATTGACCGATGCACCTTAGTCAACCAAAACTCTTGATAACCTGTATCTGCCAACGTCCATTGTAATGCAAAGAGGGCGGTTGTGCTTGGTCATCCCTAGAAGCAAGTCTTTATCACTGAATGTAATATCTAAGATGTCCTTTGAGTTGTGTGCCTCCTCTTTAGTAGTAGTTAGCTGAGCTAAGCATATCTCTAGATTAAGAAGAGCTTTGATTAGAGACTCCCTCATCTCTTTAGAAAAGATAAGGGCATCATACATGCTTAATTTGGCTGACAACTTTCTAAGATGCATTAGGACATTGCAATCAACTTTGACTTGGTAATTCACAAGCATATCCATAAGTGGAGCATCCTATGGAAGGGCTATCTGCTCACTAAAACCAATGATTTATTTACCCTTATCCTGAGGTGCTACCCTAGGAGATAGAACTTTATCACTGTGCAGGTTGACTTCAGTAACCTCTTGGAAGGATGAACTTGTGGGAAGTTCTAACTTCTCATTAGGTATACCTACAGCTTCTCCTATGGGATCCTCAGAGTCAGTTGACTTTAAGTTAATCTCAAGAGGTGAATCTGATTGATTCAAAATAGGAAAGTCTGATTCTAAATCAAAAGAGAGGGGATCAGACTGACTAAAGCTAATATTATTTTCTAGACTTGGGAGAGTTTTCAAGAGGAATAAAATCTAGAGTATCATAAGTGGATAAGATGTAAGTAAAAGCTTTCTTAATTGATTTCTTTTTGGGTGGAGGTACATGATAGAAATCCAACAAAGTAAGTGGATTAAGGGATTTAATGCCCTTATCCACTGATACAATGCTCATGCTGGAAGAAGAGGAGCTAGTAGAGGAAGAAGTAGTAGCTACAATTATGGATGGAGAGTTGGACTCGGACGGTGGTTGCGCTACTGAACTATCTCGGGGCAAGTAGGGTGAGCTGCTGCTGCTGGGTTGTCACCTTCTTCAAGTTGTCTTTGGCAACTTGCAAACCTTACTTGATGTTAGAGGTTGAGCTTCCTCAAGCATTTGTAATGAGAGTTTCTTGATCTAAGAAATCACTTTTTTAGAGGTTCAGGGATAAGGCAATATGCCAACCTTCTTTTATCGTAAGAGGATCACAAGTATCCCCAAGAATTACTCTAATAGAATTGGATGGTTGTTCTAATAAATATTTCTTGGGGATAACTACAATGCCTGACTTGTAGCTATGCTTAAGCCAGTCCTTAAAAGTGATATAATCTTCTAAGACATGGCTAATCATGCGGTGGTAAGGGCAATAGTTAGGATCATTACTCTTGCCCACTTCCTCCGGCCTCTCGGGCTCTGGTAATTGAAAGTCAGTTTTCTTTAAAAGATTCTTAAAGATTTTCCTAACTACCTCCCTCTTGAATGAATATGGATTATTCAATATATCGGTAAGAGTAGGTGGGTAATAGTTACCTAGGAGTGGGTAGGCGTATCGCTACTGGGTAGATTACTGAGGTGGTGGAAATGGCCATTATGGCGGTTGATATGATGGTTGAGGTGGTGGCAGAGGAGGTGGCAAAGGAGGCTGCTAAGCTCGGGGTCTCTCATACTGGACTCTAGCTAGGTATTTCCCTCTATCCACTAACATAATTGTCTCTAGCTTCTTCTCGAACACCTTCTGTAGCTTGGGCTGAGATGATTGGTCGGGAAAGGGCAATTGTTTGGCTTCCACTTGCAAGCTAGCCACCTTATTGATTAGTTTCTCAAATGTCCTAATGGTAAAGCCCTTAAGCTGGAAGGTGACTGGGCCATGAATATTCTTGAGAAGAATCTCAATGGCATGCTGTCCGGACAATTGCGGCTTGTATTTTATGCTCAGGTTGCTCCACCTGATAATATGATCAATAAGGGACTTTGTGGTGTTTATTTTCGATTATCTATATGGGGGACACCACACAGATCTAAGGGTGTAGTTATTGAGGTGATCGGGTATGACATCAAGGAATGATGCACTATCTCGAAAGATAAAAATTATCACCTTACAATGGACCTAATCACCTAATAAGGACTCCTAAGGCATGATGTGTGTTCGAATATATCAGAGATTTTTCTCCTACTTTACATGGATGAATAAAGCAGGGTTTATTTAAACCAGATTCTGAAGTTTCCTATAGAGGCAAGCCCCCATAGTTAATTACATCCTAAGGAAGGTGAGTTCCTTAGGAATACTCTCGATTAAAGTAGGCAATTGTTATCTCCAAAGATCTCAAAGATAGGACTATAAATAAATTATCTATATTTGGAAAATCAATCGAGATAGATAAAAAAGGAGAGACTTATTATCAAAGCCAAAAGGAGATGAGTAGGGAATGCTCATGATACTAGGAAACCTAGTAAGCATTCTAGCTTATCCTATAGTTGGGCTTTATATGTTTGAAGTTGAGGAGAATTATATGTTTGAATTAGAATTTTATTAGAAAGCTAAGGCTTATAATTTCACAACACAAGGTTATGAAAATTCCAAAGAGATGATGATTTATGCTTGTAGTCTGAAGAAAAATAATAACCTCAGATCCTAAATCTAGGGAGCTTTAGCGAGGGCCAAAGCACATCTTAAAACTAAGCGAAGATGGGTATATGGTTTACCTCCAGAAGAGAGGGTAAATCACCCTACTGCTGGACTTATGTAACCGCTTGGAGTGGCAACCAGCTAACTCCTTCTACGCTTTAAAACTATGTGGTCAAGTCATATATTTTTTAAGATGGTTAGGTTGTTATTATTAAAAAAAGAATAAAATCCTTAAACCCACTCCCTAAGAGACTAAAGCATGAGTGGGTATGAACAATGACTTAATCTAATGCAAATCTTTTTAGTTTTTATTTGATTTTGGACTCTTTATTTTGACAAAGGTTATAGGATTTTTATATGTCTAAATGCATGATGAAATAAGATTATTGGCTAAATCAAAAAGAAAGAGGTGTTTTTCACTATAGAGGAGACCCTCAAAGGTCAAGTCTTCTCCTATCGTGCAAGGATGGAAACCCTCTCTTAATAAAAGTGAAACAAAATAACATGCATGATATTAAGCATATAACATCTAACTAAGGGGTTGCTAAATCTTATTATTTTGATTTAATGCCTAAGCTTTATGTGAGGTTATGAGTTATTTAGAAAGTTTAGTTATGAGTTGTAGTTGGAGTAGAAAAATTAATTTTTTCCTAAGAGCCTAATCGGATCCAGGCCACACATTAAATCACCATATATGAAGAAACCAGGAAAAGACATGTCATTTCTATTATGTAATTATAAACAAAATATTAAGCAAATTTTTAATTCTAACACAAAAGAATAACAAACCGGTGAGGTCAGGTATCGCCGTACAACCCAAAAAGAGAAATGGGTAGCTGAGCTCTATCCTTATACAACCTAGTATATGAAAGAATAATTATTATTTTTATAAATGAATAAATGCTATGGGGGGTCTTCTTATCTTCTTTCTGCACATCTCCTCCATTTCTTCATTTGGATTTGCTTGCTTCAAAGGCATCATGGGGGCCTCCCAGGACAAAGCCTTCTAGCCACCGCTCATCCTAATCCCCCATAACACTAATCCTAGTTCCTAATGCATAATTACATTAAAAAAAGGAAAAAATAAATCAAACTACACCTACAAAATAAGTGTTAGCTAAACACACCATACAACCTAAGCAGTTATATATATAACTTGGACTTAGCACCCTGCACATGGGTAACCAAGTCCACCTGTTCTAACAGATTGTTCTTAGGGGTTAAGTAACATGCAAAAGAAAGCATTTATATTTACTTTATTAAGCACCCCTTAAGCACAATCTCCTGTAGAAAATATGACTAGGCTAATCACGGCTTAACATCCAGTCTACGAAGCATACACCCTAACATCTAGTCTACAACAGTACATCAAACCGTACATCGCCCTAATATAAGGCTAAAGGTGGTGACTTAATTCTAAGGTGTGAGTATTAAGGCTTGTGCGGTATGCCTTAGCTAGGATTTATTATAATTTTTTAAGTAAGAAATGGTTTAATTCGAAAGATGGTTTCACTTTAAGTGGCTTAATTGATTTGTGAGTTTTACTTAATATTTTCTTTTATTTCACTTGATTTACACTTAACAACTAAGTGTTATAAAGAGAAAAAAGAGAGAGGATCACTCTCTTTTATCCTTACCTTAAGCCACATCTAAAGCATATTAATTAATCAATTCTCTTTAATGAATGGCTTATTACATATTTTAATTAATCCTAAGTTTAGGTTTACTTTAAATAATCTCATTCAATAAGAAAGGCATCTTAAGATTAATTGGAGTTAATTACTTCTACACAACACATTTATTCATTTCTTTCCATCATATATAACATACTGTTAACCTCATTTTCAGGATGAGCTCTCAACACCCCCATCTTAGGCTTAAGATTTCTCCTAGAATTTAAAGAGTTCCTTAGTATTAAGACACATCTAGTGGTTAAGTAGACATTCTCACCTAGCCCTAGAAGATTTAGAAGAGTTAGCCATAGGAATAGGTCATGCCTTAGGAGTGTTAGGAAATCTCCTACCCTTTAGTTTAAACCATTCCTCACTTTCCTTCTTTCAAGTCAAACTCCAAATCAATTCTATTTGATTTTCTCCAAAGATCAAATCAATTCCATGATTGAGTTCCATGGTTGAATTCTATGATTGAAACTTATGATCAAAATCCATAAAAAATTCCTAAGTTCAAAAATTCCTAAATCTTTAACTCTTTCTTAAGGACTTATCCAAAATCATGATTCAAATTTTTCCAAAGCTTTGAAATTTTCTCATGATCCATTTATATTCTCATTTATATTCACATTTATAAATGAAATATAAATTCAAACCCATCAAATCAAACTTAAAAATTCCAAATCAATTCATGAAAATTTCCTTAAGTCCCTTTAATTTTTTATTAAAGGACTTAGCCAAAATCAACTCTAAACCTTGATCAAACCTATTCAAATCCTTGGGATTTTTTCAAAACTTATTTATATCCTCATTTATATTCCCATATATAAATGAAATATAAATATAAATCAATCCAATCAAAGGAAGAAATTAAATTCCAAATTTAAAATTTTTTAAAATTCCCTTAAATCCTTTAATTTTTTTCCATTAATGGATTTAACCTAAACTTTGACCAAACCTATTCAAACTCATGGGATTTTCTCAAAATATATTTATATTCTCATTTGTGTTCTCATATATAAATGAAATATAAATATAGATCAATCAAATCCAAGTCAAAAATTGAATTCAAATTAAAAAAAATCTCTTAAACCCTTTAAATTCCCTTTAATGGATTTTACCCAAATCATGATTAAAATCTTTCAAATTCTTGAAATTTTTTCATGATCAATTTATATTCACATATATAAATGAAATATAAATTCAAAGAATCAAAACCAATCCCAAAAATCAAACTCAAATCCACTCAAAATCAAATCTATGCCTTTCAAGCCAAAATCTTTAACTTAGTAAAATCACTTTCAAATCAAGCCAAAATCTTGATTTTCTCTCATGGTTCTATAAATCCTACAATCATGAGCTCATATATAAATCCAAATCTCAATCAAACAATCAAAACCCAAATCAAAAAATCAAACCCAAAACTCCTTCATATTCTTCCTTTGAATATGAAATTTTCAAAAGGATCAAAATCCATTTGACTTCAAACCACTTATAAATAGATTTATAAATCAATCATAAGTCCATATATAAGATCAATCAACTTTAAATCAAGCTTTGACCAAGCCATTTGACCCACTTAGGCTCACTTGACCAAAAGTGACCTAAAGTACCCTTATGAGCCAACTTTTGATCCTAACCAAATTAGATTGCACCAAACTCATATTTACCTCTCATCATGATCAACAATCATCATGGGATGATCAATCAATCAAATTGGGTCAAACCAAGTCAAACCTAAGGGTTGACCAAGTCAACACTTAACCTAAAATGAAACCTTACATAGCCAAATTCTACCATAAGCCAAATTGAATGAAACCTTTGATCCAAGTTCACTCATGACCTATGTTTGAACTTGACCAAGCCAACATTTAAGCCTAACCTAGCCCAATTGGCCACTTGACCTAAGTTGACCCATTTTGACCTAAAGGGCCAAAATATGTCAAAACTTGATATAAGCTAAATTGATTGAAACCAATGGGTCAAGTCCATTCCAAATCACTTATGGAACTTGACCAAAGCCTCAATTAGCCAACTAGACCCAACCTAGCCCAATTGACCTTAGACCCAACATGACCTATAGTGGTCATGTTGAGCCAAAATTGAACCTAACCCAAATTGATTGGAAACAAATATACCAATCCACTCCATTTGACTAACCAAACCTAAACCTACCCTTGAACTAACCCAAATAGGTCAAATGGGTCAACTTGACCCATTTGACCTAAATGAGTCATATGAGCCAAAGCTAAATCTAATCCAAACCTAAACCCTAAACTAACCAAAGGCACCAAAGCATTTTAAATGGTCATATGAACTTGACCCAACCCTTGGTTTGACCCAATTTGACCTATTGGTCAACTTGACCCGAGTTGACCTATTTTGACCTAAATGGGTCAACATGAGCCAAACCCTATCAAATGGATTCTAAATCTATTGAAACTTGGCCAAACCTATTTTCTCAACATACCAAACATACCCGAATTGAAAAAAAATAGCAAAATGACCATTTTACTTCTAGGCCATAGAACAAATTTTGGCCTAGCCCATGGGTATTTTGTTCATACACTCATCACAATCACTTGAGGCTTTCCTAAAAGCTCAAGGAGAAATAGTGATGAGTGGTGCAGCCAATCCAATGGGTTTGGGTCAACCCATTTGGCCCATGGACCAAACCTAACCACCTATGGAAAAAATCAATTTTCAAACTCCCCCCTAAGCTCAATTTGATGCACATGTGAGTTAGCATTCCACTCCTCTGGCCAAACTGACCATGTGCATTGATCTAACAACCTAAACAACTGACTCCATAGGGTCAATTGGATCAAAATGTCAAGCTCATTGTTGGCCGTCCGATTGCCATAAGGGGAGATATACTCCCCCTAATCCACTAAAATTTTCATTCACTCTTGATCGATTGGAACCTAGGAACTCTTAGCAACCACCTTAGAGCTTTCCCAAGGCCCCTAGAGAGGATTTGGATTCTTCATTCTTTAGTTTTGCACAGCGCAGGGGAGGTCTATTGAATTCCTAACTTTCTTTACACTTGATCTTAACCTAATTCCTTCTACACTCATCATCTAAGGACCAAGTCGAGCCTGCTCAAGCAACCATTTGAGTTCACACAATAGGGAAGAACTCAATTCAATCAAATCTACAAGGGAGATCAAGAGGAGTTATTCCACCCATTCATCCACTAAATCTCAAGGCCTAGGAACTTCAACAGGGCTTCATCTCCACTAGACGAAGCTACCTCATCGATCCCGAGCACCGGTGATCACCTTCGACGAGGTATGTGATTTTTTGACCACTTAGAGTAGGAGGTGTTGGTTATGAAAGGAATTTTCATTGCATGTGAAATCCACCGTTGGATTGGCCGCTCTATTCCTTTAGATGGTGTGGGTTGAGTCTTGAATGAATCTATGCTAGATGGGGCTTGTATCTCCCCTTGAATCACGGAGAGTTCACAGTGATCCTTAGGGAAGAACTTGGCTCATCTCAGCAGTCCATCCGCACATTTTAGATGGATGGCTGAGATTATTAGGCATGTTTTATAAATCCCTTATCTATTTTAAGTCGCGGGTTAATCCTTAGCCATCCGATCTTTGATCAGACGGTCGAGGATATAAGCGCGTGTGCCACCAGCCGTCCCCTGGATTTGACGTTTAAGAGGGTAGCTCATGGCGCGGTGCGTGTAAAGCGCACTGACCGCTGGCACCACGCGTCGCACTGTGAGCCACTATTAGGCAGAGATTAGTTAGGGATTTTAATTAATTCTAATTAATTAAAAAATCTTCAAAAAATTACAACTCCTTCAAGAAAAATTATAAAAATATAAAGAAAAATGATATGATAGATAATTTTATCTAGAATATTCTAAAAATATTTTCCATTGATTTTGAATTCCCCTTTTCTCTAAATTTGGGTTTCTTTGGGAATGTTAATTAGTTAATTATTCCATAATTAAGTCACTAATTGATCTCAAATTTCTAGGGTTCATTTTAGGGGATGACATCTGCCTCCCCTAATTTTCTTGAGATTTATTGAGGCCTTAATTGGGGAAATTGCTATTTCATTTCTGAATTACCCACTTTCATGTAATTAAGGGTAATTAAGGTATGATTAGTGGATTTGCCCTATGATTAAGTTTTATTAAGGTCAGATCCAGTGAATAGGGATTTTATAAAATAAGTTTGGGGCATTTCCCCTAAGCTATTCCCTAAACCCCTTTTCTTTCATTAATTCCCTCTTAATTAAGGGTTAATTCATTAATTATCCCTTTAAACAATTTTCAAAAATTCTAAAAAGTTCCAGAACTTGATTAATCTACCTTGGGCAGGTGCTTAGATGTTTAATAGCCTAAGTTCAATTAAGGAAATTAAAACCCCTTTCAGAAGTGTGAAAGGGTGTTTTAAAAGTACTCAAGCAAAACCCCTTAGCTTAATTAACTTTTAATTGTGAGCCAAATTGCATTAGGCCTTTTCCTTATTAGGTGCATTGCAAATTTAAATACCTTATGGGTTTTATGTCATCTCATTAGCTCATAATTACTTAGTTAATTTTTCTAAGGTGGTGTAGGTAAGGGTTAATTATGCCACTTAACTTATACCTTAACCTAATCAACATTTAAAAATGGATTTAATTATCTAAAAATTAAACAAAAATACAAAACACATGTGGGAATGGGTTATGAACAGCAAACTCATCTCACCTTTTCAAAATTAAATCAAACTTCAAACTAAATTAAAATCATTTTTAAATTCACTTTGATTTATTCTAAATTTTCTTGTTTCTTTAAGAATGTCTTTAGGATTTAAGTAAAGTGAGTTTGTTTACATGCTTTCATTGCTTTAGATCTTTCCCAACATGTTAAGTTGCATGTCATGTGATTCATGCATTCATAATTTCATGTTTCAAAAATTTAAAATGAAATTATTTACTTTATGTCAAATGTGCATGTGTTGGCTAAAGTAAGATATCAGTTGCTATTATCACTACTAAAACCAAAGTATTTTCAAAACTTATAAATGAAACATAAAATCTGAAAGTGTGCTATTTGTATCTTAATTATAAACTTGCATGTGATAGATTATAAAGTAATGTTTAGTATAACATTTCCTTCCTTTCTTATGTTAGCATAGTTTTGAATAGGAGTTCGTAAGATGTAGGGTTAATTTGAAAAGAACCCAACACTTACTTAATTCTATATCCTATTCATCCTTATGCCATCATCTAAGAAGGATTGCCTATACTTGCATGAATAAATTGTATAAATAAAAAAAATGAAACTATTAAACAACTTTTGCATATTCCTTCTCCATTTCATTTCTTTTATATGCATGTTAGTACTTAAGGAAAGTGGTATATTAGTTTGGACAACCCTGAGGTTACGAGACTTTAAGTAGCCCTAAGTAGGTCTTGTACCTTACACCTCTGGTTAACATTGGTGTTGTACTCACTTATTCCTTTCTTACTTTCATGCATGTATGTGAAATTTTGGATAAGGAAAACCTTTTCTACTTAAAAAAATCATGCATATTCAACTTCTAAACTTTCTTAAATAGATTACTTAGCATGCATCATAAAGTGTGTTAAATACTCTCATTTGCATATATAGATATTCTTAAGATCCATCCATATGGATTTTATATATGTTGGGAAAGAATTGAAGTAATGTGTGTTATGTGAATTTTGATTCATTTTATTTAATCTTAAAATGCCTTTCTTTTTGAATGGGTTTGTTTAGAGTTTGTCTAAACTTATGATTGATTAAAAGATGTAATCAAAATATTCACCTAAATGAAATTAAAATGTGAACTTACCATAGAAATTACTTAAGGATTAGGGAAAGAAAGAGAAGGTTTCTTCTCTTTCCCTCTCTTCATAACTTAGTAATTAATTGTAGGTTTTACTTAAACCAAATTAAAACATGAAGTAAAAATAATCCAAAATACTTAAATAACTTAAATGAAACCCTCCTCTAAGTTGAACAAGTTCTTCACACTTAAAAAACTTGAACCTAATGTCCTAAGCTAATAATACCACACAAACCTTCAAAGCACACACATTAGCCTAAGTCACCACTTCTAGCTTTAGGTTAGGTCGGTGCGTGGTTTGATATTATGTTTTGTTTTGTGATGAATATTTTAGAATGGATTTTAGGGTGTATGCTCATAGAATGAATGGTAGGACATGCTTAGTCTAACTATTCTTTTTTGTAGGGGATTGTGCTAAAGGGGTGCTATCATAAATAGAAATATAAATGCTTCTTGCTTGCAGGTGCTTATACCCTTATAATCCATAATGTGGTGGACTTAGTCAACTATGTGTGGGGTGATAAGTCCAATATACATGCTTGGGATTTGTGTGATGTGATTTGACTAACTTTTATTTTACAGGTGTTAGTTAGATTTATACTTTTCCTCTTCATGTAAAAGAAGAAAGAAGGAAAGAAAAATAAAGCTTGAAGACCCCCATAATAATGAATTCTTTTGCTTAAATTGTAATTTAATTTATTTGTAATCCGTGTTGTATAAGGGTAGAGCTAGGCTACCCAATTTGATATTTTCAGGTTTGTGTGGTGTTGCCCGACCATAAATGGCCATTTATTCTTTTTACGATTAGCTTTATAAATTGTTTGATGATTTGTTTAGCTTTTACATTAAGTGGCATGACTTTTCTAGTTTCTTCCTTACTTTATGTATGACCTAGATGTGAATTAGGCTCTTTAGGGGAAAATAAATCTTTTACCCAACTTAATAATTCAAATTAAAAATTAAACAATTTATAACCTCACCTAAAGCTTATGATTAAAATCAAGATAAAAGAATTAGCAACCCCTTAGCTGGATGAGCATTTCTTTATAATATCATGCACAAATGCATCTTACTTCACTCTTGATTGGAGGGCTTCTACCTTTGCCAGAGAATCCGGCTTGACCTTTGAGGGCCGTGGTGGAAACTCACCTCCTACCTTCTCGCTGATTTTGACCAATAATCTGATTTGTCATGCATTAGTCATAAAAATCTTATTAGCCTGAGTTAAAATGATTGTCCAAAAATAAAAATAAAATAAAATTTGAATTGCATTAGATTTAGGTCATTTGAAGCATACCCTTTACATGATCTAGTCTGAGTTTAAGGACTTAGTCTCTTTCTAAATAAAAATAGCCTAGCTATCTTACATAAGCATAAAGACTTGCCTACATATATTTTAAATCATAGGAGGAGTTTGCCACCCCTAAAGTAAGTCCAATCCAAGTGGTTTGTCCTCTTGTGAGGCAAACTAATTACCCATTTTTGAGATTTATCTGAAGCTCCTAGATTTAGGTTTTGAGGTTGCTTTTCCCCTTTGTGGGCCATGAGCATAATTCCTCACCTCTTAGGCATTTCCTTAATCTTGTGTTAAGGAATATTGAGTCCTAAAATTCTAATGAAAAATACAACTCAAACAAAGTAAATTAATTTCTAAAATGTAAACCCCAACTATTGGATAGTTTAAGATGATCACTAGATTTCCTGGCATCGTGAGCACCTCCTACTTATTCCCATTTTGGCTTTGATAATAACTCCCTCTTTGGATCAATTCCATTTGATCTTCAAATACATAAACTAATCGATTGATAGTCCTTCTTATTGAAATCTTCAGAGACAACGATCATTTATCTTAATCGAGAGTTTTCCTAAGGGATCCCATCCCTTAAGATGTAATTAACTACGGGGCTTGCCTAGAACTTAACGAACCCGATTTAAAATTAACCGCACTTTTACATGTGGGAAGAATCTCATATATGCACATCATCTGCATTCCTTATTGAGGTGATTGGTTCCATTAAAGGGAAGTGACTTCTATCTTTCAAGATGGTACACTATACCTTGATGATGTACCTGATCACCTAAATAAGTACATCTGTGAATTTGTGTGGCGGCTTATCAAGACGAATTTCTATAAGGTCTCTTCCTTATTTTCTCCACAGATGTGAAAAGCGACTCCCTATAAGAGATTTATTAACCAACACATGCATATGATTAAATCCTAAACATATCTATACATACAGTATATTTTTGGCACACTTAAATGTAGGATGTTTGAATGATTTTCATAGAAAAGGAGGATTCTCATTCATTAGCTAAATACACATTCAAATATATGAAAGTTCTAAGCAAGTACTTCACCATTATTTTGCACTAGGGGAGTGAGGTAGGGAGCTCCTTGGGGCTCCTTAAAGCCGTGCATCCCCAGAATATCCAGACTAATATACTCGCTATTCTTAAATACATATGGATGTATAAGCAACTATAAGAATAGAATACCATGCAAAAGTAAAATTTAATTTAATTAATTTTTTTATGTGAATGAATTAAAGCTTTATCCAAATTCTAATGTCAAAATGCATAAGAATGAAATCAAACATGTACGTCATCATTATTTTGCACCAGGGGAGTAGGTAGGAACCTCCTTGGGGCTACTTAAAGTTGGGTATCTTCGAAATGTCTAGACTAATATACCCACTAACATTCATACTTATGCAAATCAATATATGAATGAAAGAAAGGAACTTCACTTCATACATGTCGCATCTATTTTTGGTTTCATTTGTGTGTGTATATGTGAGGGGACACCATGCAGATCTGAGGATATTTATTAAGGTGATCAGGTATGATATCAAGGAATAGTACACTATCTTGAAAGATAGAAATCACTACCTTACGATGGACCTAATCACCTAATAAGGACTCTTAAGGCATGATGGGTCTTCGAATATGCTAGAGATTTTTCCCTACTCTACATGAAAAATAAAGCAGGGTTTATTTAAGCTAGGTTCTAAAGTTTCCTATGGGGGCAAGCCCCCATAGTTAATTGCATCTTAAGAAAAATTAATCCCTTAAGAATACTCTCGATTAAAGTAGGCGATTGTTGTTTCTAAAGAATTCAAAGATAGGACTATCAATAAATTTATTGTGTTTTAAACGATCAAGTGGGATGGATCAAAAGGGAAGAGTTATTATCGAAACCAAAGGAGATGGGTAGGGAGTGCACATGATACTAGGAAGCCTAGTTAGCACTCCAATCTATTCTATGGTTGGGCTTTATATATTTGAAGTTGAGGAGATTTATTTATTTGAGTTGAAATGTTATTAGAAATCTAGGACTTATAATTCCACAATACAAGATTATGGAAATACCTAAGAGGTGAGGATTTATGCTTATAGCCCCAAAGGAAAATAACAATCTCAGATCCTAAATCTTGGGAGCTTTGGTGAGGGCCAAAGCATGACCTAAATCTAAGGCAAAAGTGGGTATATGGTTTACCTCCATAATAGAGAGTAGCCCACCCGACTGCTAGACTTATTATCCCATGGAGTGGCAGCTAGCTAACTCCTCCTATGCTTTAAATCCATGTAGGCAAGTCATATGCTTTTGCAAGATGGCTAGGCTATTATTATTTAGAAAAGAAACTAAGTCCTTAAACCCACTCCCTAAGAGACTAGAGCATGAGGGGTATGAATAATGACTTAAATCTAATGCAAATTTTTATCAAATTTTATTTAATTTGGAACTCTTTATTTTGACACAGGCTATGGGATTTGTATGCCTAAATGCATGAGAAATTAATTATGGGCCAAATCAAAAGGGAAAAAGGTGTTCTTCCATCATAGGCTCTTAAAGATTAAGCCCATTATATCTGGAAAATATAGAATCCCTCTCTTAATAAGAGTAAAACAAGATGGTTATGCATGATATTAAATATATAATCATCCAGCTAAGAGGTTGCTAAATATTTTATTATCTTGATTTAATACTTAAGCTTTTGTATGAAGTTATGAGTTATTTTAAAAGTTTAGTTATGAGTTATTAGTGGGATAAAAAATTTATTTTTTATCCTAAGAGCCTAATCCCATCCAGGCCAAATGATAATCACCAATCATAAATAAACTATGAAAATGCATGCTTTTTCTAATGTACAAGTTAAAAAAATATTAAATAATTTTATAAAACTATCACAAAAGAATAAAAGGACAATACAGTCGGGTACCACCAAAAAAAGAAAAATGGGTAGCCAAGTACTACCCTTTTACAACCTGGATTATAAGAAAATAATTACAATTATAAATGATGAATGTTATGGGGGTCTTCATTCTTCATTCTTCCTTCATCCTTCTTCATTTCTTTATTTCTCCATTTCTTTCTTTATTTTAGCTTGATTTAGATGTGCTTGCTCCAAATGCATCACATGGTACATAATACTTAGTCTTATAATCAAGGCTCATCCTAATCCCCCAAAATATTCATCCTAATCCTAATGCAAAATTACATTAAAAAAAAGAAAATAAATTTAGCTACACCTGCAAAATAAATATTAGCTAAACATACTATACAACCCAAGCAGTTATATAAATAATTTGGACTTAGCACCCCACATATGGGTAACCAAGCCCATCTGTCCTAACTTGGGTTATACTTAGGGGGCTAAGCAACCTGCATAGCAAAATTATTTATATTTTTATTTAGCAGCCCCTTAAACACAACCCCTTTAGAGAACAAGAATAGGCAAATATCGGCCAAACATCCAGACTACGGACATACACCCTAACATTCAATCTAAAATAATACATCACAAAATAAGCATACATCAAACCGTGCACTGCCCTAACATAAGGCTAGAAATGGTGACTTAGTCTAATATGTGTCAATTAAAGCTTGTGTAGTATGTCCTAACTAGGCTTTAGAGTTATAATTTGCTAAGTGTGAGGGATTTAATTTATAAATGGTTATTTCACTTCAAGTTGTTTAGTTAATTTGCAAGTTTTAATTAATATTTTTTTGTTTCATATGGCTTACACTTAACAACTAAGTGTTATAAAGAGAAGAAATAGAAGAAATCTCTCTTTCATCCCTACCTTAAGTCACTTCTAATGTAAGTTAATTAGCTTGATTTTCTTTAGTGAATGGCTTATTATATATTTTAATCAATCCTAAGTTTAGGTTCACTCTAAATGACCTTATTCAATAAGAAAGACATCTTAAGATTAAATAGGATGAATTACTATCACATAAACATATTCATTTATTTCTTCTCATCATGTATATCATGCATATGAATAAATCCTAAGCATATCAATACATGTAATTTAGATTTCTAGCATACTTGAATGATAAGTGCAAGGAAGTGTATTTAGAATTTAAATATTTCATTTGATTGAATTATGAATGCATGCCTTTTTAATAAAAAAGAGGATTTTGCATCCATTAGCTAGACATACATTCACATGTATAAAAGTTTTAAGTGAGTATGTCACCATTATTTTCTACACCAAGGGTGTAAGGTATAAGACCTACTTAGGGCTACATAAAGCCTTGCAGCCCCAGGATGTCCAGACTAATATACCAATTTTCTTAGATACATGTAGAAGTATATGCAACTATAAGGATAAGAAAACTCATACAAAAATTATATTTGATTCATTTGATTTATACTTCATATTCATTAGTCATATCACACATGCATATGTATGAGAGTTTTAAGTGAGTATAGCATCATTATTTTCTACACTAGGGGTGTAAGGTACAAGACCTACTTAGGGCTATTTAAAGCCTCGTAGCCCTAGGATGTCCACACTAATATACCATTTTTCTCAAATATAAGTGAATATGCAAAAATAAACCATAAGAATAAGAAGTCATATAAGGAATCATATTTATTCGATTATATGATTTACATATGTGATATAAAATTCTTCCTAAGTCTTAACATGGAGATGCATAAAAATAGATTTAGACAAATGTTGTGTTCTTTTCAAATGAACTATACATTTGTGAATCCTATATGAATCCATATAAATTAAGGAAAAAGAACTTCATATTGCACATCTTATATTATCAACACATGCATACTTATAGATACTTATAAGTAGCATGACTCCATATGTTATAATTGATTTATACACTTTTGAAAAATAAATTTTGATTTAGTAGTGATAATAGCCACACTTATTTGATTTAAGTTAACACATGCAATTAGACATAAAAGAAACCATTTCATTTAATTAATTTTTAAAAGAAATGAATGAATGATTACACATGGAAATCAACATTCAGCATGATTGGAAAGAAATGAAGAAACATAAGTATATGATCTCATTCATTCTAATTAACTCCTAAAGACAATCATACTAAAAAAAGGCTACTTAAAATAAACCAAAGTTCTTTAATGATATTTTTAGTTTTGAGTTTGATTTGATTTAGGAAATGAAAGAAGTTTGTTGGTCCTAATCCCATTCCCCATGTGTGAGTTAATTTTGGTTCAATGAAGAGGTAATTAGGTTGATTTTATGGTTTAATTATGTTTGGGTATACATTAAACCAATTAATTAACCCTTAGGCTACTTAATTGATAATGAGCCAATACGATGTGCGACCATATAGAAAGTAAATTTGCAATGCTCCTAAGAAATGAAAGGGGTCTAATGCAATTGGCTCATGATTAATAGTTAATTAAGCTTAAGGGACCTCACTTAACTACTCTTATGATTTTCTCACACATGTGAGCTAATCATAATTTCATTATCTCTCACTTTGGATTGTTGAACACCCAAAGAGCTACCCAAGATTAGAAAGAGAAATTAGGTTCAATTGGATTAATTAAGTTCATCAATTAGTTAATTAAGTCTTAATTAATCTTAACCAATCAAAATGAGATGGGCTTAGAGAAAGAGGCAAAGAAAGGAGTCCAAGTCTCAATCTCTAAATTTTCTCAATTAATTAGTTAAGGTTCAGGTTATGAATTGGATTTTTAATTAATATTGTTAATTAATTAATTAAGGGGTGTTAATTAATTAATTACTTAAGGGATTAGAGAAGATTTAAGCAAAAGATTGGAAGAGGGAGTCCCAATCCATTTTCCTAGACTTCATCATCATTAATAGAGATTAATAAGCTTAATTGATTGATTAATTTACTGTTCATTTGCTTAATTATTACTAATTATATTAGAAAAGTGATTAAGACTTAATCTATTGATTTTCTTAATTAAGCAAACCACAAAAGAAAAATAGGGAGTGAGGTCATCCTCCAACATATAAAAAAAGATTAATTAGAGAGTAATTAGGCTAATCATTTCTAATTAAACCTTAATTAAGCCAAATTCACTATCCAAAATCAATTAATAATAATTTTCTTGAATTCTACACCGAAATATCTTTAAAATAAGCCTAAGTTTATATTTTTTTTGGATTTTTCTACATTTAGTTATGAATTTAGGAGGCTTCAGGATTAAAAATAGAATAATTAGCTTTAATTAAAGCCTTAATCTCGTTGGGCCATGTGGCAACTGATGCGACGCTCTGACGTTGTGTGCTTTGCACATGGCGCGATGGGATTCACTATTTAAGTTGTCACATTCGAGTGCTGACTTGGATGGTGACACACGCAGTATCTCCATGGAGCGTCTGATCTAAGATCGAACGGCCATGATCAAATGCACAATTTTAAGGGATTAATTAGGGGTTCTAAGTGTGATTAGATCAGGATCATTCATCCTGATCACGTGGGATGAACAGTCCATGATCTATCTCCTCCCGAGCGATAAAGGATGGCTACCATCCATCAATGGTAGCTCGATCTGAGCTCACCTGAGCTTGGATGGAGATGAAAAGATCCCACACCTTTGGGGAAGCACAATAATTAAATCCAATGGTGGAAAACATATGACATAAAATTTTCTTTCATAAAATACCAAGCTATTTTCATTCAAGGATCAGTTTCGATGGCCTACCTCACCAGAGCTTATAACCAGTAGTTCCAACCATTGAGAAAGCTTTATTTTGTAGAAATGAAGCTCTATTCTACATGAGATGAGTCGCACGGTGACGAGTGCATGAGTACGAGTGCGAAGCTACATGAGCTGCACGAGCTTTGATTTGATGTAGTTTGCTCAGAAGACCAATCCACTAGGTGTAGGTGCTCAGGCTTGGTCGAACTCTACCATCTAGCCATCAGGATGCTTGGGAAAAGATTTGTTCTTGCTCGTTTCACTCCAAGGAAGGTGTGTGCAAAGTTAATAGCACTTTGGTGGATATTTGAGCAAATGGGAAACATGGGTGACCTCCCCTATTTCGGTTTCACATAAAATCAAAAATGGTAATTTGGGAAAGCTTGGGAATGATTGGGAATGGCTTTGGGATTCTTCTCTGGGCTGCTAGGGTTGAATTGAAGGTGAGTGTCTTAGTTTGAGTGAGAATGAGGGGGGTAAACGCCCTCATTCCTTGAATCAGACGGATATGGCCGATTTGGAATTTTTGATCTCGGGGTTGCCATGGGGAGCTTAGTTTGGACAGGGAATCATGTTAGTTGGCTTCCTTTGAGTGGAGGTGGGTGTGAGAGTGGCTGCCAAGGGAGTAGTGGGTGTCCTATGGCTTTCCAAGTGTTCTAATGGGAATGTAGAGGTGATTTTACCTCCCCATGGATCATGGCCGACCCAATCATCTTTGGGTCAGGTCTTCCATGGTACAAGGTGCCTATGTGGACCTATGGTTGGGTGCCAAGTGGACATGGGGAGAAATGGCTCAATAAGCATGTCTCTTATCTCATGGGATGCCCTAAATCTAAGGGCAAAATGGTTATTTATCTATGGGTTTGATTTGGGCATATTTGGATTGAGTCAAAAGTGGGTTAGCCCAAATTTCATGTGATTTGGAGTTTATTTGATTTGGTTTGGCTTGATTTGACCTATTTAGGTCAAACTAAAGGTTGGGTCAAGTTGATCAATTGGTCAAACCAAGGGTTGGGTCAAGTTCACATGACCAATTAGAGTGTATTGGTGTCATTGATTTGGTTTAATTTATTTTGGATTTGGTTATGACTCATTTGGGTTCATATTGGTCAAATGGGTCAAGTTGACCAATTTGACTAAATTAAGTTAGGTTAGGTGTTGAGTCAAGCTTAATTGGCTAATTGGAAATGATTGTGGTTTGGTTCAATATAGAATAATTTAGATTTTAGGTTGATTTGACCCTTAAGATCAAATTATGCTAAGTTGGGTTAAGTTGACCAATTGGTCAACTTGGGCTCAATTATGACTTTGGTCAAGTTCAATAATTAACTTCGAATGAACTTGAGCTATTGATTGCAATCAATTTGGATCAAATCATGATTTGACCCAATTTGGCTTTGTAGGCCAATTTGGGTCAACTTGGGTCAAATGGCCAATTGGACTTGGTTTGGCTCAAATGAGGATTTGGTCATGTTCAATTATTGGTTATGAATGAGTTTGAATCAAAGGTTTCAATCAATTTGGCATATGATATATTTTGGCTAATTTGGGTTTCATTTGGGCTAAAAATTGACTTGGTCAAAGGTTAGGTTTGACTTGGTCAGCCTCATTTAAGGAAATTGATCACCCTAGGGTGATTGTTGGTTATATCATGAGGTTTGGATGGGCTTAGTTCAATCCAATTTGGGTTCAAAAAGGGTCTTTTAGGTCACTTTGGGTCAAGTGGACCTAAATGGGTTAATTGGCTTGATTCAAGTTTTGTTGAACTCACACATGAGCCTAGGATTGAAATATAAATCCAATTGCAATTGGTTTAGAGCCAAATGGGTTTTGGTTCATATGATAATTTCAAGCCAAGAGAGTTAAATTGGGGTTTGACTTGGGTTGATTTGGGTTAGCTTGGATTTGGTTTGATAATGGTGGTTTATGTTCATATTTTGGTCAATGATTGTAGGAATGATTGAATCATGAAGGAATCCATAAGTTTTGAATTAGTTTGGGTATCATTTAGCCAAGTTCAAGAATTTGGCTAAAAGGGATAAAATTAAGATTTAATTTGGTTTGAAGGGTTTAAACTTGGATTTCATTTATATTTGTGAATATAAATGAATGGATGAATCTATAAGGAAATTAACCACATTTGAGTTGGTTTGAAGGAGTTTTGACTAAGCATATGAAGGTGGTTCATATGACATAAGAAGAGATTTTGGAATTTGGATTTAATCATGAGTTTCAATCATTGAATTTGGAATTGGTTTATGATTTAGCATTTGAATTGAGATTGAATTTGATAATTGAGAAAATCAATTAGATTATGGTTGAATTGAATTTGGTTAAGGCTATGCCCATAAGATAAAATCAAAGGGCTTAGGAAGGGATTAGGAGTTTGATTTTGATCATGGGTTTCAATCATTGAATTTGGAATTGGTTTTGGAATTTGGATTTGGAATTTGAATTTGAATTTGAATTTAAGGTTTGGTTTGAAAGAAGGAAGCAATGATTGGTTCGTGTTATAGGGTAGGTAAGTCTGCCTAAATCCTTGAGGCACAACCTATCCCTATGGCTAACTTTTCTAAGTCTTTATGGTTAGGTTAAGTGTTCACCTAATCACTAGAAGTGTCATATGATTAAGGAGCTCTTAGTGTCTATGAGAGTCCTAGGTCTATGATATGGAAGTTGAGAGCTGACTTCTAAAGTGAGATCAACAAAAGGTGCCCAATAGGTGTGGTGTGATCGAGATGATCAACAACATCCGAAGGATCGCAAACACTAATACAAATGATATAATTCTAAACCCAAGATGTAAAATGAATCAAGATCTTAATGTAACTCCACTCATGCCAAGGGCATAAGGGGGGGGAGGAGAAGAAAGGATCCGCTAAGGGATCAAGCATGTGAACCTTCCACTAGGGAAGCAGGTTTAGGTTATCCACTTGGGATAAGGGGTTTGAATTCGAATGCAAGGTATGATTTGGGTAGAGTATCCGTTGGGGATTAGAATGTATAACCCGCCAGGGATGGATGCATGAACCTCCACTAGGGAAGTAGGTTTAGATTATCCACTAGGGATGAGGATTTGATGAGATTTCTTTTGAGGGTGTACTCACTGGGGAATGAAAGTTTGAATTAGATTTAATTGAATCCACTAGGGAGGTTGGGATGATTGAGGTCTCACTGGGGAGAAGTTGGTTGATTGTTTCTTTTAAGTTTAAATTTTTAGATGGACTTTGTCGATTTGCGATGGACTGCACTGAGAAAGGGCTATGTCGGCCTTGACTTATCCTAAATTTACCAATCCAAAGGGGTAGTCCACCAGCCACATGGTAGAACTATCCAACCTAAGGGGTTACCTTTCGGTGTACAATGGTCAAGTTAGGAAGAAAATGTGGGGACTCACATCCTCCTACACAAGGAATCACTTGGGTGATTTGTTGGATGTAACAAATCAAACCCGACCAAGGGTGGCTACTGAATGAATGTCGCTGGTGAACTTATATCAGTTCAGAAGTAGTCAAGATAATGTCATTTGATTGAATTGCATTTATTTTAATTTCAATTATTTTAATTTGATGGATCCCCTCGGTGTGTGATGGATTCACTAAGAAGAGGCTAATATCAACCTAGACCTGCCTTAGGTTTACAAATCCAAAGGGATAGTCTACTAGCTGTGAGGTAGAACTAACCAACCTAGGGGGTGCCTTTCGATGTGCAATGGTCAAGTTAGGAAGAAAGCATGGGGATTCACATCCTCCTACACAATGAACCACTGGGGTGATCAATTGCTTGCGCAACAAATTGAACTTTCCTGCTTCCGGCCGAATCCAGCCGGAAAGAATGGTAGAATTATATCTTTCAAAGCAAAGATAATCGCTGGGGTGATTCATTGGTGGCACAACAAGTTGAACCCGACCTGAGGGCGACTACTGAGAGAGTGTTGAATCGGGAACTTATCTCAACTCAAAGTAGTCAGGAAATTCTTATAGGGAGTTTTGCTGACACTACCTTAAAGATAGGATGTCTGTTTGGGAAAGGGGCCACTGGGGGCTTGAATTCCTAATCCACAAGCTAAGATATTTTTTTGTTTGTTTTATGTTATCATGGGCCCTATTAGTTTGCGAGGGACCACACTAAGATGGAGCTCATATTAGCCTAGTCTTATCTCAGACTTACTAGACCAAGGGAGAATTTGAGCATCCATTGAACAAATTCTCCAACCATAGGGGTGGCTACTAGGAAAGGGGGACTGCCCAATCTAAAAGTAACTGGGGTAGTGTCTAAATGGGGTCGCTAAGGACATGATCGAAATAAAGTGCCCATAGGGGAGATGCCGCTAGGGGCATTATCCAAACCCAATAGAAGAAAGCCTATAGGTATACGATGGCCAACTCAAGGAGAAAGTGCGGGGACTCATATCTACCAAGAGTGGTGTATTCACTGGGTGGGTCACCGTCAGCATGGCGATAACCAACCAACCTAAGGTGCTTGTCAATTTATGATAATCAGTCTAGAAAGAATCCGTGTAGGCCTACATCTCTCTAAAGTGAAACTGATTGCTGGGATAGTCTATCTTCAGCTCGACAGGGGTTATCCGACCTAGGGAGACTACTAAGCCAGGAGTCCTGTGTAAGAACTAAACCCAAGCTTGAAGTATTCAGGAGGAAAGGAGCCACTGGAGGACTTATCTTAAATCTCAAATATACTCATCCTAGTCAGTGCATGATGGATAGTCCAAGAAGAAAGCATGTATGCTTACATCCTCTTAAACAAAGTCAACATGGGGTAGCTTATTGGCTGCATATTAAGGCCTACCAAATTGACAAGGTGCTCATTGGCTTTCCATGGTCAAGTTAGGAAGAAAGCACGAGGACTCACATCCGCCAAACAAGTGACCACTAGGGTGACACACTAACAAGGTAGCATATCAGCCCGACCAAGAGCAGCTAATGAGTGAGTGCCACGGGGGGCTTGCTCCCACATCAAAAATAGCTCAAGAAAAAAAGATATGTGTTTGTTTGTGTTGTAAAAGAGGGAATAGGATGCCGCTTGGGTTCACTTACACCAACCCTAAACACGCAGAAGAATGGATGAAATGACACTGTAGGGGCAATTGTGACTCCACCGAGAAAGGATGCCGCTTGGGTTCTCTTACACTTAAATTAGTTGTACTAGTCAAAATAGGATGCCTCTTGGGTTCTCTTACACCTAACCTAGTAGCACTAGAGGATCATTTATAGTTTGCATTTATGTTATGGAGGGATAGGATGTCGCTCAGGTTCTCTTACACCTACCCTAAACACGTCGCGGCGGATTCACAAACGAAAGATATTTGTAACACATAAGAGATGGAATTTGATATGAAAAGGAAGTTTATTGATGATTATTTTCAAATAAGATTTATGGATAGTATTTGTTTAAGTAGAGCCTGTTGATTGGAAGCATCGAGAACTCTCCCTTATAATTTATAAGTTGATAAGATCCTCCTTGGTAGGCCTTCTCTATGGCAAAAGGGCCTTCCCAAGTGGGTTCAAACTCACCTCCCATCTTTTGAGGGGCAACAATTGGTCTCCTTAGAACTAAAAAAAGCTCTCCTACTTGAAAAGCTCTAGGACAGACCAACTTGTTGTGAGTTTGAATTATTTTGGCTTTGTACAACTCGAGGTTCTGGAATGCCCGGAGGCATCTCTCCTCTAAACCTTTGAGCTCTTCCAACTGCAACTTGGCGTTATGCTCTATTGTGATCTTACTACCCACATCTATCCTTAATGATGGGAGTTGGACTTCTAATTGTAGAATGACTTCAGACCCATCCACTAAGGAGAACGAGGTAGATTGAGTTGGAGTTTTGTATGTTATGCGGTAGACCCACAAGGCTTCAACTAACTGCTCATGCCACTGTCTCTTATTATCCTTGAGCGTCTTCTTTAATATTTGGATGAGAATTTTATTGAATGCTTTTGCTAGACCGTTTACTTCGTTTCAGTTACGTATTGCTATCTCCAATCTATGCTATGTCTCTGGGTAAAGCTGTTAATTTTAGTGCTCTTGAATGCAATACCATTATCGGATATAATTCATCGAGGCACCCCGAACCTATATACGATATGGTTTCTGAAAAACTGGAGCATATGCTGAGATGTGACCTCTCTAAGTGGAATTGCCTTCGCCCACTTGGAAAAGTAATTGGTGGCAGCTAGAATAATCGGGACCCTTGGAAGAAGATCGATTAGACCCACTTTGTCGGTACCCCAACACTCAGATGGCCATGAGGCTAATGTAGGATGCAGAATGTTAGGTGGTTGGTGTAGGACCACACCGTGGACCTGACATTGGTGGCATCTCCTAGCTACGTCAATGCAATCTGTGATCATTGAAGGCTAGTAGTATCCTAGTCTCTTGATCTTGGCTTTCATCTTCGGATCGAATTAATGCACTCCGCATAAACCTGAGTGTATCTCGATCATGATCCTACTGGCTTCATGTTTGTCCAGACAATGTAACCACATATGATCAAAGGACCGCCAGTATAAGGTGCGGCATACGAGAGCGTAGAAAAGGGCTCTCTGCTTCACCTGATGTGCTAGCGACTTCTCTTGAGGTAGTTTGCCTATATTTAGATAATCCATGAATGGTTGCCTCCATATTAACTCCTCATCCTTTTTGGAAAAAACAACCTCCCCTTCAAGAGAGAATCTCTCGATGAGTTTAGCATCAATAAGGAATATGACTTGTCTATTTTGGACCCTTATTGGAATGGACTCATCTTTTAGACATGCCAACTCTTTGGAAAGCTTGGCTAATGCATCTACTACTGCATTCTCTCCTCGAGAAATCTTATAGATGGTAACCTTTGGAATTTGAGCCAACAACTCCATAGTGTACTTGTGGTAATTATGGAGCTTAAACTTTAGAACTTTGTAGGACCCAATGATTTAGTTGATGATGAGCTGAGAATCCCTGAAGATGTTGATACTCTGGATGCATAGCATAATGACTAACTCCAGACCAACAATTAGAACCTTAGCTCTAAGCTCACTTTCCTCTTAAAAAGTTGAAGGTTTAGTAGTTAAAGAAGCCCCT
Source organism: Cymbidium sinense (assembly GCA_021442155.1). Lineage (NCBI taxonomy): Eukaryota > Viridiplantae > Streptophyta > Magnoliopsida > Asparagales > Orchidaceae > Cymbidium > Cymbidium sinense. Next base: position 125,067,874 of record CM038223.1, read on the forward strand.
AGGTCTTCCATTGATGACAAGCCAAAGAGATTCCTATTAGGATCATCATCCTCAAGTCCAGAAGCTGATGTGGAACTTAAGAATAATTCATAAAAAGATTTAATGAATTACATTTCGATGGGTACTCACCTTGTGTTCTTAATTTGCAAAGAAGGGTTTGATTCCTTATACATGGTCCAAGCATAGGTCAGAGTATTTTGAGAAGCTATGGAACAACTAAGGCAGGGAAGCACAATCAAGATCAAGATAAAGATTTGGTACAGTGGGTCCAGTCGATGATGACGATTACTACTTAGTTATCACCAATCATCTAGAGTCTGATAGGTTCTTCTCCAACCACACCAAATCTTATGAAGAAGTGTGTTTAGAAACTTTAGATGATCTAGATGATCTTCAAATCAAAGATGCCCTCCAAAATTTGAAGAAGAAATCCATTCAACAATCGACAAGCTCAAAGAAATCAATCTCGAGACAGGAGAAGATCTACTCCTGACATACATCAGTTCTATGCTGAATGAAGAAGAAATCAATGACTTAGTTAAGCTATTGATTGAGTTTAAGGACTACTTTTTATGGAGTTATGAAGCGATGCCCGGATTATCTCTTAACATAGCAGTTCACAAACTAGTAATAGATCCTAACGCTAACCCTATCAAGCAAGCTCCTAGACTCATGTGATTAGAAATAGAATAACAGGTCATTTAGAAAGCGATGATCTTTGGTTTCATCGAGGGGAAGAAAAATACACTACACGGTTGCTTAGTGTCATCCAGGTTAAGAAAAGAATGACCAAATTTGCATATGCATCGATTTGAGGGACTTAAATAAGGCATGTCCTAAGGATCCTCTTCCTATACCAAAATTAATGGTGGAAATTGCCTCATCTCATGCAGTATTCTCCTTCATGGATGGGTCATCTGGCTACAACCAAATCAAGATGGCCCCAGGATGAAAAAATCGCTTTTCAAACCCGATCGAATCTATTGTTATAAGGTCATGCCTTTTACTTAAAATGTTGGTGCCACATATGGGCCATGACTCAAGTCTTCAATGAACTCATTCATCATCAAGTTAAATGCTATGTTGATGATCTAGTAGTCAAAAGTAAAGAAAAGGAAGACCACCTCTTTGACTTGAGAGTAGTTTTCAAATGGTTAAGACAATTCAACCTCAAATGAACCCTCTGAAGTGTGCATTCGGAGTAGCTTTGGGGAAGTTCCTTGGGTTTGTTGTTTGATACCAGGGAATAAAGATAGACCAGAAAAGATCAAAGCTATCTTAGAAATGCCACCCCCTAAAAGTCTAACTCAACTCATGATCATTCCAAGGGCAGTTGGCGTATCTAAGATGCTTTATCTCCAATATATCGGGGAGATGCAAGCCATTTTCAAAACTTGTCAAAAGGGATGCCAAGTTCATGTGGGATGACAAGTGGCAGCATGCATTTGAAGACATCAAGCAGTATTTAGTGAAGCCTCCAGTTATAGCAGTCCCTATCCCGGGTAAGCCGTTGATCTTGTACACTGCTGCATTGGATGACTCCCTCGGTGATTTGTTAGCCCAAGCTAATGACAAAGGGAAGGAGAATGCTCTTTACTATCTCAGCCATCGTCTGATCCCTGCTGAAGCTAACTACCCACCTATTGAGAAATATTGCCTAGCTTTAATCTTTGCATCACAAAAGCTATGACACTATATGCTTTCTCATAAGGTGGACTTGATTTCAAGAATTAATCCACTGTAGTATCTCATGACACAGCTGACGTTATCTGAAAGGTTGGCACATTAGTCCATGATTCTCTCATAGTTCGATATGACATTCGTACCCCTCAGTGCAGTGAAAGGACAAGTATTAGCGGAATTCTTAGTAGCACACCCACCTCCTGCTAATTCTTCGCTTAGTGATGATCTCCCTGATGAATAAATTATGAACTTATGGGAGGTTGATAATCGCCATTGAGAGATGTATTTTGATGGTGCAGCTTCCTTTCTAAAAGGAGAATAATCATGATTTACTCTACCAGGAAAGGCAAGGGTAGGAATAGTTCTCTTAATTCCAGACCGTGATGTTATGAGATTCTCATGCTATCTCTCCAATCCATACACCAACAATGAAGCTGAGTATGAGGCTTTGATTACCAGTCTAGAGTTAGCCATTACAATGTGTGTTAGAAGTGTCAACATATACTGGGATTCTCAGTTGGCCATCAACCAAATTATCGGGTCCTACAAGGTTCTGAAACTTAAGCTTTGTCACTACAATAAGTACACCATGAAGCTGTTGGTCCAAATCCTTGAGGTTATCATCTATAAGGTTTCTCAAGGAGAGAATGTAGTAGCAGATGCTTTAGCTAAACTTGCCAAGGAATTGGCATGTCCGGAAGATGAGTCCATTCCAATAAGGGTCCAAAATAGACAAGTCCCATCCATTAATGATACTGAACTCGTCGAGATACTTTTTCTTGAAAGGGAGGTTGCCGTTCCTGGAAAGGATGAGGAGCTGGATTGGAGGTAACCATTCATGGATTACATGACTAGAGGCAAACTACCTCAAGAGAAGTCACAAGCCCATCAGTTGAAATAGAGAGCTCTCTCCTATGCTCACGTGGATGGCACCTTATACTGATGGTCTTTTGATCAAATGTGGTTACATTGTTTAGCCGAACATGAAATCCATAAGATCATGATCGAGATACATTCAGGTCTATGCGGAGCGCATAAATTCGATTTGAAGATGAAAGCGAAGACTAAGAGACTAGGATTCTACTGGCCTTTGATGATTACAGACCGCATGAACATAGTTAAGAGATGCCATTAGTGTTAGGTACACGGTGTGGTCCTCCACCAACCACCCAACATTTTGCACACTACATTGGTCTCATGGTCATTTGAATGTTGGGGTACTGACATTGTGGGTCCGATTGATCCTCCTTCTTCCAAGGGTCATTGGTTCATCTTAGCTGCTACCAACTATTTTTCTAAGTGGGTGAAGGCAATCCCACTCAGAGAGGTCACAACTCAGCATGTGCTCTAGTTTTTCAGAAACCATATCGTATATAGGTTCAGGGTGTGTCGATAAATTATATCCGATAATGGTACTATATTCAAGAGCACCAAGATCAGCAGCTTTGCCAGAAGGCACTATATAGATTGGAGATACTCCATCATCTACTTCCCCAGGGCAAATGGCCTAGCAGAAGCATTCAATAAAACTCTCACATCCAAATACTAATGAAGACACTTGATGAAAACAAATGATAGTAGCATGAGCAGCTAGTTGAGGCTTTGTGGGCATACCGTACCACATACAAAACTCCAACTTAATCTACCCATTCTCTTTAGTGTATGTGTCTAAAGCTGTTCTACCATTGGAAGATTAACTCTCATCACTAAGGATATCAATGGGTAGTCAAATCATTATAGAGCAGAATGACAAGTTATGATTAGAAGAGCTCGAAGGTTTGGAGGAGAGATGCCTATGAACATGTGAAAATCTTGAGTTGTACAAGGCCAAGATGATTGAAGCTCACAACATGCTAGTCTACCATAAAACTTTTTAAGTAGTTGAGCTTGTATTAGTTCTAAGGAGACGAATTATTGCCCGTCGAAAGATAGGAGGCAAGTTTGAACCCACTTGGGAAGGCCCTTTTGTCATAGAAAAGGCCTACCAAGGAGGATCTTATCAGCTTGTTGATTGTAACGACGAACACCCGATGCTTCCAATTAATGGGCTCTATTTGAAGAAATACTACCCATAAAATCATGTTTGAAAATAATTCTATCATAAAAAATTTCATTCCAAATTCATCAAAATATTCTCCTCTTTTGAAGAATTGTTTGCTTGCTTGCAAATCCGCCACGACGTGTTTAGGTTAGGTGTAAGAGAACCCAAGAGGCATCATATTCTTCTTTGACAACACAAACATAAACTAAACATAATTCCCAAGCGCTACTAGAATAGGTGTGAGAGAACCCAAGAGGCATCCTATTTCGACTAGCATAACTAAGTTAGGTGTAAGAGAACTCAAGCGACATCCTTTCTTAGTGGGAGTCACAATTGCCACTCGTGGCACCATTCCATCAATTTTCCCAGTGCTACTAGAATAGGTATGAGAGAACCCAAAAGGTATCATATTTTGACTAGCACAATTAAGTTAGGTGCAAGAGAACCCAGGCGACATTCTTTCTTGGTGGGAGTCATAATTGCCATTCATGGCACCATTTCATCAAATTCCCCAGTGCTACCAGATGAGGGATGAGAAAACTTAAGAGGCATCCTATTTTGGCTAGCACAACTAAGTTAGGTGTAAGAGAACCCAATCAACATCCTTTCTTGGTTGGAGTCACAATTGCCATTCGTCGCACCATTCCATCAAATTCCATAGCACTACTAGAATAGGTATGAGAGAACCCAAGAAGCATTCTATTTCGACTAACACATCTAAGTTAGGTGTAAGAGAACCCAAGCAACATCCTTTCTTGGTGGGAGTCACAATTTCCATTCATGGCTTCATTTCATCAAATTTCCCAAGCGCTACTAGAATAGGTGTGAGAGAACCCAAGAGGCATTCTATTTTGACTAGCACAACTAAGTTAGGTGTAAGAGAACCCAAGCGACATCCTTTCTCCGTGGGAGTCACAACTGCCATTCAAGGCACCATTTCATCAATTCCCCAACGTGTTTTAGGATAGGTGTAAGAGAACCTGAGAGGCATCCTATTCTCTTTAACACAAACATAAAATAAACACATATATTTTATCTCAAGCTATTTTGATGTGGGAGCAAGCCCCCTATGGCACTCACTCATTAGCTACTCTAGGTCAAGCTTACACGCTATCTCGCTAGTTTGTCACCACAGTGGTCACTTGTCTGGCGGATGTGAGTCCCTGCACTTTCTTCTTGACTTGACCATTGCAAACTGAAGAGCGCCCTGTTAGTTTGGTAGACTTCACTGCGCAGCTAGTAAGCTACCTCATGTTGACTCTATTTAAGAGGAAGTAAGTCTACAGGCTTTCTTCTTGAACCAACTATCATACACTGACTAGGTTGAGTATATTTGAGGCTTAGAATAAGTCTCCCAGAGGCTCCTTTCCTCTTAACTACTTTTTGAGTTGATATAAGTCCTCTAGTGGCATTCACTCAGTAGTCACCCTAGGTCGGATAGCATCTGTCGAGCCGAAGACAGACTATCCAGGTAATCAGTTATGCTGTGAGTGGATGTGAGTCCCCGATGCTTTCTTGCTAGGATGTTTGTCATAAACCAATCGGCACCTTAGGTTGGTTGATGTTCGCTATGCTAACAGCGACTCATCCGGTGGGTACACCACACTTGGTAGATATGAGTCCTTAAGCTTTCTCCTTGAGTTGGACACTGAATACCTATATATAATCTTCTCCAGGGTTTTGGATAAAGCCCTTAGCAGTCCCTCTCCCTATGGGCACTCTATTTAATTGCGACCCCATTTAGGCACTACCCTGACTTTTGGATTAGACAGTCCCCCTTTGATTAGTAGCCACCCCCATGGTTGAAGAATTTGTTCTGCAGATGCATAAATTCTTCCTTGGTTCAGGAAATCGGAGATAGGTCTAGGCTGATATAAGCTCCTTCTCAGTGTGATCCCTCATAAACGAACAGGGTCCACGATAAACAAACAAATTAATTTACTTGTGGATTAGGAATTCAAGCCCCTAGTGGCCCCTTTCCCAAGCAAGCATCATATCTTTAGGGCAGTGTCAGTCGAACTCTCTATAAGAAATTCCTGAATACTTTTGAGTAGAGATAAGTCCCCAGGTCGGCACTCTCTTAGTAGTTATCCTTAGGTCAACTTCAATCTATTTTTCCATAGGTAGGTTGCCTCGACAGTCATTCCGCTTTGGAAGATATAAGTATACTACGCATTCTTTCTAGCATGACTGTCGTAAACTAACAGGCAGCCCCAAATCAAGTTGACATGTTACCTTGCTAATGTGCCATTCTAGTGGTCTCTTATTCAGGAAATATGTGAGTCCCCATGCTTTCTTCCCTGAATTAGCGGTTGCAAACCGGAAGGCACCTGTTTGGTTGGATAGTTTTCCCCTTGGCCAGAAAGCTACTCCCTTTGGATTGGTAAATATAAGGTAGATCTAGGCACCACAACCCCTGCTCAATGCAGTCCATCACAAACTGATGGGATCCATCAAATATAATTAAATATGAAATTAACTTTGACTATCTTTGAGTTGATTTAAGTCCCCCAGCGGTATTCACTCAGTGGTTAGCGTTAAGTCGAGCTAACATGTTACCTTGTTAATGTGTCAACCCAGTGATCTTTTGTAGTGAAAGATGTGAGTCCTCATGCTTTCTTCCCTAAATTGATCACTCCAAACCGAAAGACACACCTTTGGTTGGATAGTCCCACTATGTGGTTGGTAGACTACCCATTTGGATTGTTAAATCTAAGCTAGACCAAGGCCAACATGGCCCCTACTCAGTACAGTCCATCGCAAACCGAAGGGATCAATAAAAAAGTACTAAAATTGAAAATAGTTTTGACTATCTTTGACCTGATTTAAGTCTCTCAGCAACATCCACTCAATAGTCAGCCTAAGGTTGGGTTTGATTCATTATGTCACCAACTAATCACCCCAACAACTAATCCCTACTTTGGAGGATATAAGTCTACTATGCTTTCTTCTTAGTATAGCTGCTGCACACCAAAAGACACCCCTTTGGTTGGATAGTCCAACTATGTGGTTAGTAGACTATAGATTGGATCCATAGAACATGACCCTCACTTTGGTCCATCATGAAATAAGCAGGTCCATCTCAAAATTTAAAATTTAAAAATCTGAAATAAATCCCTTCCAACCTCCCCAGTGGAGTCAACAAACAAAATAAAACAAATCCAATCAACCTCCCTAGTGGAGTCAAACTAAATTAATCAAACAAATTAAATCAATCCAACTTTTCCTCAGTGAGATGCAAATCTTTCCAGTTCCCCCAGTGGAACCAATTTAATCCAACTTGAACTTGCTCCCCTAGTGGAGAGTTCATATTTTCATCCTTAGCGGATCCCGAATTCTAATCCCTCAGCAGATTTCACAACCTATTCTCCTCGGTGGATGACTTGAACTTGCACCCCTAGTGGAGAGTTCACATTTTCATCCCCAATGGAGCACCAAATCATAAATCAACAAATCAAATCAATTCTCTCCCCAATGAGATGCAAATCAAATTAAACCTCTCATCCCCGAGTGGATGACTTGAACCTGCATCCCTAGTGGAAGGTTCATATACTCAATCCCTAGTGGATTTCTCCTTCACTCTCGTATGTCTTAGGCATAAGTAGAGTCACATTGCACTAAGCTCTTGATTCCTTCTGCACCTCTAGTTTAGGAGTAGATCATTTCTGTTAGTGCTTGTGATCATTCGGTGTTGTTGATCATCTCGGTCAACACTAATACGTGTGGTATGCCTTATCAGTCACACCACACCTATTGGGCACCCTTTGTTGACCTCACTTTTGGAGTGAGCTTTCAACTTCCTTATCTTAGACATAGGACTCCTCTTAGACATTAAGAGTTCCTTAGTCTTAAGACGCTTATAGTGATTAGGTGAACACCTAACCTAACCCTAGAGACTCAAAAGAGTTAGCCATAGGAATAGGTTATGCCTTAGGAGTGCTAGAAGAACTTGCCACATCTTGAACCAAATCCATCCCTTCTTTCAAATCAACTTCAAATTCAAACCAACTTCAAATTCAAATCAACTTCAAATTCAAATCAACCTCAAATTCAAATCAACTTTAAAATCAAATCTTAAATCAATTCCAACCAAATTGATTTTCTTAAATCTTAAATCAATTTCAACTCAATTAATTTTCTCAAACTCAAATCAATTCTAAAAATCCAAATCATGAATCAATTCCAAATGATTGAAACAGATGATCAATCTCAAATCAAAAATCTCTCCTAAGCCATCTTGATTTCATCTTATGGACTTAGCTCAAATCAAACCCAAATCACTCCAAATTCAAAAGATTTTCTCATAACCCATTTATATTCTCATTTATATTCATAAATATAAATGAAATATAAATTCAAATAACCTAAACCAATTCAAAACTCAAATTCAAATCTAACCAAAATCCAACCTAAGCCTTTTCAAGTCAAATTCTTGAACTTAACCAATTCATTCTCAAACCAATCCAAACCTTTGGATTTTCTCTTCAAATAATCAATCCTTCAATCATAAACTCAAATATAAACACAAAATTCAATCACTAAACCAAAATCAAACTAACCCAAATCAAACCCATGTTCATCCTTTGAAATTGAAATTATCAAGTGAATCAAAACCTATTTTGACTCCAAATCATTTGCAATTGGATTTTTATTTCAATCATAGGTCCATATGTGAGTTCAACCAAACTTGAATAAAACCTTGATCAAGCCAATTCACCCCTTTATGCTCACTTGACCCAAAGTGACCTAAAGCACCATTTTGAGCTAAATTTTAATTCAAGCAAATTTGGATTGAACTAAGCCCATCTAAGCCTCACATTATAAGCAACAATCATCCTTGGATGATCAATCACTCAAATTAGGTCAAATCAAGTCAAACCTAGCCTTTGACCAAGTCAACACTTGACCTAAATGAAACCCAAACTAGCCAAAATCCACCATAGGCCAAATTGATTGAAACCTTTGATCTAAATCAATCCAACATCAATGATTGAACATGATGAAGACATCAATTGAGCCAAACCTAGCCAAATTGGCCACTTGACCCAAGTTGACCCAACTTGACTTAAAAGTCAAAATAAGTCAAATCTTGATCTATTCCAAATTGATTGCAACCAATGGGTCAAATTTATTCCAAATCACTTGTTGAACTTGACCAAAGCTCCAATTGGCCAACTAGACCCAACCTAGCCCAATTGACCATGAACCCAACTTGACCTAAAAGGTCAAATCAATTTGAAATCAAACCAAACTAAAATTAATTGAAACCACAGCTTGCATTCATTTCAAATGTTTAACCAAGCCTAAACCAACCCATGACCTAACCCAATTGGGTCAAATGGGTCAAATTAGTCAACTATACCCATTTGACCTAAGTGAGCTCAAATGGACCAAAACCAAATATAAACCAAATTGAACCAAACCAATGATACCAAAATACTTCAAATGGTCATATGAACTTGACCTAACCCTTAGTTTGACCAAATTTGACCAATTGATCAACTTGGCCCAAGTTGACCCATTTTGACCTAAATGGGTCAACTTGAATCAAATCATATCAAATGAACTCCAAATTCATTGAAAATTGGCACAAACCATTTTTTAATCATGCCAAATCTATCTAAATCAAAATCAAAGTGAAATGACTATTTTACCCTTGGGTGAAAGGGTAACCTATGCCAAATTCACTTGGAATTTGGTCAATTCCTTTTCATGGCCACTTGGCATCCTCCTAGTGACCACATGGACACTAAAGAGGGTGGTGAACATGACCCAATGGGTTTGGGTCATCCAAACCAACCACACTCCACTCAAAATTCTCCACATGGATCACCTCCCACACTCATTTAACACATGTGCCTCCACTTCCACTCTTTAGCCAAAACTGAAGCACATGGCACTCTTAACAACCAAAACAACCCATTCAATCTCCTCAATTTGATCAAAATGGCAAGGCAAGCTTCAGAAGTCCAATCTAAGTAGAGGGAGATATACTCCCCCTCATTTCCACTCAAACAAAGACTCTTGCATTCGATTGAGCTCAGAGGATCAAAGGCAAGCATCCAAAAGCTTCCCTAAGCATTCCTAAGCTCATTCCAATTTCTCTCTTCTCAATTTTGCTTAAGCTAAAAATAAAGGAGGTGAGGGAGATTTGCACTTTGCTCAATTCTCAATCAAACTCCAATTACTCTTGCAAGCACCATCAAGGGACTAAGTTGAGCTCACCCAAAGCAAATCCCAAGCATCCAAACCATGGGAAGGTAGACCTAGACCAAAGCTGCAAGCCATTAGAGGGGAGCTTGGTCAATTGGAAGATCCACTTCATCTGAAAGCTTGAAACCTTCAATCTCCACTTGACAAAGCTACCTCCACCGTTGGAAGCACCAGTGAGGTATGAGTCAAAATCGAGCTTAAGCTGAAAATTGCTTGGTCTTTTGTGAAGGGAATTATAATCCCATTGAAATTCGACCGTTGGATGTTCTTCTCCTTGCTTCTAGATGCTATGGGTTGAATCCTAGCCTTATCCGAGCTTAAGTGAGCTCGGTTCAAGCCATGGAGGACGGAAGATCTCTATCTTCTGCAGGAAAAGGCAGAGATGAATCATGGATTTCCATCCCGCATGTTTTGGATGGACGGTCCTGATTAAATGCATTAGATCCATTGATTTAATCCTTCATAACCACGGTTTTGACCGTAGATCCTTGATCCACGGCCCAGGAAAGCGTGGCGCTAGACATGATAATCAATTTAACAACTTAAATAACTAATCCCGTTGTGCCACATGAAAAACGCATGCTGCATCAGTATCCCACGTGGCACCGACGGGATTAGTTAATTAATTAGGCTTCCTAATTACTCAATAATCACTGAAATTTCATAATATCATAATTAGATGTAGAAAAATAAAAAAAAATAGAAATGAGGACTCATTTTAAAGATTATTTAGAGGGGGAGCCAATAAAATTGTTTCTAATTAATTTTGAATAGTGGGTTTTCCTTAATTAGGGTTTAATTAAAAATCTAATAACTTTAATTACTCCAAAATGACTTCATTAATTAATTCCAAATTTCTTGAGTATGTTCAGTGGAATGACTTCTACCTCCTTTAATTTTCTTGGGATTTATTAATGAGTTAATTAGAGAAATTAATTAATGAACCCTTAATCATGCTCTTATTGAAATTAAGAGTAATTAAGCATATGAACAGTGATTTAATCCCTTAATTGAGATAATTAAGCATTGCTTGAGTGAAGAGCAGGTTTATGTAGGATATTTTCCTAAGTTATTCCCTAACCCCCTTTCTTCCTTAATCCAAACCTAATTAAGGATTAATCCACTAATGATCTACTTAATTAATCTAATCAAATTTTCAAAACCAATCTGAACATAATCAATCTCTTGCTGGATAGATCCTTAGGTGTTCAAAAGCCTAAGGTAAGCTTAAGAAAATTATAATCCAACTTACATATGTAGGGTGGTTATGAAAGTACTTAATTTAACCCTTTAGCTTAATTAATCAATAATTATGAGCCAATTGAATTAGGCCCCTTTCTTTCTTAAGGTGCATTGCTGATTTAAATTCCATATGGTTTCATATCATATGTTAGCTCATAATTGTTTGGTTAATTATGTTAAAGTGGTGTAGGTAAGGGGTAATTAATGGATTTAATTTACATCTTAACCTAAACAAAACTTAAAAATCAGTCTAATAGTTCTAGAATTAAACTAAACAAACTCACACATGGGGGAAATGGGTTAGGACCAGCAAACCCTTTTCACATTTCCTAAATTAAATCAAAATCAAATTCAAAAATTAAAAGTCTCTTTAAGCAATATTGGTTCACTTTGAATAATCTTATCTTATAGGATTATCCTTAGGAATTAATTAAGGTGAATGAAGTCATATGCTTACATCACTTTCTTTTTTTCCAAGCATGCTAAACATTGTATGCCATATGAAATCATGAAATCATGCATTCATATCTTTTGAAAAATCAAATTAAATGCAATGTTTTGTTTATGCCAAATTGTATGTTTTGGCTAAAGTAAGAATATGAGTGGCTATTATCATTATTAAATCAATAATTATTTTCAAAACCTTCAAATCAAATATTATAAATGAAGGTATGCTACTTATAAATACTTATAAGCTTGCATGTGATTATAGCATAGGATGTGTTATGTGATTTCCTTATTTTCTCTTAACATGGATTTGGATAGGAGTTGCAAAGTGTATGGTTCATTTGAAAAGAACATAAAACTTGCTTAAATCCATTCTTATCCACTTCTATGTTATGATTTAAGAAGGATCCTCACATTTACACATGTAAATTGCATAACCAAAAATAAAGATATTTTGCATGACTCTTCTTCAATTTTTTTTTTGTACATGCATATGTATTTAAGAAAGTGGTATATTAGTCTGGACACCCTAGGATTTGGAGGCTTTAAGTAGCCCCAAGTAGGTCTTGTGCCTTACATCCCTGTTGTAGAAAATAATGGTGCCGTACTCACTTATGTCTTTCATACATGTAAATGTGCATATAAATAATGGATAAAAGAGTCCCTCTTTTTCTACTTAACAAAATCATGCATTCATGAAACATCCAAATTTTCTTAAGCAACATCTCTTTGCATTCATTATTAAGGTGTGCTAAAGTGTTTGCATTGCATGTATAGCTATGCTTAGGATCATTCATATGCATGGTATACATGTTGGAAAGAAATAAATGGTTGTATGTTATGTGATAGTAATTCACCTTAATTAAGCCTAAGATTCCTTTCTTATTGAATAAGTTTATTTAGAGCAAATCTAAACTTATGAATAATTAAAATACATAATAAAACATTCATTAAAGAAAAATCACTAATGAATCTACCTTAGAAATTACTTAAGGTAGGGATGAAAGAAAAGTTCTCTTCTCTTTTCTTCTCTTTATAACACTTAGTAATTAAGTGCAGGTTCATTCAAAGCAAATCAAATCATCAAATAAAATCACCAAATTAACTAAATCACTTAAAATGAAATCACCCTCTAAGTTGAACTCTTTCACACTTAGAAAACTTCAACCTTAAAGCCTAGTTAAGACATGCCACACAAGCCTTAAATGACACACACATTAGGTTAAGTCACCATTTCTAGCTCTATGTTAGGGCTATGTATGGTTTGATGCTTGATTTTGTTTCGTGATGTAATATTTTAGACTGGATGTTAGGGTGTATGTGCGTAGATTGAATGGTAGGGCGATCTTAGTCTAATCATTATCTTCTGCCGGGGATTGTGCTTAAGGGGTGCTGTAATAAAAAAATATAAATATTTTTGCTGTGCAGGTTGCTTATACCCTTAAGCATAATCCAAAACTAGGATAGATGGACTTGGTTACCCATGTGTGGGGTGCTTAGTCCAATTTGTTCATATACATGCTTGGGATTGTGTGGTATATTTAGCTAATCTCTATTTTCCAGGTTTTAATTAGATTTATCTTTCCTTTTTTCATGTAATTTTGCAATTAAGATTTGGAATGAATGTTATGGGGAATAGGATGAACATTGGTCATAAGATAAGTCTTATGCACCATGTGTAGCCTTGGAGCAAACTACATCCCAACCAACCAAAAGAAGCAAAGGAAGAAAGAAAGAAAGAAATGAAGAAATGAAGAAAGATGAAAGAAGAATGAAGACCCCCATAACATGAATTATTTCTAAATTATAATTATTCATTTTTAATCCAGGTTATATAAGGGTAGAGCCCGGCTATCCACATTTCTTTTTAAGTTTGTACGGTGGAGCCCGACCACATCGGCCTCTTATTCATTTGCACTAGCTTTATGAAATTGTTTGATGTTTTGTTTAGGTTGTGCATTAAGATGCCATGATTTTTCCTAGTTTCTTCATTGTTTGAGGAATGGTCTGGATGCGATTAGGCTCTTAGAGAAAAATAAATTTTTTTATCTAATTAATTAACTCAAAACTAAAATTAAATAACTCATAACCTCAGCTAAAGCCTAGGGCATAAATAAAGAAAATAAAATATTTAACAACCCCTTAGCTGGATGTTGTATGTCTCACATCATGCATAAAATCATCTTGCTTCACTCTTGCTAATGGAGGGCTTCCACCTTTGCCAGAGAATATGGCTTGACCTTTGAGAGTCATGGTGGAAACATACCTCCTTCTTGTTGATTTTAGCCCATAACCAATTTCCCATGCATTAGGCATATGAATCCCATAGCCCGTGTCAAATAAATTGTCCAAAAATCAAAATAAAACTTAACAAAATTTGCATTATATTTAAGCCATTACTCATGCCCTACATGATCTAGTCTCTTAGGGAGTGTGTTTAAGGACTTAGTATTCTTTCTAAATAAACAACAGCCTAGCTATCTTGCAAAGCATAAAGATTTGCCTACATGAATTTAAAATCATAGGAGTTAGTTGGCGGCCACCCCCAGACAGTTATTAGTCCAACAGTTGGGTGGTTTACCCTCTCTTATGGAGGTAAACCATACCCATTTTCCCCTTAGATTTAGGTCGTGCCTTGGCCCTCGCCAAAGCTCCCTAGATTTAGGATTCAAAGTCGATGTTTCCCTTTTCAGGCTACAAGCATAATTCTCCACCTCTTAGGCATTTTCATGATCTTGTGTTGTGGAATTGTAAGATCTAAATTTCAAATAAAAAATTCAACTCAAATAAATAAATCACCTCAATTTCAAAAATGTAAAGCCCAACCATAGGATAGTTTGGAATGTTTACTAGGTTTCCTAGTATCATAAGCATCCCCTACTCATCTCTTTTTGGTTTCGATAATAACTCCCTCCTTTTGATCAATTCCACTTGATATTCTAAAAATATCCAATTGATTGATAGTCCTATCTTTAAAATCTTTGGAGACAATGATCATTTATCTTAATCAAGAGTATTCCTAAGAAATCTCATTCCTTAGGATGTAATTAACTATGGTGGCTTGCCTCCATTGAAAATTTAATGAACCTGGTTTAAAATAAACCCTACTTTACTTTTTCATATAAAGTAGGGGAAGAATATCTAGTACATCTGAAGACCCATAGTCCTTATTAGGTAATTAGGTCTGTTGTAGGATGGTGACTTCTATCTTTCGAGATAGTACACTATTCCTCAATGTCATACCTGATCACCCTAATAAGAACATCTGCGGATCTACGTGGTGTAATATTATTTTCTTTTTTTATCTTCATTTACCTTTCAAGATAGATGAAGGTAAAGAAGAAATATAATTTTTTTTCACCATAGATTTTTTTGGCGACTCCGCTGGGCATGATTCCTCTCTCCATCTTTAATAAATGATCATTGTCTCCAAGTATTGATAGTGAATTTGTATTTCATATGAGTCCGAGACTATATTTCTTTTCTGTTGGCACTTAGCTTATTTCATTCTTAAGTTAAGCCATCCAACATTCTTTAGGTTTTAGGACCTCACTCCATGTAGGTCTTAAAACTTCTGTTGGGTCTCCCAATAGGTGAAAATAAAATTTAATAAAAAGAAATAACTAAAGACCTTTTTCTTACCATCTTTATGGTAAGGTAAAGCTCATTCCAAAAATAAAGAAAAATAAATCCTTTATAAAAATATAGCTTTTCAAAAGCACTCTTCCAAAATGCACACAATAAAAATATTTTGCACAAAACGTTTCATAACTTAACCTCATCTAATAATCTTCAAGATTGTTACATGTAGGAACAATTCCAAAAATAAAATAAAAAAAATCATCTTTTCAAAAGCACATATGAACATCTTCATTATATATACCCAAATTTATTGAATGAAGATTTCATTTTCAAATAAAACTAAAATCATGTTTTCAAAAAAAACATATATGAACATCTTCATTCAATATACCCAAATTCATTGAATAAAGATTTCATTTTCAAATAAAACCAAAATCATCTTTTCAAAAAGCACATATGAACATCTTCATTCAATATACCCAAATTTATTGATTGAAGATTTTATTTTCAAATAAAATCAAAAATCATCTTTTCAAAAAGCATAAATGAACGTTCTCATTCAATATACCCAAATTTATTGAATGAGAATTTCATTTTCAAACAAAATCAAAATCATATTTTCAAAAACACATATGAACATCCTCATTCAATATACCCAAATTTATTGAATGAAGATTTCATTTCCAAAAAAAAAATCAAAACCATCTTTCAAAAAGCACATATGAACTTCTTCAATATACCCAAATTTATTGAATGTCATTTCCAATCAAAATAAAAAAAAATCATCTTTTCAAAAAAGCACATATGAACATCCTCATTCAATATACCCAAATTTATTGAATGAAGATTTCATTTCCAAATAAAATTACATAATTGAAACTCCCTTTCAATATATCTTTCATATGTTGAAATTGGAGTTTCTTCCCTTTTCAAACAAAAAAAAAAAAATACAAATTTGAAGATGAGCCTTTTCATTCCATATGCCCAAACTTGTTGGATGGAGGCTTTATCTTAACACAAAATCACATCATTTGAAACTCCACTCAACACATTCCATATGTGTTAAGTTGGAATTTCCATCTTTTAAAAAAGCAATAAATCACGCACAAAAACTTCATATTTGAAACATGAAACAAAATTGACTTTCATTTTACATACCCAAATTTGTTAAATGGAAGTCCACTTTGCAAAAATCATAAAAAATCAAAATACATTGGAATTCCATTTGACATACCAAAATTTGTCAAATGAGAGTTTCATTTTTCAAAAAGAAAAATAATTTGGATTCTCTTACCACCTTTGTTAAATAGAAACCCCCTTTTTAAAAAAAATCAAAACAAAACAAAACACACTTGGAATTTATTTAGCATACAAAAATTTGCTAAATGAAGATCCTCTTTTCAAAAAAAAAAAAAAATCAAAACACATTTGGATCTTTTATTTAGCATACCCAAATTTGCTAAGTAAAGATCCTCTTTCCAAAATCATAAAAAATAGAACACATTTGGATCCTTTATTTAGCATACCAAAATTTGCTAAGTAAGGATCCTCTTTTCAAAATCAAAATGACAAAAAATAAAAAATAAAAAAGTAAAAGTAAACACATTTGGACCTTTATTTAGCATACCCAAATTTGCTAAATAAAGATCCTCTTTTCAAAAAATCAAAACAAAACAAAAACATATTTGAATTCTTTATTTAGCATACCAAAATTTGCTAAGTGAAGATCCTCTTTCCAAAATCACAAAATTAAACACATTTGGATTTGCTATTTAGCATACCCAAATTTGCTAAGTAAGGACCCTCTTTTCAAAAAAAATCAAAATCTCAAAAATCAATCACATTTTGGATTTTCTATTTAGCATTCCCAAATTTGCTAAATAAAGATCCTATTTTCAAATCAAAAGAAAAAAAAATCAAACACACTTGAACTTTATTTAGTATACCCAAATTTTCTAAGTAAAGATCCTCTTTTCAAAAGTTAAACACATTTGGATCTTTTATTTAGCATACCCAAATTTGCTAAGTAAAGGTCCTCTTTTCAAAATCAAAAGCAAAGATTCGATTTGAACTTTATTTAGCATACACAAATTTGCTAAGTAAAGGTTCCATTTCTAAGTTCACACATAATTCACATCATAGGCAAACAAGTAAAAGAAGAAAATTATTTTCAAAACACATCACATAGGATACCCAAATTTGCTAAGTGAGTAAATTCCAAAATCACAAATAAAAAACAAAATCAGTTGACCCTTTATTTTAACATACACAAACTTGTGAAATAAAGGGTCCTCTAACATGAAAGTCAAACTCAAACATGAACCAATGGAAGCATAAAAAATCTCTTCAAAAATATTTGAACCCATTTTTCAACATACTCAAATTTGTTAGAAATGGATTCTAAACTCAAAAAAAGCTCCTATCAAATTCTAAACTCAAAATCTCTCTCCAAAATCGAAATGCCCCACTTAACATATTCAAATTGTTGAGTGTGGGTTCAAATTCTAAAGCAAATTAAAGCAGAAATCTGATTCGAGTTTATTTTCAAATTACAGAATTTTAACTCAGTTTTAGTCAGTTTCTCTTGAGTTTAGTTCAGTATAAATGGAAGCTCAGAAGTATGTCTTCCTTTTTCCTTTTGGGATGGATTTGACCTTAGATCGAGCCAGCCTCCCACACACTGACTTTGCTCACCTGATTCATTTTGGCCGAGGATTCGAAGGGGCTAAGATCACTTGCGAGGGGGCAGCCCTCATGACCGTTAGAAGGAGTGCGGTGACCGGGCAGAAACCAATCATCCATGTTGAGATGGCATCAGATTCAGAGTTTCCCTTACTGAAAAGGAAGGATGTGGCCATTCTCGTAGTAGTTATAGTTATAGCGCCAGTGCATTCAGTGATTCCCATTACTGCTTTAATACGGGCTAGCACCCACTCGTTGGATTCTTCTAAGGGGAAGGTCCCCCTATCTTCAGGGATAGTCTCCCCTCCCTATAAGGTAGGGTCTAGTTCTCGTGCTGCTCCTCCCAGCAGGACTCAGAGCCGCAACAGATGCCACAAGATCAAGCAGCATCATGTGCGCATAGCCAAGGAGTTGGAGGCAATTTCTCAGGTTGCAGTAGAGGAGTTACCCATGATAGTTTCTCTACTGATTACATAGAACAGGTTTCATCCTCTCTCCAGATCTGATGTGGGGGAAGTTGTTAAGAGGATCTCAGTGTCACCTCCACCTACAGTATTGTATGAGGCTCCTACTAGAGATAGAAGGAGGTCATATGCTAGTCTCATGTCAGTTCTGCGCCGAGTTGGCGGGGCTTACAAATAGCTAGAGTCTGGGGCCTAATTTAATTTATGATCGATCATCTCTCATAGTGTGGGAGAGCACATCAGACAGGAGAGGGCGAGAGAAGCCCATGTATCAGTGCATATTATTAGCAGGGAGAGGCAGAGGTATGCCAGGTAGTTAGCGGCCTCAGCCCTTATGGATTTCCCCAATCGGCACGCTACCCGTGCCAATTATTGTAATATCATTCTACTGACTGGTGCTACCCACCACAGGAGGGGAGTTATTGCATAGAGAGAGACGGTGGTGCCTCCACCACACTGCTTTACTCCATGCCCACCATCTCCAATACAGGTCCCATATTCCACAGTTCCATCAAAGGCCATGAAGGCAGCATCCGGGGAAAAAAGAGCCCCACTAGTGATCTAACCATGACCAAAAGATCTCATTTCATCTACCTTGTCGATTGAGGTGAGGCCGAGCTCTCCTGCTCTACCTCCTACTCTAGTTATGGTGAAGAGGGAATGACGACCTCGAAGCATAGTAGTCATTCCATCACCACCACCACCATAGTAGATCGTGGAGATAACAACAACAGAGGGACAATGAGACAGTACCATTATCCCTATGATGATAGATCCTCCTAGGAGTAGCAGTCCATCTAGATCTAGTGACAATCAGGAGCATGTATCCTCCAGTGAGCATAGCCCTCATAAGATTAGCACTCCAGTGTCAAGAGAGGTTAGATGTATTTTTGTTCATGATAATGATCCCGCCATTGGTCACCTGAGATCATTTGTGCCTGTGCAGTTAGATCGCTCCCTAGATGATATTGTAGCACAATATCTCATTGAGAAGAAGGAAATCCTAGGATATGCCTAGTCTGACCTAGAGGAAGAAAAGGTTAATTTTGATCCCAATGAAGATGATATATTGGAGGATTCAGTAGAGGTGCGTATGGTTGACACCAGAGGTTCCCTCCTTCAGGATCAACAGAGTATGGAAGGTGCTAAGGTCGAGCATGATGATACAACCTACTCAACCCAACACCTCCTTCAACAACTTAAATAAAAGGATGAACAAATTGATAAAATGGCAAAGAGGCTTGAAGATTTGCTAGCAGCAATTTTGGCACTTCAGAATCAAGCCCCAACAGTGCATCCTACTATTACAGAGACTAGTCAGCCTGAGTTGTTGCATGTTCTAGATCAAGCCAAGACTTTACTTCCAATAGAGCAAGGCAACACTATCTTGTATAGGAAGGTAGTGGATAGTACCTCCATACAAGAAAAAGGATATTAAACTCATGGTTGAGCAGCAAGTGAGAGAAGCATTGGTGCAAGCTCGAGGAAGATCATCGATTCTAAAGGGTAGACCCTACCCAGAGGAAGTCGATGTCATCCAATATCGAAAGGGTTTTGTGCCCCTTCTGTAGAAAGATTTGATGGCAGTGGGAACCCATGCCAGCATGTAGCGCACTTCAGGGCCAGCTGTTGCAATGCTAGTGACAGCGACGCATTACTATTCTGGCTCTTCATCAACAGTTTAGTATGCATAGCCTTTGATTGGTACGCTGAACTCTCCAACAATTCAGTGAAGACTTTTGCTAAGTTGGAGCAACTCTTCATCAGGAGGTTTGCTGGAGCTCAACAAAGGCTGACTGTGGGCAATCTTGTTGTAGCACAAAAAAACCCTGTTGAGTTGCTCATTGACTATATTCTTAGATGGCACAATTTGAGTATGAAATGTGAATCGCAGCTATCTGAACAACATGCTATTGAAATTCTACCAGTGAATATTCATAGCCCAGTCACCTTCATGCTCAAAGGTTTTACCATCAAGATATTTGAGAAGTTAATCAACAAGGCGGCTAGTCTACTAGGAGAGGCCAAACAGTTGCCTTTTTATGATCAATCAATAAAGCCAAAGTCGTAGGTGGTGTATGAAAAGAAGCTAGTAGCAATAATAGTAGTGGACAAGGGGAAGCAGCCAGCCAGAGAGCAGTACGAGAGACCTCATGCTCCACTGCTATCACTACCATCTCCTCTACCCTTGCTGAGCCATCCTAGGCGCCACGACCTCAGTGGCCTTGCCACCTCCTCCTCGACCATATTCACGTGACGGTACACATACACGTCCTAGGTAGCTACCATCCTCCTACTCTTTTGGATAAACTAAACAAACCTTATTCATTTAAGAGCGAGGTAGTCAGGAAAATCTTTAAGAATCTATTAAAAAAACCGAATTTTTAGCTACTCGAGCCAAGAAGGCCGAAGGAAGTGGGAAAAAGCAATGATCCTAACTTTTGCCCCTATCACCACATGCTAGGCCATGTTTTGGAAGATTGCTTCACATTCAAGGGTTGGCTTGAGCATAGCTACAAGATAGGCACAATAGTTATCCTAAAAAAATACTTAGTGAAACAACCATTTAGTTCTATTAGGGTAATCCTTTGGGATACATGCGATCCTCTCAAAACCAAAGAAAGTTGAGATATCTTCTTATCCCAAACCTCTAAAAAGATTATTTTAAAAATCAAGAAACTTTTCTTGCAGGTGCCTGAGGCAGCTCGAACCTCCAACATCAAGGAAGGTTTGCAAGTTGCCAAAGATAACTTAGGGAAAGTGGGAGCTCAGCAACAGTATTCCATACCAGCTCAAGATAGCCAAGTAGCACAACCACCAACTAAGTCCAGTCTCCAGTCCACCATTGCAACTACTACCTTAGCCAACACTTCTACTTTAGCTAGCTCTTCTTATAGTAGACATATTATATCGGCGGATAAGGCATCAAATCCCTCACCCCAAGTTTACTAGATTTCTACTATATACCTCCTTCAAATTCTAAGAAATCAAGGAATAAAATTAGTTTGAATTACATCTGTGTCACCTCTGATGGGTTGTCTAACTCTACTCTTTTAGAAAACTCTCTAAGTCTAAATAATTATAACAACTTCGATCTTCCCCTTTCTGATTCAGAGGTGGACTTTCCTTCTCTAAATAATATTGGTTCACCTCTTGAGATAGACTTGGAATCATCTAATTCTGAGGGTCTTATAGGAGAAGCTGTAGGTGAGCCTGATGAGCAGGTAGAATCTTCCACTAAACTGACACAAGAGATCACTGAAGTTAACCTCCGTAGTGGTTAAGTTCTACCTCCTAGGGTAGCACCTCAAGATAAGGGAAAATAAGTCAATGATACCGGTGAACAAGAAGCCCCTCCACAGGATGCTCCACCCATGGATGTGCTTGTGGAGGATCAACCCAAAGTGGATTACAATATCCTCGCTGACCTAAGAAAGTTGCCATCTAAGTTAAGCATATATGATGCTCTTATCTTATCTAAAGAGATGAGGGAATCATTAATCAAGACTCTTCTTGATTTAGAGATATGCTTAGCTTAGCTGACCGTTGTTAGAGAGGAGGCATATTATTCAAGAGAAGCCCAGGGAATCACCTTCACAGATGAAGACCTACTTCTAGGGGACATGGAGCACAACCGTCCCCTCTACATCATAGTGGATATGGGCAGACTTAGACTTTTCAAGGTTTTGGTTGATCAAGGTGCATCGGTGAACATTATGAGTCTAAAGACCCTTGCCTATTTGAAGATTGACATCTTTGCACTCCGAGGAGATCAGATGATGTTGAGAGATATGCTTAGCTTTAGGCTCCATAGTGTTACCTTTAGAAATAGGTGATTGGAAGACTGAAACCAAGTTTTACATAATTGATTCGAATACTTCATTCATTACTTTGCTTAGTAGGCCTTGGATACATCAGAACAAGATGATTCCATCCTCCCTCCATCAGTGCATCAAGTTTTGAAAGGATGGGATTGAATACTATGCCAAAGGAGATGAAAAGCCATTTTCAGTTAGAGAGGTTGAGATATATGAGGATGCGACCTACTATCTTCCTCAAAACACCTTTTATCATGAACTTGGTCAAAATTCAAAAGAAAAAGAAAAATAAAAAGAAGAAAAATAAAAAGAAAAGAAGAAAGAAAATACAAGTGAACGAGAAAGGGACATCAAGAAAGAAGTAGATCCGCATGTCACATTCTACCCACAGTTCGTTCCACCATACGGACATATGGGCAGGATGACTTGAGCTCCACCAAGCAAAGGTAGAGGCAGACACAGAGGCAGTTCCAGAGGATGACTTGTGTTAGTTCTAAGGAGACCAATTGTTGCCCGTCGAAAGATGGGAGGGAAGTTTGAACCCACTTGGGAAGACCCTTTTGTCATAGAAAAGGCTTACCAAAGAGGATCTTATCAGCTTATTGATTATAAGGGGGAACACCCGATGCTTCCAATTAATGAGCTCTATTTGAAGAAATACTAACCATAAAATCATGTTTGAAAATAATTCTATCATAAAAAATTTCATTCCAAATTCATCAAAATATTCTCTTCTTTTGAAGCATTATTTTCTTGCTTGCGAATCCGCCACAATGTGTTTAGGTTAGGTGTAAGAGAACTCAAGAGGCATCCTATCCTTCTTTCACAACACGAACATAAATTAAACATAATTCCTAAGCATTATTAGAATAGGTGTGAGAGAATCCAAGAGCCATCCTATTTCGACTAGCACAACTAAGTTAGGTGTAAGAGAACCCAAGCGACATTCTTTCTTGGTGGGAGTCACAATTGCCATTCGTGGCACCATTCCATCAAATTCCCCAGCGCTAGTAGAATAGGTGTGAGATAACCCAAGAGGCATCCTATTTCAACTAGCACAATTAAGTTAGGTGTAAGAGAATCCAAGCGACATCCTTTCTTGGTGCGAGTCACAATTTCCATTCATGGCACCATTTCATCAAATTTCCTAGTGCTACTAGAATAGGTGTGAAAGAACCCAAGAGACATCCTATTTTGACTAGCACAACTAAGTCAAGTGTAAGAGAACCCAAGCAGCATCCTTTCTTGGTGGGAGTCATAATTACTATTTGTGGCACCATTCCATCAAATTCCCCAATGCTAGTAGAATAGGTGTGAGAGAACCCAAGAGGCATCCTATTTTGAGTAGCACAACTAAGTTAGGTGTAAGAGAACCCAAGCAGCTTCCTTTGTTGGTGGGAGTCACAATTTCCATTCATGGCTTCATTCCATCAAATTTTCTAAGCGCTACTAGAATAGGTGTGAGAGAACCCAAGAGGCATCCTATTTCGACTATCACAACTAAGTTTGGTGTAAGAGAACCTAAGCGGCATCCTTTCTTGGTGGGAGTCACAATTGCCATTAATGGCACCATTTCATCAATTCCCTGACGTGTTTTAGGATAGGTGTAAGAGAAATTAATAGGCATCCTATTACCTTTAACACAAACATAAAAATAAATACATATTTTTTGTCTCAGGCTATTTTGATGTGGGAGCAAGCCCCCTGTGGCACTCATTTATTAGCTGCTTTAGGTCGGGTTGACACACTAACTCGCCAGTCTGTCACCCCAGTGGTCACTTGTCCGGTGGGTGTGAGTCCCCGCACTTTCTTCCTGACTTGACCATTGCAAACCAATGAGTGACTTGCTAGTTTGGTAGACCTCACTGCGCAGCTAGTAAGCTACCTCATGTTGACTCTGTTTAAGAGAATGTAAGTCTTCAAGCTTTCTTCTTGAACCAACCATCATGCACTGACTAGGTTGAGTATATTTGAGGATTAGGATAAGTCCCCCAGAGGCTCCTTTCCTCTTGACTACTTTTTGAGTTGATATAACTCCCTAGTGTCATTCGCTCAGTAGTCACCCTAGGTCGGATAGCACCCGTCGAACTGAAGACAGACTATCTTGACAATTAGTTCCATTGTAGGAGGATGTGAGTCCCCGATGCTTTATTCCTAGGCTGGCGGGCACCTTAGGTTAGTTGATGTTCGCTTTACTGACAGCGACTCACCTGGTGGATACACCACTCTTAGTAGATATGAGTCCTCGAGCTTTCTCCTTGAGTTGGACATTAAATACCTATATATATCTTCTCTAGGGTTTTGAATAAAGCCTTTAGTGACCCCTCTCCCTGTGGGCACTCTATTTGGATCACGTCCTTTATGACCCCATTTAGGCACTACCCGTATTACTTTTGGATTAGACAGTCCCTCTTTTCCTAGTAGCCACCCCTACGATTGAAGAATTTGTTTAGCGGATGCACAGATTCTTCCTTGGTTCAACAAATCTGAGATAGGACTAGGCTGATATAAGCTCCTTCTTAGTGTAATTCCTCGCAAGCCAACAGGATCCATGATAAATAAACCAAACAAACAATCAAATTAATTTGCTTGTGGATTAGGAATTCAAGCCCCCAGTGGCCCCTTTCCCAAGCAGACATCCTATCTTTAGGGCAGTGTCAGTAGAACTCTCTATAGAAATTGCCTGACTACTTTTGAGTAGAGATAAGTTCTCGGGTCGACACTCTCTTAGTAGTCACCCTTAGGTCGGGTTCAATCTATTTTTCTATAGACAGGTTGCCCCGATAGTCATTCTGCTTTGGAAGATGTAAGTTTACTATGCTTTCTTTTTAGCATGACTGTCGTAAACTTACAGGCAGCCCTAGGTCAAGTTAACATGTTACCTTGCTAATGTGTCACTCCAGTGGTCTCTTATTCAGAAAAGATGTGAGTCCCCATACTTTCTTCCCTCAATTAGTGGTTGCAAACCAGAAGGCACCCCTTTAGTTGGATAGTTTTCCCCTCGGCTAAGAAGCTACTCACTTTGGATTGGTAAATATGAGGTAGATCTAGGCACCATAGCTCGTGCTCAGTGCAGTTCATCGCAAACTGATGGGATCCATCAAATATAATTAAAAATGAAATTAACTTTGACTATCTTTGAGTTGATTTAAGTCCCCCAATGGCTTTCACTTAGTGGTCACCCCATTGATCTTTTGTAGTGGAAGATGTGAGTCCCCACGCATTCTTCCCTAAATTGGTCACTGCAAACCGAAAGACACCCATTTGGTTGGATAGTCCCACTATGTGGTTGGTAGACTACCCATTTGGATTGGTAAATTTGAGTTAGACCAAGGCTAACATGGCCCCTACTCAGTGCATTCCATTACAAATCGATGGGATCTATAAAAAATAACTAAAAATAAAATTAATTTTGACTATCTTTGAGCTAATTTAAGTCCCTCATTGACATTCACTCAATAGTCAGCCTAAGGTTGGGTTTGATTCATTGGGTCACCAACTAATCACCCCAGCAACTGATACCTACTTTGGAGGATATAATTCTACTATGCTTTCTTCCTAGTACAACTGCTGCACACTGAAAGACACCCCTTTGGTTGGATAGTCCAACTATGTAGTTAGTAGACCACCCATTTGGATTGGTAAATTTGAGCTAGACCATGGCGAACATGACCCCTACTCAGTGCGATCCATTGCAAACCAACAGGGCCCATCTAAAAATTCAAAATTTAAAAATAAAAAATAAATCTCTTCCAACCTCCCTAGTGGAGTCAAACAAATAAAACAAATTCAACCCTCCTCCCTAGGGGAGTCAAACTAAACAAACAAAATAAATCTAATCAACCTCCCTGGTGGAGTCAAACCAAATTAATCAAACAAGTCGAATCAATCCAGCTTCTCCTCAGTGAGATACAAATCTTTCCAGTTCCCCCAGTGGAACCAATTTAATCCAATTGAACTTGCTCCCCTAGTGGAGAGTTCACATTTTCATCCTTAGCAGATCCCAAATTCTAATCCCTTAGTGGATTTCACAACCTATTCTCGCCGGTGGATGACTTGAACTTGCTCCCTTAGTGGAGAGTTCACATTTTCATCCCCAGAGGAGCACCAAATCATAAATCAACAAATCAAAGCAATTCTCTCCCCAATGAGATGCAAATCAAATTAAACCTCTCATCCCCTATTGGATGGCTTGAACCTGCTTCCCTAGTGGAAGGTTCAAGTACTCATTCCCTAGTGGATTTCCCCTTCACTTTCTTATGTCTTAGGCATAAGTAGGTCACATTGCACTAAGCTCTTGATTCCTTCTACACCTCTAGTTTAGGAGTAGATCAATTCTATTAGTACTTGTGATCATTCAGCATTATTGATCATCTCGGCCAACAAGAATACGTGCGGTATGCCTTGTCAGTCACACCACACCTATTGGGCACCCTTTGTTGACCTCACTTTTGGAGTGAGCTTTCAACTTCTTCATCTTAGATATAGGACTCCTCTTAGACATTAAGAGTTTCTTAGTCTTAAGACACTTAAAATGATTAGGTGAACACTTAACCTAACCCTAGAGACTTAGAAGAGTTAGCCAAAGGAATAGGTTATGCCTTAGGGGTGTGAGGAGAACTTGCCTACCCTATAGCTTGAACCAAATCCTTACTTCCTTCTTTCAAATCAACTTCAAATTCAAACCAACTTCAAATTCAAATCAACTTTTAATTCAAATCAACTTCAAAATCAAATCTTAAATTCCAAATTTAAATCAAATCTTAAATAAATTTCAACTCAATTAATTTTCTCAAACTCAAATCAATTCTAAAAATCTAAATCATGAATCAATTCCAAATGATTGAAACCCATGATCAATTTCAAATCAAAAATCTCTCCTAAGCCATCTTGATATCATCTTATGAACTTAGCTCAAATCAAAGTAAAATCACTCCAAATTCAAAAGATTTTCTCATAACCCATTTACATTCTCATTTATATTCACAAATATAAATGAAATATAAATTCAAATAACAAAAACCAATTTAAAACTCAAATCCAAATCTAACCAAAATCCAACCTAAGCTTTTTCAAGTCAAATTCTTGAACTTAACCAAATCATTCTCAAACCAATCCAAACCTTTGGATTTTCTCTTTAAATAATCAATCCTTCAATCATAAATTCAAATATAAACACAAACTTCAATCATCAAACCAAAATCAAACTAACCCAAATCAACCCATGTTCATCCTTTGAACTTGAAATTATCAAGTGAATCAAAACCTATTTTGACTCCAAATCACTTGCAATTGGATTTATATTTCAATCATAAGTCCATATGTGAGTTCAACCAAACTTGAATCAAGCCTTGATCAAGCCAATTGACCCATTTAGGCTCACTTGACCCAAAATGACCTAAAACACCCTTTTGAGCCAAATTCTAATCCATCCAAAATTGGATTGAACTAAGTCCATCTAAGCCTCACATTGTCAGCAACAATCATCCTTGGATGATCAATCACTCAAATTGGGTCAAATCAAGATAAACCTAGCCTTTGACCAAGTCAACACTTGACTCAAATGAAACTCAAACTAGCCAAAATCTACCACATGACAAATTGATTGAAACCTTTGATCTAAACCAATCCAACATCAATGATTAAACATGATCAAGCCATCAATTGAGCCAAATCTAGCCAAATTGGCCACTTGACCCAACTTGACCCAACTTGACCTAAAAAGTCAAAATAGATCAAATCTTGATCTAAGCTAAATTGATTGCAACTAATGGGACAAATTCATTCCAAATCACTTGTTGAACTTGACCAAAGGTCCAATTGGCCAACTAGACTCAACCTAGCCCAATTGACCATGAACCTAACTTGACCTAAAAGGTCAAATAAACTTGAAATCAAACCAAACCAAACCAAAATTAATTGAAACAAAAGCTTGCAATACATTTCATATGTTCAACCAAACCTAAACTAACTCATGACCTAACCCAATTGGGTTAAATGGGTCAAATTGGTCAACTTGACCCATTTGACCTAAGTGAACTCAAATGAAGCAAAACCAAATATAAACCAAATTGAACCAAAACAATGATACCAAAACACTTCAAATGGTCATATGAACTTAACCTAACCCGTAGTTTGACCCAATTTGACCAAAAAGGTACTTTTGAAAGATGATTTTGATTTTGATTTTGAAAGGAACCTCCATGTAACAATCATGGGGATTGTTAGATGAGATTTGTTTATGAGTTTTGTGCTTTTTGAAAGTTTCTTATGAATCTTGTGCAAGATCTTTTGTTATGTGAATTTTGAAAATTGCTTTTGGAAAGTGGTATTTTTGCAAAAGGGTTTATTTTCTTAAATATAAGATGAACCTTGCCTCACCAGACTAGTGGCGAGGAGGTTCAAATTTTTTGTCATCTCCTTTCATTAGTTAATTTTATGTTTCACCTATTAAGTGACCCAATAGGGGATTCAAGACCTATAAGGAGTGAGGTCCTAAAACCTAGAGAATGCTAGCTAGCTTCGCTTAAGAATGAAATAAGCTAAGTGTTAATAGAAGGAAAGATAGTCCTTATATGAAATATGAGTCCACTATCGATGCTTGGAGACAATGATTGTCTACTAGAGATGGAGAGAGGAATCATCCCCAGCGAAGTTGCTAGAATAATCTGTGGTGTTTATTTTCAATTTATGTGTATGGGGGGCACCACATAGATCTAATGGTGTACTTATTGAGGTGATCATGTACGACATCAAGGAATGGTACACTATCTCGAAAGATAGAAATCACCACCCTACAATAGACCTAATCACCTAATAAGGACTCATAAGACATGATGAGTCTTCGAATATACTAGAGATTTTTCTCCTACTTTATATGGATAAATAAAGTAGGGTTTTTTTAAATTTAGTTCTTAAGTTCCCTATGGGGGCAAATCCCATATAGTTAATTACATCCTAAGAAAAATGAATTCCTTAAGAATTCTCTCGATTAAGGTAGGTAATTATTATCTCCGAAGATTACAAAGATAGGACTATCAAAGGATTGATTATGTTTGGAAAATCAATCAAAATTGGTCAAAAAGGAGAGAGACTTATTATCGAAGCCAAAGGGAGATGAGGAGAGAATGCTCATGATACTAGGAAACCTAGTAAGCATTTCAGTTTATCCTATGGTTGAGCTTTATATGTTTGAAATTGAATACAATTATATATTTAAGTTAAAATTTTATTAGAAAATTAGGACTTTTAATCCTACAATACAATGCTATGAAAATGCCTAAGAGGTGAGGATTTATGCTTGTAGTCCAAGGGGAAACAACAACCTCAAGTCCTAAATCTAGGGGGCTAAAGCCAAAGTATGTCCTAAATCTAAGCGAAGATGGGTATATGGTTTATCTCCATAAGAGAAAGTAAACCACCTGACTGCTAGACTTATAACTACCTAGAGTGGTAGCCAGCTAACTCCACCCATGCTAAAACCATGTGGTCAAGTCATATGTTTAGCAAGATGGTTAGGTTACTATTATTAGAAGGAAACTAAAGTCCTTAAATCCACTCCCTAAGAGACTTTGAGCATGATTGGTATGAATAATGACTTAATTTAACGCAAATCTTATCAATTTTTATTTAATTTTGTACTCTTTATTTTGACAAAGGCTATATGATTTTTATATGTCTAAATGCATGATGAAATAAGGTTATTAGCTAAATCAGAAGGAAAGTGGTGTTTTCCACCATAGAGGAGACCCTCAAAGGTCAAGTCTTCCCCTATCGTGTAAGGATGGAAATCCTCTCTTAGCAAAAGCAATTTAAGATGACATACATGATATTAAGCATGCAACATCTAGCTTAGGGGTTGCTAAAATCTTATAATTATTTTGATTTAATGCCTAGGCTTTATGTGAGGTTATGAGTTATTTATAAAATTTAGTTGTGAGTTGTAGAAAATTTATTTTGAAAATTATGTAGAAAATTTGTTTTTCCCTAAGAGCCTAATCAGATCTAAGCCACACATTAAATCACCATATATGAAGAAACTAGAAAAGACATGTCATTTCTATCATGCAATTATAAATAAAACATTAAACATTTTATAAACCTAAAGCAAAAGAATAATAGGTCGGTGTGGTAAGGCATCACGGGGGCATCCCAGGATAAAGCCTTCTAGCCACCGCTTATTCTAATCCCCTATAACATTAATCCTAGTTCCTAATGCACAATTACATTAAAAATGGGAAAAATAAATATAACTACACCTACAAAATAAGTGTTAGCTAAACACACCATACAATCCAAGCGATTATATGTATAATTTAGACTAAGCACCCTGCACATGGGTAACCAAGTTCACCTGTCCTAACTTAGATTATGCTTAGGGGTTAAGCAACCTATAGAAGAGAGCATTTATATTTATTTTTTTAAGTGCCCCTTAAGCACAATCTCTTATATAAAATAATATTAGGCTAATCACGACCTAACATCTAGTATATGAAGCATACACCCTAACATCTAGTCTACAACAGTACATCATAAAACCCAACATACATCAAACCAGCACCTTCCTAACATAAGGCTAAAGGTGGTAACTTAATTCTAAGCTGTGTATATTAAGGCTTGTGTGGTATGCCTTAACTAGGCTTTATTATAATTTTCTATGTAAGAAAGGGTTTAATTTGAAGGATAGTTTCACTTTAAGTGGCTTAATTGATTTGTGAGTTTTACTTAATATTTTCTTTTGTTTCACTTGATTTACACTTAACAACTAAGTGTTATAAAGAGAAGAAAAGAGAGGATCACTCTCTTTTATCCCTACTTTAAGCCACATCTAAAGCATATTAATTAATCAATTCTCTTTAATGAATGGTTTATTACATAATTTAATTAATCCTATGCTTAGGTCACTTTAAATAATTTCATTCAATAAGAAAGGCATCTTTAGATTAATTGGAGTTAATTATTTCCACACAACACATGTTTATTCATTTTTCCCATCATATATAACATGCATATGATTAAGTCCTAAACATATCTATATATACAATATATTTTTGGTACATTTAAATGTAGGATGTATGAATGATTTTCATAGAAAAAGTGGATTCTCATTCATAGATAAATACACATTAAAATGTAGCAAAGTTCTAAGCAAGTCCTACGCCATTGTTTTGCACCGCGGGAGTGAGGTAGGAACCTCCTTGGGGCTACTTAAAGTCATGCATCCCCAAAATGTCTAGACTAATATACCTGCTATTCTTAAATACATATGGTGTATAAGCAACTATATGAATAGAAAACCATGCAAAAGTAGAATTTAATTTAATTTTTCTATTTGTGTGAATGAATTAAAGCTTTATCCAAATTCTAATGTCAAAATGCATAAGAATGAAATCAAATGGGTATGTCGTCATTATTTTGCACCAGAGGAGTGAGGTAAGAACCTCCTTGGGGCTACTTAATGTTGTGCATCCTCGGAATGTCTAGCCTAATATAACCACTAATATTCGTACTTATGGAAATCAACATATGAAAGAAAGAAAGGAACTTCACTTCATACACTAAGCTTATATTTACATGCACCTCATATGTATGTATAGTTTATGTCACAACATGTATTATTATTCATTAATATACTTTTGAAAATACATTTGAGATCTAATAGTGATAATAGCCACACATATTTTTAATTAAGTCAACATGTGCAAATTTGACATAAAGGAAATCATTTATTTTTAATTGATTTTTGAAAGAAATGAATGCATGAACCAAGTGGCATGCAATATTTTAATATGATTAGAAAGAAATAAAGAAACACAAGAAAGTAATTTCATTCAAGCCAACTAATTCCTAAGGATAATCACAATAAATAAGCTTATTTAAAATAAACCAAAGTTTCTTAAAGTCACTTTTTTTATTTCATGTTTATTTTGGTTTTGGCTATTTGAGTATGGATTTCATTTATATTTGTGAATATAAATGAAGGAATAATTGATTTATAAAGGAATCAATCCAGTTTGGAATAATTTAGGTGGAGATTTGGCTAAGCTTATGAGAGTGGGTCATAAGGCTTAAGGAGGATTTTAGATTTTAGATTTGACCTTGGGATTGAATTATGAGTCTTGGAAATTTGGTTTGGATTTGGTATGAATTTGAGGTTTGGTTTAAGGAAGAAAGCATGGATTAGGTTTAGGCTATAGGGTAGGTAAGTCTTCCTAATTCTCTAAGGCATAACCTATTCCTATGGCAAACCCTTCCAAGTCTCTAGACTTAGGTTAAGTGTTCACCTAATCACTAGAAGTGTCTTAAGACTAAGGAGCTCTTAGTGTCTACAAGAGTCCTAGATCTATGATGAGGAAGTTGAGAACTCACTCCAAAAGTGAGGTCAATAGTCGCACCCGATCACCTCAATAAGTACACCCTCAGATCTGCGTCGTGTCCCTCATACATATAAATTGAAAAGAAACACCACAGATTTTTCTGGCGACTCCACTGGGGAGAGCTCCTCTCTTCATCTCTGGTAGATAATTATTGTCTCTAAGTATAGATAGTGGACTTGTATTTCATATGAGTCCAAGACTATCTTTCCTTCCATTGGCACTTAGCTTATTTCATTCTTAAGCAAAGCTAGCCAACATCCTCTAGGTTTTAGGACCTCACTCCTTGTAGGTCTTGAAATCTCTATTGGGTGCCCTAATAAGTGAAAGATAAAATTAACTAATAAAAGGAGATGACTAAAATTTAAAACCTCTTTACTACTAGCTTGGTGATGCAAGGTTCATCTTATATTTAAGAAAATAAACAATTTTGCAAAATACCACTTTCTAAAGCACTTTTTTAAAATTCACATAATAAAAGATTTTGTACAAAATTCACAAGAAATTTTTAAAATCAAAATTTTCAAAATTTCCAAAAAAAGCACAAAACACATATTACCAAAACCCCATTTAAAAATTCATATAATTATTACTTGGAGGTTCTTTTCAAAATCAAAATAAAAAACTTTTAAAATCTCTCTTTCAAAAGCACATTTTTGAAAATAACCACCTCCATTCATCATACTCAAATTTGTTGAATGGAGATTCTATTTTCAAATAAAATTATAGCATAAAATCGAAACTCCACTTAACATATTTCACATATGCTAGAGTTTAAGTTTCTCTCTTTCAAAAAGCAAGAAATCACACACATGAAATCAAGACAAATTTTGGACTCCATTTGACATACCCAAATTTGTCAAATGAGAACTCCCATTTCCAAAAGTCACAAAAAATAAATTGAACTCTATTTAACATACCCAAATTTGTTAAATAGATTTTTCCTCTTTCAAAAGAAAAAAAATCATAAATACACTTGACTCCTACTTAACATACCAAATTTGTTAAGTAAGAGTCTCATTTTCAAAATCCATAACACATTTGACTCCCACTTAACATACTAAATTTGTTAAGTGAGAGTCTCATTTTTAAAAACAAATTAAAACACATTTGACTCCTACTTAACATATCAAATTTGTTAAGTAAGAGTCTCATTTTCAAAAATCATAACACATTTGACTCCCACTTAACATACCAAATTTTTTAAGTGAGAGTTTCATTTCTAAAACACAAATCATATCACACTTAACTCTTACTTTAACATACCAAATTTGTTAAGCAAGAGTCTCATTTGACTCTCACTTAACATACAAAATTTGTTAAGTGAGAGTCTCATTTTCAAAACACAAATCATATCATACTTAACTCTTACTTAAGATACCAAATTTGTTAAGTAAGAGTCTCATTTTCAAAAATCATAACACATTTGACTCCTACTTAACATACCAAATTTGTTAAGTGAGAGTCTCATTTTCAAACAAATATCTCAAACATTTGGCCTCTACTTAACATACCAAATTTGTTAAGTAAGAAACCCCACTTTCAAATCAAATCAACATATATCACACATAACCAATCATCACAAGCAAAGATGTTTCACAAAATTTTTAAAATATATAATCAAAACCTCTTCTTAGCATACATAAATTTGCTAAGTAAAGATTTTTCAAATCAAAATTTTCAAACAAGACATATGATGCAAATATCTTCAAAGGTCTCTCCAAATATTTGAACGCTGTCTAACCTACTTAAATTTGGTGAAGTATGGGTTCTAAATCAAAATCATATGGCAAAGTCTCTCCTCCAAATATAAAAAATCTCTCCAAAATTCAATGAACCCCACTTAGCTTACCTAAATTTGTTAAGTGTGGGTTCAAATTCCAAATTAAGTATAGAAGTCAATGATTGAAGGAAAACATTAAGGCAAGGGTCTTACTTAATTATGTTTCAACAAATGCAATGACTTCAATGCAATCAGTCTTTTCAGCCCCTAGTTAGTGCAATGACCATGGCTTCTAGCAAGTTCATCTTCTCTTTCCCTTCTAGTGTAGATTTGGCCTTGGATCAGGCCAATCTTACCACGAATAATGCCGCACACCTGATCTACTTTGGTCATGGCTTTGAGAGGGTCTAGATTACTTGTGAGAGGATAACCCTCACAAATGTTAGAAGAGAGGAGGTGGCGAGAAAAATGCCACTCATCTTATTGGATATCCCATCTGATTTTGAGTTTTCCTCATTGAAGAGGAAGGCCAGAGTGGTTCCCACTCCCGTTGATGTCGGTCGATGCCTATTTGATGCCCATTGGGTTGCCCTGCCATAGCTCCAGTGAGAACTGCTGCCTCCTCTTTAGTTACCCCAAAGGGGAAGGCTATCTTAGTCTCAGAGATAGTCTCCCCCACCTTTGAGGTAGGTTCCACCTCCTGCTCTGCTTTGTTCACTCACACCCAACATTGCAACAAAAATTGAAAGATTAAGCGGGATCATGAGCGAGCAGCCAGAGAGCTTGACGTTGCTTCTCATATAGCTGAGGAGGATTCTTCCCATGAGACCTCTCCACTTTGAGTGGTAGTAGGTTCCACCCCCTTCTTAGCCTTAGATAGTGAGGAAGACTACCAAAGTATTGCTGCATCTCCTCCTCCACCAGCATAATATGAGACACTGACTAGGGAGCATAGGATGCCCTACACCAGACTTAGGACTGTTCTACACCAGGTCGATATAGTTTGCAGATGCTCAGAGTCCGGTACCTTGTTTGGCTTATGATCCATGATCCTTAGGAGTGTTAGGGGTCAGATCCAGAGAGAGAGAGAGAGAGAGCCATGGTGGCTCGAGTATTTGTCCAGGTGGGCAAGAGAGAGACGGAGGTATGCCAATCAGTCGATAGCCATTGCCTTGATGAATTTCTCTAATCATCGCCCTGTCAAGGCTGATTATTCAGACATTATTATTCTTACTGGCACAGTCCTCCATAGAAGGAGATCTCCAATTGAGGGGTAGTCGATACTGCCATCACACTTCTCCCCTCGGTGTCCACCATCACCGGTTTAGCTTACAGCATCTACCACTCCTGCCAAGATTCAGAAGCCACCATCTAGGGAGAGACCATCCCCAATGGTGATCCAGCTACGACCCAAGGATCCTGCTCCATCAATTCTACCTGTTGAGGTGAGATTGAGCTCCCCTGCTCAACCCTCTACCTCAGCTGTGGTTAAGAAGGAATGGTGACCTAAGAGCGTCGTCGTTGCACCACCTCCATAGCAGACATAGATAGTGAGGGGAGTGGACATAGACATAGTCCCCATGACAGTTGATCCTCCCAGTGAGGAAGTCTTGATAGTAGGTAGTGTCCGTTGCATAGAGGCAGAGGAGCATAGTCCTATGATTAACAATCAGCGAGTATTCATACCAGTCCAGCCAGACATAGTAGATCAATCGATAGATGACATATTAGCGGACTACTTTACTAAGAAAAGGAGAATTCTCGAGAGTGACCACTCAGATCATGAGTAGGATAGAGTCAGCTTTGATCCTGATGAGGATGACAAGTTGGATGACATAGCTGAAGTCCACATGGTTGATACACGGGGATCCTTACAGTAGGATCAGCTTAGCCAGGAAGGTGACATTTCTCACTCAACTCAGAACCTCCTCCACCAGCTCACACAAAGGGATGATCACATTGAGAAGATGGGGAAGAAAATTGAGGAGTTGATGGTAGTGGTTTCAACATTGCAGAACTCAACCTCAGTACCACAACCTTCTCCTATGATAGTCGAAGAATTGGAACATACCTTAGAGCATCCTAAGTGCACTCTCACAGAGGATGATGCTGGTAACTTGCATAGGAAGGTTATAGAGAGCACCTCCAAGCATGAGAAGGACATTAAAAACATAGCAGAGTAGCAGGTGACGGAAGCGATGGTGCAAGCCCTAGGGAACTCATCTATTCTAAAGGGTAGACCATTCCCAAAAGAATTAAATGTAGTTCAATACCCCAAGGGTTTTGTGCCACCTTCCTTGAAGATCTTTGATGGCAGTGGGAACCTGCGTCAACATATTGCACATTTCAGAGCCAGTTGCTACAACACCGGTGGCAGTGATGCACTTTTATTTTGACTTTTCATCAATAGCCTAGTTGGGGTTGCATTTGATTGGTATGTCGAACTGCCTAAAGGTTCAGTGGGGACTTTTGCTGAGTTGAAGCACCTCTTCATCAAGAGATTTGTTGGAGCTCATCAAAGAGTGACTGTAGGCGACCTTATTGTAATGAAACAAGTTCCCAATGAGTTCCTTATTTATTATATTCTTAGGTGGTGCAACCTGAGCATGAAATGTGAGCCACAGCTATCCGAACAACATGCCATTGATATTCTTCTCAAGAATATTCATGGTCCAGTCACCTTCATGCTTAAGGGCTTTACCATTCAAACATTTGAGAAACTAATCAACAAGGTGGCTAACCTGCAAGAGGAATCCAAACAGATACCCTTTCCCGACCAATCAACTCAGCCTAAGCCGCATAATGTATTCAAGAAACACTCAGGGATAGTTGTGCTAGTGGATAGAAGGAAGCAGCCAGCCAGAGTCCAGTATGAGAGACCCCAAGCTCAGCAACCTCCTTTGCCACCTCCTCTGCCCCCACCTCAGCCATCATATCAGCCACCACAATGGCCATTACCACCACATCAGTAGTCTATCCAACAACGGTACTCCTACCCACATCCAGGTAGCTATTACCCTTCTACTCTTGGTGATAGTTTGAATAAGCCATATTCATTCAAGAGGGAGGTATTTAGGAAGATCTTTAGAAATCTTCTAAAGAAACCTGACTTTTAGTTACCAGAGCCCAAGAGGCTAGAGAAAGTGGACAAGAGTAATGACCCTAACTATTGCCACCTACCACCGCATGGTTAGTCATGTTTTAGAGGATTGTATTACTTTTAAGAACTGGTTTGAGCGTAGCTACAAGTCAGGTGTTGTAGTTATCCCCAATGAATACTTACTAGAACAATCATCCAATTCTATTAGGATAATTCTTGGGAAAACTTGCAATCCTCTTAAGAAAAAGAAGATTGGGATATTGCCTTATCTCGAATATCTGAAAAAGTAGTTTCTAAAATTAAGAAACTCTCTTTACAGGTGCTTCAGGTAGCTCAAACCTTCAACATCAAGGAAGGTTTGCAAGTTACCAAAGATAACTGGAAGAAGGTGATAGCCCAGCAGCAGTAGTAGCAGTCCACTTTACTTACCCGGGATTGTTCAGTAGCATAACCACCGTCCGAGTTTAGCACTCCATCCATAGTTGCAACTAGTACTTCTTCTTCCACTAGATCCTCTTCTACCAATAGGAGCATTGTATCAGTGGACAAGGGCATTAAATCCCTTTCCCTGCTTACTTTGTTGGATTTCTATCATGTACCTCCACCTAAAAAGAAATCAATGAAGAAAGCTTTCACGTACATCTTGTCCACTTCTGATACTTTAGATTTTATTCCTCTTGAAAACTCTCCAAGTCTAGAAAATAATAATGATAGCTCTAGTCATTCCGTTCCACTCTCTTCTGATTCAGAATCAGACTTTCCCTTTCTGAATCAATCGGGTTCACCTCTTGACATTGACTTGGAGTCAATTGACTCTGAGGATCCCATAGGATAAGCTATAGGTATACCTGATGAGAAGGTAGAACTTTCCACAAGTTCATCATTCCAAGAAGTCACTGAAGTCAACCTGCGTTGTGGCAAAGTTCTACCTCCTAGGGTAGCACCTCAAGATAAGGGTAAACAAGTCATTGGTTCCAGGAGTAGATAACCCCTCCACAGGATGCTCCACCTATGGATATGCTTATGGAGGACCAAGTCATAGTTGATTACAATATCCTAGCACATCTTAAAAAGTTGCTAACTAAGTTAAGTATATATGACACCCTTGTCTTATCCAAAGAGATGAGAGAATCTCTAGTCAAGGCTCTTCTTGGCTACTGAAGAGGAGGCACACAGCTCAAAGGACATTTTAGGAGTTACATTTAGTGATGAAGACTTGCTTCTAGGAACGACCAAGCACAACCTCCCTCTTTACATTACAATGGATGTTGGTAGATACTGGTTATCAAGAGTTATGGTTGACCATGGTGTATCAGTCAACATTATGAGTTTAAGAACCCTTTCCTACTTGAGGATTAACATCTCCAAACTCCAAAAAGAGAGGATGATGTTGAGAGGATTTGATGAACAAGGCGAGAGGGCTTTAGGCTCCATAGTGTTTCCACTAGAGATAGATGATTGGAAGATTGAACCCAAGTTTCATATCATATACTCGGATACATCTTTTAATGCTTTTCTTGGGAGACCGTGGATATATGAGAACAACACAGTTCAATCCTCTCTACATTAGTATATGAATTTCATGAGAGGTGGAATTGAGTACTGCATCAAACGAGATCTCAAACCATTCACAGTTCATGAGGTCAGTATATATAAGGACACAGCCTATTTTCTTCTCCAAAACCAACAAGTCCATTCTCGCAAATCTAGTTAAGATCCCCATGAGGGACAAAAAGAAAGAAAATAAAAGAAAAAGAATTAGAAAAAGAAAAGAAAAAAGAGAAAGAAAAAGAAAATTAAAGAGAGCGAGACATGAACTCAAGATATAGAGCATGACATTATATTTCACCCACAGTTCGTTATTCCATTCGAACATATGGGTAGGATGACCTGACCTTTACCAGGCAGAGGTAGAGGATGGTTCAGATGCAACCCCCAAGATACAAAACCTCCCTATTGGCCACCCAATATGAGGTATGTCCTAGCCACCAAAAGTACACCTACTATCCACAGAGACTTAGAATCTAGTTCAGAGAATGAGTCTTATGAGGTTAGCATAGCAGCCAACTCTTCTCAACAGTAGATCCCTTTCAAAGTGATGTTGGAGCATGATAGTGATGAAGACTAGGCTCCAAAGCAAAGTATAAATATATCAGTTGGGAACCTTAGCTCAGTTGGGAACCTTAGCTCTAACCCCACTTTCTTCCCTGAAAGTTGAGGGTCTGGTAGTTAGGAAACCCCTAAGTCATCCACAAATGGGAAAACTCAGAGATTCTTTTTTGGGAGCATCATCCTCAAGTCAAGAAGCTGATGTAGAACTTGAGGATAATTCATATAATGATTTAATACAATTGCCTTTTGATTGGTATTCGCCTTGTGCTATTAATTTAACAAAGAAGGGATTAATCTCACATTCTTGGTCTAAATATAGGTTAGACTACTTTGAAAGGTTATGAGACAACCAAAGCAGACATCCTCAATCAAGGCCAGGACTAAGATTCGGTACAGTGGGTCCAGTCGATGATGATAATCATTGCCTAGTCATCAACAATTATTTAGAATCTGATAGGTTATTGTCAAATCATGCTAACTCATATGAGGAGGTGTGTTTAGAAACTTCAAATGATCCAAAAGACCTTGAAGTCAAGGATGCACTGCTAGAGTTCGAAGAGGAGATCAGATCAACCATCGACGAGCTCAAAGAAATAAACTTTAGAACGGTTGACCTCATTTTTAGAATGAGTTCTCAACCCCTCCATCTTAGACATGAGACTCCTCTTAGAAATTAATAGTTCCTTAGTCTTAAGACACTTCTAGTGATTAAGTGAACACTTAACCTAATCCTAGAGACTTAGAAGAGTTAGCCATAGGAATATGTCATGCGTTAGGGGTGTTAGGAAAATTTGCCTACCCTATTGCTTGAACCAAATCCTCACTTTCTTCTTTCAAGTCAAACTCCAAATTCAAAGTCAAACCCAAAATTCATATCAACTTCAACTCCAAAATCAAACCTTGAATCAATTCCAATGGATTTTCTCAAATTATGAATCAATTCCAAATGATTGAAACCCATGATTGAATTCCAAGTTCAGAAATATTTTTGAAGTCACCTTGATTCCAAATCAAATCAAATTCAAGAACTTTTCTCATAACCCATTTATATTCATAAATATAAATGAAATATAAATTCAAATAACCAAAACTAAATCCAAATTCAACCAAAATCCAACCTAAGTCTTTCAAGTCAAATTCTTGAACTTAGCCAAATCAAACTCAAATCAAGCCAAACCCTTGATTTTTCTTCATGATTCAATCAATCCTTCAATCATGAATCCAAATATAAACATAAACTTCAATCACCAAACCAAAACTAAATTCAAAATTCAAATCCAAATCTAATCAAAATCCAACCTAAGTCTTTCAAGTCAAATTCTTGAACTTAGCCAAATCAAACTCAAATCAAGCCAAACCCTTGATTTTTCTTCATAATTCAATCAATCCTTCAATCATGAATCCAAATATAAACATAAACTTCAATCACCAAACCAAAAATAAATCCAAAACTAAAATCCAAATTCAACCAAAATCCAACCTAAGCCTTTCAAGTCAAATTCTTGAACTTGGCCAAATCAAACTCAAATCAAGCCAAACCCCTTGATTTTTCTCCATGATTCCAATAATCCTTCAATCATGAATCCAAATATAAACATAAACTTCAATCATCAAACCAAAACTAAATCCATAAACTAAACCCAAGTCAAACTCATGTTCATCTTTTGAACTTGAAATTTTCTAATAAATCAAAACACATTTGACTCCAAATCACTTGCAAATGGATTTATATTTCAATCATAAGTCCATTTGTGAGTTCAACCAAACTTGATTCAAGCCTTGATCAAGTCAATTGACCAGGCTGACCTAAATTGACCTAAAGTACCCCTTTTGAGCTAAATTCTAATCCTACCCAAATTGGATTGAACTAAGCCCACCTAAACCTCACATTATGAGCAACAATCATCATGAGATGATCAATCATTCAAATTGGGTCAAACCAAGTCAAACCTAAGGGTTGACCAAGTCAACACTTAGCTAAAACCAAATTTAAACTAGCCAAAATCTACCATAGGCCAAATTGATTGAAACCATTGATCAAAACCAATTCATGATCAATGTTTGAACTTGATCAAGTCATCATTTGAGCCTAATCTAGCCCAATTGACCACTTGACCCAAGTTGACCCAACTTGAGCGAAAAAGTCAAAATATGTCAAAACTTGATCTAAACTAAATTGATTGCAACTAATGAGTCAAATTCATTCTAAACCACTTGTTGAACTTGACCAAAGCCTTAATTGGTCAACTAGACCCAACCTAGCCCAATTGACCATGAACCCAACTTGAACTAAAAGGTCATATTGAGAAAAAAATCAACTCAAACCAAAATTGATTGAAACCAAAGCTACCAAAACATTTCAAATGACCAACCAACCCATGACCTAACCCAATTAGGTCAAATGGGTCAAATTGGTCAACTTGACCCATTTGACCTAAATGAAATCAAATGAACTAAAATCAAACATAAACCAAACTGTACCAAACCAATAATGCCAACACATTTTAAATAGTCATATGAACTTGACCCAACCCTTGGTTTGACCCAATTTGACTATTTGGTCAACTTGACCCAAGTTGATCTATTTTGACATAAATGGGTCAACATGAGCCAAATGACATCAAATCAACTCCAAATTCTTTGAAATTTGGACCAACCCAATTTCAAACTATTCTAAATTTTCCTAAAGTAAAATTAAATCCAAATGACCATTTTACCCCTAAGTCATGGGGTAACCTATGGTCAATTCCACTTGGAATTTTGTCATATCCTTTCCATGGCCACTTGGCGCCCTCTTAGTGGACCAAGTGGACACTAGTGGGTGTGGTGCACATGATGAAATGGGTTTGGGTCTGCCAAACCCAACCCAATGGCCAAACCAACCACCCACTTGGAAATGAGCACATGGATCACCTCCATACTATCATTCTCCACATGTGCCACTTATCCACCACCTTCTTCAGCCAAAATTGAACCATGTGCCACCTCAAACGGCCAAACTAACCCACTCAATGTGGTCAATTTGATCAAAATGGCATCTACACTCTCGATCGTCTGATCCTTCAAGGGGGAGATATACTCCCCCTAATTTCATTTGATTTTCACTCACACACACTCGATTGAAGCTAAGGAACTCAGAGCAAGCATCCTCGAGCTTCTCCAAGGTTCCCAAGGCTCACTTAATTTCTCCATTTTTCGATTTTCCTTAAGCCAAAAATAGGGGAGCTCAAGGCAAAATCTATCTCACTCAATACTCAATTTCAGCTCAATTCCTCCTTCAAGCACCTTGAGGGAACCCAATCGAGCTCACCCAAGTCTTTATCCAAGTTCTCAAGGCACGAGAGAGGGGAGTTTGATCAAGGCCGTAAGCAATTGAAGCCCACTTTGGTCCATAGGAAGATCCACTCAACTTTAAGCCCTCAAATCTTCAATAGAGCTTCATTTCCACTAGACGAAGCTACCTCGACGGTTGGGAGCATCGGCGATAGCCTCTGACGAGGTATGCCTTCAAACTAAGCCTAGAATAGGAAGTGTTTGGTCCTTTGTGAAATAAAGTTTCACCCCATTACAAAATTGATCGTGAGATCTCTTGCTCCTTGCATGATGATGGTGTTGGTTAAGTTTGAGCTCAATTCGAGCTCAATCGAGCTCGGATCTAGCCCTAGGGAGTGGATGGATGCCCTCTCCCACACGCGAGCTCAGTGACGGATCATGGACCATCCATCCATGCATTTTTGATGGATGGTCCTGATTAATCTACACAGGATCCATGGATTTATCCTTTAAGAACTGCGGGCTTAACCCTAACTGCCGGATCTTTGATCTGATGGTCGAGGAGAATGTACATAGCACCGCCGACTGAGACGGCATTGGATGTGCTACTTAAATAGTGAATGTTGTCACGCCACATGAAAAGCGTGCGCTGCGTCAGTGGTCCACGTGGCGCCGACAAGATTAACTATATAATTAGGCTATTTAATTAAATTCTAATCACAGAATCTTCAAATATTCATAACTAAATGTAGAAAAGTCAAAAAAATATAAAATAAAATGCGTTATGAAGATAATTCAAAGGGGAATAATCTAAAATTAGGATTGATTGATTTTAAACAATAAACTTTGTGTATTTTGGGTTTTATGGAAATGTAATTATGCTAATTACTCCCTAATTATTCTATTGATTAACCCTAAAATTCTTAGGTGTATTTAGTGGGATGACTTCTACCTCTCCTAATTTTCTTGGGATTTATTAATGGTTTAGTTAGGATAATTGCTTGGTTCATTCCTAATTGCTCCCTTAATCAATTAAATGATTAATTAACCGATTAAATGATGATAAATTCATTAATTAAGTTTATTAATCACCTTGGAACAGTGGATAGACTTTGGGAATGAGATTAGGATGTCTTATCTAAATCTCTTCCCTTAAGTTTATTTAGCTTGAATGAAAACGTAATTACTTTACAAATTAATTAATGATTTGATCATTTCATTAAATAGCTTAATTAATCAAACTCAAAATTGAAAATTAATCTAGAAACTTAATCATTTAATTAATTTCTTCTTGGGTAGATGCTTAGGTGTTCAATAACCTAAGTAAAATTAAGGAAATCATACCTAACCCATATGTGTGGGAAAGGTTATGAAAGTTCTTAAATTAAACCCTTTAGCTTAATTAACCATTAATTGTGAGCCAAATGCATTAGGCCCCTTTCTTTTTTAGGTGCATTGTTGATTTAAATTCTTTGTGATTTTATGTCATACATTACTCATAATTATTTGGTTAAATATGTTAAAGTAGTGTAGGTAAGGGGTAATTAATGAACTTAATCTAAATCTTAACCTAACCAAAGCATAAAATCAATCCAATCACCTAAAAATTAAACTAAAATAATACACATATGTGGGAATGGGTTAGGACTAGCAAACCTCCTCACATTTCCTAAATTCAAATCAAACCTAAAATAAAAATAAAAATTTCCTTAAACTAACTTTGATTCATTTTAAATAATCTTATTCT
Organism: Cymbidium sinense; assembly: GCA_021442155.1. Taxonomy (NCBI): domain Eukaryota; kingdom Viridiplantae; phylum Streptophyta; class Magnoliopsida; order Asparagales; family Orchidaceae; genus Cymbidium; species Cymbidium sinense. The sequence continues at coordinate 125,112,374 of CM038223.1, forward strand.
ATAAGATTGTCTTTTAGAATTAATTAGAGTGAATGCAATTACATGCTTGCATTACTTTATTTCTTTCCTAGCATGCTAAATTTGTATGTCATATGAAAATCATGCATTCATGTCTTTTAAAAATCAAATTAAAATGAAATATTTTCTTTATGTCAAATTGCATGTTTTGGCTAAAGTAAGAATATGAATGGCTATTATCACTACTAAATTCAAAGTTATTTTCAAAATTAATAAATCAAACACTACAAATGAAGGGTATGCTACTTACAATTTCTTATAAGCTTGCATGTGATTATAAAAAGAATTTCTTCCTCTTTTCTTAACATGGGTTTGTATAGGATTAGCAAAGTGTATAGTCCATTTGAAAAGGATATAACACTTGCTTAAATCCATTCCTATACACTCTTATGTAATGAATCAAGAAGGGATTCCACATCATACATATAAATTAAACAGCCAAGATCAAGCAAACCAACATAAACTTTTAATATGATTCTCTTTCCATGCATTTCTTTTTGTACATGTACATGTATTTAAGAAAAGTGGTATATTAGTCTGGACAACCCTGGGGTTGCGAGGCTTTAAGTAGCCCTAAGTAGGTCTTGTACCTTACACCTCTGGTGTTAACAATGGTGTCGTACTCACTTATGTCTTTCATACTTGTAAATGTACATATGAAAATGGATAAGAGAATCTCTCTTTTTCTACTTAACCAAATCATGCATCATGAAGCATCCAAATTTTCTTAAGTAACATCCCTTGTGCTAAACATTTTCATTTGCATGTATAGATATACTTAGGGTCCATCCATATGCATGTTACACATGTTGGGAATGAAATAAAGTGTTGTGTATTTTGTGATAATAATTCACTTTACTTAATCTTAAAATTCCTTTCTCTTTGAATATTTTTGTTTAGAGTTGTTCCAAACTTAAGATTAATTAAAATACATAATAAAACATTCACCAAACAAAAATCAATAATGAATCTACCTTAGAAAGTACTTAAGGTAGGAAGGAAAGAGAAGTCCTCCCTCTTTTCCTCTCTTTACAACACTTAGTAATTAAGTGTAGATTCATTCAAACTAAATTAAAATCATCAAATAAAATAAACTAAATCAACTAAACCACTCAAATAAAATCACCCTCTAAATTAAACATTTTCATACTTAGAAAACCTAAACCTTAAAGCCTAACTAAGCATACCACACAAGCCTTAAATAGCACACACATTAGGCTAAGCCACAATTTCTAGTCCTATGTTAGGGCGGTGCATGGTTTGATCTTATATTTTTATTTTATGATGTAATGTTTTAGTCAAGATGTTAGGGTGTATGTGCATAGACTAAATGGTAGGACGATTTAGTTTAATCATTATCTTCTACAGGGAATTATGCTTAAGGGGCGCTGTAATAAAAATATAACTGCTTTTATTGTGTAGTTTGCTTATACCCCTAAGCATAATCCAAAACAAGCCAAGTGGACTTAATTATCCATGTGTGGGTTGCTAAGTCCAATATACATGCTTGAAATTTTTTGGTTTATTTAGCTAATCTCTGTTTTGCATGTGTTAGTTAGATTTACTTTCTCTTTTCATGTAATTTTGCAATTAGGATTTGGAATGATTGTTATGGGGGATTATGATGAACATTGGTCACTTATGTACCATGTGAAGCCTTTGGAGAAACCACATTCCAACCAAATCAAAAGGAAGGAAGAACCAAATGAAGAAGGAACCAAAAGAAGAAGAAAGAAGAAAGAAGAATGAAGAATGAAGAAATGAAGACCCCTTATAACAATGAATTCCTTCTTAATTATAATTAATTCATTTGTAATCTAGGTTGTATAAGGGAAGAGCTCGGCTACCCAATTTGTTTTCAGATTTGTGCGTTGGAGCCCAACCATAAATGGCCTCTTATTCTTTTATGCTAGTTTTATAAATTGATTGATGTTTGTTTAACTTGTACATTAAGATGGCATGTTTTCGTAGTTTCTTCCTTTATTTGATGTATGGCCTAGATGATGATTAGGATCTTATAAAAAAATTTTTCTATCCAACTAATCAATTCAAATTAAAAATAAATAACTCATAATCTCATCTAAAGTCGAGGTTATAAAAATAAGATAAAAGAATTAGCAACCCCTTAGCTGGATGTTGTATTTTCTTTCTCACATCATGCAATAAAAAGCATATTATTTCACTCTTGATTTGGAGGGCTTCCACCCATGCCAGAGAACTTGGCTTGACCTTTGAGAGCCATGGTGGAAACACACCTCCTTTTTTGCTAATTTTGGCCCATAATCTAATTTCTCATGCATTTAGGCATATGAATCCTACAAGCCTGTGTCAAATCAATTATCAAAAATAAAAAATAAAATATATGAAAAATTTGCATTAGATTAAGTCATTATTCATGCCTTTACATGATCTAGTCTCTTAGAGAGCGTGTTTAAGGACTTAGTCTCTTTCTAAATAAACAACATCCTTGCTATCTTGCAAAAGAATATGACTTGCCTACATGAATCTAAAATTATAGGAGGAGTTAGTTGGTGGCCACCCCCAGGTGGTTATAAGTCCAAACAGTCAGGTGGTTTATCCTCTCTTATGGAGGTAAACCAAATGCCCATTTTCACCTTAGATTTATGTCATGCTTTGGACCTCACCAAAGCTTCTTAGATTTAAGTTCAGAGGTTGATACTTCCCTTTGCGAGCTACAAGCATAAATCCTCATCTCTTAGGCATTTTCTTGACCTTGTATCATGGAAATGTAAGCCCTAGATTTCTAAATAAAAATTCAACTCTAACACATATTTCCCCTCAATTTCAAAAATATAAAGCCTAACCATATGATAATTTGGGATGCTTACTAGACTTCCTAGTATCATAAGCATTCCCTACTTATTTTCCTTTTGGTTTCAATAAGAACTCCCTCCTCTTGATCGATCCCATTTGATCTTCTAAAAATAAACCCAATTGATTGATAGTCTTATCTTTGAAATCTTTGGAGACAACAATCATTTACCTTAATCGAGAGTATTCCTAAGGAATCTTATATCTTGGGATGTAATTAACTATGAGGGCTTACCTCCATAGGGAACTTAACAAACCTGATTTAAAATAAACCCTGCTTTACTTTTTCATATAAAGTAAGAGAAGAATCTCAAGTACATTCCGAAGACCCATAGTCCTTAGGAGTCCTTATTTAGGTGATTAGGTCAATTGTAGGGTGGTGACTTCTATCTTTTGATATAGTACACCTCTCATCAATATCATACTCGATCACCCTAATAAGAATATTTGTAGATCTGCGTGGTGTCCAAACAAGGGTGTTATATTTCTTGCCTTCATTTACTCTCTTTTCTTAAAAGGGGATAGATGAAGGCAGGAAATATTAATAATTTTCACCATAGGAACTGAAGATAATCCACATCGGACATACATCAGTTCGTTGTTGAATGATATTGAAATCGATGACTTAGTTAGGCTGTTGACTGAGTTTAAGGACTGCTTCGTATGGAGTTTTGAAGAGATGCTCGATTTATCTACTGACATAGCAGTCCACAAACTAGTAATAGAGCCTAGTGCTAACCTTATCAAGCAAACTCCCAGACACATACGATTAGACATTAAACAGCAGGTCATTTCTGATGTCAAGAAACTGATTGATGTTGGCTTCATCAGGGAAGAAAAATATCCTACCTGGTTGGCCAATGTCATTCCAGTTAAGAAATAGAATGACCAAATTTTGTATGCATTAATTTTAGGTATCTAAAAAAGGCATGTCCAAAAGATGAATTTTCACTACTAATACTTGAACTGATGGTGGGCATTATCTCATCTCATACAATCTTCTCTTTCATAGATGGCTCATCTGGTTATAACCAAATTAAGATGGCCCCTAAAGATGAAAGGAACACTACATTTTGAATCCCGATCATAATATTTTGCTATAAGATTGTGTCCTTCCACCTTAAAAATACCGGTGCTACATACCAGAGGGCCATGACTCAGATCTTTGATGAACTTATTCATCAAGTAGAATGCTACGTTGATGATCTCGTGGTCAAAAGTAAAGAAAAGAAAGACCATCTCTTCGACTTGAGAGTAGTTTTTGAACGGTTAAAATAATTTAACCTTAAAATGAATCCCTTAAATTATGTATTCGGAGTAGCTTCAAGTAAATTCCTTGGGTTTGTTGTCTGGCTCCGTGGAATAGAAATTGACTCAGAGAAGATTAAGGCGATATTAGAAATGCCACCTCCTAAAGTCTAACTCATCTCAGATCATTTCAAGGGTGGTTGGTGTATCTATGATGCTTCATTTCTAACCTATTAAGAAGATGCCAACCATTCTCAGCACTTGTCAAAAAGGATGCCAAGTTTAAATGGTATGACAAGTGCCAACATGCCTTCGAAGACATTAAGCACTACTTGATGACACTGCCAGTTCTAGCAGCTCCTATCACGGGCAAGACACTCATCCTATATACTATTGTATTAGATGACTCCCTTGGCACTTTGTTGGCTCAAACTAATAATGAAGGGAAAGAAAATACACTATACTATCTTAGTCATCATCTAATCCCTATTGAGGTAAATTACCCACCCATTGAAAAGCACTACCTAGCTTTAATTATTGCATTCCAAAATCTATGACATTACATGCTTTCTCATATAATGAACTTGATCTCTAGGATCAATTCATTATAATATCTCATGACACGACTGACGTAATCTAGACGCTTGGAATATTGGTCCATTATTTTATCGTAGTTTGACATCACTTTCATACCCCTCCGTATAGTGAAAGGACAGGCACTAGTAGATTTTTTAGCAACACACCCACTTCCTACTGATTCTCCTCTTAGTGATGACCTCCCTGATGAACAAATCATGAACTTAGAGGACACTAGCATTCATCACTAGGAGATGTATTTTGATGGTGCGACTTCTTTTTAAAAGGGAGAAGAACCATGATCTACTTTCTAGGAAAGGTAGGGGTAGGAATAGTTCTCCTAACTTCTGACCATGATGTGATGAGATTCTCAAATCATCTATCCAATCCATGCACCAACAATGAAGCCAAATATGAGGCTCTAATTACCGGTCTGGAGTTAGCCATTACGCTATGCATCTAGAGTATCAACATCTTCGGGGATTCTCAATTAGTTATCAACCAAATTGCTGGGTCTTACAAGGTTCTAAAGCCTAAGCTCCATCATTACCATAAGTTCACCATGGAATTATTGGCCCAAATCCCAGAGGTTACTATTTATAAGATTCCTCGAGGAGAGAACGTAGTAGCAAGTGCATTAGCTAAACTTGCCAAAGAGTTGACATGTTTGGAAGATGAGTCCATACCAATAAGGGTCCAAAATAGACAAGTCTTGTCCCTTGTTGGCACTGAACTCATCAAGACACTCTTTCTTAAAGGGGAGGTTACCATTGCCAAAAAGGAAGAGGAGTCAGATTGGTGGAAACCATTCATGGATTATCTAAATATAGGCAAACTACCTCAAGAAAAGTCATTAGCACATCAGGTGAAGCAGAGAGGCCTTTCATACGCTCTCGTGGATGGCACCTTATACTGGCTATCCTTCGATCATATATGGTTATGTTGTCTAGACAAACACGAAGCCCGTAAGATTGTGACCGAGGCACACTCAGGTTTATGCAGAGTGCATCAATTTGGTCTAAAGGTGAAAGCTAAGATCAAGAGACTAGGATACTACCAGCCTTCGGTGATCACAGATTGCATAGACATAGCTAGGAGATGCCACCAATGGCAGGTGCAAGTTGTAGTCCTACACCAACCACCCAACATTCTTCATCCTACATTAGCCTCATGACCATCTGAGTATTGGGGTACCGACATAGTGGGTCTAATTGATCCTCCTTCTTCCATGGGTCATCGGTTCATTCTAGCTACCACCAACTACTTTTCTAAGTGGGCGGAGGCAATCTCACTCAGAGAGGTCACAACTCAGCATGTGCTCTAATTTTTCAGGAACCATATTGCATATAGATTCGGGGTGCCTCGATGAATTATATCTGATAATGGTACTGCATTTAAGACCACTAAAATCAACAGCTTTACCTAGAGACATAACGTAGATTGGAGATATTCTAACAACTATTACCTAAGGGAAAATAGCTTGGCAGAAGCCTTCAACAAAACTCTCATCCAAATATCAAAATAAGACACTTGACAATAATAAGCGACAGTTGCATGAGCAGTTAGTTGAAGCCCTGTGGGCTTACCGCACCACATATAGAACTCCAACTCAGTCTATCCCTTTCTCCTTAGTGTATAGGTCTAAAGCAGTTTGACCACTAAAAGTACAACTAGAGCAGAATGCTAAGTTACGGTTAGAAGAGCTCGAAGGTTTGGTGGAGAGACACCTCTGGGCATGCCAGAACCTCGAGGTATACAAAGTTAAAATGATTCAAGATCATAACACGTTGGTCCATCCTAGAGCTTTTCAAGTAGGTGAGCTTATTTTAGTTCTAAGGAGACCAATTGTTGCCCATCGAAAGATGGGAGGCAAGTTTGAACCCATATGAGAAGGCCCTTTTTTCATAGAGAAGGCCTACCAAGGAGGATCTTATCAGCTTACAAATTATAAGGGAGAGTGCCCAATGCTTCCAATCAACGGGCTCTACTTAAAGAAATATTATCCATAAATCTTGTTTGAAAGTAATTATCAATAAAATTTCTTTCATCGTAAATTTTATCTCTTCCATGTTTAGAAACATCTTTGCTTCCGAATCTGCCATGATGTGTTTATGGTAGGTGTGAGGAACCCAAATGACATCGTATCCTTTTGTAACACAACACCAACACAAATTACACACAACTACATATAAAATAAACACATATCTTTCATCTCAGGCAATTTTTATGTGGGATAAAGCCCCTTGTGGTACTCACTCATTAGCTGCTCTAGGTCAGGCTGACATGCTACCTTGCTAGTTTGTCACCCCAGTGGTTACTTATCTAGAGGATGTAAGTCTACAAGCTTTCTTCCTAACTTGACCATTGCAAACCAATGAGCGTCTTGTTAGTTTAGTAGGGATTACTGCGCAGCCAGTAAGCTACCCCATGTTGACTTTGTTTAAGAAGATGTAAGCCTACATGTTTTCTTCTTGCACTAGCCATCATGCACTGACTAGGTCAAGTATATTTGAGGTTTAAGATAAGTCCCCTAGTGGCTCCTTTTCTCCTGACTACTTCAAGCATGTGTCTAGTCTTTACACTGGACTCCCCGCTTAGTAGTCGCCCTAAGTCAGATAGTATCTATCCCATCGACGATAGACTATCCAGATGATCATTTTCATTTGTTAAGATGTAAGTCTATGAGCCTTCTTCTTAGATTGATCATCGTAGATCGACAGGCACCTTTGGTTGGTTGGTTATCGCTATGCTAACAGTAACCCACCCGGTGGATACATCACTAATGATAGATGTAAGTCTATAAGCTTTTTCCCAGAGTTGGCCACCGTATACTTATAGGCTTTCTGTTACAGGGACCTAGATAAAGCCCCTAGCGGCACCTCCCCTGTGGAAACTCTATTTGGATCACGTCCTTAGCGACCCCATTTATACATTACCCGAGTTACTCTTGGATTGGATAGTCCCCCTTTCATAGTAGCCACCCCTGTGGTTTGAGAATCCATCTTCCGGATGTGCAGATTCTCCTTTGATCTAGTAAGTTTGAGATAGGACTAGGCTGATATGAGCCGCTTCTCAGTATGGTCCCTCGCACACTGACAGGGACCATCTAAAATAAAATTAATTTTGATTATTTTTGAGTCAATATGAGTTCACAGCGGCAATCACTCAATAGTCTTCTTAGGTTGGGTTCGACTTGTTGTTCCACCAATAGGTCACCCCAATGATTGTCCTTGCTTTGGAAGATTTAAGTTTGTCACGCATTCTCTCTATTGCAGGTATGTTATTGTTGAAGATGTTAGTCTACAAGCTTTCTCCCTGACTTGACCATTATACACTGAAAGGCACCCCTTAGGTTGAATAATCCTACCTGATGGTCGGTAAACTATCCCTTTGGATTTGTAATTTTGAGATAGGATAAGGCTAATATAGCCCCTTATTAGTGGATCCATCGCACACCGATAGGGTCCATTTTCTTAAATCCACCATCCTTCTCTAGTGGAGGCTGAATTAAATCCATCCACTCTTATCCCTTATGGATGCTTCCACGAAACAAACCAAGGAAAACCATTAATTAAATCCAGCTTATCCCTAATAGAGCCAAGCTCATATCTCTAGTAGATGTGCCCTGAAAACCAAATCATATCCTCTCCCTAGTAGAGCCCCAAATCATAAGAAAACATATAAAATTAAATTCTCATCCCCAGTGGATGCCCACCAATTTAATCAAATCAAATTTCTGCCAAGCGATGTGCAAATCATATCCTCTCCCCAGTAGAACCCCAACAAAATTAAACCAAATCAAATCCCTATCCCTAGCGGTTAATCTGAACATGCTTCTCTAGTGGAAGGTTCATGCACTCATCCCTGGTAGGATATAAATCCTAATCGCATGCAGACCTTTTCCCCTCAAATCATGTTCATGATCAAACTCAAACCCTTATCCTCCCTATGGATAAGTTGAACCTGCTTCCCTAGTGGAAGGTTCACATACTTGATCCCTTAGTGGATTCTTTCTTCCTCTCTTATGCCCTTGGCATAAGTTGGGTTGCATTACGCCAAGATCTTGATTATGTCTATACCTCGGGTTTAGGGATAGGTCATTTCTGTCAGTGCTTGTGAACCTTCGAACATTGTAGATCATCTCGATCAATGCCAATATGTGCGATGTGCCTTGTCAGTTACACCACACCTATTAGGGGTCCTTTTATTGACCTCACTTTTAGAGTGAGTTCTGAACTTCCTCATCATAGATTTATGACTCTTATAAAACTAAGAGCTCTTTAGTTTTAAGACACCTCTAGTGATTAGGTGAACACTTAACCTAAGCCTAGAGACTTAGAAGAGTTAGCTACTAGAATAGGTTGTGCCCTAGGGACTTAAGAAGACTTACTTTCCCTATAGCCTAAACCCAATCCATACTTTCCTTCTCAAACCAAACCTCAAATTCAACTCAAATGTCAAATCTAAATCCAAATTCCAAATGAAATGATTGAAACCCATAATCAAATCCAAAATCAAAACCCTTCATAAGCCCTTTGATTTCATCTTATGGACTTAGCCTTCACTAAATTCAAATAAATCCAAATTCAATTGACTTTGTCCAAGATCAATTTAATCCCTCAATCATTTACCAAATCCAAATTTCAAACCAAATGATTAGAACTCATAATCAAATCCAAAATCAAAATCCTCATCAAAGCCTTAAGGTTGAATTCTATAAACCTAGCCAAATCTCCACCCAATTCAACCTAAATTTGATTGATATCTTCATGAATCATTTATATATTTATTTATACTCACAAATATAAATGAAATCCATAGCCAAATAGCCAAAACTAAATCAAACTAAATCCAAATCCAGTCAAAATCCTTTGATTTCATCTTATGGACCTACCTCTAATGACTTAGCCAAATCTCATATAAATCAACCAAAAATAAATTAATTTCTTTATAAACCAATTACTCTTTCATTTAAATTTATAAATATAAATGAAACCCACCCTCCAATGACCATAAATAAATCAAACTAAATTGGTTTTCCACCTTAGCCCTTTTGACCTACATTGTTAAGCTTGGTAGAATTTGCTTTCAAATCACTCCAAACTCAAATGATTTTCCCATGAATCATTTATATCTTCATTTATATTCCCAAATATAAATGAAATATAAATTCAAATTGCCAAAACCAAATCCAAAATTAACCCAAGTCAAACCCAATTTAACCCATTTGACTTGAAATGTTCAAATGAACCAAAATTTATCTGAACCCAAACCAATTGAAATTGAATTTATATGTCAATCTCAAAACCATATATAAACTCAACTAAATCAAACTCAACTCAAAATTAAGCTAACTAAACCCCAATTGGCTCACTTGGCCCAAAGTTGCCAATTTGACCTATATGAACCAAAATTAAATTCAATTAAAATCAAAGTGAATTAAGATAATCCAAACTTTATGTCATGATTGTTGATCATCTTAGGTTAATCAATTATCATGAATTAGATCAAATCAAGTCAACCTAGGTCATTGACCAAGTCAACCCTTTAATCCATATGAACCCAAACTAGTCAAATTGTAACCTAAACTAAATTGATTGTAACTAATGGCTCAAGTTCATTCCAAATTGGTTATTGAACTTGACCAAAGCTATAATTGAGCCCAATTTGACCAATTGGTCAACTTAACCCAACATTAGCCCAAATTGACCTAAAGGATCAAATTGGCCAAAATCTAAATTAAATCTAAATTGATTTAAACCAAAGCCTGCAATCATTTTCAATTAACCAATTGAACTTGAACCAACACCCAACCCAAGCCAATTTGGCCAATTTGGTCAAATTGTTCAACTTGATCCATTTGACCTATATGAATCTAAAAGAGCCAAATTCAAATCCAAAGCAAACTGAACCAAACCAATGACACCAATACACTCCAAATGGTCATGTGAACTTGACTCAACCCTTGGTTTAACCTAATTTGACCAATTGGTTAACTTGACCCAACCTAATCCAATTTGACCTAAATAGGTAAAATTAAGCCAAATCAAACCAAATAGACTCCAAATCACTTGAAATTTGGGCTAACCCACTTTTGACCCATCCAAAATCTATCCAAATCAAATCCATTGCTAAATGACCAAGATACCCTTGGGCTAAGGGCATCACATGAGAGAAATCACTTGTAGAAGTGGTCATATCTCTTCCTTGGCCACTTGGCACCCATCCATTGGTCCACTTAGACACCAAGGACACTGGTAAACCTAACCCAATGGAGGTTGGGTCGGCCATGACTCATGGGGAGGTGAAATCACCTCTCCATTCCTATTGGAACACTTGGAAAGCCATATGACACCCACTACTCCCATGAAAACCACTCTCACACCCTCCTCCACTCAAGGGAAGCCAGCTACGATGATTCCCTGCCCAAATCGAGCTCCCCATGATAGCCATTTGATCAAAATAGCCAAATAAGCCTAGCCATCTGATCCAAGGAATAAGGGGTTATACTCCCCTCATTCTCACTCAAATCTAGACATTCACACTCGATTCAATCCTAGCAGCCAGAGATCCACATCCCAGAGAAATTTTCAAGGTTTTTTGAGCTCCCCAACTCCTCCTCTATCGATTTTATGAAAAACTAAAATAAGGGAGCCTCAATCTGATTGCCATTTGCTCAAACCTCCATCAAAGTACAATTAACTTTGCACACAACATCCTTGGAGCTAGACAAGCGAGAATGAATTATCCCCTAAGCTTTTTGATGATCGGAGGTGGAGTTCGATCGAAGACGGACACTTCCATCCCTTGCCTAGGTTTTCTGAGCAATCCACATCAAATTAAAGCTCGTGCTGCTCAATAGGGCTTCATTTGTACCAAACGAAGCTTCCTCAATCATTAGAAGCACCTGTCCTAAGCTTCAATGAGGTATGCCATTGAAATCGACCTCTAGCTTAAAATAGTTTGGAGATTTTTGAAGAAATGATGCATGTCATAAGATTTCCACCATTAGATCTCTCTATTTTGCTTCCCTGATGGTGTGGGATTAATTTGATCTCCATTTAAGCTCGGGTGAGATCAGATCAAGCGGTGAACGATAGACAGTCTCCATCTCTTGTTGCTCGGGAGGAGATAGATCATGAACTGTTCATTTCACATGATTGGAACAGACGGTCCTGATCAAATCATACTAGATCAACCAGATTAATCCTATTCAATTATGGGTTTGATTGTGGCCATCAGATCTTAGATCAGATGACTCACGGGAAAGTGCATCCCACCAACAGCTGACTCAATTGTGCGATGTGATAACTTAAATAACCAATCCCATCACGCCACGTGGAAAGTGCACTCTCCATTCGAGCTCAGGTGAGATCAGATCGAGCGGTGAATGATGGACAGTCTCCATCTCTTGTTGCTCAGGAGGAGATAGATCACGAACCATTCATTTCACATGGTTGGAACAGACGATCCTGATCAAATCATACTAGATCAACCAGATTAATCCTATTCAATTATGGGTTTGATTGTGGCCATCAGATCTTAGATCGGATGACTCACGGGAAAGCGCATCCAGCCCACAGCTGACTCAATCGTGCGATGTGATAACTTAAATAATCAATCCCATCATGCCATGTGAAAAGCACGCCGCGTCAGCATATCGCGTGGCATCGATGGGATTAGTGCTTTAATTAGGGTCAATTAATTAATTTTTAATACTGAAACTTCTAAAATTCATAACTAATAGTAGAAAAATCCAAAAATGCAAATAATTACTAGTTTCAAAGGTATTTTAGAGAGGAATCTATTAAAATTATTCTTAATTAATTTTGAACAGTAATTTTGGCTTAATTAAGGTTTAATTGAAATTTTAATTAGCTTAATTATTCCTTAATTAATCATCCAATTGAATTCAAACTTTCTGAGGATGTATAGGAAAATGACCTCTGCATCCCCAATTTTTCTTGGAATTTATTGGTTTCTTAATTAAAGAAATTGATTGATTAATCCCTAATTATCTTCTTAAGTTAATTAAGTGATAATTAAGTATATGAGTAGTAATTAATTAATTATTTGGGCTTCTTAATTAATGGTCGAACAATAAGGAGGCTTAGGAAATTAGATTGGGGCTTCTCCCCTAATCCTTTCCGCAATTTTCCATCTCTTTTCAACCAAAAATGCTAATTAATGATTAATTAATTAATCAATGACTAAATTGGCTAAATTAAAACTCAAATCATATAAATTCATGCTTGATTAAATGGATAGCTTATGGAATTAGGTTGTGACCTCTTTTTCAATCTTTTTTCCTTAAGTCCATCTCATTTTTAAAAGATAATCAAATTTGATAATTAAGAAAGAGAAAATTGAATTTATGAATTAATCATTTGATCAATTAATTTAAAATTTTAATTAAATCTAATTTTCCTAATTAATCTTTGGGTAGTTCTTTGGGTGTTCAATAACCTAAAGAGAGCTAATAAAATTATGGTTATCTCACATGTGTGAGAAAACCATAAAAGTAATTAAGTGAGTTCCTTAAGCTTAATTAATTAATGATTATGAGCTAATTGCATTAGGTCCCTTTCATTTCATAAGAGCATTGCTATTTACTTTTCAATTCATTTACATATTATATTAGCTTATGATTATTTAATTAATCACCTTATGGTAACATAGGTAGGGGTTAATTAATTGATTTAATCCATGCTTAACTTAACCAATTCATGAAATCAACCTAATTGCTTTTCAATAAATCAAATTAATTTACATATGGGGAATGGGATTAGGATTAGCAAATCTTTCTCACATTTCTTAAATAAAATCAAATATAAAATTAAAAGTGACTTTAAGAAACTTTGGTTTATTTTAAGTAAGCGTATTCAATGTGATGGTCCTTAGGAATTAGTTAGATTGAATGAAATTACATGCTTGTATTTCTTTATTTCTTTCTAATCAAATTAAGATGTTGTATGCCACTTATAGTCATGCATTCATTTCTTTCAAAAATCGATTAAAATAAATGGTTTCTTTTATGTCAAATATGCATGTGTTGATTTAATTAAAAATATGTATGGCTATTATCACTATTAAATCTCAAATGTATTTTCAAAAACTTATTAATGAATAATTATACATGTTGTGAGATTAGCTATAGGAGGTGCATGTAAATATAAGCTTAGTGTATGAAGTGAAATTCCTTTCTTTCATTCATATGTTGATTTGCATAAGTATGAATGTTAGTGGGTGTATTAGTCTGGACATTCCGGGGATGCACGACATTAAGTAGCCTAAAAAGATTCCTACCTCACTCCCCTGGTGCAAAATAATGGTGACATACCCATTTGATTTCATTCTTATGCATCTTAATATTAGAATTTGGATAAAGCTTTAATTCATTCACACAAATAAATAAATTAATTAAATTAAATACAATTTTCACATGATTTCCATTCTTATAGTTATTTGTACACTCATATGTATTTAATAATAACGGGTATAACTAGTCTGGACACCCGGGGATGCACGGCTTTAAGTAGCCCCAAGGAGGTTCCTACCTCATTCTCCTGGTCAAACAATAACGAAGTACTTACTTAGAAGTTTCATACATTTGAATGTGTATTTAGCTAATGAATAAGAATCCTCCTTTTTTATATGAAGCTCATTTATGCATCCTGCATTTAAGTGTGCCAAAAAATATATTGCTTGTATAGATATGTTTAGGAGTTGATCATGTGCATGTTATATATGATGAAAAGAAATGAATGGATATGTGTAATGTGATAGTAGTTCATCCCAATTAATCGTAAGATGCCTCTCTTATTGAATAAGATTATTTAAAGTGAACCTAAATCTAGGACTAATTAAAATATATAATAAGCCATTCACTAAAGAGAATTCATTAAATTAATTTTCTTTAGATGTGACTTAAGGTAAGGATAAAAGAGAGTGATCCTCTCTTTTCTTCTCTTTATAACACTTAGTTATTAAGTGTAAGACAAATGAAATAATAGAAAATATCAAGTAAAACTCATAAATCAATTAAGCCCCTTAAAGTGAAACCATCCTTTAAATTAAATATTTTCTTACTTAGAAAATTATAACAAAGCCTAGCTAAGGTGTACCACACAAGCCTTAATACATACACCATAGATTAAGTCTCCACTTTCAGCCTTATGTTAGGACGGTGCATGGTTTGATGTATGTTTAGTTTTATGATATATTATTGTAGACTGGATGTTAGGGTGTATGCTTTGTAGACTGGATGTCAGGCCGTGATTAACCTAATGGTATTTTCTATAGGAGATTATGCTTAAGGGGTGCTTAAAATAAATATAAATGCTCTCTTTTACAGATTTCTTAACCCCTAAGCATAATCTAAATTAGGATAGGTGGACTTGGTTACCCATTTGTAGGGTGTTAAGTCCAAGTTATACATATAATTGCTTGGGTTGTATGGTGTGTTTAGCTAACACTTATTTTACAGGTATAGTGAGATTTACTTTTCTTATTTTTAGTGTAATTTTGCAATTAAGAATTAGGATTAGTGCTATGGAGAAATTAGGATGAACATAGGCTAGAATACTATGTCTTATGTGCCATGTGTTGCCTTGAAGTGAGCCAAATCAAAGAAGCAAAGAAGAGGAAAGTTGACATGAAAAATTGAAGAAGATGAAGACACCCATAGCATGTATTCATCCTTAATTGTAATTATTCTTTTATAATCTGGGTTGTATAAGGGTTGAGCTTGGCTACCCATTTTTCTTTTCAGGTTGTGCGGTGGTACCCGACCGCATCGGCCTGTTATTCTTTTACATTAGGTTTATAAATTGTTTGATATTTTATTTATAATTGCATAATAAAAATGGCATGTCTTTTCTCAGTTTCTTCATATATGGTGATTTAATGTGTGGCTTGGATCTGATTAAGCTCTTAGGAAAAAATAAATTTTCTATCCTAACTATAATTCATAACTAAATTTTATAAATAACTCATAGCCTCACATAAAGCCTAGGTATTAAATCAAGATAATTAAAAGATTTTAGCAACCCCTTAGCTAGATTTTGTATGCTTAATATCATGCATATCATCTTGAATCACTCTTGTAAAATGAGGGCTTTCATTCTTACAGATATGAGAACCGCTTGACCTGTGAGAGCAACTCCTACTGATGGAGCTTCACCCTCTTCTCTCTTGATTTGACCCATAACTCATTTCAACATGCATTTAGGCATATAAAAATCTCAAAGCCTTTGTCAAAATGAAGTGCATAATTAAATAAAAGTTCAAAAGATTTGCATTAAATGAAGTCATTGTTCATACCACTCATGCTCTAGTCTCTTAGGGAGTGGGTTTAAGAACTTTAGTTTTCTTTCTAATAATAACAACTTAACCATCTTGCAAAACATATGACATGACCACATGGTTTTAAAGCATAGTAAGAGTTAGTTGGCTACCACTCCAAGCGGTTACAAGTCCAGCAGTCAGGTGATTTATCCTCTCTTATGGATATAAAATATATACCTATTTTTGCTTAGACTTAGATCGCACTTTGGTTCTCGTTAAAGCTCCCTAGATTTAGGATCTAAGGTTGTTATTTCCCCTTGGGCTACTAGCATAAGTCCTCATATCTTATGCATTTTCACAACCTTGTGTTGTGAGATTATAAGTCCTAATTTTCTAATAAAATTTCAACCCAAACATATAATTCTCTTCAACTCCAAATATATAAAGTCCAACCATAGGATAGATTGGAATGCTTACTAGGTTTCCTAGTATCATGAGTATTCCCTACTCATCTCCCTTTGGATTCGATAATAAGTCTCTTCTTTTTGATCTATCCCATCTGATTTTCTAGCATAGCTAATTTATTGATAATCTTATCATTGAAATCTTTGGAGATAATAATTGTCTACTTTAATCAAGAGTATTCCTAAGGAACTCACCTTACTTAGGATGTAATTAACTATGGGGGCTTGCCCCCATAGGGAACTTTAGAACTAGGTTTAAATAAACCCTACTTTATTCATCCATGTAAAGTAGGAGAAAAATCTCTAGCATATTCGAAGACTCATCATGCCATAGGAGTCTTTATTAGGTGATTAGGTCTATTGTAGGGTAGTAATTTCTATCTTTTGAGATAGTGCACTATTCCTTAATATCGTACCCGATCACCTCAATAAGCACACCCTCTCCGATCTACGTGGTGTCCCCCATACACATAAATCAAAAATAAACACCATAGTAAGTTTCATTTATATTTGGATTAATGATTGAAGGAATGATTGATTTAAGAGAAAATTCATTTATTTTGGCTTGATTTGGATAGAATTTGGCCAAGCCCAAGAAATTGGCTTGAAAGGATTGAATTGGGTTTTGGTTTAATTCTGGATATGGTTTTGGCTATTTAAATTTATATTTCATTTATATTTTGGAATATAAATGAAGATATAAATGATTTATAAGAAAATCACTTGAGGTTGGAGTGATTTGGAAGCAAATTTGACCAAGCTTAAGGATGTAGGTCAAAAGGGCTTAAGTAGTGAATTGATTTAGTTTGATTTATTTTTGATCATTGGAGGGTGGCTTTCATTTATATTTACAAATATAAATGAAGGAGTAATTTGTTTATAAAGAAATTGATTGATTTTGGGCTGATTTGTATGAGATTTGGCTAAGCTTATGGAGGTGGGTCCATAAGACTTAAGAAGGGATTTAATTAGATTTGGATTTAGTTTGATTTAGTTTTGGCTATTTGAGTTCAAATTGCATTCATATTTGTAAATATGAATGAAGATATAAATGATTCATGAAGAGATAAATCAAGTTTGGGTTGAATTGGTGGAGGTTTAGCTTAGTTTATTAGAATGGGTCATATGACTTAGGGAGGAATTTTAGAACTTTAGAATTGATTTTGGGATTGAATCATTTGGTTTCGAATTTGGATTTGGATTTGGTAAATGATTGAGGGATTGAATTGATCCTTGATAAAATCAGATGAATTGGGATTGATTTGAATTTGGTTGAGGCTAAGTCCATAGGACAAAATCAAAGGGCTTATGAAAAATATTAATATTGGATTTAATTATGAGTTTCAATAATTTGGTTTGGAATTTGGATTTAAATTTGGTATTTAAGTTGGATTTGAGGTTTGATTTGAGGAAGAAAGCATGGATTATGTTTAGGCTATAGGGTAGGTAAGTTTTTTTAAGTCCCTAAGGCATAACCTATTCCTATGGCTGACCCTTCTAAGTCTCTAGGCTTAGGTTAAGTGTTCACCTAATCACTAGAAGTGTCTTAAGAGTAAGGAGCTCTTAGTGTCTACAAGAGTCCTAGATTTATGATGAGTAAGTTGAGAACTCACTCCAAAAGTGAGGTCAATAGACTCATTAGGAACTTGCTTCATTACAATGAGGTCGCCTATAGTCACTTATTGCTGAGCTCCAACAAACCTCTTAACTAAGAGGTGCTCCAACTCAGTAAAAATCCTAACTAAATTATTGGGTAGTTTGACATACCAATCAAATGAAACCCTACTAGGCTACTAACAAAGAGTTTGAACAAGAGTGCATCACTGCTACCAACGTTACAACAGCCAGCTCTAAAATGTGCAATATGCTGACGCAGGTTCCCACTGCCATTAAAGATCTTGAAGGAATGCGGCACAAAACCCTTGGGGTATTGAACTACAGCAAATTCTTCTGGGTATGGGCTACCTTTCAGAATGGATGAGCTCCCACTGGCTTATGTCATCTCATTCCTCAACTACTGCTCTACCATATGCTTGATGTCATTTTCCTATATGGAGGTGCCATCTATGACCTTCTTATGCAAGCTACCAGCATCGTCCTCTGCGGGAGTGCACCTAGGATGATCTAAAGTATGTACCAACTCTGGTCTATCGACTGCCTTAGGAAAAGGCTATGAAATATGGGTTAAGGTTTGCAATGCTAAAACCACTGCCATCAACTCCGCTACTTTCTTCTCCATCCTGTCAATATGATCATCCTTTTACCTGAGCTGGTGGAGGGGGTGCTGAGTTGAGTGAGAAGTATCACCTTCCTTGAGCACGACACCTTCTTGGCTAAGCTAATACCGCTATAAGGATCCTCGTGTGTCAACCATGTAGACCTCAACTATGTCATCCAACATGTCATCCTCGTTAAGATCGAAGCTGACTCTATCCTCTTCCTGATATGAATGGTCACTCCTGAGAATTCATCTTTTCTCAGCAAAGTAGTCCGCTAATATGTCATCTATTGATCAATCTACAATGCCTGGCTAGATAGGTATGAACACCCGCTAACGGTTAATCATAGGATTGTGATCATCTGTCTCTATGCACCGGATATTGCCCACTGATAAGACTTCCTCACTAGGAGGATCAACTATCATGGAGGCTATTTCTGTGTCTCCTCCCATCTCTCCCTCTGTCTGTGGTGGAGGTGGTGTGGCGACAATGCTCTTAGGTCGCCACTTCTTCCTAACCACAACTAAGGTAGGGGATCGAGTAGGGGAGCTTGATCTCACCTCAGCGGGTGGAATGGATGGAGTGGGATCCTTAGGTCATAGCCAGATCACTAGTTGGGATGGTCTTTCCCTAGATGGGGGCTTCTGAAGCTTGGCGGGAGTGGTATATGATGTAAGTTGAAAGGATGATGGTGGACGTTGAGTGGAGTGGTGTGATGGCAACACCGACTGCCTCTTAGCTGGAGATCTCCTTCTGTATCAAATGATGCCAATAAGAACAATACTGTCTGAATGATCAGCCTTAACAGGATGACGATCAAACAAATCCATCAGGGCGAAGGTTGTCGACTGCATGGCGTACCTCCAACTCTCTCTCTCTCTTTCTCTTACCCACCTGGGCTGATACTCAAGCCTCCATGACTCTCTCCTTATGGATCTAACCCTTAACACTCCTAGGGATCATGGACCTCAAATTAAATAATGTACTAGACACTGAGCATCTATAATCTCTGCCGACCTGGCGAAGAATAGTCCTAAGACCAGCATAGGGCCTCCTACACTCCCTAGCTAGTGTCTCAAGGTGTATTGGTGGTGGAGGAGATGCAGTGATCCTCCTGTAATCTTTCTCTCCATCTGAGGCCGAGAGGGGGTGGAACCTACTGCACTCAAGAGTGGAGAGGTCACACAGGGAGAACCCTCTTCGGTGATGTGGGAAGCAGTGTCTATCTTTCTAACTGCCTGCTCATCATGTCGTTTGACCTTTCAATTTTTATTGTAGTGCTGGGTGCGGGTGAGTAAAGCAGAATGAGAGTTATAACCTACCTTGAAGGTAGAGGAGACTATCTCGGAAGCCAAGATAGTCTTACCCTTTGGGGTGACCAAAGAGGAGGTAGTAGCTCTCACTGGAATCATGGCAGGGGCAACTGACTGAACCCATGCTAAAGCAGTTGTCATTGACATTGACACTGACACTGATCAGGGTGTGGGAACTATGGCAACCTTCCTCTTCAATAAAGGGAACTCAGAGTCAGATGGTATGTCAAAGCGGATAAGTGGCATCTGTCCCACCACCTCCTCCCTACTAACGGTTGTGAGGGTTGTCCCCTCACAAGGAATTTGAACTCCCTTAAAACCATGGCCAAAGCAAATTAGATGTGTGGCGATAGTCATGGTGAGATTGGCCTGATCCAAGGCCAGATCTACACTAGAGGGGGAAGGAGAAAACAAACTTTCTGGAAGCCATGATCACTGTACTGACTAGGGGCTAAAAAGACTGACTATGCTAAAATCATTGCATTTGTTGAAACATAATTGAGTTAGACCCATGCCTTGATATTTATCTTCAATCATTAACTTCTAAATTTGATTTGAAATTTGAGCCCACACTTAACAATTTTAGGTATGCTAAGTGGGGTTCATTAAATTTTTGGAGAGATTTTTGATAATTGGAGGAGAGACTTTGCCATATGATTTTGATTTAAAACCCATACTCAACAAATTTAAGTATATTGAGCACGATTCAAATATTTGGAGAGACTTTTGGAGATATACATGTTGCATGTCTTGTTTGGAAATTTTATGGAAAATCTTTGTTTATGATAATTGGTTATGTGTGTGATATATGTTGATTTGATTTGAAAGTGGGGCTTCTTACTTAACAAATTTGATATGTTAAGTAGAGGCCAAATATGTTTGATGTATGTGATTTGAAAATGGGGCTCTTACTTAACAAATTTGGTATGTTAAATGGGACCTCAAGTGTATTTATGATTTGAAAATGAGGCATTTACTTAACAAATTTGGTATGTTAAGTAGGAGTCAAGTGTATTTAAGATTTGAAAATGAGGCTCTTACTTAACAAATGTGGTATGTTAAGTAGACGTCAAGTGTATTTATGATTTGTGAAAATGAGGCTCTTACTCAACAAATTTGGTATGTTAAATAGGAGCCAAAGTGTGTTTATGATTTTAAAATGAGGCTCTTACATAACAAAATTAGTATGTTAAGTAGGAGTCAAGTGTATTTATGATTTATGAAAATGAGGCTCTTATTTAATAAATTTGGTATGTTAAGTAGGAGCCAAGTGTGTTTATAATTTTTGAAAGAGAGAAATCTATTTAACAAATTTAAGTATGTTAAATAGAGTTCAATTTGTCTTCTGTGATTTTTTAAAATGGGACTCTCATTTGACAAATTTGGGAATGTAAAATGGAGTCCAAATGTGTTTTGATGTTCAAGACTTTGGAAAAGAGGAATTCTACTTAACAAATGTGGGTGTGTTAAATAAAAATCAATTTATTTTGATTTTCCCAAAAGAAAGGGAACTCTCAATTAACAAATTTGGGTATGTCAAATGGAGTTCAAAAATGTCTTGATTTTGTGTGTGATTTCTTGCTTTTGAAAAGAGGGAAACTCCAACTCTAGCATATATGGAATATGCTAAGTGGAATTTTAATTTTATGTCATGATTTCATTTGAAAATAGAATCTTCATTCAACAAATTTGGGTATGTTGAATGGAGATGGCTATTTTCAAAATTGTGCTTTTGAAAAAGGGATTTTTTTTAAAAATGTTGATTTTGAATTTGAAAAGAACCTTCGTGTAACAATTGTGGGAATTGTTAAATGAGGTTTGGTTATTATTTATGCTTTATGAAGACTTCTTATGAGTTTTGTGCAAATCTTTTGTTATGTGAATTTTGAAAAAGTACTTTTGAAAAGTGCCATTTTGCAAAATAGTTTATTTTCTTAAATATAAGATGAACCTTATTTCACCAAGCTAGTGGTAGAGAGGTTCTACATTTTTATTCATCTCCTTTTATTATTTAATCTTATTTTTCACCTATTGGGGGACCCAATAGGGGTTTCAAGACCTACATGGAGTGAGGTCCTAAACCCTAAAGGATGTTGGCTAGCTTTTCTTAAGAATGAAATAAGCTAGGTGCCATTAGAAAGGAAGATAGTCTCAGACTTATATGAAATATAAGTCCATTATCGATGCTTGGAGTTAATAATTGTCTACTAGAGATGGAGAGAGGAATCATTCCCAGTAGAGTCACCAAAAAAATCGGTGGTGTTTATTTTCGATATGTGTATAGGGGACGCCATGCAGATTTGAGAGTGTACTTATTGAGGTGATCGAGTATGACATTGAAGTGTGATGTACTATCTCGAAAGATAGAGACATCACCCCTCAATGGACCTAATCACCTAATAAGGACTCCTAAGGCATGACGGGTCTTCGAATATACTAGAGATTTTTTCCCTACTTTATATGGATGAATAAGCCAGGGTTTATATTAAACTAGGTTCTAAAGTTTTCTATGGGGGCAAGCCCCTATAGTTAATTACATCCTAAGGAAAGTGAAGTTATTGGGAATACTCTCGATTAAAGTAGGCAATTGTTGTCTCCAAATATTTCAAAGATAAGACTATCAAATTGGCTATATTAGAAAATCAAATGGGAAAGATCAAGGAGAAAACTTATTATCAAAGCCAAAGGAGATGAGTAGGGAATGCTTATGATACTAGGAAACCTAGTGAGAATTCCAATCTACCCTATAGTTGGGCTTTATATATTTGAAATTGAGAAAATTTATTTATTTGAGTTAAAATTTTATTAGAGAGTTAGGACTTATAATCCCACAATACAATATTATGAAAATGCCTAAGAGGTGAAGATTTAAGCTTGTAGCCCGAAGGAAAAAACCACCTCAGATCCTAATCTATGGAGCTTTAGTAAGAGTTAAAGCATGACCTAAATCTAAGTGAAAATGGGCATAAAGTTTATCTCTACAAGAGAGGATAAACTACCCGACTGTTGAACTTATAACTGCCTAAAGTGGCAGCCAGCTAGCTCCTTCTATGCTTTAAAACTATGTAGGCAAGTTATACAATTTTGCAAGATAGTTGGGTTGTTATTATTTAGAAAGAAAACTAAAGTCCTTAAACCCACTCCCTAAGAGACTAGAACATGAGTAGTATGATCAATGACTTATTCTAATGCAAAACTTTTTAAATTTTATTTAATTTTAGACTCTTTATTTTGATAAAGTCCATATGATTTTTTATGCCTAAATACATGATGAAATGAGATTATGGGCTAAATTAGAGAGAAAGAGGTATTTTTCATCATAGAGAAGAACCTTAAAGGTCAAGTTTTCCCCTATCGTGCAAGGATGGAAACCCTCTCTTAGCAAGAGTGAAGCAATATGAATGTATGATATTAATCATACAATATTTAGCTAAGGGGTTGCTAAATCTTTTAATTATCTTGAATTAATTCTTAAGCTTTATACGAGGTTATGAGTCATTTAGAAAATTTAGTTATGAGTTATAGTTGGGGTAGAAAAATTAATTTTTTCCTAATAGCTTAATTGGATCCAGGCCACACATTAAATCATTATTCATAAAGAAACTATAAAAATACATTCTATTTCTATTGCATAATTTAAACATAACATCAAGCATTTTATAAATCCAATGTAAAAGAATAAAAGGCCAGTGCGGTCGGGTACCGCTATACAACCTCAAAAGAGAAAATGGGTAGTCGAGCTCTACCCTTATACAATCCAAAATATGAAAGAATAATTATAATTTACAAATGAATAAATACTATGGGGGTCTTCTTGTCCTCATTCTTCATATCTCCTTCATTTGGATTTGATTTGAATGTGCTTGCTTCAAAGGCTTCATAGGGCCTCCCAAGATAAAGCCTTCTAGCCACTACTTATCTTAATACCCCATAACACTAATCCTAATTCCTAATGCAAAATTATATTAAAAATAAGAAAAATATATCTAACTACACCTGCAAAATAAGTGTTGGCTAAACACACCATACAACCCAAGCAGTTATATGAATAATTTGGACTTAGCACCCTGCACATGAGTAACCAAGCCTACCTGTCCTAATTTGGATTATGCTTAGGGGTTAAGCAACCTATAAAAGTGATCATTTATATTTATTTTTAGCACCCCTTAAGCACAATTTCCTACAAAAAATATGACTAGGCTAATCATGACCTACCATCTAGTCTACGAAGCATACACCCTAACATCTAGTCTAAAATAATACATCATAAAATCAAACATATATCAAACCAAATACCGCCCTAACATAAAGCTAAAAGTGGTGACTTAATCTAAAGTCTGTGTATTAAGGCTTGTGTGGTATGCTTTAACTAGGCTTTGTTATGATTTTCTAAGTATGAAAGGATGTTTAATCATAAGAAGTTAATTTCATTTTAAGTGATTTAATTGATTTGAGAAATTTACTTAGTATTTTCTTTAGTTTCATTTGGTTTACACTTAACAACTAAGTGCTATAAAGAGAAGAAAAGAGAGGATTACTCTCTTTTATCCCTACCTTAAGTCACATCTAAAGCATATTAATTAGACTTAGTTTTTTTTAGTGAATGGCTTATTATATATTTTAAATTAATTCTAAGTTTAGGCTTACTTTAAGTACTCTCATTCAATAAGAAAGACATCTTAAGATTAATTGGAATTAATTACTATCACATGACACATGTTCATTCATTCCTTTCCATCATATGTAGCATGCCTATACATGCAATATTTTTAGCACACTTAAATGAAAGATGCATAAATAAATTTTTGTAGAAAATGATATTTTCACTCATTAGCTAAATACACATTCAAACGTACAAAAGTTTTAAGCAAGTACTTTGCCATTGTGAGCCAGGGGAGTGAGGTAAAAACCTCCTTGTGGATACTTAAAGCTGTGCATCTCTGGAATGTCCAGACTAGATATATCCGCTATTCTTAAATACAAATGGATGTACAAATTACTATAAGAGTGAAAACCATGATAAAGTTACATTTTTGAAATATTTATGCATATGGAAAAAAGTTGAAAAGGAAAGACTTTCATTCATTAGCCAATTGTACACATAACTGTATAAAAGTTATAAGCAAGTACTTCTCCATTGTTAATCAAGAGTAAAGACCTCCTTGGGGCTACTTAAAGTCATGCGTCCCCGGAATATCCAGACTAGATATAGATGCTATTCTTAGATATACATGAATATACATGAATGTATGTACATGAATGTACAAAAAAACTACAAGGATGAAAAAATCATGCTAAAGTTATATTTTTGAAATATTTATGCATATGGAATAAAGTCTTATCTAAATTCTAGTATTGAAGCATGTAAGAATGACATAAAATGGAGTACATTCCGTTGTTAAACTAGGGAAGTGACATAATCAAATGACCTCCTTAGGGCTAACTAAAGCCTCGTATTCTTGTGATGTCCAAGCTATATACCCATTAACATTCTTACTTACATAAATCAATGCATAAATGAAAGAAAAGAAACTTCACTTCATACACTTAAGCTATAATCACATACATCTCTTATGTATTTATAACTAGAATTCATAGCATATATAATCATTCATTTATAAGTTTTAGAAAATAGATTTGGATTTAGGAATGATAATAGCCACACATATATTAATTTAAAGCAACACATAACACATACAGCTTGACGCAAAACCATTTAATTTAATTGATTTTGCAAGAGATGAATGCATGAATCAAGTGACATACAACATTTAATATGATTGGAAAGAAATAAAGGGACATAAGCATATGATTTCATTCAATCTAATTAACTCTTAAGGATAATCATATTAAATAAGCTCATTTAGAATAAACCAAAATTTCTTAATGTCATTTTTAATTTCATGTTTGATTTGATTTATGAGAAGTAAGAAGAGGTTTGCTAATCTTAATCCCATTCCCCATGTGTGAGTTAATTTGATTTAATGAGAGGTAATTAAGTTAATTTTATAGATTAATTAGGTTAAGGTATGAATTAAATCAATTAATTAACTTATACCTATGTTACCTTAAGGTAATTAATCAAATGATTATGAGCAAATACAATATGCAAATGAATTGAAAGATAAATAATAATGATCCTATGAAATGAAAGGGGCATAATGCAATTAGCTCACAATCATTGATTAATTAAGCTTAATGAACTAACTTAATTACTTTTATGACTTCCCCACACATATGGGCAAATCATAATTTCATTAATTATCTTTAAGTTATTGAACACCTAAAGCTCTATCCATGGATCGCTTAAGGAAAATCAGATGTAATTACCCTTCTAATTAGGTTAATTAAGTCATTAATTCATTAATACATACCTCTTTTCTTAATTGCCAATTTTAATTGATTATCCTTTGAAATGAAATGGGCTTAAGGGGAAAAGGTTGGGAAAGAGGTCCCAACCTAATTCAATAAGCCTCTTACTTAATCAAACATGACTTGGTATGATTTCAGTTTCAATTTAACTAATTAAGTCATTAATTAATCTTTACTTAGCATTTTTTGTTGAAAAAGAGAAGGAAATTTCGGGGAAAGATTAGGAGGGAGGCCCCAATCCAATTCCCTAAGTCTCCCTACTATTAAACTGTGATTAATGGGTCTAATTTGTTAATTAATTACGGTTCACATGCTTTATTATCACTTAATTAAGTTAAGAAAGTAATTAGGGGTTAAGCAATCAACTTTCCTAATTAGTCAACCAATAAATTCCAAGAAAAATAGGGGAGGCAGAGGTCACCCCCTTAAACATTATCAAAATGTTTGAAATTGATTGGTTAATTAATTATGGAGTAATTAAGTTAATTAAATTTTCAATTAAACAATAATTAAGCTAAAATTACTATTAAAACATAATTAAGGATAATTTTAATGGATTCTCCTCTGAAATACTTTTAAAATGAGCCATTATTTATATTTTTTGAATTTTTCTACAATTTCTTATGAATTATTAAAGTTTTAGCATAAAAATACCTTAATCAACCTAATTAAAGTTTTAATCCCATCGGCACCACGTGGCGTGCTGACGTGGCTGTGGATCCAAAAATTCACCACCGACCTCTTTTGGATGAAAAGAGTGTTTTTTAAGTGTTGATGAAGATTTTAAAAGGTAGCTGAATAGTAGAGAAGACACTACCCAGAGATTTCGTCCTCATTTTGTGAGAACTTTTTAGATCTGATTCGAGGTTTCTTATAGGCACAACCCCCTATAGTTAATTACCTCTCCCAATACTGAGAGAACACTTTCAATTAAGGTTAGTCGATGAATCGTTAAATAACGAGTATATAATAAGAGTGAGTGGAGTTTAGGATTTATGAAATTTATTATTTTCAATTTTAAACTTTTGGTTGGGAGAACGATGGCGCGCCCGATCTAGATCCCATGGTTCCATCATCCTGGGTTGCTATGGTCCCTAGTCTGCTTAGTCAGAGGAGGTAGTCAACCTAACCTGACTGAAGGATCCTTGTCAGCAATACATGGGTTACGCCGTCCAAGGTGTCCTTATATACCTGGGGTGGAGTTTGTCTAAGGGGATAAATATAAGTCAACCTTAGCTAACATAGGGTTTTTTGCCCAACCAAATATATTCTATATTTCATCGCTCAAAGTGCAAATCCATTGGGGAAGATATGGGCTGCAGCCGTGATCATAATTTAGTGGTGACATATCACGATGAACCACCCGGTTAGAGGGCTCTAGTCGTAACCGTCATTTATGTAGTGCCACTTTTCAGCAAAATCACGTGAGCAGAGGACACGGGACACATCCTTATAAGTTTAAGATTATTTGAGTGTGAAAATAGTTATGCATTTGATTTGACATTGGCTCTTTGTGAGCAAAACTCTTCTCAATTTGTCACCCCCAAACAAACAGTTGCGGAGGGGTGGATTGGTTTTAAGTTTTAATTTAAATAATTAATTTTATTTTATTTATATTTTTTATTATATTTTTTATTTAATTTTTTTTATCATTTTATAATTGATTTAGATTTAAACATGTATAATCATTGATCATTTAAACCATAATAATGATAATCTTTTGAATGTAGTAGACCTTGTCAACTCTATCTGCTTCCTTGCAGAGGATCGGGTCTAAATTCAATGCTCCCATATTTGTAATCCTCTAAACCTTGTCAACTCTAGCTTGAGCATAGAGGATCGGGTCTAAATTCAATTCTCTCATATTTGTAATCTTCTAAATCTTGTCAACTCTAGCTTGAGCGTAGAGGATCAGGTTTGAGACGTTTCCCTTAGGAGTTTGAATTTGAGAAGTGTCAATAGATTTATCATTTATCATTTTATGATAGAATTAGTTTCTCAGATTTTTATTAAATGAAAATTCTTATAATATCATAATCAGATTTTTTAGGTTTTGTTAACTTGGACTCAGTCCTAAGACCAAACTAGGGTGTGTAGTATCTATTATTTCATTTTACACATGACATGCATATCTGTCTAGATGCTTTCTCTAATGAATACTTCAACATACATACACGTATCTATTCTTTTAAAATATTGTGTGGACATTTAGATGTCTCAGTTGAAGTAGTTGTGTTTGACATGACACATGTGTTAGATTGCAGGCATAAGTTCTAATATAGATTTTTAGGTTTTATTAACCCGGATTCGATCCTAAGACCAAATCGAGAAGTGTATTTATCTGTTCTTTTGTATCTGACTTAGTGAACACTTTAATATACATACGAGTATCTATTATTTTAAAATATTGTATGGATATTAAGATGTCTAGGTTGAAGTGTAGATGTCAAATTGTAAGTTTTGATTTTGGTGTGACATTTTTGGGTTTTGTTAACCCGGACTCGGTCCTAAGACCAAACAGGAAAATGTTGTTATCTGCTCTTTCGCATTTGGGTTTGGCTTGCATATTTCTCTTAATTATTTTATCTAGTAAATATTTTAACATACATACAAGTATCTGTTCTTTTAAAAATATTGTATGGACATTTAAATGCTTAAGTTAAAATGACTATGTTTAGTATGACATGTCATCTTTGATACGTGTTATAAAATAAGTAATGAACTATTCTTGATCAAGTATGTATCTGTTCTTGAATTCAATATTCCCAAATGCAAACCAAATGAGTATCTATTTTAGATGATCAAGCATGTATCTATTCGAAAGAGGTAATATATCTATTTTCACATCAAGTGAGCATTTATTCTTTAATGATATGAATTTAAACCCTTCTGGACTTATCATGAATCAAATAAGTATATTTGTATAGGATATACATTTAACCTTTTAAAACATGTGCCAAGCATCGAGTGTAATATATATCTTAAGGAAAATTTGAGGAAAGGTTATGAATCATGCATAAGTTTGCACATCACATCCAAACTCCTTTATGCATATTAGAATTTGGATGGATAGAGATCAATTCAAATGTAGATTTGTATATGAGTTTCATTCGATGCTTCTTTGAATTTGAAAGAGAGCTTCATGCTTAATGAATAGCCATTCTTACTTTAAGACACTCTTCACATATTCATAGAAAGGAAGGAATGATGATGCTAATGAACCTACCTACTTACTTCCCATCTTTCATTCTCTCATTCTTTTAAATAATAATCCATAGCATTTGGGCTTCGTATAAAGTAAGTAAATTAGGAGGATTATGTCTTATCTTATGTAAGATATAAGTTTGACACTTGTTTATGGGTGTAACATGAACATTTATTAAGTAAAATGCCACTTTAACATTACCAATTAGTAAGTTAAAAGGGGCTTAAAATTGCATTAAACATCTTTTCAAATGGAATTTTAAAAGCCTATTAGTCAAATATGAAGCCATTCACTTTTTCTTTCATTCTCTTCCTTAGTTCATGATTGAGAAAAATCTATAATCTTTCTTATACACAGTTAAAGAAATATGAAATTCTTTCTTAAATGAATATTGATCCTCATGATTGCAAATGAACAAGCCATAGGAGGAGGAAAAAAGAAAGGGTAATCATGAGCTTGCAACATTTAGTTCATGGAAACATGACAACTTAAACATATGTCCATCCCATTAAGCATTATCTTTATCTACTTTGCACAAGCCCTTTTGTAATGTTTTGTATAAGCCCATTTATAATATTTTGTATAAGCCCATTTGTAACATTTTGTACAAGCCCATTTGAGAAATTTTTTTTAGGACGGGCCAAGTATGAAGGAGAAAGCCCATGACATTATGATCCATTTATAATATCATTTATTATATTTTAGTTATTTTCCATGTTCCCTTTATATCATGACATGCACTCATAAATGAGAGAAGAGGGAATGACAAAAGAAGTAAAGATATCCCCTTAGATTCATGCATATTTTATGAGGCATTAAGAGAGAATGACAAATAAATAAAGATCCCTCCTTAGATCCATGCTTATGTTATGAGGCATTAAGAGAGAATGACAAAGAAATAAAGATCTCTCCTTAGATTTATGCTCATATTATGAAGCATTAAGAGAGAATGACAAAAGAGTTAAAGATCTCTCCTTAGATCTATGCTCATGTCATAAGACATTAAGAGGGAATGACAAGAAAAAGTAAAGGCCTCCCCTTAAATCTATCCTCATGTTATGAAGCATTAAGAGAGAATGATAAAAGAGTTAAAGATCTCCCCGTAGATTTATACTCATGTCATAAGACATTAAGAGGGAATGACAAGAAAAAGTAAAGGCCTCCCCTTAGATCTATGCTCATGTTATGAAACATTAAGAGAGAATGACAAAAGAATTAAAGATCTCCCCTTAGATCTATGCTCATGTCATAAGACATTAAGAGGTAATGACAAATAAGTATAAATTTCCCCTTAGATCCATGCATATGTCATGAGACATTAAGAGGTAATGACAAAGAAGTGTAAATTTCCCCTTAGATCCATGCATATGTCATGAGACATTAAGAGGTAATGACCAAGAAGTGTAAATTTCCCATTAGATCCATGTATATGTCATGAGACATTAAGAGGTAATGACAAAGAAAAAAAATTTCCTCTCCTTCTTAATGGCATGTAAAACAAAAAAACTATAGAAATTAATGGGATGGTAGAAGTCCCATTTCTATTTTTTTGGCCTCAAGATAAGGGGCTAATCATTATAAATAAGAGAGAATCTTTCTCTCATGAAGATTTTACTTTCCCACTTCTCCCCATTCTCCTTACAAAATCTATTGCAAGTCTAAGTATCCTAAGAGAGAGTTCATCTACCCTTCAAAGGAAGAGATCCCCAACACTTAAGCTTGTTCTTATCATAGAACATCAACTTGTAAGCTATGACTAACTTGATGCTTTTAAATTTATCCCTTCTCACCTTAAATGAATAAATGTATCTCAATCTTATTTCAAGACTTAGGCAAAGGGGAAGCAATCATGTCATAATTATATGCTTAGTAATAAGATAAATTTTAAATCACATGGCACATAAGATGTTTTCTTTCAAATAACTCGTTCATGTAGTATAAGCACCATTTAGGAAAAAGGAATTTGAATTTTACACAAGTAATTGCCTCATGCTATGAAGATTCAAATAATGATGAGCTAAGCATGAATAAACATATTATAATTACTTTTCTTCTTAAGAACTTAAGTATTTATACAAACTCTTTTTTTACCAAAATTTTTAGCAGCCTTCCGATGTCATCCTCTCATATGGGGACTATTTCAGGAGACTAGGCCTTCACCATGCCAAGAAAGGCGTGCATGGTAGGTGTCATGAGACACCATGACTGAAAATTTATTTGTCCACCATGCCAAGAAAGCCGTACATGGGTTAGTACAGCTTAGCATAGAATTTTATTGCCATGTTGAAATAATGTGAGCAAGTACTTATATCATAAAAGAAATAATTTCCCTACTACATTGGAACAAAGTGAGCAGGTACTTATCACAATAAATTTCTCTGCCATGTTGGAACAACATGAACAAGTACTTATCACAAGTTTCCCCATCGCATTGGAACAGTGTGAATGAGTACTTATCATAGTAGATTTCTCTACCACATTGGAATAACGTGAACAGGTACTTATCATAAGTTTTCCCGTCATATTGGAATAATGTGAACAAGTACTTATCATAGTAGATTTTCCTACCACGTTGGAACAACGTGAACAGGTACTTATCACAAGTTTTCTCACCGCATTAGAACAATGTGAATGGGTACTTATCATAGTAAATTTTCAAGCTTGCATTTACACATAAGCATTCATGTACATGTACTTGGGCAAGACATATGACATTTGTGAATTTAGCTAAGCATTGCATTGAAATATCACTAATAAGAAATCATCACATGACTTTTTATTGCATATGTCATTTCTCTCCCTTTTTTTTGTTCAATATGAGGGATGAAATAGCTTTTCCAATTTTAGTGAATAAGATAGCATTCATGTGTTAAACTATAAACATATGCTTTACTTCTTACTACGCATAGTTAATATTCAACCTTCCATATTAAGGCTATATACTTCATTTTGTTTTGTAAGAGAAATTAGCAAGTGGAATAAAGGTTTATGCCAAATATAGCTAACATTCAACCTTCCATAATGTGTCATGAATCTAAGGAAGAAATTTCTAGCCTTACAAAAGAATTTTATAAATCTGAAATTTTACCACTCTTTTTATGCTTGTATAAGCTTGAGGAGGCATTAAAGTAAGGAGTATAAACAAACTCATGCTCATATAAAGGAAATGTAGAAATTCTATTATCTTTTGTTTACCTCTAGCCTCCCTTTTATGATAGCCACAAGAGTTTGAGCCATTAAAAAAATGAATAGCCACATTAAGCATGACATTACATAAATTTAAAAAAAAAAATTTGGTTTAGTAAAGCATTAGCAAAACCCACAAAATTTGAAAGGAGTTTAAAGTAAATCTTGCTAAAGAAGATCTCACATTTAACAATCATCTTCAAAATCTTAAGAGATAAGGCAAAGATAGTAAATCCCACATAAAGATTTCATAATTCACTTCAAGGATTTATCACTTAGATGATAGTAGCAATTAGAAAGAAGGTAAGCAATGTTAATAAAACAAGACTATGCCTTTCAATCTTCTTTCCTTTAGCAAGATTCTTAATGAACTTAATCTATATAAAATACACCCTTTCATTTAGACTAGCAAAATCCAGAAAATCAAATATGAGATAATACTTGCATTTAGATTTGTCAAATCAAGAAAAGAAATCTGAAAACAAACTTTGCCAAAATCCTCATCTCCGTATTAGCAAACAACTAAGTAATGGAAGCAAAGTAGGATAGACTTCATGAGGTAAATCCAGAAAATCAGTTTATGTGGTGATACTTGCATTCAAATTTGCCAAATCAAGAAAAGAAATTTGAGAACAAACTTTGCCCAAATCCTCATCTTCATATTAGCAAATAATTAAGTAATGGAAGCAAAGTAGGATAGACTTCATGAGGTAAATCCAAAAAATCAGTGTATGTGGTAAACACTTGCATTTGAACTTAGCAAACCCAGAAAATCAGAAAATTGATCTTCACCCAATCATTATTTTCATAATAACAACTAATCATGTAATAGAATGAAGAGCTCCCCAACAAATGATTTCCCTTCCTCCCTTTTTTTAAGGAAATAACATATACATAAATCTGAATTTTCAGATTCAATTAAAAGAACACTTTTCTATTAATGGAGAAAGATGAGAATAAAGCCTATTATTGATCAACAATTGCAAGAAAGTCAAAGTACTAAATTCATTCATAAGCTTTAAACTTTCAGATTTTAGCTAAAGGCATGCTTGCATATTAAAGAAAACTTTCTAAGAATAAAGCTCATCCCTAATAAGTAGTGGTAGAAAAATGAGCAAGCAGTTATATTAGGCCAATATGCATAAGCCACTTCCCTTAATTTCTAACCATCTCAAATCATAGGATAACCATTCACACTTGCTGTTTTATCATTTCTAACCCCATTTTCACATTTCCAATTTTATTTTAAACATAGAAGAGAAACTTAATGAACATTATTCCATCCAAATAAAAATTTGAAGCATGAAAGTGAAGGAAACTTGCATATAACTTAGGATTTGAGCCATATATCATCTCAAATTCTATTTCCACACTTCTAATTTCAATTTGAACATGTAAAAGAGGTTTAGCAAGTATCATTCCATCTAAACAGCAAAATTGAAGCATAAAAGAGAAGAAAACTTGCATATAACTTTGAGTTTGAGCCATACATTATCTCAAACCATATTTCCACACTTTTAATTGCATTTTAAACATGTAAAAGAGGTGTAGCAAGTATCATTCCATCAAAACAGAAAAACTGAAGCATAAAAGAGAAGGAACCTTGCATATAACTTAGGTTTTGAGCCATACATTATCTCAAACCATATTTTCACACTTCTAATTGCATTTTAAACATGTAAAAGAAAATGAATTAGAGAAATCACTTCACCCATAAAAATAGAAGTAACCATATGCAAAGAGTGAACCCTCTTTTTTTCATTTGCATAAGAAAAATAATCCAAACATAATATAGTTTCATGAAAGAAACATTTGATAAACCCATTTCATCTCAACCAAGCCAAAATAGAATGATAATGTCAAGCTTAAGGTTGAAAGGAAATGACCTGGAGTTTCAGATTGCAAGAGAGAAAAGAAGGAGAAAGACTTCGATTAGCTAGAGCTTGGTCGACCTGCACTCGGGCTCGGCTTGGGCTCATGAGGGATAGACAAGAACTGTACAAAGGGGAAGTTTGAATGATCGGGAGCCTTCATTCGGCTTACATGCACGAGAAACAGTGAAACGAATAAAGGGAGAGGGATTTAGAAAGAAATCACGTGAGAGGAAGGGAGAGTTTCGGACGAGAACTAGAGAGTAGGAGACCTGCCACGTGAGGAGAATAGTGTAAAAATGGGACTAGCGTTGTTTAGTTAGGGATTTAAGGCTAGCCGCATGATTCTATTGGTTGCTTGGATGGTGCCCAATAGGGTTATTTGGGCGACAATTAGGAGTGGGGAAGTGGGCTGCTGGATTAGGATAGAGATTAGGGGATATTAAGAGATTAAGCATCCACTGATCATTTTAATTACAAATTAATATAATTTCGCATCAAATATTATGAATTTACTTTGTGTGATAAACCATAACAATATGGGTATCAATTTTAGGTATTTTTGTTGTGTCAGACTCAACGACATAGTTGATTTCGCAATCGGAGGTCGTTTAGACAATGTCGGCGACGGTCGAAGTGAAATTGAGCTTGAATTGTATGATGATACATTTGAATTGATCTACATTCTCGTAGACTTTGCTGAATTGATCGCAGAAGAAATTGTTTGATAGATTTTGACATTTCGACGATAACGACGTAATCAATTTCACAAACGGAGGTTGTTCGAACGTCGTCGGGGCTTCCCGACTTCGATATGCACATTATTTCATTAAAAATTGATTTTAATTAATTGATCAATTATTAATTGGTCTGATATATTTTATTTAATTAATTAGGATAGTTTAGATGCATTACAAAGCCAAAATTTCAAATTGAGATGAATTTGATCGAATCCATTCGCAATTAGGGCTTTTAAACCCGATTGATGAAATAGTTAATCTCATTAATTATTTATTTTAACTTCCATGGTTCATTTGACTTGTGAACCATATGTGGAGGTCAACAGTGGCATGTTTTTCACGTGGCGCTGTGAGATTAGCTATTAAACTAATCACATCCATGCGCTAAGTCTGCTGGTAGCAAACGCGGTATTAATCTCCACCGTCTGATCTCAGATCAGACAGCGCAAATCAATCCCAGGAAAAAATAAATAAAATCTAACAAGATTTTATCAGAGCCGCCTATTCCAATCACGGGAACGAACGACCCATGATCCTTCTTCCTACGAGCGACAAACAAAGGAGTCCGTCCGCCATGGATCATTCGATCTGAGCTCACCCAAGCTCGGATGAACTTCAAAATGATCCCACACCATTATGAAAGGTATCCACACACATCCAACGGTCAAGATCGACTCACAAGAAAATTTTCTTCATAAATGACCAACCAAAATTCTATAATTTAATGATTTTGATAAATTACCTCATCGGAGCTCAAGACCGGTTGTGGGATCGACGGAGGTAGCTTCGTCTAGTAGAGACGAGGCCCCGTTGAATAGCATGCAAGCCAATTCCCCTTGGTTCACTTGGTGGATCAACTTTCATCACTATGGAGCTCGGCTTTAATCACAAACCTTACTCCGATGGGTTTGGAACTCGAGGAAGCTTTAGGCAGCCTCGAAGAGGTGTAGAGATGGTGAGGGAAGAAGGAATTGAGGTATAGTTGAGAAATGAAGAAGTTGGAATTCAGATTGAGCTCCCCTATTTTAGCTAGGGATGGGAAGGAGAAATGTCGAAGGAGGAAAGCTTGTAATCGCTCTAAGGATTGCAAGGAGGCTCGAATTTTCCCTTGGAAGCTCAGACGATTCGAATGAGCTGATTTCCCGTGCGAATTGAGGGGGTATACGCCTTGGTTTGTTGAGGTGGATGGACGAGATTACTTCCCATTTTTTAGCCAGCCAGCCACCGCCAGAGCACCGGAGTGGTTGCCATCAAGTCCACGTGGCTCGTCTGGATTGGGAGAAGCCATGGCAGGAGGTTCTAAGCTTGATTTGGTCAAATTGCCTTTGCTTGGATCTTTTGGTTTCTCGATTTGGATGGGAGGTGAGTTAACTCACCTCCCTTTGGTCCAAGGTCAGTCTTAGCACACTTAGGGTGGGCTAGGAAGTTTAGGGATGCTTCATTTATAAGTTTGATGGCTGCCAAGGATGAGAGGAGAGTGGACTTTGCCATTAGAGGAAATAATCCAATATGGGAGAGGATCCATGGAGGATTTGCATTGGACTTGGCTCCAAATGGGTTTGGGCTGATTTTGGGCTGACCAATGATGGGTTTGAGTCGGGTTAAGTTAGCCTCCAAAATCCCATGGGTTGGTTTTATGGGTTTTAGCTCAATTGGGTCATATGGGTTCAATTTGGGTCATGTTGGGTTAGGTTGACCAATTAGCCAAATTGGGTCAAACCAAGGTTTGGGTCAAGTTCAAATGATGATTTGGAGAGTTTTTGTTCAAGTGGTTTTAATTAATTTGGCCTATGTTTGATTTTGGTTCATTTAGAATCAAAAGGGTCAAATAGGTTAAATTGACCAATTTTATGAAATTGGGTTAGGTTAGGTGTTGGTTCATGTTCAATTGGTTAATTAAAAATGATTGTAGACTTTGGTTTGAATCAATTTAGATTTAATTTAGATTTTGGCTAATTTGACCATTTAGGTCAATTTGGACTAGGTTGGGTAAAGTTGACCAATTGGTCAAATTAGGCTCAATTATAGCTTTGGTCAAGTTCAATAATTAATTTGGAATGAACTTGAACCATTGGTTGTAATCAATTTGGGTTAGATTATGATTTGACTCATTTTGGCCTTTTAGGCCAATTTGGGTCAACTTAGGTCAAATGGCCAATTGGACTTGGTTTTATTGAAGTGAGGGTCAAGTCATGTTCAATCATTGATCATGGGTTGGTGTGAATCAATGGTCCTTTAGGCCACTTTGGGTCAAGTAGACCTAAGTGGATCAATTGGCTTAGTTTTGGCTTAATTCAAGTTTAGTTGAACTTATACTTGAGCCTAAGATAGAAATATAAATTCAACTGTAATCAATTTGGAGTCCAATGGTTCCGTCATCCTGGGTTATCGTGATCCCTAATCTACTTAGTCAGAGGAGGTAGTCGACCCAACTTGACAGAAGGATCCTTGACAGCAGTCATGGGTTGCGTCATACATGGAAACCTTGTAGACCTGGGGTGGTGTTTGTATAAGGAGACAAGTTTAAATCCACCTTAGCTGACAGAGAGGTTTTTGTCTTATTAGGTGCACCCTATGGTTCACATCTCAAATGGCAGAGCCATTGGAGAACATACGGGCTACAGTCGTGATCGTAATATAATGACGTCATTTGATGGTAACCACCCAGTCAGAGGACTTTGGTCGTAGCTGCATCATATGTGGAGCCTACTGGATAAACTATGCAGTCAGAGGACACGGGTCACGTCCTTACTGGCATGAGATTGATTAAGAATGAATATAATTATGTACTTGACTTGATATTGGCTCCTCTATGAGTTAGAGTTTTCATAATTTGTCACATTTGACAAACAGTTGTGAAAGGTGGGTCGGATTGAGTTTTATTTTAAGTTATAAATAGTTAATTTCATTTAATAATTTAGAACTTAGAAATTTATCTGATTTTATATTTGTATTGATATTTAATTTTGATTAATTTGATTTGAGCTTGCAAGTGCATTTTGATGATGAATATCCCCTCCGGTTGAAATCTCCATTCAAACTAGCCATCATATGGTGTGAATGATTCTTCATTTGTTACTCCATATCATATATACTCTATTAATTTAATAATAGAGGATGAGATCTAGATTTATATTTTGAGAATTTTGTTAAGGATATTGAATATAAATATCTTAGATATTTTGATAATGATGACCCATCTGGTTGATATTCTTAATCAACTCAGTATCATTGGGAAATTTGAGATTTGAATATTTATATTGCAATTTGATACTTTCATTTTAAGATAAAACCCCTCTGATTGAAATCTATAATCAGCGCAATCATCACTGGAGTAGACCCTATCAACTCTACTCATTTGCTAACAAAGGAATGGGTCTATCACTTGTATTCATGAATTTGGATTTGAGGTGATTTAACTTAAATACTTAAAAAACTTAGATAATAATAACCCCATCTGGTTAGATTCTACAATCAACACAACCATCACTGGGGTAGACCTTGTCGACTTTGCTCATTTGTTAACAAAGGAGCAGGTCTATGACTTGTATCCATGAATTTAGATTTGAGATGATTTAACATAAATACTTTGAAAATTTAGATAATAATAACCCCCTCTGATTAGATTCTACAATCAACACAACCATCACTTGGGTAGACCTTGTCGACTTTGCTCATTTTCTAATAAAGGATTGGGTCTATGACTTGTATTCATGAATTTGGATTTGAGATGATTTAACATAAATACTTTGAAAATTTAGATAATAATAACCCCCTCCGGTTAGATTTTATATCAATACAGCCATCACTAGGGTAGACCTTGTCGAATTTGCTCATTTGCTAACAAAGGATCGGGTCAATGGCTTGTATTCATGAATTTGGATTTGAGATAATTTAACATAAATACCTTGAAAATATAGATAATAATAACCCCCTCTGGTTAGATTTTATAATCAACACAACCATCACTGGGGTAAATTTGATCATAAACTTTCTCTGTTTAGACCTTTGATGCTCATATGCAAATGTATAAATCAAATTCTCTTCTTGATGATTGAGCATTTAATTTAGAATCAATCATGTCAACTCCTATTTTGCAAGGAGGATTGGATTGATTAAGTGGGACTTATGACTTCATCATATAGATAAAGCGGCCCAATTGAATTTATTTCATCTCTTCATATGGTCAGTTGCACAAATCTCGAGATAGTGATTAGAGGTTTGGCTACCTTGTAATGCGTGCATGAATAATTTCATTTTGAAATAGTTCATTGTCTATATGCATTTGAACATAAGCCTTCAACATAAGATTTGCAATGAGATTCATGCACGTAATTCACTTTATGGTTAGCATAAGCTTCGAGGCATTAAACTTAGGAACATGTCCATTCATATATGGGATGCCTCGTAGTGCATGTCATATATGTTTTGAATAACTGGCACATGTTTTAACACCAAGAACTCATATTATCAAGTTATTTTGAGATATGAGCGAGCCTTACTAAGTGATTTGCATGCATTGCTTACAAACAAGTACTCAAATGTCTTGTAAGTTACCTTATAAATTTCATTTGAGCTTAGTTCTAGCTTAAAGATAAGTACTCAAATACATAGTGGATTCAGTATGCTTCGATCCTGAGTTCAAATGCAGGGTCTAAATGTTCTTTGAAAATTACTTTCATGCTTATGATGAGTTGTCTAATTTTGTTCTTGCTTATAGATAGATCGTCGAATGATATTCTTGCATGAGAAGAATTTTCGAGGCTCTACCAGTTCATGTTTATTTGACCATTGTTCATGCTCTTAAATGAGCTACTTTTTCTCATTCTTCTATGTAAGCAAGCTATCAAGTTTAGCTTCTACTCATAGAAGAGCTATCAAATTCAATACAGCTTTGCTTCGGGTCCAATTGAAGTCTCATTTGTGCATAGATTCAAGAACTTTCAATGTTACCACAAATTTCATTTAAATTTTATTCTAATATGATTTTGCAAGTTCATTTTTCATTTTATGAGTTTGCATTTTGATTTAATATTAATTTCAACTTTAATTTTAGTTTCAAATGTCCATTTTATTGTCCAGAAGATTTCTATCAAAGCTAGGCCTGCCCATCCGTCTAAAAAGATGTGCATGTGATATTTTACAATACCGCGGCCGTATAACCTCCAACTTATCCATCTAAAAAGATGCCCATAAGCTCTTCTAATACTTGCATAAAAATCAAATACAATATATTTATATATTCACGCATTTATATAATACGAATGACACAATCACAGAATCAACGAGGATCGACGATGAAATTTGTAAAGCTTCTTTTTTTGGATTTTCTACTTTATTTTTTTTTGTAATTTGGTGGGAAGAGAGAGAGACAGAGAAAGAGGATGAGAGGTGGAGCTCGGGTAGGCAACAAGATGTGGCTTGCTGTATGGCCGAAAGAACAGCATCGAAAAAGGAGAAGCGGGATGGGTTTGAGTCGCGAAGATGGGATTTGTTGCTGCCAAACAGTAGGTAATAGAAATAGGGCTTTGACTATAAGAGATTGGGAGGTTGCCTGCTGAAACGGGAGTGGGAAGCTCAGGAGAATGAGGGGAAAATGGGAGAGTTTGGTTCGTGTGAATAGCAAGAGAAGCCGGCGAGAAGGCTCGTGCGAACTGGAGGGAGATATTGGGATGAGCCGAATGAAAGAGAGAAGAGGGAGGTCAGATGTTCATTCAGTTTGTAGCAGGGACGGATGGGGAGGAGGAACTGGGAGATTTGCTCGCTAGGCTTGCACGAACGAAAAGGTGGTATCGGGAGGGATCTCGTGTGGCTATTCCAACTTGGAGGGAGAGACGGACAAAGGAGCTTCGCTCGTTTGGTGTCGGTTTGGGGCAAATGAGATGTGAGGGGATCGGAGAGGAGATCGGTTGTGCACGAGAGAGGGGAGTCGCGAAAAGGACCTCTTGCTGTGTGATGATTCGATCCTGGAGGAAATCAAACGAAGGAAAGAAAGGGGCCTTGCGGCTCGTTCGACCGAGAGCTGTTCAGCGAGTTGAGGGAAATCAGGATGTTCGGCTGAAACTTGAAAGTCCCTCTTGTGCGGCGCATCAATGAGTGAAGGCTGCGAACAGGAGCTTTATATAGTCCTAGGTTTAGATATAAAGGGAGATTTATAAAAACATTTTGCGATGATATAATTATATAGTTAATATATATATATATATATATCAATTGTAAGTTATTCTGATATTTTGTACGCAACGGTATAATTCGTTTCGCGATCGGAGGTTGTTTGGTTCAATTTAGTGTCGAATCGGATCAATTTGGTTAAAATCATGCTTACGATGTCCGAGATTCGTAAACTTCGTCCAAATTGAGCGCGGATAGTCTCATTTGAAAGGTTTCAATGTTTTGACGCTAATGACATGATCAATTTCACGAACGAAGGTCATCGCGCATCATTCATACCTTGATATACGTAGCTCGCTCTTGATCGATCGGCCAATCGAATTGTGCAATACATATATTCTGATCAATTTCAACGTTCTAAATGCGATGATAAAGTTTGTTCGTAAATCGGAGATTGTTTCGACCAATTTCGATGATGTCCAGTGAATTTCGGCTTCGATTTGCGTGCTATTGCATCTGAAATCCGGTGAATTCGTCTTATGAGCTCGACTCGACTTATGACGCATGCATGGAGGTCAACAGACTCATGAAAAAATCACTTGAGTTAGAAGTGATTTAGAAGCAAATTTGACCAAGCTCATGGATGTAGGTCAAAAGGGCTTAAGTAAGAAATTGATTTAGTTTGATTTAATTTTAGTCATTGGAATGTGTTTCATTTATATTTATGAATATAAATGAATATATAATTTATTTATAGAGAAACTAATTGATTTCAGGTTGATTTGAATAAGATTTGGCCAAACTTAAGGAGGTAGGTCCATATGGCTTAGGAAGGGTCTTGATTAGATTAGGATTTAGTTTGATTTAGTTTTGGTCATTAGAGTTTATATTTTATTTATATTTATGAATATAAATGAAGATATAAATGATTCATAAAGGGGTCAATCAAATTTGGGTTGAATTGGGTGGAGATTTGGCTAAGTGTATGGAATTCAATCATAAGATTTATGAGGAATTTTGGACTTGAATTTGATCATGGGATTAAATCATTTGAAGTTGAATTTAAATTAAAATTTAATAGTTTGATTGAAAGTTGAAATTGATATTTGAGAAAATCAAATAAATTAGGATTGATTTGAATTTAGTTAAGGCTAAGTCCACAAAATGAAATTAAAAGGCTTAGGAAGGATTTTGAATTTGAGTTTGATCATGAATTTTAATTAAATGATTTGGAATTTAGATTTGTATTTAGAATCTGAAATGGAATTTGAGGTTTGGTTTGAGATTTGAGAAAATGCATATAGATTAAGTTTAGGCTACAGGGTGGATGATTCTTTTAAATCTTAAGGTATTACCTAATCTTATGATTAACCCTTCTAAGTCTCTAGACTTAAGTTAAATATCCATCTAATTATTAGAAGTGTCTTCAAACTAAAAAACTAATAAGAGTCCTAGATCTATGTCGAGGAGGTCATAGACTCGCTCTAAAAATGAGGTCAATAATATTTCATAACCCAACAAAAAAGGTTCAACACTAAATGAACCCAAAAAAGGGTCATAATAGAAATAGGAACAAACTCTAAAATATCAATAAAAATCCAACACCTTATAAAATAGTGATTCATATATGCTTGTCAATTTTCATTATATTTCTATCTTTTAATCTTGTAAGCATCATAAAAATTTGATTTTAAGAAGTGAAATACCATATTGGATGCCATGAATCGTAATTCTTTCCAAAAATGATGAAACAAAAAAGCAAGAGCACATGCTTTATAATTAGCATTAAGCACACTTGATCAAGGACACTAATTAATATAGTTGCCGAGCTTTAGGAGTTCATCAATCCATCCTCCACCTCCAGCTCAATCGTCCCCATCTCCAACCCCATGTCCAGCAACATCATGAAACGCATCCAATCCAAAATCCTCTGCCTTCGGCAGCCTCATCACATACTCTTCAAGATCATCCAACCCTACGCCGCTATCAAATCGCGTTACCTCCTCCTTCCGCGACTCTTGGCCTCCGCTCGCCGTCGTCAAGGCGGCGTGGGGGAGATTGAGGCAGGTGCAGTCGCCGTAGAGGGATCGAGCGGCGTGGTCGTAGGCGAGGGCGGCGTCGTGGGAGGAGTTGAAGGTGCCGAGCCAGAGGCGAGCTCCGTGGTTAGGCATGCGGATTTCGGCTACCCACTTACCCCACGTCCGCTGCCGCACGCCGCGGTAGGAGCAGAAGGGATTCTCTGGTCCGCCTTTACCTCTCATGCAACCCTTGCGCGATCGGCGCAGCGGGCAGCATTTTTTCTTCATTTCTTTGTTCGTTAATGTGAGCATGGAAGTGATTGGGACGCGCGTAAGGTGTTTGTGTTTATGTGGGAGAAAGAGAGAGGCAAAGGAAAGGCGAAGGGTACAGATGGGGGATGCGCCGGGATCCACGTGTCAAGAGGAGGTGGGAGAGTGACACGTTGACGGCTTTGAGCGAGGGGGCAGTTGGTGATGCCATGTGGCGACGCAGGAACGAAGCATTATGCCAGCGCCGCAGTGGATGGAAATGGAATGTGATGCGGCTCGGTGAGGTCAGGTCGGGTCGGGTCGGGTCAGAGCTTGTTTTGAAGGTCGGGTTCGTGGTTTAAAGTAAAAAAATTACGTTTTGAAAAGCAATTAAATTTCTAAATTTTATAAGTTGGTGGGCATAATTGGAATTTAATATGAATGCTTATCTCTGAGGTCTCTGTTGATAATGACGAATATAATTAGACATAGTGAAACGAAATTTCTAAGTTAAGGAGACAAGCTTTAAATAAATTACATAATTAATATCTAAGAATATGCATAAAGATATATCAAAAAACATGATGAGGAGAGATATATTTAAGAATATGTTTGCAAATCTTTAAGTTTGTTTTAATATCATTATTAATTCTTAATCGTCTATTTTCATTATATATCTTTAAAAAAATCATCCTCCTTGATGAGTACATCTCACTAAGCTTTTATTTTGATAGAGGTAACTATCTATAGACTCGCTTTTATATGATTTTGCTCGATTTTTAATGAAAATTTAGTCACAAATTTGTGAGTTAAAGTTGTATGGCTTGGCTTGTCCTTCTTTTATTGAATGCATGATTTTGAGAGAATTTA
This sequence comes from Cymbidium sinense, assembly GCA_021442155.1. Taxonomy (NCBI): domain Eukaryota; kingdom Viridiplantae; phylum Streptophyta; class Magnoliopsida; order Asparagales; family Orchidaceae; genus Cymbidium; species Cymbidium sinense. The sequence continues at coordinate 125,156,952 of CM038223.1, forward strand.
TAATATAATGAATTTTTTAAAACAAAAATTGAGTTTTGAATAGCCATATTATTGAGTAGTTGAGTTATTAAGTGATTAACCAACTTTTTAAGCTAATGAATAAGAGTTGTCACAAGTGATAAGTAATCTTTTATTTAATTCATACAAATGTGTCGATTCTTTGAAGAAAACTCATATTTTTGTGTCAAGATGATTTTTTAAACTAAAGTCTTTTATTTATTTGGAGGTTGTAGCTCTTAGATAGACATGAATAAGCATTTGACTTGGCAGACAAGTGCTTGAATTACAAGATTGATTATTAGATCTGCCTGTGCAATGAGCAATCATATGTTGCCAATAAGGAGGTCCTTCACCTTGATGTTAAGGGTAATGATAGACATGTGTAAAATTGCTCGATTATGATGGAGTATGTGGACATGCGATAGGTGGGCTAGCTCTAGAGGAGATAAGTAGGGAATATGTGCACTTAGGAAGCATTGTTGAGTAGATAATTGTTTCACGTCCTTCTTAATTAGTTATTCTTATTGATCTACTTCGTAAGAAGGAGAAAACTCTAATCAATGAGTTTAATGATGCTTAATATGACATCAAACCCTCACTGGACAATAAGTTTTGTATGAATCTCCTCTTGGATGAATGTGTGTTATGACTCAATGGAAGAGTTGTATGGTATGGTTCAGGACCTATAAAATGAAATGATTGCTTTGAAGAAAATTGCCTTTGGTATAAACTAAGCAATGGCTCGATAGGAAGTTTATTAAGTGATTGTGCTTATTACTTTAATGATCATAATATGATCACCTAATTCACAAACAAGATGGTCATCAACAATCATGGAGTATATTTTATATAATTGATTTATTTACATTAAAAGATTTATATTCAATAATCATGGAGTATATCAATACTTCTCAATAAATTACAATCTATCATTTCAGAAGAACTTATCTATAGTCCATCAAAAGGACATGCACTAAAAGAAAGTTTCATGCTACTCAGTTGAAGTATTGCCTTTCAATCAAAGTTAAATAAGTAAAATGCAAATAAATATGATAAAGAGAATAATAAGCCCAAGAAATTGCTTGAAGCCTAATGCATGAAAAGAAACTTCTTTGCTTATTGTTTATCATATCATAGTAAGTGAATATATCCTATATGAATGCTATAACTTTAATAATAAAATACGAGTAGATATTATGCTTTGACATGTTACATAACAGAGTTTATCATATCAAAATTTATTAATGACTATATCATATACTATAGGTAACAATGCAAATATTAATTTCCATCACTTCTTATCTCTGTAATTTAGGAAATATGGTTAGTCAATAATCACATGTATATGGCATTTTTACAATATCATTTTAATATTCATGTGGTCATACATCAAAATCATTACCTCAACCCTATCAACTAATTTTAATATTAGTCCAATTTTATGCCTCCATTTATATATGAGTTAACACCAAATCTCAAAATTTTAAGAGAAACAAGTCAACACATATTCATATGAATAAAATAGGAGAAATCATATAAGAAATGAAATCATTATAAGAAATAGTAGAATAAAAATAACTATCTTTTATGGAGCAAATGTTTTAACCACCCCATCTCTTAGAAATGGTCTTAAGAATTCAATTCAAATCTTATTTTTAATCTCTTTCTCTTACCCCTGTCCCCCTTAAATTTATATTAAAAACAATGGCATATTTATGAATATTGAAAAGTTGAGTTTTAAATTTTAATTTTCATATAATCTTTAAATATAATTAAGTTTAGAGCTTAAAAATTATGGATAAATAAAAGCATTCTATTATGGCTAGGATATACTAGTGAAATAGTTTATAATAGACCATACAATTTAAGAAAATTCGATTAGACCGACACATATAATTTCTTAAGAAAAATGAATCAAATAAGCAACATTCATATACTTCATTATGATGCCCATGAAAAAAATATATATACTAAATACATTATAGTTTTATACATATGATTTGTATATAAAAGATAAAATAAATTCAAAAAAATTTAGTTAAACATCATATATTAGATAAATCATATGATAATTTAATGGGTTGTAGTATTAGTCCTAAAAAAATATTTATATGTTCATTTAGACAGTATAATATATATAATCAAAACTGTATCATGGATTGTTTGGTGAGCATTTATGATGCACTTAGAGATGAAATACTTTGTGCACACATTCTAGTCTTCAATCTGCACACTAATATTATATTATATAAAAAATAATGGGCAATAATATCATTGTGTTAATGCTAGGGTATCCCCTGGAAGCGATGTGTTGTATGACTTGAATACAGTGAAAAATATGCAAGGGCCGCTGCATCGGCGCCCGGGTGCAGTGTTAAATAAGAAAGGGTTCCCACATTATGGACGGATGCGGGCAAAGAAGTTAGTCCATGAAATTAGAATTAGGTTATAATCTTTCAATATAGGTACTCTTATAGGTAAATTAATAGAATTAATAGATATTATGGTTCATAGAAAAATAAATATTTTATGTGTTCAAGAAACTAAATGGGTTGGGGAGAAGGCCAAGAAGATTGATAGTTTAGGTTTTAAACTTTGGTCTTCAGGTAGAAGTCGAACTAGAAATGATGTAGGTGTGATTATAGATAAAAATTTGAAGGATAATGTTATAAATATTAATAGATGTAGAGATAGAATTATATCTTTAAAAATTATTGTTGATACTAAGATTATAAATGTTATAAGTGTTTATGCTCCTCAAGTAGGTTTGGATGTAAGCTCAAAGAAAAGAAAGGAATGAATTAGAGGGATTAATACAAAAGATACCTCTTGAAGAAAAGTATTTATTGGAGGAGATTTAAATGGACATGTTGGTAGAGTGGTAGAAAATTTTTAAAATGTTCATGATGGTTATGGATTTGGAGTAACTAATAAAGAAGGTAGGAGTATATTAGATTTTGTCTTAGCTTATGATTTTGTAGTTGCTAATACTTTATTTAAGAAAAGAGATGAACATATTATTACTTATAAAAATGGATCTAGTAAAACACAGATTGAGTATTTTCTAATGAGAAAAATATATCGTTTAAATTGTAAAGATTGTAAGGTCATTCCAAGTGAAAGTTTAAGTACCCAACATCGATTGTTAGTTTTAGATTTTAAGATGAAAGATTATAAGAAGAAAAATAAATCAAATTATTATCCTAAGGTTAGATGGGGACACTTAAAGAACACAAATAAAAATATTTTTAAGAGCAAGCTACAAGAGCTTAGAATTTGGGATGTTCATAAAGAAGCTAAGATTATGTGGGAAAAAGTAGCAAGTGAAATTAAGCAAGTTACTAAAAATATTCTTGGAGAATAAAAAAAAAAGCTTCTTTTAATAAAAATAGTTGGTGGTGGAGTCAGAGTGTGCAAGAAAAGATAAGAAATAAGAAGTATTGTTATAAAATTTGATTTAAATGTAAAAACTTGGAGAATTGGGAAAGATATAAAGTGGCCTGTAGAGATTCTAAGAATGCAATACATGATGAAAAAATTTAGTTTAGTGGTTTATACAATAGATTAGATACCAAAGAAGGTGAAAGATGTATGTATAAGTTAGCCAACCAAAGAGACAAGAAAAAATAAAGACCCAGTTCAAGTGAGGTGTATTAAAGTTGAAGATAATAAAGTGCTTTTCTTAGAAAAGGATATTGAAAATAGGTGGATGAGATATTTTGATAAACTTTTCAATGAAGGATTTGAATGTACGATTGATTTTAGCAACCTTAATACCCTAAACAAAAATAGAGAATTTTATTTTTATCATCATATTAGTAAATCTGAAGTTAGAGAAGCTTTAAAGAAAATGAAATGTGGAAAAAAAGTAGGACTTGATGATTTTCCAATAGAAGTGTGGAAATGTTTAGGAGATCAAGGAATTTCTTGGCTTACAAATCTTTTTAATGTTATTTTAAAGACTAAAAAGATGCCAGATGAGTGGAGAAAGAGTTTGTTAGTTCTTATATTTAAGAATAAAGGTGATGCACAAGAGTGCGCAAATTATAGAGGAAATAAGTTAATGTGTCATACATTAAAATTATGGGAGAGAGTAATTGAGCATAGGTTATGATGCGATACAAAAGTTTCTCATAATCAGTTTGGTTTCATGTCAGGTAGATCTACTATGGATGTTATACATTTGTTAAGAGGTTTGATGGATTACATATGATATTTATTGATTTAGAGAAAGCTTATGATAAAGTTTCAAGAGATGTTCTTTGGAGAGTTCTAGAACAGAATTGAGTTAATATTGATTATATTCGAGTCATTAAGAATATGTATACTAGAGCTGTTATTTGTGTCCAAACATAAGGAGGATTGATAAAATATTTTTCCCATTTCAATTGGATTACCTCAAGGATCAGCTTTAAGCCCTTATCTTTTTTGCTTTAGTTATGGATGTTCTTACTAGGCATTTACAGGAAGATGTACCTTGGTGTATGCTTTTCGATGACATTCTTCTTGTTGATAAGACTAGAAAGGGAGTCCTAGAGAAACTTGAATTATGGAGGTCAACATTAGAGTTTAAAGGTTTTCGTTTAAGTAGATCTAAAACTGAATATATGGAGTGCAATTTTAGTTGTAGAAGTTCTAGTGGTAGTGTTGTGACATCAGGTGAACAAGTCATTTATAAGAGTGAGCGATTCAGATATTTAGGTTCTATTGTTCAAAATGATGGTGAAATAGATGGAGATGTTATTAGTAGAATTCAAGTTGGATGGTTGAAGTGGAGGAATGCATCTGGCCTGTTGTGTGATAGAAAAGTTCCATTTAAACTTAGAGAAAATTTTATAAGATGGTGGTAAGACTTGCAATGACTTATGGTGCAGAATGTTGGCCAATAAAAGAGAAGCATAAGACTAAGTTTAGTGTTACAAAGATGAGGATGCTCAGGTGGATGAGTGGATTTACTCTTAGAGATAAAATGTGAAATGAGTATGTTCGGGAAAAAGTTGGAGTAGCTCACGGTGGCGAGATAAGATTAGAGAGTCGCCTTAGATGGTTTGGCCACATAAAGCGTCGGTAGTCCAGATGACGGTTAGAGAGTAAATGCATTAGATTTGCCTTATGTTAAGAAAGGTAGAGACAGACCTAAAAAGACTTGGTTAAGATGTATAAAAAATAACCTTAGTATACTTGAATTAAATGATAATTTGACGCATAATATGACACAAATGGAGACGAATGATTCATATACCCGACCCCACTTAGTGGGATAAAAGCTTGTTGTTATTGTACATGACATATACACGTGCTTCTTACACCAAGGAAAAATGATATGCCAAAATGGATGTTTAAAAATATTAATTATAATTAATTATTGTAACAAATATTATAATTTTTGAAAAGGTAATATTAATGTCTCAAATATGTAATATTTAGATAATAATAATAATAGTATGTGAATAATATTTTCAGCAAGATAATATTATTACTCAAATAATATATATATATATATATATATATATATATATATATATATATAATAATAATAATAATAATAATAATAATAATAATAATATAAATCGAGTTTAAAATATTTATTTATATTTGATTAATTTAGTTAATGAACGAACTAAATAAGAGCCGTTCGTGAATAATAAATTTTCTCCAGAGCCCTAACTACAATTTATTGGGCTTTGCCCTTATTTTCCCCAAAAGAGGTTATGCGGGTTTTAACTTATTAAGCGGCTAGGAAAAGAGCTAATAATCTTATATTGGTGCATATCATGCATATTTGTCAATCACTCATTGGTTCTAAACTGCAACGGCAATTTAAACTTAAAACGGCCAGGTTCTTTGGCGTATGTGTAAACAGAAATTATTTTATGCGCTCTTCAGTTAATTTTTATGTCTATTTCTAATAATATATGATAATGTGACGTTTATTAATATATTATTGAGGTATATTAATTATTATTTATTAATATATATTATTATATAATTAATATTACATAATCATAATAATCTACAGCTACGTGATTCTTCTGATTTGTAAAATCCCACATCCGCCGCGCCTCAACCATTCCTTCCCTCCGACCATTGCTCCTTGGCAAATTTTGGAAAATAAATAAATAAATAAATCTTGGATTCCTTTTCACTCGTTCTTCTCCTTCCCTGGCCGTGAAATCGACGAAACTATTCTTTCCTCAGAATCACGATTTTAGTTCGGTTTAATATCCCAACCCTCTTCTACATCCTCTTTCACCGAGGAAAAATGTTGATAATGATCCACTTCAAATCCCAAGGATTTTGATTCCTTTATCCCTATACGCCTCCTCTCATAGTTGAACAGATGATGAGATGAATGCGTCTTCGAAGAGGAACAAGGCAAGAACTCCTTGAGAAAATTTTTGGCATCGTGAAATATCAAGAAGCAGATGAGTCAAGTTTCGCAAAAAAATTAGTCCGTGATGCGTTTTTTCCAATCCCCAATGGCTGGAATCGATGCTGCAAATTTTTTTCACAGCCCCGTGCACAAAGCCGTGCTCACTCGTGACCATGCTACCCTCCAGCAAATCCTTGCCTCCATCCCCCGCATTTCACCGCCTTCCCAAACACTGACCGAGGCCGAATCCATCGCCGAGGAAGAAAAGGCCAACGCCATTTCCGCTGTCATCGATCGCCGCGATGCCCCCAGGCGTGAAACCCCACTCCATATCGCCATCAAACTAGGCGACGCCACGGCCGTCGAGATGCTCATGGCCGCCGGCGCAGACTCCAGCCTCCAGAACATGCAGGGTTGGAGCCCTCTTCAAGAAGCTATCTGTACTCGAGAGTTACAAATCGCAAAGATCATTCTCCGGCATTACCAGGTCTTGGCTTGGGGCAAGTGGTGTTGCCGAATGCCGCGCATTGTGGCTGCCATGAATCGGATGAGAGATTTCTATATGGAGATCAATTTCCATTTCGAGAGCTCCGTGATTCCTTTCATATCAAGAATCGCTCCATCTGACACCTACAAGATATGGAAGAGGGGACCGAATCTGAGAGCAGATATGACGCTCTCCGGCTTCGATGGTTTGAAGATCAAGCGAGCCGAGCAGAGCGTTTTGTTTTTGGGAGGAGGTTCGGTTGACGGGAAGGTGAAACCTGGTAGCTTATACATAATATCACATAAGGATAAGGAGGTACTCAATGCTTTGGATGGAGCAGGGGGCTTGGCTTCTGATGCGGAATTGCAACAGGAGGTTGATGCTCTGTCGAGAACCAATGTTCTTCAACCAGGGCTTGATGTCACCCGTTCGGTGCTAGTTCCACAGCTGAATTGGAGAAAGCAGCAAAGGTCGGAAATGGTTGGGCCATGGAAAGCTAAGGTGTACAATTTGCATCATGTAGTTGTTAGCATGAAGTCTCGCAGTGTTCCTGACGCCATGACGGATGAGGAGCTCTTCAGTGATTGCGAGAATGATGGAGAGGATGCTGGATTTGTTGATCTGCTCACTGAGGAGGAGAGGAAGAAATTGGAGGCAGTATTAAAAATGGAAAATTCAGATTCGGTCCATTTCAATGAGCAAAATGATCAGAACTTAGTTGTTGATATGGCTTGTGAGGGATGTAGTGATGTAAATAAAGAGGCGAGTGAGCGACTTGGGCATTGGAATAATGGTAAAGCTCCCAAGCATGATGTGGAGAAGAAGGATTTAGCTCCAAGGGAATCTCATCGTGGTGAAGAGAAGGTGAGTAATCTCCTGGAGGGTTCATCTAAGATGCCAAATAAGCAAGCAAGGAATTCAATTGATAGCAGTAGAAAAGGTGCAAGTTTGGCGAATGGTCAACGACGCAAGGAGAGTGGAAGAGAGTATGAATATATCAAAGGTTTAAAGCCAGTTCTATGGCTTTCTCCAAATTTTCCATTGCAAACAGAGGAGCTTCTTCCTTTGCTGGATATTCTTGCAAACAAGGTTAAGGCTATACGTCGTTTGAGGGAGCTGCTTACCACTAAGCTTCCAAGTGGTACTTTTCCTGTGAAGGTATGCAGAAGAATTATTTGTTGTCATATGTAAGTTTTCGTACTTAGGATTTTGCTATACTTCCTATTGCAAGTTTGGAGTATTACGGATATGAGCTTATTTGTAAAATTAATCTACTTATGTTTAACGCACAACCAGCTTTCACAGAGTAACCCAAATTTAATTCCATCATGTTTTATCAAAATAAAGGTTTTTCGTGAAAAATACTAACATTGTGAGATTATTGTGGCTATATACAACCAATTCCTGATTAAACTAAAAGGGTGACATAAGAAACAATAACCATGAAGAGGATAATGAGTTTCAAAATTGTAGTTAAACTATTTGAGATGTGTGAAAGGGTTTGTGGCCTACTGGTTGAAAGAGAACTTTGTTTCTCTAAGCTCATGAATTCGAGCACTTTGTGATTTATCTCTCACTATTATAAAAAGATAAATCAAACATTATTATAAAAGATATCTACACTCAAGGGTATATTGAACGGGAGGATGTGTTTGTCCAATAGATAGGAAATATTTCAAGAAACTTATGAACAACCTGAGCCCAATACTTCTGTGACTCATGTTAGTAGGTCACAAAGAATCTGCAAATTGATTAACCATTATTTTTTTTTTGCTATATTACCTCTTGCTTATAGTTTTATATGAGCCTGGGTGATACAATGAAGCGTTATATGTGAAGGATTCTATTCAGTGGGAGCTTATTAGGAAGGAAGTGATTAAAATTTTTATAAGAATAATATATGGACATTGACCAAGCCGCCCAAAAATAAGAAGGCTTTGCAAAATAAATGGAGATTTAAAGTGAATGAATAACACACAAAAATCAAACTTTATAAAATAAGTTGTAACCTGTACCCGTTACTTCTGTGACCCATGTTAGAAGCTCACGAAGTACTTACAAATTGATTAACCTCTATTTGCCTTCACTTTGTCGCCTATTGCTTACAGATATAAGAGTGCCTGATGTTATAATGAAGCTCTATAGGTGAAGGATTCTATCAAGCGGGAGCTTACAACAACAACAACAACAACAACAACAACAACAAGCCTTAATCCCACTAGGTGGGGTCGGCTACATGAATCCTTCGTCTCCATTGTGTCCTATTATGTGTCAAATTCTCATTTAATTCAAGTATACTAAGATCATTTTTTATACATCTTAACCAAGTCTTTTTAGGTCTACCTCTACCTTTCTTAACATAAGGCAAATCTAATGCATCTACTCTCCTAATCGGGTCATCGGACGGCGACGCTTTATGTGGCCAAACCATCTAAGGCGACTCTCCCTAATCTTATCTACCACTCCAACTTTTTCCCCATACTCATTTTGCATTCTATCTCTAAGAGTAAAGCCACTCATCCACTGAGCATCCTCATCTTTGTAACACTTAACTTAGTCTTCTCTTTTTATTGGCCAACATTTTGCACCATAAGTCATTGGTCTTACCACCTTCTTATAAAATTTTCCCTTAAGTTTAAGTGGAACTTTTCTATCACATAATAGGCCGGATCATTCCTCCACTTCAACCATCCAACTTGAATTCTACTAATAACATCTCCATCTATTTCACCATCATTTTGAACAATAGAGCCTAAATATCTGAATCGCTCACTCTTATTAATGACTTGATCACCTAAAGTCACAACACTATCACTATGAAGAAAATAGTTTTTTTTTTAATAAGAGTATATGAGCATTGACCAAGCTGCCCATAGATAATTAAGGCTTTGCAAAATAAATGGATATATGAAGTGAACGAATATCACATAGAAATCAAAAGATATAAGATAAGGCTTATTGTTAAGGGGAAATATACACTCTAGTAGTTAAACAAATGATCATTCATGTAGTATTGAGCATTATAATGATATATTTTAAACAATTGGATGTTAAGATAGATGTCCTTTGTGATGAGTTGGAGGAAGACATCTATATAATATAACTAGAAAGTTTTATTGAATTTAAAAGAGAAAGTTTCGTGTGTATGCTAAATAATTGTCTTAATAGCTTAAAACAAGTACCTTATTTAAGACATCAAGAATTTGGTTGGTTCATGCGTAGACTTAAATTTTGTAGATGTAATGTCGACCATTACTATTTATCAAACGAACATGATAAAATTGTATTATGTTGTTATTATCAAACGAACATGTACATTAAGGATTTAACAAACATAGTCTAATAAAAAGTGTTAGATATATTCAATTCGATAAATATAAAAAACTAAGTATGGTGCTCGCTAGCTACTTCAAATTTTGAAAGAAACATAAATTAAAAATTGAAGAATTGAAATGACACACGGTCAAAGTCCTTTATGTATTAGCTATTAGATCTACAATATATGCAGTGATATGTATAATATTAGATATTACAAAAACAGTGAGAGTAGTCAATGGATATATAACAAATTCGAGGAAAAAATATTATGATGTTATGAAGTGATTATCATGCTATCTAAGGTTATGATCATAAAGCATCTAAAATTAAAGCCTATGTTGATTCAGATTAAATATGAGACATAGATATCAAGAGAAGTATCACTAGATACACCTATATCTTGGGTGGTATTGTTATCAATTAGGTGTCATAACTTCAAAATGTTGTTGCATTATCAATCATAAAAGTTGAATATGTAGTAGTTATTGTAGCTAGTAAGGAGATGATTTGACTAAAATATTTTTGAAAGATTTAAGCCAATCTTAAGAAGACATCACTCTCTTTTTTGACAATCAAATTACTAAGAAAAAAAATTGTTTTTGTTTCTCCAATAAAGCACGCATAATTCAAGCATTACTAAATATTTAGCTTGCTTGAAATTGATGCCTTGCTACTTGTCAAAATTAAAGGAGTAGAAAACTTCATTAATATGCTCAAAAAGGTGATTCTTATTGAAAAATTGAGGCTCTATAAAACCTTAGATAATCTCTATGAATGAAGATGCTCAGTTGCTACATAGCGTAGTATTCAAATATTATCACTAAGCTAATACAATGAAAATTTTGATTTCAAGTGGGAGATCGTTAAGAGTAGAGTCGAAATTTCTAATTGTAATTTTAAAGGGATGTTTTTATAAATTCTTAAATGAGGGTGATTACAAAGTCATATATAGAGGTTGCTATAAAGTCCGATATGGAGGCTAGTGCAAAAGTTTATAATGAAGTTTATAAACATCTTCAATATTAGTTGATCTTTATTGTTAGAAGGTAAATTATCTACTATGTAAATCTATATAATCTGTACTAGTACAATATCACACAATCATAAGTAAATAAAAAGAAGAAGAAAAGAAGATGAAGATAGGAATAATTTTTCATAGTAAAGAAGAGAAAAGAAGAGAATGAGAGGAGGGATTATTAATGCTTTATTCTTTGCATATAGTTCTCTTTTTCATAACACGTTGTAGTGTTCTTTCTCAATTATTAATATAGACAAAGTGGTATATTTGCCTTTATTTGTATGAAGTAGAATAGTTGATCTCTTTGCAGCTATGAAAGTAGTGGAATCTCATCAATTCACGTAAATTTATATCTTGTATTTGCGATCTTTAGTGTAGTTATTCATTCATTCTCATTTTTTATTTTTTTTGTTTTATCACTATTCTAATCCTCCAAACCTCTATTGTCATCAAAGCTTCAAAAAACCTATAAATAATTAGAAAGAAATAAGAATGCAAAATTATTGCCTTGAATCACCAATGCTCCGAAGGAGACAATCGAATGATTCTCCTCCATTTTATGACAAAGTTATCTCTTACAAGAGTTCTCCCAACTATTGTTGCTTGAAAAGTCTTTTGCTAGATTTGCTATTATTAGTCTTGGATAGCTGTCGGAAATGATTTTTTTGAGGTGCAAATTGATTGTGTTTGGGTACTGGACTCCACTAAGATCACCTCCCTTCTCCATCTCTTCATAACTAGAAAAATCCTTTCTTAAAACTAAAATAACTTAAAAATATACTCAAGAAAAATCTAATAAACACAAAGTGGGAGTGGCATTAGAAAGAGTTCAACACATCCTCCCTAACCTCATAATAATAATTCACAATATTACAAAAATATCATGCTTAAGTAACATAAAAAAAGAAACAATCCATACAAAAATGACACAAATAGCCCTATTAATTATTACTACTAATTTTGCCATCTTTTAAACTATGCCATTCTGCTATGGTGGAAAGAGAGTCGTTTTTCAACTCTTGAATAATTTATTGTTCATAGTTGGGTAAAAGATCTACAATGTTGAAAGTTATTGTTAAGCTTTTATCATTGACAAGTGAAACTCATTCTCTATTGCATTTGATAAACCAGAAAGGTCTATTGGCTTTGCATTTAGGTTCAATAGAGGCCTTATTTTAAAGCTGGAATTGCTGAAAGGTTCCTTTTGGCATTTTTGCTGCTTCTCGCACAAATCTTCGTTATCGGGATATTACGTTGAACCCAATCACCTTTGACCAGGAAGTACTGAAGAGAGAATATATTCAGCTAAGTACATCAAAGATTTTATTTTAGACACCCTATTTATACACCATAATGTATTGGAAAGATGAAAACAATTTTGCCACTTAATGCTTACCATTTATATAAAACACATCTTAATATTATTGCAACAAAGGTTGGGCCGTAGCCCTCATAGGGTTAGCTCTCTAGTAGCAGTAGAAGTTAGATGCATTTCTATTGATGACAGTGATCCTACTATTGGTCAGGCCCAATCTTTTGTACCTGTTAAGTTAGACCGATCCCTAGATGACATTGTAGCTCAGTATCTAGTGGAAAAGAAGGAAATCTTAGGATATGCCTGGTCTAACTTAGAGGATGAAAAGGTCAGTTTTAATCCGAATGAGGATGATTTGTTAGAGGATTCAGCGGGAGTTCACATGATAGACACCAGGGATTCTCTTCTACGTGATCAGTAGACTTTGGAAGGTGATGTGGCCGAGCAGGAAGACACATCCTACTCGACCTTTCTTGATTTTGTTTTTCATAACCACCACAGTGTAGATAGAATCCATGTCTCACATAACTCTCATAAACATGGATTTGGATGTCACCATTTTGTCCATGGCTCTTTATTTAGTTCCCGATTAGTGGCATAAGTATCACTCGCTTGTCATCAAGCTTCAACATGTATTTGTTCTTATAACCATCATAAATAGGATGCATTTTGTATTTCCATGGTCTCCTTAAAAGTGAATTACAAGTATCCATTAGAATAACATCGTGGCTTACCTTGTCTTGAAGTTTCTTGCATCAAGAATGATTTTGCACACTTTCCTTCGTATGATACATTATGTATCTAATATGTTGTTGTGTACCCACTCTTGGTCATTTTTTATCACATCACTCAACACGTGCTAGATAATAAGCACACCGCCTTTATCTTTCTACAACAACTATCTGCATTTGGGTTCTTGCTCATCTTCTTATTTTTCATCATTTTCTTGCAGTAATTTTCAATGAGGTAAATGACTCATTGGTTTGAGAAATTTAAAGCAATGTGATCAAACCTCTGACATCCATAACACTTGATGAAGTGAACTTTATGGGTAGAAGTCCTAAGAGATCATTGAAGAAAAAGGCTAATGATGGTTTTAAAGAGGTTAGAGATTGCTAGAAGGTTAAGCCCATTAGGAATAATTTACAGGTGAGGCGGTCAGATGTGTCGGTAAGGGTGGAGGAAAATTAATAACAAGGTAGTTGATGGTGGCAACAATGACCTTGATGATTTAAGTTCACAAAAAAAGTAAAGGGTGAGGACGGATGAGATGGTTGAGAGTTGAACTTGAGCTCATAAAGTCCATAAGCTTGAGCTCAAGCTCTTGGTTTGACAAGATCTTCTAATGAGCTAATAAACAGCTGTAGATCAAGCTTCTTTACAGTAGTGAGTCTTTTAGTGAGTGATTTGAGTTTGGGCCCAAGCTTTTGAGATAAATAGACTAATTTAGTTGCGATTTGAGTTTGAGTCAACTTGATTACACCCCAATAAGAATATATTGTGTGGAATTGCTACTTCAAGACCATTTGTTTCTCAACTGAACAAGATATGCATCACAGGGATTATAAAGTTGTTTTACCAACCTAGATTGATGAAGTGTGGATTGCTTGTATTTAGAATATTATGGAATCCAGCATCTACTCTCATTTAGGAAGTAGCGAACATGTTAAGATGGTTGGAAAAGTGTTGTGGCGTTGAAGAAGTATCAATAAAATAGTAAGGTAAGATTAACAAGGTTTAGAAAGAAACAGCAAAGGCCAATCTAACACAAATTTTTGCAAAAAAATTGTCAGCATCATTTAACCATACGTTACACCAAAATGTGCTTCTAATCTTGAATGAATGCTGTAGAAGATTCAGAAACGTTTCACATTAACAAGGCTTATCCAATTGCTGCTGTTAATAAGTCTTATTTCAATTTTTTGTTGATCTTGAGTATATATATATATAGATTGATGTATGTGTATTTAGACTGATCATATGATAATTTTCGAACTAACCATGATGTTGTTTAAATGCTTGTTTAACATTCCGCATTTGTTTGAGTTAGAACTCTGTTTGTATTTGCAGGTTGCTATTCCAGTGATTCCAACAGTGAAGGTGCTAGTCAGTTTCACGAAATTTGAAGAACTACAATCCCCACCTCGGGAAGTATTCTGCACACCTCTTTCAACTCCTGTGAGGGAATTCCCTCTAATAAATTCTGCTAATTGGGCTCAGTGGTTAATTTCTTCCTACCCTACTGATAACTTCCAGTCTAAAGCATCGCTAGAAGATAGCAAGAATACCATAGATTTTCATGATCCCTTCATGATTCCACCAAATTATGTGTGGACAACCTCTGAAGCTAAGAAGAAGAAGAAGATTCAAGAGGCTAATGGGAAGCAAAAGAAGCGGCAAGGTTAATGCCACTGATAACTTCTCAATAAATGTTAATTTCAATGTTTGTTAATACAGATTGGTAATTCATTGTCCAGCTGAGGTAAATTCTTACTGAATAATTAAGTGAAATGCAATTGTAATGTGAGGTGCATAAGGTCTACAAAAGAAACAAATCTTGCTTGTCAACTATGTACTTGGATATTTTTTGCAAACATGAAAATTACAGTAGCACTTAAAAGCTGTAACTTGATATTTTGATCATCACTGATATTGGGATTGACTAATTGAGACCTTTTTTAATAATGACTGTTGTTGTTTATATGATGATATTAAGTCTAGGCGTTGAAGGTGGGTGGAGGGAAGAGAGAGAGAGAGAGAGAGAGAGAATAGAAAAATAGCATTTCTTATTTTTAGTAATGCCTATGAAAATATTTATGCAAGAAGGAAAGAGAAGTAATGACCTAATGATAAAAGGAAAGCTTAGAGAAGAGAAATGAAAGGAGGGTGGTGCACAAATGAATAGAGAGTAGAGAAATCTACTATGAGACTCTCCTCATGAAAGGGTAGAAAGAGATCTAAAATAGTTATTGACCTCACTTTTGAAATGAGGATTCAATCTCCTCTTCTTAGACTTATGAGTCTTCTAGATATTAAGATTTTTTTAGTCATAAGATACTTCTAGCAATTCAGTGAACACTTAATCTAAGTCTAGAGATTTAGAAGGGTTAATCATAGGATTAGGCCATACCTTAGGGATTAAGATGACCTACCTATCCCATGACTTAAACCCAACCTATGTCCACATTCTTAAACCACAACCAAATTCAATTCCTATCAAACCCAAATCCAAACCCAAGTCAAATGATTGAAATCTATAATCAAATCCAAACTCAAAATACTTCCAAGGCCCCATGATTTATTCCATGGTCTTAGCCAAATTTCAATCCAAATCAAGCCAATTCAAATGATTTTCACATGATCAATTCATATTTTCAATTATCTTCCCAAATATAAATCAAACCAATGATATTTACAATCATATCAATTCCAAGCCATAATCAAATTTAAATCAAAATCCTTCTTAAGCCATAAAACCAATCCCATGGACTTAGCCAAATTCTCATTCAATTCAAACCAAATTCAATTGATTTTCTCATGAATGAATTCCTTCAATCATCATCCCAAATATAAATCAAGCATACAATCATTAAGCTAAACTAAAATCAACCCAAGTCAAACCTAACTTAACCCATTTGACTTGAAATATTCAAATGAGCCAAAGTCTATTTGAACCCAAACCAATTGAAAAAAAATTTACAAATCAGTCCTAAACTCATATATAAACTCAACTAAACTTAACTCAACCCAAAATCAACTCAACTAAGCCCAATTGGTCCAGTTGACCCAAAGTGACCAATTTGACTTATTTGAACCAAGTTTTAATCTAACCCAAATTGGATTGAATCAACTTAACCAAAACCTCCTGTCATGATTGTTGATCACCCTAGGTTGATCAATTGTCATCAATTGGGTCAAACCAAATCAACTTGATCATTTGACCAAGTCAACCCTCTTAACCCATAAAAACCCAAACTAGCCAAAATTCATCATACACCAAAACAATTGAACCAATGATTCATACCAGCCTATAATCAATGATTGAACATGACTTGACCATCAATTGTGCCAAATCTAACCGAATTGGCCCTTTGACCCAAGTTGACCCAATTTGACCTAAAAGACCAAATAAGGTCAAATCATGATCTAACCTAAATTGATTGCAACTAATAGCTCAAGTTTATTCCAAATTAACTATTGAACTTGACCAAAGATATAATTAAACCAGTTTGATCAATTGGTCAACCTAACCCATTTAGCCCAAATTGACCTAAAGGGTCAATTTGGCCTAAATTCAAATCAAATTTAAATTGATTCAAAGTAAAGCTTACAGTCATCTTCAATTAACTAATTAATATGAATCAACCCATAACTCAAGCCAATTTGGCCAATTTGGTCAAATTAGTCAACTTGATCCATTTGACCTATATGAATCCAAATAACTCAAAATCAAACCTAAGCCAAATTGATTTAAACCAATTGAACCAAAACACTCCAAATCATTATTTGAACTTGACCCAAGCCTTGGTTTGACCCAGTTTAATCAATTGGTAAACTTAATCCAACCTAAGCCAAACCCCTTTGAACCAAGCCATGACCCATTGAAACCTAGCCCAACCCATCTCAAACCCATCTTGGGTCAGCCCCAAACCAGTCCAACCCAAATTGGGCTCAACCTAAGGCAAATCTCCCTTGGATTCTCCTCCCCACATGGGATTTTTCCAAAATTGGCATATCAACCCTCCACCTTTCCATGTGGGCTGCCTCCCTTAACTCAAAATGGAGCCTAACCTAACTGCCTAACCCAGCCCAAGTAGGCTAGGTTGGCTTTGGACCAAAGGGAGGTGAGTTAACTCACCTCCCCACCATGGCCGAAACCAATGGACCCAAAGAAGGTGGTTGCTGCCTTGAGCGTCTTGCCATGCATTCCACCAACCCAATTGAGCCACATGGAGGTGACACCGACCACTCCGATGCCCTGACAATGGCTCACCGGTCGAAATCGTGTGGCGATCTCGTCTATCCGATCCAAGGGAGGGGAGGATATACCCCCTTCATTTCGATCCAAATTCAACACACACACCTTTGGAAACCTCTTAGAGCTCATTTCGAACCTCCAGAGCTTCCCTATAGCATTCCAAGACATCCCAAGCTTGGATTCTACTGTTCCGAAATAGGGCATCCATCTTTCCATCCTAACTCCACCAATACTCAACCAAATCCAAATTTTTCTTACCCACACCTCATCGAGCAAGAATGAATCTCCTCTTGAGCTTCTCGACCAGTGGAGGTAGGAGTTCGATCAACATCGAGCTCCAAATCAACGGTGCTTGGTCCATAGAGCGAACGATGAGGAATTGATCCAAATGCTACTCAACAGGGCTTCGTCTCCACTAGACAAAGCTTCCTCAATCGAATTCGTCGCCGGTCTTAAGCTCCGGTGAGGTAATTCCATTAAAATTGAGATTTAGGGAATTTTCTTTGGAGTTTTGTGAAGAAAATGTGAATGCCATGTGATCTTGACTGTTGATTGCCTTCGGATTCTTCGTGCGAAAGTGTGGGATCCATTTGGAGTTGATCCGAGCTTGGGTGAGCTCAGATCGAGAGAGGAATTGTGGACGGTGTCCGTCTCTCATCGCTCTGGGGACGATTGATCACGCACTGTCCGTTCCGCATGATCGGAGTGCACGGTCATGATTAAATCCGTTAGATTATCTAATTAAATCTTATTAAAACCGCAAGGTTAATCCTGGATCGGACGGCGGATAAGAAAGCACGTCCGCCGCTGGTACATAGGTGCCGCGTCGGACCACTTTAAGTGACCAATCCCGCGACGCCACATGGAAAGCGCACCACGTCAGCGGTCCGCATGGCGCCAACGAGATTATGCTTAAATTTGGGCTAATTAATTATATTTAATGGTTGAAACTTCCAAAATTCATAACAAATAATAGAAAAATCAGAAAAATACAAATAAATATTCATTTTGAAGATATTTTAGAGGAGAATCATTTAAAATTAATTCTAATTAATTTTGAACAGTAATTGAGGCTTAATTTAGATTTAATTGAAAATTTAATTAGCTTAATTACTTCTTAATTACTCAAGTAATTAATCCCAAACTTTCTGTGGTGGTTTAATGGGATGATCTCAGCCTCTCATAATTTTCTTGGGATTTATTACTTGATTAATTAGAAAAATTGCTTATTTAATTATTAATCATTCTCTTAATTAATTAAATAGTTAATTAACCCTCTAGTCAACAACCAAATTAATTAATTAAGCTCGCTAATCACTGTTGAGCAGTGAATAGGCAAGGGAAATGAGATGGGGACCTCTTTCTTAATCTTTTTCCTAAGTCAATCTCACTTTTAAGTAAAATTAATTATTTTGGGATTAATTTAAGGTTTAATTGGTTAATTAAATGGCTTAATCAATATAATTTAAAATTATAATCATATTAGATCTTGATTAATTAAATCATGGGTAGATCTTTAGGTGTTTAATAACCTAATGGTACTTGAAAAAATTATGGTTAACCCACATGTGTGGGAAAACATAAGAGTACTTAATTAATTTCTTTGATCTAATTAACTATTAATCATGAGTCAATTGCATTAAGCCCTTTCATTTCTTAAGATCATTAGGCTCTTTCATTTCTTATGTATTTAATGGCTTAAATTTGATTGATTAAGCCATTTAATAAGCCATTTACTAAAGAGAACTAAATCAAATTAATATGCTTTAGAAGTGGCTTAAGGTATGGATTAAAAGGGGCAATCCTCTTTCTTCTCTTTACAACACTTAGTTACTAAGTGTAAATCATATGAAACAAAATAAAAATACAAATTAAAATTCGTAAATCCACTAAATAACTTAAAGTGAAACCAACCTTCATGTTTACTTGGATTTTTTCCAAACTTAAAGAAATACAACTCAAATGCTCAGTTAAGATATATCATACAAAGCTTTAACACACACATTAGAATTAAGTCATAATTTCTAGCTCTATGTTAGGACAGTGTATGATGTGATGTATATTTTATTTTATGATGTGATATTTTAGACTGGATGTTAAGGTGTCTGTTTCATAAACGGAATGTTATGCCGCTTTTAGCCTAATTATATTTTCTACAGGGGATTGTGCTAAGGGGTTGCTTAAAAATAAATATAAATGCTCTCTTTATAGGTTGCTTAAATCCCTAAGCATAATCCAAATTAGGGCAAGTGGGCTTGGTTACCCATGTGTAGGGTGTTAAGTCCAAATTATAAATATAACTGCTTGAGATTGTATGTGTATTTAGCTAACATCAATTTTGTAGGTGTAGTTAGATTTACTTTTTTCCTATATGAATGTAATTTTTCAATATGAATTAAGATTATTGTTATGAGGGATTAAGATGAGCAGTGGCCAGAAAGCTTTATCCTGGGATGCCCTGTGATGCCTTTGAAGCAAACGCATCCAAATCCAAGGAGTAAACCAAATCAAGAGAAATAAGGAGGATGGAAGAGTGAAGAATGAAGACACCCCATAGCATATATTCATTTCTAATTGTAATTATTATTTCATATTCCAGATTGTATAAGGGTAGAGCTTAGCTACCCATCTTTTTTTCTTTTTGAGTTGTACGGTAGAACCTGACTGCACCAACCTGACTTGAAATATTCAAATGAGCCAAAGTCCATTTGAACCCAAACCAATTGAAAAAAAATTTACAAATCAGTCCTAAACTCATATATAAACTCAACTAAACTTAACTCAACCCAAAATCAACTCAACTAAGCCCAATTGGTCCAGTTGACCCAAAGTGACCAATTTGACTTATTTGAACCAAGTTTTAATCTAACCCAAATTGGATTGAATCAACTTAACCAAAACCTCTTGTCATGATTGTTGATCACCCTAGGTTGATCAATTGTCATCAATTGGGTCAAACCAAGTCAACTTGGTCATTTGACTAAGTCAACCCTCTTAACCCATAAAAACCCAAACTAGCCAAAATTCATCATACACCAAAACAATTGAACCAATGATTCATACCAGCCTATAATCAATGATTGAACATGACTTGACCATCAATTGAGCCAAATCTAACCCAATTGGCCCTTTGACCCAAGTTGACCCAATTTGACCTAAAAGACCAAATAAGGTCAAATCATGATCTAACCTAAATTGATTGCAACCAATAGCTCAAGTTTATTCCAAATTGATTATTGAACTTGACCAAAGCTATAATTAAACCAGTTTGATCAATTGGTCAACCTAACCCATTTAGCCCAAATTGACCTAAAGGGTCAATTTGGCCTAAATTCAAATCAAATTTAAATTGATTCAAACTAAAGCTTAAAATCATCTTCAATTAACTAATTGAATATGAATCAACCCATAAATCAAGCCAATTTGGCCAATTTGGTCAAATTAGTCAACTTGATCCATTTGACCTATATGAATCCAAATAACCCAAAATCAAACCTAAGCCAAATTGATTTAAACCAATTGAACCAAAACACTCCAAATCATTATTTGAACTTGACCCAAGCCTTTGTTTGACCCAGTTTAATCAATTGGTAACTTAATCCAACCTAAGCCAAACCCCTTTGAACCAAGCCATGACCCATTAAAACCTGGCCCAACCCATCTCAAACCCATCTTGGGTCAGCCCCAAACCAGTCCAACCCAAATTGGGCTCAACCCAAGGCAAATCTCCCTTGGATTCTCCTTCCCACATGAGATTTTTCCAAAATTGGCATATCAACCCTCCACCTTTCCATGTGGCTGCCTCCCTTAACTCAAAATGGAGCCTAACCTGCAACCCTCAGTAGGCGCTTTGGACCAAAGGGAGGTGAGTTAACTCACCTCCCCACCATGGCCGAAACCAATGGACCCAAAGAAGGTGGTTGTTGCCTTGAGCGTCTTGCCATGCATTCCACCAACCCAATTGAGCCACATGGAGGTGACACCGACCACTCCGATGCCCTGACGGTGGCTCGCCGGTCGAAATCGTGTGGCAATCTCGTCTATCTAATCCAAGGGAGGGGGGATATACCTCTTCATTAGGATAAAATAAATTGATTGATGATTTATTTAAATTGTGCATTAGAAATGACATACTTTTTTATAATTTTTTATGATTGATGCCTTAATGTGTGGCCTGTATGTGTTAGACTCTTAGGATAAAATAAATTTTTTATCAAATTAATCACTTATAACTAAATTTTAAACAACTCATTATCTCACCATAAAGCCTAGGATATAAATCAAGATAATTTAAAAGATTTATTAACTCCTTAGCTAAATGGTTGTGAATTATACAATCCGAAATATGAAATAATAATCACTCTTAGGCAAGATGGGGGTCTCCGTCCTTACACGCATATGACCCGCTTGACCTGTGAGAGCATCCCCTACTGACGAAGCTCTACCCTCTCTCTTTTGATTTGGCTAATAATCTATTTAAGCATATGTTTAGGCATATAAAAATTCTAAAGCTTTTGTCTAAATGATCTGTCAAAATAAAATAAAATTTGAAAAGATTTTGTATTCATAGATTAAGTCATATGTTCATACCACTCATACTCTAGTCTCTCAGAGAGTGAGTTTAGGACTTTAGTCTCCTTCCAATTAAATAACTACCCTAGTCATCTTGTAATTTATAAGATCAGACCATATAGTTTTAAAATCGTAGGAGGAGTTAGCCGGTGGCCACTCCAGACAGTTATAAGTCCAGAAGTCGAACAGTTTATTCTCTCTTGTGAAGGTAAACTCTTATGTCGACTTGTCGCTTAGATTTAGGTCATGCTTTAGCTCGTACTAAAGCTTTCTAGATTTAAGATCCGAGGTAGCTATTTTGTTCAGGCTACAATCATAAATTCTCACCTCTTAGGTATTTTCACAATCTTATGTTTGTGAATTATAAGTCCTAGCAATCTAATAAAATTCAACTCAAATAAATAAATCTCTTCACTTTCAAATATATAAAGCCCAATCATAGGATAGATTGAAATGCTCACTAAGCTTCTTAGTATTATGAGCATTTTCTACTTCATTCCTTTGGATCCAAAAATAAGTCTTCTCCTTGAACTTTCTCACTTGAATTTTCAAACATAATCAATCATTTGATAGTCTAACTTTGAAATCTTTAGAGATGATAATTGTCTACTTTAATCGAGAATATTCTTAGGGAATTTTATTCCTTAATATGTAATTGACTATGGAGGCTTACCTCCATAGGAAATTTAAGAACCCGGTTTAATATAAATCTTGCTTTATTCATCCATGTAAAGCAGGATAAAATTTTTTGGTTTATTAGAAGACTCATCATTCCTTAGGAGTTCTTATTAGGTGATTAGGTCCATTGAAGGGTGATGTCTCTATCTTTTGAGATAGTACATCATACCTCAATGTGGCACGAGATCACTTCAATAAGTACCTCATATAATCTGCGTGGTGTCCCCCCTCCCATCCGAAATTAAACACCACAGATTTTTTTGGCGACTCCATTGGGGATAGTTCCTCTCTCCATTTTTAGTAGACAATTATCATCTCCAAGCATCGATAGTGGACTTATATTTTTGTATAATCTCAAGATTATCTTTCTTTCCGTTGGCTCTATGCTCATTTCATCCTTAAAGTATAGGTAGCCAACATCATTTAGGTTTTATGACCTCACTCCCGTGTAGGTCCTAAGATTCCTATTGGGTCCCCCAATAGGTAATAATAAATTAATTAAACAAAGGAGATGACCAAATATAAGTCAAATAAAATTTGGAACATCTTACCATGGCTTGGTAAAGTAAGGATTCATTTTATATTTGGCAAGATTTTAAAAGAATCTAAAGTAAATAAATAAAGTATTTTGCAAAAAATTTTAAATTCTTTTCAAAGCAAAATCTTATGAATATAATAAAAGTGACCAAATAAACATCTTCTTCAAAAATTAAAATCAAACAAAGCAAAATTAAAATCTTTCAAAATTAATTTAACCTCACATAGCATCCATAAAAATTGCTAAGTGTTTCTTTTTTCAAAATCAAATCAAATAACAAACCTCTTTTTCATAAACATATTCAAAACCATTTTCAAAAATTAAAACTAAACTCTCATTTAACATACTTAAATTTGTTAAATGAAGGCCCCCTTTTCAAAAATTAAAACCAAACATATCCAAGATATTTTCAAAAAAAATAAAACCAACTCCATTTAACACATCCATATTGGTTAAACGAGAGTTCCTTTTTTTATTCAACCCAAAATTAAAACAATTAACATACAAAATGGACTTTAGTTAACATATCGAAATTTGTTAAGTGAAAGTCCCCCTTTCAAAATCAAGGCAAAATAAAATACAGTTGAACTCCATTTAACATACTCATATTTTTTAAATGAGAGTTTCATTTTTTAAAATCAAATTAAAGCCAAAATACCCAACACATATTTTTGTATTCCATTTAACATACCTATATTTGTTAAATGAGAATTCAATCCTAAAAAAAAATCATATATCAATAAACAAACATACAAGTGAGCTCCATTTAACATACCTATATTTGTTAAGTGTGAATCACATTTCCAAAATAATATCAAATTAACAACATCAAACCATTAAGACAGAAATCTTTCAAACATATAATTGAACTCTCGTTAGCATGCCTAAATTTGCTAAGGGTCTCCAAAATTAAATTTCAAACAAAAATATATGATACATCTCCAAAGGTCTCTCCAAAATATTTGAATCTCACTCAACATACCTAAATTTATTGAATGAGAGTTCTGAATCAAAATCAAAATTTTATGGCAAAGGCTCTCCTCAAATTCTTAAATATCTCCAATACAATGAACCCCACTTAGCATACCTAAATTTATTAAGTGTGGGTTCAAATTTCAAAAATCAAATCAAACGTCAACAATTCAAATCAACAGTTCAAGGCAAGGGTCTAATTCAGTTCTGTTTCAACAAATGCAGAGATACCAGCTTAGTTTCCTTATCTTTTTTGCTATCAGTCTTCCACCATATCTGCCGGCAAGATGATCTTCTCATTCCCGTCTGGTGTGGATCTGGCCTTGGACCAGGTCATACTCACCACTATTACTATGCATGTGATTTAGTTTGAGCTTGGCTTTAAGGCTGTTAGAGTCACATGTGAGGGGTCAGCCCTCACCACTATTAGTAGGAAGGAGGTGGTAGGACAGAAGCCACTTCTCCGGTTTGATATCCAGTCGGGTTCTGAGTCTCCCTCACTGAAGAGGAAAGTCGTTGTGGTTCCCACACCCGACCGTGCTGCCGCCTTCAACATCGTAGTTCGCCATCGCCAGTAGTAGTACAAGACACTCCTTTGTTCCCCTACTCTGAAGGGGAAGGCTATCTTAGCATCTGAGATAGTCCCTTCCACCTTCGAGGTTGGTGCTAGCTCCCGCTTCGCCTCCCTCAGTAGGAGTCAATGTCACAATAAGAATCGCAAGGTTAAACGTCACTATGAGTGCAAGGCAAGGCAGATCGATGATGCCTCTCGTGTGGCTGAGGAGAGTTCCCCTCGTGAGACCTCTCCACTCTTGAGTGGCAATAAGTTCCACTCCCTCTCGACTTTAGAAGGAGAGGAGGACTATTATGAGATTGCTACATCACCACCATCACCTGCAGAGATTGAGACACTGGTTAGGGATAGGAGGAAGCCCTATGCCAGTCTACGGTCCATTCTATGTAGAGTCAGTAGAGGCCCAAGGACACTCGGAGTCTGTCTTCCTACATGATTTGTGGAGTTTAATCCATAGGAGCGTTAGAGGTCAGATTCACAGAGAGAGAGAGGAGTAAAGGCTAGAGTCAGCGCCTGCTGACTTTTTTCGATTGGCGTCTGTGGCGATCATTGACGAAAGATCTTCTGCACCGCTTTGACAAGAGAGGAGATCTCGCAAAGAGGCGGTCCTTGCCATCACACGCGTCTCTGCCTCCCCATCACTAGTCCAAATCCCAGTATCCACAGTCCCCGCCAAGCTAGGGATAATTATGTCAGTGGATAGAGAGAAACAACTAGTCAGGGTTCAGTATAAGAGACCACGAGCTCAACAGCCTCCTTTGCCACCTCCTTTGCCACCATCTCAACCATCATTTCATCCACCACAGCCGTCATAATGGCCATTATCACCATCACAACAGCCTACCCAGCAATAATATTCATATCCATAGTCAGGTAGTTATTTTCCACCTACTCTTGCTGACAGATTTGAATAAGTCATATTCATTCAAGAGGAAGGTAGTTAGGAAAATATTCAAGAACCTATTGAAGAAACCTAACTTTCAGTCACTAGAGCCTAAGAGGCTGGAGGAAGTGGGCAAGAGCAATGATCCTAGCTATTGCCCCTACCACCGCATGTTAGGCCATGTCTTAGAGGATTATATCACTTTTAAGGACTAGCTTGAGCGTAGCTAGAAGTCAGGAGCCATAGTTATCTATAATGAATACTTATTAGAACAACCATCTAGTTATATTAGAGTAATCCTTGGGGATACTTGCGATCCTCTTAAGGCCAAAGAAGGTTGAGATATCTCCTTATCCCGTACTTCTAAAAATATCATTTCTAAGATCAAGAAACTTTTCTTGCAGGTACCCAAAGCAGCTCAAACCTCCAAAACCAAGAATGATTTGCTAGTTGCAAAGAACAGCTTGGGGGAGGGTGACAACCTAGTAGCAGGAGCAGCATACAACAATTGCATGGGATAGTCCAGTAGCGCAACCATCATACGAGTCCAGCACTCCCTCCACCGTTGCAGATACCACTTCCTCTACTAGCTTCTCTTCTACGGGCAGAAGCATTGTATCTATGGATAAGGGCACCAAATCCCTTATTCTACTTACTTTACTTGATTTCTATCATGTACCTCCACCTAAATTAAAGAAATCAATGAAAAAAGCTGATTCCACTTACATCTATGCCACATCTGATGATTTGCTTGAGTATATTCTTATAGAAAGCTCTCTGAGTCTAAGTAATAATAGCTCTAATAGTTTTGATCCATTCCTTTTTGATTCAGAATCATATTTTCCTTCTCTGAATCAATCAGGTTCACTTCTTAAGATTGACTTGGAGTGGGCAAAGTTCTACCTCATAGGGTAGCACCTCGGGATAGGAGTAAGCAAGTCATCAGTTCCAGTGAGGAGATAACCTCTCCATAGGATGCTCCACCTATGTTTATGCTTGTGGAAGACCAAGCTAGAGTTGATTACAACGTCTTAGCTCATCTTAGAAAGTTGCTAGCTAAGTTAAGCATAGATGACGCTCTTGTATTATCCAAAGAAATGAGAGAATCTCTGATCAATGCCTTACTTGATTCTGAGATATTCTTAGCTCAGCTGACTGCTACTGAAGAGGAGGCACACCACTCGAAGGACATCTTAGGAGTTACATTCAATGATGAAGACTTACTTCCAGGAACAATCGAGCATAACTCCCCTCTTTACATTACAGTGGATGTTGGAAGATACAGGTTATCTAGAGTTCTGTTTGACCTGGGTGCATCAATCAATATTATGAGCCTAAGAACCCTTGCTTACTTAAGGATTGACATCTCTAAACTCCAAAAAGGAGAGGATGATGTTGAGAGGATTCAATGAACAAGGAGAGATGGCCTTAGGCTCCATAGTGTTGCCATTGGAGATAGATGATTAGAAGACTGAAGCCAAGTTTCATATTAATGACTCGGATACATCTTTCAATGCTTTGCTTGGGAGACTGTGGATATACGAGAACAACATGATTCCATCTTCTCTACATCAGTGCAAGAGGTTCATAGAGGTGGGATTAAATACTATGTCAAAGGAGATCTCAAACCATTTATAGTTCATGAGGTCGAGATATATGAGGATGAAACCTATTACCTCCCCCAAAATCAAAAAGTCTGCTCTCGTGAACTTAGCCAAAATCCCCATGTGGGACAAAAAGAAAGAAAAGAAAAAGAAAAAGTGAAAGGAAAAGAAAAAGAAAAATAAATAAAAGGGAGCGAGAAGTAGACTTAGGGAGGATATAGAGCCTGAGATCATATTCCACTCACAATTTGTTACTTCATTCGAACAAGTGGGTAGGATGACCCAACCTCCACCAGGACGAGGAAGAGGCTAGTCCAGAGGCAGTCCCAGGGGTGGAGGGCTTCCTTATTGGCCACCCAATATGAGATATGTCTCAACTACCAGGAGTACGCCTGTTAGCTATATAGACTTAGAATCTAGTTCAGAGGATGAGTCTTATATGGCTAGCACATTGTCCAGCTCTTCTTAATTGCATATTTCTTTAGAGGTGACACTTCAGCTAGAAAATGATGAAGACAGGGTTCCAAAGCAAAGCATAAGTGTATCCAAGTCTCTATGTGAAATAGTCAGGCATCAGTTGGGAACCTTAGCTCTAACTCCACTTTTCTTACAAAAAGTTGAGGGTTTGGTAGTTAAGAAAGCCCCTAAGTCATCCACAGATATGAAGACTCAGAGGTTCTTTTTGGGAGCATTATCTTCAAGTCAAGAAGTTGATGTAAAACTTGAGGATGATTCATATAATGATTCAATAGAATTATCTTTTAATTGGTACTTTGTGTTCTAAATTTAGCAAAGAAAAGATTAATCCCACATACTTAGTCCAAACACAAGTCAGATTACTTTAAAAGAATATGGAACGACAAATACAAGAGCTCTCAATCAAGATCAGGACTAGGATTCGGTATAGTGGGTTCAGTCGATGATGACGATTATTGTTTAGTCATCATCAATCATTTGGAATATGATAGGTTCTTTTCAAACCACATCAACTTATATGAGGAGGTGTGTTTAGAAACTTCAGATGATCCAGATGATTTTAAAGTCAAAGATGCACGGTTAGAGTTCGAAGAGCAGATAAAGTCAATTATCGACAAGCTCAAAGAAATCAACTTAGGGACTGAAGACAATCCACGCCGGACATACATCAGTTCTTTATTGAATGAAACTGAACCTAATGAATTAGTTAGGCTTCTCATTGAGTTTAAGGATTTCTTTGTATGGAGTTATTAAGAGATGCTTGGATTGGCTCCTAACGTTGCTATCCATAAACTAGCAATAGAACCTAGTGCTAACCCTATCAAGTAAGCTCCTAGATGCATGCTATTAGATATTGAACAATAGGTCATTTCTAAAGTCAAGAAATTGATCGATGCTGGGTTCATCCAGGAGGAGAAATGCCCCACTTGGTTGGCTAGTGTCACCTCAGTTAAGAAGAAGAATGGAAAAATTCACATATGCGCCAATTTTAGGGATCTAAATAAGGCATGTCCAAAAGATGAATTTTCACTACCGATACCAGAGCTGATGGTGGACATTGTCTCATCTCATGCATTCTTCTCTTTCATGGATGGCTCATCTAGATATAACCAAATAAATATGGCCCCTAAAGATGAAAGGAACATTGCCTTTAGAACCCCGATCAAAATCTTTTGCTATAAGGTCACGCTTTTCAGCCTTAAAAATGCTGGTGCTACATACCAGCAGGCCATGACTCGAATCTTTGATGAACTCATTCATCATCAAGTCGAGTGTTATGACGATGATCTCGTAGTTAAAAGTAAAGAAAAAGAAGGCTACCTCTTTGACTTGAGAGTAGTTTTCAAACGGTTAAGATAATTTAACCTCAAAATAAATTCCCTGAAATGTGCATTCGGAGTAGCTTCAAAAAAATTTCTTGGGTTTGTCGTCCGACATAGGGGAATCGAAATCGATCCGGAGAAGATCAAAACGATATTAGAAATGCCATCCCCTAAGAGTTTAACTCAAATCAGATCATTCCAAGGGCGGTTGGCGTATTTAAGGTGCTTTATATCCAACTTATTAGAAGGTGTCGGCCATTCTCATCACTTGTCAAAAAGGATGCCAAGTTCAAATGGGACAACAAGTGCATGCCCTCGAAGATATTAAGCACTACCCGATGACGCTGCCAGTTTTAGCAGCCCCTATCCCGGGCAAGCCTTTGATACTCTACACTGCTGCATTAGATGATTTTCCTTGGCCCCTTGTTGGCTCAAAACAATGAGGAAGGGAAGGTAAACATGCTCTACTACCTCAGCCGTCGTCTAATCTCTATTGAGGCCAATTATCCACCTATTGAGAAGCATTACCTAGATTTAATCTTTGCATCACAAAAGCTACTACATTATATGCTTTCTTGTAAAGTGAACTTGATCTCTAGGATCAATCCATTGCAGTATCTCATGACATGATTGACACTATCCGGATGGTTGGCATGTTGATCCATGATTCTATCATAATTTGATATCACTTTCATATCCCTCCACATGGTGAAAGGGTAAGCACCTGCGGATTTCTTAGCAGCACACCCACTTCCTGCTGATTCTCTGTTTAGTGATGATCTCCCTGATGAACAATTCATGAACTTAGGGGATACCAGCATTCACCATTAGGAGATGTACTTTGATGGTGCAGCTTCCTCTCAAAGAGGAGAAAAATTACGATATACTCTTTTATGAAAGGCAGGGGTAGGAATAGTTCTCATAACTCTGGACTGCAATGTGATGAGATTCTTATACCATATGTCCAATCCTTGCACCAACAATGAAGCTAAATATGAGGCTCTGATTATCAGTTTAGAGTTAACTGTTACACTAAGCATCCAGAATATCAACTTCTATGGAGATTCTCAATTAGTCGTCAATCAAATTGCTAGGTATTACAAGGTTCTAATGCATAAACTTCATCACTACCATAAGTACACCATGGAGTTGTTGGCCCAAATCCCAGAGATTATCATTTACAAGATCCCTCAGGGAGAAAATGACATAGCTAATTCTTTAGCCAAGCTTACCAAGGAGTTGACATGTCCGAAAGATGAGTCCATATCAATAGAGGTCTAAAATAGACAAGTCTTACCCTTATTGATATTGAACTCATAAAAAAAAATACTCTCTTGAAGGGGAGATTGCCATTTCCAAGAAGGACGAGGAGCTAGATTAGAGGCAACCATTCATGGATTACCTAAATAAAGGCAAACTACCTTAGGAGAAGTTATAAGCTCATCAGATGAAGTGAAGGGCACTTTCCTACACCCTCATGGATAGTGTCTTGTACCGACAATCCTTTGATCATATGTGGTTATGTTGTTTAGACAAGCACGAAGCCCATAAGATTGTTAGCGAGGTGCACTCAGGATTATGTGGAGCTCACCAATTTGGTCTGAAGATGAAAGCCAAGATCAAAAGATTAGGATATTATTGGCTGTCGATGATCACAAATTGCATGTATGTGGCTAGGCGATGACATCATTATCAAGTACATGGAGTTTTCTTACATCAACCACCCAACATTCTACACCCAACATTGGCCTCATGGCCATTCGAGTGTTGAGGTACTGACATAGTGGGTTCAATTGATCCTCCTTCTTCCAAGGGTCATCCGTTCATCCTAGCTACCATCGACTACTTTTTCAAATGGGCGGAGGCGATCCCACTCAAAGAGGTCATAGTCTAGTATGTGCTTCAGTTCTTTAGGAATCATATCGTGTATAGATTTAGGGTGCCTCAACGAATTATATTCGATAATGGTACTGCGTTCAAGAGCACCAATATCAACAACTTTACCTGGAGCCACAACATAGATTGGAGATACTCTATCATCTATTATCCGAGAGCAAATGGCTTAGCAGAAGCCTTCAATAAAACTCTTATCCAGAAACTCGGCGAAAAAAAAAATGATAGTGGCATGAGCAGTTATTTGAAGCTTTGTGGGCCTACTGCACTACCTACAGAAGTCCAACTCAATCTACCCCTTTCTCCTTAGTGTATGAGTCCAAAGCTATTCTAACGTTAGAAGTCCAACTCCCATCACTAAGGATAGTTGTGGGTAGTAAGATCACAACAGAGTAGAACGCCAAGTTGCAGTTATAAGAGCTCAAAGGTTTGGAGGAGAGAGCCTACAGGCATGCTAAAATCTCGAGTTGTACAAAACCAAAATGATTCAAGCTCACAAAAAGTTGGTCTGTCATATAGATTTTCAAGTAGGAGAGCTTTTTTTAGTTCTAAGGAGACCAATTATTGCCCATCGCAAGATGGAAGGCAAGTTTGAACCCACTTGAGAAGACTCTTTTTCCATAGAGAAAGCCTACCATGGAGGATCATATCAGCTTATAAATCATAAGAGAGAGCGACCAATGCTTTCAATCAACGGGCTCTACCTAAAGAAATATTATTCATAAAATTATGTTTGAAAATAATTATCAATAAGGATTTCATTTCAAACTCAATCTCTTCATATTGAAAGCATTTATGTCTACGAATCTGCCACGATGTGTTTAGGATAGGTTTAGGGAACCCAAGCGGCATCCTATCCTTCATCAACACAACACAAACACAAGCCACACACAAACACAAAAAGCAAACACATATCTTTTATCTTGGGCTACTTTGAGTTGAGATAACGTCGCCAGTGGCCCATACTCAGTAGTTGCTCTAGGTCAGGTTGATTAACTACTTAGCTAGTGTGTTACCCCAGTGGATTCTTGTTCAGGAGGATGCAAGTCTCTCATGCTTTCTTCCAGGCTTAACCACTGCACACTGATGAGCGCCTTGTTAGTATGGTAGGCTTTATTGCATAACGGGTAAGCTACCTTATGATGGCTTCGTTTAAGAAGATGTAAGACTGCTATGCTTTCTTCTTGGATTAGCCTTCGTGCACCAACTGGGTCAAGTATATTTGAGGTTTAGGATAAGTCCCCTAATGGCTCCTTTGCTCCCGACTACTTCAAGTATGGGTCCAGTCCTTTCTTCGGACTCCATGCTTAGTAGTTACCCTATGTTAGATAGCATCAGTCTTGCCGACGATAGACTATCCTGATGATCATTTTTGTCTATTAATATGTAAGTCTGCTACGTCTTCTTAGATTAATCGCCGCACACTAACAGGCACCTTATGTTGGTTGGTGTTTGCTATGCTGATAGCGACCCACCCGGTGGATACACCCACTCACTATAGATTTAAGTTTGTTACGCTTTCTCCTTAAGTTGGCCACCGTATAGGCTTTCTTATTAGGGGTCAGGATAACACCCCTAATGACACCTCCCCTGTGGGCACTCTATTTGGATCATGTCCTTGCGACCCCATTTAGACACTACCTGGGTTATTACTGGATCAGACAGTTCTCCTTTCCTAGCAACCACCCCTTTGGTTGGAGAATTCATGCTGCAGATGTATAGATTCTCCCTTAGTCAAGTAAATCTAAGATAAGTCAAGGTTGACATAGCCCCTTCTCAGTGTGGTCCCTCGCACACCAACATGGTCCACATAAACATATAAACAAAATACATGTATTCGCTTGTGGATTAGGAGGACACCCCAGCAGTACATTTTTCTAAGTAAACATCCTATCTTTAGGGAATCATCAGCAAGACTCCCTATAAGAATTGCCTGACTTCTCTTGAGTTAACATAAGTCCCCAGCGACACTCACTCAGTAGTTGTCCTAGGTCGGGTTTGATTTATTGTGCTACCAATAGGTCACCCCAGCGATTGTTCCCCACTTTGAAAGATGTAAGTCTACTCTTTCTTCCAACAGGTAACTTTTGGTTAGCTACCCAGTGGTAGACTATCCTTTGGATTTATAAATCTGTGATAGGCCAAGGCCCCTGTGGCCCCTTCTCAGTGAATCCATCGCACACCGATAGGGTCCATGAATTAAATCAAACTAAATCCAATTCACACAAACCATATCAAATGAAATTAAGATAAAATTGGTTCTAACTACTCTTGAGTTGACATAAGTCCCCAGTGAACACTCACTCAGTAGTCGCCCTAGGTTGGGTTCGACTTGTTGTGCTACCAACAGATCACCCCAGCAGTTTCTCCCTGCTTTGGAAGATGTAAGTCTGCTACACTTTCTTCTTAGCATAGTCGTTGCACACCAAAAGATAACCTTTAGGTTGGATAGTCCTACCCCGCAGTCGGTAGGCTACCCCTTTGGATTTGTAAATCTAAGATAGGCCAAGGCCCCCGCGACTACTTCTTAGTGGATCCATCGCACACCGATAGGGTTCATGATCTAAATCAAACCAAGTTAAACCCAACATGATTCTCCCTAGTGGAGTTAAATCACACTCTTCTCCCCAGTGGAGCTACGATAAATTAAATTCGATCTTGATCCCTAGTGGATTCAGACCCGTATCCCCCAGTGGATATGTAACAAAAAACATATCCACCAATTTCAGTCTTGATCCTCAGTAGATTCAAGCACATATCCCTGGCAGATATGCCCCCAAATCAGCATAAACCAATTCAAATAAAATTCAAATTTGTATCCCCAGTGGATCTCCCATTCATAAATCAAATCTTCATCCCTAATGGATGCCCACTAAACAAACTCAGTCAAATCTTCATCCCCAGCGGATAGCTCGAACTTGCTTCCCTAGTGGAAGGTTCATATAACCAATCCCCAATGAACTTTCTTATTTTATGTTCTTGTCATAAACCCCTCACATATCATATCCAATGCATGTGTGATCCCCTAGCGGACCTCTCTTCATGTCCTAGACATGGAGCTCCCATCAAATCCTTCTAGCTCCCTTATGCCCTTGACACGAGGCGAGTTGCATTGCACTAAGATCGTGATTCTATCTACCTCTCAGGTTTAGGTTTAGATAGTTTTCGTTAACACTTGCAATCTTTTGGAAATGGGTGATCATCTCGGACAACGTCAATACATACAGTGTGCCTTGTGAGTTACATCACACATATTGGGGGTCCTTTTATTGATCTCACTTTTGGAGTAAGGATTCAACCTCTTCTTCTTAGACTTAGGAGTCTTCTAGATATTAAGATTTTCTTAGTCATAAAACACTTCTAGTAATTTGGTGAACACTTAACCTAAGTTTAGAAACTTAGAAGGGTTAATCATAGGATTGAGCTATGCCTTAGTGATTAGGATGACGCTGATTTCACTTTTGGTGTGAGTTCTCAACCTCCTCGTTGATCTCACTTTTAGAGTGCATTCTCAATCTCCTCGTCTTAGACTTAAGAGTCTTCTAGACACTAAGAATTCCTTAATCATAAGACACTCCTAGAACTTAGGTGAACACTTAACCTAAGCCTAGAGACTTAGAATGGTTAATCATAGGATTAGGCTCTACCTTAGGACTTAGGGAGATCAACCTACCCTATAGCCTAAGCCCAATCCAAGCTTACCTTCCTAAGAAAAATTCAAATCAAATCCAAGTCCAAATCTATAACCAATTCCAAGCCAAATGATTAAAGCCCATGATCAAATCCAAATTCAAAATCAACCAAAGCCCTATGATTTTATTTTATGGACTTAACCTTAGCCAAATTAAAATCAATCCAAACTCAATAGATTTTCTCAAATATCAATTCAACCCTTCAATCAATCTATCAACTTACAATCAAACTTAATTCCAAATTCAAATCCAAATCCAAATTCAAATTCCAAAACCAAATGATTGTAGCCCATGATCAAATCCAAACTTGAAATCTTTCCTAAGCCATATGAGTCAATCCCATGGGCTTAGCCAACTCTTAATCCAAATCAATCCAAACTCAATTGATTTTATCATGATTCAATTATATCTTCAATCATATATTTAAATATAAATCAAATCTATATTCAAATGATCAGAACTAAATCAAACTAAATCAAATTAAATCAAAATCCTTCCTAAGCCATATGAATCAACCTTCATGAGCTTAGCCAAATCTTAACCCAAATCACTTCAAACTAAATTGATTTTCTCATGAATTAATCATATTTTCAATCATCTTCATAAATATAAATGAAATATATATTTAAATCATCAAAACTAAATCAAACTAAATCAAAATCTAAATCTAAACCCTTTCAAGCCAATATCATGGATTTAGCCAAATTCCATTCAAATTCAAACCAAAACTAATTGATTTTCTCATAAATCAATCACTCCATCAATCACCATCCTAAATATAAATGAAATCTATAATTATCAAGCCAAATAAAAATCAACCCAAGTCAAACCCAACCCAGCTCTTTTGACTTGAGATTTTCAAGTGAACCAAAACTCATTTGAACCCAAACTGATTGTAGTTGAATTTATATATCAATCATAAGCTCACATATAAACTCAATTAAACTCAAATCAACCCAAAATCGATTTGACATATTTGAACTAAAATACAATTCAATTCAAATCTAACTGAATTAAGCCAATCCAAACTTCATAACATGATTATTGATCACCCTAGGTTGATCAATTATCATAAATAGGGTCAAACCAAGTCAACTTGGTCCTTTGACCAAGTAAACCTTCTTAACCTATATGAACCCAAGCTAGCGAAATTGCAACCTAAGACAAATCCCTTAAAACTAATGATTCATATCAACCCAAAATCAATACTTGAGCATGACTTGACCTTCAATTGAGCCAAACCAAACCCAATTGGCCCTCTTGACCCAAGTCAACCCAAATTGACCTAAAAGACCAAATTGGGTCAAATCAAAATATGAAGAAAATTGATTGCAACAAATAGCTCAAGTTCATTCCAGATTGACTATTGAACTTGACCAAAGCCTCAATTGAGTCTAATTGACCCACTAGACCCAAATGACCTATTGAACCCAACTTGACCTAAATGATCAAACCAACCTAAAATCCAATTAAATCTAAATTAAGCTCAACCAAAGCCCACAACATACTCCAAATGATCAACCAAACTCAAACAAATCCATGACTCATGCCAATTTGATCAAATTGGTCAACTAGACTCATTCGACCCAAATAAACTCAAATGAATCAATACCAAATCTAAATCAAATTGAACCAAACCAATGATACCAATACATCTCAAATGATCATATGAACTAGACCCAACTCTTGATTTGACCTAATTTGATCAATTGGTCAACCTAACATGATTTGAACTAGTTTGACCTAAATGTGTCAAATTAAGCCAAATTGAACCTAATCAACTCCAAAAGACTTGAAATTTGGCTCAACCTGCTTTTGACTCATTTTAAATTTGACCAAAGCAAATCCATTACCAAATGACCAAGATACATTTGGGCTAAGGGTATCACATCAGATAAATCACCCATGTAAGTGGTCATTTCCATTCCTTGACCACTTGACACTCTATCATTAGTTCACCTAGGCTCCTAAGACACTGCCCAACCTGACCTAGAGGTGGGGGTCGGCCATGTCTCATGGGGAGGTGAAATTAACTCACCTCACCCATTAGTGCACTTGAAACACCAACACCCAATATCCTTCTTGGCAGCCACCTCTACACCTTCACCCAACCATACTGAGCCAGCTCATCACCTTCCTACCACCCACGACTCCCTGAGGTGGCTGGATGATCACAAAAATCCAAACTAGGCCAAGCTGTCCGATCAAGTTGAAGGGGGGTATACCCCCCCCCCCCTCATTCCAACTCTGAACGCACCCTTACACTCCCTCGTAGCTAAAGAACCCTAATATGAGCCACCAAAGCCTCTTCCCAGAGTTCCCAAGAGCTCCCAGCCCACCCTCTCTATTCTAGGTTTCCTTTAAGCCATAAAAGGGCACCCTCTCATTCGATCTCATTATCTCAAACTGCAACCAAAGTGCAATTAACTTTGCACACACCAT
This sequence comes from Cymbidium sinense, assembly GCA_021442155.1. Lineage (NCBI taxonomy): Eukaryota > Viridiplantae > Streptophyta > Magnoliopsida > Asparagales > Orchidaceae > Cymbidium > Cymbidium sinense. Next base: position 125,194,088 of record CM038223.1, read on the forward strand.
TCTTGGAGCTAGCCGAGCAAGAACAAATCATTCCCCAAGCTTTTCGATGACTAGAGGGTGGACTTTGATTAGAACCGACCTCCCAAGCTTCAGTTCGTGGCCTTCCGAACAAACCACCTCAAATTAGAGCTCGTGTTGATTAGAAGAGCTTCCTCTCCACTAGACAAAGCTTCTTCAATCGGATTGGCAACTGGTCTCAAGCTCCAGTGAGATATGCCATTGAAATCGACCTTTGGGTGAAAATGAGTTGAAGCTTTTTGAAGAAAATGTTTATCCCGCCTGATCTTGACCGTTGGATCCCCTTTGATCCTTCACGTGAAGGTGTGGGATCTATTTGGAGTCGATCCGAGCTCAGGTTAGCTCAGATTATGTGAGTAATGGCAGACAAACTCTATTCTCTCTCACTCGCATGATGATATATCATGCATCATCCATTCTGCGTAATCTGAACGGACGGTCGTGAATATATCCGTTAGAATTATCTAATTTAATCCTCTAGCACCACGAGATTAATCGTGGTCGTTTGTTCTAAGAAAGCATGTTGCGTTAGCATGCCACGTGGTGCTGACAGGATTAAGGGTTAGACCTAATTAATGTATTTTATTGGTAAATATAATATGATTATAGAAAAATTGAAGAAATATAAATAAATAAGCATTTTAAAGGTATTTGAGAGAAGAATTTATTAAAAATATTTTTAATTAATTTTGAATAGTAATTAAGGCTTAATTAATATTTAATGGAAAAATTAATTAACTTAATTACCCTTTAGTTACTTAAGTAATTATTCTTAAAATTTATGGGTTAATTTAGTGGGATGTCCTCTGCCTCCCATAATATTTTTGAGATTTAGTGCTTAGTTAATTAGGAAAATTGACTAATCAAACTTTAATTATTATTTTAAGTTAATTAATTATTAATTAATCTCATGAACAATAACAAATTGGTTAATTAAGTTCATTAATCACTATTCAACAGTGAATGAACCCATGGGATAAGATTAGGGCCTCCTTCTTAATCTATTCCCCTAAGTTCATTTCATTAATTAAATCAATCAAGGCTTAATTAATTAATTAAACTACTTAATTAATTAAATTAAATCATAATCATATCAGAACTTAATTAATGAAATCGTGGGGTAGCTCTTTAGGTGTTTAATAGCTTAAGGGAGTTTAATGAAATTATGGTTAGTCAACATGTGTGGAAAAACCATAAGAGTAATTAATTAAATTCCTTAATTTAATTGACCATTAATCATGAGCCAATTGCATTAGACCTCTTTCATTTCTTAGGATCATCGCTAATTTAATTTCCAATGCATGTATATATCATGTCATCTCATAATTATTTGGTTAATTAGTTTAAGGTGATATAAGAAAGAGTTAATTAATACATTTAATGCATACCACAACTTAATTACATTTCATTAAACCAAATTAATTAACAAACATATGAATGAGTTAAGATCAGTAAACCTCTTTCTCACATCCTTAAATCAAATCAAAAGATGGAATTAAAAAATGGCATTAAAGAAGCTTTGGTTTACTTTAAATCATTTTATTTGACATGATTGCCCTTAAGAATTAATTTAATTGAATAAAATCATATGTTTATATTTATTTATTCATTTCCAATCATGTTAAATGTTGCATGTCATTTGAAATCATGCACTCATCTTTTCAAAATTAATTAAATAAAATATTTTTTCTTTTATGTAAGCTTGCATGTGTTGGATTAATTTGTATTTGTGGCTATCATCACTAATAAATTCGAATTACTTTCTAAAATCTATAAAATAATTACATTGATTAGAGTGATAGTAGTTATGGATACATATATGTTTGCATGTGCTTATAGCTTAGGTATGTAGAGTAAAGCTTTCTTTTTCTTAATTCATATGTGGTCTTACATGTATTTGAATGTTGATAAGTATATAGTCCGGACATCCCAGGAATACGAGGCTTTAGCTAGCCCCAAGGAGATCATTTGATAACCTCACTTCCCTGGTTAGCAATGACACGTACTTATCTAATTTTATTTACATGTATTTCTACATTAGATTTGGATAGGACTTTAATCCATATGCATAAATTTCAATCAAATAAAAGTACAATCATTGCGTGATTTTTCTTCCTTTATTTATGTATACATCCATACACATTTGAGAAAAGCAAGTGTTTAATTTGGATATCTTGGGAATATTAGACTTTAGCTAGCCCCAAGGAGGTCACTTGATTACCTCACTTTCCTGGTTAACAATGACACGTACTAGCTTACGTCTCTTATACATGTATGTGTGTATTTAATTATCAAATTACAACCCCTTTTCTTTTATCAAGGATACATGCATTCATAATTAACTAAGTGATTGAATTAGTTAGTCATATGATTTAGAGCTTTCTTTCTTATATTCATGTATATAAATTTATATATGTTTGAATGCAAATAGGTTTATAGCTTGGACATCCTGGGAATACGAGGCTTTGGATAGCTCCAAGGAGGTCATTTTATTATGTCACTTCCCTGGTTAATAATGACATGTACCTATTTAATTTTATCTCTATATATTTTTGTATAAGAATTTGGATATAGCTTTAAGTTAATATGATTAAATAATTCAATCAAATGAAAAAAATATAAACTTCAAGTTCATATCTACATTAATCATATAAGTGTGCTAAAAATATGTTTCATATATAGATATTCTTAGGATTAAAATCATATGCATAGTACATGTGATGGAAAGGAATGATTGATATATGTCATGTGATAGTAATTGAAACAAATTAATCTTAAGATGCCTTTCATATTGAATGAGGTTATTTAAAATAAACCTAAACTTAGTATAAAAGTCATTCACTAAAGAGAACTAAATTAAAGTAATATGCTTTAGAAAGTGTGTTAATGTTGGGATGAAAGAGGGCAATCCTCTTTCTTCTCTTTATAACACTTAGTTGCTAAGTGTATGTCATATGAAAAAAAAACATAAATTAAAATTCTCAAATCAACTAAACAACTTGTAGTAAAACCTTTGATGTTAAATTAAATCCTTCCAAACATAGAAAATTATAACCTTAATGCCTAGCAAGACATACTACACAGGCCTTAACAAACACATTAGAATTAAGTCACTACTTCTAGTCCTAAGTTAGGATGGCATATGATGTGATTGATATTTTATTTTGTAATGTATTATTTTAGACTGGATGTTAGGGTGTATGCCTCGTAGACTGGATGTTAGACCGATATTAGCCTAATCATATTTTTTATAGGAGATTGTGTTTAAGGGGATGCTTAAAATAAAAATAAATGCTCTCTTTGTAGGTTGCTTAAACCCATAGGTATAGTCCAAGTTAGGACAGGTGGGCTTGGTTATCTATGTGCAGAGTATTAAGTCCAAATCATAAATATAACTGCTTGGGAATGTATGTTTAGCTAACCTCTATTTTACAGGTGTAGTTAGATTTACCTTTCCTATTTTTAATATAATTTTGCATTAAAAATTGGATTAGTGCTATGGGAGATTAGGATGAGTATTGGCTAGAAGGCTTTGTCCTACAGTGCCACATGATACCTTGAAGTCCACCAAATCAAAGGGGAAGGAAGATACATGAAGACATGAAGCATGAAGATTGAAGTCCCCTGCCCCCTAGCATTCATTCATTTTAAATCATAATTATTATTTTGTAATTCTAGGTTATATAAGGGTAGAGCTCGGCTACCCTCTTTTCTTTTTTAGGTTGTACGGTGGTACCTGATCGCATCAGCCTCTTATTCTTTTGCGTTAGATTTATAAAAAATGTTTGATGATTTGTTTAGTTTGTGCATTAGAAATAACATGCTCTTCATAGTTTCTTAAATGAGTGATACTTTAATGTGTGGCTTGGATGCGATTAGGCTCTTAGGAAAAAAATAAATTTTCTACCCCAATTAATCACTTATAACTAAATTTTTTAAACAATTCATAATTTCATCATAAAGCCTAGGCATTAAATAAGATAATCAAAAGATTTAACAACCCTTTAGCTGAATGTTGTATTTCTTATATCATGCATGCATCTTGAGTCACTCTTGTAAAATGAGGGCCTCCGTCCTTACACGCATAAGGACCACTTGACCTGTGAGAGCAACCCCTATTAACAGAGGTTCACCCTCTTTCTATTTTGATTTGGCCAACAACTTTATTTCATCATGTATGTAGGCATCAAAATTCTAAAGCCTTTGTCAAAATGATGTGTCAAAAATAAGAATAAAATTTAAAAATATTTTGTATTAGACTAAGTCATTGTTCATACCACTCATGCTCTAGTCTCTCAGGGAGTGGGTTTAAGGACATTAGTCTCTTTCTAAATAAATAATAGCCCAACTATCTTGCAATTTCATATGACTGAACCACATGGATTTAAGTCGTAGGAGTTAGCTGGCGGCCACTCTAAGTAGTTATAAGTCTAGAAGTCGGACGAGTTTACTCTCTCTTGTGGGGATAAACCATTATGTCCACATGTTGCTTAGATTTAGGTCGTGCCTAAGCTCTTACTAAAGCTCTCTAGATTTAGGATTCGAGGTAGCTATTTTCTTCGGGATACAAGCATAAATCCTCACCTCTTAAGCATTTTCACTACTTTGTGTTGATGGATTGTAAGCCCTAGCAATCTAATAAAATTTAACTCAAATAAATAAATATCTTCACCTTCAAATATATAAAGCCCAATAATAAGATAAATTGGAATGCTTACTAGGCTTCCTAGTATCATGAGCATTTCCTACTTTCTTCCTTTGGATTCCAAAAATAAGTCTTCTCATTTAACTCTCCCAATTGATTTTTCAAACATAACCAATCCCTTGATAGTCTAATCTTGAACTCTTTGGAGATGATAATTGTTTACTTTATTCTTAGGGAATTTCATTCTCTAAGATGTAATTAACTATGGAGGCTTGTCTTCATAGAGAGCTTTAGACCCTAATTTAATATAAACTCTGATTTATTCATCCATGTAAAGCAAGGGAAAATCTCTGGTATTTTCGAAGACTCGTCATGCCTTAGGAGTCTTTATTAGGTGATTAGGCCTATTGAAAGGTGATGCCTCTATATTTCGAGATAGTACATCATACCTCAATGTCGTACCCGATCACTTTAATAAGTACCCCCTACGATCTGCGTGGTATCCCCATACATCTAAAATAAACACCATATATTTTTCTGCTGACTCCACTAGGGATGATTCCTCTCTCAATCTTTAGTAGATAATTATTATCTCCAAGCATCGATAGTGGACTTATATTTTATATAAGCCCAAGACTATCTTTCTTTCCGTTGGCACTTAGCTTATTTAATTCTTAAGCAAAGCTAGCCAACATTCTTTAGGTTTTAAGACCTCACTCCATGTAGGCCTTGAAACCCCTATTGGGTCTCCCGCAACAAGTAAAAAATAAATTAACTAATGAAAGGAGATGACTAAATTTAGAACCTATTTACTACTAGTTTGGTGAAGCAAGGTTCATCTCATATTCAAGAAAGTTTCAATAAAATTCAAACTACACAAGTAAATCTTTTGCAAAATTTTCTAAAAGCACTTTTTTTAAATAAAAAATCATTTCTGAAATGCACTTCACATAACATAAAGTTTACAATATATAAAACTTTCAAACCTCTTTTCAAATAATAAATATAATCAAGCCTCATTTAACATACTTAAATTTGTTAAATGATGATCCTTTTCAAAAATCAAAATCACATATGCATCATCAAAACTCTTCTCATAACTTTTCAAAAGCACATTTTTCAAAAATAAAAGTAATCAATCAACCAATTTCATTTAACATACCCAAATTTATTAAATGAGAGTTCTCCAAAATATTTCAAACACATTTTGTAAAAAATTAGCCAACTCCACTTATCATACCTAAATTTGTTAAACGGAGTTTCATTCTCAAAATCAAAACATATTTGAACTCCATTTGATATACCCAAATTTGTCAAATGAGAGTTCCATTTTTCAAAATCAAAACAAAATAAAAAAATGAACATATCATTGAACTTCACTTAACATACCCAAATTTATTAAGTGAGAGTCTCCTCTTTTCAAAAGCAACATCATACACAAAATCAAAATATATTAGAGCTCCATTTGACATATCCAAATTTATCAAATGAGAGTTTCATTTTTCAAAATCAAAATAAATTGAATTCTATTTAACATATCTACATTTATTAAATAGAGCTCCCCTTTTCCAAAACCATGAAAATCAAAACACATTTGAATTCCATTTGATATACTAAAATTTCTCAAATATGAATTCTATCATCAAACAACACATAAAACAAATTAAACCACATACCCACATTTGTTAAACAAGAGTTTCCATTTTTCAAATTAAAATAAAACAAAATATAAAACACACTTGAACCCTGCTTAACATACCTAAATTTGTTAAGTAATGGTTCTATTTTTCAAATCAACAAAATATCAAACACATTTGGGCTTTACTTAGCATACCTAAATTTGTTAAGTAAGGATCCTATTTTCAAAATCAAATAAAACATATGATAAACATCATCGCAAACAAAAATGCTTTCAAAATTTATTTTCAAACATACATTTGAATCTCATTTAGCATACCTAAATTTGCTAAGTGAAGATTCCAAAATCAAAATTTCAAACCAAGGATAAAATAAAACAAATCCATCTCCAAAGCCTCTCCAAACGAATGAATCCCACTCAACATACCTAAATTTATTGAATGTGGGTTCCAAATCGAAATAAAATTCTACGGCAAAGTCTCTCCTCAAACATCAAAATTCTCCAATTCAATGAACCCCACTTACATACCTAAATTTGTTAAGTATGGGTTCAAATTACAAAATTAAGAATCAATGATTGAAAACAGCTATTAAAGCAAGGGTCTGATTCAGTTCTGTTTTCAACAAATGCAGAGATAGTAGTTCAGTCCTTTGTTCGCTTCTTGAGTCAGTCTTTGATCATATCTACTGGAAAGATGATTTTTTTCTTCCCATTTGGTGTGGATTTGGCCTTGGAGTTGGCCATACTCACCAACACCACCACACACACCATTCAGTTTGGGCATGAATTTGAGGCTGTTCGAGTCACCTGCGAGGAGCCAGCCCTCACAACCATCAGCAGAGAGGAGGTGGAAGGGCAGAAGCCACTCCTTCATTTTGACATCCCGTCGGATTCTAAGTTTCCCTCGCTGAAGAGGAAGGCTGTCGAGGTTCCCACGACATTGCCTGTATCAGTTCCATCTATTTTTGTGCCAGTTTTAGTGTTAGTGCCTGCAGTGCTAGTTGTTATGATGGCCGTCATTTAGTCTATTGTCGCCTCTACTGTAGTCCCAGTGAGGGCTAGCACCTCCTCACTGGTTTCCCCCATTCTAAAGTGGAAGGCTATCTTGGAATCTGAGATAGTCTCCCCTACCTTTGTGGTAGGTTCAAGTTCTCGCTCCGCTTCACTTACCAAGATGCCTCGCCAAAATAAGAATTGAAAGGTTAAGTGGCATTACGAGTAAGCTGTTAGGGAGTTAGACGCTGCCTCTCACGTTACTGATAAGGGTTCCCCTCGTGAGTCCTCTCCACTCTTGAGTGGTAATAGGTTTTAGCCCCTCTCAGCTTCGAATGGAGAGGAAGATTATAGAAGGATCGCTGCATTGCCTCCACCACTAGCATAGTTTAGGGAGAGGAGGAAGCCCTATGTTGGTCTACGATCAATTCTTTGCCAGGTCGGCAGAGCCCACGGATGCTCAGAGTCCAGTACATTATTTGATTTGAGGGACTCTAATCCCTAGGAGTATTAGGGATCAAATATATAAAGAAAAATCCTCAGAGATTAGAGTTGTAGCCTAAACAGGAAGAAAAGAGAGGAGGAGGTATGCCAGATAGTCGGTGACCACCGCTTTAATAGATTTCCCTAATCGGTGGGCTACCTGAGCCGATTATATCAACAACATAGTCTTTACAGGTACTACTAGCCGCAAGAGGAGACCTCCGATGGAGAGGCAGTCTATGTCTCCACCATCACACTGCTCCACTTGTCGCTCGCCATCACCTGTTCAAGTCCCTCCTTCTGCAGTCCCCACTAAGGTACAGAAGTCTGCATCTGGAGAGAGGACATCTCCATTTGTTACCTGGCTACGGCTTAAGGATCCCACTCAACCTATTCCACCCGTTGAGGTGAGGTCGAGCTCTTCCATTCAACTTTCCACCTCAGTCGTGGTAAAGAGGGAGTGGTGACCCAAAAGTGTCATAGTCACTCCACCACCATTGCCAGCAGTAGAGGAAGAAGGGGATGTCAATGCGGTCCCCATGGCAGTCGATCCCCTTAGGGAGAGTACTCCATCAGTAAACAGTTATGGTGTTTATTTTTGATATGTATATGGGGGACACCACACAGATCTGAGGGGGTACTCATTGAAGTGATTAGGTATGATATTGAGGTATGAAGTACTATCTCAAAAGATAGAGACATCACCCTTCAGTGGACCTAATCACTTAATGAGGACTCCTAAGGCATGATGGGTTTTCGAATATACCAGAGATTTTTTCCCTACTTTACATGGATGAATATAATAGGATTTATATTAAATTGGATTCTAAAGTTCTCTATAGGGGCAAGCCCCTATAGTTAATTACATCATAAGAAATGTGAGATCCTTAGAAATACTCTCGATTAAAGTAGGCAATTGTTGTCTCCAAAGATTTCAAGGGTAAGACTATCAATGAATTGGTTATATTTGGAAAATTAATTTAGGATAGATTAAAATGAGAGACTTATTATCGAAGCCAAAGGAGATGAGTAGGGAATGCCCATGATACTATAAACCTAGTGAGCATTCCAATCTATCCTATGGTTGGGCTTTATATGTTCGAAATTGAGAAGAATTATTTATTTGGTTTGAATTTTATTAGATTGCTAGGGTTTATAATCCAACAATACAACATTGTGAAAATGCCTAAGAGGTGAGGATTTATGTTTGTAGTCTAAAGGAAACAACAACCTCATATCCTAAATCTAGCGAACTTTAGCAATGGCTAAAGCACGACCTAAATCTAAGCAAAGATGGCTATATGATTTACTTCCACAAGAGTGAGTAAACCACCCAACTATTAGACTTATAACCACCTGGAGTGGTAGCCAGCTAACTCCTCCTAGGCTTGAAAACCATGTAGTAAAGTCATATGATTTTGCAAGATAGTTGGGTTATTATTATTTAGAAAGAAACTAAAGTCCTTAAACTCACTCCGTAAGAGACTAGAGCATGAATGGTATGAGCAATGACTTAGTCTAATGAGAAATCTTTTCAAATTTTATTTCAATTTTGACAAAGGCTTTGGGATTTTCATGTCTAAATGCATGATGAAATGGATTGTTGGCTAAATCAATGAAAAAGGGGTATTTTTCACCACAAGGGATGCCCTCACAGGTCAAGCATTCCCCTATCGTGCAAAGATGGAAATCCCCTATTTTCAAGAGCAGAAGAATATGCATGCACGATGTGAAACATATAACATTCAGCTAAGGGATTTCTAAATCTTTTAATTATCGTATTTAATGCTTAGGATTTTATTGTGAGGTTATAAATTCTATAAAATTTTAATTATGAGTTGTAGTTTGCTAGAAAATTTATTTTTATCCTAAGAGCCTAATCGCATCAAGGCCATATAATAAACATCAATCATGAAGAAACTATGGAAAAGATATGTCATTTATAATGCACAAGCTAAACATAACATCAAACATTTTATAACTAGCACAAAAGAATAAAAGGCTGGTACAATTGGGTGCCGCCATACCACCTAAAAAAAGAAATGAGTAGTCGAGCTCTACCTTTATACAACCTGAAAAATAAAATAATAATTATAATTTACAAATGATAAATGCTATGGGGTCTTCAAATCTTCAAGTCTTCTTATCTCTTTCATTTCTTCATATCTTTTCTCCTTAATTTGGTATGCTTTAAAGCATCACATGGCACCCCAAAACTAAGCCTTCTGGCCAATGCTCATCCTAAACCCCCATAGCCCTAATCCTAATTCCTAATATAAAATTACATTAAAAATAGAAAAAGTAAATATAACTACACCTGCAAGATAAGTGTTAGCTAAACACACATACAACCCAAGTAGTTATATTTGTTATTTGGACTTAGCACCTTGCACATGGGTAACCAAGCTCACATGTCCTAACTTGGATTATGCTTAGAGGCTTAAGCAACCTGCAAAGAGAGTATTTATATTTATTTTTAAATGATCCCTTAAGCATAATCCCCTGAAGAAAATAAGATTATGCTAATCACGACCTACCATCCAGTCTACGAGGCATATACCCTAACATCCAATCTAAAATATTACATCACAAAAAAAATATACATCAAACCAATAACCACCCTAACATAAAGCTAGAAGTAGTGACTTAATTTTAATGTGTGCGTTAAGGCTTGTGTAGCATGTCTTGCTAAGCATTAGTGTTGTAATTCTCTAAGTGTGAAGGGAATTTAACTTAACCATAAAGGATGATTTTACTTCAAGTTATTTAATTGATTTGAGAATTTTAATTTGTATTTTCTTCCATTTCATGTGACCTACACTTAGCAACTAAGTGTTATAAAAAAAAGAAAGGAGAATTGCCCTCTTTCATCCCTATCTTAAGTCACTTTTAAAGCATATTAATTAATAAGTTCTTATTACTAAATGACTTATTATGTGTTTTAGATTAATCCTAAGTTTAGGTTTATTTTAAATACTCTCATTCAATAAGAAAGGCATCTTAAGATTAATTGAAATTAATTATTATCACATGAAACATGTTCATTCATTTCTTTCAATCATATGTAGCATGCATATGATTAAATCCTAAGCATACCTATACATGCAATATATTTTTAGCACACTTAAATGAAAGATGCATAAATAAATTTTAAAGAAAATGAGATTTTCTCTCATTAGATAAATACACATTCAAATGTATAAAAGTTTTAAGCAAGTACTTTGCCATTGTCAGCCAGGGGAGTGAAGCACCATGATCTATTCTCCCAGGAAATGCAGGGGTAGGAAAAGTTCTTCTAACTCTAAATTGCGATGTGATGAGATTCTCATATTATCTATCCAACCCCTGCACCAACAATGAAGCTGAGTATGAGGCTTTGATTGTCAGTCTGGAGTTAGCCATCACTATCAACGCCAACAACATCAAAATCTTTAGGGATTCTCAGTTGGTCATCCACCGGATTGTTGGGTCCTACCAGGTTCTCATACCCAAGCTTCATCATTACTACGAGTATACCATGAAGCTGTTGGCCCAGATTCCTGAAGTCTCCATCTACAAGGTTCCCCAAGCAGAGAATGCAGTAGCAGATGCCTTGGCAAAATTTGCCAAAGAGGTGGCGTGTTTGAAAGATGAGTCCATTTCAATAATGGTCCAAAATAAACAAGTCTTATCCCTTATTGATTTTGAACTCATCCAGAGACTTTCTCTTTAAGGAGAGGTTGTCATTACCAAAATGGACAAGGAGCTAGATTAGAGGCAACCGTTCATAGATTACTATGGGATCAGAAAATTCACCACCAACCTCTTTTGGAAAACAAAAAGAAAAGAGTTGTTTAAGTGTCGATGATAATTTCAAAAGGTAGATGAATAGTAGATAAGACACTACCCAGAGATTTCATTCTCATTTGGTGAGAACTTTTATATATGGTTCCAGGTTTCCTATAGGCACAAGCCCCTATAGTTAATTACCCCTTCCAATACTGAGAGAGCACTTTTGATTAAGGCTAGTCAATGAATCGTTAAAGAACAAGTATATAATTGCAGTGAGTGATGTTTTAGAACTTATGAAATTTATTATTTTAATTTAAAACTTTTTATGGGGGGAACGATGATGCGCCTGATCTAGATCCCATAGTTCCGTCATCCTCGTCAGTCGGTCCGCTTAGTCGAGAGGAGGTCACCCAACCTCGATCAAGGATCCTTATCAGTAACACATGGGTTATGTCGTCCAAGGTATCCTTGTAGACCTAGGGTGAAGTTTGTCTAAGGAGACAAATATAAGTCAACCTTAGCTAACATAGGGCATTTTTCCCAAATAAATACATTTCACATTTTACAGCTCAAAGAGTAAAGCCGTTGGGGAACGTACGGGCTATGGCCGTGACTGTAATTTAGTGGTGTCATATCACGGCAAACCACCCGGTCAGAGGGCTCTGATCGTAACTGTCATTTATGTGGTGCCATATCACAGCAAAACCACGCGGACAGAGGACACGGGCCACATCCTTACAGGCTTTAGAAATATTTGAGTGTGAATTTAGTTATGCATTTGATTTGACATTGGCTCTTTGTGAGCAAAAGTTTTCTTAATTTGTCACCCGAAGACAAACAATTGCAGAGAGGTGGATTGAATTTTTTTATTTTAATTTAAATAATTAATTCCATTTTTATTTATATGTTTATTATTTTCTTTAAATTTTGATCATTTTATGATTGATTTAGATTTGAATATATGATCATTTATCATTGAAATTTTAATTGTAGTTACCCTTCTCCATATATCAATCGATAGACCATGTATACTGCGGTTTTCTCGAGGAGGTCTTAATTCATTGTCTCAAGAAGTATAATCCTTCAAACCTTGTCCACTCTAGCTTGAACATAGAGGATCGGGTTTGGGACTTTTCTTCTTGAGGGTTTGAATTTTAGAAGCTATGTTGATTGTATTATGTATTATATAATTAGCTTCTCAGATATTATTAATTTAAAATTCTTATAATATCACATTTTTAGGTTTTGTTAACCCGGACCCGGTCCGAAGACCAAATCGGGATGTATAGCATCTATTCTTTTGTATTTGACATGATGATTACTTCAACATACATTACATGTAAATGTCAAGTTAAAATGTAGGTGTTAATTTGTAAGTTTAGTTCTTGATATGACATTTTTAGGTTTTGTTAACCTGGACCTGATCCGAAGACCAAATCGAGAAGTATAGCATCTGTTCTTTGTTTCATATCTAACTTGCACATGTCCCTAAGGTTTGGACATTTCAACATACATGCAAGTATCTATTCTTTTCTTTTTTTTTTAGATGTTGTATGGTTTTTAAGGTGTCAAGTTGAAATGTAGGCTCAATTTGCAAGTTTAGTTCTAACATTTTTAGGTTTTGTTAACCCGAACTCGGTCCGAAGACCAAACCGGGATGTGTAACATCTGTTCTTTATATTTGACTTAGTAATTACTCCAACATGCATACAATATCCGTTTGGGAATTGTATGGACATTAATGTCTAAGTCGGAGTTTATATGTCAAATTTTGATTTTGGTTTTGTTAACTTGGACCCTCTCAAAGAACAAACCGGATAGTGGACCTCCCAAATCACTATTTTCTTGGATCGGATCTAGATTAATTATTTCAAGTTCTATCGTTCTCCAAACTTTGTCAACTCAAGATTATACTTAGGGGGTCGAGTTTGAGACTTTTCTTCTTATGACCTTGAACTTGAGAGGATACATTAATAATGATGCCGATAGATTTATCTTTAGTCACTTCATGATAGAATTAACTTCTAAGATTTACAAGAGCATCATTAGATTTTTAGGTTTTGTTAACCTGGACCCGGTCCTAAGACCAAACCTGGAAAGATGTAGTGTATGTTCCTTATATTCGACTTGCATTTGGATCACATGTCCTTCTAGATATTTGATTTATTGGATATTTCATTTGGGCCAAAAAAATGAAGTGAGGAATCTAAAATAGACATAATTGTTTGATTGGGAACATGATATGCACTTCATTTGGGCCAAAAATCCGCCTTTTTATCCCACAAATCAGCACGGGAATAGAGGCTGAAATAAATTATTTTGAAGGCCCATATGATCAAATATAAAGTAATGGACCTAAAATAAACTTAGGCACTTGATTTAGGCTAAGAAATCCTTTCTCTATGTGGCAAATCAGTAAACATAAAGGGGCTGAAATGAATCATTTTGAAGCTCATATGATCAAATATAAAGTAATGGGCCTAAAATGAACTTAGGCACTTGATTTGGTCTAAGAACCCTTTCTCTATGTGGCAAATCAGTAAACATAAATGGGCTGAAATAAATCATTTTTGAAGGCCCATATGATCAATCATCCATAGCCCATATTTCTCTTGATAAGGGGGACGAGAAGATAAAGATATGAGTAGATGTCATATGTCATTTAAGAGACAGGTGGATTAATTAAAATCCACCTCCTTTACATGCAAACTCATGGAAAATGGGGGACAAGTACTCATTAAATTTATTAAGAAGATATGGAAAAAAGAGTTTATTTTCCCTTCGAAGAAAGTGATAAAGATGTACAAGGGCATGCCACATGTCCATGCATGTGCATGTGATATGACAAATGGCATAAATTTAGATGATTTCCTTGCATGCAACTTATGACAAGGCACCATAAGTGTCGATGCCATAAGATAGATGAAAAAGAAGGAGAACCTATAAATAAGAGAGGATTCACCTCTCATGAAACTTACTTCCTATCTTCCTCTTCTTTTTAGTACTACTAGTCCAAGTTCTTTCAATCTTGCAAAAGGGTTAAGTTGTGCCACATAGAATTGTAAGTTTCTTTTATAACTTGATAATTTTCTATTTTGATATCTTCATGATATATGTCATGTCATATGGTAGATATTATTTTCTATGTATTTCAAGCTTTATGTTTAAGCACATGTCCAACATGTAACATGTCAAGTAGAGCTTTAGGATGAGCATTAAATAATGCATATCATAATGACCACTTAATAGGATAACTTGTATGATGTAAAATCAATACATAAGCATTCATGTTTAACATAAATAATCAATCAATATACTCATGTTGCATTTGCCATAGAAGAGGATAGCTTGCATGTTATAGAAATTGAAGTATAAGTATCAACTCATATCACATTTGCTACAAAATAGGATAGCTTGCATGATATAAAAATTGAAGCATAAGCATTCACATTTGAGATAAAGAAAATTTTAAGCCAACATGACAACTTAAGCATTTCATCCCTTTCTATCTTCTTTTTTTTTTAAATAAATTTTGTACCTCAAGATCATCCCATAGGGGCTAGGAGACTAGGCCTTCCCACCACGCCAAGAAAGGCGTGCATGGTAGGTGTCGTGAGACACCTCGGCCGAAAATTTATTTGTTCACCACGCCAAGAAAGACGTGTATGGGTTAGCACAACATAGCACAAATTTCCCTACCATGTTGGAGAAACATGAGTAGGTACTTATAGTAATAAATTTAAAGCTTGCATTTGCATAATAAAAGAAAGTTGCTTGCATGTATACTTAATTAAGAGTATAATAATCAAAATTTATAATGCCTCTCCCTCTCCACATGTGGGGTTGCCATGAGAGGCACCACGCCAAGAAGAAAGGCGTGCATGGGTGGATGTCGTGAGACACCATGGCTGAAATTTTGATAGCATAGCATTTCCCTATTAACAAGATATCAAAATGATAAAAACAGACAAATATGCAAGAATGAAACCCATAGGGAATAGCAAGTAGTATAGCCAACTCCTTTTCTTTTCTAATTTCAAATTTCACTTTTTTTTAGATTTCATTCTAGTCATATGCAAGAGGGAAAACAAATGAAATCCATAAGAGATAGTATATAGTATGACATAGCCCCTTTTCCATTTAATTTCATTTTTTTTATTTTCAGATTTCATTCTACTCATACGCAAGAGGCAAAACAAATGAACTCCATAAGAGATAGTATGTAGTATGACAAAAATCCCTTTGATTAAAATGATTTCAGCATGTACCACATTTCTAGACAACAATTCCATAGATTTCCCCTTAGGTAAAACTATGTTTAGCAAGTGTAGTACTCTTCAAAAGCAAATCTAATTTGATTTTCCCTTAGATAAAAATATTTTCAGCAAATATCATGCCTTTAGAAAAGCAAATCAATAGGTTTCGCCTTAGGTAAAAAAAAAATTTCAGCAATTCCCTCTTTGATAGAAACAATTTCAGCAATTCCCCAACTTGTAAACATGATTTAACAATTTCCCCATTTGTAAACACAAAATTTCAGCAAACAACACACTTCAGATAACAATTTAATAACTTCTCCCCTCTCATAGAAATGATTTCAGCAAGCATCACATTTACTGAAAAGCAAATCGATTTGATTTCCCTTAAGTATAACCAATTCCAGCAAAGTAGCACCGTAACTACCCCTAAAAGATAGCATGCAACACAACATTGGGCCATACATCATCCCAAATCATCCTTTCAGCAAACTAAACAACTTAAATTTTATAAATAAAAGCAATAAGCATGAGATTTGGGCCATACATCATCCCAAATTCCTAAAGGAAACTTTAAGCATGAATTTAAGCATATTTTGAAAACCCTAATTTTGATCATACCCAAATGCATAAGAATAAGCTTAGGGTAAGAGAGAAATGACCTGGAAGTGTCGATTGCTAAAGGAAAAGGAGGAGAAGGACTTTCGGTTGCTAGGGTTTCACGGAACCAAAAACGAGAGAGGGAGAGGAAGCGAGACCGAGCGCAGCAGGAGGACCTCACGTGAGAAAGGAGAGTCATGAGGGAGGAAAGCCTCGGCCGAGAGCAAAAAACTAGAGAAAGATCATGAGCAGCTTTAGCCGAGAGGAAATCACCAGAGATCAAAAGCAATAGGGATGAGAGAGAGACACCGAGAGCAAAAAATGTCGTGAATGAGGTCAACGCGCCGTGAGAGAGGAGAGTTTCTGGCCTTTAGGGCCGGCCACACGCTTTGATTGGCTGCCATTTTGACAACAAATAGGGATTAGCGGTCGGCTTTTTTAGATGGTTGAGGGAAGTAAGGATTGGTTAAGAGAAATGAGGGATTAAACAACCATTAATCATTCTAATTGCATTTTAATATTATTTTGCATGATTTTAATTTATTTAATAAACCCTAGCAATATGGGTGTCAATCTTAGGTATTTCAGTTGCGTCGAATACAACGACGCGATCGATTTCATGATCGAAGGTCGTTTAAGCAATGTCGACGACAGTCGGAGTAAAATTATGCTTAAATCGTGTGATGTCGTGCTCAAATTGATCGATGTTCGCGTATACTTTGTTGAATCAATCGCAGAAGGCATTGTTCGATATAATTTGACATTTCGGCGACAACGGCGTGATCAATTTCATGAACGGAGGTCGTTCAGACATTATCGAGGCTTCCCGACTTCGATATGCGCATAATTTTGTTAAAAATTTGATTTTAATCATTTGATTGGTCATTAATTGATTCGATATTTTTTAATTAATTAATTTTAATATTTTTGACGCATTATGAGGTTGAATTTTCAAATCGATGCAAGGTTAATCAGTTTTGATCGCGATTAGGGAATTTTAATCTCCACCTCATTTTTTTTAATTTTAAGTGGCACGTAGTTGTAGGTCAACAAATGCCCCCCAACAAATATGGTGTGCGCATGAAGCAAACTATGTTTATTGCAGATAAGTTGACCTTTCTCTTTTTTATTCTGTTCATGTACTTTCTGTGACCATTATGCTATGTCGAGAAGCATCTCATTAAATTTGCACAGGCTGATTCATGTTAGTTAAGGATTACTCTTTCTTTTTTGGGTTTCTTTTGTCTTCCTTTTCTTCTTTCCCTTCTTTTGATATATATATATATATATATATATATATATATGTTTATTTTATAATCCTTTACAGTGAAATGTTCAACTGGAGGAGGTCATCAGATTTGCCTTCTGAAGAGCCCACCGAGGATGCTATATGGTCTATGATTGATTCATATGACCCTCGCAATAATGTGGACATTTTGGACAGACTCGAGCAGCACAATGATATGCTCCAAAGGCGTGATATATTTCAAACCTTCTTCACCCGTTCTCCTGCCCTTCTAGATTGTTCTAAAGAACACGTTCGATTCGAGAATCCCCCAGAATGGGTGACTACCGAGCTAAAATGTGCAGTATAATCCTCAGATAACCGCTGTTCGTGAGTTACGTTATGTGAAATTCTTCACCACCGTAGAGATCATCGAACAAACGGGCAGGCAATCACACTTACTTCCATCGCCATCCGCCTAACTCACTAGAGTGGCCTCGAGACTCATCCATAGGCTAGATCTATGGTCCAGCTAAGGGGTATGTCACTTGGGCTAGATACATTCTTCAAGCTCACAAGGATGTTCTAAAGGCAGCTGGTATTTATAGGGCAATTTATGCTTCTATATTTGATTTCAGGAACATTCCTTCCTCATGGATAAGAGGTTTTATTGAGTTCTGGGATACGGGGAGTAATACTTGTTTGATCGGCTCTGAGGAATTAACCATTACATTAAGTGACTTGCAAGCAGTATCAGGTCTTCCTATTTATGGTAGTCATTATGAAGAATACATTCCTTCCGATGATGAAATTTTTGGTAGGCAGCCTTCTGCAGATGGGAACAGGCGGGGCGAGATGATTCTATCCTTAATTTATCCTGCCTTGCTTAATCACTATCAGCACACTTATGAAGCTGTTGGGCTACCCATGTGTTCACGAGCGACTATGCCTATGGATATTTGGATCTGCAGCTTCTTACGAGAGGATAGCTTATTGTCTCTTTCAGCTCTATTACATGATCCCTTTGAAATGGGTGTACAATTTGGTGGTCATTTGTCCAAGGAGATTGCCGAGCCTTTTTCATCAAATGGACATCTTTCTCCAGCGCTTCTAGGTATGGGCGAAGATTTTTTTTAGCTGACTTTTTAGCTACGTGGTTGTGTATTTTCGTCTTGCCCATCAAGGAGGGATCTATTCGTTCCAGTACCTTATTGGCCGCAAGTAAGATCTCCCAAGGTGAACGTCTTTCCTTGGCTCCCCCAATTCTTGCTAGGATATACAGGGTGTTAAAAATTATTTCAGAGGCTAGCTCACTTAAGCCACATGATTTGATTCTGCCCTGGCAGTACATGCATGCCTGCATTCATATTCATGTTCGCAGGGATTTTGCTTGTTTAGGATGTCCCTCATATTTCTTAGAGAGGAACTATCCCATAGTCATGCAATTGTCACAAGCCTCTTCCACTTTGGAACGTGAACGGATACGCTTATTTTTCTTCGCTCCTCATTTAGTCACTGATAGATTCAATCTCATTCATTAGTTTGAGGTTGCAAATCTACCTCCTAGTCTGAGGGAGGTTGATATTGTGGATGGGGTCGACCACAGAGGCAAACACACTTTAACTCACACTGGTCGATTCTTGCCAATCGCTGAATACTTTATTAGTATATGTCCTGGCTGGCTATGTTATCGATCTGGTCACCCAGTTATTTTAGAAGGATATCAGCTTAACCGGACAGCTTGATAGTTTAGATTTTTGCAGGCGACTGCTTATGAAGGCAGACCATTCATTCCAGGCATTACCGACACTCATTAGATGGATGTCATTCCTGTCGAGATTAGATTATTCTCTGCCTCAGTGATTTGGCTTCATTTTCTCAGGTTTGGCACAAACTCAAAATTCGTCGCTCCTCTCGGTCATCGAGTTAGCTAACTTGACGCTTATCTTTTGCACCGACTTTGGAGCGGAGCTCTAAATATGAATGACAAGTGTGGAGACTTGGAGTTCCTCGAAACGAAGCTCCGCATCAGCTAGAGGTATGATTCTCCATATCTTGTATTATTTCTTTATTTGACTCTTTATTTAATTCTTCTAAGTATTTTCATTCCTAACACACATGTTTGTATTTTTTGTGTAATAGAGAGATAGTATCAGCGGAATAGGAGGTTCACTTCGGCGAACTCGAGAACCTTCGCTAGTCCATCTTCATCTCATCGACAAAGATGCTATCGCCATGAAGACCCTCTAAGAGCTTCAACTGATTGGTTAGCTAGCCCTATTCCACGATGCCTCTTAACTCTTGAGGAAGAAAATTTGGGGCCAAGAATGTCTGTTAGCATGGAGCCAGTTTTCTTTGGGGATTTTGGAGTTGACTTTCCTGATACGGCAGCAATTTCTCCTACTATGCCGATTCCATTTGAAGATTTTAAGGTCGATCTTCCTGAAACAACAGCAACAGAACCTCTTGCTCCAACCACTACAACTCCTTTTACGGATCTAGTTCCTTATATGGGTTTCTTTTCTGGCTTCTTCCCCGGTGAAACATCAGGAATGAGAGATTATGGTGAGACTTCTGCCATACCTACTCATGATGAAATGGTAGTATGCGTCATGACGCCAACTGGTCAGCCACCGTTTGA
This sequence comes from Cymbidium sinense, assembly GCA_021442155.1. Classification (NCBI taxonomy): domain Eukaryota; kingdom Viridiplantae; phylum Streptophyta; class Magnoliopsida; order Asparagales; family Orchidaceae; genus Cymbidium; species Cymbidium sinense. The sequence continues at coordinate 125,214,359 of CM038223.1, forward strand.
AGGAGTTCAGCCTCAAGTTGAGGCTTTTGACTCAGGTATGACCCGGTAACTCCCTTTTTTTTACTTTCATATAACATTACCTTTCCTTCTTACTATCTGTCTTCATCCTCCTCTACTTTTTAGTGCCCGAAGGGATCGATTATTCTTCAAAAATCCATTGGAGGCACGCATCATATGCGGACTCACACAATGAGCATATTTATGAGGAGAACGTGACTTTCTTACGTGAGTTGATTTCTCGGTTGGATCCCGGCTCACCGATATCATTTGATCATTTTTCAAGAGATGCCAATATTGTGCTAGACTTCTTGGCTCATTTCGGATTGGGTGAAGAGGAATTGCGCTATTGGGATACTTTATGTCGGGAGGCCGAATTTCTAGTCTAACAAATGAAAACCCTTAGCATAATTCATTTCGAAGTTTCATTGTCAGAACTGAGAGAGCGCATTAGACTTCGGCGAGAAGCGGCTGACTTTGCTCATGATGAATTAAAAAGAGCTCACTTTAAGAGGACCGGTGACACGCTCAAATTGAAAGCGTCACTACCAAGATTCAAATCCTCTAGAGGGAGCTTAAGCATTCGGTGTCATGTAAGATAGACTGCAGGTGGAGCAAGATAGACGAACTCGATAAACACAGAGGGAGCGATAGCGATCAACATCGCGTCTATGCGGCCTGAGTTGATCTGTAGAGGATTTACAAATTGCTGAGATGGAAAGTGAGGCTCTTGTTATTATTGTATCTTAGCTTAGAGACCTACAGTCTCATCTACCTTGATGTATTTTCTCTTTACTTTACCCGTCATCTCATATGTACTTGCGTAATTTTCATGAATAAAATCTAGACCAACAATCATGTTGTTCCATGATCTCTCTTCTTAAAAGGTTTAATGGTCTAATAAAAAGATGAAAATCCCATTGGTTTTATGCTTTGTGCCTTGAGTAAACTTATTGACAATTTCATTTCAAAATTTAGAATTTACACTCCTCTCCTATCCTGGCTTTGTGCCTGCGACTTGATTGAGATGAGAATGTCTTCGGTCTGCGCTTTGTGGACTTATTGAAGATTTCATCTCGAAATTTGGGATTTATATTTTATGCCTTGACGAACTTGATGGAGTTGATGGGATAGAAATGCTTTCGGTCCTGTGCTTTGTGTTTTGACACACTTGTTGAAAATTTCATCTCGAGGATTTGTATCTTGTGCCTCCTTTTATCCTGGCTTCATGCCTTGATGGATTTGATGGAGGAAAGTCCTGAATTATCTTGGAGATTTATCAGGAGATACGAAATTACCTTCCGCCTTTGCTAGGCTTGTGGAAGGATACATGCACCCAGCTCTCAAAGCTTGTGTTGGATCAATGGCAAAGAGTCATCAGTCCTATTCTTTGCACATGTACTGGACATCTTGATGATAAAAGACTCCCTTAGTTCAGTATTTAGCTTTACACGAACATTGGGATAGCTTCTTCGGTCCTCTGCTTTTTACTTGATTGGACTTACTGAAGAAGAATTTCCTTTAGTCTTTGCTTTCTACTTTGATAGACTTATTGAAGGAATTGAGATTTTATATTTGTATTTGATTTCAAACTCGGCCTAGTGCCTTCTTGAGTCATGATTTTTTTTGTAGAATTTTGAGAAATGACCTTACGACCAATAGGGATAATTTCCCAGTCTGGGTCACTTGAACTCACCAAGTTGGAGAGATTTGGGGATTTGGATGCTCTTGTCTTTGAACTAACGAAGTAGGAGGATCCCTTACTATGGCTTTTGTGGCATGTTAAGTAAGCAGATCTGTCAGCGACTTGGCTATATTTTGGCATGTTGAGTCCGACCTTATACACCTACTTGAGTTGTGGACTTGAGCAATTGATGAAGGATTTTATCCTCGGGCTAACAAGATGGGGATCTCTTACTATGGCCTTTGTGGCATGTTGAGTTGGCACTGTCTACTCATATTTATGTTGAGTCCGACCTTATACACCAACTCGAGCCTTTAGATTTGAAGTGGGATGATAAATGTATATCCAACTTGGTTTGTTGAAGTTTGCATACTTGAAAAAAATTTTCTTTGGTCAGTAAGACTTTTAAATTTGAGAATTTGAATACATAATTTTGAGTATGCATGTGGGGATCTCGACACTAGGCACGATGTCAACCCAAAAAGAAAGAAAGGCCCCCTATCTTACCAAGAACGCCTGACATTTGACTATAAAACTTAAAAAAAAATACCCCCTATCTAACAGGGGGATTTTTATTTTATTTTGGAAATGCATTCTTGTGTTGCAAGAGAATTTCCAATGAAAATTTCCATATGTCTTTGGCAATAAAGATTTTCAAATGCAAGATTTGTCCAATCACACTTTCATGTGTAATATTTCTTTAAATATCTACCATTGATTGGCGACATTGGTCTTTCACCTTTGAAGTCAATGAGCTGATAGGCTCCCCCTTGATATACCTTTTCAATAACAAAAGGTCCTTCCCAATTAGGTTCAAATTTACCGCCAATTCTATGATGAGGGATGATTGGTCTTCTCAGCACCAGGATCAATTCTCCTTCCTGAAAAGCTCAATGACGTACTGTAAGATCGAATGCTTTGGACATCCTCTCCCAATAGACTTTTAGATTTTACTGAGCTTGGAGCCTAACCTCATCAAGCGCATCAAGCTCTTCCATTCGTAGATGAACATTCTCATCTTGGGTAAGATTTTGTTGAATGGCTACTAGGAGCGAAGGTAGTTCAACTTCGAGTGGTAAAACTGCTTCAGCCCCAAACACTAGTGCATAGGGAGTAGACTTTGTCGGAGTCTTGTAAGTGGTACGGTAAGCCCATAGCACTTCCACAAGCTTGCTATGCCACTCTCTTTTATTTCTTGTGAGAATTTTTCTAAGCAATTTGACTAGTGTTTTATTAAATGCCTCAGCCAAGCATTTGCTCTTGGATTATAGATTGATGAATATCGCCAATCAATCTTTTACCGATCAACAAACTTAAAAACTTTAGTACTTTTAAAGGGTAATCCGTTATCTAAAATGATTCGGCGTGGTACACAAAATGTATAGACAATATTATGGGTAAAGAAGTTAGTCACTTGTTCACCAGAACTTCTTTAAAAGGTGCCACTTGGAGAAATAATCAATGGTCGCTAAGATTGCATGACGACCGATGATGGCGGATCAATTGGTCTAATTATATCCCCCCGACTCAAACGGCCAAGATGCTATCGGGTGCAACGAGAGGTTGCTGAATTATGTTACCATGGACCTGACATTCATGGCATCTCTTAGCATGATTGATACAATCTTTTACCATAGACGGCCAATAATATCCAATTCTTTTGATTTTGAAAGCCATTTTAGTACCTGATTGGTGTGCACCACAAAGTCCTTGATGGATTTCAACAATTACTTTGTTGGCTTCTTCTATTCCCAAACATTGTAGCCACATCTGCTCGAAGGATCTACGATATAGAGTATTGCCAACATAAGCATATAGTCGAAGCCTTTTCTCAAGTTGTGCAGCTATCGGCTTATTACTTGGCAATTTGCCTTCCTTGAAGTAGTTGACGAAGGGTTGTCTTCAGTCTTCCTTCTCTTCTACTGCAAGAATTTCATTGTGTGGTTTTGGCGCTTCCCTAGGTTGGAGGCTTTCTTTTGGAATGGTTTGAAGCTTGTCTTGTTGACTTTGGAAAGTAATTTGTAAGGGAGTGTAAGGAGCAACATGAGCTGCACCCTATTGATTTGCGTTTGATGACCCCTCTTCCAGCGGGGATTTTAAATTTATCGGCTCTAGGACTCGATGAGTGCAAACACTAATTAGTATGTAGTCGTCGTCATCCATACTCTCCATTTCTTTAGCTAATTTAGCTAAGCAGTCTGCTTTGCTATTCCTAGCTCTGGAGACTCGAGTCATAATGACATTTGGAATTTACTTCATAAGCTCAAGAACACGTTTATGATAGTAGGCCAATTCAAGCTTGTTGATTTTGTAAAGGCCAACACTTAATTAATGATGAGTTGAGAATCGCCATAAATTTGCAGATTCTAGACCCCCATGGAAATGGATTCCTCTAAACCTGCCACCAACGCTTCATATTCTGCTTCATTGTTGGTTCATGGTTGAGTTAATTTATAAGAATGTCTCAGTATGCCACCTTCAGTTATGATCAAGATGAGATCGATACCAGCTTGAGCCTTTGGGAGATTTGAGGGTTGAGTGTATCTAATGGATGAAGCTCCATCAAAATATAATTCCCACATTTGTTACTTTTCTTTTTCATATATGTGCATGATTTGCTCATCGGAAGATCATCGTTAAGCAATGAGTCTCTGGGATGGGATAAGAAGAAAATCTGCTAGAATTTTCCCCTTCACCGCTTTCTGGGGAACATATGTAATATCAAATTATAGCAGAAGGATAGCCCATCATGCCAAGCGACCTGTCAATGTTGGTCTTGTCATCAAGAACTTCAATGGATCAATCTTTGAGATAAGGGTGATTTTATGAGATAGCATGTAATGATGTAGCTTTTGAGCAGCAAAAATTAACATCAAACAATGCTTCTCAATTGGAGAATAATGCACTTCCGCTCCTATTAGCCTTTGACTAATGTAGTATACAGCATTCTCCTTTCCTTCCTCATTATGCTGCACCAACAGAGCAGCTAGAGATTCTTCTAGTGCTACTGTGTACAAGATGAGAGGCTTTCCTGAGATTGGGGTAACAAGAATGGGTGGGTTCAATAGATATCTCTTGATACTGTCGAAGGCCTCTTGACATTCTTCATCCCACTTGAAAGTAATATCTTTTTTCATTAGTTTTGCAAAAGGTCGACACCTGCCTGACAGATTTGATATAAATCTTCTTATGAATGCGATATGTCCCTGTATGGAGCGAAGTTGATGAAGAATTCTTGGAGAAGACATTTCGACAATCATTTTGATTTTGTTGAGATTGATTTCAATTTCTCTACATCGCACAACATATCCAAGGAACTTCCCCGAAGAAACTCCAAAGGCGCACTTAAGAGGATTCATCTTGAGGTCATATTTTTTGATTCTTTCAAAGATGATCCTTAAATCATTAAGATGATCTTTGTAATCTATACTCTTGACAATGAGGTCATCAACATAGCACTCTACTTTTTGATGAATCAACTCATCAAAGATTCATGTCATAGCCCTTTAGTATGTAGCTCCAAAGATTCTTCAAGCCAAGGGCATGACCGATAAATATATGCCAATTGGCATCCTGAATGAGGTATGCTTCTCATCTTCAGGAGCCATCTTAATTTGATTGTAACCTGACGATCCATCCATAAATGAGAACATGACGTGGTTTGAAGTATTATCCACTACAGCTCGATACGTGTTTAAAAGTCATCCTTTGGACATGCTTTGTTTAAATCCCTGAAGTCGATATAGATATGAATCTGACCATTCTTGTTTTTCACGGGGACAATATTAGCTATCTAGTCAGTGTATTTTTCTTCTCGAATAAAACCAATTTCAATGAGCTTCTTGGTTTCTGCAACTACCTATTCTTCAACCTCCAATCTCATTCGCCTAGAGGATTGCTTGACTGGTGATACATCTGGCTTAATTGCTAATTTGTGAACTGCTACATCAAGAGATAAGCCTGGCATTTGATATGTCCAAAAGCAATCCCCGAATTCTGAGCATTTTTTAATTCTTCCACTTTATCTTCGTGAAGTAGAATGAACATAGGGTGAGGATCCTCCTCGCCCAAATTAATTTCTTTAAGTTCATCCATAGTAGTTGCGCCCACCATCTTCAAGCTCTTGTGCAGCTTCTACTTCTTCATTATTTGTGAGGCTAACATTAAGAATGACATTCTCATCTTCATCATCACTCTCAACTTCTATTCCTGTTATAGCGTAACAGGTATATTCTTGTAGACCATTATCTTGGATGAAACCAAGGCCTTTGGTAGCGTGCTTATTTCTCTTACCAATGGTTTGAGAACCTTTTGGGTACCACATCATTTCAAAAAGCTTAGTCCTTTGCTTACTTGCTCCAGCTTGGACCCCATGCTTGCGCATCAGATTTTGCATCTTTGGAGAGTAATATTTTGGTATTCTTGTGGGCATAGCTTCTTCTTCTTCAGATAACTGCATTACCCAATCAAGATCTTCTTCTTGACACCCCTCGGATTTATAAAATAGGCTTCCTAGCCCTTGCTTTCCAGGGAGAGGCCGTATATAGAAGGTCACCAGTTCCTTGAGTTAATGAGTTTCTTGAGGGGTGATTTCTTTAAAATGTTGAGGAGGAATAGGAGTGACTACGAGTGTAGTCTCTACTCCTGATTGATCTATGATTATTTTAAAGTAGGTGCATTGCACCTTACCTTCAAAAGCAGATTCAAACTCATAATCAGAGTCAAACTGATTCTCCTCAATCAGTATTTTACTCAAAGATTTGCATGGAACTTTGGATTTGAAAGGAATACATTCATCTTCTTCTTCAGTATCACTGCCTAGATGACGGACAGTGTTATTGATTTTAGACTTGTTCTTTATATCCCTAGGGATATTTGGAACAATCTCTTTTCCTTTATTCTTTTTAACTTCTACTTTCTTCTTAACTCGTTCTTTTATGGGTTTTGAAGTAGATGCAGTATTTGATAGTTGTTTAGTTAGTTTTGATTCCTTCAAAAGGAAGTAATTGACATCTTGATAAATCTTCATTTCGTGCATTGCAAAAGGTTGCATGTCACCCACAAATTGGCATTCTTCTCCATCCATTGTATATTTCATACATTGATGCAATGTAGATGGGATAATGCCATACTTATGAAGCCATGATCGACCCAGAAGAGCTATGAATGAAGTATCTGCATCGATCACATGAAATTTGGCTTCTGTGTAGAGGTCTCCAAATTTAAGAGGAAGGACGAATGACCCCAATAGTTTTCTGTACCTTCTCATTGAATCCCCGAACCATGACTTTATCTCATCCCAGATGTTGTACATCTAGAGATAGCCATCTAAGAGTTCTCAAGTTCATAAGATTCACGGAGAAACCGGGATCAATTAAGATTCACGGTATTATAATTTCATCACTTTCAGCAGTAACATATAGAGGGCGATTGTGCTCTGCAGTTAGATCATCTTCTGAAAATGTGATAGTTGGAGTCTCTTGAACATGCAAGGTCTCCGTTAGACAGCGTTCAGCAAAATATGCTTCAAACTTCTCCGGCTCTCTGAGTGCTTCAATTAAGGTGTTACAGAGATCTTCTGACATTAGAAGTGCTTCGTATAACTAAGTTGTGCTGGAATTTTTCTTAGATGGGATTGAATATTGTAGTCAATCCCTTTTGATGAAGGCTTCTTATTTGATTCCTTAGGGATAACTTTTTCATTGATTTCAATTTCTTTTCCTTTATCCCTATTCATTGGCTCTTTTCTCTGTTGGGATGGTAGAACTCCAATTCGGCCACTTCTCAACTGTACTTGAGCTACTTCATTTGAGACCAATCTTCAAATGACTCGCAAAGATTCGCTTCATTCCGTCTAATGATAGACTGAAAGATTCAGAATTACTGCCCAACTTTACATTTTTTATGTCTGTTGATATGGTGAGCTCTGATTTATCTTCATTTGGGAAACAAAGTTCCTCTAAGCTGCTGTCAACTTCATGCATCATCAAGCAAGACTCAGTAGGAAGTTCTTCAGCTTCTTCCCCTGCTTCTTCATTGATCTAAAGATTTGTAATGAATTCTGCAAGCGTGATAGGTCATCTTGTTGATTGTATATAATCTTCCATAATATTGATGATCCTTCGTGTTACGTTGTGACCATCAATAGTAGTAGTAACATTTTGTGCTACTGCCTTCTTCTTTTTATTTAGTTTATTTTTCCATTTGGCAGGTTTCTTAGCCTTCCCTTGCGGTATTTGGCTAGGTTATCTTTCATGAGATGAACTAGTCTTCCCATAACTTAGGTTTTGTCTCAGCTCAAGTATGGGCTTGAGTGGTGATTTCCATTGAACAGCTAGAACACCTTCTAGTTATTTTAACATTTTCATAGTCTTTTTAGAGACTGTGACTTGCCATCCTTCATCATTAACTAGTTTCTCTTTAACTTTATCTTTGTTTGATGGCACTGGAGATGAGGTGATTACTTTTGTGGATTCTTTCTTCGGACGCACCAATACACTATCCGATAATGTGAATTCTCCATTTCTATATTTTTGTTTGAGCCAATCCTTGAATATATAACAATCTTCAATAGGATGGCCAAGCACCCGACGATATGGACAATAATTAGGATTATCAGCTTGTCCAGCCTCTTCAGGCCTTTTACACTCTGGTAGCTGGAGATCTGCTTTGAGTGCATGCTTAAATTATTTAGCCACACTTTCCCTTTTAAAAGAATACTCTTTATTCAGCTTTTCTTTTAGGGTCAGGGCCATTGAGTCATTCACTCCTTTTGTTTGCTTTGTTCGCTCGCCTTCACAGAAGCAACCTCGAGGCCCATCATTACCTCCAAGTATGAGATTAGGTTGGGGAGCAGAATTGAATGACTGTTTTGGTCTTTCTTGATAAATAGGTAATCTTTCTTTGTCTACGTTATAGACTAACCGCTTACATGTATCCTTCTTGTATGAGGTGAAATGTGTTTCACATTTCTTTGGGTTTGGAGCTTTTGCTCTTTTGGATTTATCTCTCTGGCCATCGGAGCGTGACAAATTTAATTTCTCAAATTTAGCTACCCTATCAAGTGGCTCTTGAAATATGGTAATTGAAGCCATACAAAGATAAGGCGCCATCTTATCATCAATGTTGCCCATCAGCAGTTGGATTGTGTGCTCTTCTTCTAATTATTGCTCATATTTCATACTCTTCGCCAACGCGTGTGATATATATCGGTTACCGACTCGCCTTTTCTTCCTCTTCTCAAGGGCAGATCGAATGGTTATTTTCTTGATCTAGTGAACCTTTTAACGAACATATTTTAAGTTCGAAAAGTCTTGACCGAGTCATTTGACAACTCAAAGATACCATTCAAAGCAAATAAGTTAGACTACTGACGAATTGATGGAATAATAATGCATCATTACCCCCTGTGTTACCATAGGATGCTTTGAACTGGGCTAGATGTTGTTTAGGATTACCATTTCTATCAAATAGATTAAACTTTGGCATTGAATATCCCTTTGGGTATGAAATTTGATCATACTTTGCGGGATATGGGCGACCTTTGCTCACCAATTTTTCTGCCTGTCCCGCAGCTATAACAGCTTTGATCTTCTCATTCAACATAATATCAAGTTGAGAGGCTATCACGGCTTCAGATATAGTTTGTATATTCTGAGAAGCGGTTGAAGGACTCATTTATTTCAATCGCCGTGCTCAATTTGGACCCTTGAAGCATGTGAGATCATTTAGAGGAGTGTCATGGCATTACTAGAGGCTTGATGATTATTTGGGGACAGGTGTTGGACCTGCTGCGATATTTCTCTGCATTAACTGCATCATTGCAGTCATTTGCATCATCATTTTGCTCATTTTCATGTTCAACTAAGCAATTTGTTTATCTTTGGCTTTCATCTGACGCTAAATTTGTCTCTACACCTCTGCCAAAGTGGTAGTATCGGTGAAGGTGAGATTTTCTTCCCTCTCTTCTTCTTCTTCTTCTTGTTGCTCCTCTCCTGAAGACTCAGAGGATGCTTCTTCTATTTGAATATTTTGTTGTTCTTCAGGTTGAGGGGGAGGTACTATTGTACGACATCTATGTTGATATTGGTGCACACCAGATGGCTCACTGACCTATTGTACCATGTATACTATTTCAATAGTTGTAGCATCCTCCTCTTCTTGTTCATCCCTTTGGACACGAATTTTTGATCGACGTCTCCAATGGACTTTCGATTCCAGATGTGGAATTGAGACTTCTTCGATTAGAGGGCTTCGATCGAAGTTGACCTCCTCTCGATGAGACAGAGTTGATTGATGATGGGATCCCCTGGAGGATTCTCCAAGGTGTCTACCGTCATATTCTTTATCATTGGGGGCCCTCTTTTTAGTCTCCCATCATTGATAGATTTGAGTTGGGGAGGATCTCCGGGAATTTACACAAGATGTCATGCCGTTTCTTTACTTTAAAGCAATATCTTTTTGAGGCCTAGGCCTCCATATCTGCTTACCTTTCCACCTTTCGACGGGATTCTCGACACGGTCCAAGTGTCACACCCTGAAGCTCACCGTGTGGGACATGGATCGGTTGGCATCCTGCCATTTGAGTTACGGGATGAGGTCTCCTTAGAGGAGCAGTCCTAGTATCCCTGATAATAGGATCTTGGTATTTTCATTTCATCAGCCCTCTCTCCTTGGCAACTTGGAGAACCTGATCCACTCGTGCAGATATAGTTTCGAAGCCTCAGGAGGAGCTGGAACCTCGACGCCGTCCGTAAGATCGCAAGCGACCAAGAGAGTTATTCCGCTTTAACCCACTTAAGGTTATCAAACCTTGTGGGTTGGAACACTCACCGCCGTTCCAGTGATGATTGTGCAGGCATGGGCAAGAGTGAGCAGCTCAAGACTTCTCTTTCTTCGTTACCTCTAGCTAAGCTTGCTTCCAGATGAAGAAGCTTCAAAGATCGTCTCCTCTGCAAGGGTTCAGGCAAGATTGCATTATTCTCGAGGGACTAAAGAGACACCAAGAATAACCCTCTTCATGATTGGTGTCTCCAAGGGGTCGAACCTCTCAAAGACTGATTGTTTCTTTTGAAGTGACCCAACAGCAGTAGGGGTCACGACTTTAGTGGGCCTTTTTAGGGATTGCTGCACATACCATGCAAGATAAGTTTGGACTTCAGCAAGTTGAGGCCTAGCAACTTGCTCATTCAAGATGGCTGGGAAATCCACGCTACCAAACTGGATGGTAGCTCCGGTGCTTCCAGCATTGATGATGGCATTGGCCAAATGGATGTTGGCGCCATTGCCGAGAGTAACAGTGACAGCTGTGTTCTGTAATGTCATTCTGGAGTTTAAAGGTAAAAATTAGCAGTTAAAAATAGCTATACTATCACCTTACTTCCAAAAATATGGGTACAATAAGACAAAATATACTAAGCATATGCACTAAATAAAATCTCAAATGACTTGAGACTTTATGTAGCAAGCTTTTAAGTTGTCATGTTTAACTTATCATTTCCCATTTCATTTTCATTTCTTATTTCATTCTTTTTTTTATACTCCACTGCAATTATAACTTAGATTTGACTAGCCAAAGATGGAAAGAGAAACCTATCCCCAGCGGAGTCGCCAGAAATCTATGGGATCCGAAAATTCGCCACCGACCTCTTTTGGAAAACAAAAGAAAAGAGTTGTTTAAGTGTCAGTGATAATTTCAGAAGGCAAATGAATAGTAGATAAGACACTACCCTTAGATTTCGTTCTCATTTAGTAAGAACTTTTTATATCTAGTTCTAGGTTTCCTATAGGCACAAGCCCCTATAGTTAATTACCCCTCTCAATACTGAGAGAGCACTTTCGATTAAGGCTGGTCAATGAATCGTTAAAGAACAAGTATATAATTGCAGTGAGTGGAGTTTAGAAGTGAGTGGAGTTTAGAACTTATGAAATTTATTATTTTAATTTAAAACTTTTGTAAAATCCATGACGCTACCGACTAGATCCCATGGTTTCGCTCCCCGTCGTCACGTCCCTGGTCCCGCTTAGTCAGGAGGTAGTCGACCCAACTTGATCAAGGATCCTTGTCAATAACATGGGTTAATATCCAAGGTGTCCTTGTGTAGTGAAGTTTGTCAAAGGAGACAAATATAAGTCAACCTTAGCTAACATAGGGCTTTTTGCCCAAACAAATACATTCCACATTTCATAGCTCAAAGAGCAAAGCCGTTGGGGAACGTACGAGCTGCGGTCATGACTGTAATTTAGTGGTGTCATATCACAGCAAAACCATGCGGACAAAGGACATGGGCCACATCCTTACGGGCTTTAGAAATATTTGAGTGTGAAGTTAGTTATGCATTTGATTTGACATTGGCTCTTTGTGAGCAAAAATTTTCTTAATTTGTCACCCGAAGACAAACAATTACGGTGGGGTGGATTGATTTTTTTTTATTTTAATTTAAATAATTAATTTCATTTTTATTTATATTTTTATTATTTTGTTTGAATTTTGATCATTTTATGATTGATTTAGATTTGAATATATGATCATTTATCATTGAAATTTTAATTGTAATTACCCTTCTTGATCATAGGGCTACTATCAATTGATAGATCTTGTCTACTCTATCTGGTTTTCTACAGAGGATCGGGTCTTAATTCATTGTCTCAAAAAGTATAATCCTTTGAAACCTTGTCCACTCTAGCTTGAACATAGAGGATCGGGTTTAGGACTTTTCTTCTTGAGTGTTTGAATTTTAGAAGCTATGTCAGTTGATTCATATCTTGTATTATATGACAGAATTAGCTTTTCAGATATTATTAATTTAAAATTCTTATAATATCATATTTTTAGATTTTGTTAACCGGACCCGGTCCGAAGACCAAACTGGGATGTATACTATCTGTTCTTTTATATTTGACATGATGATTACTTCAACATACATACAAGTATCTATTCTTTTAAAAATTTGTATGTACATGTAAATGTCAAGTTGAAATGTAAGTGTCAATTTGCAAGTTTAGTTCTTGATATGATATTTTTAGGTATTGTTAACCCGGACCCGATCCGAAGACCAAACCAGGAAGTATAGCATCTATTCTTTGTTTCATATCTAACTTGCACATGTCCCTAAGGTTTGAACATTTCAACATACATGCAAGTATCTGTTCTTTTCTTTTTTTATTTTTAGATGTTGTATGGGCTTTAAGGTGTCAAGTCAAAATGTAGGCTCAATTTGTAAGTTTAGTTCTAACATTTTTAGGTTTTGTTAACCCGGACTCGGTCCGAAGACCAAACCGGGATGTGTAACATCTGTTCTTTATATTTGACTTAGTAATTACTCCAACATGCATACGGATATCTGTTATTTGGTAATTGTATGGACATTAGAATGTCTAAGTTGGAGTTTATATGTCGAATTTTTATTTTTTTAGGTTTTGTTAACCCGGACCCGGTCCGAAGACCAAACCGGGATAGGTAGACCCTGTCAACTCTAACTTTTTTCTTGCAGAGGATTAGATCTAGATTAATTATTTCAAGATCTATCATTCTCCAAACTTTTTCAACTCTAGATTATACTTAGAGGATCGGGTTTGAGACTTTTCTTCTTATGACCTTGAATTTGAGAGGATACATTAACAATGATGCCGATAGATTTATCTTTAGTCATTTCGTGATAGAATTAACTTCTAAGATTTACAATAGCATCATCAGATTTTTAGGTTTTGTTAACCCGGACCCGGTCCTAAGACCAAACCTGGAAAGATGTAGCGTCTATTCCTTATATTCGACTTGCATTTGGATCACATGTCCTTCTAGATATTTGATTTATTGGATATTTCATTTGGGCCAAAAAAAATGAAGTGAGGAATCTAAAATAGACATAATTGTTTGATTGGGAACATGATATGCACTTCATTTGGGCCAAAAATTCCCCTTTTTATGCCACAAATCAGCACGGGAATAGATGCTAAAATAAATCATTTTGAAGGCCCATATGATCAAATATAAAGTAATGGGCCTAAAATAAACTTAGGCACTTGATTTAGGCTAAGAAACCCTTTCTCTATGTGGCAAATCAGCAAACATAAAGGGGCTGAAATGAATCATTTTGAAGCTCATATGATCAAATATAAAGTAATGGGCCTAAAATGAACTTAGGCACTTGATTTGGGCTAAGAACCCTTTCTCTATGTGGCAAATTAGCAAACATAAATGGGCTAAAATAAATCATTTTTGAAGGCCCATATGATCAATCATCCATAGCCCATGTTTCTCTTGATAAGGGGGAGGAGAAGATAAAGATATGAGTAGATGTCATATATCATTTAAGAGACAGGTGGATTAATTAAAATCCACCTCCTTCACATGCAAATTCATGGCAAATGGGAGACAAGTACTCATTAAATTTATTAAGAAGATATGGAAAAAAGAGTTTAATTTCCCTTCAAAGAAAGTGATAAAGATGTATAAGGGCATGCCACATGTCCATGCATGTGCATGTGATATGACAAATGGCATAAATTTAGATGATTTCCTTGCATGCAATTTATGACAAGACACCATATGTGTTGATGCCATAAGATAGATGAAAAGGAAGGAGAAGCCTATAAATAAGAGAGGATTCACCTCTCATGAAACTTACTTCCTATCTTCCTCTTCTTTTTAGTACTACTAGTCCAAGTTCTTTCAATCTTGCAAAAGGGTTAAGTTGTGCCACATAGACATGTAAGTTTCCTTTCTAACTTGACAATTTTCTATTTTGATATCTTCATGATATATGTCATGTCATATGATAGATATTATTTTCTATGTATTTCAAGCTTTATGTTTAAGCACTTGCCCAACATGTAACATGTCAAGCTAAGTAGAGCTTTAGGATGAGCATTAAATAATGCATATCATAATGACCACTTAATAGGATAACTTGTATGATGTAAAATTCAATACATAAGCATTCATGTTTAACATAAATAAGCATTGATCAATTCATATACTCATGTTACATTTGCCATAGAATAGGATAGCATGCATGTTATAGAAATTGAAGCATAGGTATCAACTCATATCACATTTACCACAAAATAGGATAGCTTGCATGATATAGAAATTGAAGCATAATCATTCACATTTGAGATAAAGAAAATTTTAAGCCAACATAACAACTTAAGCATTTCATCCCTTTCTTTATATCTTCTTTTTTTAAAATAAATTTTGGCAGCTCCCGGCATCATCCCTGCATAGGGGGGCTACTTCGAGAGACTAGGCCTTCCCACCATGCCAAGAAAGGCGTGCATGGTAGGTGTCGTGAGACACCTAAATTTATTTGCCCACCACGCCAAGAAAGGCGTGCATGGGTTAGCACAACATAGCAACAAATTTCCCTACCATGTTGGAGAAACATGAGTAGGTACTTATAGTAATAAATTTAAAGCTTGCATTTGCATAATAAAAGAAATTTGCTTGTATGTATATTTAATTAAGAGCATAATAATCAAAATTTACAACAGCCTCCCGGCTCTCCCCCCACATGTGGGGGTTGCCATGGGCACCCGCCAAGAAAGGCGTGCATGGGTGGATGTCGTGAGACATCGCGGCCTAAATTTTGATAGCATAGCATTTCCATATTAACAAGGTATCACAATGAAAGAAACAGGAAAATATGCAAGAATGAAACCCATAGGGAATAGCAAGTAGTATAGCCAACTCCTTTTCTTTTCTAATTTCAAATTTCACTTTTTTTAGATTTTATTCTAGTCATATGCAAGAGGCAAAACAAATAAAATCCATAAGAGATAGCATATAGTATGACATAGCCCCTTTTCCATTTAATTTCAGCTTTTTTTTTTATTTTCAGATTTCATTCTATTCATACGCAAGAGGCAAAACAATTGAAATCCATAAGAGATAGTATGTAGTATGACAAAATCCCTTTGATTAAAATGATTTCAGCATGTACCACATTTCTAGACAACAATTCCGTAAATTTCCCCTTAGGTAAAACTATGTCTAGCAAGTGTAGTACTCTTCAAAAGCAAATCTAATTCGATTTTCCCTTAGATAAAAATATTTTCAGCAAATATCATGCCTTTAGAAAAGCAAATCAATAGCTTTCCCCTTAGGTAAAAAAAAATTTCAGCAATTCCCTCTTTGATAGAAACCAATTTCAGCAATTCCCCAATTTGTAAACATGATTTAATAATTTCCCCTTTTGTAAATACAAAATTTCAGCAAACAACACACTTCAGATAACAAATTAATAACTTCCCCCCTCTAATAGAAATGATTTCAGCAAGCATCACATTTACTGAAAAGCAAATCGATTCGATTTCCCTTAGGTATAACCAATTCCAAAGAAAGTAACACTAAAAGATAGCATGCAACACAACATTGGGTCATACATCATCCCAAATCATCTTTTCAGCAAACTAAACAACTTAAATTTTATAAATAAAAGCAATAAGCATGAGATTTGGGCCATACATCATCCCAAATTCCTAAAGGAAACTTTCAGAATGAATTTAAGCATGAATTTAAGCATATTTTGCAAAACCCTAATTTTCAGCATACCCAAATGCATAAGAATGAGCTTAGGGTTAGAGAGAAATCACCTGAAAGTGTTGATTGCTAAAGGAAAAGGAGGAGAAGGACTTTCGGTTGCTAGGGTTTCACGGAACCGAAAATGAGAGAGGGAGAGGAAGCAAGACCGAGCGCAACAGGAGGACCTCGCGTGAGAAAGGAGAGTCGTGAGGGAGGAAAGCCTCAGCCGAGAGCAGAAAACTACGGAGAGATCGCGAGCAACTTCAGCCGAGAGGAAATATCCAGAGATCAAAAGCAATAGGGATGAGAGAGAGAGATACCGAGAGCAAAAAATGCCGTGAATGAGGTCAACATGCCATGAGAGAGGAGAGTGTTGGGCCTTTAGGGCTGACCGCACGCTTTGATTGGCTGCCATTTTGGCGCAAATGTGATGCTTTTTTAATGGCGAGATGGTGAGGTTAGAGTAAGGATTAAGAGAAATGAGGGATTAAACAACCATTAATCATTCTAATTGCATTTTAATATTATTTTGCATGATTTTATTTTATTTAATAAACCCTAGCAATATGGGTGTTAATCTTAGGTGTTTCAGTTGTGCCGAATACAACGGCGCGATCGATTTCACGATCGGAGGTCGTTTAAGCCATGTCGACAACGGTCGGAGTGAAATTATGCTTAAATCATGTGATATCACGCTCAAATTGATCGATGTTTGCGCATACTTAGTCGAATCGATTATGGAAGGCGTTGTTTGATAGAATTCGACGTTTCGGCGACAACGGTGTGATCAATTTTGTGAACAGAGGTCATTTGGACATCGTCTGGGCTTCCCGACTTTGATATGCACGTAATTTTGTTAAAAATTTGATTTTAATCATTTGATTGGTCATTAATTGATACGATATTTTTTTAATTAATTAATTTTAATTTTTTTGATGCATTATGAGGTTGAATTTTCAAATCGATGCAAGGTTAATTGATTTTGATCACGATTACGGCATTTTAATCTCCACCTCATTTATTTAATTTCAAGTGGCACATAGTTGTAGGTCAACAATTACTTGAGCACTGGCAAACTACCTCAAGAAAAGTCACAAGCCCATCAGGTGAAATAGAGAACTCTCTCCTTCGCACTTGTTGATAACACCCTGTACTGACGATCCTTTAACTAAATGTGGTTACACTATTTAGACAAACACGAAGCTCATGGCATTGTAACTGAGGTACATTCAATTTTATGTGGAGCTCATTAATCCGATCTGAAGATGAAGACAGAGATCAAAAGACTTGGATACTACTGGCCTTCTATGATCACATATTGCATGGACGTAGCTAGGAGATGCCATCAGTGTCAAGTGCATGGTGTGGTCCTCCACCAACCACCCAACATTCTATATCATACTTTAGCTTCACGGTCATTTGAGTGTTGGGGTACCGACATTGTAGGTCTGATCGATCCTCCTTCTTCTTAGGGGCATCGATTCATCTTAGCTGTCACTGACTACTTTCCAAGTGGGCGGAAGCCATCCCACTCAGAGAGGTCACATTTCACCATGTGCTTCAGCTTTTTAGGAATCATATCGTATATAGGTTTGAGGTGCTTCGATGAATTATATCTGATAATCATACTGCATTCAAAATTATGAAGATCGACGGCTTTACCAGAAGACATGGTATAGATTGGAGATACTCCATCATCTACTACCCCAGAGCTAATGGTTTAGCAAAAGAATTCAACAAAACTCTCATCTAGATACTAAAGAAGACTCTTGATGATAATAAACGACAGTGGAATGAGCAGTTAGTTGAAGCCTTGTTGGCTTACCGCACCACGTATTGAACTCCAACTTAGTCTACCCCATTTTCCTTAGGTGGGTCCGAAACCATTCTTCCTTTAGAAGTTCAACTTCCGTCACTAAGGATAGCATTGGGTAACATGATCACTATAGAGCATAATGCAAAGTTGATGTTAAAGAGCTTGAAGGTTTGGAGGAAAGTTGCCTACGGGCGTGCTAGAACCTCGAGTTGTACAAGGACAAAATGATTCAAGCTTACAACAAGCTGGTTTGCCCTAGGTCTTTATGAGTAGGAGACCTTGTGTTAGTCCTAAGGAGACCAATTGTTACCCGTCAAAAGATGGGAGGCAAGTTTGAACCCACTTGGGAAGGCCCCTATGTCATAGAGAAGGCCTATCAAGGAGGATCTTATCAGTTTATTGATTGTAAAGGGGAACACCCGATTCTTCTAATTAATGTGCTCTATCTAAAGAAATATTACCCATAAAATAAAACTTGTTTGAAAACAATTCATTAATAAAAAGAACAAAATCTAATTCTATTCATCAAATCTTCTCTTCTTTCGAAGTGTTGTTTGCTTGTCTTGCGAATTCACCGTGACGTGTTTAGGGTAGGTGTAAGTGTCCCCCAGTGGCATCCTATCACTCTATCACAACACAAACATAATCTCCCGATGCTATTAGAATAGGTGTAAGAGAACTTAAGAGGCATCCTATTTCAATTAGCATAACTAAGTTAAGTGTGAGAGAACCCAAGCGACATCCTTTCTTAGTGGGAATTCTTGTTACCGTCTGTGGCATCATTTCATAATTCCCTAGTGTGTTTTAAGGTAGGTGTAAGAGTCCTCGAGAGGCATTCTATTCCTTTTAGCACATGCATAACAATAAACACAAATCTTTTATCTCAAGCTATTTTTAATATGAGAGCAAGCCCCCTATGGCACTCACTCATTAGCTGCTCTAGGTCGGGTCTACATGCTACCTCGCTAGTATGTCACCCTAGTGATCTCTTATTCTAGAAGATGTGAGTCCCCACACTTTTTTTCTAACTTGATCATTGCAAACCAAAGAGCACCTTATTAGTATGGTATGATTCACTACCCTGCCAGTAAGCTACCACATGTTTGACTTTGTTTAACAAGATGTGAGTCCCCGTGCTTTCTTCTTGAACTAGCTATCATGTTCTAACTAGGTTGAGTATTTTTGAGATCTAGGATAAGTCCCTTAGAGGCTTCTTTCATCTTGACTACTTTTGAGTTGATATAAGTCTCCAGTGGCATTCACTCAGTACTCGCCCTAGGTCGGATAGCACCTATCGAGCCAAAGATAGACTATCCCAGCAGTCAATTCCATTATAGGAGGATGTGAGTCCCCGAGCTTTCTTCCTATGTTGATTATTGCAAATCGATGGGCACCTTAGGTTGGTTGATGTTCACTATGCTGATAGCGACTCACCCAGTGAGTACACCACTATTGCCAGATATGAGTCCTCATGCTTTTTCCTTGAGTTGGATATTGAATGCCTATTGGATATATGACTAGCCATGTCATTTTCTCTAGGGTGTTGTATTAAGCCCATACCAGTCGAATCCCCTGTGGGCACTCTATTTGGATCAAGTCCTTTGCGACCCCATTTAGACACTACCCGGGTTACTTTTGGATTGGACAGTTCCCCTTTCCTAGTAGCCACCCCTGTGGTTGGAAAATTTGTTCAGCGGTTGCACAGATTCTCCCTTGGTTTAGTAAATCTGAGATAGTTTTTGGCTGATATAAGCTCCTCCTCAGTATGATCCTAATAGGGTCCATGATAAAACAAACTAAAATAAAATAAAAAAAATTTAATTCACTTATGGATTAGGATTCAAACCCCCGAAGGGCCCCTTTTCCCAAGTAGGCATCTTATCTTTAGGGCAGTGTCAGTAGAACTCCCTATAGGAATTTCCTGACTACTTGAGTTGAGATAAATCCCAGGTCGGTACTCACTCCGTAGTCACCCTTAAGTCAGATTCAGTCTATTTTTCCACAAGAAGGTTACCCCGACAGTCATTTTGCTTTGGAAGATATAAGACTATGATGCATTCTTTCTAGCACGATTGTCGCAAATCGATGGGCAGCCTTAGGTCCAGTTCAATTTATTGCCCAAAGCAACCGATCACCCCAGTGGTCTTTTCTAGTGGAAGATGTGAGTCTCTGAGATTTCTTCCCTTTAATTGATCATTGCAAATCGAAAGACACTCCTTTGGTCGGATAGTTTTCCCATCGACCGAAAAGCTACTCCCTTTGGTTCAGTAAATTTGAGATAGGCCTAGGCTTCTATAAGCTCCATCTCAATGTGATCGATCATAAACCAATAGAATCCATCAAAATAAACAAATCTAAAAAAATGAAATTAATTCTTGACTATTTTTGAGCTGATCTAAGTCCTCTAGTGGCATTCACTCAATAGTTAGCCCTAGGTCAGGTTTGATTTGTTGCCCAAAGCAACTGATCACCACAGTGGTTCCTTGTTTCTAGAAGAAATGAGTCCATGTACTTTCTTCTTAAGACTTGACCATTATGTACCAAAAGATATTTCTTCTTGGTTGGATAGTCCTACCTTGTGGTTGGTAGACTACTCCCATTGAATCGATAAATCTGAGTTAGGTCTAGGCTTCCATGGCCCTACTCAGTGCAGTTCATCACAAATCTATGGGATCCATCATAATCAAAATAAATAAAACTAAAAAATGAAATCATTCTTGACTATCTTTGAGTTGATCTAAGTTCTGCAGTGGCATTCACTCAATAGTCAGCCCTAGGTTGCGTTCAATCTGTTGCCTTGCCAATAGATTACCCCAACAAATGGTCCTTATTTCGATGATGTAAGTCTACTATGATTTCTTCATAGTATAGCTGCTATATACGAAAAGACATCCCTTTAGTTGGCTAGTCCTACTATGTGTTTAGCAGACTACCCCTTTAGATTGGTAAATCTGAGTTAAGTCTTAGCCTCTATGGCTCCTATTCAATACAACCCATTGCAAATCAATAGGGTTCATCTCAAAATCTAAACCTAACAAAAATTAAAACAAATTCAACCCTCTCTTCCAGTGGAGATCTCTCCTTAGTGAGATTCAAATCAAATTAAATATTTCATCCCTTTTGGATGTCTTGAACTTGCTTCCCTAGTGGAAGGTTCACACTCTATCTCTTAGTGGATTTACTCCCTCTCTCTTATGTCTTGGACATAAGTAGAGCCACATTGAACTAAGCTCTAGATTCTTTCTTTTCCTTGGGTCAGGGATAGATAGTTTCTATTGGTTCTTATGACTTTTGGTGTTGTTGAATATTTCAATCAACACCATTATGTGCAGTGTTCCTTGTCAGTCACACCACACCTATAGGGCGCCCTTTGTTGACCTCATTTTTAGGATGAGCTCTGAACCCCTCCATCTTAGGCGTAGGATCTCTCTTAGACTTTAAGAGTTTCTTAGTCTTAAGACACATCTAGTGATTAGGTGGACACTCCCCTAGCCCTAGAAGACTTAAAAGAGTTAGTCACAAGAATAGGTCATGCCTTAGGGGTGTTAGGAAAGCCTCTTAGCTTAAACCTTTCCTCACTTTCCCTCCTTCAAGTCAAACTCCAAATCAATTCTATTTGATTTTCTCCAAACTCAAATCAATTCCATGATTGAAATCTATGATTAAAACCCATGATCAAAATTTATCAAAAATTCCTAAGTTCAAATTTCCTAAGTCCTTAAGCCTCCCTTAAGGACTTAACCAAAATCATGATTCAAACCTATTCAAAGCTTTGAGATTTTCTCATAATCCATTTATATTCTCATTTATATTCACATTTATAAATGAAATATAAATTCAAACCCATCAAATCAAATTCAAAAATTCCAAATCAATTCATGAAAATTTCTTAAGTCCCTTTAATTTTCCATTAAAGGACTTAGCCAAAATCAACTCTAAACCTTGATCAAACCAATTTAAATTCAAGGGATTTTCTCAAAACTTATTTATATTCTCATTTATATTCTTATGTATAAATGAAATATAAATATAAATCAATCAAATCAAACCCTCAAATTTAAATTCTAAATTTAAAATCCTTGAAATTCCCTTAAATCCCTTAATTCTACATTAATGGATTTAACCTAAACTTTGATCAAACCTATTCAAGCTCATGGGATTTTCTCAAAACTTATTTTTATTCTCATTTATATTCTCATATATAAATGAAGTATAAATATAAATCAATCAAATCCAAATCAAAAATTAAATTTCAATTTAAAAATTCCCTTAAATCCTTTAAATTCTCTTTAATGGATTTAACCTAAATTTTGATCCACTTGAGGTCAAGTCTATTCCAAATCACTTGTGAAACTTGACCAAAGCCTCAATTGGCCAACTAGATATAACCTAGCCCAATTAACCCTGAACCCAACTTGACCTAAGGGGTCATGTTGAGCCAAAATTGAACTTAACCCAAATTGATTGGAAACAAACATATCAATCTACTCCATATGACAAACCTAACCTAGACCTACCCTTGACCTACCTCAAATAGCTCAAATGGGTCAAATAGGTCAACTTGACCCATTTGACCTAAATGAAGTCATATGAGCCAAAACCAAATGTATACCAAATTGAACCAAACAAAGCCACCGAAACATTTCAAATGGTTATATTAACTTGACCCAACCCTTGGTTTGACCCAATTTGACCTATTGGTCCACTTGACCCATTTTGACCTAAATGGGTCAACATGAGCCAAACCCTATCAAATGGATTCCAAATTGAATGAAACTTTTCCAAACCTAGTTTCTCCACATACCCAACATGTCCAAAGTGGAAAAATAGTAAAATGACCATTCTACTCCTAAGCGATCAAATAAATTTTGGCCTAGCCCATGGGTATTTTGATCATACCCTCTTCACAATCACTTACGGCTTTCCTAAAAGCTCAAGGGGACTTAATGATGAGTGGTGCACCAGACCCAATGAGTTTGGGTCAGCCCATTTGGTCCCTAGACCAAACCCAACCACCTAGCTCAAAATTGAGTTTTCAAATTACCTCTTAAGCTCAATTTGATGCACATGGGAGGTTGGCAATCCACTCAAGGCCTCAAATCAACCATGTGCAAAGATCTAAAAGCCTAAACAACCTTCAAATCTCATCAATTGGATCAAAATGACAAAAGATGTGTCGACCATCCAATTTCCATAGGGAGAAATATACTCCCTCTAATTCAATGAAATTTTAATTCACTCTCTATCGATTGAAGCATAGGAACCCTTAGCAATCATCATAGAGCATTCCCAAGGTCTTTAGAGAGGATTTGATTTCTTCTTTCTCGATTTTACATAGTGCAAAAATAGGGGAGGTAGAGTGAATTATTAACTTCCTCTACACTTGATTTTCTTCAAATTCCTCCTACACACTTCTTCTAGGGACCAATACGAGCTCACTCAAGCTCACATTAGAGTTTCCATAGCAAGGATGGGATCATTTCAATCAAAGTCAAAGCCCAAGTGAAGTGGTGTTGGTCCATCCATTGCTCCACTCAATCTCAAAGCATAGGAATTTCATTAGGGCTTCATCTCCACCAGACGAAGCTACCTCATCGATCTCGAGCGCCGGTGAGGTATGGAATTTTTTTACCACTTAGATTAGGAGGTGTTGGTCCTTTGTGAAAGATTAGGAGGCTTAACTTAAGTAATTTCAAAACACCCCTTCACACATATGAATTAGGTTTTGATTTGCTTAATTGAACTTAGGCTCTTAAACACCTAAGCATTTACCCAAGGTAGATTAATTAAGTTCTGGAAGGTTTTAGAATATTTAGAAATTATTTAAAGGGGTAATTAATGAATTAACCCTTAATTAAGAGAGGATTAAGGAAGGAAAAGGGGGTTTAGGTAATAGCTTAAGGGAAACACCTTAAAATTATTCCCTAAGCTTCCTATTCACTGGATCTAACCGTGATCAACCTCAATGAGAGATTAAAACACTAATCCAACCTTAATTATCCTTAACTACATTAAGGGAGTAATTAGGAAATACATTTACAATTCCTTCAATTAAGCCCTCAATAAGTCCCAAGAAAATTAGGGGAGGCAGAAGTCATCCCCCAAAATATACTCAAAACATTTACGATTAATCAGAGGATTAATTAAGGGGTAATTAATAAAATAAGATTTCCATTAAAACCCAAAATCATAAAAAAAAATATAATTTAAAATCCATTGAAATTATTTTTTAAATATTCTAGGTTGAATTATCTTTCTAAAGAAATTTACCTTATATTTTTTTGATTTTTATTTAAGGAGATATGAATTTTTGAAGCTTAGGAGATTAATTAAAATTAATTAAATCCCTAACTAATCCACTTAGCTCACAACAAGACACGCGGTGGTGGTGGTCAGCGCGCTTTACACACATCACATTGTGATCCATCCACTTAAATGTCACATCATAAAGGTGGTGTGGCGGTGGCATGCGATTTGATTCCTGTCGTTCGATCAAGGATCGAACGGCCATGGATTATCCTGTGGTTTTAAAAGAGATAAATCAATTCTAAGATGTGCTGTTAATCTAGGCCTTCCATCCAAAATGCATGGATGGATGACCAAGATTCTCCCAGTTCTTCCCTGAGAATTAATGGGGACCGTCCATGATCTAGGGGAAGATTTGAGCTTGATTAAGCTTAGATTGGAATGAGACTTTACCCACACCATCTTATGCTAATGACAAGCCTATCCAATGGTGGATTTCTCATGCCATGACAACTTCTTCACAAAGGACCAACACCTCCTAAGCTAAGTGGTCGAAAAATTCCATATCTCGCCAGAGGTGATCACCGGCGCTTGAGCTCGATGAGGTAGCTTCGTTTAGTGGAGATGAAGCCTTGTTTAAAGTTTCAAGCCTTGGGGTTGAGTAGATCTCTCTATGGACCAACACCTCTTCCTTGCTTGCAGCTTTGATCCAATACAACCTCTCCTTGCTTTGGGAACTTGAATGAGAGCTTGGGTGCACTCGACTTGATCCCCTGAGGGAGTGTGCAAAGGCAATTGAAGTAGAATGTAGTGTGGAGGAAGTTGGGAATTGAGTTGAGCTCCCTTATTTTCAAAGGAAGATAATCGAGAAATGGCTATCTAAAATCTCTCTCATAAAGCTTAGGATTACTGTCTGATGGCTCCTAACACTCTCTAGGGTTCAATTGACAATGAGGGTTTTCAATTCAAATGGAATTAGGGGGAGTATATCTCCCCCTATGGCAATCGGACGGCCAAACCTTGGGTTTTCATTTTGATCCAATTAACCATCGAAAAGGGTTGTTTGATCTGTTTGAAGTTTGCACATGGTTAGTTTGAGGTCTTGAGTGGATTGGTAACCTCCCATGTGCTTCAAATCAAGTGGAGGGAGGATTTTGAATTAGCCAATTTGAGCTAGGGGTCAGGTTTGGCCTTGGGTCCATTTGGGCTAACCCAAACCCATTGGGTTGGGTGCACCACTCTCCATTGGGTTCACCTAACCTATTAGGAATGTATCAAGTTGATATGAAAAGGGCTTCACCAAATTACCCATGGATTTAGCAAAACGTTGTTCAATGGCCTAAGGGTAGAATGGTCATTTAGCTAATTTTTGAATTTGGATATGTTGGGTATGTGGAGAAAATAAGTTTGGCCAAGTTTCATTGGATTTGGAGTTCATTTGATATGGTTTGGCTCATGTTGACCCATTTAGGTCAAAATGGGTCAACTTGGGTCAAGTTGACCCATTGGTCAAATTGGGTCAAACCAAGGGTTGGGTCAAGTTCATATGACCATTTGAAATGTTTTGGTTACTTTGGTTTGGTTCAATTTGGTTTAGTTTTGAATTTGGCTCATATGACTTCATTTAGGTCCAATGGGTCAAGTTGACCAATTTGACCCATTTGACCAATTTGAGCTAGGTTAAGGGTAGGTTTAGGTTTGGTTAGTCATATGGAGTGGATTGGTATCTTTATTTTCAATCAATTTTGGCTAAGTTTGAATTTGGCTCAACATGACCCCTTTAGGTCAAGTTGGGTCAACTTGGGTCAAGTGGCCAATTGGGCTATGTTAGGCTCAAATATTGACTTGGTCAAGTTCAAACATAATTCATGAATGAACTTGGATCAGTTGTTTCAGTTAGTTTGGCCTACGGTGGATTTTAGCTATGTTGGGTTTCATTTTGGATAAGTGTTGACTTGGTCAACCATTAAGTTTGACTTTGTTTGACCCAATTTGATTGATTGATCATCCTATGATGATTGTTAATCATGATGAGAGGCATAGGTGAGTTTGATTCAATCCAATTTGGTTAGAATTAGAATTTGGCTCATTATGGTACTTTAGGTCACTTTGGATCAAGTGAGCCTAAGTGGGTCAAATGGCTTGGTCAAAGCTTGATTTGAGTTTGATTGAACTTATATATGGACTCATTATTGAAATATAAATCCATTTGCAAGTGGTTTAAAGTCAATTGGGTTTTGATTCATTTGACAATTTCATATTCAAAGGAAGAATATGAAGGGATTTTAGGGTTTGATTTTTGAATTGATTTTTGAATTAGTGATTGGATTTAGTATTTATAATTGGGTTCATGATTGTAGGTTTGATTGAATCATGAAAGAAAATCAAGAGTTTGATTTGATTTGAAGTTGATTTGGCTAAGTTCAAGATTTTGACTTGAAAGGCTTAGGTTGGATTTTGAGTGGATTTGAGTTTGATTTTTGGAATTAGTTTTGATTGTTTGAATTTATATTTCATTTATACATGTGAATATAAATGAGAATAAAAATTGATCATGAGAAAATTTGATGAATTTGAAGGGATTTGAACAAGATTTGGGCTAAGTCCATTAAAAGGAATTTAAAGGACTTAGGAAATTTTGGAGTTTGAAGTTTGAATTTTTGAATTTGGTTTGATTTATTTGTATTTAAATTTCATTTATATATGTAAATATAAATGAGAATATTAATGAGTTGTGAGAAAATCCCATGCATTTGAATTGATTTGATCATGATTTAGGATAAGTCCTTAAGATGGAAATTAAAGGACTTAGAAAATTTTAAATTTGGAATTTGATTTGAGGATTTGATTTGATTGATTTATATTTATATTTCATTTATATATGTGAATATAAATGAGAATATAAATGAGTTATGAGAAAATCCCATGAGTTTGAATTGATTTAGAGTTGATTTTGGCTAAGTCCATGAAGGAAAACTTAAAGGACTTAGGAAAATTTTAGATTTGGAATTTGATTTGAGGATTTGATTTGAATTTATATTACATTTATATATGTGAATATAAATGAGAATATAAATGGATTATGAGAAAAACTCAAGGATTTGATTTAGTTTAAATCATGATTTAGGCTAAGTCCTTAAGAGAAGATTAAGGACTTAAGCAAGATTTAGACTTAGGAATTTTATTCATGGGTTTCAATCATAGATTTCAATCATGGATTTCAATCACATTGAGTTAATTTGAGTTTGAAGAAAATCAAATAAGATTGATTTGGAGTTTGACTTGAAGAAAGGAAGGTGAGGAATGGTTCAAGCTAAGGGGAGGCAAATTTTCCTAACACCCCTAAGGCATGACCTATTCCTATGGCTAACTCTTCTAAGTCTCTAGGGCTAGGTTGAGTGTCCACCTAATAACTAGATGTGTCTTAAGACTAAGGAACTCTTAAAGTCTAAGAGGAGTCATATGTCTAAGATGGAGGGGTTGAGAACTCATCCTAAAAATGAGGTCAACAATAGGGCTCTAAGCTACCTACGTGAAACACATATTTTCCTGCCATGCCAAGAAAGACTTGTATGGGTACTTAATTTGGCAAGCAGGCTAAATTCTAAATGTCTCCTTTCTTATTATTCCTTGGCATTCTGGATTTTGACAAAATTTTAACAACATCTCCCCTAGCCAGGAGATTTCTATGGAAACTAGGCCTGCCCAACCATCTAAAAAGACATACATGAGTGGTGTTTTACAACACAATGGTCTTGAGTCTCCCAACCTACTAATCTAAAAATATGTGCATAGGCACTTCAAGTACCTATCAGTCAGATTTTCCTGCCACATCATGAAAGGCATGTATGGGTACTTATACACTCACAGGCAAGCTATTTTATACATGTAGGAAAGAAACAGGCTTGCTAATGTGGGCAAGCACTGGAGGGGCGGAGTCGGGAGGGGCTGTGGCTAGTGGCTAGCGCAAGCACGCGGAGGGGCTGCGCAGGGCTCCGGGGTCTGCACTGGGCTCATGGGCAATGGCTGCGTCAGATGCGAGTGCATGCATAGATGGACATGTGCACACAGATGTCACAAGACGGTCAATGCATCTCGCTCGACCCGTTACCGAGGTAGACGGTGCGGGGTGAACAATGCTCAGGTCGCAGGTCACATGCAGGAAGCACGCAAGAGATGTTGTTTATGGGAGGTGGGGCAAACTTCAGTGCTGCTATTCACCAAAGAGAGAGCTCGAGAGAAAGGGTCGGCTATGTATAAAGGGGTTGTGGGTAGTGGAGTTAAGGATTTGGTATAAAATGGGTATTTATAGGGGTTTCATGTTAGTGTTTATTTAAACTTAATTCAGTTTTTTGCATCGACATTATTACATAGGTAATATATTTGTCGATCTTAGGTTATTTTGATATTTTAGATGCAACAACACTGTCGTTTCATGATCGGAGGCCGTTTGGTTCAAGTTGACATCGAATTGGGTCAATTTCAGTTCAAAATTACGTGTTGTCATTTTGGACTACTCGATATTCGCTCAGACTCATCTGAATTGAGCACTGATAGTCTCATTTAAAAGGTTTTGACATTTTGACACTAACCGCAGGATTAATTTTGTTAACGGAGTTCGTTTACGCATCATCACGGCTTTTTAACCACAATATGCATGTAAGCACGTCGATGGATTTTCTTCTTAATTAGTCGACCGTCAAATTATGTAATATGTATATTTTAATCAATTTCAATGTTCTGAATATGATGGTGAAGTTTTTTCATTGATCGAAGGTCATTTCGACTGATTTTGGCAATGCCTAGTCCATTTCAGCTCTAATTTGCACACAGTTATATTCGATCGCTCGATATTCATGCAGACTCATATGAATTAAGCACAGACAGTCTTATTTGAAAGGTTTTGACACTATGATGCTAACGACATAATCAATTTTATAAACATAAGTCATTTGGGCATCGCCGTTGCTTCCCGATCTCGATATGCACGTAGGCGCATCAACGAATGTTCTTCTTGATCAGTCGACCATCGAATTATGCAATATGTATATTTTGAAAGTAATGAAAAAGTTTGCTCATCAATCAGAGGACATTTTAACTAGTTTTGGTGAGGTCGAGTATATTTTAGCTTCGATTTTTGCACTGTTGCATCCGAAGTCGATCGACTTTGTCTTGTGAGCTCAACTCAACTTATGACCCATGCATGCATGGAGGTCAACAAATGCCCCCCAACAAAAGTGATTCACATATGGAGTGAGTCATGTCTGTTGAAAATTGGTTGACCATTTAGGTCAACACAAAATCTCAAATTACACCAGCTTCAATTTCAATGGCTTCGCTGAAGAGCTTCTTCTGACATCTACTCTCTACTTTAATGGATTTACTGAAGATATTTTTCTTTTGTATCATTATAGATTTGGATTTCCTATGACCCTAGCTTCATACTTTATTAGGTTTGATGGAGGAATTGATTTATTTATTTTGAGATTTAAAATTCTTTCTGTCCTAGCTTTAAGCTTGATGCACTTGATAAAAGATTGACCTGATTTGTCTATATTGACTTGCCAAGAAGTGTATATATACCCTAAATCCTATGCTTGCTGCTTTGATGGACTCGTTGAAGGGTGCATATAGATGACCTAGCCTTCCAGCTTATATTAGGTCTATAATGTTGAGTTATCAGTCTAGTAATGTGTGCTTTAACAGCCAAAATAATCATGGAATTCCTTTAGTTCAGCTATCAGCTTTGTATGAACTATGGAATTGCTTCCTTGGACTTATGATTTATGCTTTAACAGACTTGATGAGAAAATTGACTTCGATCTATGCTTGGTGATTGATGAGGCAGTTTGAAAATAGATTAGGATATCACATTGCAAGCAATACAAAGATTGATTTGAGGTAGCTCTGAATTAAGAGTTATTTTCTCATATTATCTTGATCCATCGATCAAGTAGAAAGATCTCTTGGATTCTAGTTGCCTGTAATCACTAAACTGAATTTGGTTTGAGACTGAATAACTATCATCATTAGACTGACGAGCAGAGGCTCTTTCACTATGGCCTTTTCTTATGGCTTATTGAGTGAGGAGAGCGTCAGCAACTCGACCATTTATGGGCTTGTTGAGTCTGACCTTTAAGACCTACCGAAGTCTTGGACTTAAACTATGCTGGATTGGTGGTTTGGTCATCAAACTAATAAATTAGGGCTCTTTCACTATGATCTTTTCTTGTGACTTGTTGATTGAGGAAAGCATCAACAACTCGACCATTTATGGGCTTGTTGAGTTTGACCTTTAGAACCTATTCATGTCATAGACTTGAAGATGGAGAGGTTGATATTTTTCCAACTTAATTGATTAAAGCTTTCAAAATTATGAGTTCTTCTAACTTTATCTTCAGAATTTGATGAAGGGAGACAAACATTCGATATTTAGAGTTGTATTTTTTGCGCATGAAAGTGGATTCTTTTTATTCTTGCAAGAGCCTGCAACTTTTATAATAATAGTTATAGATATATTTAGATTTTTCAGCATAAAGCTTGATTCCAACCAGAATATATGTACGAGAAGACCTCTTGTTTCACAGGAGAGGATTGAACAACCTTGATCATAAAAAAATGTCCCATGTCTAATAGGGGGATTACAGACGAGTTCAAACATATATTACAAAGTTTGAACTTTCTTTACTGCAAAATAAACATGATATGTTTTAAATTATAATATGTATCTATCTAAGAATCTTAGCTTAAAGTATGATATCAACTTAGATAAATATATAAAAATTGCTTCTTGTCCAATAGAGGAGCTTTCACAGTAATTGTTGAGAGAATTTAGAATATCTTTGGTCCTATGCTTTGTACTTTCGGACTTGTTGAAAACTTCCTCTTGATAGTTTGAAATTTATATTTTCCTTCTATCCTAGCTTTGTGCTTTGGTGGACTTAATGGAGTTGATGATTTTTTGGCGAGATGAGAATGTCTTCGATCCTATGCTTTATGTCGGACTTGTTGAAGATTCAATCTCAAAATTTGAAATTTATATTTTTTTCCTGTCCTGACTTCGTGCCTTAGTAGACTTCATGGAGTTGATGACTTGTTGGTGAGATGAGAACATCTTTGATCTTATGCTTTGTGCTTTGATGAACTTATTCAAGATTCAATCTCAAGATTTTGCAGTTCATATTTCCTTCTATCTTGGCTTTATGCCTTGATGGATTTGGCCAATGAATTCCCTGAATTATCATGAAGACTTATCAGGTGATATGAACTTACCTTCTTCCCTAGCTTTCTGCTTTTATGGGCTTATAGAAAGATGCCAGTAGACAACATGGCCCTCAAAGCCTATGTTGGGTCAATGACAAAGAGTCATTAGTCCTATGCTTTATGCATAACGGACATGTTGATGACATAACTAGTTTAGTTTAGCCTTTGCCTTTGTAGAAACATTAGGATGACTTTTTTGGTCCCTTTCTTTCTGCTTAATTAGACTTGCTGAAGAAGAGTTTCCTTAAATCTTTGCTTTCTGCTTGGATAGACTTATTGAAGGAGTTAGCATTTCTCATTTAATATTGATACTAAACTCGGCTTAGTATCTTCTTGAGTGAGGATCTTTTTATTGGATTTTGAAAAATAACCTTACGACCATTAGGGATGATCTCCCAGTTGGGTCACTTGAACTCACCAAGTTAGAAGGATTTGGGGGTTTTTGGATGTGCTTATCTTTGAACTAATGAAGTAGACGATCCCTTACTATGACCTTTGTGGCATATTGAGTAAGTGGATCTATGAGCGACTCAGCCATATTTAGGTGTGTTGAGTCCGACCTTATGCACCCACTAGAGTCTTAGATTTATGCAATTGATAGAGAATTTTATCATCAGTCTAACGAGGTGGGGGATCTCTTACTATAGCTAATGTGGTGTGTTGAGTCCGACCTTATGCACCCACTCGAGCCCTAAATTTGATGTATGTATGGAAGACGTGTTTTCAACTTGATTTATTGAAGTTTGTAGACTTGAAAATTTCTCTTTTTGGTCAATAAGACTTTGAAACTTGTGAAGTTGAATACATAATTTGAACATATTTTTGACCTCACTTTTGGAGTGAGCTCTCAACTTCTCCATCTTAGACATAGGACTCCTCTTAGATATTAAGAGTTCCTTAGTGTTAAGACACTTCTAGTGATTAGGTGAACACTTAACCTAACCCTAGAGACTTCAAAGAGTTATCCATAGGAACAGGTCATGCCTTACGAGCGTTAGGAAAACTTGCCTACACTATAGCTTAAACCCAATCCTCACTTTCTACTTACAAATCAAATTTCAAACCCAAAATTACTCCAAATTTAAATCAAAATCCAACTTAAATGACTTTTCTCAAATCATTTAAATCAATTCTAAAAATCCAAATCAATTCAAACTCAAAAGATTTTCTCACAACTTATTTATATTCTCATTTATATTCACAAATATAAATGAAATATAAATTCAAGTAACCAAAACCAAATCTAAAATCTTTTCTAGGTCACTTTGATTTCATCTTATGGACTTAGCTCAAATCAAATTCAAATCACTTCAAACTCAAGATATTTTCTCATAACCCATTTATATTCATAAATATAAATGAAATATAAATTCAAATAACCAAAACCAAATTCAAAACTCAAACCCAAATCTAACCATAAACCAACACCCTTTCAAGTCAAATTCTTGAACTTATCCAAATCAACCTCAAATAAATCCAAGCCTTTGGATTTTCTCTCCAAACAATCAATCATTTAATCACAAACCAAATATAAACATAAACTTTAATCATCAAGCCAAAATCAAACTAACCCAAATCAAACCCATGTTCATCCTTTGAACTTGAAGTTGTCAAATGAATCAAAACCCATTTGACTCTAAATCACTTGAAAATGGATTTATATTTCAATCATAAGTCCATATGTGAGTTCAACCAAACTTGAATCAAGCCTTGATCAAGTCAATTGGCCCGCTTAGGCTCACTAGACCCAAAGTGACCTAAAGCACCTTTTTGAGCCAAATTCTAATCCAACCCAAATTGGATTGAACTAAGCCCATCTAAGCCTCCTATTGTGAGCAACAATCATTTTAAGATGATCAATCACTCAAATTAGGTCAAACCAAATCAAACCTAGCCTTTAACCAAGTCAACACTTAACCCAAATGAAATCTAAACTAGCCAAAATCCATCATAGGCCAAATTGATTGAAACCACTGATGTAAACTAGTTTATGATCAATGATTGAACATGATCAAGCCATCAATTGAGCCAAACCTAGCCCAATTGGCCACTTGACCCAAGTTTGACCCAACTTGACCTAAAAAGTCAAAATGAGTCAAATATTGATCTAAGACAAATTGATTGCAACCACTGGGTCAAATTCATTCTAAATCACTTTTTGAACTTGACCAAAACCTCAATTGGCCAACTAGACCAAACCTAGCCCAATTGACCATGAACCTAACTTGACTTAAAAGGTCAAATCAAGCCAAAATCAAACCAAACCAAAATTAGTTGAAACCAAAGCTTGCAATACATTTCAAATGACCAACCAAACCTAAACCAACCCATGACCTAACCTAATTGGGTCAAATAGCTCAAATTGGTCAACTTGACCCATTTGACCTAAATGAACTCAATTGAACCAAAATTGAATATAAATCAATTTGAACCAAACCAATGATACCAAAACATTTCAAATGGTCATATGAACTTGACCAAACCCTTAGTTTGACCCAATTTGACCAATTGGTCACCTTGACCCAAGTTGACCCATTTTGACCTAAATGGGTCAACATGAGCCAAATCATATCAAATAAACTCTAAATTCATTGAAAGTTGGCACAACCCATTTTTCAATCATACCAAATCTACTCAAATCAAAATCAAAGCCAAATGACCATTTTACCTCTTGGTCAAATGGTAACCTATGATCAAATTCACTTGGAAATTGATCATATTCTAACTCAAGACCGCTTGGCATCCTCTTAGTGGTCCATTTGGACACCAAGACGTGATCCAATGGGTTTGGGTCAGCCAAACCCAACCCAAAGCCACAATCAACCTACCCAATCAAAACTCTCCCGATAGAATCCCCCACATCCTCATTTAACACATGTGCAACTCCACACCATCACTACTCTGCCAAAATAGAATCACATGGAGCTTGTAACAACCAAAACAACCCATCCAATCAAACTAATTTGATCAAAATGGCAAGGAGGCTCATGGTCATCCGATCCAAGTAGAGGAAGATATACTCCCCTCATTCCATTCCAACTCAAGTCACTTGCATTTGATTGAGCCCTAGGAACCCAAACAGAGCTTCCCCAAGCTTCTCTAAGGTTTCCCGAGCTCATTCATACTTCTCCTTCTAGGTTTTCCTTAAGCCGAAAATAGAGGAGGTAGGAGAATTTTCCAAGTCACTCATCACTCCACCAAAGTCCAATTCACTTTACAAGCACCATCAAGGAGGCAAGTCAAGCTCACCCAAGGTGTTTTCCAAGCAACCAAGCCACGGGAAGAGGGACCTAGACCAAAGCTGCAAGCCATTAAAGGGGAGCTTGGCCAATTGGAAGATCCATTTCATCTTAAACTTTCAAACCTTCAACAGGGCTTCGTCTCCACTAGACGAAGCTACCTCAATGTTTGGAAGCGTCGGTGATAGCCTCCGGGCTTTGTATGAATCGAAACTGAGCTTAGGTTGAAAATTATTTGGTTTTTTGTGAAGGAAATTTTAATCCCATTGAATTTCCACAGTTAGATCTTCTCCTCCTTGCTTCTTGATGGTGTGGGTTGAATACTAGCCCAATTTGAGCTCAAGGGAGCTTAGATCAAGCCATGGAGGATGGACAGTCTCCGTCTTCTGCAGGCAAGGGTAGGGATGAATCATGGACTGTCCATCCCGCATGTTTTGGATGGACAATCATGATTAATTTGATTAGATCCTCTGATTTATCCCTTTATAATTGTAGGCTTGTTCATAATCGCCTAATCTTCGATCGGACGGTCCAATAAAAATTGCATAGCGCCATCGACTGACATAGTATTTGATTTGACAACTTAAATAACCAATCCCATCGTGCCATGTGAAAAGCGCGTGCCACATCAGCGGTCCACGCCATCGATGGGATTATATAATTAGCAGATTTAATGACCTATTAATCACAAAAACTTCAAAAAATTATAACTAAATGTAGAAAAATCCAAAAAAATGCAAACTCAACTTCATTTTAAAGATAATTAAAGGGGGAATAATATAAATTTAATTTTGGTTGATTTTGAACAGTATGTTTCACTCAATTTGGGTTTTATTGGGAATATAATTATGTTAATTACACCTAATTATTTTATTAATTAATTCCAAACTTTTCAGGTATGTTTAGTGGATGACTTCTCCCTCCTCTGGAATTTATTACTAGTTTAATTATGATAATTGCTTGATTCATTCCTTTAATTAATTAAGTGATTAATTAACCTATTAAATAGTGATGAATCCATTAATTGGGCTTACTAATTATTATGAAATATTGAAGGGACCTAGGGAATGAGATTAGGATTCCTTTTTCATTCTCTTCTCCTTAAGTTCACTCCATTTGGAAAACATTTAATCAAGTTATAATTAATGGCTTAATTACTTCATTAATAAATTCAATTAATCAAAATTCAAAATTAAATCCATTAATTGGGCTTACTAATTATTATGAAATATTGAAGGGACCTAGGGAATGAGATTAGGATTCCTTTTTCATTCTCTTCTCCCTAAGTTCACTCCATTTGGAAAACATTTAATCAAGTTGTAATTAATGGCTTAATCACTTCATTAATAAATTCAATTAATCAAAATTCAAATTTAAATCATTCCAGAACTAAATAATCTTTTTTCTTAGGTAGATACTTTGGTGTTCAATAACCTAAGTGGCTTTTAAGGAAATTATACTTAACTCACAGGTGTGGGAAGATCATGAAAGTACTTAATTAAACCCTTTAGCTTAATTAACCAATAATTGTAAGCCAATAGCATTAGGCCCCTTAATTTCTCAAGGTGCATTGCTAATTTAACTTCCATGTGGCTGCATATCATATGTTGGCTCGTAATTGTTAGGTTAGTTGTGTTAAAGTGGTGTAGGTAAGGGGTAATTAATGGACTTAATTCACACCTTAACATAAACCAAACATAAAATCAATCTAATGATTCTAAAATTAAATTAAACTAATTCACACATTGGGGAAATAGGTTAGGACTAGCAAACTCTTCTCACATTTCCTAAATCAAATCAAAATAAAAATTAAAACAAAAATCTCTTTAAAACTATTTTGATTCACTTTAAATAACCTTATTTCATAGGATTGTCTTTAGGAATTAATTAGGGTGAATGAAATTATATGTTTATATCACTTTATCTCTTTTCAAGTATGTTAAATATTGTTTTCCATGTGAACTCATGCATTCATACCTTCTGAAAAATCAAATGAGAATGAAATATTTCCTTTATGTCAAATTGCATGATTTTGGCTAAAGTAAGGATATGAATGGCTATTATCACTACTAAACCAAAAATTATTTTCAAAATCTATAAATCAAAGATCATAAATGAAAGTATGCTACTTAGAAATATTTATATGCTTGCATGTGGTTATAATATAAAATGTGTTATGTGATTTCCCTCTCTTTTCTTAATATGGGTTTGTATAGGATTTGGAAAGTGTATAGTTCATTTGAAAAGAACATGACACTTGCTCAAGTTCATTACTATGCACTCCCATGTCATGAATTAAGAAGGATCTTCATTTTACATATATAAAAACCAAACAAAATAAACAAATAAAAATCTTTTGTATGATTCTTCATCCATTCATTTGCTTTTGTACATGCACATGTATTTAAGAAAAGTGATATATTAGTCTGGAAATCCTAGGGTTGTGAGGCTTTAAGTATCCCCAAGTAGGTCTTATACCATACACCCCTAATGTAGAAAATAATGGCACCGTACTCACTTATATCTTTCATACATGTAAATGTTCATTTGATTAATGGATAAAAGAATCCCTCTCTTTTCTACTTAACAAAATCATGCATTCATAAAATATCCAATTTTTCTTAAACAACATCTCTTTGCATTCATCATTAAGGTGTGCTAAGACTTTGCATCTATATGTATAGCTATGCTTAGGATACATTCATATGCATGATACACACGTTGGAATGAAATAAATGATTGTGTATTTTCTGATTGTAATTCGCTTTAATGAGTCCTAAAATGCCTTTCTTATTAAATAGGTTTATTTAGAACAAGTCTAAATTTAGGATTAATCAAAACACATAATAAAACATTCACCAAATAAAAATCATTAATGAATCTACTTTAGAAATTACTTAACACATGGATGAAAGAGAAGTTTTCTTCTCTTTTCTTCTCTTTACAACACTTAATAATTAAGTGTAGGTTCATTCAAACCAAATCAAATCATCAAATTAAATTGACCAAATCAACTAAATCACTTAAATGAAATTACCCTCTAAGTTGAATCCTTTCACACTTAGAAAATTCTAACCTTAAAGGCAAGCCAAGAAATACCACACAAGCCTTAAGTGGCACACACATTAGGCTAAGTCACCATTTTTAGCTCTATGTTAGGGCGGTACATGGTTTAATACCAGATTTTATTTTATGATAAAATGTTTTAAACTGGATGTTAGGGTGTATGTGTGTATACTGAATGGAAGGACAACCTTAGTCTAATCATTGCCTTCTACAGGGGATTGTGCCTAAGGGGCGCTGTAATAAAAATATAAATATTTTTGCTGTGCAGGTTGCTTATACCCCTGAGCATAATTCAAAATAGGCCAGGTGGACTTGGTTACCCATATGTGGGGTGTTAAGTCCAATTTATTCCTATACATGCTTGGGATTGTGTGGTTTGTTTAGCTAATCTCTATTTTGTAGGTTTTAATTAGATTTACTTTCCTTTTTTCATGTAATTTTGTAATTAGGATTTGGAATGAATGTTATGGGGAATTAGGATGAACATTGGTCATAAAACTATATCTTATGCACTATGTGAAGCCTTTGGAGCAACTATATTCCAACCCAGCCAAAATAAAAAAGGAAAGAAGCAACTCAAACATGAAGAAAGAAGAAAGAAGAAATGAAGAATGAAGAATGAAGACCCCCATAACATGAATTCCTTTTTTATTGTAATTAATTCATTTGTAATTTGGGTTGTATAAGGGTAGAGCTCAGCTACCCAATTTCTTTTCAGGTTTGTGCGGTGGAGCCCGACCACAAAGGCCTTTTATTCTTTTTTGCTAGCTTTATAAATTGGTTGATGTTTGCTTAGCTTGTGCATTAAGATGGCATCTTTTTTCCTAATTTCTTCCTTGCATTGCTGAATGGCTTAGATGCAATTAGGCTCCTAGGAAAAAATAAATTTTCTATCCAATTAATCAACTCAAAATTAAAAATTAACAACTCATAACCTCACCTAAAGCCTAAGACATAAATCAATAAATAAAAGAATTAGCAACCTCTTAGTTGGATGTTGTATGATCACATCATGCATAAAGCATCTTGCTTGACTCTTGCATATAAAGGGCTTCCACCTTTATCAGAGAACTTCGCTTTACCTTTGAGAGCCATGGTGGAAACACACCTCCTTCTTGCTAATTTTGGCCCATAACCAATTTCTCATGCATTAGGCATATGAATCCCATAGCCTGTGTCAAATAAATTGTCCAAAAATGAAAATAAAATTTAACAAAATTTGCATTAGATTAATTCATTTATTCATGCCATATATGATCTAGTCTCTTAGGGAGTGAGTTTAAGGACTTAGTATTCTTTCTAAATAAACAACATCTTAGCTATCTTACAAAAGCATATGACTTGCTTACATGTATTTAAAATCGTTGGAGGAGTTAGTTGGCAGCCACCCCCAGGCGGTTGTAAGTCCAAACAGTCAAGTGGTTTATCCTCTCTTGTGGAGGTAAACTATACACCCATTTTTCACCTTAGATTTAGGTCATGCTTTAGCCCTCGCCAAAGCTCTCTAGATTTAAGATCCGAGGTCGCTATTTCCCTCTGCGGGCTACGAGCATAAATTCTCACCTCTTAAGCATTTCCATGATCTTGTATCATGGAATTATAAGTCCTAGATTTCTAATAAAAATTCAACTCAAACAAGTAATTCTTTTCAAATTCAAAAATAGAAAACTCAACCATAGGATAATTTGGGATGCTCGCTAGACTTCCTAGCATCGTGAGCATCTCTTACTTATCTCCCTTCAGTTTCGATAATAACTCCCTCTTTTTGATCAATCCCATTTGATCTTTTAAAAATAACTAATTGATTGATAGTCCTATCTTTGAAATCTTTGGAGATAATGATCATTTACATTAATCGAGAATAATCCTAAGGAATCTTATTCCTTAAGATGTAATTAACTATGGGGGCTTGCCTCCATAGGGAACTATAACAAACCCAATTTAAAATAAACCCTACTTTACTTTCCCATGTAAAGTAGGGGGAAAATGTCTTGTACATCCAAAGACCCATCATTCTTAGGAGTCCTTATTAGGTGATTAGGTCCATTGTAGGGTGGTGACTTCTCTCTTTTGAGATAGTACACCTTTCCTCAATGTCATACTCAATCACCTTAATAAGAATATATGTGGATCTATGTGGTGTCCAATAAAAGAAGATTTTATTTTATTTTTATTTTCATTTAATTCATTTTAGATGAAGATTAAAGATAAAAATTCACCACACATGTATATGGGGATCTCAGCTTTAGGTACGATATCAACCCAAATACAAAAGGAGGCCCCTTGCCTTATAGAGGAAAGCCTAATATTTTGCCATTAAATTTAAAAAATGCCCCTATCTAAGAAGGGGATGTTTGTTTTATTTTGAAACTGCATTCTTGTATTACAAGAGAATTTCCAAGTAAAACTTACACTAATAATGATGGTGAGAAATAATT
Source organism: Cymbidium sinense (assembly GCA_021442155.1). NCBI lineage: Eukaryota > Viridiplantae > Streptophyta > Magnoliopsida > Asparagales > Orchidaceae > Cymbidium > Cymbidium sinense. The sequence continues at coordinate 125,254,629 of CM038223.1, forward strand.
GGTATTCTCAATACCAAGATTAATTCCCCTTCTTGAAAAGCTTGAGTATGTACTGTATGATCGAATGCTTAGACATCCTTGCTCAATAGACTTTTAAATTTTGTTGAGCTTGGATCCTAACTTTATCAAGCACATCAAGCTCTTCTATTTGTATATTGGCATTCTTATCTTGAATAATATTGTGTTGAATGGCTACTCGGAGCGAGGGTAGTTCAACTTCAAGCGGTAGAATTGCTTCAGCTTCAAACACTAGTGCATAGGGAGTGGATTTTGTAGGTGTTTTATAAGTGGTGTGGTAGGCCCATAACACTTTCACAAGCTTAGTATGCCACTCCCTTTTATTTTTGGTGAGGATCTTTCTAAGCAACTTGACTAGTGTTTTATTGAAAGCCTCATCCAAGTCATTTTCTCTTGGATTATAAATCGATGAGTATCGCCAGCCAATCTTATGTTGATCAAAAAATCTACAAATTTTAATGCTTCTGAAGGCTGGACCATTATCTGAGATAATTCAGTGTGGCACATCGAATCTATAGATAATATTGTGGGTGAAGAAGTTGGTCACATGCTCGAAAGTGACTTCCTTGAATGGAGCAGCTTCAACCCACTTGGAGAAATAATCAGTGGTAGCTAGGATAAAGAAATGACCAGTTGATGATGACGAGTCAATTGGTTTAATTATATCTGATCCCTAACATTCGAATGGCCAAGATACTATCATTGGTTGCAACAATTTTGGAGGTTGATGAATGATGTTGCCGTGAACCAGACACTCATGATATCTCTTGGCATGACCGATATAATCTTTTATCATGCATGGCCAATAATATCACATTCTTTTAATTTTAACAGCCATTTCAGGACCTAATTAGTGTGCGCCACAAAGTCCTTCATGAATTTCAGCAATTACCTTGTTGGCTTCTTCTATTCCCAAGCACCATAGCCACATCTACTCGAATGACCTACGATATAGGGTATTACCAACATAAGCATATAGTCGAAGCCTTTTCTCAAGTTGTGCAGCCATCGACTTATTGCTTGGAAGTTTTCTTTCCTCAAAGTAGTTGATGAAGGGTTGTCTCCAATCTTCCTTCTCTTCCACTATGAGGATTTTACTTTGTAGAGTGGGAGTTTCTTCAGATTGAGGTCTTGCCTTATGAATAGTTTGAGCCTCATCTTTTTAATTTTGATGAGTAATTTGTAAGGGAGTGTAAAGAGCAATGTGAGTTGCATTTTGCTGGCTTGCATTTGATGACCTTTCTTCCAGTGGAGATTTTATATTTATTGGCTCTAGGATCTGACGAGTGCAAATTCTAATTAATATATAGTCATCGTCATCCATACTCATCATTTCTTTAGCAAACTTAGCCAAGCAATCTGTTTTGCTATTCTTAGCTCTAGAGACTATAGTCATAATGATATTTGGGATTTGCTTCATAAGCTCGAGAACTCGCTTATGGTAGTACGCCATTTCAAGCTTATTGATTTTATAAATACCCAGTAATTAATTAATGATGAGCTGGGAATCATCATAAACTCATATATTTTGAGCTCCCATGGAGATGGCTTCCTCTAGACTTCCCACCAATGCTTCATATTCTTCTTCATTATTGGTCGTGGCTCAATCAATCGGTAAGAGTGTCTCATTGTGGTAAAAATATTTCCACCTTCCTCTATCCTTTTGGAGAAGGATAAATGAAAATAAAAATGTACGCCTGTTAGTTTGGATACCATGCAGATCCTTATTCAGGTGATCGGGTACGTCATCAAGGAATAGTGAACTATCTTGAAAGATAGAAGTCACTACCCTTTAATGGACCTAATCACCTCAATAAGGACTCCTAAGGACAATGGGTCTACATATGTACCAGAGATTCTTCCCCTACTTTATATGGAAAAGTAAAGCAGGGTTTATTTTAAACTGGGTTTGTTAAGTTCCCTACAGGGGCAAGCCCCCATAGTTAATTACATCCTATAGGATGGGATCCCTTAGGAATATTCTCGATTAAGGTAAATGATCATTTTCTTCAAATATTTTAATAGGAAAGGATTATCAATCAATTGGTTCATTTTTGAAGATCAAATGGGATTGATCAAAGAGAGGGAGTTATTATCGAAGCCAAAAGCAAGATCAGTAGGAGATGCTCATGATGCTAGAAAAATTAGCGAGCGTCTCAAACTATCCTATGATTGGGCTTTACATTTTTGAAACTGATTTAATTTATTTGAGTTGCATTTTTCATTAAAAATTTAGGACTTATGATTCCAAAATATAAGATTATGGAATGCCTAAGAGGTGAGGATTTAAGCTTATGGCCTATAAAGGGGAGAAGCAACCTCAGAACCTAAATCTAGGGAGCTTTGGTGAGGGCCAAAAGTACAACCTAAATCTAAGGCAAAAATGGGTATTTGGTTTGCCTCAACAAGAGAGGATAAACCACCTGACTGCTCGGACTTACAACCGCCTGAGGGTGGCCGCCAACTAGCTCCTCCTACGATTTTAAATACATGTAGGCAAGTCTTATGCTTATGCAAGATAGCTAGGCTATTATTTACTTAAAGGAGAGTAAGTCCTTAAACTCACCCCCTAAAGAGACTAGATCATGTAGGGACATGCTTCAAATGACCTACATTTAATGCAATTTAGATTTCATTTTATTTTTATTTTTGGAAAATTATTTTGACTCAGGCTAATGGGATTCATATGCCTAATGCATGAGAAATAAAGTTATTGGCCAAAATCAGCGAGAAGGGAAGAGGAGTGTTTCCACCATGGCTCTCAAAGGTCAAGCCATGTTTCTCTAGAAAACGTGGAAGCCCTCCAATCAAGAGTGAAATAAGATGCATTTTTTGCATTATATTGTAAAAGAAATACTCATCCAGCTAAGGGGGTTGCTAATTCTTTTATCTTGATTTTAAACCTAAGCTTTAGGTGAGATTATGAATTCTTTATTTTTAGTTTTGAGTTGTTAAGTTTAGTAAAAGATTTATTTTTCTCTAAGAGTCTAATCCACATCCAGGCCATACATAAAACAAGGAAGAAACTATAAAAAAGATGCCACTTAATGCACAAGCTAAACAAATCATCAATCAATTTATAAAGCTAATCACAAAAAGAATAAGAGGCTGCTGTGGTCGGGTACTATCGCACAAATTAGAAAAATAAATTGGTTAGCTGAGCTCTACCCTTATACAACCAGGATTATAAATGAATTAAATTACAATTAAGCAAGGAATTCATTGTTATGAGGGTCGTCAAGATTCATTTCTTCATTCTTCTTTCTTCTTTCTTCTTCTTTTCTTCTTTCTTCTTTGGTTCTTTCTTTTAGATGGTTGGAAGGTGGATACTCCAAAGGCTTCACATGGTACAAAAGATGAGATCTTATGACCAATGCTCATCCTAATCCCCATAACAATCATTCCAAAATCTTAATTGCAAATTTTACATGAAAAGGAAAAAAGTAAATCTACCCAACACCAGCAAAACAAAGGTTAGCTAAACAAACCACCAAATCTCAAGCATGTATATTGGACTTATCACCCCACACATGGGTGACTAAGTCCACCAGGCTTATTGGATTATGCTTAGGGGTATAAGCACCTATAAACAGAACCATTTATATTTTTATTACTGCCCCCCTTAAGCACAATCCCCTGCAGAAAATAATGGTTAGACTAAGATCTCCCTATCATTCATTCTACAAGAATTCATCCTAACATCCAGTCTAAAAAATATATCATAAAATAAAAGTAAGCATCAAACCATGCACCACCCTAACCTAAAGCTAGAAGTGGTGACTTAGCCTAGTGTGTGTGCTTTAAAGGTTTGTGTAGTATGCTTAACTATATCTTTAAGTTAGAATTTTCTAAGTGTGAATCATGTTCAACTTAGAGGAGGGTTTCATTTAAGTGATTTAATTATTTTGGATTAATTTTATTTTATGTTTTTTTAGGTTCAAGTGAATCTTACAATTAATTACTAAGTTATAAAGAGAGGGAAAGAGAAGAGAACTTCTCTTTCCTTCCCTAACCTAAGTAATTTTTAAAGTGCATTCATGTTTTTAATTTTATTTAGAGAATATTTTGATTAAGTGTTTTAATTAATCCTAAGTTTAAATGAACTCTAAACAAACCCATTCAAAAAGAAAGGCATTTTAAGATTAAATAAAATGAACCAAATTCATAAAACATACATCACTTCATTTCTTTCCCAACACGTATAACATGCATATGAATGAGTTCTAAGCATATCTGTACACACAAATGAGAATATTTAACACACTTTATGAAGCATGCTAAGTAATTCATTTAAGGAAATTTGGAAGTTTATGATGCATGATTTTCATTAAGTAGAAAAGGGTTTCTTATCCAATTTTTCATGCACACATGAAAGTAAGAAAGGCATAAGTGAGTACAGCACCATTATTAACCAGAGGTGTAAGGTACAAGACCTACTTAGGGCTACTTAAAGTCTCGCAACCTCAGGGTTTTCCAGACTAATATACCACTTTTCTTAAATACAAACATATATACAAAAGAAATGAATGGAAAGGAAAGGATGCAAAAATTTGTATTAGTTGATTCATTTTGTTTATGCAATTTATATGTGCAAGCAAAGGTACCCTTCTTAAGTGATAGTATAAGAATAAATAGGATATGGAATTAGGCAAGTGTTTGGTTCTTTTCAAATGAACCATACATCTTATCAAATCCTATTCAAAACTATACTAAAAAAAAAAAGAGAAGAAGAACCTATACTAAGCACATCCTTATATCTTACTCACATGAAAGCTTATAATTAAAATATAAGTAACACACTTTCAATTTTAGGCATTTGATTTATATGTTTTGAAAATAATTTGAATTTAATAGTGATAATAGCCACTCATATTTCTACTGTAGCCAACACATGCAGATTTGACATAAAGTAAATATTTTCATTTTAAATTTGAATTTTGAAAAGTATGAATGCATGAAACCACATGACACACATATTTAGCATGTTTGGGAAAGAACTAAAGAAATGAAAGCATGTAAACATATTCACTTTAATTAAATCCTGAAGACAATCTTATGAAATAAGAAAGCTTAAAATAAATCAAAGTTTATTCAATGTGATTTTTATTTGATTTTGAATTTGATTTAATTTTGAAAATATGAGTTGAGTTTGAGTTTCATTTTAGATTTTGTTTTAATTAATTAGATGATTATCATTAAGGAATTAAACTTACAATGCACCTAGGAAGAAAAGGGTCTAATGCAATTTGGCTCAAGTTTAATGGTTAATTAAGCTAAGGGGTTTAACTTAAGTAATTTCAAAACACCCCTCACACATATGAGTTGAGTTTTGATTTCCTTAATTGAACTTAGGCTCTTGAACACCTAAGCACCTACCCAAAGTAGATTAATTAATTTCTGAAAGGTTTTAGAATATTCTAGAAATTAATTAAGAGAGCAATTAATGAATTAGCCCTTAATTAAGAGAGGACTAAGGAAAGAAAAGGGGTTTAGAGAATAGCTTAGGAGAAATACACCAAAATTATTCCCTAAGCTCCTATTCACTGCACCTAACCTTAATCAACTCCAATGAGAGATTAAAACACTAATCCAACCCTTAATTATCCTTAATTATATTAAGAGAGTAATTAGAAAATGCATTTGTAATTCCCCCAATTAAGCCTTCAAAAAATCCCAAGAAAATTAGGGGAGGCAGAAATCATCCTCCAAAATATATCCAAGATGTTTGGGATTAATCAAAGGATTAATTAAGGGGTAATTAGAAAAATAATATTTTCATTAAAACTAAAAATGAGAGAAAAATATAATTAAAATTCATTAAAATCATTTTTAGAATATTATAGATTGAACTATATTTCAGTAAAAATTTATCTCATATTTTTCTGATTGTTAATGAGGGAGATATGAATTTTTGAAGCTTAGGGGATTAATGAAAATTAATTAAATCACTAATTAATCCCCTTAGCTCACAGCACGACACGCGGTGATGGTGGTCAGAGCGCTTTACACGCATCGCACTGCGAGGGGGTTAAACATCACATCAATGTGGCAGCATGACGGTAGGATGTGATTTGATCACGATCGTTCGATCAAGGATCGAACGGCCAGGGATCACCCTGTGGTTTTAAAAGAGATAAATCGATTTATAAATGTGCGCTTAATCTCGGCCATCCATCCAAAATGCGTGGATGGACGGCCGGGTTTACCCTAGTTCTTCCCTCAGGATCAATGGAGACCATCCATGATCTAAGGAAAGATCTGAGCTCGATTGAGCTCGGATTGGAATAAACTTTACCCACTCCATCTTATACTAATAGCAAGCCTATCCAACGGTGGAATTCTCATGCCATGGCAATTTCTTTCACAAAGGACCAACACCTCCTAAGCCTAGTGGTCAAAAAATTTCATAGCTCGCCGGAGGTGATCACCTGTGCTCGAGTTTGATGAGGTAGCTTCGTCTGGTGGAGACGAAGCCCTGTTGAAAGTTTCAAGCCTTATGGTTGAGTAGATCTTTCTATGGACCAAGCTCTCCTCCTCTCCTTTGCAGCTTTGAATGAATTCAACTCCTCCTTGCTTAGGGAACTTCTGTGAATGCTTGGGTGCACTCAACTTGGTCCCCGGAGGGAGTGTGCAAAGAGAATTGGAGTGGATTTGAGTGAAGAGGAAGTTGGGAAATGATAAGAGCTCCTCTATTTTCTAAGGAAGAAAATTGAGAAAGCTTGATTTCAATTCCTTCCTAGGAAGCTTAAGAATGCTCTCTAATGGCTCCTAACACTCACTAGGACTCAATCGACCATGAGGGTGTCGTATTCAAATGGAATTAGGGGGAGTACATCTCCCCCTCTAGCAATCAGACGGACGAAACTTGTGTTGCCATTTTGATCCAATTGATAATATGGAAAGGCTTTTTAGGCTGTTTTAAGTTGGCACATGGTCGGTTGAAGCTTAAGAGTGGATTGATAACCACCCATGTGCTTCAAATTAAGTGGAGGGAGGTTTTTGAATTGGCCAATTTGAGTTAGGGGGTCAGTTTTGGCTTTGGGTCCATTTGGGCTTACCCAAACCCATTGGGTTGGGTGCACCACTCTCCATTGGGTCCACTTGACCTATTAGGAAGGTATCAAGTGGATATGAAAAGGGCTTGACCAAATTACCCATCAATTTGATAAAAATTTGTTCTATGGCCTAGGGGTAGAATGGTTATTTGTCCGATTTTTGAATTTGAATATGTTGGATATGTTGAGAAAATAGTTTGGCCAAGTTTCATTTCATTTAAAGTTAATTTGATATGGTTTGGCTCATGTTGACCCATTTAGGTCAATGGGTCAACTTGGGTCAAGTTGACCAATTGGTCAAATTGGGTCAAACTAAGGGTTGGGCTAAGTTTATATTACCATTTGAAATGTTTTGGTGGTTTTGGTTTGATTCAATTTGGGTTAGTATTGAATTTGGTTCATATGACTTCATTTAGGTCAAATGGGTCAAGTTGACCAATTTAACCCATTTGACCTATTTGAGCTAGGTCAAGGGCAGGTTCAGGTTTGGTTAGTCATATGGAGTGGATATGTATCTTTATTTCCAATCAATTTTGGTTAAGTTTGAATTTGGCTCAACATGACCCCTTTAGGTCAAATTGGGTTCAAGGTCAATTGGGCTATCTTAGGTCTAGTTGGCCAATTGAGGCTTTGGTCAAGTTCAACAAGTGATTTGGTATGAACTTGACCCATTGGTTTCAATCAATTTGGCCTATATCAATTTTTGACACATTTTGACCCTTTAGGTCAAGTTGGGTCAACTTGGGTCAAATGGTCAATTGGGCTAGGTTAGGCTCAAATTTTGACTTGGTCAAGTTCAAACATAGTTCATGAATGAACTTGATCAATGGTTTCAATCAATTTGGCCTATGGTGGATTTTGGCTATGTTGGGTTTCATTTTGCCTAAGTGTTGACTTGGTCAACCCTTATGTTTGACTTGGTTTGACCCAATTTGATTGATTGATCATTGCATGATGAATGTTGATCATAATGAGAGGCATAGGTGAGTTTGATTCAATCCAATTTGGCTCATAAGGGTACTTTAGGTCACTTTGGGTCAAGTGAGCCTAAGTGGGTCAAGCAGCTTGGTCAAAGCTTGATTTGAGTTAGATTGAACTTGTATATGGACTTATGATTAAAATATAAATCTATTTGCTAGTGGTTTGATGTCAAATGGATTTTGATTCATTTGACAATTTCATATTCAAAGGGAGAATATGAATGGATTTGGGGTTTGATTTTTGAATTGATTTTTTGATTTGGTGATTGAAGTTTGGATTTATATATGGATTTATGATTGTAGGGATGATTGAATCATGAAGGAAAATCAAGAGTTTGGCTTGATTTGAAATTGATTTGGCTAAGTTCAAGATTTTGACTTGAAAGGCTTAGGTTGGATTTTGAGTGGATTTGAGTTTGATTTTTGGAATTGGTTTTCATTGTTTGAATTTATATTCCATTTTTATATATGAATATAAAGGAGAATATAAATTGATCATTTTAAAAATGAGGGGTTGAGAAGTCCTAAAGCCTAAGAGAAGTCCTATGTCTAAGATGGAGGGGTTGAGAGCTCATTCTAAAAATGAGGTCAGCACTCATTATACTACCTTCTGGCGTGATCAAGATGAGGCCAATGTCAGCTCAAGCTTTTGTGAGATTTGAGGGCTGAGTGTATTTGATGGATGACGCTCCATCAAAATACAATTCCCATATTTGCTATTTTTCCTTCTCGTATATTTGCATGATCTGCTCGTCTGGAAGATCATCACTAAGCAATGAATCTGCTGGTATAGGGTGTGCAACAAAGAAGTCTGGCAAAATTTACCCATTCACCACTTTCTGGGGATCATATATGTGGTGAAAAATTATATAGAAAGAGACTAAGTCCTTAAACACACTCCCTAAGAGACTAGATCATGTAGGGCATGATTTAATGACTTAAATCTAATGCAAATTGTGTTATATTTTATTTTTATTTTTCAACAATCAATTTGACACAGGCTTTAGGGCTCATATGCCTAATGCATGAGAAATTAGATTATATGCTAAAATCAGGAAGATAAGGTGGTGTGTTTCCACCATGGCTCTCAAAAGTCAAGCCAAGTTCTCTGGCAAAGGTGGAAGCCCTCCAATCAAGAGTGAAACAATGTACTTTTACCCCTAGGCCATAGAATAAATTTTGGCCTAGCCCATGGATATTTTGGTCATACCCTCTTCACAATCACTTGAGGCTTTCCTAAAAGCTTTAGGGGACTTAGTGATGAGTGGTGCACCCAACCCAATGGATTTGGGTCGGCCCATTTGACCCATAGACCAAACCTGACCATATAGCCTAAAATTCAATTTTTAAACTCCCTTCTAAGCTCAATTTGATGCACATGGGAGGTTGGCATTCCACTCAAGGGATCAAATCGACCATGTGCATTGATCTAACAGACTAAAAAACCCTCTTAATCTGGTCAATTAGATCAAAATGGCAACTAATGGGTCAGTCATCTGATTGCCATATGGGGAGATATACTCCCCATAATTCACTGAAAATTCAATTGACTCACATTCAATTGAGTACTATGATCCCTTAGCAATCATCAATGAGATTTCCCAAGGTCCTTAAAGAGGATTTGATTTCCCCATTCTTCAATTTTGCATAGTGCAAAATAGGGGAACTCAATCTAATAGCTAATTTCCTCTACACTTGATCTCCTTCTAATTCTTCTTGCACACTTGATCTAGGGGCTAAGTAAAATTGGCCTAAGCTTTCTCTAAAGTTTTAGAGGAAAAGAAGAGCTCAATTCAATCAAAGTTGCAAGGATCTTGAAAAGGAGTTGGTCCACCCATTGATCCACTCAACCTCAAGGCCTAGGAACTTCAACAGGGCTTCATCTCCACCAGACGAAGCTACCTCATCGAACTCGAGCGCCGGTGATCACCTCTGGTAAGGTATATGATTTTTAGACCACTTAGATTAGGAGGTGTTGGTTCTTTATGAAAGAAATTTTCATTGCATGAGAAATCAACTGTTGGATAGATTGGTAATTATGCCTAGATGATGTGGGTTGAGTCTTGTAAGATTCCATGCTAGATCAGGCTCAGACCTCCCCTTGGATCATGGATAGTGTCCATCAATCCTTAAGGAAGAACTTGGCTCATCTCAATCATCCATCTGCACATTTTCGATGGACGGCTGAGATTATTTGGCACATTTTATAAATCCTTTATCCGATTTAAACCTCGGGTGAATCCTTAGCCGTCCGATCTTTGATCAGACGGCCAAGGATATTAGCGTGTGTGCCACTGCCGCTTTTGTTAGGTGACAACTTAAGTTGCCCCCTCACAGTGCGACATGTGTAAAGCGCGTTGATCGCTGCCACCACGCGTCGTACCGTGAGCTGGTATTAAGCAGGGACTAGTTAGGGGTTTTAATTAATTTATAATTAATTCAAAAAACTTCTGAAATTCATAACTCTTCTTAGAAAAATTAGAAAAATAAAAGGAAAAATGCCATGGATAGATAATTCCATCTAAAATATTTTTAAAATGGTTTTAAAGGATTTTGAATTACCCTTTTTCTCTAAATTTGGATTTCTTTAAGAATTTTAATTATCTAATTATTCTTTAATTAGGTCACTAATTAATCTCAAATTTTTAAGGTTCATTTTAGGGGATGACCTCTACCTCCCCTAATTTTCTTAAGATTTATTGAGAACTTAATTGGGAAAATTGTTAGCTCATTCTCTAATTACCCCTTTCATGTAATTAAGGATAATTAAGGTGTAATTAGTGGATTTACCCTATGATTGAGTTTGATTAAGGTCAAATTCAGTGAGTATGAAATTTATGAAATAATTTTGTGGTATTTCTAAGTTATTCCCTAAACTCCTTCTCTCCTTAATCCTCTTAATTAGGGTTAACTCATTAATTATTCCTTTAAACAATTTTTCAAAAATTCTAAAAAGTTCTAAAACTTAATTAATCTATATTGGGTAGATTCTTAGGTGTTTAATAGCCAAAGTCTAATTAGGGAAATTAAAACCCCTTTCATAAGTATGAAAGGGTGTTTTAAAAGTACTTAAGCTAAACCCATTAGCTTAATTAACATTTAATTGTGAGCCAAATTGCATTAGGCCTTTTCATTATTAGGTGCATTGCAAATTTAAATACCTTGTTGGTTTTATGTCATCTCATTGGCTCATAATTACTTAGTTAATTTTTCGAAGGTGGTGTAGGTAAGGGATAATTAAGCCACTTAATTCATACATTAACTTAATCAATGCTTAAAATAGATTTACTTATCTAAAAGTTAAACAAAAATATAAAACACAGGTGGGAATGGGTTAAGAATAGTAAACTCATCTCATCTTTTCAAAATTAAATCAAACTTCTAACTAAACAAAAATCATTTTGAAATTCACTTTGATTTATTCTAAATTTTCTTATTCCTTAAGAATGTCTTTAGGATTTAAGTAAAGTGAGTTGTTTACATGCTTTCATTGCTTTATATCTTTCCCAACATGTTAAGTTGTATGCTATGTGATTCATGCATTCATAATTTCATGTTTCAAATTTTAAAAATGAAAATTATTTACTTTATTTCAAATGTACATGTGTTGGCTAAAGTAAAATATGAGTGGCTATTATCACTAATAAATCTAAAATATTTTCAAAACTCATAAATAAAATATCAAATCTGAAAGTGTGATATTCATATCTTAATTATAAGCTTGCATGCAATGGATTATAAAAGAATGTTTAGCATAGGTTTCCTTTCTTTCTTATGTTATCATAGTTTTGAATAGGAGTTAGTAAGATGTAGGGTTCATTTGAAAAGAACCCAACACTTACTTAATTCCAAACCCTATTCATCTATATGCTCTCACTTAAGAAAGTTTACCTATACTTGCATGCATAAATTGCATAAACAAAACAAATCTATTAAACAACTTTTGCATCTTCCTTTTTCACTTTTTTTCTTTTATATGCATGTTAGTACTTAAGGAAAGTGTTATATTAGTCTGGACAATCCCGAGGTTGTGACTTTAAGTAGCCCTAAGTAGGTCTTGTACCTTAAACCTCTGGTTAACAATGGTGTTGTACTCACTTATGCCTTTCTTACTTTCATGCATGTATGTGAAATTTTGGATAAGGAAAACCTTTTCTACTTAAGAAAAAAAATCATGCATATTCAACTTCTAAATTTTCTTAAATGGATTACTTAGCATGCATCATAAAGTGTGTTAATTACTCACATTTTCATGAATAGATATGCTTAGGATCCATCCATATGAATGTTATATATATTGGGAAATAAATGAAGTAATGTGTGTTATGTGAATTTTGATTCATTTTATTTAATCTTAAAATGCCTTTCTTTTTGAATAGGTTTGTTTGGAGTTTGTCCAAACTTAGGATTGATTAAAAGATGTAATCAAAACATTCACCTAAATGAAATTAAAATGTGAACTTACCTTAGAAATTACTTAAGGATTAGGGAAGGAAAGAGAATTTCTCTTCTCCACTTAGTAATTAATTATAGGTTTCACTCAAACCAAATTAAAATATAAAATAAAAATAATCCAAAATACTTAAACAACTTAAATGAAACCCTCCTCTAAGTTGAACATGCCCTTCACACTTAGAAAATTTAAACCTAAAGTCCTAAGCTAAGCATACCACACAAACCTTCAAAGCACACACATTAGCCTAAGTCACCACTTCTAGCCATAGGTTAGATCGGTGCATGATTTGATGTTATATTTTATTTTGTGATATATATTTTAGATTGGATGTTAGGGTGTATTCTCGTAGAATGAATCGTATGACATTCTTAGTCTAACTATTCTTTTCTGTAGGGGATTATGTTTAAGGGGTGCTATCATAAATAAAAATATAAATGCTTCTTGCTTGCAGGTGCTTATACCCCTTTGCATAATCCATAGGCCACGTGAACTTAGTCACCCATGTGTGGGATGATAAGTCCAATATACATTCTTGGGATTTTTGTGGTGTGATTTGATTAACCTTTATTTTGTAGGTGTTAGTTAGATTTATATTTTTCCGTTTCATGTAGAAGTTTGTATATTTAGGATTTTGGAATGATTTATTATGGGGATTAGGATGAGCATGGGTCATAAGATCCCATCTTATGCATCATGTAAAGCCTTGGAGCATCCACCATCTAACCATCCAAAGGAATAACCAAAGAAGAAAAGAAGAAAAGAAAAGGAAAGAAAGAACAAAGAAGAAAGAAGAATAAAGCTTGAAGACCCCCATAACAATGAATTATTTTGCTTAAATTGTAATTTAATTCATTTGTAATCTTGGTTTTATAAGGGTAGAGCTCGGCTACCCACATTTGATATTTTCAAGTTTGTACGGTGGTGTCTGACCTCAAATGACCATTTATTCTTTTTGTAATTAGCTTTATAAATTATTTGATGATTTGTTTAGCTTTTGCATTATGTTTTCCTAGTTTCATCCTTGCTTTATATATGACCTGGATGTGTATTAGGCTCTTTAGGAAAAAATAAATCTTTTACCCAACTTAATAATTCAAATTAAAATTAAATAATTCATAACCTCACCTAAAGCTTAGGATTAAAATCAAGATAAAAGGATTTGCAACCTCTTAGCTGGATGAGCATTTTTATATAATATCATGCACAAATGCATCATATTTCACTCTTGATTAGAGGGCTTCTATCTTTGCCAGAGAACCTAGCTTGACCTTTGAGGACCGTGGTGAAAACTCATCTCCTACCTTCTCGCTGATTTTGGCCAATAATCTGATTTCTCATGCATTAGTCATAAAAATCCTATTAGCGTGAGTCAAAATATTTGTCCAAAAATGAAAATAAAACAAAATTTCAAATGCATTAGATTTAGGTCATTTCAAGCATGTCCCTTTACATGATCTAGTCTCTTTAGGGAGTGAGTTTAAGGACTTAGTATCTTTTTAAATAAAAATAGCCTAGCTATCTTACATAAGCATAAAGACTTGCCAACATGTATTTAAAATCATAGGAGGAGTTAGTTGGCAGCCACCCCCAAGTGGTTGTAAGTCCAAGCTGTCAGGTGATTTGTTCTCTCTTTTGGAGGCAAACTAATTACCCATTTTCACCTTAGATTTAGGTTGTGCTTTTGGCCCTTACCGAAGCTCCCTAGATTTAGGTTTTAAGATTATTTTTCTCCTTTATGGGCCATAAGCATAATTCCTCAACTCTTAGGTATTTCCTTAATCTTGTGTTAAGGAATCTTAAGTTCTAAAATTCTAATGAAAATATAACTCAAATAAACTAAATCAATTTCTAAAATATAAAGCCCAATTATAGGATAGTTTGAGATGCTCGCTAGGTTTCCTAGCATCGTGAGAATCTCTTACTTATTTCTCATTTTGGCTTCAATAATAACTCCCTCTTTTGATCAATCCCATTTGATCTTCAAATACAAACCAACCGATTGATAGTCAATCCTTATTGAAATCTTCAAAGACAATGATCATTTACCTTAGTCAAGAGTTTTCCTAAGGGATCTCGTCCTTTAGGATGTAATTAACAATGGGAGCTCGCCCCTGTAGGAAACTTAATGAACCCAATTTAAAATAAATTCTACTTTACTTTTCCATGTAAAGTAGGGGAAGAATCTCTGGTACATATGCATACCTATCATCCTTAGGAGTCCTTATTGAGATGATTGGTTCGATTAAAGGGTAGTGATTTCTATCTTTCGAGATATTACACTATACCTTGATGACATATCTGATCACTTGAATAAGTACATCTCCAGATCTGTGTGGTATTTTACTAAGATAAATTTCTATATAGGGTGTTGCCTCTTTCATTTCTCACCAATAGAATTGGAAGGCGACTCCCTTTATATAGAAATTTTTCTCCAACATAGTCATATGAAGTGGATTGGTGTCTTTGTTTCCAATCAATTTTGGATAAGTTTAAATTTGGCTCAACATGACCCTTTAGGTCAAGTTGGGTTCAAGGTCAATTGGGCTAGGTTAGGTCTAGTTGGCTAATTGAGGCTTTGGTCAAGTACAACAAGTGATTTGGAAAGAACTTGACCCATTGGATTTAATAAATTTGGCTTATATCAAGTTTTGACACATTTTAACTTTTTAGGTCAACTTGGGTCAACTTGGGTCAAGTGGCCAATTAGGCTAGGTTAGGCTCAAATGTTGACTTGGTCAAGTTCAAACATTGATCATGAATGAGTCTTGATCAATGGTTTCAATCAATTTTGCCTATGATGGATTTTGGTTATGTTAGGCTTCATTTTGGCTACGTGTTGACTTGGTCGACCCTTAGGTTGACTTGGTTTGACCCAATTTGGGTGATTGATCATCTCATGATGATTGTTGATCACGATGAGAAGCATAGGTGAGTTTGATTCAATCCAATTTGGTTAGGATTAGAATTTGGCTCATAAGGGTACTTTAGGTCACTTTGGGTCAAGTTAACCTAAGTGAGTCAAATGGCTTGGTCAAAGCTTGATTTGAGTTTGATTGAACTTGTATATGGACTTATGATTAAAAAATAAATCCATTTTCAAGTGGTTTGAGGCTAAATGGGTTTTGATTCAATTGACAATTTCAAGTTCAAAGGGTGAACATTAAATGGATTTTGGCTTGACTTTTGAATTGAGTTTTGATAAAGTGATTGAAGTTTATATTTATATCTGGATTCATGATTGAAGCATTGATTGAATCATGAATAAAAATCAAGAGTTTGGCTTGATTTGAAGTTGATCTAGCTAAGTTCAAGATTTTGACTTGAAAGACTTAGGTTGGATTTTGAATGGGTTTGAGTTTGATTTTTGGAAGTGGTTTTGATTGTTTGAATTTATATTTTATTTATATATATGAATATAAATGAGATTATAAATGGATTATGAGAAAATTTGATGAATTTGAAGTGATTTGATCATGATCTAGGTTAAGTCTTTAAGAGAAAATTTAAAGGACTTAGGAAATTTTGGAGTTTTGAATTTGATTTTTGAGTTTAGTTTGATTGATTTGAATTTATATATATATATATATATATATATATATATATATATATATATATATATATATATATATATATATATATATATATATATATATATATATATATATATATATATATATATATATATATATATATATATATATATATATATATATATATATATATATATGAATATAAATGAGAATATAAATGAGTTATGAGAAAATTTCATGAATTTGAAGTGATTTTATTTAGGCTAAGTCCTTAAGAGAGGATTAAGGACTTAAGAAGGAAATATTTTGAACTTGGAATTTCAATCATGGGTTTCAATCATGGATTTCAATCATGTGTCTCAATCATGTGACAATGATTTGAATTTAAAGAAAATCAATTAGGCTAAAATTGATTTAATTTTGATGTTGATTTGATTTGGAGTTTGACTTGAAGGAAGGAAGGTGAGGAGTGGTTCAAGCTAAGGGTAGGAAAATTTTCCTAACAACCCTAAGGCATGACCTATTCCTATGGCTGACTCTTCTAAGTCTCTAGGGCTAGGTTGAGTGTCCACCTACTCACTAGATGTGTCTTAAGACTAAGAAACTCCTAAAGTCTAAGAGGAATCCTATGACTAAGATGGAGGGGTAGGTCAACAAGCTTAACCTAGCCCAACTGGCCACTTGACCCTACTTGACCTAACTTGACCTAAAAAGTTAAAATGTGTCAAATCTTGACCTAAGCCAAATTGATTGCAACCAATGGGTCAAATTCATTCTAGATCACTTGTTGAACTTGACCAAAGCCTCAATTGGCCAACTAGACCCAACCTAGCCCAATTGACCATGAACCCAACTTGACTTAAAAGGTCAAATTGAGCCAAAATCAAATTAAATCAAATTAATTGAAACCAAAGCTTGCAACATATTTTAAATGACCAACAAAACCTAAGCCAATCCATGACCTAGCCCAATTGTGTCAAATGGGTCAAATTGGTCAACTTGACCCATTTGACCTAAATAAAATCAAATGAACCAAAACTAAATATAAATCAAATTGAACCAAACAAATGATGCTAACGCATTTTAAATGGTCATATGAACTTGACCCAACCCTTGCTTTGACCCAATTTGACTAATTAGTCAACTTGACCCAAGTTGACCCATTTTGACCTAAATGGGTCAACATAAGCCAAATGACATCAAATCAACTCTAAATTCTTTGAAATTTGGACCAACCCAATTTCAAACTATTCTAAATTTGCCTAAAAGGAAATCAAAGTCAAATGACCTAATCGGTCCAAACCCAACCCATGGACAAAACTGACCACCCACTTAAATTGAGCACATGGGAATACTCCTCCACCTTATTTAACATATGGGAGCTTCACTACTCCACTCCTCTGTCCAAACAGAACCACATGGCATCAAAATGGCCTAACCAACTCAACCCTTGTGCTCAATTTGATCAAAATGGCATATGCAAGCTCGATCATCTGAACCTTCTAGGGGGAGATATACTCCCCATAATTTCACTTGAACTTCACACACTTGCATTCAATTGAGTGATAGGAAGCCAGAGCAAGCATTCCAAAGCTCCTCCAAGATTCCTAGAGCTAATTTGATTTCTCCATTCTCAATTTCTTCAAGCCAAAAATAGGGGAGCTCAAGGAATTTTTCAACTCATCCAATACCCAACTTCAATCCAATTGCTCTTGCAAGAACCCTTAGAGGACCCAATCAAACAAATCCAAAGCTTCTTCCAAGCTTCCAAGGCACGGGAGGAGGGAGCTAGACCAAAGCCTCAAGCATAAGAGGAGGATTTTGGTCAATTGAGCAATCCACTTCATCCCAAAGCTTGAAACCTTTAACAGGGCTTTATCTTCACTAGACGAAGCTACCTCAATAGTTAAGAGCATCTGTGATAGCCTTCGGTGAGGTATGGATCAAAACTGAGCTTAGGTGCAGGATTTCTTGGTCCTTTGAGAAAGAAACTTTCACCCCAAGTGAATTTGATAATTAGATCTTCATCTCCTTGCATGATGATAGTGTGGGTTCAATTTTAGCTCAATCTAAGCTCAATTGAGCTCGAATCAAGCCCTAAGGGGAGGATGATTGCCCTCTCCCACAGGCGAGCGCAAGGATGGATCATGGACCGTCCATCCTGCATGTTTTGGATGGATGGTCCTGATTAATCTATGTTAGATCTGCATTTTAATCCCTTTAATACTGCGAGCTTAATCTTAATCATCTAATCTTTGATCGGACGGTCCAAGGGAAAGTGTGTAGCACCGCCAGCTGACTATGTAACTGATGTGATAACTTAAATAACCAATCTCATCATGCCACATGGAAAGCGCGCACTACATCAATAGTCCACGTGGTGCCGATGGGATTAGCTATATAATTAAGCTATTTAATTAAGTTGTAATCACAAAATATTCAAAAATACATAACTAAATATAGGAAAATTAGAAAAATACAAACTTAAATGCATATTGAAGATATTCAAAGGGGAATAATATAAAATTAAGTTTAATTGATTTAGAACAGTAAATTTTTTATAATTTGGGTTTTATTGGGAATATAATTATATTAATTACTCCCTGATTATTCTATTGATTAATTCCAAACTTTTTAGGGTTGATTACTAGGATGACCTCTGCCTCCCATGATTATCTTAGAATTTATTAATGGTTTAATTAGGGTAATTGCTAGATTCACTCCTAATTACTCTCTTAATTAATTAAATAATTAATTAACCTATTAAATAGAGATAAATTCATTAATTAAGTTTGCTAATTACTTTAGAATAGTGAATGGACTTAGGGAATGAGATTAGGAGTCCTCTCCTAAATCTTTTCCCCTAAGTTTATTTTATTTAGATAAAAATCTAATCAAGGTGCAAATTAATTAAATAATTTAATCACTTAATTAAATGGCTTAATTAATCAAAATTTTAAAATCAAATCAATCTAAACTTAATTCTTTTTCTTCTTGGGTAGATACTTAGGTGTTCAATAACCTAAGTAGCTTAAGGAAATCATATCTAACCCATAATTGTGGGAAGGGTTATGAAAGTACTTAAATTAAATCCTTTAGCTTAATTAATCATTAATTGTGAGCCAAATGCATTAGGCCCCTTTTGTTCTTAAGTGCATTGCTGATTTAAATTCCTTGTGATTTTATGTCATACATTGGCTCATAATTATTGGTTAAATATGTTAAAGTGGTATAGGTAAGAGGTAAATAATGGACTTAATGTGCACCTTAACCTAAACAAAATATAAAATCAATCAATGGTTCTAAAATTAAACTAAAACAACATACACATGTGGGAGATGGGTTAGAACCAGCAAACCTTTTCACATTTCTTAAATTCAAATCAAACTCAAAACAAAACTAAAAATTTCTTTAAACAGTTTTGATTCACTTTAAATAATATTATTTCATAGGATTGTCTTTAGGAATTAATTAGGGTGAATGAATTTACATGCTTTCATCACTTTATTTCTTTTCTATCATGCTAAATGTGCATGTCATATGAAAATAATGCATTCAAGCCTTTTGAAAAATCAAATTAAAATGAAATGTTTCTTTTATGTCAAATTGCATATTTTGGCTAAAGTAAGAATATGAATGGCTATTATCACTATTAAATTCAAAATTATTTTCAAAACTTATAACTCAAACATTACAACTGAAAGGTATGCTACTTATAATTATTTATAAGCTTACATGTGAGTATAATATAAGATGTGCATTGTGTGATTTTCCTTCTTTTCCCTTTTAACAAAGTTTTGAATAGGATTTGCAAAGTGTACAGTTCATTTGAAAAGAGCACAACACTTGCTTAAATTCATTCTTATTCACTCCTATGTCATCAATTAAGAAGGATATTCATACTTCCACACATAAATTAAACAACTAACAAATTAAACAAACACAATCTTTTTGCATGATTCTTTTTCCATTTATTTGCCTTTGTACATACACATGTATTTAAGAAAAGTGGCATATTAGTCTGAACATCCTGGGGTTGCGAGGATTTAAGTAGCCCTAAGTTGGTCTTGTACCTTACACCCCTGGTGTAAAAAATAATAGCATTGTACTCACTTATGCCTTTCATACATGTAAATGTGCATATCAATAATGGATAAAAGAATCCCTCCTTTCTACTTAACAAAATAATGCATCATAAAAACATCCAAATTTCTTAAACAAACTCCCTTAGCATTCATTATTAAGGTGTGCTAAACATTTACACTTGAATGTATAGATATGCTTAGGGCTCATCCATATGCATGTTACACATGTTGGAAAGAAATAAAGTGTTGTGTGTTTTGTGAAAGTAATTCACTTTACTTAATCTTAAAATGTCTTTCTCTTTGGATATGTTTGTTTAGAGTCTATCTAAACTTAAGATTAACTAAAACACATAATAAAATATTCACTAAATAAAAAGTCATCAATGAATCTACCTTAGAAATCACTTAAGGTAGGGAGGAAAGAGCAGTTCTCTTCTCTTTTCTTCTCTTTATAACACTTAGTAATTAAGTGTAGGTTCATTCAAACCAAAATAAATCATGAAATAAAACTTAACCAAATCAACTAAACCACTTAAATGAAACCACCCTCTAAGTTGAACCTTTCATACTTAGAAAATCTCAACCTTAAAACCTAACTAAGCATGCCACACAAACCTTATATGGCACACACATTAGGCTAAATCACCATTTCTAGATTTGGGTTAGGGAGATGCATGATTTGATGCTTGCTTTTATTTTTTGATGTAATGTTTTTGTCTGGATGTTAGGGTGTATGTGCATAGACTGAATGGTAGGGCGATCTTAGTATAACCATTATCTTCTGCAGGGGATTGTGCTTATGGGGCGTTGTAACAAAAATATAAATGCTTTTGTTGTGCAGGTTGCTTATGCCCCTAAGCATAATCCAAAATAGGCTAGGTGGACTTAGTTACCCATATGTGGGGTGCTAAGTCTAATTTATTCATATACATGCTTGGGATTGTGTTCTTTGTTTAGCTAATCTCTATTTTGTAGGTTTTAGTTAGATTTTTCTTTTCCTTTTTCATGTAATTTTGCAATCAGGATTTGGAATGGTTATTTTGGGGGATTAGGATGAACATTGGTCATAAGACTATGTCATGTACCATGTGAAGCCTTTGGAGAAATCACATGCTAGCCATCCAAAAGAAGAAAGAAGAAAGAAGAAAGAAGAAATGAAGAATGAAGAATGAAGAATGAAAATCACCATAACATGAATTCATTTTTGTAATTAGTTCATTTGTAAACTAGGTTGTATAAGGGTAGAGCTCGGCTACCCAATTTATTTTAGGGTTTGTGTGGTGGAGCCCGACCATATTTAGCCTCTTATTCTTTTGCGCTAGCTTTATAAATTGATTGGTGTTTGTTTAGCTTGTCCATTAAGATGGCATGTTTTTCTAGTTTCCTCCTTGCTTTTATGTTTGGCCTGGATGACGATTAGGCTCTTAAGAAAATAAATTTTCTATTCAATTAATCAACTTAAAATTAAAAATTAACAACTCATAACCTCACTTAAAGCCTAGGTTATAAAAATCAAGATAAAAGAATTAACAACCCCTTAGTTGGATGTTGTATTTTCTTTCTCACATCATGCATAAAAAATATATAATTTCACTCATGATTTGGAGGGCTTCCACCCATGCTAAGGAACTTGGATTGACCTTTGAGAGCCATGGTGGAAACACACCTCCTTTCTTACTAATTTTGTCCCTTAATTCAATTTCTCATTCATCAGGCATATGCATCCTATAAGCATGTGTCAAATGAATAGTCCAAAAATGAAAATAATTTGCATTAGATTTAAGTCATAAACCATGCCCTACATGATCTAGTCACACAGGGAGTGTGTTTAAGGACTTAGTTTCTTTCTAAATAAATAACAGCTTAATTATTTTGCAAAAGCTTATGAATTGCCTACATGTATTTAAAATTGTAGGAGGAGTTAGTTGGCAATCACCCCTAGGCTATTGTAAGTCCAAACAGTCGAGTGATTTATCCTCTCTTATGGAGGTAAACCATACACCCATTTTCATCTTAGATTTAGGTCATGCTTTTGCCCACGCTAAATCTCCCTAGATTTAGGTTTAGAGGTTGATACTTCCCTTTATGGGCTATGATCATAAATCCTCACCTCTTAGGCATTTCCACGATCTTGCATCATGGAATTGTAAGCCCTAAATTTCTAATAAAAATTCAACTCAAACAAATAAATCATTTCAATTTCAAAAATATAAAGCCCAACAATAGGATAGTTTGGGATGCTTACTAGGCTTCCTAGTATCATAACATCCCCCACTTGTCTCCCTTTAGATTCAATAATAACTCCCTCCTCTTGATAAATCCCACTTGATGTTCTAAAAATAAACCAATTGATTAATAGTTCTATCTTTGAAATCTTTAAAGACAACGATCATTTACCTTAATCAAGAGTATTCCTAAGAAATCATATTTCTTAGGATGTAATTAATTATGGGGGCTTATCTCTATAGGGAACTTAACGAACCTGGTTTAAAATAAACCTTACTTTACTTTTCCATATAAAGTAAGTAAAGAATCTCTGGTACATATGAAGACCCAAAGTCCTTAGGAGTCCTTATTCAGGTGATTAGGTCTATTATAGGGTGGTGACATTTATCTTTCGAGATAGTACACCTTTCCTCAATATCGTACCTGATCACCCTAATAAGAACATCTATGGATCTACGTGGTGTCCCAACAAAGGCATATATTTTTGTTTTCATTTATCTTTCCAAAGGATTGATGAAGGCAGGAATATTTTCACCATAAAGTGCCTCGATGAATTATATTCGATAATGTTACTACATTTAAGAGCACCAAGATCAACAATTTTTCCCAGAGGCACAATATAGATTAGAGATATTCAACTATCTTCTACCCAAAGAAAATGGCTTGGCAGAAGCCTTCAACAAAAATCTCATCCAAATACTGAAGAAAATATTCAACGATAATAAATAATATTGGCATGAGCAGTTAGTTGAAGCCTTGGGGCCTACCGTACCACATACAGAACTCTAACTCAATCTACTACTTTCTCCTTAGTGTATGGGTCAGAAATAGTTTTACTATTAGAAGTTCAACTCCCATCACTAAGAATAACTATGGGTAGTAAGATCACAACGGAGCAGAATGCCAAGTTGTGGTTAGAAGAGCTTGAAGGTTTAGAGGAGAGATGCCAACAAGCATGCCAAAACCTTGAGTTGTACAAAACCAAAATGATTCAAACTCACAATAAGTTAGTCTATCTTAGAGCTTTTCAAGTAGGAGAGATTATTTTAGTTCTAAGGAGACCAATTATTTCCCATCACATTATGGGAGGCAAGTTTGAACCCACTTGGGAAGGCCTTTTTGCCATAAAGAAGGCCTACCAATGAGGATCTTATCAGCTTAGTAATCATGAAGGATAGCGCCCGAAGGATCCAATCAATGGGCTCTACTTAAAGAAATATTATCCTTAAATTCATGTTTGAAAGAATTCTTCTTCAAATCAAATATTCTCTCCATTTAAAGCATTCTTTCTTTGTTTGCAAATCCACCACGATGTGTTTAGGATAGATGTAAGAGAACTCAAATGAAATCCTATTTTTTTTAACACAACACAAACACAAACTACACACAAACACATAAATAAGCACATATATTTCATCTCGGGCTACTTCGAGTTGGGATAACACCCCTAGTGGCCCTCACTCAATAGCTGCTCTAGGTCGAGTTGACGTGCTACCCTGCTAGTGTGTCACCTCAGTGGTCTTATTGCTTTGGAGGATGTAAATCTGCTACACTTTTCTTCCTTACTTGACCACTGCACACTGATGAATGCCTTATTAGTTTAGTAGGCCTCACTACGCGGTCAGTAAGTTACCATCATGATGGTTTCATTTAAGAGGATGTAAGTCTGCTATGCCTTCTTCTTAAACTAGCCATCGAGAACTGACTAGGTCGAGTATATTTGAAGTTTAGGGTAAGTCCCCCAGTGGCTCCTTTCCTCCTGACTACTTCAAGTCTAGGTCCAGCCTTTCTTCGTGACTCCCTACTTAGTAGTCGCCCTTCGGTTGGGTCAACTTGTTGTGCCAATGATGGGTCACCCTAGCGGTTATTCCTTGTTTTGGAAGATGTAAGTCTGCTACACTTTCTTTCTAACACCATTGAACACTGCAGCTAGGTCGATAACACCCCGGTGACAATAGACTATCCGAATCGCCGCTTTAAAGAGATGTGCCTACACGCCTTCTAGAACATCGACAGGCACCTTAAGTTGGTTTGTTCTTGCTATCTTGATAGTGATCCACCCGATGGATACACCACTCATGTTAGATGTAAGTCTGCTATGCTTTCTCCTTGAGTTGGCCACCGTATACCTGCAGGCATTATTTTCTTCAGGGATCAAGATAATGCTCCTAGTGG
Source organism: Cymbidium sinense (assembly GCA_021442155.1). Classification (NCBI taxonomy): domain Eukaryota; kingdom Viridiplantae; phylum Streptophyta; class Magnoliopsida; order Asparagales; family Orchidaceae; genus Cymbidium; species Cymbidium sinense. The sequence goes on from CM038223.1 coordinate 125,279,154, forward strand.
CACCTCCCCTTTGGGCACTATACTTGGAACATGTCCTTTGCGACCCCATTTAGACACTACCCAAGTTACTACTGGATTGGATAGTCCCCCTTTCCTAGTAACCACCCATATGGTTGGAGATTTTGATCCACGGATGCACAGATTCTCCCTTGGTCTAATAAATCTGAGATAGGTCTGACATAGTCCATTCCCAGTGTGGTCCTTCACACACCAATAGGGTCCATGATAATAAATAAACAAAATATATATATATTCTCTTATGGATTAGGAGAATGCCCCTAGTGGCACCTTTCTCAAGCAGGTATCCTATCTTTAGGATAGTACCAACAAAACTCCCTATAGGAATCTCCTGACTTCTTTTGAGTTGAAGATAAGTCCCCAGTGGCACTCTCTCAGTAGTCGCACTTAGGTCGAGTTTGACTAATTGTGCCACCAATAGGTCACCCCGATGGTCATTCTTTGCTTTAAAAGATGTAAGTCTGTAATGCATTCTTTCCAGTACAACTGCTGCACACTAACAGGCAGCCATAGGTCGGGTTCTATTTATTAAGCTACCAACAGATCACCCCAATGACTATTCTTTGCTTTAGAATATGTAAGTCTACTATGCTTTCTTCCTAGTATAGTCATTGCACACTAAAAGGCACCCCTTAGGTCAAATAGTCCTAACCTTCAGCCGATAGACTACCCCTTTGAATCAATAAATTCGAGGTAGGCCAAGGCTGATATAGCCCCTTCTCAGTGTGGTCCATCGCACACCGACAGGATCCATCAAATGAAATCAAAATAAATAAAAACAAAACAAATAAAATTAAAATAAATCAAATTAAATTAAACTTGACTACTCTTGAGTTGAGGTAAGATCCCCGACAGCACTCTCTCAGTAGTCACCCTAGGTCGGGTTCGATTTGTTACGCATTCAATAGATCACCCCAACTATTATCCCCTACTTTGGAAGATGTGAGTCAGCTATGCTTTCTTCCTAGTACAGCCATTGCACATCGAAAGGCACCCCTTAGGTTGGATAGTCCTACCTTGTGGCTGGTAGACTACCCCTTTGGACTTGAAAATTTGAGGTAGGCCAAGTCCGACATAGCCCCTTCTCAGTGGGTCCATCGTACATCGACAGGGTTCATAAATTAAATCTATCAAATTTGACCGAGTTCACATCCCCAACGAATATGCTCTCAATTTAAAACCATCCTCCCCAGTGGAACCATAACAAATGAATCAAACAAATCAAAGAAATCCAACCAAACTCTTGTCCCTAATGGATAACCCGAACCTGCTTCCCTAGTGGAAGGTTCACATTCCAATCCCTAGTAGATTCAAATCCATATCCCTAGCAGATATGCCTCCACATTAATTAAGACACAATAAATTAAAATTAATTCAATCTTGATCCCCAGTGGATTATAGATTCTTATCCCTAGCAGATCTTCTTTCCACAAATCATATTTGAAATCAAACTCAAATCCATATCCCCAACGGATAACCCGAACTTTCTTCCTTAGTGGAAGGTTCATATACTCAATCCCCAGTGGATTACTCCTTTTATGCCCTCAGCATGAACCTCTCACATGTCATGTCCAATGCATGTGTGAACCCCTAATGGATCTTTCTCCATGTTCTTGACACAAAATTCCAACCAAATCCTTTTGGCTCTCTTATGCCCTTGGCATAAGTTGAATTGCATTGCACTAACATCGTGATTCTATCTACCTCTCAGGTTTAGGTATAGATCATTTTCATTAGCGCTTGTAATCCTTTGGCCGCCAACAAGTGTGCCTTGTCACACACCTATGGGATCCTTTGTTGACCTCACTTTGGTGAGTTCTCGTATCCTCATTTTTTGGAGTGACTCAATCTCCTCATCTTAGACTTAGGAGTCTTCTAGATACTAATACTTCCTTAGTCATAAGATACTTTTAGCACTTAGTTGAATACTTAACCTAAGCCTAGAGACTTAGAAGGATTAATCATAGGATTAAGATATGCCTTAGGACTTAGGAAGATCCACCTACCTTATACCCTAAGCCCAATCCAATCTTACCTTCCTAAGCCAAATTCAAATCAAATCCAAGTCCAAATCTATAACCAATTCTGAGCCAAATGATTGAAACCCATGATCAAATCCAAATTCAAAATCAACCTAAGCCCTATGATTTTATCTTATGGACTTAACCTTAGCCAAATTCAAATCAATCCAAACTCAATTGATTTTCTCAAATATCAATTCAACCTTTCAATTAATCTATCAAACTTATAATCAAACTCAATTCCAAATTCAAATCTAAATCCAAATCCAAATTCAAATTCCAAAATCAAATGATTGTAGCCCATGATCAAATCCAAACTTGAAATCTTTCCTAAGCCATATGAATCAATCCCATGGGCTTAGCCAAATCTTAACCCAAATCAATCAAAACTCAATTGATTTTCTTATGAATCAATCATATCTTCAATCATCTACCTAAATATAAATCAAATTTATATTCAAATGATCAAAACTAAATCAAATTAAATCAAAATCCTTCGTAAGCCATATGAATCAACCTTCATGAGTTTAGCCAAATCTTAACCCAAATCACTTCAAACTCAATTTATTTTCTCATGAATCAATCATATCTTCAATCATCTTCATAAATATAAATGAAATATATATTTAAATTATCAAAACTAAATCAAACTAAATCAAAATCCAAATCTAAACCCTTTAAGCCAATATCATGGACTCAACCGAATTCCATTCAAATTCAAACCAAAATCAATTAATTTTCTCATAAATCAATCATTCCATCAATCACCAACCCAAATATAAATGAAATCTACAGTTATCAAGCCAAATCAAAATCAACCCAAGTCAAACCCAACCTAGCCCTTTTGACTTGAGATTTTTAAGTGAACCAAAGCTCATTTGAACCCAAACTGATTATAGTTGAATTTATATATCAATCCTAAGCTCATATATAAACTCAACTAAACTCAAATCAACCCAAAATCGATTCAACTAAATCCAATTTGTTCACTTGATCCAAAGTGACTAATTTGACCTATTTGAACCAAAATATATTTTAATCCAAATCAAAGTGAATTAAGCCAATACAAACTTCCTAACATGATTGCTGATCACCCTAAGTTGATCAATTATCATAAATTAGGTCAAACCAAGTCAACTTGGTCCTTTGACCAAGTCAACCTTCTTAACCCATATGAACTCAAACTAGCTAATTTGCAGCCTAAGTCAAATCCCTTGAAACTAATGATTCATATCAACCCAAAATCAATACCTAAACATGACTTGACCTTCAATTGAGCTAAACCAAACCCAATTGGCCCTCTTGACCCAATTTTATCCAAATTGACCTAAAAGACCAATAGGTCAAATCAAAATATGAACCAAATTGATTACAACCAATGGCTCAAGTTCATTCCAAATTGACTATTGAACTTGGCCAAAGCCTCAATTAAGCCCAATTGATCCATTATACCCAAATGACTTATTGAACTCAACTTGACCTAAATGGTCAAACCAACCTAAAACCTAATCAAATCTAAGTTAAACTCAACCAAAGCCCACAACATACTCCAAATGATCAACCAAACTCAAACTAAGTCGTGACTCAAGCCAATTTAGTCAACTTGACCCATTTGACCTAAATGAACTTAAATGAACCAATACCAAATCTAAACTAAATTGAATCAAACCAATGATACCAATACATCCCAAATGATCTGAACTTGACCCAACCCTTAGTCTGACCCAATTTGACCAATTGGTTAACCTAACTTGATTTGACCTAATTTGACATAAATGGGTCAAATTGAACCTAATCAACTCCAAATGGCTTGAAATTTGGCTCAGTCCATTTTTGGCTCATTTTAAATCTGTCCAAAGCAAATCTAATGCCAAATTATCAAGATACTCTTGGGCTAAGAGTATCACATGAGACATATCACCCATGTAAGTGGCCATTTCCATTTCTTGGCCACTTGTCACTCTCCCATTAGTCCACCAAGGCTCCCAGGACACTGCCCAACCTGACCCAAAGGTGGTTGGGTAGGCCATGTCTCATGGGGAGGTGAAATCACCTCACCTCTCCCATTGGTGCACTTGAAACACCAAGGACACCCACTACCCTCCTTGGTAGCCACCTCCACACCTTCACCCAACCAAATCAAGCTAGCTCATCACCTCCTTGCCACCCACGACTCCCTGAGGTGACTAGGCTGAGTCATCCAATCAAGAGAGAGGGGGGTATACCCCCCCCCCCCCTTCCAACTCCAAACGCACACTTGCACTCTTTTAGAGCTATAGAACCCTAAGACGAGCCATCAAAGCCTCTTCCTAGAGTTCCCAAGAGCTCTCATGCCTCCCTATTCTCAATTTCCTTCAAGCCGAAATAAGGGCACCCACCCATTTGATCTCATTTGCTCAAACTGCAACCAAAGTGCAATTAACTTTGCACAAACCATTCTTGGAGCTAGTCTAGCAAGAATGAATCATTCCCCAAGCTTTCAGAGGGTGGAATTCAATCAAAATTGACCTCCCAAGCTTTGATTCATGGCCTTTCAAGCAAACCACCTCAAATTGGAGCTTGTGCTGATCAATAGAGCTTTATCTCCACTAAATGAAGCTTCATCAATTGGATTTGTCGCCGGTCTTGAGCTCCGGTGAGGTATACCATTGAAACTGACCTTTGGGTGAAAACGAGTTGAAACTTTTTGAAGAAACTATTCATTCTATGTGATCTTGACCGTTGGATCCCCTTTGATCCTTCGCGCAAAGGTGTGGGATCCATTTGGAGTCGACCTGAGCTCAGGTGAGCTCAGATCACATGAGCAATGGAGGATGGACTCTATTCTCCATCGCTCTCATGATGATAGATCACGCACCATCCGTTCTATGTGATCGGAACGGATGGTCATGATTAGATCTGTTAAAATTATCTGATTTAACCCTTTAGTCTCGCAGGATTAATCGTGGTCATCCAATCTTAGATCGGACGGTGCACGAGAAAACATATTGCATCAGTGTGCCATGTGGCGCCGATAGGATTAAGGGTTAATTAGGCCTAATTTATGTGTTTTAATGGCTAAATTTTGTAAAAATCATAACTAATTATAAAAAAAATTATAAAATTATAAATAAATACTCATATTAAAGGTATTTCATAGGAGAATTTATTAAATATGATCTTAATTAATTTTGAATAGTAATTAAGGCTTAATTAAGATTTAATTACAAAATTAAATAACTTAATTACCCTTTAGTTACTCAAGTAATTAATTCCAAACTTTGTGGGTTAATTCAGTGGGATGTCCTCTGTTTCCCATAAATTTCTTGAGATTTATTACTTAGTTAATTAGGAAAATGGACTAATCAAACCTTAATTACTCTATTAAGTTAATTAATGATTAATTAATCCCATGAATAGTACTAATTTGGTTAATTAAGTTCATTAATCACTATCCAATAGTGAATGAACCCATGGGATAAGATTAGGGCCTCCTTCTTAATCTATTTCCCTAGGTTCATTTCATTAATTAAATCAATCAAGACTTAATTCATTAATTAAACTACTTAATTAATTAAATTAAAATCATATTCACTCAGAACTTAATTAATAAAATTATGGGGTAACTCTTTAGGTGTTTAATAACCTAAGGGAGTTTAATAAAATTATGGTTAGTCCACATATATGGGAAAACCATAAGAGTAATTAATTAAGTCTATTAATTTAATTAACTATTAATCATGAGCCAATTGCATTAGGCCTCTTTCATTTCTTAAGATTATCGCTAATTTAATTTCCAATGCATGTACATATCATGTTGACTCATAATTATTTGGTTAATTATTTTAAGGTGTCATAAGAAAGGATTAATTAATGCATTTAATGCATACCATAACTTAATTATATTTCATTAAACCAAATTAATTAACAAATAGGAGAATGGGTTAGGATCAGCAAACCTCTTTCTCACATCCTTAAATCAAATCAAAACTTGAAATTAAAAAATGACATTAAAGAAGCTTTAATTTACTTTAAATGATTTTATTTGACATGATTGCCCTTAGGAATTAATTTAATTGAATGAAATCATATTTTATATTTATTTATTCATTTCTAATCATGTTAAATATTATATGTCATTTGAAATTATGCATTCATCTTTTCAAAATTAATTAAATCAAATAGTTTTTCTTTTATGTAAGCTTGCATGTGTTGGATTAATTTGTAATATGTGTGGCTATTATCACTAATAAATTCAAATTACTTTCCAAAATTTATAAGTCAATTACATTAATTAGAGTGATAGTAGTTATGGATACATATAGGTTTGCATGTGCTTATAGCTTAGATATGTAGAGTAAAGCTTTCTTTTCCTTAATTCATATGTGGTCTTACATGTATTTGAATGTTAATAAGTATATAGTTTGGACATCCTTGGAATACGAGGCTTTAGCTAGCCCCAAAGAGGTCATTTGATTATCTCACTTCCCTAGTTAATAGTGAGACATACTTATCTGATTTCATTTACATGTGTTTCTACATTAGATTTGGATAAGACTTGAATCCACATGCATAAATATTTCAATCAAATAAAATTACAATCTTTACATAATTTTCCTTCCTTTATTTATGTATACATCCATACATATTTGAAAATAGCAAGTGTTTAGTCTGGACATCCTGGGACTACAAGGCTTTAATTATCCCCAAGGAGGCCATTTGATTACATGTCTTCCCTGGTTAACAATCACATGTACTAGCTAATGTCTCTTATACATGTGTGTGTATTTAATTATCGAATTAGAACCCCTTTTCTTTTATCAAGAATACATGCATTCATAATTAACTGAGTGATTGAATTAGTTAGTCATGTGATTTGGAGATTTTTTCTTATATTCATGTATATAAATTTACATATGTTTGAATGCAAATAGGTAGATAGTTTGGACATCCCAGAAATACAAAGCTTTAGTTAGCCCCAAGGAGGTCATTTGATTACCTCACTTCCCTGGTTAATAATGACATGTACATATTTAATTTCATTCATATATATTTTTGTATAACAATTTGGATAGAGCTTTAAATTAATATGATTAAATAATTCAATCAAATGAAACATATAAACTTCAAATACATATCTACATTCATCATATAAGTGTGTTAAAAATATATTGCATGTATAGATACTCTTTGGATTAAAATTATATGTATATTACATGTGATGGAAAGGAATGATTGATATATGTCATGTGATAGTAATTCAAACAAATTAATCTTAAGATGCCTTTCATATTGAATGAGACTATTTAAAGTAAACATAAACTTAGGATTAATTTAATCAAATAGGAAGAAAGATACATGAACATATGAAGAATGAAGAATGAAAACCCGCACACCCCTCCCCCCCAATAGCATTCATTCATCATAAATCATAATTATTGTTTTGTAATTCTGGGTTATATAAGGGTAGAGCTCGGCTACCCAACTTTTCTTTTCGGGTTGTACGGTGATACCCGACCACATCATCCTCTTATTCTTTTACGTTAGATTTATAAAAAATATTTGATAATTTGTTTAATTTGCGCATTAGAAATAGTATGCTCTTCATAGTGTCTTAAATTACTGATGCTTTAATGTGTGACTTGGATGCGATTAGGCTCTTAGAAAAAAATTAATTTTTCTACCCCAATTAATCACTCATAATTATTTTTTTTAATAATTCATAACTTCATCATAAAGCCTAGGCATTAAATAAGATGATTAGAAGATTTAGCAACCCTTTAGTTGAATGTTGTATGTCTCACATCATGCATGCATCTTGTGTCACTCTTGCAAAATGAGGGCCTCCGTCCTTACACACATATGGACCGCTTGACCTATGAGAGCAACCCCTACTAATGGAGCTTCACTCTCTTTCTCTTTTGATTTGGCCAACAACTTTATTTCATCATGCATGTATGCATCAAAATCCTAAAGCCTTTATCAAAATGATGTGTCAAAAATAAGAATAAAATTTAAAAAGATTTTGCATTAAATTAAGTAATTATTCATACCACTCATGCTCTAGTCTCTTTGGGAGTGGGTTTAAGGACTTTAGTCTCTTTCTAAATAAATAATAGCCCAACTATCTTACAATGTCATATGATTGGACCACATGGATTTAAGTCATAGGAGGAGTTAGCTGGCTGCCACTCTAGGCGGTTATAAGTCTAGAAGTCGGACGAGTTTACTCTCTCTTGTGGGGATAAACTATTATGTCCACCTATCGCTTAGATTTAGGTCATTCTTTAGCTCTTACTAAAGCTCCCTAGATTTAGGAGTCGAGGTAGCTATTTCCTTTGGGTCATAAGCATAAATCCTCACCTCTTATGCATTTCCACAACCTTATGTTGATGGATTATAAGCCCTAGCAATCTAATAAAATTTAACTCAAAAAAATAAATCTCTTCACCTTCAAATATATAAAGCTCAACCATAGGATAGATTGGAATGCTCACTAGGCTTCTTAATATCATTAGCATTTCCTACTTCCTCCCTTTGGATTTTAAAAATAAGTCTTCTCCTTGAACTGTCCCAATTTATTTTCAAAACATAACCAATCCTTTGATAGTCTAACATTAAAATCTTTGGAGATGATAATTGTCTACTTTAATCGAGAGTATTCTTAGGAAATTTTATTCCCTAAGATGTAATTAACTATGGAGGCTTGCCTCCATAGGAAACTTTAGAACCTGATTTAATATAAACCCTACTTTATTCATCTATATAAAGCAGGGGAAAATCTCTGGTATATTCAAAGACTCATCATGCCTTAGGAGTCCATATTAGGTAATTAGGTCCATTGAAGGGTGATGCCTCTATCTTTCGAGATAGTAAATCATACCTCAATGTTGTACCCGATCACTTCAATAAGTACCCCTTGTGATATACGCGGTGTCCCCATATATCTGAAAATAAACACCACAGATGACCAACCTATCCTATGACTTAAACACAACTTATGTCCATCTTCTTAAACCACGACCAAATTCAATTCATATCAAACTAAAATCCAAACCCAAGTCAAATGGTTGAAATCTATAATCAAATCCAAAAAAATCCTTCCTAGGCCCCATGATTTATTCCATGGACTTAGCCAAATTTCAAACCAAATCAAGCCAAATTCAATTGATTTTCACATGATCAATTCATATTTTCAATTATCTTCCTAATTATAAATCAAATCAATGATATCTACAATCATATAAATTCCAAGCCATAATCAAATTTAAATCAAAATCCTTCCTAAGCCTTATAAACCAATTCTATGGACTTAGCCAAATTCTCATTTAATTCAAATCAAATTTAATTGTTTTTCTCATGAGTCAATTATTTCTTCAATCATCATCCCAAATATAAATCAAGCCTACAATCATCAAGCCAAACCAAAATCAACCTAAGTAAAACCTAACCTAACCCCTTTGACTTGAAATACTCAAATGACCCAAAGTCCATTTGAACCTAAACCAATTGCAAACAAATTTATAAATCAGCCCTAAACTCATATATAAATTCAACTCAACTCAACTCAACCCAAAATCAACTCAACTAAGCCCAATTGGTCTACTTCACCCAAAGTGACCAATTTGACCTATTTGAACCAAGTTTAAATTTTACCCAAATTGGATTGAATCAACTTAACGAAAACCTCCTATCATGATTGTTGATCGCCTTAGGTTGATCAATTATCATCAATTGGGTCAAAACAAATCAACTTGGTCATTTAACCAAGTCAACCCTCTCAACTTATATAAATCCAAACTAGCCAAAATTCATCCTACACCAAAATAATTGAACCAATGATTCATACCAATCTATGATCAATGATTGAACATGACTTGACCATCAATTGAGCCAAACCTAACCCAATTTGACCTTTGACCCAAGTTGACCTAATTTGACTTAAAAGACCAAATTAGATCAAATCATTATCTAACCCAAATTGATTGCAACCAATGGCTCAAGTTCATTCCAAATTGATTATTGAACTTAATCAAAGCCATAATTGAACCCAGTTTTACCAATTGGTCAACCTAAACCATTTAGCCCAAATTAACCTAAAGGGTCAATTTGGCCTAAATCCAAATCAAATCTAAATTGATTTAAATTGAAGCCTACAATCATCTTCAATTAACCAATTAAACATGAATCACCCATAACCCAAGCCAATTTGGCCAATTTGATCAAATTGGTCAACTCGGCCCATTTGACCTACATGAATCCAAATGAGCCAAATTGATTCAAACCAATTGAACCAAAACACTCCAAATTATCATTTGAACTTGACACAAGCTTTGATTTGACTCGATTTGACCAATTGGTCAAAACCTAACCCAACCTAGCCCAATTTGACCTATAAGGGTCAAATTGAGCCAAACTCCTTTGAACCAAGTCATGACCCATTGAAACCTAACCCAACCCATCTCAAACCCACCTTGGGTCAGCCCAAAACTAGCTCAACCTGAGTTAGACTCAACCCAAGGCAAATCTCCCTTAGATTCTCCTCCTTGCATGAGATTTTTCCAAAATTGGCATATCAACCCTCCACCTTTCCATGTGGCAGCCTTCTCTAACTCAAAATGGAGCCTAACCTAACTGCCTAACCCAGCCCAAGTGGACTAGGTCAGCTTTGGGCCAAAGGGAGGTGAGTTAACTCACCTCCCCACCATGGCCAAAACCAATGGACCCAAAGAAGGTGGTTGGTGCCTTGAGCCTTCTACCATGCACTCCACCAACCCAATCGAGCCACATGGAGGTGTCACCGACCACTACAGTGCCCTAACGGTGGCTCACCGACCAAAATCGAGGGGATGATCTTGTCTGTCCGATCTAAGGGAGGGGAGATATACCCCCTCATTTCGATCAAAATTCAACACACACACCTTTAGAAACCCCCTAGAGCTAATTTCAAAACTTTAGAGCTTCCCTAGAGCATTCCAAGCCATCCCAAGCTCGAATTCTACTGTTCTGAAATAGGCATCCATCTTTCTATCCCAACTCCACCAATACTCAACAAAATCCAAATTCCTCTTACCCACACCATCCCCACACCTCGTCGAATAAGAATGAATCACCTTCCGAGCTGCCCGACCATCGAAGGTAGGAGTTTGATCAACACCAAGCTCTAAATTGATTATGCTTGGTCCATAGAGCGAACGATAAGGAATTGATCCAAGTGCTGCTCAGCAAAGCTTCATCTCCATTAGACGAAGCTTCCTCAATCGAATTCACCACCGGTCTTGAGCTCTGATGAGGTAATTCCATTAAAACTGAGATTTGGTGAATTTTTGTTAGAGCTTTGTGAAGAAAATGTGAATGCCATGTGATCTTGACCGTGGGATCCATTTCAAGTTGACTCAAGCTAGGGTGAGCTCGGATCAAGCGGGGAATGGTGGGAGGTGTCCATCTCTCATCACTCAAGGGATGACTGATCATGCGCCATCTATTCCGTGTGATCGGAGCAGACTGTCGTGATTAAATTTGTTAGATTATCCGATTAAATCCTATTAAAATTGTAGGGTTAATCCTAGTTATCTGATCTTAGATTGGACGACAGATAAGAAAGCACGTCTGTCGCCACCACGTAGGTCCCGCATCGGATGACTTTAAGTGACCAATCCCGCGGCACCACATAGAAAGCGCACCACGTGGAAAGCACACCACGTCAACGGTCCGCATGGCGCTGATGGGATTAAGCTTAAATCATGCCTAATTAATTATATTTAATGGCTGAAACTTCCAAAATTCATAACAAATTATAAAAAAAATAAAAAAGTATATAAATAAATATTCATTTTGAAGATATTGTAGAGGAGAATCATTTAAAATTAATTATAATTAATTTTAAATAGTAATTGAGGATTAATTTGAGTTTAATTGAAAATTTAATTATCTTAAGCTTAATTTGGTTAAATGGCTTGATCAATCAAATTTAAAATAATAATCACATCAGGACTTGATTAATTAAATCATAGGTAGATCTTTAGATGTTTAATAACCTAAAGGTACTTAGGAAAATTATGATTAACCCACATGTGTGGGAAAATATAAGAGTACTTAATTAATTTCATTGATCTAATTAACTATTAATCATGAGCCAATTGCATTAGGTCCTTTCATTTCTTAATATCATTGTAAACTTACTTTCCATTCATAAGCATAATATGTTGGCTCATAATTATTTAGTTAATTATATTAAGGTAATATTTGTAAGGGTAATTAATTGAACTAATTAAGGATCCAACTTAATTAATTTATAAAATTCACTTAATTACCTTTCCATTAAACTAAATCAATTCACAAACTTGAGAATGGGTTAAGATCAACAAATGATAATTCTCCTCTCTTTAAAATTAATTAAAATCCTAAATCATAAATTAATAAAGGAACTTTGGTTATCTTAAATAATTTTATTTAGTATGATTATCCTTAAGAATTAATTTGATTGAATGAATCACATATTTGTATTTGATTATTGTTATCCAGTCATGCTAAATAGTGTATGTCATTTGATTTCATCCATCCATATCTTTCAAAAGTAATTAAGTAAATTGAAATTTTCTATATGTAAAGCTTGCATGTGTTGATCTAACTTAATATATGCGTGGCTATTATCACTATTAAATTCAAATATATTTTTTAAAATTTATAAATGAATCACAACATGTGTATGATGCTAATTATAAATATATAAGAAGTGCATGTACTTATAGCTTAAGTTTATGAAGTGGAGCTCTATTTCTCTTATTCATGTGTTAATTTACAAAAGTTTGAATGGTAGTGGGTATATAGTCTGGACATCCCGGGAATATGAGGCTTTAGGTAGCCCCGAGGAGATTATTTGATTACCTCACTTCCATGGTTAATAAAGGCACGTATCCATTTGATTTCATTATTATGTATTTTAACATTAAAATTTAGATAGAGCTTTAAATCATATACATAAATAATTCAATTAAAGAAAATGCAATCTTTGCATGATTTGCATCCTCTTAATTATGAATACATGTGTATGTATTTATGAAAAATGACTATATAGTCTGGACATCTTAGGAATATGAGGCTTTAGCTTGCCCCAAGGAGGTCATTTGATTACCTCACTTTCCTGGTTAATAAAGGCACGTACTTGTTTATGTCTTTTATACATGTATGCGCATATTTAAGTAGAGAATGATGATCCTCTTTTCTATCAAAAATGCATACATTCATAATTGTAAGTTATTGAATTAATTAATCATGTGATCTGAAGTTCTCTTTCTTATGTTCATGTATGCAAATTTACATATGTTTGAATGCAAATGAGTATATAGTCTGAAAATCCCGGGAACACGAGGTTTTAGCTAGCCCCAAGGAGGTCATTTGATTACCTCATTTACCTGGTTAACAATGACATGTACCCAGCTAATTTCATCCATATGTACTTTTGTATAAGAATTTAGATAGAGCTTTAATTAGCACATATTAAATAATTCAATTAAATACAAAAATAAACTTCAAACATATACATATACATTCATCATCTAACTGTGCTAAAACATATTGTGTGTATAAGTATACTTAAGATCAAATCATATGCATGTTATATGTGATGAAAAGGAATGATTTAATATTTATCATGTGGTAGTAATTTAATTAGAATAATCTTAAGAAGCCTTCCATATTAAATAAGGTCATTTAAAGATAGCCTAAACTTAGAATTAGTTAAAAATCATTTAATAATCCATTAGCTAAAAAGAATTAAATCAAATTAATATGCTTTAAAAGTATCTTAAGGTAGGGATGAAAGGGGATAATCCTCTTTCTTCTCTTTACAATACTTAGTTGCTAAGTGTTAATCATATAAAATAAAATATAAATAAAAATTAAAATTCACAAATCCACTAAATAACTTAAAGTGAAACCAACCTTCATGTTAACCTGAATTTTTTTCAAACTTAGAGAAATACAACTCAAATGCTCAGTTAAGACATACCACACAAAGTCTTAACACACACATTAAAATTAAGTCACCACTTCTAGTTCTATGTTAAGATGGTGTATGATGTGATGTTTCAGACTAGATGTTAGAGTGTATGTTTTATAGACTAGATGTTAGACCATTTTTAGCCTAATCATATTTTCTGTAAGGGATTATACTTAAGGGGTTGCTTAAAAATAAATATAAATGCTCTCTTTACAGGTTGCTTAAACCTTAAGTATAATCTAAGTTGGACAATTGGGCTTAGTTACTCATGTGCAGGGTGTTAAGTCTAAATTTTAAATATAACTGCTTGAGCTTATAAGTGTGTTTAGTTAACCTCTATTTTGCAGGTATAGTTAGATTTACTTTTTCCTATATTAAAGAAATTTTGCAATTGGAATTAGGATTACTGCTATGGGAGATTAGGATGAGTAGTGGCCAGAAGGCTTTGTCCGGGGGTGCCCTATGATGCCTTTGAAGCAAGCACATCCAAACCTAAGAAGGAGTAAACCAAATCAAGAGAAAGAAGGAGGATGGAAGAGCAGAGAATGAATACCCACATAGCATGTATTCATTTTTAATTATAATTATTCTTTCATATTTCGGGTTATATAAGGGTAGAGCTCGGCTACCCATCTTTTCTCTTTTCGAGTTATACGGCAGAACCCGGCCACACTAGCCTCTTATTATTTTTGTGAAAGTTATAAAATAGATTGATGATTTTTAAATTGTGTATTAGAAATGACATGCTTTTTCATAGTTTCTTATCATTGATGCATTAATGTGTGGCCTGGATGCATTAGGCTTTTAAGATAAAATATATTTTCTATCAAACTAATCACTTATAACAAAATTTTAAATAACTCATAACCCCACCATAAAGCCTAGGACATAAATCAAGATAATTTAAAATATTTAGCAACCCCTTAGTTATATAGTTGTATGTCTCACATCATACATATCATCTTGAATCACTCTTGCAAAATGAGGGTCTACATCCTTACACGCCCACTTGACCTATAAGAGCAACCCCTACTGACGGAGCTTCACCCTCTCTCTTTTGATTTGGCCAATAATATATTTCATCATATATTTAGGCATATAAAAATCTTAAAGCCTTTGTCTAAATGATGTGTCAAAAATGAAATAAAATTTAAAAATATTTTGTATTTGTAGATTAATTCATACGCCCATACCACTCATGCTCTGGTCTCTTAGGGAGTGGGTTTAGGAATTTTATCTCTTTCCAATTAAATAACTACCCTAGCCATCTTACAATTCGTAAGACAAGACCACATGGTTTTAAAATCATAAGAAGAGTTAGTTGGCGACCACTCCAAGCAGTTATAAGTCCAAAAGTCGGATGATTTATTCTCTCTAGTGGAGGTAAACTCTTATGTCCATGTGTCGCTTTAATTTAGGTTATGCTTTAACTCATAATAAAGCTCCCTAGATTTAGGATTCGAGATAGCTATTTTCTTCAGGTTACAAGCATAAATCCTCACCTCTTATGCATTTTCACAATCTTGTGTTAGTAAATTATAAGTCATGGCCATCTAATAAAATTTAACTCAAATAAATAAATCTCTTCACTTTCAATATATAAAGGTCAATCATAGGATAGATTGGAATGTTCACTAAGCTTCCTAGTATCATGAACATTTCCTGCATCCTCCCTTTGGATTCCAAAAACAAGTCTTCTCTTTGAACTTTCTCACTTGATTCCAAACATAACCAATCATTTGATAGTCTAATCTTGAAATCTTTGGAGATGATAATCGTTAACTTTAATTCTTAAGGAATTTCATTCTCTAAGATGTTATTAACTATGGAGGCTTGCCTCCATAGGGAACTTAAGAATCCGATTTAATATAAACTTTGCTTTATTCATCCATGTAAAGCAAGAAAAAAAATCTCTGGTATATTCGAAGACCCATCATTCCTTAAGAGTCCTTATTAGGTAACTAGGTCCATTGAAAGGTGATGTCTCTTTCTTTCAAGATAGTATATCATACCTCAATGTCACATCTGATCACTTCAATAAGTATCTCATACGATCTGTGTGGTGTCCCCCCTCCATATCCGAAAATAAACACCATAGTAGTCAACATAGAAAGAGCGACCTTAGTCGAAGGATCATGAATGGGAGCTTGCTATCTCATGGGGAGTTTTCTCCCCCACAGATTTTCTAGCTTAAGATAGCCCATTGAAAGGCCAAGGGAGGCATGAATGATGGGGACTTTGCAATGTGAGTGATGACTGGTAAAAAAATGGCATACAAAGATCAAGGTTTATATTATTTGGCATTGTGGCATGGTACAATTAAGGGGAGATTGTACTATATAGAGCACAAAATGCATAATGTATAGAGCTGATCCACTTTACCTATTGGTTGACACCAATAAGGAAGTGATATGAGATTAAGAATGCAAGAGAGAAGAATGGAGAGTCCTTTCCTTCATTATAGCGGAGTTTGAATTCCAATCGTTTCAATACCTCTATCCCCTATTTTTAAGAGAACAAATAAGAAAATTCAAAAAGCTAGGGAGGATGAGATGATATTAAGGGAGACAAAAATGATGTTGACATCATGACCTGGGTGTTGATAGTGTGAAATGGTGTGTGGCATAAAGTCTCCATTTTCTTGATATAGAACATGACAACTATTTTTTTTCTTCTATGGTTTTGTTGTGTTGGTGCAATATGTATCATAGTGCATGTGATGTATTGAGAGATCATAAACTAAGCAGTGAGCAATGGATGACTAATCATCTATGGGACCTTAAGAGGCATTCTTGTCTTGGTAGGGATATGTTGAGGATGCAATGGATTTTTATGCTGGTGACTAATCATCTACGGGTCCTTGAGAGATCATAAGCTAAGCAGCGAGCAATGGATAACTAATCATCTACGAGTCCTTAAGAGGCATTCTTGTCTTGGTAGGGATATGTTGAGGATGCAATGGATTTTTATGCTGGTGGATATGAGTCATCATTATCGTGGTTGGTTTGAGTGGCATGTGGTAGAGGTGGAATGATCTTCATGTCTAAGGGGATGCTTTGAGATATTGTGGAGATCAGGAGTAGGTCCAAGTAGTTAAGAGATAAGCTGAATTATAAGGAGATACTAACAGATTAAAATAGCTAGTTGGATAGAATATTCATCTTGAATATCAAGGGAGATAAGCTCTTAAGGGGTTTGTAAGATTGCTTAGATAGTTAGTCTGCATTTTTGACTGAGTTCTAAGGGGGGTTTATTTATTGAAAACATCGAGCAGCCATAGGGATCAAGTTCTCTATTGGGCTGGCTTAGAGGTTTTAGAGGAACTTGATAATCCAAATGGAGACATTTTTTTTTCTAGTCATGACATTGGAAATGAGCATCAATTAGACTTATGGATTGACTTTCTTCAAAGTTTTATAAGTATTGATTGGGGGTAATTGAGTTGTCAATTTTAGTTGATCCAATGGGGTGATAAAGACAACATATTTTATGGCTTTGATCTTGATAGATTTCTATCATGTGGATGCTTTTGATATGGGTGTAAAACCAAATGCTACACTTTTTTTCCCATTATTTCAAACTCTATATAAATGGAGGCTTTGCAATAAAGAGCTCATTTTAGCACAACCTTAATGTTGTAAGGCTAAACTCAAACTAACAAAAATACTTTATAGTGTCTAGTTTTCAACACTGCAATTTTATGAACTTTTTATGATGACTCATGGTCTGGTGGATATAATCAACCATTTTTATCAATTTTTAAAGTACTTACTATATACAAATATAACAAGATCGACCTAATATAGTTCCGCTTGAGTTTACAACTATTCCAAATTCTAAGGAAAAAAAACTTAGAGCTTGTTTGGTGTTTTGAAGTTAGAGGGCATGATTTAAAACATGTGACTTTAATTTCTATCATTTAATTGCATATAGTTAAAAAAATATGTGAATATTTAATTTAACAAATAACTTATGACCTTGTTTGAACATTAACATTAGTTAGTACCTTTTAAGCGCCAAATAATGAATACTTTTGATTTTTCTTATTTTCTAATTCAACGTAAAGCCGTTGACCTCCGTACATCTTCCATAAGTCAAATCGGGTAAGTGTGGCAAATTTGACGGACATCGGATGCGATATCGCGCAAATCAAAGCTAAAATACACTGGATGTTGTTGAAACTAGTAGAAATGACTTCCAATCGATGAACAGACTTTGTCATCACATTCAGAGCGTTAGAATTTTTCTGAATATATGTCTCACATAATCTGACGGTCGACCAATGAAGAAGAAGAGTCGTC
The DNA here is from genome assembly GCA_021442155.1 of Cymbidium sinense. Classification (NCBI taxonomy): domain Eukaryota; kingdom Viridiplantae; phylum Streptophyta; class Magnoliopsida; order Asparagales; family Orchidaceae; genus Cymbidium; species Cymbidium sinense. The sequence continues at coordinate 125,297,474 of CM038223.1, forward strand.
GATGCGTCTACCCACATATCAGAGTCGGGAGGCTACGACAATGCTCAAACGATTTTCATTCACGAAATTAATCACGTCGTTAGTGTCTATACATCGAAACCTATCAAACAAGACTGTCTGCACTCTATTCGGACAAGTCTATGTAACCGTCGAGCGGTTGGAAGTGATAACGCGTGTTTTGAGTTGAAATTGATCAAATTTGGCGTCAACTTGAACCAAATGAACTCCGATCGCGAAATGGATTACGTCGTTATGTCCGAAACATCAAAATAATCTAAAATAGACACTCATATTGCCTATGTGATGATACGACTACAAAAAGTCAAAATTAAATCTCATTTAGTCAATTAAATTAAAAATAAAAGATATATATATATATATATATATATATATATATATATATATATATATATATATATATATATATATATATATATATATTCGATTAATACCTAACCTTAAGACTAGGGTGTCAATTGGGTCACGGGCCTGTCCGACCAAAACCCGGAAGCTGGTTTTAAACGGGTCAAAAAACTTCCGACCGACCGATTTCAACCCGAAATGATCCGAACCCGATTTCGGGTCAATTTCAGCCGATTTTGGTCGATTGATTTTGGTCATTTCGTTAATTCATTTAATTCAGGTGATTTGAGTTGGAGGTCCCGAAAATTTTCGGTCAATTTCTTCAACCTCGAAAATTTTTTGGTCAACCCCCGAATTTCGAGTCGGGTTTGCCAGTTATGTCAATTTTGGCCTACTAAGACCCATAACACACTCACAACCCCACAACTCCCACTCCCATTTGACGTCGCGTACCTCTCGGGTTCCCTGTTGGACGCACAATTGAGCAGCCGATCACCGCTCGCACCTCCCATAGCTCCCGTACCCACTCCCGTCGGCCAATCGCGCTCCACAGCAACCGAACCACGCTGAGCAGAACTCATCTCATCCGCGTCGTGTGACCTCCCTCGACTGTTGCCGCTGCCCTCTCTCCGGTAACTCCAGCCAGGTAGACGAAATTCTTCTCGCCTCACGTCTCGGCTCGCACGAAATTCTCCTCAGGTACCCGACCTCCCTCTCTAGGACACCCTCCCTTCCCAAGCAGCATTCCCTCTCCTCTCTTCCAGCTGAATGCCTCTCCTATCTCTCTGTTCTCTTAAGCACAGCAAGGTCAGCATCATTCCTACCTGCTCGACACAGCAGCTAACCCATATTTCTTCCTCTCTCTCTGGCTATTACCTCCGGCAAGTGCAAGCTCCAAGCCGGCCTCGCTGTTCACGTGAAATCTTCCCATATAGTGCATAGCTTCACCTCTCTACACAGCACTCATCGTTCAATCCATAACTACAGCCTTATGTTGAACGCAACACACCACTCACCTAACTCTATTTCAATTCCTTTCTGAATTCCTCCTTTCCGATTCCTCCAGCCAGCCGAATGGGACCTTCTGCTTGCAAATCCTCCTCCTCCAAACTCCGTTGAGAGAGCTCTTATGATCCAGCCTCGACCAAGGCAGAACATAGTGAGATCTCAGATTTTCTTTTGTAGGCTTTAACATCATAATTTCTTCTACATAACAAGACTTAGGTCCTATCCAATTCCAATAATTGGATTAGGCAACATTCGGTTGATGTGGAGTAACAATGGCAGTTAAATTTTCTAGGTTTCAATGTTATCATTTTCTAGCATTATGATGTGTCGTCAAATTGTCGACTCGTATGCCAGGTTTGGGGAAGATAAGAAAAGAATCAGATAATGAAGTTTTCTTTTGCACCCACCGTCTCTTAGCAACAGTTAGTGGGTGAGTGTGGTGACCGGAGGTTTGAATCCTCCAAGGTGGGCCTATACCTAAGATGCAGTAAATTATGGACGCATGTGGGTGATGAATGTGGTGGCCCCGTGGGATTAGTCACGATACGTCACAGAAGGGTGGGGTGTTGGGTGGACACTCATTCAAAAAAAAAAGTTTTTTTTTGTTTGTTTGGTGGAAATAGAGAGGTAGAACTTAAATTTCTCTAGAAGTTGAGATTATCGATTATTACTTACTAGTTAAGCTCCTCCTAAATTTCACTTAAATCTTTGCCATCAAATCTAATATGAATTTTCATTGCTTTATTTCTCATGTCAAAATAGAATGATAGGAAGTTGGCATTTAAATTTAAGTAAGTGCTCGTCTTGCAACAGAATTTACTAATTTTATATATGTGTTGCTTTTCGAGGAAAGTTAGGATGCTTTGTATACAGGCTTTGAAGGTCTGTGCGACGCTTCCTATAAATGCAGTAGCTACATGCTCCTTCTTGGTCGTGGTGTTGCAAGACACCTATCATGCACGCTTCTCATAAGCATGGTGATAAGACCTTAGTCTCTCGATGCAGCCTCTCTTATGTGGAGATGATGTCGAGAGCCTGCCGATGTATAATTCAAATAGTTATTTATTTGCAAGCATAAATATTAAATTTATGCACTCATTGCTCCAATATAACTGCAATAAGTGTTAGATTTAAGTACTTATTCATGTTTCTTCAACGCGACAAGGAAAGTTAGGATGCCTTTCACACAGGTTTTGAAGGCCTATGTGCGCTTCCCATAAGCGCAATAGGTATGAAGACTTCTCTAGTCGTGGTGTTGAAAGACATGTATCATGCACGCTTTTCATAAGCATGGTGGGAAAGTTTTAATACTCCGGATGCAGCCCCCTTCATGGGGACGATGCCAGGAAGCTGTCAGATTTCATTTCAAATATTTATGTATATGAGAGCTTAATGTATTAAATTTTTGCACTTGTTGGTTCAATCCAATTGTAAATAATTGTTAGTTGTTAAGTACTCGCTCGTTTCTTTTCTCGAGATTAAATGTCTTTCACATAGGTATTGAAGGTCAATGCACACTTCCCATAAGCGCAATAGGTATATAGACTCCTCTAGCCATGATGTCAATAGATACCTACCATGCACACTTCTCATAAGCGTAGTGGGAAGGCTTTGACACTCCCGAAATAGCCTTCTATACGAGGACGATGTTAGAAAGTTATCGAAATTTTCAATAAACTAAACTCACCAAGAACATAGAATTAACACCTTTTGAAAGAGTTTTAATGCACTGCAAAAGTGAAAGTGAATTGAAATTCAAATCATAAAATAAATACCTAGAACTATCATTGACATAACTCCTAATGAATCATTTAAAATGAGCTCAAATTATTTATGAATTAAATCACAAAGAGTTTGATGAATAGCCCATTGAAAATGATGTAATCTAATAGCTTGCTAACAAATGTGGAGGAATTTTTCTTAATGATTGTTTGGAATGTAGCACATGTTTCATTGATCGAATTAGTAGAAGTTCAAGAGGAATTTGAGCTAAGTTTGAATGATCTTAAGCTTACTAGAAACAATCTAAACTTTTTAATGTATTTTCAATGATGTTATATTATACATCGAAATGAGGGAGATAGTTGAGTTTAGGCAAGCCATAAGTAATACAGATTGAAGAATAAGAATCTGCATATGATCGAGTAACTCCTTTGTGAGCATGGTTGAAATCAAAAAGTTCAACCATGAATGTGAATGAGAGTGAGTGTGAGAGAGAGAGAGAATACCTCATCAAACACCAATATAAAAAAGACATTTGCCGTGAAGCCTCTTTGAACATTCAAATGAATACAATGTTGCATATTTTCAAAGTGATATTATATTCCACTCAATTTGAACATCTTTGGTATGCATGTGTAAACATTCAAATTGACTGAGTATAATTATTGCTTTATGAGGGTAATATCTTATTTATTTTATTAAGAGATAACTTTATGTTTGATCTCATTACATCGAGATGTATGTAAGTCATTCAAATGATGAAATAGCATGTCCATCTTAAGCAACATAATATTTAAATGTGATATTGTAAAACTCATGCAAATAGCCCAAAGTGGGATATCCATACGCATTTTGAGAGGTTTCTTAGGATTAACTTCGAATGCTTCAAAGCACATATAAATGCTACATGAAATGAATGAATATGTGCAAATATTTAAACTAGTTATTTATCTGCATGGGCCCCGACATAGTGTTAAATGCCTACACTCAGTGTCTGAGGATGCGTTGCGGGATAACATAAAATAAATCCTAATTGCCTGCATATGCTCCAACCAGTGTATTATACATTTAATCATAAGGTCTGAGAATACTGCGCATACTGAAATCAATATTAATCTAAATTCAATCTCATTCCTGAAAATTACATATATAATTCAAATGATCAAGTTAAGATATAGACCCAGTCCTCAATGTTCATAATTGAGTCGATAAGGTCTATTATGTGATTAATCTCTAAAGAAATTCAAACCATTCATAAATCATAGACTCAATCCTCTGCTAGTAAATAGGTAGAGTTGACAAGGTCTACCTCGATAATGGTTGTGTTGAATGAAGATTTCAACCGAAGAGGATATTACCATCAAAATGTGATTGCAATTTTAGAGCAAGTTAATTTAAATCAAGTATCAATCCATATGTTAAATTTAAAAAGTTATTAGACTATAAATGTTAAAATGAAATTTATCATGTAAATACTTAAAGTGAAAGTCCAATCACCTTCATCTATTTGTTGAATTAAAAAAATCTCTCGTAGCTTCATTAAATGAGATTTCAATGTCAGTTAATTAGTATTATGTTTACCTTTCATGAATACCATTAATTAATGGAATGTGACCCATGTCCTCTATCCACATGGATTGAGTAGACTACATAAGATGCGATACACCAAATTACTGGGTGGTTGTTGTCAAATGACACCATTATATTATGATAATGATTATTGCTTATATGTTCCCCAATGGTTCTGTCCATTGAGTTGTGAATCATAGGGTGCATTTAACAGAGCAAAAAACCCTTTGTCATAAGATGGACTCAAATTTATCCCCTTAGACAAACACCACCCTAGGTTTATAAAGACACATTGGGCAATGCAACCCATGACTGCTGACAAGAATCTTTCAGTCAGGTTGGGTCGACTACCTCCTCTAATTAAGTAGACTAGGGACCAGGATAGCCCGGGATGACGGAACCATTAGATCTTGATCGAGCGCATCATTATTCCCCAACTATCTGCCTTAAGCTAACAATGATGAATTTCATAAATACTTTAAACTCCATTTGATGTTACTATATGCTAAGCAATTAATGATCTAACGACTAGTCTTAATTGAAAGTTCTCTCTCAGCATTGAGATGAGTAATTAAATATAGATGTTTGCATTTATAGGAAACCTGAAACCAAATCTAAAATCCTCATAAAATGAGGGTGAAATCTATGGATAGTGTTTTATCTACTGTTCATCTGTCTTCTAAAAATTTGACCGACATTAATCCAAATTCTTTTCATTGAGAAGTCGAATGCAAATTTTTGGTGCCCACAAAGCTAAGCATCAAGATGTCTTCACATATATGGACAATGTCTCTCTATTAGAGTCCACACTTCAACTTTCCATACATGAGATGGAAGGCATTGTCTATTACAAGTTTTCCCTTCATTAACTACAATGATGTGACCTTTGCTCTATAACCCTTCTAATTAGATTATAGCTAAGCCTTAATATAATGGAAATTATCATAAATATTTAATTTTACTGACATATGAAGCTACCCAAAAATATATTAATAATCGATAAAATTAACATCTGCATAAAAGGTTATTTCTGTCAATATTTTCTATTATCTTATTTTTTTATGCACTTAGGTTGTTTAGTATGATTATTTGATTGAGCTAAAATCTCAAATCTAGGCCAAATTTATCAAATGGAATCAATCATCTTTTTTTTTATTTTTTTTATTTTTTTTTATAAATTTAACCAATTATTTCTAATTCCTAGGCAAAGCTTCTACTTCTAGCTCTTTCTACTCTAATCATCCTCGTCTACTTATTGACATCTAGTTTCTAGTAATAACAATATGCCTGCCATTGTTGCAATGCTAAATGTTCACAGTTGTGCAATTTATTCATTTATTTATTTTTGTGTTAAAATATTCATGGAGATGGAGGTAGAGTGATGGATTAATACCTTATATGAAAATCTACTACACATAGATAAATAAGAAGTTAACACTATACATCAAAGTTTTATATTAAAAAAATCTAAAAATGAAAAAAATCATGAGTTTGACCTAATTGAAATGATCCACTATGAAAATAATATTACAGAGGTTCATATTTCTCTTAATTGGAGAAGTTAGAAGCTATAATAGAAATTCAGTCGACAATTAAGAGATGCAATCAAATAATAGAAGTTGAGTGACACTATTTGAGCTATGTGGTGGGATAATAACAATTGGATGACGACTATTAGATGATAACAATTATGCAATGGCATTTGTCCATGGTAGTTGAGCATGGACGATCGCACTTGGGCAACGATAGTTGAGTGACAACTTTCATATGATGGTGTTTGGTTGGGTGATGGCATTCCAGTTATTGTGGCTGCTAATTATGGTCATTAGCATTGATCTTTGGTTGTAAACCTCTTTAACTCTATGTTAAGGTTTATCTTCTAACACTTCTTCATTTGAAGACTGGATGTCTATTTATAATTTTGGAATGTGTAATATATATATATATATATATATATATATATATATATATATATATATATATATATATATATATATATATATATATATATATATTAAAGTTTAAATAATATATATTTACATACATAAAAATTATATGATATGCTTATAAATTTTAATATAGATATTTATGAGATATACCCAAAAGTTATTATAGTTTCTCTCGCTTCATCTCTTTCTTTCTCTCATTTTTTAATTCTTAGCTCAAGTATATCATTTTTTATTTAAAATGACACCATAATTGATGTAGAACATCATGAGGATCCAAAAATTAGATCTCAAAGTCCATTTATAAGATCTCAAGTTAAAGCCCAAGAAAATTCAAGAAAGAAGAAAGCTATTCCCATTAGCCTGCTAAAACCCATTTTATTATTTCATCTTTTTTATATATGTAATTTTTTTATTTTCTTCTAGAAACTCTATGTTTGAAATTTTGCATTTAAAAATTCAAAGCATGACATGTGAGGTGGTTGAATCTACATAAAATAATAGCATGTGAAATAGGTGGATGGCATAAAATAATGAGGCAATTTAATGCTTCACATTAATGTCCCACATTTCCTCCATGTTTTAAATTTTTTCTTTTCAAAGATGCTTGTAATGGCTATAAATAGCCCTCTTACTAGAATGAAGGAGATCTTTTTGGCAATTACAAATTCGAGTTATTCCCGTGGTTTGAGAGCTTGGTGGCCAAACCCCAATCCTGTGGGGCTAGTTATCATATCCCTCACCTCCAATACCCACGTTCTCTCAATCTTATCAAAAAAGAACGTCCACCTCCATCAAATTTGGTATCAGGGCGAATCTTGGAAGGAAAAAATTTGGTCAAAAATTTGCTTCAATAAAAAGAGCATCCCAAGTGATGGACTTGTCTTCAAACTTGTGATTTTTTCTTAGACTTGTAAGGTTAATTAATTTTCTTTTATATGATAGTTTAAATACATATTAGTAGCTTAGAAAGATATATATTTCTTGCAAGTTTATGGTGATAGCATAAAATTTTAATTAGTAAGCTTCATTATATATTTTAGTCATTTTTTAATTGTGTGAACTTAAATTGTCTAAGGAGGGCTTGGGATTTAAGTGGCCTTGTACCCCCCTTCTCACCTAGAAGTTCTCTTAGCCTAAAATTTCACTTTAATTACACAATTATATTATACTTGTTTATTTTATTTCATTTTTTTTTTCATTGATCCCTTTTTATATATCTTTTTTTTTCTTTAAAAAAAATCTCATGGCACCAAAATCTATCTCTCAAGATCAAGTTGAAAATTTGATTAGATTAATTGATGTCTTAGATCTTAGGATCCATGACAATGAATTAAAAACTCAATAAATATTAGAAGAAAGTAAGAATCAAATGCAAGAACTTAAATAACAAATACAAACTCTTATAGCTCATCTACAAAATAATAGAGTATCAACTCCTCCTCCAATACCTGCTTAGACTGTGCCAATAGGGATAGATGAAGAAGATTCATATTCAAACTATAGAGAAAATCAACTACTTAGAAGACCATCAATTGCTAGAAATGGTGGAAGGGGAGAAACATATTTTAAGACTGTAGAAGACTCTAATGATCCATCTCAAAGAGTTAAAGTAGAAACCCCAACTTATGATGGTATACATGACCCAAATAAATTTTTGTATTAGTTAGTTCAAACGGATGACTTCTTTGATTGGTATAAAATGGATGATTACCAAAGGGTTACTTTTGCTAAAATGAAATTGATAGGGCATGCTAAAATTTATTAGACAAATACTTTAGCTAAAGAATAAAGATTATGAAGGACAAACCTCACTTGGATAGAAATGAAAGAAATGTTAAGAGCAAAGTACTGTCTTAGGCATCATGATAAGAAGCTACATAGTCAATTATTAATTTTGAGACAAGGTAATTATCTTGTAACTGAATATTTGAATACTTTTGAAGATCTAGTTTTTAGAACTGATTGTGCTGATAATGATTAGCAATTAGCCAATAAATTTATTATTGGACTGAGGACTGACATTAGAAATAAAGTTTATTTGACCGACAATCTTTAGAGGAAGCATTTCATTATGCATTATTGGTTGAATAACAAAAAAAAATCTGCCTCCCTCTCTAAAACTAAAATTCAAGTACCTTCCATTTCATTCCATAGATCTATTGTTAGACCCGCCCATCTAAATGGCCCAAACCCTTTGCCTAAAACTTCAATTGAAGGGAGCCCTAAAAACACTAGGGAAGTAATACGTTTTAAATGTCATAAAAAGGGTCATATACAAAATCAATGTAAAGCTCAAATCTTATTCTTAGAAGAAGCTGAAAATCCAATGGATGATAATCTATAAGAAGTTTATGATGACACCCCATTATCTGATGAAGAATTAGAATTAACTGATGACCCTCATGTTAATGTGATGAGATATCTTACTGTAATTAAAAATGAGACAAAAGATTGGAGGAGAAAGGACATGTTTAGCATGTATATTTTGTGTAATGAAAAGAGATGTATGTTAGTTATAGATGGAGGGAGTGCTATCAATGTCATTTCAACACACACCTTGACTCGAGCCAACCTAAAATCTGAACCTCACCCTGAACCATTTTATATTAGTTGGATAAATCATACATCTCTTCTCATCACCAATTAATGTTTAATTCCAATTAAAATAGAAAGCTATGAGGATCAAATTTGGTGTGATGTTCTCCCTATGGATATTGCTCATATTCTTTTAGGACAACCTTGGCTGTATGATATGAATGTTATTAACTATGATAGGGAAAATACTTATATTTTTAAACATAATAATAATACTATTAAACTCATATGAATAAAGCTAGTAGAAAAAACACCCTCCATAACACCACACAAAATAACTTCTGACTTGCAACCTAAGCCTCTATTGAAGAAAAATGTCAAACTTCAATTAATTATCATAGAAAATCCTAATATTAGGCTTAATATTATCACTTTTGATTCTTACTTTAAAACATCTACTCTTCCTTCTTTGACCCCAAAGATAGAAACAATAAGTTTTGGAGCTTTACGAAAAAAATTTTTGATTCATTTCTTCTTTACATATTACATGTAAAAGAAGTCATTTCATACTCTAATGAGACTCACATACCTGTTGTGGTCTCTTCTCTTCTTTCTGATTTTAAAGATATTGCACCCAATGAGCTTCTTGATGAGCTACCTCCTTTAATAGACATTCAACATGCTATTGAGTTCTTACTCGGTCCTCAACTTTCTAATCATCCACATTATAGGATGAACCCTACTGAGCATGTTGAGATTAAAAGATAAGTTAATGAATTATTAAAAAAAAGTTTTATTCAAGAGAGTCTTAGCCCTTGTACAGTCCCATCATTATTAACTCCAAAAAAAGATGGAACATGGTGAATATGTGTTGATAGTTGAGCAATAAATAAAATTACTATCAAATATAGGTTTCCTATTCCCCGATTAGATGATATGTTAGATTTAATCTCATGAGCATTTTTTTTAAAGATTGATCTAAAAAGCGGATATCATCAAATTCGGATTAGATTAGGAGATGAGTGGAAGATGGCTTTTAAGACCCCTGATGGACTTTATGAATGGCTTGTCGTGCGCTTTGGACTTTTAAATGCTCTTAGCACATTTATGAGATTAATAAATACTATTCTTAAACCATATATAGGTAAATTTTTGGTGGTATATTTAGATGATATTCTGATTTTTAGTCCAAGTGAAAATGAGCATCTACAACACCTACAAAAATTCATTGAACTACTTAGATAAGAGAAATTATACATTAATTTAAAAAAGTATTTTTTTCACGGTAATTCTTTTAGGCTTTTATATATACTACTCAACCTGATCCTTCTAAAGTGAAAGCAATCTTAGATTGGCCATCACCTAAAAGTTTTACTGAAGTTAGAAGCTTCCATGATTTAGCCATTTTTTATCATAAATTTATCAAAAAATTTAATACCATTGTTGTTTCGATAACTAATATACTAAAATTAGATAAATTTTGTTGGACTCCTAATGCACAAAAGACATTAGAGTAAATTAAAGTTCTTATCACTTATGCACCAATCCTTAGGTTTCCTGATTTTTCTAAAGCCTTCGAAGTGACATGTGATGCTTCAAAATTGGGATAGGTGGAATTTTAAGTCAAGAGAATCATCCTATAACATTCTTTAGTGAAAAGTTAAATGAAGCCAAACAACGATATTCCACTTATGATAGAGAGTTTTATGCTGTAATTCAACCCTTATGACATTAGCGATACTATCTCTTACATAGAGAATTTATACTTAATTATGATCATCATACCTTAAAATTCATTAATACTCAACGAAAATTAAGTCATAGGCATGCAAAATAGATTAAATTTTTATAAGACTACTCTTTTATTTAAAGCATAAGCTTGGAATTGAGAATAAACCTGCTGATGCTTTATCCAGGGTAAACTTAATGATTTCCTCTTTAGAATTGAGAATCCCAAAATTTGATAGAATTAAAGATAATTATATTGTGTGCCCTGACTTTCACCTAATTTATTTTGAACACATATATAAACTAATAGCTTTACAAGGGACATTCTTGATAACAAATGGATATTTATATAAAAGAAAATAACTATACATTCATCGATCTTCTCTTAGAAAATTCCTTATCACTGAGCAACATGTTGGGGGGGTAGCTGATCATTTTGGAAAGGATAAGATCATATGCTTATTAGAAAATAGATTTTATTATCCTTCATTAAAGCGAGATGTTCAAAAATTAGTGGCTCAATGTTTAATTTATAAACAAGCTAAAACTATCAAACAAAGGTCTGAACAATATAGTGCCTTACCTGTTCCTTATAGGCCTTGGGAAGACCTATCAATGGATTTTATTCTATGATTACCTAGAACAGCTCAAAGACATGATAGTATTTTTGTTGTAGTGGATAGGTTCTCAAAAATGGCTCAATTCTTATCTTGTTCAAAAATAAATGATGCTTCTTATATAGCCAAATTATTTTTAAGAAAATAGTCACTCCATGGTCTCCCTTTAACCATTGTTTCTGATAGAGATGTTAAGTTTGTCTCATATTTTTGAAAAATATTATGGAAATTATTAGGTACCAAATTAAAATTTCATTCTGTCTTTCACCCACAAACCGATGGACAACTTAGGAAATTTGCTTAGATGCTTAGTAGGTAAAAGTTTAGGAAACTGAGATTTACATTTACCAACCTCAGAATTTGCCTATAATAGTACTATTTCTAGAACTACAAAAAAATCACCATTTGAGATAGTCTATGGTCAAAAGACGATAGATATAGCAAACCTACCATCTCATGTATTTTTTCGCGACATTCTCATTTACTAAAGATTTTCAAAGCCTCCATGAAGATATAAGAAAGCAAATTACTAAAAGTAATGAAAACTATGCTTTTAAGGCAAATCATAATCGTTCAAGGAAAGGATATAAAGAAGGTGATTATATATTGATTCGCATTCGACCTGAGCGTTATCAAACCACTAGATATAAGAAATTACATGCATGAGCTTATAGTCCGTTTAAAATTCTTAAGAGAATTGGAATTAATGCTTAACACCTTAATTTGCCTGCTGATATGCTCATTCATCCAGTTATTAATATTGAAGATATTCTATCATATGAAGGAATTAGCAAACCTCCACTTGTTTAGTCTAACCCTTTAGAAGGAGATATAGCACCGTACTTACAGAAGTCCTCTTCCTTTGAAGTTGACTATATTATCACCAAGGAAACACCCATTAACCCAGCTTCTGAACATCATTTTCTAGTTCGTTGGAAGAATAAGCCACCAGCTGAAGACACATGGTTGACCCGTACTGGTTTGGAGACTTTAGCCCCATAATTAGTAGAAGACTTCTTAGATTTCAATTCTATGGAGCAGAGTTAAATTGAGCCTAGGGGAGTTGGTGTAGAACATCTTGAGAATCTAAAAATTAGAGCTCAAGATTCATTTATAAGATCTCAAGCTAAAGCCCAAGAAAATTCAAGAAAGAAGAAAGCTTAGCCCATAGTCTGCTAAGGCCTATTTTATGATTTCATCTTTTTATTTATGTACTTTTTTACTTTCTTCTAGAAACTCCATGTTTGAAATTTTGCATTTAAAAATTCAAAGCATGATATGTGAGGTGGTTGAATCAACATAAAATAATAACATATAAAATGGGTGGATGACATAAAATAATGAGGCAATTTAATATTTTATATTAATGTGGCCACCCACCTTTCCCTTCATGTTTTGAAATTTTTTTCTTTTGAAAGATGTTTGTAATGGCTATAAATAGCCTCTCTTACTAGAATGAAGGAGATCTTTTGACAATTACAAATTATTGAGTTATTCTTGTGGTTTGAGAGCTTGGTGGACAAACCTTGACAATCCTTAATGGGAGCGCTAGTTATCCAACATATCTTTTTTATTTACCTCCAATGCCCACATTATCTCAATCTCATCAAAAGAAAGAACGTCCACCTCTATCAATAACACTGTTCATGTGATAATACTTGTCACCGTATGTGTTTGATGATGGCGTGAAAAAATTTAGATCTTTTTGGATTATTTTTATTATTTATTATTTTAAATAAAATCATTTGTGCATTTATAATATTTTTTATTTTAAAAATATTTTTAAAAATAATTAAAATAGCTCTTAGATATTGAGCTATTATATCATAGTTTCATTCAAAATTAATTATTAATATATATTTGTATACATATCTTCTTGATAGGAGCTTAGGAGTCTCTTTTAGATAATTATAATATAATAGCGAAAATTATGATATTATGTTACTTGAAAACCGATTCTGAGAGTAAAAGTTTTAAACCGTTGTGAAATCCAAAGCACACATGTATTTAAAGAGTGCACAATAAAACTCCAGAATTTTTACGTGGAAAACATCGAAAAGAGGAAAACCCACTAGCCCATAAAAGCTTTCACTATGTATCTTTTAGAGTACAAGATCTTCCCAATCTGGGATTACTGTATATGAAAGGAACAACTATGTTACGTCGAGGTTGTAATAATTCTTAGTAGCGAATGATGGTGAACTATGCGGTCAATCACCCGGTAATGCGAAACAATTACTGCAATCGAGAAACAAGGCAATCGAGAAACAATCGGCAGGAACAATCCGGTAGAAGTCATCATGATGGAGACCGGAGAGATTGATGGCACGGAGATCACAGCGGCCGGCGGCAATGGCGGTGGTTGACCGTCAGTGGCGCCGATTGCTTGGAGGATCTTTAGAGCTCTCTCCACTCTGCTTGGCCTCCCCTCATATGAGGAATGAGGGCTATTTATAGATGGAGGAGTGGCGTCTATAAATACATGCAAAACCCTCCACTTCCCACTTGACGGCTCCAATGATCCCTTTGATCATTTGATGTATTTTAAATATTTGAATGCTCAAATGAAGTCAGAATTTTAATATCTTGGGCTTGTTAGATCCGGCTCGTCGAGACACTCGATTTGACTATAAAACTCTATGTTTAAGAACTTTTTAGGGATTTAACTGATATCCTAAAGTTTCCAATGATATTTTAAGTGCTCGATCTCGACCAGTTTCAACTTCGGATCAGTTTGCTTTTAGAATCAAGATTCGTGCTTCGCCTAGTAGTATTTTAAGTGTCATATGTCATTGCCCCTTTTTGGATAATATTATCTCAATCATCAAAAATATATGTCTTAAGTACTTCAAAATAGTAAATTCTGAAATCTGCGGCATTACCACATTTTGAGAGAACAGTCTTCATGTAAGCACAAGATTATGACTACTGAGCGGATGCACCCAAATATGTGTAGGTATGTGAGCGTAAAATTTGAGTTCTGAGATCCATCCGGTCTCTACGCACTGCGGCGCCACCGAGCCCGCTGGCAGCTCATGAGCTGCAGGCGCCGCGCACTTGTGTGGTGTGGGCGGGCGAGTAATAGCGGGCGGCGTAAAACCAGTCAGCGGTTGATGGAAGCGTGGGCCTGAAGTCTCGTCATGGCAGCTAACTGAGCAGGCGGGCAGTGGTACGCCGGGTCAGCGAACCGAGTCATGTGGAATGGCGGGCTGGGCGAGTCGATGGGTTGGCGGTTGCGCGTCTGGCGGTATCACGCGAGCTGTATTGGCGTCTGTGTGAAGCATGCATCGCATGAAAACGGCGATTTTACAGCTTGGACGGTTTTGATGATTTTACCCTTTTAGGGGTCTATAAAACCCTCTAGGGCGAGGAGAAGACACCTTCTCTTCTTCTTGAGAAGATCGTTGAATCGCGGTATGATGCCGTCGTTGTTCCGGTTTTCCCTCGAAAGCGTCACCGACGTCGGCTCACGGGTTTGAAGGCGATCAAGGCGCGGTACTACGTCGTTGTTCCAGTTTTCCCACAAAAGCGTCAGCCGGACCGTCGGGTTTGGAAGCATCAAGGCCCGTGTACATCGTCGTTGTTCCGATTTTCCCTCGAAGAAGTCGGCCGGCTCGTCGGACCATCCAGTTGGAAGCGTCCGCCCGTACTACGCCCTTGTTTTCCCGAAGAAGCATCAACTCGCCGACCGTCGGGTTTGGAAGCGATCACTGCGATGATGTCGGAGAGCGAGGGGTTAGCGGCGATGCTGGCGATGGTGGCGGCGGCAGTGTTGATGGCGGTGACCGACGTGGTCGCAAGAAGAGAATCAATGCGATATGGTAATAGCGAATTATGCGCGATAAGAAGCGGTGGCGTGATGGTATTGGCGGTGGCCGGCGATGGTGGAGGGCGATGTGGTCAGCGGCAACAATAGCGGCAGTAGTCAGCAATTGCGGCGTGTAGTCCGGCAGAATAATACGGCGATGGTGGTAGCAAACAAAATTCCAAACGATAATTCGGCGTAGCGACCAGTAGTCAGCGGTAACCGATGATAATGAATGCAGGTAGCCGGCAGCAATGGCTAGCCCGAGGTGGTCAGCGGCGAAATCGCAGCAGTAATCGATAATTAGCAGCAACGTCGTAGTGGTCGGAGATAGCCGGTAGCGATGGTAGTGATCAGCGAAGATTACCCGGCGATAATCAGCAACCGGTAGTGAGCGTAACCAGCAACAGTGGTTAGCGACCAGCAAGTGGTCAGCGGCGGCAAAATGCAACGGTCAGCTTGCAATGCGTCGATAATCAGCGAGATAACGGCAACGATGTGATTAACCGATGCAGCGATAATTCAACAGCCCAGCAACAGTGTCAGCAGCTGCGATAACGATCAGTGGGTGTAGCCGATTAATGATTAAGCGGCGGCAAGAGTGGTCAGCGGCGGTCGCGCAACAGTAATCGATAATGGTAAATAACGTCAGTAATCGCGAGAGATCGGTAGCGATGATTGGTACCGGCGATGCCGGCGATGGTCGCAACAGTAGTCAGCAGCGGACGCAGCACGGTGTTAGCGATCAGAGGGAGGTAATTGAGCAGCAATGTAGAATGTGCAATGCAGCCGACATCAGTAATCAGCGGGATTGGCAGCGATAAAGATCGGAAATGCGCAACGATGGTAGCAATCACCAGCAGTGTCAGTAATCATGCGTCAGCAGTGGCCGCGATGGTTAGCCAAAGAATTAGTGGCAACAATGGTAACAGTACGATGCGTCAGTATCAGCGGAGATAGCCAGCGATGATGGTGGTAGAGCCAGCGATGCCAGCGATGACAACGATAGTAATCAGCAGCCGGCGGCGATGTGGTTAGCGGTCAGCAGAGGTGGTCAGCGGCAGCAATGTAACCAGTAATCAACAGTGAATGGCGGCAATGTCAGCGAGATAACCGGCAACGATGGTGGTGATCGGAAAAAATTGCGATAATTCAGCGGCAATGCCAGCAGCAGTAATCAGCAGCGGTAATGGCAACGGTTAAGCCGTGAAGTGGTATTAATAGCATGGCAGCAACAGCAGTATGACCGTCGGTAATCAGCGAGATGACCCGCGGCGATAATTAACGAAGATTATCAGCGATAGTGTGGCCAGCGATGCCAGCAAGTAGTAGCAGCGATAACCAGCCTAATGGTTGGCGGCGAAGTGGTCAGCGGTATGCGCAGCAGTAGTCGGCAGCAGTGCAATACGTCGGTAGTCATGAGATGACCGGCGGCGATGAGATTTTGACTTATTCGAGGATGTTTGTCGAGTGTGACGATGGCGTTAACTTGGAAGAGCGTGGAAGTCCGCCAAATGACTATCTAGGTTGTTTGTCGAGTCTTTCTTCGATGGCGTTAACATATGGAAAGGTTGATCAATGAGATTTTGACTATCCGAGATTGTTTGTCGTGTTACCCATAGCGTTAACTATGTGAAAGAGGTTGAATTGAATCCGTGAGGATTTTGACCTATCCGGGTTGTTTGTTGGTGTTAATGGCGTTAACTATATAGAAGAGGTCGAATTAATTCGCTGACCCATCCTAGGTTGTTTGTCGAGTGTTACGATGATGTTAACTGTGTGGAAGAGCGGTGGGAAGTCCACCGACCTTTTGACTATCCTAGGTTGTTTGTCGAGTCTTTGTTGATGGCGTTAACCTATGTGAAAGAGGTTGAATTAATCCGGCGATTCTATCCGGATTATTCGTCATTATGTTGCTTGCCGCGACGTTAACCTCGTATGCAAGAGGCCGAATGAATCACTGGCGATTTTGACCCATCCGGCATTGTGAATGATACCCATATCGCTTAACCGCGTGGAAGGGGTCGTAAGAAGTCCACCAAGGACCTATCGGGTCAAAATCTTAATTTTTGATCAACATGAAAGTTGTGAAAAATTTTGTTATAATTCCAACGATACTCAAGCTCACCTACCCGACATCGGAGATGAGCAAAATATTACAAGCTCTAAATTTTTTAAAAAAAGACAAGTCGGCCGTTCTTTAAAAAATTAAGCATGACGACCGACACCGATGGACGCCACGCCGAGCATAATATCCATTCAATAGACGACTATGTCTATTTTATTATTTGTTTATGTTTAATTTGCTAATTAAATTTATAATTAGACATAATTTAAAATTTGAAAAAAAAAAAACCAAAGTATCGCCTACAAATCGCCACGTGTCCGACTCGCGTCAAAGTACCGCCCACAAATCACCACGTGTCTGACCGCCGTCCAAACCTTTGCTCTTCACACCACATCCACGAGAACAGCAGGCGAGCCTAGCCACGGCCACGACCTCTTCACCAATTTCTGCCAGCTTCGGTCCAATATACTCTCTTAACCTCAATTATAAACCTACTCCAAAAGCATAGAATTTTGTACAGCACATATTCTTTTTATTGCATCCGTTCATAATCAGCACCTTCGGTTACCATAACAAGACGCCGACGAGCAGAATACACCCAACTCAGCACGGTTGGGTACGTGTCTGACACAATAATTTTCCGCCGTTTATTTCACAAAAGAGTGCTTTAATATATGTGAAAAATGCAAGCAGAACGAATGCCAATGCAGTTCTATGGTTTTTGATTAGTAGTTATATAAACGTCAAGTCCATGCTATCTGCTGTGGTATTACTACTGCGACCGACTCCTTGCTTCAGGCGAGCCCCTGGCGCCCTACGTGGGGAAGTCTTCTACAGTCCCTTGATTCTGCTCTAATCTCCTCTCGCATTCTCAGGGATCGAGAACAGAGGTCGAGGAAGAGAGGTTCTTCCATGGATGCTGCGTCTCAGTTTCTCGACTGCGGCATTAATCCGCTCCGTCGACCGCTCGGCATGGGTGTGCATGGAGGCGGGCAGATGAGAGTCCGCCGCCATGCGGTTCCGTCGCTTTCCAGGGTGCGGCGGTCTGGTACGGTTGCAGTGGCCACGGGGCCGAAGCCTGGGATTAACTTAGCTTCTTCTCCGGACAATTCGAGGGTGCCTTCCAATGGATCCATCAATGGAACTGCAAATGTAACTAATATCGGTGTTTTTTAATGATTATTTCGATCTTGTTTTCTGACATTACTAGGGTTTCCTGGAATTGCAGAGGTTTAGGAATGTATCGGATGAGATCAAAAAGGTCAGGGACCAGATGGAAGCAGACGAGCAGTTGTCGACGCTGATGAGAGGCTTAAGAGGGCAGAATCTATCCGATTCACAGTTTGCGGATGAGAATATTCGACTCCGCCTTGTTGAGGTCCGTTGATTCTGTTCTGTTTTTGAAGTATTTATGTTTAAGCGACAATTGTAAGCGGGAAAATTTAAGAATTTGACGGGGAGTCTGGACTGAATAACTGTTGCCAGAGTTGAAAGTTGGAATGAATGGCTAAATTTACTGGTGTTTCTTCCGTTTTTTTGATTTTGAATTGGCTGTTTGGCAACGTTTCTGAATATTTTCTGTGCTAATCTAATTGCCACTGGTGAAAGGATTAATTACTAGGCGTCCTGCTTCTGATACTAAGCTGAAGCGCAAAATGCATATTGCAGCAAGTTTGTTCGCAATCAAATAATTTAATGGCTTATTGTATGAATAAGAGGTTAGACTCGCAAAGATAAGTAGTGTTCTAGCTGAACCCAAGTGTACTTGAGATCAAACTCCTGTGCAATTGTTTCCATAGATGGGACTTTGGGCAGATGATACCCTTCTATTCGTTCCAATTAGAAGCTTTAAGGGAGAAAAGGCTTTGAACCAAGAGCATACTCTCTTAAGAGTTTGAAAGTGCCATGAATAATGTATTGCAATGCTTCATGGCATCATGTCATACATGCTAGGACTAACTTTTTTAGGTTCAAGTGATGTATAGGTTTACATCAGTGCCAATGTTGGTAAAAAGTTAATATGAAATATGATGATTGGCTACATCATTTTTTATCTTAGTTTAAATTATTTGGGATTGGCTTTATGAATTCTTGTGAAGTGTTACATGAGGTGTTAGCTCAATTATGTGCAAATTATTTTGCACTGCTTTTGATCAAAGCTATTTTAGGTGTACATTGTCAAACCCTTGAGCTTTGGAGGTAATGGTTCTAAGGAATACTAACATTCCTCCATCTTCAGGTGCATTTGCACACTTCAATTTTTTATCACGTCAAAGCATCATTGTAGGTTTTCTTATGAATAACAAAAATATTATAATTACAATACTAGGTTTTTACACATGATAGCTTCTGAGGATTTTTTAGACAGTACAAAATTACTTATTAAGCCTTAATAAGAAATTTAATGTTGAGACACAAAACTCCTTCACTTTGATTTGAGATTTGAATTACAATAATGAACACAGTTGAGGGTCACTACTTTGTAGATGGTTTTCAGATCGCAAGGGGTGTCAAGAGTGTGTGTGTGTATGTATGTATTGACATATAGAGAGTTACAATTCGACAAATGCTCCATGTTGAAGCTAAAAGCATACAAAATAGAGAGGGCTTGATTTCAATCTTATTGGTAGCTACCAGCAAAAGTTTCACTAATCTTGAATCATTGTGTAACACTCTACTCTCAAATCATATGGACTTCATAGACCTTCATATTGGTACTACAATTTACTACTTGCTTGGCCACACAAGTTAAACCTATTTGTTGCTTTCACATTATAAACATGCATTTTCAAATGATTGCATGTAAGGAAACTCATATATATATACATGGAGTATGGTAACACATGATTCAATCTTACATGCATCATGATGTGTAGTGCCTTCACAGTTGATAATTCATGACACACAAAATGAGGCAAGATAAATATTCTCGATATCTTATGGAAATCAAAAGGCAAATCAAATTGAACTTACAAGTGCATGAAAAATTGGAAGATTATACATTTTATGAATTTTAAAGAATTAAATAATCTAAGCTTGGAAGTGCATTATTACTTACCAAAAAGCAAATGCACAATGCTCAATTCATTCAGCCAAAAATTAGTGGAGCTCCACTTTATTTGAGACTTTCTCTCATGTTATTATTTCTTCTCTCTTCTTTGTGTGTGTGTGTAAAAAAAAAAAAAATCATCAAACTAACTTCATTTTGGTGAAATGAAGTATGGAAGCAACTCTCCCCTCAGATTTTTTTTGGTTATTTTCTTAACATTTTCTTACACTCCATCCCTACCCCTCTACTGTTTTTCCATGTTCTTTCTCTCTAGTTAAGGCTTTCTCATTGAACTTTCTCCTGTTCAGGGCCTTACCCAAAAACTGCACATTTGAGTTCTACAGTAGGATAAAACTTGCTCTATTTATATGAAATGTGCTTGTCCTATCTCTTACCTTTTCCCTCTCCCTATCATCATCTATCTTTTCTCAAAATCAAGCTTCATCACCACTCATGGTTGTAGCTGCCCATGCCTGCATAGTATGTGAACTTGTTGCCTTGGCTTGAGAAGATGATTACATTTCTTAATGTGCGTGGAGGAGTTGGATGTAAGAACTCATATAAACTCTTTTTATGGAGCTAGTTTTCATTTTCTTTGATATGATCCTATTCTGATGGGACAAGGTGGGACTGAGATTCCTTGCCCTTTTCCCTTATACATGGCCAATGTTAGTTGGTGGCTAGTGCCCATTGCCTCTCTCTGCCACTGTAGGACGAGTCAGCGGAAAGGAGGGAACCAATTTGTTGGGCTGGTTGATCATGTTGGTTTAGCTACCTAGGCCGGCCACTTTGGTCTAAGCACAACAAGGCTTGTTCCAAATTTTTCTAAAAATTGTCTTTTCTACAAATTCAAATTTATATTTAAGCGAAGTACCTTCATTCCTTCTTATTTGCTTTTTTGCATCTCAAGTGTTCAAAATTTCGGATTTCAGGACAAAACCCCTAAACCTTGTTTTCTTTTTCAGTTCGCTTTTTTTTTTTTTTTGTTGACTTTTCACTATTTTAAATCCATCTAAGCCATTTTCTGTCTCTATGCAATGATTTCTCACACTTTGATTAATTTCAAATAAAGTACTAAAAAGATCTTGGATTAATACACACACTCTTTTCATTTGTCATTCTTCCACATTATTGCTATCTACTCTACGTTGCTAGGCTACATGGATGTAAACATTTGATTCTTGGATTTCCTCTTGAAGCTTTTATTCAAAAAGAAAAATGATGTTTATTAATTTTGTAAGATCAATACTCTTATGCAAGTTTTAGTGCATATTACTTGGCGATGCCCAAGCTACTTCAAATAGATGGGGCAAGAAATACACTCCTTCTTTCTAAGGAAGGTTATACCAATGAATTCAGAAAAGTTCCAATTGTTTGTTTACATGCCTTCTACCCCTATTCGTACTCTTTCACTCCAAATGTTCTTATGTGTGTGAGGAGTACATAATCTGGCATAATTAGAAAGGCTTTGTAAATTCCAAACTTATGTTAAGCGGTGTACACACAGGACCCATCAGTCGTCAGTCCTGTACCAACCAACAGAAACATGGAGATTTTGAACTCTTCAGTGTTTGGACGTTTTCATAAGTGGAAAAGCAAAAGTGATTATTTAATGAGTCAGTCCGATCTTCTCTTTTTGTACCCAGTGTATCTCATAGATACCTCTGTGAATTGTCTTATGCAATGATAATATAAATCTTTTATATTTTTATGGTTTTATTTTCTTAAATTTGAGCGTTTGTTTTTTTGCAAATATTGTATACAATGCTCATTCATAATGTAACTGTGGGTGGATTTTAATGTGAAATATCAGGGCTTAATTAATTGATTACAATTTTCATCTTCTGCTACAAGTTTTTGGTGGTTTTACTGTTTGTCTTTTTGGCATGTGGTTAAGCAGGTAACAGCAGCAGAGAGTAGCGAATCCTTACCTCTTGTGTATGATCCAGACATTATTTCTTTGTACTGGGGCAAGCGCCCAAGAGCTGTTGCAACTCGTATAATACAATTACTGTCTGTCGCTGGTGGGTTTCTTTCTAACTTAGCGTTGGATCTGATAAATGGAAAGATTAAGGAGGTACTGCTTTTGCATCACCATTTTGTTTACCTTTTTATTTCATTTTGTCAATTGCCAACCCGCTCGTAGAGACTACTTATCCTGCTGTTTTCATTCCCAGCACTGGATGCTTAACAAACCTGACAAATCTTTATTTCCTAGACTTCATTTTGCTTGAAAGTCATTGATTGGCTTGGAATACATTTTTCCAATAAGTCATGGAACTCAACATTTTGATTCATCACTGAAAATTGGAAGCTAGTCCATAAAGATTGAAACATGAAAAAAAATGTGGCCATGTTTGTATTTATAATTTTTTTGTTTCTTTTATCTAATTTTCAAAAAGTACAAGTGTGCATTTTTTTTTTTTAACTGTGAGTGATAAACCACAAGGTATGTGGTTCAATTCATGACTTGGAGAAGCAACCTTATCCTACTGTTGGGCTATGAATTCTTTCACCAAGAGAGGATCTTTTATGATCATGTTTTCATTTCTTGTTTTTTTGAAACAAAATTGTCTATTTCTTTAAATATGAAAGCATTTGTAGGAGTGCTTTCAAATGTTTTGAAAACATGCTTAAATGATGACTATGATTAATTAGCTTAAGCTGGATTATTACTTATTAATAATGGCAATTAGATGTAAATAATGCTTTACAGTGTGTTAGTACTTAAAGGTATTAATTATGGATTATTTTGGTCTTGAATATGGTTTATTAGGATAATAGTACTTAGAAGGTGTTAATTATGGAATACATACATATTCATATTAATGAAGTATTGATTAATATTTTTTCTTTTTTTATTGCCAAATATGTTTTCTTATTTCTATTTCTAAAAATTTGAAGTAGAACTTCCAAAATGTTATTATTCTAAGTATAAGAAAACTAATACAACACAACAACAACAACAAGCTTTAATCCCACTAAGTGGGGTCGGCTACATGAATCCTTCGTCTCCATTGTGTCCTATTATGTGTCAAATTCTCATTTAATTCAAGTATACTAAGGTCATTTTAATACATCTTAACCAAGTCTTTTAGGTCTACTTACCTTTCTTAACATATAAGCTACATCTACTCCTAATCGGGTCATCTTACCGACGCTTTATGTGGCCAAACCATCTAGACTCTCTAATCTTATCCGCCACTAACTACTCCAACTTTTCCGAGCATACTCATTTTGCATTTTATCTCTAAGAGTAAAGCCACTCATCCACCTAAGCATCCTCATCTCAGAATACTAATTAGTATGCTTCTTTTATCGCCAACATTCTGCACCATAAGTCATGCGTCTTACCAACATCTTATAAAATTTTCCCTTAAGTTTAAGTGGAACTTTTCTATCACACAATAGGCCAGATGCATTCCTCCACTTCAACCATCCAACATGAATTCTACTAATAACATCCTCCATCTATTTCACCATCATTTTGAACAATAGTGCCTAAATATCTGAATCGCTCACTCTTATTAATGATTTGTTCACCTAATGTTACAACACTACCACTAGAACTTCTACAACTAAAATTACACTCCATATATTCGCTTTAGATCTACTTAAATGAAAACCTTTAGACTCTAAAGTTGACCTCCATAATTCAAGTTTCTCTTGGACTCCCTCTAGTTTTATCAACAAGAAGAATGTCATCAAAAAAGCATACACCAAGGTACATCTTCGTAAATGCCTAAGAAGAACATCTACAACTAAAGTAAAAAGATAAGGGCTTAAAGTCGATCCTTGATGTAATCCAACCGAAATAGGAAAATATTTTGTCAATCCTCCTTGTGTTTGAATACAAGTAACTCTAGTATACATATCCTTAATGACTTGAATATAATCAATATTAACTCTTTCTATTCTAGAACTCTCCAAAGAACATCTCTTGAAACTTTATCATAAGCTTTTCTAAATCAATAAATATCATATGTAAATCCTCCTTACTTTCTATGCTTCTCCATCAAACCTCTTAACAAATGTATAACATCCATAGTAGATCTACCCGCATGAAACCAAACCGACAGAGAAACTTTGTATCACATCATAACCTATGCTCAATTACGCTTCTCCCATAATTTTAATGTATGACACATTAACTTAATTCCTCTAATACACTCTTGTGCATCACCTTATTCTTAAATATAGAACCAACAAACTCTTTCTCCACTCATCCGCATCTTTTTTATCTTTAAAATAACATTAAAAAGATTTGTTAGCCAAGAAATTCCTTGATCTCCTAAACATTTCCACACTTCTATTGGAATATTATCGGTCCTGTTTTTTCACATTTCATTTTCTTTAAAGCTTCTAACTAGATTTACTAATAAAAATGAAACTCTCTATTTTGTGGTATTAAGATTGTTAAAATCAATCGTATTTTCAGATCCTTCATCAAAAGTTTATCAAAATACCTTATCCACCTATTTTCAATATCTTTTCTAAGAAAAATCTTTATTATTTTCATAATACACCACACTTGAACTATGTCTTACTTCTCCTATCTCTTTTGCTAACTTATACATACATCTTTCACCTCTTGTATCTAATCTAAATCACTAAAAAGCTAAATTTTTTCATCATATATCGCTTTAATCTCTATAGCCACTTTATATCTTTCCCAATTCTCCGAAGTTTTACATCTAAACCAAGTTTTATAACAACGCTTCTTATTTCTTATCTTTTCTTGACACTCGACCATCACCAAATTTATTCTTATTAAAAGTTTTTCCTTGATTCGCCAAGCACATCTTTAAGAACTTGCTTAATTTCACTTCTACTTTTTCTCACATAACATTAGCTTCCTTATGAACATCCTAAATTCTATTCTCTTATACTGCTCTTAAAAAATATTTTTCAGTATTCTTTATGTCCCCATCTAATCCTAACAATAATTTGATTTATTTTTCCTCTTACAACCTTTCATCTTAAAATCTAAAACTAACAATCGATGTTGACTTAAATTTTCACTTTGAATGACCTTACAATCTTTACAATCTAAATTTATTTTTCTTATCGAAAATAATCAATCGTGTTTTAAGATCTATTTTAAGTAATAATATATTTATCTCTTTTCTTAAATAAAGTATAAGAACTACAAAATCATAAATTAAGACAAAATCTAATATACCCTACCTTCTTCATTAATCACTCCAAATCCATAACCATCATGAATACTTTAAAATCTTCTACCACTCTACCAACATGTCCATTTAAATCTCCAATAAATATTTTTCTTCAAGAGGTATCTTTATATTAATCTCTAATTCATTACAAAAATTTTCAGCTTACATCCAAACCTACTGAGGAGCATAAACACTTATAACATATAATCTTATCAACAATAATCTTTAAAGTTTATAATTACCACATCTATTAATATTTATAACATTATACTTCAAACTTTTATCTATAATCAAACCTACACTATTTCTAGTACTTTACCCAATACTAAAGTTTAAAACCTAAACTATCAATCTCTTGGCCTTCTCTCTCCAACCCATTTAGTTTCTTGAACACATAAAATATTTATGTTTCTATGAACCATAATATCTATTAATTCGAATTTACGTAAGAGTATCTATATTCCAAGATCCTAACCTAATCTAGTTTCATGGACTAACTTCTTTGCCCGCATCCGCCCATAATGTGGGAACCTGTTTATTTAACGCCGACTCGACGATGCAAATATTCTAGCAAATTTTTCATTGTATTCAAGCCATACAGCGCGTCGCTTCCAGGGGACGCCCTAGCATTAACACAAGGATTTAAAAGATTCATGTCATGATTATTTCGACAAGTTTTATGCTGGTTGTCGACCACCTATCGCAACCCTCCACTTTTCACATCCGGACTTGGGACCGGCAAAGGTAGTGTTAAAAGAAAACTAATCAAAACAAAAATTAAATCTGAAACAAAGCAAATCCAAAAATGGTCGTAGTTTTCTTATACATCTAAATTTGTATTTTACTTATTTAATGCAAAATTCATGCAGGATTTTCCTCCTATTTCATGCCTTTGATCTCTTCTTCTGTATTTTTAGAATGAAGTTGCTAGAGCTATTGAACTAAGGGAGATTGTGACATCACTTGGTCCAGCTTATATTAAACTTGGGCAAGCATTGAGTATTAGGCCAGATATATTATCACCAGCTGCTATGACTGAGTTACAAAAGCTTTGCGATAAGGTACAGTCACTACACTTGTTGGGAGGTCATAGAAGTAGTTTTATAGTAGTTCTTATGCTAGCTGAAATCAGTTGGAAAGATCTGTTTGTATCTAATACGGAGAAATATGACTAGGTGAATTTGGTTTCTATGTGAGTAAGGCATCTTCACCATGCTGATTTGTAAGTTTTATTTCATTACATTGTTAGGTCCCTTCATTTCCTGATGACGTAGCAATGGCCCTTATTGAAGAAGAGCTCGGTCAGCCTTGGCAAGAAATCTACTCAGAGCTTTCTGCTTCACCAATTGCTGCTGGTAACTCATCTTAACAATTGCATGGTACCTCTTTTATCTTGTTATTTTATCATCATTTCCTTTAGAAATTTGTCCAAGAAAACCTGTCACGCAAATAATTTTAATGTTTGTAAATCACATTTCCCCTACAGCGTCCCTTGGGCAAGTTTACAAGGGTCGCTTGAAAGGAACCGGAGAGTTGGTGGCAGTTAAAGTACAAAGGCCTTTTGTTTTAGAAACTGTAACAGTGGATCTATATATTATCAGGAAACTTGGCTTGTTTCTACGAAGATTTCCGCAGGTACTTTTTCTATTTATTTAAACATTTTTTCTGAAGCACTGTCGTTAGCTGTCCTAATAGTTTTCTATATGATTTTTAGGTTTCCATTGATGTTGTTGGATTGGTGGATGAATGGGCTTCTCGGTTTTTTGAAGAACTTGATTATGTGAACGAGGGAGAAAATGGCACTCGTTTTGCTGAAATGATGAGAAATGACCTTCCTCAGGTGATCATGACATCCACTGTCAATTAGTCATTCTCGATCTAACTAATCTAACCATAAATCCGTTTTAACTTTTAACAGTTAAACTGAATGCATTTCATGTGAGAATTGATTTATCATGGGAGAAAAAACACTTTGCAACATGTGGTAGACTTTAAATTTATTGATCAAGATGTCCTGACGTAAAATACATTAAGATGGGCTTCAATACTCTTGAATTTTCTATACAACAACAACAACAACAATAGTTCCTTTAATCCCACTAGGGTCCATGAATCCTTCTGCTCCATCAGTGTCCTATTATGTGTCAAATTCTCATTTAATTCAAGTATACTAAGATCATTTTATACATCTTAACCAAGTCTTTTTCTTCCTCTACCTTTCTTAACATAAGAAATCTAATGATCTACTCTCCTAATCGGTCATCTGACGGCCTTTATGTGCCAAACCATCTAAGGACTCTCCCTAATCTTATCTACCACCTGAGCTACTCCAACTTTTTCCAACATACTATTTTGCATTCTATCTCTAAGAGTAAAGCCACTCATCCACCTAAGCATCCTCATCTCATGTAACACTTAACTTAGTTTTATGCTTTCTTTTATCCAACATTCTCGCACTATAAGTCATTGCGGTGTCTTACCACCATCTTATAAAATTTTCCTTAAGTTTATAAACTTTTCTATCACAATAAAGCCGATGCATTCCTCCACTTCAACCATCCAACTTAAATTCTACTAATAACATCTCCATCTATTTCACCATCATTTTGAACAATAGAGCCTAAATATCTCAATCGCCACTCTTATTAATGACTGATCACCTAAAGTCACAACACTACCACTAAAACTTCTACAACTAAAATTACACTCCATATATAATTTTAGATCTACTTAAACGAAAACCTTTAGACTCTAAAGTTGACCTCCATAATTCAAGTTTCTTGACTCTCTCTAGTTTATCAACAAGAAGAATGTCATCATCAAGAAAAGCATACACCAAGGTACATCTTCGTAAATGCCTCGTAAAACATCCATAACTAAAGTAAAAAGATAAGGGCTTAAAGTTGATCCTTGATGTAATCCAATAGGAAAAATATTTTCAATCCTCCTTGTTTGGACACAAGTAATGTATACATATCCTTAATGACTTGAATATAACCAATATTAACTCTTTCTCGTTCTAACTCTCCAAAGAACATCTCGAGACTTTATCATAAGCTTTCTCTAAATCAATAAATATCATATGTAGATCCTTCTTACTTTTCTATGCTTCTCCATCAAACCTCTTAACAAATGTATAAAGATCCATAGTAGATCTACCCGATGAAACCAAACCGACAGGAGAACTTCAGATCACATCGTAACCTATGCTTAATTACTCTCATAATTTTAATGTATGACACATTAACTTAATTCTCTATAATTTGCAATTTGTGCATCATCCTTTATTCTTAAATATGGAACCAACAAACTCTTTCTCCACTCATCCGATCTTTTAGTCTTTAAAATATTAAAAAAGATTTTAAGCCAAGAAATTCCTGATCTCCTAAACATTTCCACACATTGGAATATTATCCGTCCTAACGCTTTTTCACATTTCATTTTCTTTAAATCTTCACTAACTTGATTTATTAATAATGACGATAAAAAATGAAATTCTCTATTTTATTTGTATTAAGGCTAAAATCAATCGTACTTTCGTGATCCTTCATCAAAAGTTTATCAAAATATCTCATCCACCTATTTTCAATATCTTTTTCTAAGAAAAATATTTTATTATTTTCATCCTTAATACTCCTCACTTGAATTATGTCTTTCCTTCTCCTATCTTTTTGGTTGGCTAACTTATACATACATCTTTCACCTTCTTTGGTATCTAATCTATTAGTAAATCACTAAAAGCTTAAATTTTGCATATATCGCTTTCTAATCTCTACGCCACTTTTATATCTTTCCAATTCTCCGAAGTTTTACATCTAAATTAAGTTTTATAACAACGCTTTTATTTCTTATCTTTTCAGACACTCGACTCCACCACCAACTATTCTTATTAAAGCTTTTCATTTTGATTCTCCAAGCACATCTAAGAACTGCTTAATTTCACTGATATTTTTTCCCACATAACGCTTTTCTTAAACATCCATCCCAAATTCTAATTTCTCAGTAATTTATTTTTATTTATGTTCTTAAGTTCCATCTGGACAATAATTTTGATTTATTTTTCTCTTACAACCTTTCATCTTAAAATCTAAAATTAATAATGATGTCGGACTTAAAATTTCACTGAATGACCTTATAATCTTTACAATCTAAACGATCTATTTCTTATCGAAAATAATCAATCTGCTGATCCATTTTATAAGTAATATGTTCATCTCTTTTCTTAAATAAAGTAAGAACTACAAAATCATGTAAGAAAAATCTAATATACCCTATCTTCTTCATTACTACCAAATCCATAACCATCATGAATACTTTAAAATCTTCTACTACTCTACCAACACGCCCATTTAAATCTCCCCCAATAAATACTTTTCTTCAAGATTTTATTAATCCTCTAATTCATTCCAAAATTTTCTTTTACCTCCAAACCTACTGAGGAGCATGTATTACTGTAATA
The DNA here is from genome assembly GCA_021442155.1 of Cymbidium sinense. NCBI lineage: Eukaryota > Viridiplantae > Streptophyta > Magnoliopsida > Asparagales > Orchidaceae > Cymbidium > Cymbidium sinense. The sequence goes on from CM038223.1 coordinate 125,327,523, forward strand.
TCGATAATCTTAAGATCAATAATCTTTCTATAATTCTATCTCCACATCTATTAATACTTATAACATTATTCTTCAAACTTTATCTATAATCACACTACACCATTTCTAGTCGACTTTTACCTCGAATACTAAAGTTTAAAACCTAAACTATCAATCTCCTCTTTCACCAACCCATTTAGTTTGAACATAAAATATTTATCTTTCTAACCATAATATCTATTAATTTAATTTACGTAAGTACCTATATTTCAAGATTCTAACCTAATTCTAGTTTCATGGACTAACTTCTTGCCCTCATCCGTCCATAATGAACCTCTTATTTAACATCGCACCGGGTACCGATACAAGACATTTTTTCATCAGATTCGTCATAGGCCACTTCCTGGGACGCCTAGATTAACACAAGATTTAAAGGATTCATGATTATTTCGACAAATTTTACTGCCGACTACCTAACGCAACCCTCCACTTTTTGCATCCGGACTTGGGACCAGCAATGATAGTGTTACTCTTGAATTTTCTATGTTAGTGCAAATTTAAATGCTTTAAAATCCATCCTGATGTTTTGTAACAGGGTATCCTAAGACAAATTTTTTTTCCAGTTAGACCATGCTTTTAACTCATTTATTTTCTTTCTGGAGTTTCAATGAGCACACCGTTAATATGAAGATATTATTTTTTAGTTATAATGAACGAAGTTTGTAGTAATTTATGTTCTTCGATTTTAACTTTAAACTTATCATGCATTCAGATTGTTTTTTTTAATGTTGAAATCTTGGATCTTTGTATTGCCATCATTATCATCATAATCATCGCTATGATCATTTGTGTTATCCCAATTATTTAGTGTTAACTTTATGATTTCTCATTTCCCATTTCTAATCAAGTAAAACAATTATTTTGAGTTAACTTTAATGGAACTTTGTAACCGAATTGATTTTTTGATGTCTGTTTCTTATATTTTTTAAATAACCATATGGTGTTACTTGCTTGTCCTTCCCAGGTTGTCGTACCAAAGACGTATCACAAATATACATCAAGAAAGGTACTCACCACTCAGTGGATAGATGGAGAAAAATTATCGCAAAGCACTGAAAGTGATGTTGGGGCACTAGTCAATGTTGGAGTGATATGTTACCTAAAACAGGTTTCTTGAACTACTTAGATTTTCATTAGTTTTTATGAAGGAATCGTGCACTTTTGTCTACAGCAAAAAGCTGCAAGCTGTTTGTTATCACATAACTGAAATTGTTATGCAAATTTGTATTGTAAGGTTGTGCATGTTCTTATTTACTATCTCCATCTAATGGAAATTTTCTACTAGAATTTTAGCAAGCAATTTCTATTTGGAAAGGGGCAATGAGTTCCTTATTTAATTTTAGCTTTAGCTAGAAGGTTTTTTTATTCCATCTATTTTTATGGATTATCTTGTGAAGTCAATAAAAATTGCATGGAAAAAGAAACTTGTCGCATATTTCAGATTCCTATCTCTTTGAGCTATTTGGTCGTTAGTTAGAGTTTCAAAGATGGAGCAGCCGGGTAAGATGGGGTATGTTGGGGGAGCCAAGTTCGACGCTTACAGTTTTTCATGAAGGAACAACAATATGTAATTCACAATCAAATTGACTGTAAATCCTGTTGTGAAATTATTTTCTCTTACTCTTAGCTTTTCTTAGATCCCTCAATTACCAAAAAGAAAAAAAGTTTTCAATTTACACTTGAAATGCAGCATAAAAAAAATTCAAATTGATAACTAGTGTGATAATGGAGTTAGATGAATTTGATATAGGAGGATCAAATATGTATAAAGAATAAAGGGGGTAAGATGACAGACGAAAGAATACATTAAAGGAAGGAAGAATCTCCAAAGGAGAGGTTAGAAGTAACTCGGATTTTATTATATTTTTCAAGTCAAATAATAAAATAATAAGCGTTATTCCATTTTTTTTAGAAGATTGGCTTTATTGAAAATTATTGAACTATTATAAACAAATAATAAAATATCATACTTGTTCTAAATATCCCAAAATAATTAGCTTAACGTACACTTAATAAGAATTGAAGGGAATTGTTTGAGTATTTCATTTGTGTGGTATTTATATAAATCTTGGGAGAGTTTCTAATAGAAAACATAAAAATTCAAATAATAATAATTACACTAATCCATAGATTGATGAGTAAACATAATAATAATTATAATAGTCTGTGGATTAATGAATAAGCAGTAGAAATATTATAGATCAATTAGAAGATAGCAAAAGATGAAGGAAAGCCTGTAAGTGTGGATCCTAATTGGTGAAAATTAGCTATTCTGAGCTTGGCAGATAACATTTTGAAAAACTTCTTGACAATATTTTAGTGAGAATGCCAATAAGTTTTTCACTTATGGTTGTCAATGAAATACAGACTAAACCACTACTAATCTTTCCCTTAATAAGGTGTTTATCAGTTGTATTATACTTTGTATGGTCATTTTGTACGTGATTATGTGCACTATCACTTGCTGACTTATTATCATAATAGAGCCTCATGGGACTTTTTTATTCACCCTTTAAATTTTTTAGAATATTTTTTATTCATAACAATTCACAAATTTATGGTTATATGTCATAGATCACAGTTTGGCTTTTTTAATACATGTTATTATTATTATTATTATTATTTTATTTCTATAAGTTATGTGCTTACATACACAATATCTTAAAGTTCTCTTATTAATCTTAGAACTCACATAATTTGCATTTGGGTATGCTTGAAGAGTCATATCTTTTCCTTTTTTAAATATTTTTTTTGGGTTTCTTTAAATATTATAGACTTATATATACTTTCATAAGACGTGATTCTTTAGGATTGTATATATATTGACTCACAACATTAATAGCATAGGCATTGTTAGGTTTATTATGTGATAAGTAGGTTAATTTTCTCATCAGTTTTTTATAAGAGTTTTTTTTTTTCTATTTATGTGTCTTATGAGCATATCCATGCTTCTGATTAAATTTTTTTGAACAATCTTTTTCTTAATTTTTTATTTTTTTTCTAAATTACAGCCTGTTTTGATAATGTTATCATCATAAACTAGTAGTGTGAAGAGTCTTGAAGTCATTTGTTTCATTAGTAATGTATAAGCTCCCTAAGATTATTTATATCTTATGTTGAACACTGCCTTACAGGTTAGGATCTTGAAGTTAGTCCATGAAACTAGAATTAGGTTAGGATCTTGGAATATAGGTACTCTTACAGGTAAATTAATGAAATTAATAGATATTATGGTGTTCATAGAAAGATAAATATTTTATGTGTTCAAAAAACTAAATGGGTTGGGGAGAAAGCCAAAGAGATTGATAGTGTAGGTTTTAAACTTTGGTATTCAGATAAAAGTCGAACTAGAAATAGTGTAAGTGTGGTTATAGATAAAAGTTTGAAGGATAATATTATAAATATTAATAAATGTGGAGATAGAATTATAGCTTTAAATATTATTGTCGATACTAAGATTATCAATGTTATAAGTTATGCTCCTCAAGTAGGTTTGGAGAAGAAAAGAAAAAATTTTGGAATGAATTAGAGGATTAATACAAAAGATATCTCTTGAAGAAAAGTATTTATTGGAGGAGATTTAAATGGTGTTGGTTGAGTGGTAGAAGATTTAAAAGTATTCATGGTGGTTATGGATTTGAGAAAAGAAGGTAGGATTATATTAGATTTTCTTTTAGCTTTATGATTTTGTAGTTCTTAATATTTTATTTAAGAAAAGAGATGAACATATATTATTATTTATAAAATGGATCTAATAAAACACGATTGATTATTTTGATAAGAAAAATAAATCATTTAGATTGTAAAGATTGTAAGGTCATTAAAAATCTAAGTACCCAACATCGATTGTTAGTTTAGATTTTAAGATGAAAGGTTGTAAGATAAATCAAATTATTGTCCCAGAATTAGATAGGACACTTAAAGAACATAAATAAAAATATTTTTTAAGAAAGTACAAGATTAGGGATGTTCATGAGAAGCTAACATTATGTGAAAAAAAATAAGTGAAATTAAGCAAGTAAAAGATGTGCTTGGAGGATCAAAAAGCTTTTTAATAAGAATAGTTGGTGGTGGAGTCGAGAAAAGAAAAGATAAAAAATAAGAAGTATTGTTATAAAACTTGGTTTAGATGTAAAACTGAGAATTGGGAAAGATATAAAGTGGCTATAGAGATTCTAAGAAAGACTATATGATGCAAAAATTTAGCTTTTAGTAATTTATACAATAGATTAGACATCAAGAAGGTGAAAGATGTATAAGTTAAGTTAGCCAAAAAGAGATAGAGAAGTAAAGATAATTCAAGTGGCGTGTATTAAGGATGAAAATAATAAAATATTTTTTTAGAAAAGATATTGAAAATAGGTGGATGAGGTATTTTGATAAACTTTTCAATGAAGGATCTAAAGTACGATTGATTTTAAGAACCTTAATATAAACAATAATAGAATTTTATTTTATCGTCAGATTAGTAAATCGAAGTTAAGCTTTAAAGAAAATGAAATGCTGTAAAGCAATAGGACCGGATAATATTCCAATAGAAGTGTGAAAATGTTTAGGAGATCAAGGAATTTCTTGGCTTACAAATCTTTTTAATGTCATTTTAAAGACTAAATTGATGTCAAATGAGTGGAGAAAGAGTTTGTTGGTTCCTATATTTAAGAATAAAGGTGATGCACAAGAGTGTGCAAATTATAGAGGAATTAAGTTAAATGTGTCATACATTAAAATTATGGGAGAGAGTAATTGAGCATAGGTGACGATGTGATACAGAAGTTTCTCACAATCAGTTTGATTTCATGCTATGTAGATCTACTATGGATGTTATACATTTGTTAAGGGGTTTGATGGAAAAGCATAGAGAAAGTAAGGAGGATCTACATATGATATTTATTGATTTAGAGAAAGCTTATGATAAAGTTTCAAGAGATGCTCTTTGGAGAGTTCTAGAACAGAAATGAGTTAATATTGGCTATATTCAAGTAATTAAGGATATGTATACTAGAGTTTTTACTTGTGTCCAAACACAAGGAGGATTGACAAAATATTTTCCTATTTCAGTTGGATTACATCAAGGATCGCTTTAAGCCCTTATTTTTACTTTAGTTATGGATGTTCTTACTAGGCATTTATAAGAAGATGTACCTTGGTGTATGCTTTTCTGATGACATTCTTCTTGTCGATAAGACTAGAGGAGTCCAATAAACTTGAATTATGGAGGTCAACTCTAGAGTCTAAAGGTTTTCGTTTAAGTAGATCTAAAACTGAATATATGGAGTGTAATTTTAGTTATAGAAGTTCTAGTGATAGTATTGTGACATTAGGTGAACGAGTCATTAATAAGAGTAAGTGTTTCAGATATTTAGGCTCTATTGTTCAAAATGATGGTGAAATAGATGGAGATGTTATTAGTAGAATTCAAGTTGGATGGTTGAAGTGGAGGAATGCATCTAGCCAATTATGTGATAGAAAAGTTCCACTTAAACTTAAGGAAAATTTTATAAGATGGTGGTAAGACCGAATGACTTATGGTGCGAATAATGTTGGCCAACAAAAGAGAAGCATAACTAAGTTAAGTGTTACGAGATGAGGATGCTTAGGTGGATGAGTGGCTTTACTCTTAGAGATAGAATGCAAAATGAGTATATTCGGAAAAAGTTGGAGTAGCTCCAGGTGATATACGATTAGGAAGAGTCGCCTTAGATGGTTTGGCCACATAAAGAGTCCCGTCCATGACCGATTAGGAGAGTAGATGCATTAGATTTGCCTTATGTTAAGAAAGGTGGAGGTAGACCTAAAAAGACTTGGTTAAGATGTATATAAAATTATCTTAGTATACTTGATTTAAATGAGAATTTGACACATAATAGGACACAATGGAGATGAAGGATTCATGTAGTCGACCCCACCTAGTGGGATTAAGGCTTGTTGTTGTTGTTGTTGTTGTTGTTGAGCACTACCTTAGTGAACCTTCTGAACCACATTCTTGGAGATTGAATAACCTATGTAATGCATTGGTTATTTTATATATCATTTGTTCTCTATTTAAGTAAAATTCATGTTGGACTTCCATATATACTTTCTTCTGTAGGTCACCATGTTAGAAGGATTTTTTTTTTACATCAATTTTTTGTATTTTTCAGTCCCCATTAGCTACAAAAAAAAAGGGAATTTTAATAATGTTCATCTTAGCAACTTGAGCAATTGTTTTATCATTATCAATCTCATTTGTTTGAGTGTAGCCTTTAACCAGTAGTTTGGCTTTATACTTTTTTTTAATAAGCCATTATATTTATATTTTATTGAAAAGATCCATATGTATCTTACTGTTTTTTTTTTCTTTTTGATAACTTTGTCAATTTCCTATATTTAATTTTTTAAGGGCATTCATTTCTCCCCTTATGACATTATTTCAATTCACATCATTTAAAACCTCATAAACTATTTTAGGGATAGAAATAGTATGCAAGCCATTAAAAAAGGATTGATGATCATGTGAAAGATTTTGCATGATAAAATAAGTAAGGGATGTTTAATGAAAGTTAATTTCTTTATTTGGAAGCTCAATGGTTTTTCTTAGCAGATTCAATGATAGAGATTGATTCAGTTGATTGGATTTCAATTTAGATACCTTTTTTTAGTAAATTTGTAATGGTTCTGCTATATACTTGATTTGAGTAGGATTAGCTGGTTTTGGCACATAATTATTTGTTGGGATGAGGGATAAGAAAGGATAATCTAGGAGAAAAAAAACATATGTATGAATTATTTTTCTTTCTTAGGATAAGTAGAAATAAAGTAATAATTTTTTTTCTATTGATAGTGACATCAATTGACCCATACACTTTTCTCATTAAGGGGTTTATTCGTTTTATGTTGGAGAGTAACCAACAAAATGACATTTACTTGCTCAAGGTTAAAATTTTCCTCTATTTTGAGAATTCGTATGAATAAAGGCAATATTTTTAAATATTTTGAGAATATAGTTGTTGAAGTTTTGAAATGAGGACATAATTTGCCTAAGATTTGTGCAGGACTTTTGAACTCAAGGACATTTCTAGGTAGCCAGTTTATGATTTAGGTGGCCGTTAAACTACTTAATCCCAATATTTCTTTTTTTTTCTCTGAAAAGGGTGAGCTTTTATGGTTGTAAGTAGGTGGGGCATTCTTTCGTTCAACTATTTTTCAAATTGGGGCATAATTATGCTAAATGACTCATATATTATACTTTTTTCTTTGAAGTATGAGTAGAGAGAAAGATTAAATCTTTGGCATTATCATATTTTACTTTTTTAATTTCTATACCAAATTGATTTTGATCACATTGAAAAAGGTATAGAAGACTGTACTTGCAGTACTTTTAGCTTTTAGTCAAAAAAATCCGTGACACATGGGTGTAATTATTGATAGTTGATATAAACCATCGAGCCTAGAGATGTTAGGTATAGATAATTGTTTGTAGATGTTACTATGAATAAGAAAAAGGAACAAAGTTCTTACATCACTCATTGAATTATTTGTATATTTATGTTTTGCTAGTTCACAAACATTGTAATGAAATTCTTGAATACTGATTTTTTTTAAATAATGAAGGAAAAATGATTTTGAGAACAATAAAGGATGGGAAACCAAGATGTGGATGTTGAAGCTAGATTTTCTCTTTATTGAATTTAAGAGTTTGTGAGATAAGAGATAATACTGAAGGCTATATAAAATTTTCTTGATTATTGGAATTCTTAAAATGATATAGACCATCATTTTCTTTGGCAAGCCTGATCAATTGTTATTTTTTTGCTTTGCTTTGAAAGACAAAACATGAAGGATAAAATAGAATATTCTATTTGAAATGCTTAGTTAGCTTTTTAATGGATAACTTGTTTGTAAATAATTTAGGTACATTAAAGTAGAAGTACTTACTGTAGATATTTTGAACTGTTTTAAGCAAGCTTTTTGTCTTTCTATGTCTTATACCCAGTTTTCTTCTCCCTTTTAAGAACTTTTGAACCAATCATGATCACTTTAGATAGCTCTTCACGCTCAACTAATATGTTTATTTTTTTTTATGCAACTATTCTATTGGATTTAGATTGCATCCCTTAATTCTATGAGAATCATATACTAAGGGTATTTGGGTATTCTTGTTGTTATCCATTGAGAGAAAAATTGTGATTATGCTAAAAAGAAAGAAATGAGTCGATGTATGATAAAGGCTGCAACGGTGAGATCAATTGATGGCAGTACAATGATGAAGGTTGAAACAATGAAATTTTTGCAGCACTGTAGTGATAAAGGCTGTAATTATAAAAAAATAATGAAAAAGAAAGAGAGTGCCATAATGAAGGCTACTGGATTATGGTAATACAGTAATGAAGGTTATTATTATGGAAATACAAGCAAGAAAAAAAGTTTAGGGCTTTGATTCGAGGATAAAATTTAAAGAGAATTGAGTATTTCATTCCAACATTTGTATAGTATTTATGCAATCCTAAGAGAGTTTTTAAAAGGAAAATTACATAACCAAATAACGCTAATCATAATAGCAAACAAATTGATGTGCTAGTAGAATAATAAGCACAAATTAATTACAATAGTCCATTGATTGATGAGTACGTAGTAATGATCCAATGGACCAATGAGGTAGCTTCATATGAGGAATGAAATAGGTGAAAGTCTTGGTGAGTGTGGGTCGTAGTAGGTGAAAAATATGCATGTTGCAAAGAGGTCTATTTGGAGAGTTAAAATGTTTATATAAAAATAACAATTGATAGTCAACTATATGTAGGATTAACAAAGTTCATTCTAAAGAAGAGGCATGAATAGGAATTTCATTTTGAAGAAGAAAGGATGATGGAACATGCTTTCTATGGAGGAAGAAATGAAAGAGAGGAATATTGCTATCAATAATAATATTACTAGATGTCACTTGTCATGGATGCTAAAAAATATCGATAGTGATCTTAATAGACATTTGGAAGCCTTTTGTGATCTTCATTCACAATCTAAATTAACTTAGATTATACATGGTTGATGGCTAAGTGAATAGGGATAACACTTTTGGGTCCATGGTTGAGTTGGGCTTGACACATTTGATTTGATTTGGGTAATGTAGATTGATATCAACAAGTGGTGTGAGAGTTGTGGCTCAAAGTTGCAAGGCTAGCAATTCATGTGCACAAGATTTATGTCTAGGGCTAGATGTGGATGGGAATGTAGAAGCAACATGATATCATTGAGGCAATAGAGGAGAACAATGTGGTAGATTGATGAAAGATGCAATAATGAGCAACTTCACAACAAAAAGATGCATAAACCAAATGAAACATGAGCAATTAGACAATGAGAGTATATAAATGATTGAGGTCAAAGTGGCTGTGTATACAATGAACAGGCTACAGTGATGCACATGACAATCAGAGTCACGTATAGTTCTAGAATTATGCAATGAACAAATGGAAGTTAATGGGTGATTTGATGAGGATGGATCATCTCATCTAGAAAGAGATGTGTGAAGTCATGGACATGAGTGGGTAATGATGCAAATAGTTGTGCAGGTGGGATTAGTGCTGAGAAGATGCAATTAATGGGTTGGATCTTGAGGGGGGCTTAGTGAAGATAAAGATAGTCGGGGAGGGAAAGATTGAGGTTGCCATGGTGCTCAACCTTGATGTAGCATGGGGAGCGGAATGTGGCAGTGAAGATATAGTGATCATGGGTTGGTTTGACTCTGCTACTAAATTAATTCAGAGTTGGGGCATCAAAGATGGATGAATTTGTAATGTAATAGGAACATTGAAGGTAAGGAGAATAAAGAGGTTATGAAGCTTAGAAGAAAAAAGGCACGTCATATTAGATAGTTATGAAGCGGAGAAGAGTGATAAATATGGGAATTCCTAAAAAGGAAGAGTTTAAAATAAACATTGATTTCATTTCATATTCAACCCTAACAATGAATTACATGACATCAGATCATATTTATAATGAACAAATTTTATTAAAAAAAATATAAAACTATCATAAATAAATATTAAAATATCAAATTTATCATGAATAACATAATAGTTGTCAAACATATGTTGACACAAACAAGATTCAATCCTAATAACATTTTATACTGCATAACCTAGGCTCAGCACTTCCCTTAAAATGTATATTATTATTATGGATGATGATCCAACAATTTCGAATTGGTGGGTAAGTTTAGGAAAAATAAACCCAACAAGTGAAACATTTTTCTTGGGAAATGAACATAGGGCTAGAGGATGAAACAATGTGACATCATTTAATTAATATCAAGGGAATAATGTCAAACATTATGTCATTGATATAATATCATATAATATCAATCCATATATATTAACAATGCAAATGTACTCTTGGAATCATAGCGGATAATGTGTGGCATGGTGCGCACCATTTCACACACACACACAGATATACACACGCACATGTGTGTGTATTATTTCACATTAAACCTTAAAAATCAACTTAGTGCATGCCATGGGAGCATTGCATCATTTCCCATGCATAACACAAATAGCACATGTTATTTTGATGTGCAATCTTGCACCACGCAAATGGCGTTGAGGGTGCACCACACTCTTCATGCACCATGATGTGCTATTTTATGCCATTGATATATATGTATCAATCTGTGAATGTAATGCCCTGTGAGAGTTATTGCTAAGATATGTTTCAATGCTTGCATGAATTATTAATAAAATTCTTCCTATGTTGCTTTAGACATTGAGTTGTTTGCCTTGCTCCAATCAATCTCTCTTGGTCTCACAATTACATGTCATTAGCTAGGATTATTCAAAATCTTATCTTTCCTTCTAAGTTTACCACATCCTCTCCTTGCATGGAATCATATTTGGCTTGTTGCCATGGATGTGAAAAATAGTCTTCTAAAGCCATGTCTACATTTATTCCTTATTTATTTTCATATTAAATATTTCTATTGGATACTTAAATTTCTTGGTAAAATTTTCAGCTTCTAGAAGGAAATTACTTGGGGAGCTAATTTCATCAATTTTTTTAATAAGCTAACATTTATAACACATGCTAAAAAAAGAGAGATCAAATGGTTTATAGAATTATATTTTAAAATATTATTTTATCTCTGAAATAAATCCCAAAATGGTCCCCTAACTAGTTGTCAGTAGCTAGTTGTCCTAGAGTATCAAATTGCTCCTTGAGTATACAAAATTGATCCCTCGAGGACTAAATTGGGGTTAATATTTTATCATTGTTTCTATATGAGGGATCATTTTGAATCAATTTTGATTAGTTAGGGACTAGGACTAAATTGGTGCAATTTGATGCTTTGGGATTAAATTAACCACTTAGTCAGGGGATCCTTTTGGGATTTAGCCCTTTTATCTCTAATTTCTAATGGTGATCCTCGAGCTGTTCATTTTTGACATTAATATCTCGCCATAAATTAAAGTAGATTAGTAACTAGCAGTTTTTAGCAATGAATATTTTATTATATTTTTATTTAATAGTCATTAAACTTATGCTTTGAAGGGATTTTGTCATTATTTTGGTTATTCTATTCCTATATATAACTCTTGTATCTTCTTTTGAGCATAATGAATTTAATGTATGGAATCATCTTCCATTGATGGAATTCAACTAATCCTGCAAAATTATTTGATGTCTCCCCTCCTCTTTTAGGCTTTTAGAGAAATGTTTAAAATTATCATTAGCCAATTCCTAGGTGAACAACCCAACTCTTCATCTTTTCATCATCTATTGGTCACTCTCCACCTTTCCAAATGTGTTTCAAAACTCTCATCATTTGGCAACATATCAGTTTATTTTGATGAATAGATGTCTTAGGCCGTTTGCTTCAACCATTACATTATTTTTTTGTCCTGGGCGTTGACATGATTGAGAATTACTCTTATAGTTGCCACTATCATGATCATCACTAGTTTACAATCATCTCATTATTGCTTATATCAATTCTTCAATCATTACCACTACAATAACCACCACTATGACAACAACCCAGGATGATAGAACTAAGATCTTGATGAGGTTTCTTAGCAGTTTCGCACCATTTGCTCTGGGATAAAAGTAGTACATTTTTTTCTCCAAATTAAACTATTGCTACTAAAGTAAAGTATTGTAGATCCGATAAACTACCTTTAATTGAAAATTATTTTTTGTGATTGAGATAGATGGTTATTTAAAGGTGCTTACAGGAATTCTTGAACTAAGTCAAAAAGTCATTGCAAGAGGGAGAAATCTCTGAATAGTTTCTTTATCTAAAATTCAATTTACCTTCTGAAAAGTCTGCTTGGAAATAATTTGAACTTATATTGAGCCAGGCCAAGATTTTTAGATCTCATAGGTGTGTGGCACCCTTCATTCACCTCAATGTGCAGTTTTCACCATCAAAAGTTACTTGCTTTCAATGTTTTAAGTGTTATTACTCATCTCTCTAATCAAGGCATGGTTCTCATTTAGGCATTGCCATTGTAATGATGAATGCTTTGAAGGTGAGCGGAGTGTTAGCGCTTCGTCTCACTTCACCTCATCTGAATGCATAGGTGACAACAGTTAGCATTAACGATATTTAAGAAGGCGTTATGTTTTTTGTTTTTCCAATATTTTGTATTTCACCTATGAGATTCTAAATTCTTAAAAATGGAAAAATATTTTTCAAATTATGGAATCATATTTGGTTGTTCAATAACTTGATTTGCAGCTGCTTGATACCGGCTTCTTCCATGCTGATCCTCATCCTGGAAACATGATTCGGACACCAGATGGAAAATTGGCCATTCTAGATTTTGGTAAAATTTTATTTCTTAGAATGCTTTACTAGCAATTCAAGATGATGTTAATTTAGCAGGAAACCTCATTGTTTAGTATGTCCATGGTGTATAAGCTTTCTTTGAAGTTCCGTCAGATTTATGATGTATTACACTTTTGGTATCTTTCATATATTCATTGAAGCTATTGCCGGGGCATAAGATAATAAAGAAAGCTTTTTTTTTCCTTGCAATTTGTTGCTGGATATGCATCTAAGTTTATGTAATGGTTTGGCAAGCAAAAGGAGATGAAAGAAGACCATGATAAATAATAGTTATTTAAATCATTCTACTTTCACTGTACTATACATAGGGCATGGAAAGCCAGAGAAGGCAAGGAGAGGGTTTTGAAAAGTGGGTATGAATTCTACTGTGGAACGGGCTTTTTTTCAGCGCTGCATATCATATTTTTGTCTTGGCCTGAGATTTTGCATAATACACATGATCGATGTTTCCAACAAATTTTATTTTGTAGTTCATTAAGTGTTTTACTAATTCTTATATGTGCGGAAATAACTGCAATTCCACCTTGGAGAAAGGCTTTTTGTTATCCTAAGACATATTACTAGGATTGTTCTAGTTGGGTTTCCATTATGGGCTTGAATTTAATAACGCCCATTGAGTTATTTTTATGTTACCTTTTTCAGAATAAAATCTTTTACTTTGTAATAACAATTTGGAAATAGTTTCATATAGGATCATGGAGCTGGCAAATGTGAGAGAATCGACCTGTACATATATATTTAGGGGAGTGGGTAAGGTTGGTACATTTCATACGTTCTTGTGAATTTTGAGGACTTAGTAGAGATCGTAATGGTTGGGCCAGCTTGTAGGGGATAGTTTGGAGTGAAAGGATTATCGCTGATTAAACTGTCATTTTCTACAGTGATTCAAATTGATTGCACCTGCTAATGTACTTGATCTATAACCAACTCCAAACACCATTTTCACACAATTCATTTTTACACCAAGTAATATGAGTCTTGTATTTTCAATCTATATGAATTTTCATGTGCAGATGTTTTCTTTTCCGATTTTTTTTAACTAGGTGCTTGGTTGACAGAAATGGCATGAGGTGTTCCTATATTAATGGTGTTACAAATTGATCATGAACTGTTTCCATCTGCAAAACCTCATGGCATTTGCATTAGCTAGGTATTTTTTTTGAAATGAGCAAGAAACTAAATTCATGTGTGCTTCTGCTGAAGGTCTTGTTACAAGGTTGACTGATGATCAAAAGTATGGAATGATTGAAGCAATTGCCCACCTGATTCATCGTGATTACAAGGCCATCGTGAAGGATTTTGTGAAGCTTGGATTCATTCCAGAGGGCGTTAATCTTGAACCGATATTACCAGTGTTAGCTAAAGTTTTTGATCAAGCACTTGAAGGAGGAGGTGCAAAGAACATTAATTTTCAAGAATTGGCATCAGATTTGGCTCAGATAACCTTTGACTATCCATTCAGAATACCACCTTATTTTGCATTAATTATTAGAGCAATAGGAGTATTAGAAGGCATAGCATTAGTTGGAAATCCTGACTTTGCTATTGTTGATGAAGCATATCCTTATATTGCTCAGGTTCTTTTTTCCCTTACATCCTTAAACCTTATCACTCTCAGTTCACTCTTTGATGCTAAGCTTTCTCGAACATGGAATTGTAATTTTGAGATTATTCTTCTTCATTTTTGAAACCAGAGACTTCTAACAGATGAATCCCCACGGTTGAGGAATGCACTACGGTATACTATATATGGAAAATCTGGCGTTTTTGATGCTGAAAGGTTTATTGATGTCATGCAAGCATTTGAGAATTTCATTACCGCTGCTAAAAGTGGAGGTGGTGAGGATCTAAATGGGAATATGGCTGGCCTTGGTATGCTGCAAAGTCAAACAGATTCTTTTGTTCCAGGCTTTCCAATGATAATATCTCAGCAAAAGCCAATTAAAACAAGAGCAGCCCTTGCCTTTCTCCTATCTGATAAAGGAAACTTTTTTCGAGAATTCATTCTGGATGAGGTAAACCAATTTATCAAGTGCTATTAGTATTATTAATTCTTATCCATTTACTGATCTTGTACTGTGTAAAGTTTCTGATGTTTTAATTTAATCTGAAACGTGGCAATAATTAAATGTGTACTCATTTTTCTATTCTACAAATTTGTTCTTTCATGTGTTTATCAAGTATCAAATGAGATAAACTGTTGGAGAGTGTTGGCTGCTGCCAAGGCAGCAATAGAAACAATTTTAGGAGGAAATTATGGGTAATTATGTGATAGATGTGGAACATATGAAACTATGATTGGCGGTTCAGTTAGCTGTGATTATTGGACAGCAAAGTAGGTGGGAGGAGGCCCATGAATACATGGCAATAGACGAATATAGAAATATAGAGCACGTGGATTCATGGAGCTTTATGAATTTTTTAGTTGTAATTATTACATTGTATAGGCAAATTTATGCCTAAATATCTCTTGAATTATGATAATACAAGCAAGCATTTGCCATTCACTTATTTTCTACATATTATTAGTACTGTACTTTAGGGTCCCAATGTCCGACCCATTTTTTCATTCTAATTTCTTTCTTTCTTCTCCATGTCTGGCAGCTCTAACTTCTTCAGAAGATAATCAATTATTTTGAATAATGAGATTCATACCAATTCAAACAAAGGAGAACACCAGGGATTATAAACTTTATATAAGCTAAATGGTAGAAATTTTCTATGGTGGTCTTAGATTGTGCAGATCTTCTTGAAAGAAAAGTGAATATTCACCGTTTTATTTATTCTCCTTAGGATTTTTAAGATCCAAGCTTTTACTTTGGGGCTAAGAAAACTTATGATCATATTATGGATGTGGAATTCCATGTGCCCATAATCAATAGACCTTACATGACAAAAGTAATTGAAGTGTATGAGGTTGTGAAACAAACATACACAAAGCAAGGCAATCTGTTTGTCATTGAATACTTTAATTCATTTAAAATTTCTTGGTTAGGTTGCTATCAACATCTTTAGATGACATATGATGGTGTTCCCGTAATTCTAAAATAGTATATAGAAAGAGAAAAGATCTTTGGGTTTCTTGCACGTCTCTTTGTTGAAGTTTACATCTAAATCTTGGGCAAGGATATTGTGTCTCTCTTAATGAAGCATTATCTCTTGTATTGGCTAAAGAAGGAATATGGATTGTTATGTTAGAAATACCCAACTCATAGAGTCAATCAAGTCAACCACTAAAACTAATAGTGGAGGATTGATTGATTATCAGTATTCATCCTAAAAATTAAAAGGGAAAAGTTTCATAAAAAATCCAACTTGTGGTGTAGCTATTGTAAGGAGTGACATATTTAAAAAAAATGTTGGAAACTTTGTGGAAAACCTCAAAGTAATGCCATATACAAAGAAAGTCAAACAAAAGTACATATTCATTTTACGAGGATTCAACTCGAGAGAAATTGATAGGCCAACCTTCTTAACTCTATAGAAAGTCATTTGGGTCATATTCTCTAGTTCAAAACGGTGAAGTTTCTAATTTTTGTGTTTTTAATGCCTTAAGTCATTGACTCGTGTCATTGATCATATGATATATTCGACCAATATCCACCAAACATACCAACCCTATCCTAACAATAAAAGAAATTTAAAATAATCGATGGCTCTTTACACGCTGTTGTAAGACAAAGAAATATGCCTTTTCATACTTTCAACTATGTTCTACATGTCCTCTATTTTGCTATAAATTTTTTATCTATTTATAAATTAACTCAATGTAAAATTTGTAGTATAACATTTTTCATTGATTATTATATTTTTTGAGATCTAATTTTGGGGAAGATGATTAAACATGCTAGAGAAAATGATGGGCCATACCTACTTGAAGATAACAATGGTTGTAATAATCATGCATCTTTGGAATCATCATTATAGATTAACATTTCAAAATTCAAATGCATGTTTTCTTCTTATTAAAAACATTGATATTGAAAAAATTCATTGTGAAACTTATTGGCATCCTTTAAATGAATCTTGATCATCTACTGCTTTTCTATTAATCTACTCCAATATTTAGTGACCCTTAAAAATCTTTAATTTTCCTAGAGTCAAGGAATTTATAACATCTATTGATTATTTCGCTTGAATGACATGGGCTTATTTTATCAAACAAAAACTTGATGTAAGTTATATTCTCCCAACTTTTATCATTTTGCTAAAAAAATGAATTTGGTGTCAACAGTAAAGAATTCAGGGTTGATAAGTGATAGATTATTTTAACTAAACTTTGTCTCCTTTCTTCAATAAAGAAGACTTTACTACTTCGAATGTTACAACATCTCAAAATAAATTGGTTGTCCAATTATAAAATATACATTTTTAAAGATTACCAAGACTCTTTTCATCCAAAATCAAATTCTCATATAAGGAACTAGATACTCTAATAGAACCATGCTAGGAATTAGATATTGATGAAGAAGGAATACGAGGGAACAAAAGACTATGTTTAAATATTAGTTGTAAAACTAATGGGCTATTTGGGATCAATTTTGTTTTATGTTTTGTGTTTTTTGTTTTTCTACTATTTTTAAAAACTTGTTTGATGTATTTTTTGTGTTTTTATTTTTTGTTTTCAAAAATAAATAACATTATTTTTAAAAATATTTAAAATAATTTTTAGATGTTTTGAGTATTTTTAAAAAATAATAATAACCACTAAACATGTTTTATTTTTAAATAAAATATAAATAAAATAAAATATAAATATAAAATAAAAGTGATCGCCAACAACCCATGGTTATCTATCTCATACTCTTATAGATATTGCCTTTGCGGGAAATGTTGTAAGTCAATTCATGCCTAAATGAAAGGAATCTCATCTTCAGGCTTCCTATTAAGTCCTTATTTTTTTAAAATCTGATCCTTAAAAAAAAAATCCATGAAGCTATAATTGGATTGGAAGTTTAGCTAGCTGCAGTTGGCAGACAAACAAAAAAGGGAGGCCCACAGATTTATAATTTTAGGCTGATATGGACATCTAAAGCACAGATTCATGGAGCTTTAGGAAACATTTTTTTAATGATATCATTATTATATTTATATATATATATATAGCTCTGTGTATAACACTCTTTGTATGCATGATAATGCAAACAAGTGCTTGCCATTCTGCTATTTTCACATAAGCATATATTTTAAACTTATTTTTTTATTTTTGGTGTAGATGGTGCCAACCTTAGGTTTGTTAATTTTATTTAGTCAGTTGCATGGGTTCAGTTTGGAGTTAGGTATTCTTATACTTCTCTCATGTTTTTAGTTTACTCTAAAAATTTTAATCGTTAGTTATTTTTAGCTAGCATGTTAAGCATTCTCTTTTATCTCTTTCATCGTATTATTAAATCTATAAAAAAGTTCTATTAATTAACAATTGAGGTTTGATTTTAGATTGATTTATGAAATATATTATTATTTAACATTTGTAATGCTAGGATATTCCCCTAAAGCTACACATTTGACTTTATCTGATCATGGTTTGAACTAGATGAGGGATAGTTAAGTCATCACTTGTAAGTAATGTTAAATTGATGTTATTAAAGAGGATAGTAAAAGGGTTAGGTTGTGACTCATAAGTGATATACAATAATTATGCTTTATCTGCAAATACTTTTATAATTGTTATACTTTTTTGAAAACTTGGCATATCGAATTTAGTTTTAATGCCCAATGTGTGAAGGTAAGTATTATACAACATACACACCTCTTCTATTACTTTAATGCATAAGTAATGCATTTGTTGATAAAATCATCCATCTTTGTGAGAATGACAATGGCTTTAATTTTTCATAATAAAATTGAATTGTAGCACATCATTATCAAGCAAAGGCTTAACCATACTTGATTCTTCATCAAAAGATTTATCCGATTAAGCATGAATCTTGATTAATATTTGAATTAAAAACTTCTAGCATTAAATTTAGGACCACTTGGATTTTGATATTAGTAAATTGATATTCAAGATGAATGTTTTGATAGGATGTAACGACTCAGATCAGAAGCTTGGAATACTAAGGCATGAACGGACGGTCGAACAAAAAAAAATTTAATTAAACTGTGGGATCCGAAAATTCGCCACTGACCTCTTTCGGAAAAGAAGAGTTGTTTAGGTGTCGGTGATAATTTCAGAAGGCAGATGAATAGTAGATAAGACACTACTCAGAGATTTCGTTCTCATTTGGTGAGAACTTTTTATATCTGGTTTCGTTTCTTATAGCGCAAGCTATAGTTAATTCCCCTCCCAATACCGAGAGAGCACTTTCGACAATTAATCAATGAATCGTTAAAGAACGAGTATATAATTGCAGTAAGTGGAGTTTAGAACTTATGAAATTTATTATTTTAATTTAAAACTTTTTGTGGGAAGAACGATGACGCGCCCGATCTAGATCCCATGGTTCCGTCGTCTGCCATGCCGCGGTCCCTGGTCCGCTAATGAGAGGTAGTGACCAACCCGACCAAGGATCCTTGTCACACAATGGGTTACGCCCAAGATGTCCTTGTAGTGGAGTTTGTCAAGGGGATAAATATAAGTCCACCTTACTAACATAGCTTTTTTGCCCAACCAAATACATTATACATTTCACAAAGAGCAAAGCGTGGGGAACATACTGGCGCGGCCGACCGTAATTTAGTGGTATCCAGCGAACCACCCGGCCGAGGGCTCAGTGTAAACTGCCATTTATGTGGGGTCATATCGCTGGCAAAATCATGGACAGAGGACACCCACGCCCCACGCTTTAGAATATTTGAGTGTGAAAGTAGTTATGTATTTAATTTGACATCGCTCGTGAGCAAAAGTTTTCTTAATTTGCCACCCGAAGACAAATAATTGCGGAGGGGTGGATTGATTTTTATTTTTTTATTTTTTTTTATTTTTAAGTTTTAATTTAAATAATTCATTTCGTTTTTATTTATATTTTTTGTATTTTTTTTGAATTTTGATCATTTTATGATTGATTTTAGATTTGAATATATATATGATCATTTATTGAAATCTTAATTATAATTACCCTTCGATCCAGGTTAAGATCAATCGATGACTTCTCTACTGGGTTTCTGAGGATCGTGCAAATTCATTATCTCGAAGTATAATCCTTCAAAATCTTGTCACTCTAGTTTGAACATGAGGGATCGGGTTTGGACTTTTCTTCCGAGGATTTGAATTTTAAAAGTTATGTGAGTTGATTCATATCAGTATTATATGACAATTACCGTATATTATTAATTAAATTATAATATCAAATTTTTAGGTTTTTAATCCTGACCAGAAGACAAAATCGGATTATGAAGATCTATTATTTATATTTGACTTAGTAATTACTCCAACATGCATACGGATATCTCTGTCTTTTAAAATGTTGTACATTAAGATGTCAATGTTGAAGTTTCGATGTCAAATTTTGATTTTGAGTTTTGTTAACTTAATTTATCCAAGACCAAATCGGGATATAGATTTTTTTTGTTTTATACCTAACGACATGTCCCTATTGTTTGAACACTTCAACATACATACGAGTATCTGTTCTTTTAAAATGTTGTATGGACATTGAATGTCTAGTTGAAATGTAGGTTCAATTTGCAAGTTTAAGTTTCAATATGATATTTTTGGGTTTTGTTAACCCGGACCCAGTCCGAAGATCAAACCGGGATGATGTAACATATGTTCTTTTGTTTTATACCTAACTTGCACGTGTCCCTATTGTTTGAACACTTCAACATACATACGAGTATCTGTTCTTTTAAAATATTATATAGACATTGAATGTCCAGTTGAAATGTAGGTTCAATTTGCAAGTTTAAGTTTCAATATGACATTTTTGGGTTTTGTTAACCCGGACCCGGTCCGAAGACCAAACCAGGAAGTATAGCATCTATTCTTTGGAAAATATGATATGCATATTATTTTGACCAAAAGCCCTCCTTTTATGTCACAAATCAACAGGGGTATGAAATAAATTATTTTAAGCCTATTTGATCAAATATAAAGTGATGCCTAGAATGAATTTAGGAATTTGATTTTAAAAACTCTTTCCTTATGTGGCAAATTAAGAAACATAAAGTGAAATAATCATTTTGAAGGCTATATGATCAAATATAAAGTGATGGGCCTAGAATGAGTTTAGGCATTTTTGGTTAAAACCCTTTCTTTATGTGGCAATCAAAGAACATAAAGTGAAATAATCATTTTTTGAAGGCCCATATGATCAAATACCCATAGCTCATGTTTTTGATAAGGAAAAGGAGAAGACAAAGATATGAGTAGATGTCATGTGTCATTTAAGAGAGGCAAGTGAGTTAATTAAAATTCACATCCTTCACATGCAAGTCTCATGACAAGTGGTGGGGACAAATACTCATTAAATTTCTTAAGAAGATATGGCAAAGAGTTTATTTTCCTTTTCAAAGGAAGTGATAAGGATGCACAAGGGCATGCCACATGTCCATGCATGTGCATGCGATATGACAAATGGCATTAAACTAGATCATTTCCTTGCATGCAATTTATGACGAGGCATCACATGTGTCGATGTCATAGGGATAGATGATAAGAGGAGAGGAGAGGCCTATAAATAAGAGGAATTTCCTTTCACAAAAGACTACATTCTACTCTCCTTTTCTCCTTATACCACAAGTTTAGTTCTTTCAATCTGCAAAGAGGGTTAAGTTGGTCACATATACTTGTCGGCTTTTCTAACTCAACCATTTTTTTTTATATCTTCTTGATATATGTCATATCATATGGTAGATTTAATTTATTTCATATGTGTTTGTTTCAAGTCTTCACTATGTCTCATGTATGTATGTAAATCATGTGGTGAATGACAAATAAAGTAGGGGAGGTATTTATGTTTGAGCATATGTCTAATGTGTATTCCATAACATGTCAAGCTAGATAGAATCCCTAGGTGAGCATTATACAATACATGTCATACTGGCCAAATAAGAAAATAGTTTGTATGATATAGAAATTCAACATATGAGTATTCACATTTGAGATAAAGAAAATTTTAAACCAACATAACAACTTAAGCATTTCATCATTTCTTTTCTATCTCCCCTTTTTTTTTAAAGAAAATTTCGGCAGCCTCCCGACGTCATCCCCGCATAAGGGGCTACTTCAGGGGACTAGTTCCCACCACGCCAAGAAAGGCGTATGGTGTGTCGAGACAATCAACCGAATTTATTTACCCACCACGCCAAGAAAGGTATGGGTTGCACAAAGACAAGATTTTCCTCACGCCGGAACAACGCGAAAAGTACTTATAGAACAGATTTCACCACGCTTGGAACAACAAGCAGTACTTATCACAGTAAGACGGAACAATGTGAGCAGTACTTATAAAGATAGTAAATAAATTTGCATTCACGTGTATATGAAATTAAAGTATAAGCATTTATATATGACATATTTCACCTCCTTTTATTTTGAAAATTTCGACACTCAAAGATCATCCTGATCTGGGGACTAGGTCTTCCCACCACGCCAAGAAAGGCGGTATGGTGTCGGAGATAATCATGACCGAATTTATTTACCACAGAAAGGCGTGTATGGGTTAGCATAGATAAGAATAAGTTTCCCTACCATGTTAGAGAACATAGTGATTATAATAAATTTAAAGCTGATTTATATATATAAACAAGTTGCTTGCATGTATTTAATTAAGAAAAAAATAATAATTCTGACGACCTCCCTACTCCCCTCACATGTGGGGTTGCTACAGAACTGCCGCCCACCATGCCAAGAAAGGCATGTATAGTGTATGTCGTGAGACACCACAAATTTTGATAAGATAACATTTCCTACCATATCGGAGAACATGGTATATTTATATCACAAATTTAAAGTCAGATATAAAACAAAAAAAAGAAAGTCACTGCATGTATATTGATTTGACAGATATAATTAAAATTTACAAATTTTCCGGCTCTCCCCCACATGTGGGGTTGTCATGAGAGATGAAGTTTACCCACCATGCCAAGAAAGGCATAGTGTATGTCGTGAGACACCACTAAAATTTTGATAAGATAAGATTTCCTTACCATGTTGGAGAACATGGTAGGTATATTATATCGTAAATTTAAAGCTTCGCGTTTCGCGTAAACTGCTGCGTGTATATTTGATTCTGACGTAATAATCAAAATTTACAACGACCTCGACTCTCCACATGTGGGGTTGCCATGAAGGCTGGGCGCGCCATGCGAAAGGCATGTATAGGTGTATGTCGTGAGAACACGGTAGAAATTTTGATAGCGTAGCATTTATGTTGGAGAACATGGTAGGTATATATCCTGAAATTTAAAACTGCGTTGCATATGAAAGCATATATATATTTGATTAGGGCATAATAATCAAAATTCTGTGACTCGACTCACCGCGTGTGGGGTTCTTGAATGTTGGGCGCACATGTAGAAAGGTATGTATAGGTGTATGTCGTGAGACCTGGTAGAAATTTTGATAGCGTAGCATTTCCTATCGTGTTGGAAAACATGGTAGGTACTTATATCATGAAATTTAAAGCTCGCATTTGCAGTAAACAAAAGAAGGCTGCAGTATATTTGATTAGGAGCATAATCAAAATTCTGACGACCTCGGCTCTCCCCACATGTGGGGATTGCCATGAAGGCGGGTCACGCCATGAAAGGCGTGTATAGGTGTATGTTGAGACATGCGGTACGATAGCGTAGCGTTTACTGCAATGTTGGAGAACATGGTGATATATCATAAATTTAAAGTCGCGTTGCGTATAAATATGTTTGCATGTATACTTAAACAAAACAGCATTTTATGAGCATTGCATTTTCATCGCTATTTCACCTTCTTCCTTTCAATTTTAGATTTCAGCATATAGGTGAAAGAAATATAGAATCTCCCATGTGTTCTAGGATCTATGTCACATAACACTTCAAATCTCACTTACTTTCAGTTTTAGCATGAAATGAAAGAAGCATGACGTATGTAACCATACAATACTTAGAAACCTTCCTTTCAATTTCAGATTTCAACTTGCATATGAAAGAGGCATGATATATATAATTCCCTTCATATAGGAAACCAATTGAAACAAAGTAGAAGCATGAAATTCACAGGAGAATAGCAAATAGTATGATATTTAAGTCATACATCCTTTCTTATCAGATTTTCAAACTTCCAGCTCAAATAAAAGAAATTTTCAGCAAGCATCACATCTTTAGATAGCAAACTAATTGATTTCCCCCATTAAAAAAAATCGATTCAATTTCCCTTAGGTAAAAATGATTTCAGCATGTATCATGCCCATTAAACAGCAAATCGATTCAGTTTTCCCTTAGGTAAAAACAATTTCAGCCAACACAGACCCATTACAACAAATCAATTCATTTTCTCTTAGGTAAAAAAAAAATATTTCAGCAAGAGAAATGTTGCAGTGCAAAGACAAAGTAACAAACACAATCGAGGAAGAAAAGCAAAATGTCACAAGGATAACCCTCATCTTTCCTCTCACTCTCTTTCGTGCTTTAGTTTACACAAATCCATAAATCCGCAAGGGACTTATCAAATTCGATTTAAGGCAAAAGCAGGAAAGCGACAAGCATGCACTCTATCCCTCGGTTAGTGCGTTTAACAAGGAAGAATGGACAGACGAGAGGAAAGGAGGCACCGAAACAAAGAGGATGAGCTCCTCGAAAAGAAAGGACAAAGCGAAAGCTTATAAGCGTAAACCCAACATATCACCAGAGGAGAAGAAAAAGCTCGTCGTTTCTCGTCGTCAGTGGAAAGGAACAGACGGACGAAAGGAAAGGAGACGACCAAGCAAGAGAATGAACTCCTGAACCTTAGAAGTAAGCAAAAGAAAGCTTGTAGCATAAATCCAATCACCTTAATTTCATGCTATTGCAAACCCAGGAAATAAATCCAACCATAAAACACAAATGGAAGAGGGAAATAGAAATCTACATTTCCTTCAAGAAAAACCCACATATAGCTCTCGATTGAAACGAAAACAACGGGGTTTCGGTTGGAAGAGGAATCAGAAGGATCGAGTCCTCTGTTTGCTCAGTAGGGTTGGTCTTGAGCAGAGAGAGAGCCTGACATAGAGCTCGGAGAGAGGGAGAAGGGTGGGTGGGTTCGGTCGGGAGCGACAAGAGGGAGAGGGAGAATCGCACAGAAACTTAGAGCAGAAACGAGAGGGATCACGAGAGAGGGGAAGAGCCGAATGAGAGTAGAGAGCGTGAAATGAGGGTCAACGCATTCCTTTCGGCCTTTAGGGCGACGGCCTCTTCGATTGGGCAATGAGGGTAAGGATTAAGAGGATTAAGAGATTAAGCAAAATAATTTAATAATTAAGGTAATTAGTCCTAATCACATAAATTTTGATGAATCATCCTAATAATAAACACTAGTAATATGGGTATCAATTTTAGGTGTTTTGTTGTCGAAACGGCCGATCAATTTCGTGATCGAGTTGACAACGTCGGCGGTCGAAGTTGGGTCTAAATTATGCGGCGTCGCATTATAGATCTCACACTTTGCCCAATCGGTCTCGGAAGGCGTTATTTGATAGAATTGACGTTTGGCGAACGCGATCAATTTGAGCAGTCGTTGGGACGTTTCGAGCTTCCGACGATGTCATAATTTGTTTAAAAATTGATTTTAATTATTTGATTGATCCTTAATTGATTCGATATTTTCTATTTAATTATTTTTGATGCTTTCGACGCATTATGAAGCCGAATTTTCAAATCAAATCGAATTTAATTAATTTCGATTATGGTTAGGGCATTTAACCTCTATGTTATTTATTTAATTTTAAATAACACATAGTTGTAGGTCAACATAAATATTTGCAAAATTATACAAAATATAAAAGTTTTTCAATATGTAAAAGAGTAAACTAGAAGTCCATAATTTTTTTGAAACTACATGCATACAAATTTGAAATTACATAAGAAACATATCAAAATACCATTTTCTAGGAGTTATTGGTGTTTATAAATGAAATATTTTCTATTATCTATTTAATTTATAGGAGGATCACATGAAAGATTTGTAACAACTAATGTGTGAGTTAACAACTTAGTGGTTATCTATGTTTCTAAATTACAATAATTTAAGAAATTAGAAAAAACATGCATGAGCAGTTCATGTAATAATTTGACATAAAAAAGTAAAGTGAAGGAATAATTACTTAAATTGTATTGCAAACTTATCCTTTAACATATTACAATCATCACAGGAGTCACTATCTTAAGTGCACCTTATAGTTACACCATTTTAAATCTTTTCTAAGCCCACCTAAAAAGGATAGGTAACCATTTCATTTGTATTTACGTGCGCAACTACGTTGCGTCCCCAGTCAGTATCATAAAGGAGTGAAATCCATCATCAAAATTATAGACAGATAGTCATATAAATATATGTGTACTATACTTGCTTCCATTACATCAAATATTTATACAATTAATATATAATTGTGTGAAAATCATATGAACCTTAAAAACATAAAAATTGTAACCTACTGCATGCACTTTTATAAAAGACATGAAATTAAATGCATACATGGCATTGATATCTTTTTATTCAACATGAAGAGTTTGTAAATGAAGTATAAGTAACTATAAGAGATTAAAAAATTTTCTCAACATATAATTAAAGATTTAATTGTAATTAAGTGCATTTGATTTAAAAGAAAGAGAATAATCACTTTAAAAAAGTAATATAATTGCCCATTTTATAATGAAGTCTGATGTGCTTTCTTTTCCTTAAAAGTCATTTCCTTCAATGAGGTACTTATATGATTGTCATACATAAGGTTAGTGTATAGTGGTTGATTAATTTATTAATTTTATGACTTTCTATAATTTTGAATTAAACTTAATACTTTAACTTCTTTGTCTATTTTTTTTTCAATATCTTATATTCTTCTCATATTCCATCTCATTAGGCTTGTTTTTTAAGTTTCACTGTTTAAGATTCATGGTATAGTATATATGATGCTTTATTTGTGTTTATTAAGTTTAATTTCACTTCAAAAATTAATGTTGTATGTATGTATTTGACATTTTAGTAAATTGTGCTATTCATGAGGAAGGAGTGAATTTTTCTATATATTAATAACAATGAATCACATTCTTCCTACATCCAATTAATAGATAAATTCAAGTTAAGTGATCTTAGTGATTTCCTACATCATTTCTACTTGAAGTTGCAATTTAAGATTAGGGTTTTGGAATTTTTGTAAGGAAAATCCTATTAGTAATAATCTTCATCATTTCAAAAAGGAAAAGAGTATCATAAGCTTGCCTTGAAGCCAATAAAGTTCAGTTTCCCCTCTAATTTAATCTCTCTTGCAATAACCCTATTTAAATCAGATATTTTTTTAGAGTAAACTTATTTTGTTTAAGAGTATAAAAAATTATATAAGAAAAATCTAATTTCATTAATTACCTCCTCTTCTTGGTTCGGTACTCCTATGCCCTACACCACCCTCTCATTTCTATGTGGTTCATTCCTGACCTCTTGATGAAAGAGAGTTTATAATTATATCAATCAAAATTTTAGAAGGTAGATTCTTTTTATTTTTTTGTAGATAAGGCACCACACAGAGATTTTACTCTCATGTTGTGAGGACTTTAAATCTAGTTCCAAGCTTTTTATAGGCGCAAGAACCTATAATTAATTACCCCTCCTAGTAGTGAGAGAATTTTCAATTAAGGCTAATCATTAGATTATTAATTGCTTAATGTATAGTAGCAGCATATTGGATTTAAAATTTATAAAATTTGTCATTATTGACTTAAACCGTATGGTTGGGAAAATGATGATGCATTCAATCAAGATCCTATGATTTTGTCATCTCAAGCTATCATGGTCCTTATTCCTCTTAATTAGAGGAGATAGTTGAGCCAACTTGATTGAATGATTTTTGTCAGCAGCTATGCATTGTTTTGTATATGGAGAACTTGTGAATCTAGGTTGATATTTATCTAAGGGGATAATTTTAAGTCTACTTTAGCTGATAGAGGATTTTATGTTTTATTAGGCATACTCTATGATTTACATCTCAAAAGGTAGAAAATTATGGGGGAATATACGAGATACAGCCATGACTGTAATATAGTAGAGGCTATTAGCTAAATTTCTCGATTAGAGGGTTTTGGTTGTAACCGCTTTATTTGTGGAGCTTATTGGCTAAACTGCACAGATGAAGGACTCTGGCTACGTCCTTGTTGGTGCAGATTATTTTGAGTGTGAATATAGTAGTTTACTTAATATGACATTGACTATTTTTGAACTTAGGTTAACATTAAATTTATCATATTTGACAAATAGTTGTGGAAGGTGGATTGAATGAATTTATTTTATCAGATTTACTTTAAGATGATTTGTATTAAGCTTCATGATACTTTGATAATAACACCCCTCTAATTGAAATCTTTAATTAACACGTTCACCATCAGGGTGATCAATGGATTAAAATAAATTCATTCATGACCATACTTTGATAATAACACCTCTCTAATTGAAATCTTTAATTAACACGTTCACCATCAGGGTGATTAATGGATTAAATTTATTTTATTGTTTTAAACCTCATCGATTCTATTTGATTGCTAATAAGAATCATTGATTTAGTATTTGTATATAATTTGAATTAATTTGATAATTTATTTATCACAATTTAGATCTTATCAACTCTATTTTAAATATAGAGGATCAGGTTTGTTAATTGCACAGAATTAGCTAATTTTGAAATTTTATTACATTGTGAACCTTATCAACTCTACTCATGTGGGAGGATGATCGAGTCTATAGATTGAAGCTTGTAGTTGTCCTTTATAAATTTCTAATTAATGGTCTCTAGAATTTAGAGATTATTATTACTTTAAAATGATAAATGATCTTTCAAAAAACTTATGTAATTTTAAATACTAGGATCTTGAGTTAATTTTAACCTGCACAATATTCTCAAACACTGAATTTGGGGGATTAACTCTTTGTTGAATATAAGAGAGGCAAAGGGCTCTAAGGAGAAACAGGACTTGCGTGTTAGTAAGGATGTTTTTCCTATTTGTTTTCTCACTGGAAGGACGAGAATAGAAATGTGTGACATGTATGAGAGTGATGGTTGATATCATACTAGGTTTAGGAGAATCAAATAAAAAAATGATTATTTTTTATAATGTTTATAACAACGTGTGATTCTAATGAATCAACAATAATTAACTTTAATACTAACTTTAATTTAATTAATATTATATATATATTGATTAATTAGAAACTAGCTTAATAAATCAACAATTTTAATTAAGATGTATCTATATATTTTATTATTTTATAAATATTTTTTAAACAATCATTTTATCTCATTTGACTCAATTTTAGTTTAAGTTATTTTTTAATAATATATGTATTTTACAATTTTTGCCATCATGTATCTCAAACTACATGTCACTGGCCTCGTGTTTAAAATATTTTTGCATTTTACATTCATGCTGGTACCTAGGCAATATAGGTGTTGATTTTATGCAAATCGGACGTTCCAGATGTATCTGTGAAGTCTAATTTACGAATGTACGTTATCCGGGTAATTTCAATGTCGATCAAAGTGGCTTTAACTTGATTTGTATAATGTTCATTCGTAATCCGTCATTTTTTGTTTTGGTTGATTTGATTGACTGCTAAAGGTTGCTTTTAGCAGATTTTAGTGCCACTAGACATCAATTTCATCAATTTCATGAATGGATGATGTTCAGGCATGTGTCAATGACGATCGAAGCAATTCAACTCTGATTCAAGCGATATGTGTTCACCATTCATCGATCCCATCATGTTTGCTCAATTAGATTTATAGAGTAGATGCAAAGGTCAATAATTTCACACATGTGCAAAGTGCATGACTTCGACTTCTCCCAATTTTCCTTCTTCATTACTCGAAACACACGTATGAAATCCTCGTGCGCTTGAATTTTTTGTCTTGCTCTTACACTTGCAAAAGCGAGCTCAACTTCAACCCGCGTAAGTACCTCGCTCGCTCTCACCCTAGCTCACAGTCTGTCCACAAATGTCTCCTTGCTCGACGTATAACACCATTGTACTCGACCACTCCCACGACCTCACCTCGTACTTAGTGTTCCTCCCTCTCAATCTCTCTCTCTCTCTATTTCACACCCCTCTTTCGCAGTTTTCCCACGCCAGAATCGCGGCGTCGGTTCTGTGTGAACCAATGCTATGAATTCTCCCTAATTAATTTTTTTATGAATATTACACACGAGGAATCCAAAGAGCCTATCACAATTTCAAGATTACTTAGGCACTTAAATATTGAAAGAATGATTTCTAGTTGATGAAATTAATATGTGTCATTTGATGAAGTGTTTTGGAGATTCCTGCTAAATAATCAAAATGTCACTCTCAATAATTATAAATTTACCCATATTCTCCACATGAAGGGGACCTAAAGCTTAAAATTTGGAGCTAAACTTGGACTTAAAAGGAGAGAGCTTAGAGATCTAAAGACTTCTAAAGCTATACAACCTCTACTCGATATTTGATGTCATTGATCACTATTAGTGATCACTATTTGTGAATTGTAGCCGCTTGATTATTTTTGTTTGACCATCCTTGCTCATTCTCCATCATGATTATCGTCGTTTGAATTTTGTCGCCAAAAAATCTATTGCCCCGCCATCATTATCTGATTGCCATCGCCCAATCAACATCATCGTCTGTCTGCTGTCGACTTACTATTATCACTTTTCAATACTTCTCCAACATTGTCAGTTGCATCCATATGAAGTCGAGCTTGAGTTATGTATTTTATAATTCTATCTTTTACAATTGATGGGAAAAATAGAACTTTGTAATCTCTATCGACATAGTGGACCATTTTTTTTGGGCCAAGCCCTGTCTTTATTTTTCTTTTTAAGTTTTCTACATAAAAACTATGTTATCTTCTGTGTTTTGGTCCTTTTACCTGTGTGTGGACGAGATTTCTGTACAAAGTTAGGATGTAAATTTTTTTTTTTTGTCACCATGAATTTTGAACCTAAAATTATACTTTTTGTTTTGTATATGGAAGCTTTGAATGGGAAGGCTGCAAAATGAGTGGACTGATAATTCAAACAACACTTGTCACAGGCTTGCTCAAAACTAAATAGAAAAGGAAAAACCCCAAAAAATTGGGGAAGGTTACAACTAATTTATGCTGTGAGGGTTTATTATCAGACTATGACAGGGATAGTGATGGATAGCAGTTGAAAGATAAAATGATTAATGCAAATGTAATTAATGATACATTAACTTTTATTAAGTTAATTATGATGTGGGAATTATAAATGTGGTTATTGTTTGTAGTTTTTTGGTTGGATTATAATATATTTGAGAATTTATGTTGAGGAATAAATAAATGGCTTGATGATTACCGTCCAAATAGAACATGCTTTCAATGCCAATGGTATTACTAATTTATGTTTTAGAAGTTTTTAAAGTTTTTTAAAATTTATTAGCACTTATCTATTTTTAGATATGTTTTAGTTTATTTATCATAATTATCATTTGGTTTGTTCTATTATAAATAAGATCCAAGAATTCTGATAGGATTAATTGAAGAAATTTGGATAAATGTTTTCCATTTCTCTGTTGATCCTCCCTTATGCCTCCCATCCATATAAGATTTTATTCATTTCTATCCGAGCCAGATTTGACTATGGAGTAGTTCAGCTGAATATCATTAACTGGGCAGTGATATCCAGGCACTGCTTTTTAGGGCGACTTGCTTTTGACTGTTACTTTTTGTTGGGGTTTTAGCAGCTTCTTGAGTGGCTTTTAGTTGACGTTTCTCCCAAATGACTTAATCCAATGAACCAATTGGCTTAGCGGGATTGGGCTGGGTTGGCCCAGGTGACTAGGGTCAGATCGCTACTCACTTGTGACAGCTTATCTCATTGAATTTACTTGATCAGCCTAGCCCATGCCAACATGCGTGATGATCCCTAGGTACTTTTTTTACATGCAAAAGAGATAACAAACTACTAATAAATTTAATCATCGGCTTAAATAAACTTAAAATCAAAGCAACAAAATGCTATCCATAATGAAATGAAGTTTCAGAACTCTCTGTCTGCCACCTAGACATTATTTCTCTTATTGACCTCACATGTTCTTATGAGGCAGATCTAGAGAAACCAAGTTATTACTCTGATCTTAGTGATTTGGAAGGCAACTGGAATTATCATGTAAAGAATTTGCTAGCACGATTTGTGCTAGCATTTTCTAGCTTCCCATTAACTTGTCTTTAAATTCGGCTGTTTAGTCGTTAATCATTATACATGTTATCAGCTTATCTGGTATTTTAAGAGCTATTAAACTTGACATTTATTTCTGTTTACCTGGCTGAATGAACTGATTTTAAGGCTTTTTGGTATTTCCATTCAATAAATACGTATGCTTTGCTCTGGTGGTCAATACAGATTGTTAAAGCAATTGACGCAGTTTCAAGAGAGCAGCTGGTGCGAATAAATTCAGCCTTTGGATTTGGAAGTGTAGCTCCAGTTTTTAGCATGGTTCCTCTCAAGCCTGCGTCTCTGCTACCCACAATTACAGAAGAGGATGAAGTTATATTGGACAACGTAGAGAAAGTGTTCAAGTTTCTAACTGCTGGAACCTCAACTATGACGTCAAATCAGGTATTCCTGTTAACGGCAGCTTGAGATTGATTCTTTTTTTTTTTTTAAAGGTATTCTATTTGGGAATTTGTGTCTACTTTGCCATTTACCTACAATCTCAAGATGCCACGTGCATGTTATTTTTCCAATAAATTTTAGAGGTAATTGCATATCACCCATTTCTTATATATATACAAAACTACCACCCTCTTATCTCAATTGTTGACCTTCATGTATGTCACATCAGTCAAGTGGAGTTCATAAGATGAAGTCGATCGGTTTCGAATGCAGTAGTGTACAAATCGAGGCTGAAATGCACCGGACATCGTCGAAATCAGTTAAAATGACCTCCGATCGACGAACGGACTTCATTTCGTTGAGCGTCGAAATTGATCGAAATACATATTACATTGACGGCCAAATCGAAGGAGATTCGGATGTTTACGCATATCGAGGTGGAAGCGGCGTTGCCCAAACGATCTCCGTTGTGGCGATTGTCGTTAGCGTCGAAACGTCAAAACCTATCAAATGAGACTGTCCACGCTCAATTCGGACGAGTCTACGTGAATGTCGAGTGGTCGGAAGCGACAACGCACAAGTTTGAATCGAAATTGATCCGATCCAACGTCAACTTGAACCAAACGACCTCCGATCGCGAAACGGAATGCGCCGTTACATCCGGAACGTCGAAATAACCTAAGATTGATATATATATATTAGTTATATGATTACGCCGTCGCAAAACTCGAAATTTGGATTTATTTTCACTCAAATAAGCATGCTCTATAAATACCTATCAATACCTAACCCTAAGAGTACTCCACTATTCAGAGCCCTAATTCTGTTTCATTGAGTGTCGCAGCCTCCTCCCTTTCTCTCGGTCGAACGGGTCGTAAGTCCTCATCCCGTCTGACCCAAGCACCACACGCAAGCCACAACCCTTCGTTCGTCCGTCTTTCTCTGGCGAACCACACCTGAACGGCGTGCACAATCCGCTCATCCACCCCAGCACGTCGCAAGCCTGACCTCACATCCAGTCCCGAGCCGCACATGAGCATTCCCTCTTCCTGCACGCAAGCCAAACGAGCTTCGTCCCGCACGACCCATGAACAGAGCCGTCCGTTCTGCTACAGTAGTCGCACGCCTCTCCTCCCAAGAAGCACCGACGACTTCTCCAACCGAGCAGCCCTACCCAAACCTTTTTGCCAACTCGATAATATTTGAAGTAAGATAGTATAATCTGGATGTTGTTGTGCATGATTTAAAGTTTTTGTTTTGCTGATCTTAGTTTATATTGGCTTAAATTTTGCTTCTGTCTCACTACCAAATAACCACCTTGTCTCCAAACATTCATTTTGTAGTTGGGTTAAAGTAAAAGCAAATATATATGTATATATTTGGGATTTGTGAATTTACAGATTTTGGAAGCTTTCGTTTTGGCATCCATAAATGATTGTAGAACAAAATCATTTAAATCTTGTTGTCGAATGCCCCTTTCTCTTCTTTATATTATTGCAAGTTGACGTTGCAATAAAATTCTAAATTCGTGAGATTCAATATAATTATTCTCTAATATTTCATGTGGCATTCAACTTGCTACTTTCATTTGTCCTGTTTGGAAATGATGGAAAAAAAAAAATGTAAAGTTTCTTATGAGCCATCCTTTTGTTTTGCCTCACCTTTATGTGTTCATGGAAATAAAATTATAAGAAATGTTATAATTTTAAGTACCCACTCATGATTGTTTCAACATGGTGGGGAAATCTGAGACTAAAACTGTCGTTTCAACATGGAAATCGAGATGCCCTTTATACGGGTTTGAAGGCATAACGCTTTCATAAGCGGTAAGTGCAAGAAAATCATTCATCAGCGGTGTTGCAGACATCTACTGCACGTAAGCGTGATGGGGAAAAGGACTCGATGTAGCCCCCTACATGGGGATGACGTCGGGAGGTTGATGAATTTCATTCAAATGTCTCTTACGCAGGTATTGAAGGCCTATGAACATTTTCTTAAGCATGGTGGGTTTAGAAGATCTCTTAAGCCGCGATGTCGCAAAACACCTATTATACATGCTTCCCATAAGTGTGGTGGGAAGACTATAACACTCTCGATGCAGCCCTCTATAAGAGAATGATGCCGAGAGGCTGTTAAATTTCATTTCAAATATCTGTACATATGTCTGCTTCGTATATTAAATTCTTGTACCCACTGTTTTAATACAATTGCACTTATTTGTTAGATATAAGTACTTGTGCTGTTGCTTCAGCATGGCGAAGAAATCAGGATGTCTCTTATACAGGTTTGTAGGCCTATGCAACGCTTTTCATAAGCGTGGTAGGTGCAAGAAAATCACTCGATCAAGACACTCCATAAAGCGTGGAAGGCCTCGTCTCCCGCACACAGGGATGACCGGAAATTTGAATTTCATTTCAAACACGATCTTGGCTATGCACACTTTCTTAAGCGTGGTGAGTTTAGAAGACTCTTTAAGCCACAGTGTTGCAAAACACTGACTATGCATGTTTTCTTAAGCTTGGTAGAAAGGCTCTGACACTCTCGAAGCAGCCCCTTATGTGGGGATGACGTTAAGATGTTGCCGAAATTTCATCAAAACAAAGATTAATAACTAATGAAAATGAAATAGTCAAAGGATAATATTTGAATCTTAAACGAGTAATAAAACCAATAATTGAACTAAGTTTAATATACTAAGCTACTGAGACAAGATTGAACTTTCAATTATATGACTAACAATAATCTACAATAAATTAGATGAAATTCACTGTGCTATAAAACATTCAAAATATTTAAAGTTGGATATGAATGAAACATATAACTTACGCCATCGAATTCGCAACACATCGTACAAGAGAACAGAATGCGTTAATTAATGATTCAATTAAATTCTTGCACACATCATAAGACATGATTAAAACTCAAATTCAACGCCTTAGAACTGTGCAGATATTTTAAATACACTGCGTGGCTCATCTAAATGCTTAAACTTGGTTCGAGGATCCGCGGTTGATTCTCGGTTGGGTATTAGGATCAGGTCTGGATTAACAAAACTTAAAAAAAATTCAAAAATAGTATTATAATATTTTCAACTTAATAAAATATTTGAGAAGTTAATTTTGTCATATGACAGTAGATTTGATTATCTATATTAAATTAATAGAGTCGACAAGATCTAAAATAACAAACTAAAAGATCAAGCGAACTTATATATCTCGATGATGGCTGTGTTGAATGAAGATTTCAACCGGAGGGAATACTTTCATCAAAACGTGATTGTTATTTCAAATCAAATTAATATAAATTAAATTTCAATCAAAATGAGAAATCTGATGAATTATTAAGCTCAAAACGATAAAATGAAAATCATCAAGTTAAAAGACTTAAAGCAAAATTCAATTAATCCATCATTGTTTGTGATACAAATTAAGAAAATTCACAAAAAGAGACAAAAGTTAAGTCAAATGTATTTTTATATTCACCAATCAATCTCGTCAGCGACGCGTATCAGATATCATATTGCGTAGAATTAAAAGCTCCATATGACGCTGATTACGTGAGTCCCGATCGGATGTTTACTAAATGACATCATTATATTATCGACAGCCTTATATACCCAATAGTATACCTTTGTGAATCATGTATCTGAGATAGGACAAAAGTCTCTGTCAGTAGTAGACTTAAGATTGTCTTTTTTAGACACCATCTCGATCTACGATTTCTTTGGACAACGTAATCTGTGATAAGGATCTTTCGGCCGGTTTAATTTCTTCGATTAAGTAGATTGGGACCATAATGACTAATAGAATCTAGATCGTTATCATTGCACTAACCATATGCTTTAAGTTAAAATAATGGTGAATTTCATAAATTCTAAAACCCCAAATTTTATACTCCACATGCTACTATTATACGCTACGCATTAAGCAATCTAACGACCACTTGTCAAAGTTCTCTCGTAGGAGGTAATTAACTATAGGTCTGCCTATAAAACCAAACCCAGATCTAAAGTCACAAATGATGATGAAATCTCTAGGTAGTGTCTTATCTATTATTTCATCTGCCTTCTGAGAATTACACCGACACTTAAATTATACTCTCTTCAATGTGAGAGGTCGGTGGAGAATTTTCAAAGCTCACACTAAGAAGTCATTTGATCCATGATTATTAATTTTTAACATTAATAAATTAAACTAATAACTCACAATATAGTAGTATAAGTGTATAACCATACCATATTACATTTACGCCAATAGATAGATATATATATATATATATATATATATATATATATATATATATATATATATATAAAGTTTGTTCTTCTGAAGTATTTAGTTTGACAGTCCATTAAAAACCTCCTTGCTGTCATAACAAAGTTACCGTTGTGCTGAATTGTGACAGGATATTAACATTGCAAATATCATACAAGAACTCCTGCCAGTATTACCCGGCATCTCCGCCAAAGTTCTGCCAGAGGTGACTAGCAGGCTAACATCTCGTATCCTGGCTCGTTTGATCCGAGACACATTTTTGTAGAATAATGTAAAGATTTCTCCTTTACAGATGTCGTAACAAATAGGTCTTATTTGTAATATTTTATTTCTTCTACCATTAGTTTCATGTTGTATACATTAATCAATATATGATAGAAAGCTCTCCTGCAGCTAATCCAGCTTTGTAAATGACCTGCTGCTGTATGCTTTCTCTCTCTCTCTCTCTCTCTCTCTCTCTCTCTCTATATATATATATATGTACACACGCGTACATACTATATGCAAAACTTTTGTTTAGTGTGTTTTGTTCGTGTATTATTGTGTGCATAATATTTGATATAAATATGCAGTTGTAGTAATATATTGTAATGCATGGATAAAATAGTTAATCTCTTATACATGAGATTATAATTTTTTTTTCCACTGTAAAAATAGATATTCCCATAGTTAAATGAAGACAAAAGGCTAGTTTTACATAATTCTAAAATGTCTTGTTCTATTAAAAATCCTTAGGATGCTTTGTTGGCCCATATCTATTGTGCGTACATTTATTTCATGGGAAATTGGTTTGGTGTCAACTCAGTCTTAAATAAAAATTGGAAATATGTATCTATCGGATCTTAATTAGGGTTACCAGCAGAAGTCTGTCAGATTGATCAGTCAACGATATGTAGGAAAGGCCTTGTCGCTGTTTTTTTTTAAAAAAACTGGTTGTCGGTGGAGCACATAAAGCTGTTTATAAAGGCACTAAAAAGGGAGATTTATATATGCATATCACACAATTCTTATGTATTTATATATTTAATATTTAAATTTAAATTTTTTTAATATAATCTCTTAATTTTTAATAACACATTAAAATTATCATCATCATTTATTTTTTTAAAAGTATAATATAATTTTTTAAGCATAAAAATATATTAGATAATTAAATATTTAATTTTAGGTATGTAAATATATAAGAATTATGTGGTATGTATATTAATCAATCTTCCAAGTAAAAATGGTGAAAACTTAGGATATTTTGATTATGGAGGATGATTTGTAATTTTTTTTTATTTTTTAAGGTGAATATCATATATAAATAATTAGACAAAATTTATATTATACTTGTTTTGAATAAATTCAAAACTTTTTTATTTTACTTGATATTTTACTATTTTTAAGTTATAATTTCTTCTTAAGAGTGATATTGAGTCAAAATTATATATATAGTCCTAAGTATTAATTTGAAGTTCCATAATTAAATGAGTTGTGGAAAAATCTATATTTTGAGTCAGAATGGAACTTCGAAATCAAATTCAAATTAGGTCAAATTGATTTGTAGGCTAATTAAGGTTTTAGTAAATTTTGAATTTACTCTTTTACTGAACGACTTAAAATTTAAAGTGTCTAAAGTTTGATCGTCCTGAGTGATTGATTGCATCATGTGGGCATCCAAGGATACAAAGAAAGCAAGCTCTAACGAAAAATAAAATCCTTCTTATTTCAACTTTTTATGAAATAAAATTTCCAATCATGAGATGCTATTAATGGAAATGTATTTGTAACGCACGTTTCCTATCAGCATCCTATGCCCTAAAGAATTAACAAAAGGGTTAGGGCAACTTTTTTTTTTTTTTTTTGCGATATTAAGTGGTGAAAAATAAGCCAAAATAACTCTTCACTTTATATAAATAAATAAATAAAATTTTGATACTTGACTTATAGCATAACCTTCCATGAATATAAATCAATATAAGTGCTGACAATTTTATCAACTTTTAAATTAGTGTGGCAAAATGTTCTTCTGCCTATTACATAATCGTCCATGAATAGCCCGTTAAGTACTTGGGAGATGATGATAAAGAGCTAATGATAAGGACTTATACTGATCTTGCATATGGAGAAGCCACTATACTCTAAAAACTAATTATATATGTTAATCTTTGGTTAAATATATATAATCATAAATTTAATTAAAACATTAATATTTAAGTATCTTTTAATAATATTTATTGTTTAAATGTAACATATAATATTGTGTAAATTTACACGAGGCTGACTTTTCTTAAATGTAGTCGTCGTTAAGCAGTATACATATATTTAAATTTTATTTTTAAGATAATTAAATTACTAATTATATTTTAAATTATACTTATTTTAAAAATTTCTTCTAACCATAATCATTATCATTAATATAATATCCCTCATACAAAAAAAAATTTCTATAAAAATTATGAAAGATGTATAACACACTTTTAAAATTTTACTTGATTTGAAGACTCTTAAATCATATAATAAATCATTTCTATAATTATCCAAACTCTCTCTTAGTGTGTGATATTTTTTTTATTTGTTTTATTGTGAAATATCTTAAGAT
Organism: Cymbidium sinense; assembly: GCA_021442155.1. Taxonomy (NCBI): domain Eukaryota; kingdom Viridiplantae; phylum Streptophyta; class Magnoliopsida; order Asparagales; family Orchidaceae; genus Cymbidium; species Cymbidium sinense. The sequence continues at coordinate 125,366,953 of CM038223.1, forward strand.
TTTATGAAATTTAGTGTTCTAAAATTTGTAATGAATAATATTGGTTTAGTAATTAGATGAATGAAACTAAATTAAAATAAAATCACATAAATAGTGTTTAATTTCCTATTGGGCACCACTTAAATATTATTCATTTATGTATCTAATACTTTACTTTTTATATTTTCTACAAAACACTCAAATAATCTCTCTCTCTCTCTCTCTCTCTCTCTATATATAATATAATGAAATTACGTTATTATATATATTATGTATAATATTTTTCACATTTTCAGACAAATTTAAATTAACAGAAATATATTTGAGAGAACTATTTTCAGTTCTAAATTAAAGCTTAAAGTCGACTGAAAGTGGTATTAATTGGAGCTAAATTTTGCATTTTTTTTTTTAGCTGCACATCAAACAAGCACTGCATGGGCTATTTACTAATATTCAATTTAATAATTAATAAAAAAGTAAATCTCTTACTCCCTTTCCCGTTTTCCCGCTACTTTCTCACAGCCAACCGTTTCCATCAACCTTTTGGATAATAATAGGATGCTTTTAAGGTCAAATCGCCAGGCACCAGACCATCCCAACTCCAGCTCACCCCTCCGTTCCTTCTCTGGTCTCTCCTTCGATCGCTCCATTCTCCTCGTTTATTCACACGCACAGCGAGAGAGAGAGAGAGAGAGAGAGAGAGGACGAGTGTGAGGAGAGATTTTTCTTTAGCGTTTCACGCTCATTAAGGAAGAAATTTATTAGGGCTCAGTGTCTCCCGGAAGATAGGGAGACGGAGAGAGATGAGGCCCAACTGTTGTCGGAGCTGTCTTGTTTTCCTACTTAAGCTTCTCAATTTCTTCCAGACCTTCGTTGGAGTTTCGATCCTGATCTACTCGGTATGGGTCTTGAATCAGACAATCAATAATGGTTTTTTCGCGAGCCTGGATCTCCACAGGCTTCCGGCTCCCTGGTAAGCTTAAGGTTTTCCTTCTCATTTCGTCGAGGAGTTCCGATGGGATTCGTTTCTTTTTCTTATTGGCTTTGTTTTGATGTTGTGTACATTGACTTCGAAATTAGGTTCGTCTGTGCACTGATGGGAGCGGGGATCCTGCTCTGTTTGGTGGCTTTTACAGGACATATTGCAACGGAAGCCATCAGTAGCTGCTGCCTCTGCTTTGTATCCGAATTAAGACCTTATAAATATATGTGCTGACTTTTTTTGGTGCTCCTGATGTTTAGTTAAATTTTAAATGTTTTAAGTTGATATGGAAATGATAATTGCCCAAATCATAAAAATGTTACGAGAAAGTGGAACATATTATGCACTTTAATGATTGAATATATTATTTATGATATTTTACTGATACACACACCCTTTGATAAACAGCTAAAGTCGGTTTTCAACCTTACCATGTCTGTCGTTCATTCTTTTTTTTTCCCTATTGGCTTATCGTCTTCAAGCATCATCGATTATGTGAGTTTGAAAAATGACTTACATTCTTGTGTTTTGCTTCAGTTATCATACGGTTGCTAGTTATGTTTTTCTTGCATAGATAAATATTTCACTAAGTTTCAAAATATATAGAGAGAGAGAGACATTACACTTTATATGAATAGAGATAACAATACTATTGTATCAATTGTAACAATTGAAAAGGAGCACAATCACCTATCGTGAAGATGAGAGTTGAAGTTATAAACATTAGGTGCACAACCACCTAATGTAAGTTCTTAATTTTAAATTTATAAACATAATCCTTAGTCAAGGATCTGATTCTCCATAAATGGTCATATGGAGTTGATATGATCTGAGGTACCTAAATGAAAATTACTTAAAACTACGATAATGATTGTGTTGAGAGTTAATCTCAACTAGAGAGGACTATTATCAAAATGTTCATCAACTCACATGTAAATCACTTTAGGCTTAAATGAAAGTGAAAATATCAAAAGCTTTAAGAAAATTCTAAAATTTAGAGCAAAATCCATTAGTCTTCTACAATGATTTGTTGAGAATGATAAATTTAGGATTCACCTATGCTCAAAGCTATTGTCACATTCAAATCATCTCATGTCAATAAAGATTTTACCCGTGTTTTATGTCGCATGGTTCTAACATAAAATGACACTACAAAAAGTAGCGGTTACAATTAGAGTTATTGCAAAATGGTAATATTAAATTAGGGTTATGTTTGTAGCTCATAAGTTTATCAGTGATTTTGCTTCTTGTGTTGTGATTCCTAAGCCATTTTTGATAGGATATAAACCTACTATGTTAGTTAAGATCAACTTAAAATTTTCTCTTTAGCCAAACATCTATCCTTGATCTACAAGATTTCCTTGACAATGCAACTCATGATTATTAGCAAGGATCCTTCTATCAAATTGAGTTAATTACCTCATTTGATTAAGTTGACCAGGGACCATGATAACTGAGCACATTAAAATTATGAGATCTTGATTTCATCACTATTTCCCCCCACCATCTACTCCAAGTTATGATAATAAATCTTAATTCAAAACTTAATTGTTTGTATTATATGATAAACAATTAGCTTTATAAAAATTAGCCTTAATTGAAAATTCTCTCCCATTGCTGGGAGGGGTAATTAAATATTGATGCTCATGCTTATGGGAAACTTGAAACTTGATCTAAAGTCATAAAATGTGAGTAAAATCTTTGGGTAGTATTTTATCTTAAATCTAATCTATCTTCTGAAAATTTGACCTTAAACCAAACGAGAAACTCACTTAATGAGTAGTTGGGCAAAAATTTTTGAAGCCCTTATCAGCAACAGTGGGATCACTTACTCTCTTGAATGTTGGTTACTTGAAAGTTTGAAATATTCTCAAATATTGATCTGAATGAAATATGTAATGATTACACCATTACATTAAATATTGCCTAATTTTTCTAAATCTACTACTCAATTCAAATTGACTTAATTCTTTGTAGTAATCAGATTTAAATTCTAATCCCATTTCTACTTCAATTCTAAATCCAATCTCTCTTCCATTATAAATTTAAACTTTTACTCTCCCATTTTCATCTTCTCTTAGTCAAATATGAGTCATATTAAGGGTGGGCAATCTAGTTAGATGCATTCCCCACAACACCCATCCTAACTTCTCTAATCAAGATCGCATTAGTAGAAAGTTAATTTGCTTAGATCACACGGTACATTCTCTACACTTTCATAATCATCCAAATAAATTCATTAGACATTAAAATGAAAGTGTGTATAATTTAAATCGTCAAATGATTAAAGAGTTTTTAATAAACTTCATAAAATTTATACATATCAGAAATAGCCTTTAATTTATGACAACATTATGGTTTTTATTGTAAATTTTAAACTTTTTATGTAATTTAGGATGTAGGACAATCAGATCTTTTGACTAAGGCTCTATCTGCTTAATTTCCTTGCATGAATAATAGATGTTTAGTGAGCTAAAAGTTCAGTGGAATAAATAATTGTACTAAATGATTCAAAATATAAGAACATGAAGTAATAGCATGCATGATGGTCTTTTGTACTGACATGAAATGTCATAACATGACCAATATAGTTTATGAGTTTTAAAAGAATAAAAGTTTCTTGAATAAAGGTGAGATCATAAGTAGTAAGTATATCTATTTGCATGGAATTAAATTTCAAGATTCATGTAGCAAATATTTATAAAGGATCTCTTGACTAAGATATTCATTTATTATATGAAATTACTTACTTTCTTCTTTATTTATTTCATTTTTATTTGTTGTTCATGATTTTCAAAATATCATATGATGATATACTCTTTTGCACATTCATAATATTAAATCATCACATAGCTTGTTGGCTAACCATTTACTAATGGTCTCTCATTTCAAGACTAAATTGTGGCATACCAATTTTTTTAGAAGAGAGAGTCGCAAACCCTAATGATCTTAATTGCAACTTATCTCATCAGGTCTTTTGACTCTCCCTATGCAGATCATCATCATGTACCAATCTATCTTACATGATATGGCCTTTCAAAACCTTTTTTTTTGTTTTTAACGTCATTATTTTTAAGCCTTTTATATTTAACATGGCTATCCACTTATTACCAATCACTCTACATTAGCATGTGTTAAGAAAATATGATATAATAAAGTCAACTATTAAGTGTTTACTATGCATCATATTATAAAATATTTATTATCTTGTAGTAATATTAATATCTCAAAATTACTTAAAATATGTGATTGTATTATTAAGTTATAATAATATACTCAATAGAAAGAAAATTTTATAAATATTATATTTAAAAAATTTTTGTTTCATGTATTAGAAATTGAGTATTTCATCTTAATTATATGATATTCTATAAAGTAAATTTTCTTCTATTTCTCATGTAAATAATCTAAAAATAATGATTTTTTAATTTATTACCAATTTTTAAATTACAACTTGAAATTAAATCAACTAACATCCAAATAATATTTTTATTTCAAAAGAATCCCCCCTTTATTCAAGTTTTTGAAGTCAAACAATTATAAATCAAATCGGTTTAAAAGAAAATATAAAAAATTTGATTTCTATCTAAAATTAACTCAATTTGTAAAGAAAAGTGAATAATCATTTTTCTTTCTTCTCCTCTTCTTCTTCTCCTCTTTTTCTTCTCCATCTCTTTCTTCTTCTTTTGCTCTTCCCTGTGCTAGCCAAGGATATGAACTAGGGGTGTGCAATCGGTCGATTTGGGCTCATCGGTTTTGAAATTTATTAAACTGATCGGTTTTAAATCCAGAACCAAAAAAAATAAATTCATTTAATCAATAACATAAACTAAACGGATTCAAACCAAAATTTATTTTAGATTTTCAGTTTGGTTTAAAAAAAACTGAAAACTGAAAATATAAATTGCTATAATCATTATTTATCAAAGAATTACATCACTTAATCAAATCATTTCATACAAAATCAAGCAACTCTTTAACAAATGAAATCAATAAAATATAAATTTATCTTTGAAATTGCTTTCTTGAGAGTAACTTTCACAAAAACTGAAAAAAAAAATCAATTTATTAGTTATTTTTGATTTAATCGGATTAAGATAACACAAAACGGAATTGAAAGCCGATGGAATATTATTAGAATATTCTATTAATTTAATAATTATTATTCTATTTAATTATTCATATACACTTCTATATATCAATAGGATTGAAATTAAATGTGGAATTTTATAAAAATCTGCTTGGCCATTTTCGGGATATGCTAAAAGTGAGATATAAATATTATAGTTTTTTTTTTTTTTTTTGAAATTTTGGGTATTATATTACTTTAAAAATGACAACAACATACATTAATTTTTTAAACGGCTATAGTAACTGCATCTTTACTGTGATTTAGGTGGTTTAAGAAATGCAATATGATTATTTAATTAAAAAAATGTAAATATGCATTGGTATTCATGGTCTACTTTGTTTTAAATTGTTTTAAATTAAGCTTCTTGCCATTTTTTTTAGCTATTAGTATTTTGATTATGTCAGTGATAACTATTAGTTCAAGTCTTCTTTGTGTAGAGTTCGTTGTATGAATTCTTGTTAACGATCATGCCTATTGTGCTCTGACTTCGAGCTTTGTGTTTTGGATCTTCTGCTTTCTTGTTCTAACCTTTTTACTTTCAGTCTCCTTTGTGCTTCAAGTTTTGCTTTGCTCACTCCGCCATGTTAAGTTGTTTTTGTCTTGTTTTTAGCCGCAACAATATCAACAATCTAAGTGAATTGAACGTAACATTCAATTTAAATCTGGCTTACCTATCAATCAATCAACTGCTTAGAAAGGAAAAAAGAAAAACCCTTCTCATGATGCATTTTCTCAAATAGTTTTATACTTTATTTTTCAGATTGCATAAGCCATAATAAGCACATTTTATGGTTGATATTGATATTTTTCTTATGTTTTGCACTTGAGGCTTAGCTATCTGTTTGGTGTACTAGAAAATTTTCCTTTTTGTAATTTACCCCTTTTTTATGCTCTAAACCTTTAGCTTTCTGGTCTTATGATTTTTTTACCTTGAACACCTGTGTTAGACTGGTCGTTCACTTTCTTGCTTTTGTATGTATTCTGTAATAGTTCTTTTATCCTTTAATTTTTAAAGCCCTCTCCTTTTACAATCGTATGATTTTCTTAACTTGACTGACCCACAGTATGCAGTATTGATTACAACAATGATTTTATTAGAAGCAGCTCTGGTTGGTGATCTCTTTTTGAACAAAGAGTGGAAGAAGGTATGCTTATATCAAAATCCTTCATTTTCAATCTAATAGCAAATTCTGTTTCCAGAGCTTGCTCATTTCATGTCATTTATATATATCATGATATACAGGATCTTCCTGATGACTCCACTGGGGAACTAAAAAAACTCATTGCCTTTATTGAAGATAATATGGATATATTTAAGTGGGCAGGAGTTTCCATTGTTGTTATTCAGGTGAACTACTTGCCTTGCTTAAGAAGCTGCTTTATGTCAAGATAGTTCACCATCAGTCATTTCTTTTAAATTTTTACATTATCATTGGTATCAATTATGACCAAATGAGTCAAATAGAATTCATTATGGATTACAAGAAACCATTAAATTCCTCAACTTATTCAAGGTTGCTAATGTTAGTGCTCATTATATGAAGGTTAATTGTTTTTTCCCAGAAGGTGAAACATTAAAAATAAATAAATATTATTTTGTCCTTATTACAAGGGCTTATGTATTGTGACTCCTATCTAATCCTTATATCTTAATTTGGCGAGTGCTTGTAGATGATTTACCTTTTATGGAACATACCATAATATATGGCTGAGTAAATTGAAGAATAATAGCAACATTTGGAGGAAGCGATTTGAATTAGAAAACTTAATAGATAGAGTAGTTGTATTATTGTTATTCTTTTTTTATCTCTATGCAGGCGTTGTCCCTATTGTTAGCCGTGCTAATCCGGGCCTTGATACCAAGCAGTAGATTGGATTATGACAGTGATGAGGACTACTTTGTTATCAGGAGACCCCTTATCAACCAACAGGGTAGCCAAACAGTTAATTCAACTTCTGGATTTCACTCGGATATTTGGAGTTCACGAATGAAGCAAAAGGTATCTTCTTTCATACTATTTTCCTAGGACCATTGGTTAATGGTTAATGGTCATTGGCCTGGATTACGGTGCTTCTATTGGAGAATGTGCAATAATGATTTGATTCTTTCATTGAGTGCTTGAGTATTTACGGACTTGTACAAGACTACAAAAGGAAAGTTTCCCAAATTCAATTGCAGCAGGAAACTCCACAAGTACATTGAAATAAATGCATTGTAGACAATGAAGAAAACAAAATAATTATAAGAATTACACATAATGTCCACATTGATGTATTCTCTCTAATGCGTCCCTTCAATCTGGCACTCCATTGGAGATGCCAATCGTTATCTTGAGTGCATGAAACTGTGTACGTGGTAGGGGTTCAGTGAGGACATATGCAAGTTTCTCATCAGTGATATGCCCTACGCGGAGGAGATAATTTTTAACACTATACAGGAGAATGTGGAATAATGCCTTCATTTTTTTTATTTAGTTAATGAGCATATGTAGAAGCATATAAAAGGGAGGTATCCTAATTTCAAATTTAAGTGGGAAACTCCAGCAGAAAATAGAAAAAACTACAGTGTAAAGGTGGAAACAAAATAATTACAATAATTATATATAATGGCTGCATTGATGGGTTTCCTCTAATAGCATGCACATCGGAATTGCAAGCAGTGATCACAATGGGTTTAATAGTAGTTCAGTTGGATGGTACTTTGCACGAGAGTTTTGTTGTGGTTTCATGGGAGGAATACACTGTTTTAACCTTTTCTATTAATAGATATGCTCTTATTTTTTGTTAAGTATGTTTTTCTGAGACTAGGGTGAGCGTAAAGTTCTTCTGAATATAAACCTACAAAAGGCAGATGGATCAATGTCAAATGCATCCTATCCCAAACATCGTATTCAGGCACAACTAAGTTCTAGAAAGATTCTGCAATACCCCTTTGTTCATCATTTTGTGATTCTGTTAGAAGCTTTTTAGCTTCCCAACTATGACCATAACTATTGTCTGGAATGAAAGAACTCTATTATGAGGTAGAATCTCTATATACTAAGATTATGATAACCATTTGAACATTATAGTTTATATTTGACCTAGATGGTGGGCATTTATTGGACCTAAAGGGAGGGAGGGAGATTGAGAGAGATAGAAGCCTATTTTCATCAGGCCAATCTACTTGGAGAATTTTCTTTTCCTATCTATAATAAAACCATCAAATGGTGCATGAAGAGACCAATTTCCAAATATATTTTTTTTCTTCATCATATATCATCTAAACAAGTCTAAATTATAGATTATCACAAACTTCCAGAAGCTGACTTGCGGTCTTTACGTTTAACCATGTAACCAATAAATGAAAAGTGAAACTTGCACTTGTATAATACAAAAACAAGGACGTTGATGTTTTGCTCATGTTTGTATGGAAGTTGTCATAAGGCTTTATGCTTTGAAATTATATTCAGGCTTACAATGTTGGCGTTATTAACATATTAGGTAGGATTCCATGCATTGGTATTAGGGTTATATGTTTTGATATTCTCATAACTAAGAGTATTATTTCATTCTTTTTTGATTATAAATTTGTTGTTGTTGGGTCTCAAGCCTCGGATGAGAAAAGTAGAGGGTTGTGTTAGGTAGTCGATAGCCAGCATAAAACTTGTCAAAAAATTATGACATGAATTTTTTAATACATTATGGCAATGCTATGGTGTTTCATATAAGCAACGCATTGTATAACTTGAATATAGTGAAAAGTGTGCAAGTACATCGGTGCCTGGATGCAATGTTAAATAAGACAGTGTTACCACTTTACGGATGAATGTAGGCAAAAAGGTTTGTCTATGAAACTAAAATTTTGATAAGAATTTAGAATATAGAGTATTAATGTTATAAGTATTTATGTCTCTTAAGTTGGTTGAATGTATATTCAAAAGAAAATTTTTTGAATGATTTAGAATGATTAATAAAAAGATACCTTTTGAAGAAAAAATATTTATTAGAAGAAATTTGAATGAACATGATGGTAGAAGCATTCATGGTCGTTATGAATTTGGAATGACTAATGAAGAAAGTCGGACCATATTGAATTTTGTTTTTTCCTATAATTTTGCAATTGCTACTATTTTCTTAAAGAAAGAGGTGTGCATATTATCACTTATAAGAATGGATTTAGTAAAATATAAATTGATAAATTTTTATAAGAAAAATTAATCGTTTAAATTATAAATATTATAGGGTCACTTTGAGTAAAAGTTTAAATATCTAGCTTCGATTACTAGTTTTAGATTTTAAGATGAAGGATTGAAAAATAAAAATAAATTAATACATTATTCTAAGATTAGATGGGGTACTTAAAGAATGTTAATAAAAATATTTTTAAGAGTAAACTACAAGATCTTAGAATTTGGGCTGTTCATGAGAAATCTAATTTCATATGAGAAAAAATAGCAAATGAGATTAAATAAGTTACAAAAAATATGATTGGGGAATTAAAAAAATCCTTAGTAAAAACAGTTGGTGGTGGAGTCAAAATATGCAAAAAAAAGATAAAAATAAGAAGTTTTGTTATGAAAAATAGTTTATATGTAAAAGCTTGAGGAATTGGAAAAGATATAGAATGATTCATAGGAATTCTAAAAAAGTAATATATGATGCAAAGAATTCAGCATTTAATGATTTCTATAATTGATCAGATAATAAAAAGGCAAAAGAGATATATATATATATATATATATATATATATATATATATATATATATATATATATATATATATATATATATATATATATATATATATATATTATAAGATAGCCAAGTAGGAGATATGAGAAATAAAGATTTTTAAATGCATTAAGGATGAAAATCAAAAGGTGTTTTTCTTAGAAGGGGATATTCAACATAGGTGGATGAGATAGTTTGGTAAATTTTCTAATGACTGCTGTAATGATATGATTGATTTTAACGACCTTAATACTCTAAATGAAAATAAAGATTTTTTTATTATTGTATTAGTAAATTGAAGTTGGAGAGGCTTTGAAGAAAACAAAGTATGAATAGCTAGTAAAACTTGATGATATTCCACTGTAAGTGTAGAAATGTTGTTATTTGTGTTTAAACACAAGAAGGATTGAACAAATATTTTTCTATTTTAGTTGAATCACATGAAGGATCGGCTTTAAATGTATATCTTTTTGCTTTAGTTATGGATGTTCTTATCAGACATTTATAAGAGGATATACCTTAGCATATGCTTTTTGTTGATGATATTATTCTTGCTGATAAGGCTAGAGAGGAAGTTCAAGAGAAACTTGAATTATAGAAGTCAACCCATATTAGATGAAAACTTCTATGTTAAAAAAGTATATGAAAAAGAATAATTTTAAGATTTATGACTCAGAATCCTAAAGTATATTATAAGATTGATATAAGAAAAATGAAGTTGCGTTAACTTTTAAAAAAAAATGTATGTTTTATGTCCGGATGAAATGTCCTTTAAGATTGTAGTCTTATAGGATATATTGAAATAGTTTGGTTAACAAATCTTTTCTAGACAACTAAGATGATACCTAATAATTTGAGAGGAAATTTTTTTGAACCAATCCTTAAGAATTAAGGAGATATTTTTGTTAATGATAATTAAAAAAAAATTCAAATTTATAAGTAATATAATAAAATTTTGAATAAACGGGAATATAAGCTTAGACAAGATACTTCATTTGAGGAATCAATTATGATTTATGTTAGATCAGATTTGAAGCCAATTTTTGTACAGAGGTAATCAATCGAAAAGAAAAGATTTTAATAGGTGTTTTTTTTAAGAGACATTCTTGAGTGTAGCAAGAGATACTTTTTTGTGCTTGAAGGAACAATGAGTGTCAAGTTAAAACCATGGAAAAGTAGCTCAATCAGAATTTCCATTAAGGATCAAGAATAAATCTTTTTTTATTTTAGTTATGATGCAAATGCTTTATGTAAATGATATCAATTTTGGTATCAAAGTATTTGCAAATGATAAGGGTCTTAGGATTAGTTGAACAAAGGCATAGTAAATATGTAAATGTAAATAAAAAATAGAGTCAAATATATATGGGATAAAATTGATTTTAAATATGTAGTAGATAGATCAGTTTGTTTATTTTATTATTTTTTTCATCGGATTGGCATAAATGTAAGTCTCCTTGCAGACAAGCTTACCAAATGCATACACACCTATATGCAAGGGAAGGTCCTCGATATTCTATCATATTTTAACTACAAACTTTTCCATCATCTTTATTTTTGTTTTTTTTTTTTTTTTTTGATCCATAAATTTTATGACCGCATAATTTAATGTGAGACAGCAACTTGTTAATGTCTTATTATAAGCAATATTGATATTTCTGCCATTGTTTTCTTCCCTCTTCATCTGCTACTTCCTCACTATTTTGGTGCAGTATGGGCTGAACCCAAACCAAATGGCGTACAATGCTGGGGACACAAAGGCGCCATTACACCAACAGCAGCAGAGTTGATCGAAGGTCATCCTCTATTTGGTATGTTCAACTGCTGAATCCCCTGTAATATATCCGTTGATATTATTTAATCGTGGGAATGGTGTTGTGGCTTCCTTTTGTAAATACTATACTAATTATGTGCGCTCATTTTATTTTCTGCTTGTTTGGTGAGTTGGTTTGGTTTGGTGTATGTTGAACAAAGATTCATAAATGTATTTGGTGAAGCCATTTTGTGATTGATTTTTTTGAGGTGGGTGGCTTTACTTTGCTTCTGCAGAATTCCTTTTTTTTTTTTTTTTCCTTGATAGATATCAGAGTTCTACATCAATGGCAGCCGAGCTTGGTTGTCAGTATTAGGACCACAGTGGCAGTCTGTCTGTTTTGATCTGCTTTTGATCCACAGTGGCTCAATGGTCCAGCGGATACCTCTCGTCTCTGTTTTTCTGGTTTGTAGCAGAAAGTGAATGAGATCACATGTATCTCTGGAAAATTTTTGGGTCTGAATATTATTAAATTTTATTTTAAATGAATCCTAAAGTTATTGAATTTATTTTAATAACCACAAATTATATTATATTCATCTCAAATAGTGGATGAGCTAGATTTTTTATGGGGGATTTATTATATGCTTCTTTTTTTTTTTTTTTTTGTAAGCAGAGACCTCGATCCCACCCACTTTGCTGAAACTTGAACTAATCCAGAAATCTCGCAGAACCTATCCCCAGGTCCCCCACTTATTTTCCCAGTGGGTTCCTCGAATCGAACGGCCGGAGAAATACAACCGCTCACCAACTGAGCTAAGCCCAGTGGGGTATTTATTATATGCTTCTCGTACATAAACTTTTTGTGCCAGATGCGTGTACTTGTTTTGTTATAGCCATTGTATGGGCAGTGCCATCCATGTCTAACTAATTATTGAAGAATTTTATTGTAAACTCATTAAGGGCCTATAATTGGTGCATAGTGTTATTCTATTTTTATCACAGAAAACAAATACTTGTGTCAGAAGTGTTTTTTTTTTTTTTCAATCTTTCCTGAGTGTTTGAACGCTTTGATTAGGTCGATAATTATGCCTTAAAATTGTTCAACATGCACAGTATATATGTTTCAAGTCAAGGTTGATCAAAATATCAGTATTAATATGAAAATAAATCATCTTGCATACATAACACATTATTTTTAAGTATTTATATATCTAATATTTAAATTTTGATATTTATATGTATTATATATATTTTTTTTAAAAAAGATGTATTCCATTTTTAAAAAAAAAATTAATGATAAAGATTAATGTTATTTATGTAAATATTAAAACTTAAATATTGTATAGATAAATTCATAAGAATTATTAGATATGTATTTAATTGCCCAAAAAAAAGCAGTGTATTTATTTCTAATATGCATGTTTGAATAGGTAATGTTTGTCAATTTTACAAATTTGCGTTCAGGAAATTATTTGAATTCATAAATTTTCAAACAGTCTAGTTAATTTTCAAAATATAAACTTACTGTATGACAGGAAGGAAAAATGCTATATTCTTCTTTCATAAAACATTTTTTTTTTCATGAGAATAATTTAGTTATTTATGCTATGCCACATTATTTGGACTACAATCTTAGTTCAAGAAACTATACTTTATCATCCTTTATCATCCTTGCTTCAAAGCGTATGATCGTTGGCAAGTCAATGATGTATTTTAAACAATGCTAATCAATGACCTGTTCACCTGGAGTTAGCTCTCACCAAATCTTTATTTTTTTTTTTTGGTAACGAGGTGTCCACCTTTGATCCCACCCACTATGTGGCGTGTGACTTCAAGCATGACTAATCTCCGAGCCCAAGAACTCCGCCTACGCGTCGACTCCTCATTTCTTTTCACCGTAAAATAATGCACCCCTCATGGGAAGAACGCCGGACGTGAGTACCCAGCTCACCCTCACCAATCAAGCTAAGGGCGGTGGGTCCAAATCTTTATTTTAAAAACTTACTCTTCGTAGCATCTTGTCAATTGAACTTTATTTCATTTCACAATATAAAAAAATGACGTTGGTCAACTACCCTTTAAGTGCATTGTTTAGTTGTTGAAGATGAAATATTGTATTTTATAATATGAGAATAAAAACTCACATTATAATTTACAAATTTAAAAAAGGAGCTCATACTAATAATAACAAACGTAAAACAATTCATCAAATCAGCATAGGAACAGCAGCTATAAAGCTACTTATATACATAAAGAGCCAAGCCAATGCTACATAATTGCAAAAGAAAAACGCCAACTGATACACATGCAATACAGCTAGACAAATACTTAAGACACTATAAACTCAAATCTAAATTCTTCTGGTGGCCCCAACCATCACCACAAAAACATATGGTAATATTAATAAGCGCCAAACTATCTTCAGTATACAAGAAGACAAAAGAGGGGGGAATTTTTTTGAGAAAACTCAGCAGAAACAACACCCAATTAGGTCAGCCAAAGCATCATCAAACAACTCTTCAAGCATCATTTCACCAATCTCTTTGCTGAACTCATCCATTTCCAACCACATGGATTCAGCCAATCCACTTCTAATCACCTCTTTCTTCACCAAATTATCAACAAATCGTTCATTAGTTTCAGCTGACACGCAATTATCTTCCTCAGACAAGCAATCCTTCAAACGGCACAAAACTGCATCTTTCACTGTAGGATTGGTTTTAATCCGAGCCATAATTGTTGTTATGGGCCATGGATATGCGTTAACTAAATTAAGATATCCAATTTCCTTGAGAACTAGAGTAACATAATCAAATAACAGCTTCTGGTTTGAACGCTTCTTCCTGTATTTGGCTTCTTCTCCTTCCCTTCCCAGCAAGTCATCCAGCAAAATTGGATCTAAGGGGCAATCCAGAGAGTGTGATTTGGCTAGTACTGTGTTGGAACTTTCATTAGCTAAGTTTGAGGTTGAAATTAACTTCTGGATGAAATCAAGTTGTTCCTGCTCCTTATCTTCTTTAGAGAAAAGCTTGGAAAGCTTTAAGGAGTTTGGTGCTGTACTTACAGAGTGTGGTTTCTCTGAATAAGTCGAACGGCTCACTGAACCGATGAGTGGGGATCTGGAGAGTGCTTCTGCAAGTGCAAATGGTGAGGGAATTAGAATGTGGGAGGATATGGAATATCTAAATTAAAAGCTTAAAGCTATTAATGCTCACCCGCGTGGCTGGTGATGGCATGTTGTGGAGAATTGTAGATATTAGTAGAAAATTCTTCTTGGAATGATGGCCTTTCTAAGACTGAAATGGGGCTGTGTTGATTTAAATTCTCTCTGGAGATTTCAGATTTCCAAAGTTTCTCGATAGAGCGAATGCCCTGAAAAGTCAGAAATAAAAAATATATTTCAGCTGTAGCCCAGAAGAAATAGTATAATTTTCAAAAGATTAAAGGTGCAGCGTTTCATATATGTTTTGCAATTCGCGCACACAATCTTACAGTCCAAATGTCGATTTTAGAAAGGAATGGATGATAGAGTGAAAACTATAGTACAGATAATTAAAAGAACACGAAGATGACAAGAATCAGAAAAATATGAGATGAAAAAAGAAGTTCAAGCAACAATAATGAAAAAAGGAAACTGTATCATGATCGAAGGAGGGTCATTTATGCAAACAAATTATTCGGCTTAACAGAAGATGAGCATAAAATTATAAAATTAAAGGGTTTCATAATGCTCACCTTAAAGGAGGCATTCCCATGTCTTTCTGTACGATTGAGTGAAACGGGAGGAGAGAAATTGAAGAAACTTCCCTCCGAAGTTTTTGAAGTATTGTCATCAGACATCCCATCATGGGAAGATTTTGATAGACTGTTATCTTTTATAGATGAAGAACTGGCTGCATGCAGTCTATCATCAGAGTTCACTGAAGAAGAAAGTATTGGCTGATCCTTCACTAATTTTTTCATCCTGGAGAAGAATAAACTTGAAACTCTCTCCTTGAAAGATCTCCCCTTTTTCAATTTTGAAAACTCTTTGACAAGAATAGATTTGGTTTCCAACGTGCAAGATATTTCTTCATTATTCACCCTGATGTTTTCATGGCATGCAGAAGCTTGAAGAGACTTCAACCTTGTAATGTTCTCAAGGCATTCTTCACTGGATTCTTCCATCCTATTTGTAGGTAAACATGTCTCTGCAATGCTCGTCTCCTGTTCTTGACCACAGAAAACCCAAGGTGAAATGGCATGCCTATCAACCACCTCTTCTTCTTTCTTCACCTCAGGAATGGCGAGCATCTCGCCTAAGGTGCTTGGGATCTTTTTGATGTCTTCTTCTTCATGACTAATGCCATTTGATGTTGCTAACACCCCTCTTTCAGAGAGTCCCTCTTGTCTCTCTGATGACTCAGCTGAGTAGGATTGATGGCTACAGGATTTCACTGAGCCTGGATTGATTGACTTTACTTGGGCCCAAGAATTCTGTGAAGTTAGAGTCACCAACTCATAATCGCTGCAGTCATTTTCAGACCAATTAAGTCTACTCCCATCAGCTGGATATAAATTAGAGGAAAATGCATTTGATTGGTACTCATCCTTCTGCATACTTCTCAAATCTTTCTGCTTTTTCCAAGTGATTTCCATAGCTACTTCTCTTGATCTTATATCATCATCAGTTCTCAAATATCCACTTCTGTGTCTGCTTTCTGGAACTGATACAGCAACGTTGGAGGCCATATTAGTTTTTGTTTCATGAAGCATTGTAGGACTAGGCTTTAGAACCACAATCTTTGTAGGCTGAGATATAGTTTCAACCTTGGGAATAAACAAGCTAGAGCTCCAGCCGTCTACATCAGTGTTTTTCCTGAAGTCTTCACCACATGAACATCTGTTTTTCCTCATGGATTTCTCGTGACATGAATCAAATGATGTGGTTGGTTTCAAAACAGTAATGTTTTTTTTAATTTCTTTAAGTTGCTTGGAGAACAAAGAGTTTGGTTCTTCAAGAAATTTAAGAAATAAATCTTTATTCGTTCGAAGAACCTCAAGTGCATCTTGGAATTCTTTTGACTGGATGAGCCTTTTATTAGTAGCTAGACGTTTTGCTAAAATGAACTTTTGGTGCACAAGAGCCATTCTCTTTTCCATCAAATTTTCATGACAGACTTCATGTTGTAGATTATGATTCTTGATTTGACCATTTGATGAAAGGTGCTGCTTTACCTCATACACATCCTTATACTTCTCATGCATGCCGCATTCAGTCCTGTAGTGCATCTGATGATCACGGGAACCTTCTTCCTGCTGCCAATAATCTTGGAGATCTCTGCTTTGACAGTCATGTGAGTCAACCTCTTGCAAGTTTGTTTTTGAAGTCAGAACTTTTTGTTGAACTGGAAGTTTACTCAGGCCCATTAATTTCGCAACAACACTGGGTGGTGTCTCCTTCGACTCAAATGCACCAGACATCTCTTGTGCTATTAACATCTTAATGGGACTCTCATTTAGCTTCTTTCCAGTAATCTTCCATGACTTAATAGTTACCTATCATCAAATTGATTACAAAGCATATATAAAGCCTTTTTGGATGACATTTCAGCTAAGATCAATGTGCAGCTATAACTGAGAACTAAGTTTACTAATTAATATGTTAAAAAAATCTCACTAGTCTCTATGAACTGGATATCATGATAGAAAACAATTCATGTCATTTAACAATGCGAACAGTGAAAGGGCCCATACGGCTTCTATTTTACTCAACCGATATCACGAAACGGTGATTCGGCTCAAGGAAAAGAACTAGTCAGGAGAAAGGGGCATTCATTTGCATGTACATACTTTCAAATTTAAGTTAAAACAACTACAAATTAAATGCTGCCCTGCACAATTTACTTTGTAATAAATTGTATATAGAATGGACCCTAAAGTTAAGCACATTTATATTTACATTGACTAGAATAGTTGAAAGTTATTTTGAATGCAATACTTTCACTTAATAACAACTTTAGAACAAATTACATAGCGACATGATTACTTGACATGGTACAATGGCGGTGAAAGAATCAATCTAAGGAAATTTGGCTCTGAAATCATAGCCCTACACTGCTCAAGAACATCCTATTATCTACATAGTAGGAGCGCACTAGTTTAGTACAAAAAACAATAACCACTTCAATTATAATTATCGCATTGGATTAGTATGTAGAACTGCATTTGAATAAAGATGGAAATAACAAAGAAAGAAGAATAATGAAAAGAAAAGATAGGATTAAACTTACCATGAGTTTATTCCACAATAAGTTTTTTTAGTCGAGAAGATGAAGTGCTTGTAAATTAAAGAGAACTACAAGCAACTTCGTTCTAATAGCACTAATAATCGAATCAAACGGATTGATCCTGCTTCCTTTGCATACAATGGCTTCTTTCCATTCATCTTTCAACCTGGAGAATAATCATAAAAGAGCTGAATAGTAATGGTGTATTCCAACCCTGAATAACTACATTAATTAGAAGATATCCCCAATTAGCATTACCCACCAAGCTTATGATGGAGAACATCTTCATATTGATGACTTCATAAGAGCTCTCCAGTTTTGTCATTCCAACCTATCTAGAATCACGATACAAGTAAACAGATGAAACTCAGCACTAGAAAAGAGTTATGCAATAGTTTTTTTCTGTTTGGAATGATGAAACAAATTATGGTGCGTATTGCTTGAATTCGTGATTGGAGAAATAATCTTCTACAATCACTATGCCATGAATCATTTCAGAAAAAAAAAAATGAAACAATTTGGGGAAACATAATGAATTATCTTCATTGCTGTTTTTCTCGTTTCCTCTCTGTCTCTCTCTCGCTCGTATCAGGGCAAAAAGCAAACAAAGTATACGGAAAGCAAAATTAGGTTTCGAATGGAGAAAACGAGGAAAATTAAAGCAACAAATTTACGTATAACTAACAACAAAAGGTAATCCATGAAATACGCACCCAAGTGGAAGCCGAAGGATGACAAAGCTAAATACCTTTTCAAAAGTATCAAAAAAAAAAAAAAAGAGAAAAAAGGCTAGTTCTCCATAGATAAACATAGAGATAGAACAACCATTATCTCCAAGTGAACAAATCTACAAGGCACAACCACTAGGGATGCCACCGATCTGATTAGCACGAAATTCTCACCACAGAAAATTCAAGTTCATGCACAGAACACATTGGATTCCTTTAAACAAGAATAAAATGCATTCGAACTGAAATTCATTCATTTAAAGCAAGCTACCCAACTCTGACAAGCACACTCCAAGGATCGCTATTGAGGAAAAAAAGCAAAAATCACATGAAATAGGTAAAGCAACCAACGATAAACATCAGCCATTCTATACTTGTAGAGAGAGAGAGAGAGAGAGAAGATTTCAGCCATCTACCATTAACTGCGCTTTGGCTCCGCCCAATCCCAAACGCCGCGTGAGACCAGGATCCGGTTGTCGCCGGAGGGTTGGCCGTTGTTAGTGGTTAAACAAAAGTCGGATGGCAATACCAGTGGGCGTGACGAGGCCAGTGGGCAATGTGCTCTAGCTTTTAAAGCAAGAAAAAAATAAACAAAGCTTCGGAGTTTAAAATTTAAAAACTTTTTAACAGTGAATAAAATTACAGGTCATCTGCATTTTCAGGTAATCATGAATCATGATTGGTACGTTGGTTCACATGCTATTGATTGTTCGAAAATTTTATTCAAATTTTATAATGTTGTTCATATCAAAAAGCCTTTTTTTATTGTTTTAAAATTATGCGGCATGTGCTGTGCTACTGAGTTCACGGCGTGGTTCAAATAGGCTAAGGGGCTGTTTGATTATCTGAATTTTGAGCATAAAATAAAATAAGTATAGAAGTTTTAATTTTTTTTTGGTATAAAATAAAATTTTTAAGATGATGTAATGTATTTAAAATATATTATAAAGTTTATTTTTTGTGTATTTAGAATTCACTCGCTTTGGGTGAATTTCAAATACATCGGCTAGTATAAAGTGTTATAACAATAACCATCTGTTCATCATTTCATGCCGTAAATGACGTCATCATCGCCGCCGCCATTCACAACCTCAAGAACACTCTATATTATATTTATTTTACCAAACAAAAAAATAGTAATAAACTCATGTATTTATAGAGTTTTCAACCAAACAGTCCTAAAATAATCCAAATACAGTGCATTCATTTTACACTTATATTCCTTTTACTATGTATTTTTTTTTCAGGCAACCAAACAATCCCTAAATAATTTGTTTGAGGGTTTGCATACATATCATATAAATTTTATACATTTAGTGTGGCATTCACATCAAAACATACACATAAAAAGATATATTTCATTCTAAAAATAATAATATTAGTGATATTTTAATATAATATTTATTAAAAAAATAATATGTAAATAAGTAAGAATTATATGGTATGTAAGTCTCCCTAATTTTATAGATATAGATATTTGTATTATTAAAGTTTTTTTTAAGTATTTACTAAATTAATATCTAAGCGTCCAAAATAAACTATGGACTTGTTGAATGTATATATACTTGATTCAATTAAACTGTTCAAATTTGTAATAAATTATAAAAAAAAATATTAATTGTTTATTTGTTTATTTAAATTTGGATGATAACGTCACAAATAAAAGAAATTTGTTATTACTTTTTGCAAAAATATAGATTTGAATAACGCGCATGTTATTGTCTCTTTATGCTTTATAAATAAATTATTTATTTATTTATCTTTTATTTTGATATTTTTTTAGTTAGTATACATTTTCAATTAAATTTGTTTATCATATATTTAGATTGTTAGGATCACAAAAATTTCTATCTAAAAGAATATAATTTTCAAAGAAAGGTGTTGCTTACAAGACATTTAGCTGACATTGATTTTGAATTAAAAAAAATAAAAATTTGAACCAAACAAATTTTAAATGATGTAAATTTATAATTAATAAAAAAAGGACCTTCAAGATTTTTTGATGACATCAAAAATCAAAATTTTAGAACATTTTTCAGCTTGGATTCATCCTTTTATTATTCTCATCTTATGTGTGTTGGTCGAGCAAGGAATGAAGGATTGTTCTATATCTCAAATTTGACATAATTATCTTTTGAGTGATCCATAAACTAAACTAAATGATGCTTTATCCATATATGCGAGTTTGTACGAGACAATGACTTTGAGATGACTTGGATGCATACTGAAGTGTGTTCCGAAAGAATTTTCTTATTATACATTTGTATGTATTATCTATGATCATATGTACGATCTACTTTTTTTTTCTTTTTTTTTGGGACGAGTATCCACCCAACACCCCACCCATCTTGTGGGTGGGGATGTCATTGTGACTAATCCCGCGGGGGCCATAAGCAACACATTCATCACCCACTCGTATCGGATCCCCATGTTGTGGTAGCCTCCCGCGCGGAGAGAATCGAGCGGTTCGGATTTCAGTGTGCTCATCAACCGAATAAGAGACGGATTACGATATACTTTTGAAGAGATATATGATTCCATTGGCAATGACAGAATAGCATTGGGATTAATGTACAATTAACTTTTTTAGCTTCATTTGACATAGAAATTATAAGTTATTTCATCACATTAATGTACATTTTCTGATCTTTAGGTTTTCATATATTTTATGAGCATGTATATCGTCATGAGCATTGATTGTTTATTAATTTTTTTTCGTCATTAATCTCATATATTCTCACATCAATTTCTTGAATCACTTGATAAAATATAATCTTTTGAATTTTTAATAGGCTTTATAGATAAAAGTTTAGGGAGAGTCGCCTTAGATGGTTTGGCCGCATAAAGCGTCAGTCGTCTGATGACTCGATTAGGAGAGTAGATGCATTAGATTTGTCTTATATTAAGAAAGGCAGAGGTAGACCTAAAAAGACTTGGTTAAGACGTATAAAAAATGATCTTAGTATACTTGATTTAAATGAGAATTTGACACATAATAGGACACAATGGAGACGAAGGATTCATGTAGCCGACCCCACCTAGTGGGATTAAGGCTTGTTGTTGTTGTTGTTGTTGTTTATAGATAAAAGTTTGATATATTGTCTTTTTTTTTTTTGTAATTTTAAATATTAGCATTGATGTATTCCATGTGTTCCCACAATGGGTGATCCATGGCTTCATTCCCTTAGGCATAGGGCCTACAACCTTTAACAAGCTCAAGGATTGAGTTACACCTATAAAATTTGTTTTCTTTTTTCAATCAAAAAAGCTCTAAATATTAATGCATAAAATAACCTAATCAAGCCAAAGAGATAGTTAAAATTAAAAAAAATAATTAATTAATAGGTTGACTTCTACAAGTTAAAACTAACGAATTTTATTATTATTTTTACTAAGTGAGGGTTTTTTAATCGGTTTTTAATAATAGAATGTTGTAGCAATAATGTATTCTTTTTTATAAAATGAAGCTTCTCAAATACTCACATGGAGATGGATGACCTGCTCAACCTACTCCCTAAGTATATATAGAGAGGAACCTGCACTCTTTCACATGGAGATGGATGACCTGCTCAACGTGTAAGCTAGTTTATGATGATTTAACACAACTCTATGTCAACTCTCCAATCGCTTAACCTCGAAAATACCGTTAAAACTCTGAATCACAAAATCAATTTGGGAGAAGTTGAGCAACCTTTCCTTTTGTAATCTGCAGAGGAGAATTCCCAAAGTCTCTTTCCAAAGGCAAGGAGTTCAACTAACACAAATAGGCCATGGGCACAAGAAAGCTTAGTGGAAGGCAAAAGGATAATAACTCCCATCGTTTCAGAAATGATTGTAAGGGTATGCTCTGATGGGTACTTTTTTTTTATGTCAAATATTTAGTGCTTGATCCTCTCATGAGTAATTAATGATTTTAGGCGATTTTTTTAAAATAAGTATCATTAGAAACATAATTAGGCGATTAAGTATCATTAAAAAAAATTAAATAGGTATAGTCGCGCACTAAGTGGACGACTAGGTAGCTACGTCAGAATCGACGTGGCATAAAATTACTAAGTATTGAATGAACACCGCTTCAGTTACACCCACTTTAATGGACGATTAGATCTATAAGTTCTGCAGGCTAGTCGCCCACATGCAAATGAAATTTTTTTTTTTACATCAAGGATTGGCTTTGAGCTCTTATGTTTCTGCTTTAGTTTTTGATGTTCCATTTGCAAGCTTAAAGCACTTATCATCAATTATAAAGATTAACTTTAAAGTCTGCAAGTTTTCATTTAAGTAGATCTAAAACATCTAAGAATAAATAAAAATTAATAGATAAAAATAAAATAGATTATTTACAAGTTTTCATTCCAAAAGGTGAGTACAAGTATTTACATAATTGGATGATCGAGAAATAAAAATAAAATAGATAAGAACAAATGTAGTATAGACGCACAAATAGACTATCTTAAACATTTAACGCATCCGTCGTCTGCGTGGAATCGCACCACTCTCAGGTGTGTATTGGTCAGGTGCACGTGATGGACGATCACGCAGTTGATGGTGGGCCTCCAATGCAAGATCTTCGAAAGTCTGCTGGATAGTCCCGGACGGAAGATAGGGGTTGTGATTCATAATGTAGGCCGATGAGGAACGGATCAACATACAGATGGATGGACGCATATGTAGATGGTCCGACGCTCCAATCATGGTGTGGGACATCCTCTGTAGGCTCTGATCCGTAATGTGTATCCCCGATATATACACGCAATCGCAAGTCTATGCATAGCACCTTGTACCTATCGATGGCTCCCTATAGCTCGTGCTCATCCACACGGCGGAAGTACGGTTGGAAGATGTCCTGAGTCGCCAAGATGTGCTCCAACTACACGAAAAAATAGTGTGTGAAATTAGCCTCAAGTAACATATTGAATTTAAATGAATACTTATGTTAACGCTTACATATATACACTCTGCAGGTGCTCTGGGATAGTAAGTGATCGGAGATCCGGGGTGGCCAGTAAATAGAGAGAAGCTCACGATCTGAACCAGCACATGTAGTGGTTGATAGCCGCTAGCCTGTCCTCATCTTCATCCAAGCTCTCGACGAGATAATCCCTTCGCCTCTCCCAAGCGGCAATGTGTATCTGATGGTAATCAACCCAGTCGACATCTGCTTTGCCTCGACCATCGACCCTTTTGAATCTAGAGTCAACTGGTGTCATATCTACTCTGGGTATGAGTTCGAACTGTCGCAGCACCCGATCAGGTAAATGACACTCCACCTTCTTCCAGTTGATCAGAAGGACTCGTGCTAACCATATATTAGAGCCTGCTGAGCATGTATGTAATAGACGTAGCGTGATCTGCTCAGTGTAAGGCTCCTAAATCACTTGCACATATTAAAAATTATGTTAAATTAGAGTATGCATTATAGATATTTGAATTGAAATGTACTCTGCAAGTCCAACCTGAGTATACAGCAAGTCATCCAGCTCATTTTTATATAATGCAACGTTCGTCATTGACATCTGACGAACATATCTCTCATTCTGCATATGCATACAACACAGTTTAAACAAACATATAAGCTAGAAATTTGAAAGTACAAAAAATAAAATATACTTCAACCCAATACTAAGACTGTCAAGATCAATCGGATATGACAAATGTAGGGTCGGCCTCCCCACATGAATATGCTCCCAAGACCATATTTGTAGTAGGTGTATGCAGTCAGCCATGTTGACCTTGGTGGGCCTAATCAACTCATAGAGTTCTCTATAGAGGTGAGCCAGAACTGCTCCTCCTATAGCCAACATACTGAATGAATCTAGATCCTCTAGAAGTGGAAGATACTGCAGGTGGACCTCAGAACCTGATGTATATGGCAGTAAGAAACACCCAATAAGAAACAGAATGTAGGTACATAGGTGAAAAAAACTCCTGCTCGAGCGCGATAACTCTTTGTAAAAGATCACCTAAGCCACCTGACATGCATGTCTGCATGTCCGCATCCGAAGGTCGACGTGATGTGTGACCGATACATGGTACATCACGCCGTATATAGGTGTCGCCCAATAACTCGTCATGAAGAATCCAACCGCCCATCTCTTCCCTCACCGATCACAAATCAATAATGGCCCATCAACACATAATCCCAGGATCATCATCACGTCTTGGAGCGTCATAGTCATCTCACCAACAACTAGGTGGAAGGTGTTGGTCTGTAGAGACCATCTCTCAATCAGGGCAGTAAGTAGATAATGATCTAGGCAGATGAAACGAAGTTGGCTAGCACACAGTAGGCCTACTACCTCTAGCCCACTGATGAATCTTCTGCAAGTGATGGGTCACTCCTTCAGCATAAGCAAGTGTGAAGCAGCCTCTAGAACAGTGCTCTACAAAAAAAGATCGATCAGTCATTAACCAAAATAAAAATTATGCAGGTGTAACATAGAAACATAAATTAAATATTACTTACAGTATCAGGGTGAGCGACTCTATGCCATCCACGTAGAGAGGTTATGCTAGGGTGGACCTTAGTAGGTGGCTGCTCCAACTGTGAGGTGGCCTCCCTAGCATGGCCCCGATGCCGACGTCTAACTAATGGGCGGTGCTCCTCGACCATCGTACCTATTGAAGAAAACAAATGCATGAGTCAGTGTCAGACAGTTCTAAATAATGAAAGGGAAAACTGTAACGTAAAGAAAGCCAAAAAAAAAGTACTGCACCTACGAGTATAGTCTAAGTAGCATGCACTACACATATATATTGTGTATACGACATAACTTCTACTATTAATATTGCTGGAAAAATTGAAGCGTAAAGTAAGGAAAAAATAAGAGTACTACAACCTACAAGAAAAATCTAAGTACATTCACTAAACAAATACATTTTATGCTAAAGTATCCACGACATACCTTCTACTATTAACATTGTGTGAGCACGATGACCTTTAGTGACCAGCTGTCTTGCATAGACTGAAGGTTCTACTATTACTAGCTCTATTTTCATCCATTGTATTTATGAACCTGCTAGTATGAGGCCTACCTGACCTTCTACGAAAATTGGGTGGCTGCAATGCTACTAATCCATGCTCTACACTAAAAGATGGTCACTCAGAATGGCCAAGCAAAGTGTGAAACTCATTTATGTATGTGAGCTTATACAGATGCAGCATGTAGTACTGTGACACACACGTTAGGTTGTTCAATCTTCTAAATCTCAGTGCAGCAACAACATGCGAGCATGCCCAATGATATATGATCGTTTTGTTACAACTATAATTACATTGGCTATTATTAAGCAAATCAACTCTAAATGATCGGCTTGACCTATCAAATACCTACATCTCCCGAGGGTTGATGTTCACCGGTTCAGGGAAATGTCTGGCTTCCCTTTCAATGCACTGTAACATTGTGGATATCCTTTGGGTGAAAATAGATAAATTGGTCTCCTGTTGCTGAGTTATAGAGGCAAGTCTTTTCATAAATAATGCAACTAAGTTGTAGTAAATAGCAGTAATTAGAGCCTGAATCGGTAAATCACGAGCCCGTTTCAGAACACCGTTAAAATATTCAAATGCATTGGTCGTCATTGTATTATAACACATTTCACCATCATGTACAAGTGACCATTTAACAGGGTCGCGCTCCACAAGCCACTCATGAGTTTCTTCTTCCATATTTTTAATATCTGACATGAAACAATTAAACTCACGAATATCATCAGTGTTTCCTGCCATATACATCTTCTGGCATAGAAATTCAACATCACCAATCCTCAATCTACATATCACCTTTTTAAAATTTTCACGCAGTGGCACAAGTAGTGTCTGTGAGTGTCCCATGGGAAAACTTCTCTACACCGACGTAACAAACCAACATGTTTATCATATATTATGCACAAATCATGTCTAGTAGACACAACAGACAGCATATCATGTAAGCATAGTAAGAACCACAATCAGGAATCAGTCGACTAGGACTCTATAATAACAAAGATAAGTGAAAAAAATCTATTGTTTCCATCTATTCCAACAGCAATTAATAACGTACCATGGTACTTGCCTAACAAAAATGTATCGTCTAAGCTCAGCACTGGGCCACAGCTACCCCAACCCATAATAGAAGGACCAAATGCCCAAAAAAATCTTTGGAAGCGTTGTGTACTGCTAGACTGAATTTTGTAGACTATCCCAGGTAAAGTAGTACAAACTAATTCCATGTAAAGGCTGATAGTCATGTAAGACTCTTCCCAACTACTAAAGATTGCTTTTATTGTCTTACGCCTTGCATCTTAGGCCTTCATGTAGGAAACTTTAACATTGAACTTTGACTCTATTCTACTTATATTCATCCTAAGTTTCAGATCAATTTGATGTCTGATCACAGGTATAATGAAATAAGCTATGAATTTTGAACTATACTGTCGATGACCGCCTGCGCTAACTGCATTGATACATCTATAGTTTTCCCCAACTCTGGATATTCTCCAAGCACCCCCTAAGCGTCTGCTGTTGTTACAATGCAAACACCAATTACATAGTCTGGTAGGATTATCATGGTGTATACATGTAATTGTATAGTTCTTCTGGTTAGAGGTCACTGTTTAGAATTGAACATTATTCACTATACACCACCCAATAACAGCAAACTGAAGACTCTATTTACTTGCGAAAGACATACCTTCGACAAGGCCACCTGGGATTTCAATATCGTCTGTTAGGACATTTTCATCAAATGGATCGTCAAAATAAATATCATTGTCTCACTCTCTCATAGTTTGACACATCCGTACATACTCGTTTGTGGATAATATATGACTTTCACTATCAATATTCTGGAATGAATGATTTTTTAAAAGATCATGACTGGCTACATTCCCAATCACAGTGGCTTCTAACCCAAGTGAACAATCATCATCACTGATATTCTCGCTCACTACCACTTGATCCAATCGCCATACGATACTAATCATCATCGGCAAAGACTCTACGACACATACGGTTCCTCCGAACGATAAAAACATCATCGCTGCCACAAAAGTCATAAGCAGGACGACACATACGGTTAAACTTATTAAAGTAAGGAGAGGGAATTAAATATTACAAGTATAAACAGAGAAATGTTGACAAGGTATTACCTGAGAATCAATTCATCAAATTTGCTCTGTGTCACCACGGGTACATGTGTGGTGAAATCATGTGTATGCGTTATTGGTATATCCACTGACCTTATTACCGCAATAGCTGATGTGGATGCAACATTAGCATCCTCCACTTCTACATACAACACTAATATCTGACATGAAGCTTCGTCCAATGTAACATTGCAAACTTCATCGTCAAATATAACAGACACTATAAATCTGTTACCCACCGGATAACGACATGTAAGACTGACTGTGTGAACCTCTGAATCAGTGTGCAATGATCTCATAATTATTTATTTCAATTCCAGTAAGGTGCTGTGCCGCAGAATCTTAACTAGACGATTTCGACCTCCCACATAACTTGGACTGAATTGCGAGTCGATACTTAGTTTGCCTCTATAGAAAAGAATCAGTGAAACAAATTCTCTACTCATTCTTGTAGAACAAACTATATAAATCATAAGAAATTTAAATCAATCGACACTTTATACAAATGCCGCCATCTAATGTGACTACAACTAACAGGGCTCTAAGCTTATAGACCAACTGCAACAACTCAAACCCAACTCATACTTTTCAAAATTATGTCGTACACCCTAAATAATACTATACTCAACATTTTATCACCTGAACCACAACGCTAACACAAACATACAAATCAAAATCCAATGTTTGCTTTCAACGGCTGCTAGATGGAGAGGGAAGTCGTCAAACGCCGTGGACGCGGCTATCGGGAAGAAAACGAGCTGCTTTTGGCTAAAAGGAGAAGACAGAACAATGTCGGCGGTTGGAGCAATGTCGACGGCTGCCGGGAAGCTTGGAGACGAAGAGGACTGTGCTCGAAAGGGGCAAACCGGTCGACGGCTTGCGCGGAGGCGTCATATGTTCGCGTCGGAGGCGTCGAGGCGGAATGAAGAAGTACAGAGGGAAAGAATAGTCGATCAATCTGCATTTCTTTATCCATACACTGCCGCTACTTCATGGCGTTTCTTATTACCGTGGCAACTTTACGCCACATCGATTCCGACGTGATTATCTAGTTGCCCACTTAGTGGGCGACTATACCTATTTCTAAATTTTTTTAATGATACTTAATTGCCTAATTACGTTTCTAATGATACTTATTTTAAAAAATTCGCCATGGTTTTAATGGTGCCTATAATAACCTTTCATTTCCATGATATCTATCAGGTGAAGACATCCTGATACAATCTTAACCATATTTCTTAAAATCAGGCGATTGGTCCACATCTTTCTTTCTAAATATAAAAATATTAAATTTGTAAACACTTACAAGGATTTTAAACACATTCTAATGCGTTTTGTGTAAGAATGTCTTGATACAATGTTTTCATTTTGTGCATGCAGGAAACCAGGTTAGTTGAATGCAATCAGCCTTGATCATCTTAGCTTTTTACAGTCTCGTAACTATAAACAATTAAGTAAGGGGGATGACAGATGAATTTTTATGTTAGAAGAACTAGCCAGGACAAATTTCATCAATTCAAGTCATATGGCCATGAAATCTAGACCATAATCTTACTAAGTTCTAGCAAAAATCATACTTAGCTTGAATAAACACTATTCATGAGCTCATAGTTGTATGTAACCATCAAATAAGGAAGTGATCATAACATGATATAAGTGATGTCATCACTCTTTCCTCAATTTTAAAATAAATCAGCTTATATGTTATTCAATAATAATAATAATAAATGATATATATATATATATATATATATATTTAATATATCAAATATAAATCTCTTTTATATTAAAGCAGAAAAAAATAATCACTTGCAACTCCTAATAAATAATCAGCCTATACAAAATTTTGCTTATTATCCAATGGTGTATTTCTTTTAAAGCTCATGGTCAACATATTTGAATGCCTAGTGTGATGCATTTTTGCACCTACGATTTTAGTGCGCTTTGAAGAATCTGTATTAGAAATTATGCTTTAGAATCTTACTTGATATAGTGCAGTAACTATCAAAAAATTACGATTTGACTTTTAATTACAACTTCTTCTATAACAGTTTCATCATTATATTTTTATATTGCTATAACTGCCTCAAACAAATAGCACTAACTCTAAAGATTTGAAAAAACACTCTAATATATCGTGCCACATAATTCACTAATTTATTTAATATTTTTTTTATGAAGAAATCTCAATGCACTCAGACATATTTATGAATATTTCTTCCAAACTCCAAAAAAATTTATAAATTTTTATCCGATTTATAGATTAATACAAATTATACCATTGTGACAATTAAAATTATTTATAATTATTTATAATCATAATTAACTTAGATGTCTTGCATCATTCTTTATCATTTTCCCGCATTATATATATATATATATATATATATATATATATATATATATATATATATATATATATATATATATATATAATTTAGTATTTATATTATTCATTATAAGATGATTAATGCAAGTTATCTTAATTTAATAGCTGAGAATTTAAAATTTTAATTTAGAAGTCTTGAATTTAAAATTTTGTATTTGTATTTTTTGTGTAAGCTTATGATTAGATCGTTCAAATATTTCAAAAATATTTTTTTCTTTTAAAATATAAATAAATAATTTTTTTTTATATATTTGAATGAATTTAATCATAAACTCATATATATATATATATATATATATATATATATATATATATATATATATAATATGTATAATAATTTAAAGGATTATTTTAAAATAGTACAGATGATAATTAGATGAGAAAAAATATAATTAATAACAGTCCGTCAAACGGACGACTGCCGATCTGGCCAGTCGTCCGTTGACGGACGACTCATCTTTTTTTTTTTTTTTTTTTTTCTTGGTTTGTAACGGCAGAGAGAGAGAGAGAGAGAGAGAGAGAGAAAGAGAGAGAGAGAGAGACAGACCTTTTTTTTTTTTTTTTTATAACGACGGGGAGAGAGAGAGAAAGAGAGAGAGGAAGATTTTATTTTTATTAATTTTTTTAAATAATATAATTATTTAAAATATATAATTTAAAAATATTTTTTATAAAATATTTAATAACTAAATATTTATATATTTAGTTATTAATTTTTTTATTTATATATATAATTAAATATATAATTTAAAAATATTTTTAATTATATATATAAATTTATAAATTTATTTAATATTTTTATTAATTAATATAATTATGTATAATATATAATTTTTATTAATTTTGTTAATATATAATATAAAAATATTTAAAATATATAAATAAAAATAAACAAAAAAGAATAAATTATATAAATATTTTATAAACTATATAAATAAAATAATTATATATATATATATATATTTATAAATTTATTTAGTTATTTATATATTTAAATTATATAAATATTTTTAAGTTATATAAATAATTTAAAAATATTTAAAATATATAAAAATAAATAAATATATATATATATATATATAATTAGTTATTTATTTATTTAAAATATTTATTTCTTTAAAATATATAATTAGTTAAATAAATAAATAAATAAATAATTGTAAATTATATAAATATTTAGTTATTTATATATTTTATAAAATATTTAGTTATTTATTTATATATATATATATATATATATATATATATTATATATATATATACATATATATATTATATATTCATTTCTTTTATTTATTTATTAAAAATTATTTATTTATTTATTTTATTTTTTTATATTTTTTATATTTTTTTTGTTATTATTATTATTAAAGACTTATATTAATATATATATATATATATATATATATATATATATATATATATATATATATATATATATATATATATATTTATATATAATTAAAAAAATATTCTATAAAAATTATTTTTAAATTATTTATATAACTTAAAAATATTTATATAATTTAAACATATAAATAACTAAATAAATTTATAAATATATATGTATATATATATATATATAATTATTTTATTTATATAGTTTATAAAATATTTATATAATTTATTCTTTTGTTTATTTATTTATATATTTTAAATATTTTTATATTATATATTAACAAAAATTAATAAAAATTATATATTATACATAATTATATTAATTAATAAAAATATTAAATAAATTTATAAATTTATATATATAATTAAAAATATTTTAAATTATATATTTAATTATATATATAATAAAAAAATTAATAACTAAATATATATATATTTAGTTATTAAATATTTTATAAAAATATTTTAAATTATATATTTTAAATAATTATATTATTTAAAAAAATTAATAAAAATAAAATCTTCCTCTCTCTTTCTCTCTCTCCCGTCGTTATAAAAAAAAAAAAAAGGTCTGTCTCTCTCTCTCTCTCTCTCCCCGCCGTTCTCCCCGCCGTTACAAACCAGAAAAAAAAAAAAACAAGAGGTGGTTACGTCCGTGGACGACTGGCGCCGACGCAGACACGCGTAATCGTCCGTTGACGACGACTGGCCTATTTTCTAATTATATTTTTTCGTGCCAAATAACCACTATCATTAAGACTTCTATTTTAAAAATAATCCCTAATTTAAACTCAATTTTTTTGATTCAAAATCAAAACTATTAATCACTAGCATACGATGTCTTGCACGCAAAATAGAAAATGGCTCCGATTCGAATTTCACTCGGTTTTCCGTCCACATACGACGCCCGCGTGGACGGCTTCCTTCAGGTCCGCTTAAGATGTGCCACAGTTATTTTCCTCCTAGCGTGTTCTCAAAATTTGGAGGACCTTAATTCATAATTGAGAATTTAGATTTTATCATAAATTTAAAATTTTATACATATATTTACGATATTCTCATTAAATTCATTTAACGAAAATTGTGTCATGAAGCTTAAAAATATATTCAGACATTACCTTCATCGAGAAATTCAATCATAATATTTTATTAAAATAATATAATATTATTCATAATTAATATTTTTTATACTTTTCTTTCTTATCTTATCCTACTAAAATTCATATTAAACTATACAATCTATATATGATTGTGCTCAAATGCAAGTCTCTATAACGAAAAAATATTACGTGTGCTGTTCAGATGCATCGAGGCACATCAATCACATAGTGACATATGATAAAATATAAATTAAATATAATATTTAATTTCTATTTCACACGTATCGCGTGACATATGAATAAAAAAATCCGCATTAATCAGACGTAATATTATCTCCTCTATAAAAACTTAAAAGTCTTCAAATCATTATTAATTTTATTTTGAAATTGATGCTTTTTTTTTGGGGAGGGGGGATTTATATATATACCACAAAATTCTTATGTATTTATATATTTAATATCTAAATTTTAATTTTTATATATATAACACTTAAATCTTTAATATCACATCAAAAATATTATCATCACTCACTTTTTAAAAGTGAAATGTAATTTTTTAAATATAAAAAAAGTATTAGATGAGTAAATATCTAATTTTAAGTGTTAAATATGTAAATATATAAAAATTATGTGATAGACATATAAATCTCTATTTTTTTAATAAACATAAATTAGAATTTCTTAAAGAGCGTGATGGATACTATTTTGATCAGGATCGTGTGAAGCTCCTCCGCCAGACCAACTCACCGATCTGATCCCGATAAACGGGGAGCGACATTTGGATCCGAGTCGCCCTCCCTGTACCCACGTTTCACTGTTTCAGGTTGCGCAGCCATGGCGACGAGCGCGAACCTAGTGAGGACTAGCGTCTCTCTTTGCCCTAAAGCCAGTCGCGCGCATTACCATCGGCGAGCTTCTCTGTCGGCCCTCTCGCCTCCCCTTCTTCTGCGCCGCCCCTCCTTTGGTATCTACCGAAGCCGCACGAGAATTGACAGGGAAGGATGCGACGGGGTTATGGAAGTGCGATCGATGTCCTCGTCCTCGTCATCGTCGTCTTCCTCCTTCGGGTCCCGGCTTGAGGAGACGGTGAAGAAGACGGTGGCTGAGAATCCGGTGGTCATCTACTCTAAAACATGGTGCTCGTGAGTTACTTGATACTCTATTTCTTAGTTAAGTTCCGTTGTATTCGATTGTTGTGTTATAATGCTTTGTTGTAACATGGAGATACTCGATGGAGGTGAAGGCGTTGTTCAAGCGAACTGGAGTGGAGGCCCTCGTCATCGAGCTTGATCAGTTAGGTAAGTATACAGGTCTTTTATCCTCTTTTGAAGAGTGTGTGCGTGCGTGCGTTTTTTTTTTTTTTTTAGTCAGTTTTCATTAGTTGATCTTTGCAAACGGCTGGGAAAGTTTGTCTTTTTTGTTTTGGTTACTGCGCTTTGGATCTAAGGAAACTAGTTTTTGCCGGAGCTCAAAATCTGCGATATTTCAGACTTTGCTCGCTCTGAGCATCAGGAACAGTGTGAATAACGGTGATGTTTGGACTTGTTGGAAATATGGAGCTTGTGTGAAATTAAAAGGGGGGCCTTTGTGTTTAAGTGGATTGGCCGCACATGTGATGAAGTCCTCTTGGGCTTTTACTTGAATCTCAAAGCTTCATATATAGCGCTGGAAGTCTTCCTCGTTTCTTTGCTAATATTTAGAACCACCAAAGTACAGGCCAAAACTGTGATCTATGCTTAGTTCCATGGTACCATGTTAATGACTATAGCAATAAAAGTAGAAGCCATGCCATCATAGACATTTGGTGGATACTTTGTCTATAAATTTCTTTGTTTTTTATGTTGCAGTTTCTTGAATGACAGGACAAACCGTCCACTTGAATCATCCTCTTATTTGATAGGATTTATGCATAATACATAATACATCTTTTGATGAATTTAGCGCATCCTTGACCTGTGATGCTAATTTTGAGCTTACACTCTACCCTGTAATTATAGCTTGAGACATTTAGAAAGAATTGGATCCCGCTGATGAATAGAGAGATTATCACAGTTATTATTGAATGATCTTCTTCTTTTTTTATGTTATTTAAGTTAATTTATAGCATGCTAGGGTATTTTAAAATCCAACCTATTCAATCCCACATATTGAGAATGGGAGATATAATTCAAAGCAAAAAAAGATAAACCATTATACACTATGAATGATGGGAATATAAGCATGTTGTGTGCAAGTTCAAGTGCATTTGACACTTTGCGTAGCAAGCGTATGATCTAACTCTAAACCAATAGATCACACATAACAATCTTTGTATAATGAACATTAAATGAGTAATTCAACACATGTCTACAAAATATATATTTATTGGTGACATGAAAGATAATCATAATGCTACAAGAGGATGTGAAATAATTTAGATCACAAGTGTAGTGATATCGCTGTCTCATAAGTAGAAGTACATTTAATGTATGGATGATCATGTAAAAATAAAGAAGTTCCAAATGATTAAAAAAATACAGTGATAATGATAATTATATAATACTAAGAGTGATTTTGATAATATAAAGATAACTTGACAACATTAAAGAAATAGTACATGATATTTACATGGTTCAACCCATGTCAGCCTATGTTTAAACCTGTGTTCCCCTTGCCTAGGATTTCACTACCAAAACTTCCTTTGCCTGCAAGCAGTGAAGAAACCATCTCACCTTCTTCTTTCATTAGGGAAGAGGCCTCACCTTGATGATGGATAAGGACACACCTCTAAGTCAATTGTTAGGAAAACTAGCAATATCATTTTTTATGGTCTTCTGAGGTCTATTACCAACAATTGCAAGAATAATACAATATTTATAAAAAAGACTACAAAACATACAATAAAAGTCAAATTTTCTCCCAGAAGTGGAGGAGTCAAGGAGTTTTTCTTTTGGATGAGCACTTTAACTATTCTTTGACATGATAAATTTTTAAAAACAGGTTTTTCTCTCTTTTTTTATTATTTTGAGTAGAATGATCAATGTTTGTGTTCTTAGAATATTTGGTATATATAGGAGATGAATGAAGATAAAAACTAACCTAAAACATTAATTCTTAGTTGTTTAAAAATAAAGAATATTCAATTTTGAATGCTCCAAAATTAGTCATGCAATGGTAGTTTCATTATTAAGTGGAAGTTTTTCTTTCTACCTCAACTTAATGATTTTTAAGTGCATAATATATGGCATTATATATGAAATTGCATGTAAATAACTCAATGAATCCAATGGTATAAAAGTAAGTTTAAATTCTTTCAAAAGAATTATAATTAATTAATATAATTAATCAAAAATTAATTTATAAAGCAAATTCAAAGGATTAAATGGGGCATTTATGAACAAAGAAATTTGTTAAAATAAATGTGGCATAATTAATAAATATTTAATGATATATAAATGTATTATAAAATTTTTAATATAGTGAATAATAATATAATTAGCTTAGTTATCAGAACTAGCATAAAACAAGCATAATTTGCAAATTCATTGAATCTTGGTTAATCTTTACCAATTTAAAATAAATAATCCATTTCCACAAATTAGACTAAATCAACATTGGATTTCATTTGAGTTCATCTTCAAGCTAATCCAGTGAATACTGACATCATCATCATTGTTGCTATTATATTAAATTAGCTATAGAAATATATTAACAAATCATTAGATGATACTACACAAGAAATCAATATTGAGGTACAAATTTGTGGAGAAAATTCTATGTTTGTTGTGCCATGATACGAATTGTGAATTTTTATACTATGTCTTCCTAAAATGCACGACACCAAAATTTTCTTTCAACTTCATCCAACTTAATGCAAGTCTAATTCTTTCTGCATGAAGAAACGCAACTTAACAACCTTTTGGATGCAATGGCGTGCGAAGATGTATTATTAGCATTTTCATGTAACTCGAATTTTTGGCTATGTTAATATGCTAGAGCTCATGTTCAATTAATTTCATTCACCTCAAACTGTCATTCATTTCTTGACGGAGATATGTCGTCCATAACCTTAAGCTGTCATTCATTTCTTACTGCTTAGGTCCTCAAGGTCCGCAACTGCAAAAAGTTTTGGAAAGACTTACAGGACAATTTACAGTTCCAAACGTTTTTATCGGTATGTGATATTTTTTTGCTTGGAGTATGAGACAAATTCTGTTCTTTCTGACTTTTAATTGCATTCAATAAAATATTATTTTATATTTTTATTGTATTTACATTTCAGATGTGCATTGTTTTATTGCATACACCTTCAGTAATAAAGGTCATCTGGCCTAGTAGTTTAAGTTGCCTGCACTCTGTAAAATAACATATGAAAAATATTATTTTTTCTGCTATTATCCAAATGAACATGCCAAATTTCATCATTTATATAACTGCTGACATGTTTTTATCTTTTTAATTTTTAGTTCATCTTTTTTAACTATTTTGTTTGGTGATGTAACTCATTATCATCATCTGCGTTAAGCTTATTCCAACAATTTAGGGTCAATTTTATGAATAAAATCCTCCTTTTCCAAATAGTTTCTATAGAGGTCTAAAAGCTATTCTACGCACATTATTTTTCACAACTTCCATCCTTATTACTTTTTAGTTTATTTCTCTTTTTTCGTAATCTTCTGACACTAAGTTTATCTACCAGTCTTATGCATGCATATTCAACCTTTTGTTATACATTTAAAACCATATAAATATATTGTCCACTTATATTTAATAGCTGCTATACCCATCATCTTTCTAATATAAGCATTCCTCATTTTATACTTTCTAGTTTATTGCATAACTCTTGGATTTGTACTACATAATCAGCCTAATGCAGCTTTATATAACTTACTTTTTAAGTCTCTTTGATATTATTTAATCACATAACAAACTCACATTGGTGAGTCAGAAAGGAGGCGGAGGGGTGCAGTTGTTGGGTTTCTCGACAATGGATGATGAGAGATGTCATGGATGAATAGGGTCACCTTACCATCTCAGTATCTTTTTGAGTGTGCTGTTTAGAAGAAACTTCAAGAAAGCAGAGATTTAAGGCAAATAGCAGCAAACTGTTGCATCCAGCATGCTATTGGTGAAAATCTCACTATGGTGAAATAGGTCTTCATTCATAGTGTTTACAACAACAAGAATAACAAGTCTTTATCCTACTACATGGGGTCGAATACATGAATATTTCTTATCAATTGTGTCCTATTAATTATTAAACTCTCATTTAATTCTAATAAAATAAGATCATTTTTTATACTACACCTAACCAAGTCTTTTTAGGTATATCTCTACCTTTCTTAATATAGATCGAGTTTAATACATTTACTCTCCTAATTGGGTCATCAGACGGTTGATCTTTTATATGATTAAACCATCTAAGGTGACTCTTTCTAATCTTATCAGTCACTGGAGCTACTCCAACCTTCTCATGTATATATTTGCGTCACATTTTATCTCTTAAGTATAAAACTGCTCATCCACTTGAACATCCTCATCTTTGCAACTCTTGACTTAGTTTTATGCTTCTCTTTTATTGGCTAACGTTCTGCGCCATAAATGATTGCAACTCTTACTATCATTTTATAAAATTTTTCTTAAGTCTATGCAGTATTTTTCTATTACACTAGGTCAGATGCATTCCTCTACTTCAACCATCCAGCTTGAATTCTACTAATAGGATCCCTATCTATTTTACCATCATTTCGAACAATAAATTTGAGATATCTAAAACATTCACTCTTTTTAATGACTTCATCACCCAATGTCACAAACCCACCACTATATCTTTTAAAACTAAAATTACACTCTATATATTCGATTTTGTATCTACTTAAACAAAAACTTTTAGGCTTTAAGGTTGACCTTTATAATTCAAGTTTCTCTTGAACTCTTCTAGTCTTATTAGCAAGAAGAATGTCATCAGCAAAAAGCATACATTAAGGTACATCCTCCTATAGATGTCTAGTAAGAACATCAATAATATCTCTTGTATACATATTCTTAATGACTCGAATATAAGGAATATTAAATCCTTTCTTTTCTAAAATTCTTCAAAGCATTTCTCTTAGAATTTTATCATATGCAAATCCTTCTTTCTCTCTCTCTGTACTTCTCCATCAAACCTAATCAACATGAAATCAAATTGATTTTGAGAAACTTACATCGCATCATAACTTATGTTCAATTACTTACTCTCATAATTTTAATGTATGACACATTAATATTTTTTTAGTCTTTAAAATAATATTAAAAAGATTAGTAAACTAAGAAATTTCTTTGATCACTTAAGCATTTTCACACTTTCATTAAAATATCATTAGGTACCACCGTTTTTTCACACTTAATTTTCTTTAAAGCCTCTTCAAATTTGGTTATACTAGTACGACGATAAAAACAAATTTCATTATTTTCATTTAAAGTATTAACGTTGTCAAAGTTAATCATTTCTCACAATTTTCATTGAAAATTTTATTAAAAGATTTCATCCGCCTATATTTGACATTCTCTTCTAAAAAAATATTTTATGATTTTCATTCTTAATGCACTTCATTTGAACTAAATTTTTATTTTTCTTGTCTCTTTATTTGGCTAATTTATAACATCTTTCATTCTTTTTAGCATCCCATCCATTATATAAATCATTAAAAGTTAAATTATTTATATCACATATTACTTTCTTAGAATCTCTACGAGTCACTTTATATCTTAACCAATTTTTTGAGTCTTCATTTATGGTGTTTGATGGAGAATAAATTTAGACATGTAAAACATTGGCAACAAGTATCTCAAAAAATAAACATTATGATGGGTGTACTTTCTAGAGAGGACCGCTGCCGCAATGAAGTATATCATACATTTGTCTAGACTCTGAAGTTCTAACTTGTATGCTGGCTATATACTTCATATCTCATTGTTGTGGTTAAAAACTTTATGCGGCTGTGATCAAAAGCCTTTGTGTTGGGAGGGGATGAGAAAATAAAAAATCAACCTGACCTACTCGAACCAAGGACCTCAAGGCATAAAAGCCTTCAACCAGTGTCGTACTAATTATCATTTCTAATCCAGCTGATTCGATCACATTTCAAACTTAAGACATAACTATCTTTATTATGTTTATGTGCTTGCATATTTAAATCCCAGGAAATATTTTAACTCTATCAAGAATGCTGAAGTGCTGAACAAAGAAATATCTGGAAGTCTTACTTGCGTTTGGGAGCACTTTATTTCGTAGCTTTGCTAATATTAGCAAGCGAGCTGAATAAGAACAAATATTTTAAGCTCTATTTATAAATAAACTGAACATGAACACACACACACATGATTTAGTGGTTGTAGTTTTTGTCATACAAAAAATTGGCTCGGTTTCAAATTCTTCTTCATCCATATTTTCGGATTATTGTTTTTTTGAGCCATTTCGAACAATTCGAGTCGAATACAAACACTGACATTTTGAATTATTTTGAGTACAAGCAGAACACAAACAAAAGTTCGGCTCGCTCAAATTTTTGACTCGTTTACACCCTTAGTCTGAATTTTTAGTGTATTTATTATATGAAAGAAATATATATTGATGGAATCAAACACACTATTTGAGGATCGGTTAATTTTTATTCTAAAATATCTTTTTTTTTTTTCTGTTTCTTTTCTTTCCCAGCTCTGAAAATTGCTTAATTACTGGTACTATTGTTAGCCATTGTTATTTTCTTGTCTGCATCTCGAATTATAACACTTCATATTATTTCCCATCTTTTTAAAGGTTTTATTCTATGAACAGGGGGAAAGCATATTGGTGGTTGTACAGGTACAAACACTCTTCCTGCATGTATGCATATGTTATAGTTTCTGAAGCTATCATTAACTGTTTTATTACTGTTATTTTACTGTCTTTTTGGAACCTTCATTTCATGTTCTAGAATACCTCAATAATGCAAATAATGGGAAAGATCCTCTCATAAGATAGAAATGTAATGTCTTCTTACCACAGGTTGGACTTCTGTGGAAGTCACAGAAGTCCACTACTATCCATCTCAAATCATAAATTTCAACTTCTATGCTTTCATTTGCCATTCTAGTACCAAAAAAAAATATATATATATATATTTACATACGTAACATCTAAATTTTAATATTTATATAAATGACATTTCAATTTTTAATATTACATAAGGTTCCATATTTGCTTTGATGCAGATACTGTAAAGCTTTACCACAAAGGAGAGCTCACTCTGATGTTATCAGAACTAAACATCAGCTCTAAGAGCTTGCAACAGCCTTAGCTGAAAGGTTCAGCTTTGGAAACCTATTCTATTAAGGGGGTGCTCATATGTATTGATTTTTTCTTTGTATAATAACCTTTTACCTTATAAATTAAACTGTTTAGTCGATTGTAATCTTGTTGGGTATTGGAGCTCTTGCTGATCCCTTCGGTTTAGTTCAGCTTTTTAAATTTTTTGTTTTTAAATCTTTGCTTAGCGTTTCCATTATTGCACCTATTCATCTCATCAC
The DNA here is from genome assembly GCA_021442155.1 of Cymbidium sinense. Taxonomy (NCBI): domain Eukaryota; kingdom Viridiplantae; phylum Streptophyta; class Magnoliopsida; order Asparagales; family Orchidaceae; genus Cymbidium; species Cymbidium sinense. Next base: position 125,408,053 of record CM038223.1, read on the forward strand.
AAATAAGTAAAGAAAAATTTATATAGATAGCACACAATTCTTATGCATTTATATAACAAACACCTAGAGTTTGATATGTATAAATATAATACTTTTTCTATGCTTCAAAAGATGAGTTTAACTTCAAAAAGATTTCACATAATATTTTTAATCTAAAAAGAAATATAAAAAAAAAGTAGAAGATAGAAGAGCTCAGATTTCAAATGAACAAATTCAATTTCCAAAAAAAATTTTTTGGTTCTTGAAGAATGAGGGGCAAAGGGATTGATCGAGAAAGATCTCTTGTTCTTCTTATAATTAGATGTATAGATTTGCTAAAAAGAAGAATCTTCTCCTTTGATCATAAATAAAAAGTGTTCAATTGGAATATAAAAATGTGAATGAATTGATCTGAGTTATTCTTCGGGACGGAGTAAAAGAAAGGAAATTCTTGAATGAAGAAAATGATCCAATTACTTCGAAAGAATTGAACAAAGAGTCGTATGAGATGAAAATCTCATGTACGATTCTGTAGAGTGACAGTAAGGGTGATTTATTTGTCAATTTTTTCACTATTATCCCAAAAAATCAAACTTACATAAAATTGCCAGAGTGATCTGAGTTACTCTTCGGCACGGAGTAAAAGAAAGGAGATTCTTGAACAAAAAAAATGATCCAATTACTTCAAAAGAATTGAACAAAGAGTCGTATGAGATGAAAATCTCATGTACGATTCTGTAGAGTGACAATAAAGATGATTTATTTGTCAATTTTTTCACTATTATCCCAAAAAATCAAACTCTTACATAAAATTGCCAGAGTATAATTAATCTCTAGATTGAAAAATTACTATTTATATAAAAATTGTTATTTTTGTTATAATAATAAATATTTATATTTGAGTGTTTTAACATATAATAATATAAGAATTTTGTATTATTTATATAAATATTTAAAAGATCAGGGAAGAATTATATTTAAAATTAGATATTCTCTTATCAAATATTTTTTTATTTTTAAAAATGTGATTAAAAATTTGAATATTATTTATATAAAAATTTAAATTTAGATATTAGATATATAAATATATAAAAATAAAATAAAAATTATGTGACAATATAAATCTTTCTAAAAAAATTAGTTTAAAATATTTTGATTCAAATTTTAATTTAATGATTTTAAAAAAATATCTTGATCAAAATTGTTCTAGTAATATTAAAAACATGAATCCAAGCAACTCAATAAAATCATTGTTTAAGTAATATTTACCGTCAAAAGCAAATATGTTATATGACAAAAGGCTTATTTATTGAGTTAGGCATTGATTCCAAAGCAAGTACAGGGACAAAAATAGTCCCTCGATTTTTTTTGTTTTCCTCGGGATCATAATGCCTGAATTATCTTCTGCCGTGAGGAATCCCGCTATATAATAAGCACAATAATGGAATCCGACTTCTAGTATGGGAAGGATATATAACTTTATATGTGACCCCCACCTTGTCATAGAGATTTAATACCGGGAATTATACATTTGCCTTCTTCACTGCAATTGTTGAACTATGTAATAGCTTCTCTATGTATCATCATCGTAAGCAGAACTTGATGGGCAAAATGATGGAAGCTTTACGATGGGATTTCCCCGAAATTGAAACTGGGAAATCACTGATTTATTGTTGGGTGAGTGCAAGGAAGCATTTCCAGTCAAATCCACCAGTTCCAGTTTACCTGAATATATAATATAAGAGAGTTACATTAATGGTTGCTCGATATGCATTAAAGAAAATAAAAAGGGGGCCAAACTCCATTGCATTGCCAGAATCCATGTTGTATATTTGAAGCAATTGATCTCTTTGCTTCTCTCATGGTACAACACTCTTACAGTGGAGCCCCCTTTCTCCTCGATCCACAGAGACAAAATGTAGGACTGGTGCCAACAGTTCATCATGGAAGAAAGGACTCGTCGAGCCGGGATCACTAACTAATACTAAAACTAAGAATGTTTTGTAAATATTTTTTTTTTTGATAAGTAAATGAATTTAATATTATAAATCCATCTTCAACAATCACTTTATTAATATAACTAAAAGGGTACATTTATCAGCTGTGTGAACCTCCTTAAGCTCCTACCCTATTGGAAATAAACTGGGGGGCATTGCTTGTTTGCCAAATCAGAATTTCTGTTCTAATTGAAATAGAAAACGCTATGAAAAGAAAACCATTTTAATCCAGGAAAGTATGAGAGCCTCCTTAGGTAATTTTGCCAATCAAGTTCCAGTTTAAGAAGAGAAAAACATGTATATTTTAAGCTGTGGCATCTGAACATCCCATTCTCTCACACTTGCTCCTAGCACAGAAAAATCATTTCCTTTTAGTGATCAAGTTCCAGTTTAAGAAGAGAAAAACATGTATATTTTAAGCTGTGGCATCTGAACATCCCATTCTCTCACACTTGCTCCTAGCACAGAAAAATCATTTCCTTTTAGTGATCAAGTTCCAGTTTAAGAAGAGAAAAACATGTATATTTTAAGCTGTGGCATCTGAACATCCCATTCTCTCACACTTGCTCCTAGCACAGAAAAATCATTTCCTTTTAGTGATGCTTACAAAGTATACAAGTTATAAACAAAAGATTTGTGTAGAATTTTTTAGCATCATACAAATAAAAGAAGCACTATAACATATTTCCCTGCCTAATGAGAAGCAATATAATAGCTGTAGCTCCTTGTGTCACTGTCAATCTTTAGGATCTTTGTCAATTATAATTGAATGAGTAAATAGTATTAATTCTAATTTAAATAACTGTATTTATCTTCAACACATGTTAGCATTAGTTTGGACCTTCTCTTTCAGTCCCTCGCAAATTCATTCAACTTCTAAAATGTTCTAATTACACAAAAATATCTCTACCTTTCTACCACTACATAACATAACAGAAGAAGCTAGTGCAACGTCTAATATCCAACAAGTATTCTCTACACTCATCATATATTCTGCCAGTTCTTTAGCCGGAACAAATTTTTTTAAAAAGCTGAATGTGTTTTACACGACAATAAATATGAAATAATCTCCATAGTGGCTAGTAATTTTTTCCAAATGCATATTAGGTAGAGCTCTATAGTAAAATAAAAGATCATTTGTAAATTAGATTGACGTTTGTAATCAGCCATTATGGAGACTGCTGCGGTTAACAACTTAGTGCAGTCCTACTTCATTCTACAAAGCAACAATACAAAATGCTACCATCAAGCAAGTGCATCAGTATCCAACAAAATAGAAGTTATGGCAATTTTCACTCATACCATTAGATTTCCTCAGCGCATCTTGTATGATTGACAATGATTCAGGAGGTAATAAATTAGATCCTGCATTGATTGAGACTAGATTTGGAGCATGGGAGATAATGTGATAAATAAAATGAGCCACTTGGATCCCGCCACGATTTTTGCTGCAAACAAAAAATCAAGGTTAGCAACAAGCTATTAACAAAAAAAAGGACAATAATCACAACCTTATGTTGAGATGAACAAGTGCTGTCTCTTTTGGCATTTTTCTTTCAAGCTCCTGAAAACCAAAGGGTCCCAATCCAATATCTTCGATGTTAAGGTTTCTAACCCGTGAAGCACCCAAAAAGTTGGCTAGTGGTGCTGCCACAGAACTAAAAATACAATAATTAAAACTAGTTTCTTCTTACATAACTAAAAATGATAATAGTACATTTATTTTGAGAAAAATGCACCTCCCAAGATCGTTGTCAGCAAAAGACAGAGTCTCCAGTTGGCCTTTCTTTATTGTAAGGCTTCGTAAAAGTTCAGAGACACCTGGCCCTGAAAGATCACAGTTCTCTATCCAAATTTCTGTAGCTTGAGAGGTCTCCTCAAGAGCTTTGACCAAAAAAGGGATTAATCTCCTGCAAAGGAAGAACGACTAAAACAATTATTATTTATTAAAATACAACTGGGTACTTGACTCTGTTCATTGAACAGCATAAAAAGATTCCTCTTTTTACAGATGTATGCATGCCTTCCTGACGTATCAGGGGAGCAGTCCATTGATCTATTAATACCTGACTCCTTCATCCCCAATCGGATTATCACTCAAGTCTAATCTCAATAACTTTGGCATGTTAACCAACATGTGCTGGAGGCCCACCATATCATTCTTGTGTAAATTGTTACCCCTGAAACCATCAAGAAATAAATGGTAAATAAAGAATGAGCTCTTTCTAGTGGAAACAATAAATAACTCAATTGTTCAATGGTTAGGTATTTTGTTGATTTTTTTTTTTAAAGAAAAAAAAAGGTCTGATTGTTGACCTCCATGCATGCGCCACAAGTCAAGTCGATCTCACAATGTAAATTCGACGAGCTTCAACGCGCAAATCGGAGTTAAAATGCACTCGATGGTGCCGAAAATTAGTCAAAACGACCTCCATTCACGAAATTAATCGTGTCGTTAGCGTCAAAACGTCGAAACCTATCAAATGAGATTGTTCACATTCAATTCGGACGAGTTTGAACGAATGTCGAGCGAGCAGAAGCGACGACTTGCAAATTTGAACTGAAATTGACTTCGATTCGATGCCGACGTGAACCAAACGGCCTCCGATTGCAAAACGGACCACGCCGTTGCGTCCGGTACATCGGAATAACTTTAAATCAACATATATATATTAATTACATAATAATGTCATCGCAAAATTTCAAATTAGGATTAATTAATAAAGTTAAATGAAATAAAAAAGGTCTATATATACCTAATAAGACCTAACCCTAAGGACGACTCCGATTCATTTGATTAGCAGCTGACCCTAGCTCATTCGGATTTCCTCTCGACTGATCGAGCAGCACCTCTCCCCGTCTGCTCAGTCCCGCTTCCCGCAAGCCTCTCTCCCGCGATTCGTTTGCCCTACCTGCTCGAGCAAGCCACACGCGTCTCCCTTCGATCGGCCTCCTCGATCAAAGACCGAACCCTTCCCTTCCGCACGTTCCTGAGCCGACGACAGCAGCCAAACTCCTCCCTTCATTCGATCTCTGGATTGAAGCACACCCGAACGCCCCGTCTGCCTAGTCCTCTCATGCGACGTGAGTGACCGATCGAGCCTCCTCCTCCCCGATACTTCCTATCTCTTCTTCAGATTTGGCAGGCCAAGCAAGGTAACTTCCTCCCTTCCTTTTTTTTTTTTATCCCGTTACTTCCACCTCTCAGCCGTCGACCTAGCCACCCCCTTTCCTGTCTGTGCTACAGTACCCGACATCCCAATCCTGTTTCACACAAAATCCCATCGCATGATCAGATTCTGACCCAACAGCTAGCAGATACATTTCAGCTGTTTTCTCACGTAGTCGAACAAATGCCAACTCCAAATGCCCGCTCCTGATTCCTTCCTACAAAGCCTCTTCACTGTTTCAAACTCTTTGCTGTCATTTTTTTTCTCCCTTTATATATCTTTTTTTTTTACTTCATTTCTCCATCTGCACATTTTCATAACATCACTTTCCCATCTATTTGTTGTACAAGGCCCAATGCAGAGATTTGGCCCTTTGTCTGAGTTTGCCATATCTAAGGTTTGAGGTAAAACGTAGGAAGAGATTAAAATTTATTGGAATTGAAGTTATTATTTGTGTTGTAGCTTAAAAAATTCTTGCCCACTTCTCATTTTCATGGCTAGAGTAAGAATACAAAGAAGAAGAGAGGATTCCATTTCTTTGAGATTTAATATGCTCATTTATATTGTTTTGCATAACCTGAGTTAAATTTGATTCAAGTATTATCATCAATATTTGTATCCCTCTTGATCTGATAGGGAAATTGTCAGGAGTTAATGAAGAGAAGTCCCACTCATAACATGCACCTAAAATCCTGTATGCGACGCATTTGACGCAACGAGCGGAACCCGTACTCTCTTTATAGCACGGTGGGGGAAAACTCATAGGCGACACTCGCGATGCGACGGGAAATTTACATGATTGCTTTTGTGCAGGTAACCTATACACGCACTTTGTAGCATGATAGGAAAAATGAAGACTTAAACCGCTATCAACTCTTATGCAAAAGTATAAAATGTTCAATCTTGAATGCTCCTAAAACCCATGACGATTTGACGCTGACGAGTGGAACCCAGACGCTCTTTGTAGCGCGGGGGAAAACTCAGTGGCGATATTCGCGACGCCGACGGGAGATTTACATTTGATTTTTGTGCAGAATATATACACTTTGTGGGTAGGAAAATGAAGACTTAGTGATTTATACCACTCATACGCTGTAACGCTGAGCAGACTACCCCCGACGCGCAGCCTATGCGGATGACACCAAAAAGATGCTAAATTTTAGCCAAATTTTTGAACTTAAAATTGAATTTCAAATCAAAATTAAAGTTGAATATAAGACTTCTAAAACATCAAAATAAGAAAAAATTAAGCTACAAGAAAATTCAAATGATATTTATAATGTGACTCAAGCTCACCATGAGTACAAATGAAATTCATTATGGATTTAAGAACTTAGCCTTGGACCAAAAGAAATGCAAAGTAAGTCTTACAAGAGATTCTACGCCTCTCAAATGATAAATTCAATGAATGTTTGGGTTGTATTGTATCCAAATAATTATATGAACCCGATTAAAATGTGAGCAAGACTCAGAACTTATACAAAACATATAAAGGATACTATACTTGAAGTTCATCTCCCACATGAAAATAAAACTCAAGTTAGATTGAAAGGTGAATTACAAGAGGGCTCGATGGGTCGCTTGCAAGGAAAAACATGACTTGATAGTTTTTCATCTAATGCAAATAAAGCTATTAAGTGAATGAATGGATTTTATTATAGCTCTCTTTGGAATTATTAAGAAGAGCTGAATGAATAAAAAAAAAGGGGAACTCACAGTACACTTGAAGTCTCATACATGAACATGAGCACAATCCTTAACTAGAACAATAAAGACTCAACTGATTGAAGATCAAATGTAAACAATCAAATATTTGTGCAAAAGTGCGATCGAACGCCAAATGTCTTCAGTATTATCAAGCCTACAACTCCATTTGGTGAATAGACAAAAGACATTAATGAAAGACTTTGAATTAACCTCACACATATCATGAAGCACATTTTCTATTTGCTTTAAGTGCTTCAAAACTCATGCATGTACTTAAATGAGATGAGTTTTTGCACATGTTATAGGGTAGTCTCGTATCCAACTAGAGTGCCCTAGAGATAGATGCAAATACTTTAAGGAAATAAATTCATTTCTATTTTGAAGTGATGTCACACTTAATTTGAGTGCTTTGAAATACGTGCAAGCCTTTAAATAGAATCAAATGCTTAAACAAATCGATCAAATACCCGCATGGGCCCCGACATAATGTTGAATGCTTAAACTTAGTGTTTGAGGATGTACGGGTTGAACCCGACGTCTTAGAGTCGGGTTAACAAAACTTAAAAAATATAATGATGTTATTATAATATCTTCAACCTAATAAAAAATTAAACTAATCAATATACGACAATAGATCTAATCCTCTATTATTAAATTAATAGAAATGATGCGATAAATAAAACAATAAATCACCCCAATGATAGCTATGTTGAATGAAAATTTCAACCGGAGGGGATACTACAATCAAAATATGATTACAATTTCAAAGCAAATTAATTTAAATTGAATATCAATCTAAATGCAGAATTTAAAATATCATTGGGCTATAAATGTCTAAATGAAATTCAATATTAAAAGAACTTAAAGTTAAAAATTCAACTCGCCTTCCGCAATTGTTTGTCGGATGTGACAAATTAAAAAAACCCTACCTCACAAAGGCGTCATATTCAAATCAAGTATACAATTATGGTTGCTCTCAAACAATCTCATGCCAGCGACGTGGTGTCCTCGATCAGGCCAAGAGCCCATACGATACTATAATTTAGTCCTCCGATCGTGGTTGTCGCCAAACGACTATCATATCACTTCACGATCAGTGATGCTCAAACGACTACGCCTTTGAGTTGAACCATAGATACTTAATTGCAAAACCTCTAACCAAGGAACTTAAGCTTCCTGAGACAAACACCACCCCGCTAAGGATTTTGACGACGAACCTTCATTCAAGGATCCTTTAGTGTCAATCTACCAAGTAGAGACTAGCATGACCGGATGATAAAACCATGGGATCTAGAGCAGGCCATCGTTCCCCAACCATCCGCTTTAAAGTTAAATATAATGAATTTCATAAATCAATTCTAAACCCATATATCGCTATTATACGCTACTATTCGACCTAACGACTATTTAATCGAAAGTTCTCTCTCAAAGATGAGAGGTAATTAACTATAGGCTTTATAGAAACATGGAACCAGATCTAAAATCCTCACAAAATGAGGGTGAAATCTCTGGGTAGTGTCTTATCTACTATTCCATCTGCCTTTTGAAAATTTCACCGATATTTAAACTACTCTCTTTATCGAGAGGTCAGTGGCAAATTTTCGGAGCCCACACTGATCTGTGGAGAAAATGGCAGGCTTGCAAACATTACAGGCTGGCAATAGAAAAAGCTCAAATTGGGCTTAGGACAACACATGAAGCACGACCAGCCTTCTAATTAATAAAATATAACACAAGAACAGATAAATTGGAACTTTAAATTTGGTTAATGCAATGAATTAAATTAAATTTTTATCCCAATTAAAAGTCCTGCGCCTCAGATCAGACTTAGGCTGCTAATGAAGAAATCAGGCCTGGTCTGGCATAGACTTAGGTTCAATGAAAATTTCTCAGTGCGTGAAGTGAATGGTGCGCCAAAGCAATGTTTTATTTATTTCTGACAAAAACTGATTATGCTCTTTTTTTGTGGGTTGATAGGTTTGTTATTACTGCAGCCTTGGTCATGTCAAAGCAACCCACCGAATTTGCTAGTAGGAGAAAAGTTGATGATAGATCTTAATTTGACAATCAATCATAAAATTTATACCAAAAACTAATGAAATGAAAGAAAAACTGAATTTTGCAAGTGTTTGCAAGTGCTTGAGCATTCTTTAGAAGTGAGCCATGAGCTAACCCGATTGTAAATTATACGGACAAATAGACAAGGAATTGATAGCCAAACCCAAATAGTGACAATAAGGCTCAGATCATTATGACTACTGGTTTACCAACTTCATCACAATATGATTTGATTTACTGAGTCATCTTTTGAATAATGGATAGATTTCTCTCAAATTATTAGGGTTGTCTCAGCTTTCCAGAATGTAGAGCGCACTATGTTCTTATTGTAAGAGCAATGAATCAGCATCTAGACACCTTTTTCCGCTTTCTACATGCAAATATTATATATAAACATGCATGTATAAAGATCTACATTATTTTTACATATATACAATTGTACGTAGTAAGAGTGATTTCTTAGGAGTCAACTTCCACATTTTTTCTTAGAGTTGACGAGTGATACCTCAATTTGAGTTCAACCAATGACTGCAAGGACATATTTGATTCCGAAGGAGAGAAACTTGCGTATCTACTGCCAACCTTGGAAAGCCAACCTTCAAGCTGCGCAGTCAGATTGCAATTCGCACGCATAACTATAAAACAGTAATACACGGTATTGAATAAATAGAAACTCATATGAAGTAACGAGCTGCCTACCTCATTTCCTGACAGCTCAAGGTTTAATAAACTGTTTGATGACTCAATCAGAATTTCAAAGATGGCCTCAGCAGAGTTCAGACCCATGTGGGTATCAGCAAAGCAGACAGAGCGAAGTGATCTAACATGTTTTATAAAGTCATACAATAACATCACAAACACTGATATCAGACTTTTAAAATTCTAATATGGCATGAACTTTAAAGTTGTTTCAGAATTTAACAGAAATGACGAGAACTTCAGTCTAATCTCAACAAGAATAATCTTTCTATAACATGAATCTCAAGAAATAAAAACAAATTCAGCGCAAAGTAGTACATGAAAAAAGGGCTAAATTTAACACAAGAATCCGATCAGGATCTGGAAAGCAGATCCATAAACTTCCATGCCCGATCAAGTCAGGTAAAAGAGGGAACGCAATATTTTCAATATTATTGGGACTAACAGAGAATCTGATATAAAGGCCAAATACACACTTAAAGTAATATCGATATCTGTTGAAAGATGTGGGATCTGCAGCTACTGTTAGCCCATTCCTTCATATGCTTCAGCCCTTGGTGTGGGACCCACATAGTGGATCTTCATGCAATCAAAGGCCGAGCTCCTAGTGCATGAAGCTTAAGATCCTTAGCCCTTGGATTGCTTTCCCATAGATCACTAAGTATGTCGGTCTTATAGGAGGTTAATCCCTTCCTATTTTATGTATTAAATAGGTTGTTATGATTTATTTCCTTTCTGAAAGACTTGTAGATACGTTCACATGAACCCTCATACTTTGTACAATGTGGAAGCAATTCTAAGTAATTTTTTTCATATTTGTTCAACTTTCTCTAATTTTCTACATGATATTTAAGCAAGGTTAGGATTTTCTACTTCGACCTTTATTCACCCTACTTTTCTTCCCATCCCTTTCTTATTGGAGCTCTTCTTACCCTTCATCATGTCTAGTTTTATTGACATCCCTGCCAAAAAATAAACAATCATGAATGGTGAAAATTAGACAAAAGGAGAACTACAGGAGCTTTAAACCTCATCTCATTTGAATGGCAAAAACTATTTTAAGTGATCCCACATAGTAAAAACCTTTAAAAAGAAAGAAAAATATCCAATATCTTGCGAATATACCTCCAGAGCTGAAAGACTCAAATTCATACTTTAGGAAGAAGTGTATTCTGGGATCATGACATAATTGTAGAATAGCATGATGCCAGAAATCAATAAGTCATACATGTTCTCATCCACTACAAAGAAATTTGGAATGTCGTCAAACAAACTTACTCAAAAGTCAAGGATGTTGCACTCATCTACAAAATCAAAATAAAACTCTCCGCAACCGAGCAAGGTAATCTTTCTATCATTGAATGTTTTAATACAATGAAAAATTATTAGATTGAATTATATTATTACCAAGATCTCAAGATGACATGCTTTGAGGATACAACAATTCTCAAGCAATTTGTGGAAAGGAAAGAGTAGTTGAATTTCTTGCAAAACTGGACTCAATAAAGACTTTGATCAAGATCAACTTCAAATCTTAAGTAGAGAATCTCTTTTTCTAAATGAGATTTTATCACTTATGCGAGATAAAGAAGGGAGAAGGATGAAGTTCAATAATCTAGTCTTTGAAACATCTTCCAAATATGAGATGCAAAGATAGGGATTTATTGCCACAAATTTCCCTCCCAAATATGGATAATGCCCTTTCCAAAGGTAATCTCTAGTGCAACTATTGCAAGAAGAAAGGACACATAAAAATTGCTAGAAACTAAGTAAAAATCCCCAAGGCTATGGTGGAAACAAAAAAGGGATCGAAGAAGGATAGGCTTGATTTGTAAAACTAAATTGATTTAACTAAGAAAAAATTAACAAATTAAGAAATTTGTATAGTTCTTAAAAAAAGTCATATGGATCATACTCTCTTGCTCAAAATGATAAAATTTTTTTAACTTTTGTGGTTTTAGTACCACAATTATTCCTTACAAGACCTACATCGTTAAGTTCAAGCGTCATTGACAACATGTCAAATCTTGTCAACATCTTTCAAACTTACAAAACCCTACCCAAGCATAAAAAAATAAAAGTGTTGATGGTTCTCTAACAACAATTGCACAATTAAGAAATATCTCAATTTCTTCCACTTCTAACATTAGTAATGCATTACATATTCCTCATCTAATAGTTAACATTTAATCAATTCACAAAATTATCAAAGATCACAATAGCAGGGTCACCTTTTTATGATCATTGTGTATTTCAGGATCTCACTATAGAAAATATGATTGGATAAATCTTGGGGACAAGAATCAATTGCCATGCTCCTTTATCTCCACTCACAATACCAACATAATCTGAGAACATCATTATAGGCTAAGACAACCCTTTAAAATCCTTCATTGTATATTTTCCACTCTTTTGATGAATGTAAGCATTGAGAATTTTTATTATGATACTTGTGAACTTGCAAAACATCATCATATTAATTTTGCTTAAAGTAATTCTAGCAGATCCTCTAATTTTTTTGTTTTAATTCACTCAAATATTGGAGACCCAACAAATCTCTAATATTTTGGTTCTACAGGAGTTGTCACCTTAATTAATGACTACACTCAAATGACTTGGATTAAATAAAATCTAATGATAGTATAATCATTCTCAACTACAATGCTATGATTAAAAATTAATTAAAGACAAATATCAAAATATTTCAAACTGACAATGTCTATAATCATTTTGATCATACATTATTATTTTTTATTCATAAAAAAGAGTACCAACCATTAATCCTCACGTCCTAACACTCTCCAATAAAATTAAGTAGCAAAAAAAAAATCACTACCTTTCTGAAGTCACTAGGACTCTTCTTGTTTAGAATCAAGTACAAAAATAATACTATGGAGAAGCTATTCTAACTGCCACCTACATGATTAATAAAATACCCTCAAGAGTGATTGACTCGAAAAGTTCCTTAAATTAACCAGTAGAGTTTTTCTCTTTATCAAAAAATCTCTCAAAAATTTTGAGTGCATAGCCGATGTTCATAACCACAAACAACACAAAGAGAAATTGGATCTAGGCGTTCTCAAATGTGTTTAGTGGATATTCCCCCACTCAATACAGGACAAGTGCAATCATCCCACTACATAAAGATTCCTTTCTTCAACAGATGTTACCTTTGGTGAAGAATAAAATTGTTTTCATTCAAGCTCCTCTTTAATGGTAAGATGTCCAATTAGAAGATAAGTTTTTGATGAAGCATCTTTCATCTTGACATCCCTACAGCCAAAAACGCAATAAATCCTAACATTGTACCCCTTTAGATCAATACAAGAAGGATAAACCTAGATAAAATCACAAACAAGCTCAAAACTCAAAAACAACTATCAAGTAATAATGATTATTCTATAACCACTCCTTTAAACCCCATCTCCAAATAAGTATCCTTCCAAAAATTTTCAATTGCACATTAGGCTTTTCATATAAATATCAACTTCAACTCCATTATAATACTACCGTGGGCTCCGAAAATTCACCACCAACCTCTCGATGAAGAGAGTATGATTTAAATGTCGGTGAACTTTTCAAAAGACAGATGAATAGTAGATAAGACACTACCCAGATATTTCGCCCTCATTTTGTGAGGACTTTAGATCTAGGGTTTCCTATAGCAAGCACCTATATAGTTAATTACCCTCCCAATCAGAAAAGAATTTTCGATTAAAGCTAGTCATTAGATCGTTGAATGCATAACATATAGTAGCAGCAAGTGGAGTTTGGAATTTAGGTTAATGAAATTTATCATCATTTAACTTAAGGCAAATGGTTGGAGAAATGATCATGGTTCATATTGCAATGATTCATAATCTACTTAATCGGGAGGATAATCTAACACGAAGGATCCTCACGCATGAGTTCACCCAAGAATCTAGACTGTAATGTTTAAGGAGACAAGTTTAAGTCCACCTTTGACAGAGGCTATCGTCTTCTATAGTTCACAACTCAGGACAGTATCGGGAGCATCACAGATCGTAATATAATTAATCATTTGGCAAGATCAATCAAAGAACTATGATCATAACCGCATCATATGTGGAGCTTACTTGATTGAGAGTGAACATAGTTGTGTACTTGACTTGACATTGGCTCCTTTATGAGCTAGAGTTTTCTTGATTTGTCACCTTCGACAAACGGTTGCGGAAGGTGGATGTATTACTGTTTGCTTTAAGTTTTTAGATTGATGATTTTTATTTAGTCATTTTGAGCTTAATAATTCATCGAATTTTTCATTTAGATTGATATTTAATTTATATTAACTTGATTTAAAATTTTAAACATATATTGATGGTAGTATCTCATCCGATTGAAATCTCCATTCAATACAGTCATCATCGGAGTATATAAGTCTGCTTGATCATTTAATTTATTGTTTCAGATCATATCGACTCTATTAATTTAATAATAGAGGATCGGATTTACTGTCATATGACATAATTAGTTTCTCAGATATTTTTAATAAATTGAAATTCTTATAATATTATTATTGAATTTTTAGGTTTTGTTAACCCGGATCCGGTCCAAAAACCCAACTGGGAATCAACTCACGTAGATCCTCATAAAGCTAAGATTATGGCAGTATGGGTTATTTAATTCAATATTAATTTAAGCTTAAGGGATTTGAATAGTTATTTATTTTGATTGAGTTTTATTACAAGTTTAAGATTTTAAATAAAATTTTGACAGCATTTCAACAACCTCCGCCCCAGTATGAGATTACAATGTGCTACCACCATGTCAAGAAAAGATGTATGGGGATAAACACCACGCCGATGATCATCCCACCATGCCAAGAAAAGCATATATGGATCACTGACGCACCTGCATGTAACACAAATTTTCCCGTCACGCCAAAAAAGGCATGTACGGGTACTTAAACACTTGCAATGTTAGTTTAAACACCGATTTTATATTTATGACTGACATTATTTTGAGCCATTTAGGCCTCCTGTCGGTGTGAAAATTTGGCATCATTTCGACAAAGATCATGTCGACCAGTGGGTCGCTTCTCCGCCGGCCGCACCATGCCAAGAAAACGTATGAGTGTAATACCGGCCGAATCGCCATCCCATGCCAATAAAGGCGTATGGCTCAAGACTGCATGAAACACAGATTTTCCCGCCTTATACACCTGTAATGTCAGTTTAAACATCAATTTTATAATTGCAGTTGAATTTATGTCAAGCTGTTTAAGCCCTCTGTTTGTGTTAAAGTTTGATAGCATTTCGACAACATCCCAACGCCGTCCCCGTATAGGGGGATGCTTCGGGTATGCTGGGCTTGCCCACCATGCCAAGAAAAGCATGTATGGTTGGTATAAATACCACAGCTGAATGCGTCATCCACTATGCCAAGAAAGGCATGTATGGGGTTAGGGAATAAGAGAGGTATTTATAAGATTTTCTTTATTTAATTAGTCCTAATTCAAATTTTGGCTACGACATTATTACATGGGTAATATATATATCATCTTAGGTTATTCGATTGACACAACAGACCGTTTCATGCGGAGCTTTTGGTGTCGGCGTCGAATCGTCAATCACCCAAATTGAGCATCATTTCGATTGCTCGATATTTGCGCAAAACTCGCCGAAGGCGTGAATCATTTGATAGATTTCGACATTTCTACACTAACGATGTGATAAATTTCGCGAATAGAGATCGTTTGGGCATCATGCAGCCTCCCGACCTCGATATGTGCGGTAGAACGCCGACGATTTCTTGATCGGATGGCCGAATCGACAATATGTATATTCTGATTAATTTCGATGTTCTAAACGTGTGGCGAAGTTCGTTTCGCTGACGGAATCATTTCGATCGATTACCGCAGTGCACCCGATGACGTTGTTGATGATCACCGATATTCGCATATTTGTCCGAATTGAGCGCGGATAGTCTCATTTGATAGGTTTCGATGTTTCGACACTAACGAAGTGATCAATTTCAAAACGGGCGTCGTTTGGACATCAGCGCTTCCGACTCGATATGCACGAAGGCCGACGGATTTTCTTCGACGGCCGACCGCCGAATTCAATATGTATATTCTTATCAATTTCGACGTTTTGAACACAATGGCGAAGTCTGTTCGTCGATTGGATGTCATTTCGACGATGTCCAGTGTATTTCAGCTTTGATGTGTGATCCGAAGCTCGTTAAATTCATCATGTGAGCTCAACTTGACTTATGGCATATGCATGGAGGTCAATAACCACAAACTCTATTTGGGCACTAAAAAATAAGAATTAGAGAGAGGCCATGACTGAATAGATCACTACTTTGGATAAAACCCAACTTGGGTGGTTGTGGACCTAGCAAAGGGGAAAAGAACTATAAGATGCAAAAGATTTTTTTTCTATAAAGTATAAATTAGATGAAAGTCTTAAATGATACAAGACAAAATTAGTAACCAAAGGATACAATTAATCCTATAGAATCAACTATAAAAATTTTTTTGCTCCCATTGTAAAAAATGAACCATTCGTATTCTATCTTCTCTAGCAACTAAATTTGGATGGTACATTCAACAATATATGTGAACAATGATTTATTGCATGGGAATGTAAAAGACAAGATCCATATAGATCCAACACTAGGACTCAATAATGTTTTCCCAAGGAACATGATGTGCAAATTAAAAAAAGTTTCTATATGGATAAAAACCAATCCCTAAGAGCTTAGTTTAATAGATTCACAAAAGCTATAATGGAAGATAAATATAAAAAACTAAGAAAATTATACACTCTTTATTAAGCACTCCATCGATGAAAAAAATCTCAATCTTCACTGTACATGTTAACAATAGAATTGTTACAGGTGATAACAATAAAGAGAAAGAGTTCCTCAAGAAGAATCTTGTCAAAGAATTTGAAATCGAAAGTTTCTCGATCTGAATAAGATATATGACAGATTTACTAAAACAAATTTTCCTAGCAAAAATATGTCATGGAAAAAATAACAAAAATAATGAAGTGCAAGCCATGTGAAATCTTAGAAATTAGAGAGACGAAGAAGAAACTGAAGTAGACACCAGACAACATTAATGATTAGTTGAAAAATTAATCTATCTATCTCACACTCGACTTAACATCACATTCACAGTAAAGCTTGTCAGTTAGTTTATAAACAAACCTAAAGAGTCCCACTTTCAAATTGTCTATAAAATTCCTAGATACCTTAAAAAAAGTTTAAAGAAAGGAGTTCTACCTAAAAAAGTAAGATACATTACAAATTAATGAATATACTGATGCAAATTATATTGAATCACTTATGCATAGATGATCCACTTCAAGAAACTATATGTTAATAAGAGAACATCTCAAAACTTGAATGAGCAAAACACAACATTAGTATCAAGCTCTACTATTGAATCTACAATCAAGGCAATTACTGAGAAATTTGCGAGCTTCTACAAATTTTGGATAACTTAAATATTAAGAGGGATTCATGGGAAATCCTAATGAAAATATGTTGTGTCAATGAGTCAGCTATTGGCATTAAATACAATCTAGTACAATATAATCATACCAACCATGTAAAACTTGTTAAGCACTTCATATAGAAATTGAAAAGTAGACTAATCTCCATTCCATACATGTTAACAAAAAATCAATTAACCAACATATTTCATCAGAAGACTTTACAACCTCACATTCAAAAATATTACAAGCAAACCTAGAATAGTAAACCCATACCATCTAGTTTGACAGGGAGTGTTGAAAGAGGTGGGGTCCATAGTATCTATCACTGAATATAATTTAGCCCTTTGTGTGAGCTCCACACACTAAATCTTCATCAAATCAAAAGGCGAGCTCCTAATTTACATGGATTAAAATCCTTATCCCTTAGATTAAAGCTCTTGGAGCCCTTGGATTGGTTTCTCATGAATCCCTAAGACAATGACCCTATAAGGGGATTAATTCCTTTATATTTTATGTATTGAGTAATTGCTTTGATTTATTTCCTTTTTGAAAGATCTAAAGGCATGCCTATATAAATTCTCACACTTTGTACAAATTGAAAACAATAATTAATTTTTTTCATATTTTGTTTCTACTTTATCAACTTTTTTACATTTTATAATTTCTCTACTTTTCTACAATATCAATTAATGTAACTTGCAACACCCGAATTTTTTAGCTTTTACAAAATAAATAATTATGCCAATGAAAGTCCTGAAATTGATGGTGCTTGTTAGGTGATGGATCTTATTTGCTTTTCCCAGGATAGTCAATCTTGCATTTATTGGGCAGGTTTTCATGCTTTTCTAGATCCTTCTTCTTCATATTAGCTCTATTGGCAATTATCTTTTCCCTTCTCTTAAGCTATTGGATAGTATGCTTCATTGCAGCACCCAATGGTAGGCGCTTTGTTGGCTTCTATCAATCCTTGACTAAAGCATTTTCTAGCTAAAAGTTGGGCCAAGGACTCAGAATTAAGCTTGTTGGCCCCAATTTATCTAAATGTCTAAATGAGTTGTAACCTCCATTATAGCATGCAACGCAATAAAATTATAAGTCAAATTATGAGCATTCTCTATCATCTGAATTGTAAATCTTTCTTTTGGGCTTTCCTCATCTTAGAGATTGGATATCCCACCTTATGGGATTAACTGACCTTCAAGATTATAAGTCTCAATTCTTAGCCAACAAATGGAAGTAAATTCATATTCTATTAAAAGAGCCTAAATAAAGATAACAAAGCCATTAATCGGGACAAGTGCCAAGCCAATAAACCCATACATCAAATACCAATTAAAGGATAGCTCCCATGCTACAAGCTCACCAAATAAAAACCTTGAGCCTGTTAAAATTTGACTAAAGAAATAAATGTCTTACAACCATGCTACATGCCTTTGAATGATTCAATAAAACTAACACAACAAACCTTTTACTAGTGAATTAGTCAATGTCAACCTCGGAAAGCACATCTTCAATATATAAACTTCCACTCAATTTTGCTAGAGATGCCTAACAAGGCAACCCATGATTGAAAATAACAATGCCAAAATGCTTGACTTTGACATCACATGCCCTATGATATTAGCAACTTGGTTCCATTAGTAGACTCGAAATAACAAAACTGTAGCATCTTTGATTGGGCAAGAGATTAATCTCCATCCCCATAACTACTCAAGTTCAATTAAATTCAAAACAAAACACCAAATATGGAACTAAAATATAATCCCACGACCTTAATTAAGAGCAGTCTTCCGTAATCAATAGATCAAGTAAGCAAGCAACAGAATTTACAAAATACCAATGGATAATAAGCAAATGACTGAAATCCTCAAGGAGTCTTCCTGCCTATGAAATGAGAGGGACAATTGATAAAAAAGCTCTTGTAGCCATTGACTCCACAAACACTAAGGCTTAACAAGTAAGAAAGTCAACGTTGATGAATAAAAGAACGCAATTCCCTCATAATATGACCCACTCATGGCATAGCATATGGAGGTCACATGCTATTCTCAAGCCTTGAAATAAAACAATCAGATATTTACCATCAGTAGAGCTGTAATATTTCGTTGACATAACATTAGTTAATTGAAAGTGTGTGTGCATGTGTGGGGATCGCATATTAGAATTGATGTTGTGACAGATGACAAACCGACCTTCCAGATGACAGAAAGGATAAAACATATAAAGCATAAACACACGTATTTAACAATGCCAGAATGCTTAAATTTGACATCACATTTAACCAAACAAAAAGTGAAACAAAAGATATTTTTACATCTTAGCATTTGATATTATCAAATGGAGTAAGAAACAAACCTTCCTGATGATAGAAAGAATGAAAGCCCAGAAGGTATAGAAGATGAGTTGCTTCCAAAAATAACTGATGATTTAATAGAGAAATAATGGATGCCATGACTATGAAGTTCCTTGCTATAAACAGAGCTGCAAATCATGTCCATATCCAAAGAAGAAAGTTTACAATAGACTAGTTCAATAGATACCAAAGTCACCCTATTTTGATTAATAAGCTTGCACACTCCATCGACCTGCACAAGATTCAATAAAACATGGAAAAAATAACCATAAAAGTAACAAGTTATGGTAAAGAAATGTTCAAAACACAAAATTTGCAACAAAGCCCACAAAAAATAAGGTGAAAAAATTGGTTTAATTGAGTGATGTAGATCCAGTACCAATATACGCCTAGCATAACCATTATAGGAAGTTCTTTTCTTCAAGAAGAAGCTAACTTATGAAAGATAGAGAAAATATAATACTTACTTGTCTTCCAGATAGTATTCTCCGAAAGACTAGAGCTTCCAACTTGCTTGTCCTCAGTAAATCCTATAGCATTTTGCGTGAAGTAACAGTCTTAGAATATGTCCAGTAAAATGGCAGTTTTCACCGACAAAGATCTATTTCAAAGTAAAATTCAAATGCAAAAGTTTCACCATCATCATCAGGCTTATCCCAACTAACATACAGAAAGAAAAACCTTTTTCACCTCATTACCTACCTAAACATGTGAGAAAGCATGCAATACAAATCTTGATGCACTAGGCGTAGTCCACATGCTTAAGAATGAACCTCTTGGCAATAAATGACAAAAATAGGATCCATTATGGTATTTAACATGATAGTGAATTTCATCATGGAACGAAGCTAAAGTTCGCATTTAAGAAAAGAAATGAAACACCTTGCCATGCAGTGTTCCAAGTCTGTAGCTACACAAAAAATTGCAATCCTTTATTGTGTGATTATGTCATACTCACTTACTTCGAGTGGCTTGGTAGTATGGATGCAAATATATTTTATGTTAGATTTCATAAACTGAATATTTAAAGGGTGGTCAGTCGTAGAGATTTAGAAAAACAAGCCCAAGTTGGAGCCTATCAAGGGAATAGATAACTGGCATACATTCCACATAAATCATATATTCTGGCCCAATGTATAAAACATTGGTTGTAATGTACCTTAAACTCCCAATCAATCACACCATGTTCATAGGACATAAGGTGCGATGGTCTGATGTGTGATAAACGGAAGCATATTCATATGGCATGTCACCTGTAAAATGCAAAAAGCCTTGGCTCTCATCTTGTTTGAACTGCACGCTTATGTAGGCCAACTACCCAGGGTCTAGGACAATCTCAGGAGTCTGCAGGTTTTATCCCTAGTACATGATGGTTCCCTCTTCTTTTCAAACTATAACGGTGCCCAACCATCTCCTTCAATGAAAGTTTCTTCCAAATGGATATAAAGTCTTTGATTTTCAAGCGTGAAACTTGAACAAATTGGTAGATCACTGTTTATCAACTATTTTTCTATGAGCCTATAATATATAAATTAATAATACTGTATATCATATAATTAGTTTGGTTAATTTGATTCCATCTAAAATTTTATTTAACAAACTGATCCAAAAACCAAAAATCAAAGTTTTCATTAATTAAAATAAAAATCTAAATTACGAAGTTCAAAACCGAACCAAATTACTCAAAAACTTTGGTTCGGTTTGATTTTTGGGTTAAAACCAAATAATGCACACCCCTAATGCTACATATGAAAAAAGATCTTGAAGCAACAAAAATTAGAAGACCACTTATGGAATCTAAGATTTGTGGTGAGAAACTCAATCTCTACATAAAATAAATAACTATTCCTTGTTTAGTGAGGTGTCATATGCATACTTGCAGAATTTCTCCACATAAATCATATTAATGAAAACAAAGGTTATTAGGAAGTTTACTATTTTACATATAATCACTTGTTGAAGATAAATTCATGTTATGTTCATATAATTTAAGTCTTTTGATTGTCTAACAATTCATTATGCATATTTAAGTATCTAAATGTTAATTTTTAACATGTTAGGCGATACCTTCAATGCTTTAATATAAGTTGATAGCATATTCATAAAATGAGAAAATTATTTTAAATACCTATGATAATGATGCTAAAAATAAGATTATGAAATAGAATAACAAATTATGATGACTTGCACAAGCAGGCGCAAAAATTCTTTTAAAATAAACATTAATAAAAATCAAAAGGGGTTCCTGACTCCAACCTTCATCGAGCCTTACATTGAATTATTAATCTCATTGAATTTTTAGCATGTTGGTGTTACAATGATTGTTATTTCAAACAAAAAAGGAGTGAGTTAGCTGATCTAATTTTGTCCTTTAATTTGAATTTTAGGTGTACAATTTTAGATGTACTATAGAAAAATGTACATAATTTAAATTAAAAACTTTAATCGATGACGTGAAAATTGGATTGGATAAGTTGGTTGGACTGGTTGGACTACGAACTAGTCACACAACAAATCCGGTCAATTGATATAACTAATTTTACATTGAACTGGTGCAAAGCAAAGAAAACTGCAGGTTTGACTGACGAACTGGTACTAGTTCAATAAAATTGTCCGGGTCAAAAATTTATTGCTTAATTACCATTAGATTGTGATCCAACAGGCTAGATTTCATCAAACACTTGAAATAGCCAGCCTAAAACGATAAACCTTATTCATTCTCTTGAAATCATAATTGCAACTTGTGTGCACTGCTTCTTGACCTTCGTCTCGGATTCTCATCTTCTCCCCCTTCGCCTTCGCCCCTCTCGGCTCCAACATGGATTTCCTTGTCGGCTCATCACCCTCTACTTTAGCTCTGATGTGAACTGCTCTTTTCCTCTTCATATTCATCCCTTTCAGCATCGATGTGAATCGCTTTGTCCTTTCATAGGTTACAACTTATTTCTTTTAGCAATAATCAATTTATTTCTTGTATTATTCTTTGACCTTATTGCAACATTCTTTCTTTACTATCAAATATTTTGATTGTTTTCATTCATTGCCGAAAATATTTATCAATCCATTAGAATGGGCTGATTTGGAGAGGACCATGTGTTCAGAGGACAAGTTTTTTATTACCTCATAATTTAAACTTATCTCTTTGCAAAGTAAATTTTGATTAGAAATATAAATAGCACCATAAATTTTTTTCACTTCAATGTATGTGTGTGTGTGTGTGTGTGGTGTTCAAAAATTCAATGGATTGTTGATTAAATGCAAATAAATCAACACCACTTTAAATAACCAGATAAAACTTAGAATGCTCTCAACGGCACCAAATCCGCAACATATCGCACAAGCACATAGAAGGCATTAATGAATTTTTTAGTAAACCTTGCAAGCATTGTATAGCAAATTTGTATTCAACCCAAATGCTTTGTAGTTCAAGCAAGCAGTTAAATGGGGTGAAACATGCATGCATCTTATATCGACCTTGCATTTAGATGCATTGCACTAAACTATATGCAAATGACTTGGGTGATTGAAGCATTCATATATCTCAAAGCAAATCTGCATTTAAATTATCATTTCAAAATATGTGCAAGTGTTGTAAACAATGAATAAAATTCACATAAGCATTTGAAATTAATTAACCCACATAAGCCCCAACAGAGTGCTGAAAGCCAAAATCTAGCATCTAAAGATTCCCACATAGATTCTCAGTTGGATCTTCAGACTGAGTCCAAGTCAACAAAACCTATAGATATTGTCATAACTTTCTCTCTTTGAAAGAATATTTGAGAAGCTAATTTATCATATAATTGCAAGATAAGCCTATTGATATTATTGTTAATAGATCTCCTCAAATTTAAACTCTTAAAATATAAATCTAGACATGATCCTCTACGCTTAAGCTAGGGTTGACAGGTCTATAGAGTGACCAATCTTTAAGTAATTTTCAAACTACAATATATCATAGATTTAATCATATGCCAACAAACAAGCAGAGTTATACAAAGTATAAACCCTGATGATAGTCATGTTGATTAAGAATATCAACCAGATGGTTATTATTATCAAAATTTTCAAAATGTTAATGCTAAATCATTTTGAATTTGAACTCCTAAATGCAAATAATAGATTTGATTCTCTGTTAGAAATCAAATGGGGTTGACCAAGTCTAGAGCTATAAAATAAAATCAATTAACTAAACCTATAACTCCAATAATGGTTGTATTGAATAGAGATTTCAACTGAAGAAGATATCACCATTAAGTTATATTTGAAATCCAAATCAAACTAATCTAAATAAAATACACATGTAAAATTGCAATAATCTAATAAGTTACCATGCTCAAAATGTTAAAATGGAATTCATACTTTAATAATTTAAACTGAAATTCACTCCATTTACCCATCCACAATCATTTATCAAAGATGATAATTTAAGAAAACTTTAGCTCACAAAAGAGTCAATGTCAAGTCAAATATATAACTATATTTATTCTCAAATAATCATATACTAGTAACGACATGATCCGAGTCCTCTATTCGTGTAATTTGTCCAATAAACTCCACATATGAAAATGTTACGATCAAAGCTATTTGACCGGGTGGTTTGCTGTCAAATAACATCATTATATTACGATCACAGCCAGTTGTTCCTAATAGCTGCCTTTGATAATATACGATTTGATAGGACACAAAGCTCTTTGTTAACTAAGGTGGACTCAAAATTCTCTTTAGGCAAACATCAACCTAAGTCTATAAAATTACCTTAGACGAAGCAAAACATGGCTACTGACAAGAATACTTCAATCAGGTTGGATCGATTACCTCCTCTCACTAAGTAGACAAGTGATCATGACGGTCCGAAATGACATAACCATGAGATCTTAATTGGGTGCGTCATCATTCACCAAACCATATGTTTTAAGTTAATAGATGATGAATTTCATAACTTTTAAACACCATTCATTGATACTATATGCTAAACAATTAGTGACATAACAACCAGCCTTAATCGAAAGTTTCCTCTGACTAATGAGAGAGGTAATTAACTATTAAATGTTTGCGCCTATAGCAAACCTTGAACCAAATTTAAAGTCCTCAACAACATCATATCTATAAATTCATCTGTCTTCTGAAAATTTGATCAACATAAACCTAAACACTCCTCATCGAGAGGCTAGGCAAAAATTTCCAGAGTCCACAATCTAGCTTATAGAATGCATCATAGAAAAAATTCTAAAAACTCGGTCAATATTTAACTCAATTTCTACATTCTATCGCATATGGAGAGAGACCTAATATTTTGTTTGCATCTTGCATAAAATTTTGATACCGTTCCAAATCACCTTGTTCCTCTTTGATGGTAAAATCTAATGGAAATGCCATGCAAAAAAACCGTTGAAAATGGGCAAGGCTTCCTATCATTTCAAAGCTCAAACCCCTAGACAAGGGTGGATACAGGAGGGGCCTAAGAGGGCATGTCACGGTCACCTCTCGCGATTCCATGACCTCACCTCGCTCACCGTCACGACCACACCTCACTCAACATCATATTATGATTCACTTATTAGATTAATTTCAATGTTCTCCTCAGTAATTAATGTTTTATAAATTGTAATGGAGAATGGCATAAGCTCTAAGCAAAGTGATGAGGCATGCAGTTTATTAGAATCAATCTAAACTTTTGAGTTCATTTTTTGTTTTCAACTGATGAAAGATATTCTTCGAATCACTGTTGAATTATCGCAAACATTACAAATAAAGGATCAAGATATTATATAATTAGTGTGAATATCAAAAATAAGATTACAAAATAAAAAAATAACAAGTAGGAATATTAATAAAGTATCAATTTTTTATGATTAACATATCATAATTAGTCCTACAATGAATGATACTTGGGTGGCTCATGGTCGTCCTCATCGTAGAACTGAAGATATAACAAATCTACATCATTTTCGAGTTGAAATTTTCTACATAATTATTTATTTACGACTTCAGGAACTGAATAATCATTTTACTGAGACAAACACAGAATAGCTTTCGTTTGTGGCATGTTTATATCCAAGTAATTCATTTAGTACATTTAATAAAGATGAATTAATTAAATTAGTACATTTCTATCCAGATAATTTTACTTTTGTGGATATAATGATTCTAGATAATCAATTGGAGACTTATAAAATGGATATGCTCGCTGATGCACAATTTTCATCGTTAAAAAATATTAGGAGTATTGCAAAACAAATGATTCAAACTAAGAAAATTACTTCATACCCTCTTATTTTCAAATTACTAAAACTAGCATTAGTTTTACCCATTGCTACAACAAGTTTTGAAAGGGCTTTTTATGCTATGATTATTATGAAAAATTGGCTACAAAAAAGAATTAAAGATCAGTGAATGAATGACACTTTAGATAAAATCAATAATGATGTAATCATTTAACACTTTGAGAATATGAAGACCAAACATTATAAACTATAAGTTTTTTTATTAAAAATTATATCTTTTTCATTTTAATTGTTACTAACAAAAATTTTTTTTAAAACTATTAATGCTGGTACCAAGGCCAGATGAAAATGGTTGAGGAAAACTTTTGAAAAAGACAGTTCACACCCACAACAACAACAACAACAACAAGCCTTCATCCCACTAAGTGGGGTCGGCTACATAAATCCTTCGTCTCCATTGTGTCCTATTATTTGACAAATTCTCATTTAATTCAAGTATACTAAAGTCATTTTTTGTACATCTTAACCAAGTCTTTTTAGGCCTACCTCTACCTTTCTTAACATAAAGAAATCTAATGATCTAATCTCCTAACGGGTCATCTGGACGATGTTTTATGTATAAACCTCTAATGACTCTCTCTAATCTTATCTCACGGAGCTACTCCAACTTTTTCCGAACATACTCATTTCAGCATTTTATCTCTAAGAGTAAAGCCACTCATCCACCTAAGCATCCTCATCTCAAGAATACTTAACTTCTTTACGCTTTTTTATTGGCTAACATTCGCACCATAAGTCATGTGTCTACCACCATCTTATAAAATTTTCTTTAAGTTTAAGTGGAACTTTTCTATCACACAATAATGTGATGCATTCCTCCACTTCAACCATCCAACTTGAATTCTACTAATAACATCTCCATCTATTTCACCATCATTTTGAACAATAGAACCTAAATATCTAAATCCCACACTCTTATTAATGACTTGTTCACCTAATGTTACAACACTACCACTAGAACTTCTACAACTAAAATTACACTCCATATACTCAGTTTTAGATCTACTTAAACGAAAACCTTTATACTCTAATGTTGACCTCCATAATTCAAGTTTCTCTTGGACTCCCTTTCTAGTCTTATCAACAAGAAGAATGTCATCAGCAAAAAGAATACACCAAGGTACATCTTCCTGTAAATGCCTAGTAAGAACATCCATAACTAAAGCAAAGAGAAAAGGGCTTAAAGTTGATCCTTGATGTAATCCAACTGAAATAGGAAAATATTTTGTCAATCCTCCTTGTATTTGAACACAAGTGATAGCTCTAGTATACATATTTTTAATTACTTGCATATAACAAATATTAACTCTTTTCTGTTCTAGAACTCTCCAAAGAATATCTCTTTAAACTTTATCATAAGCTTTCTCTAAATCAATAAATATCATATGTAGATCCTCCTTACTTTCTCTATACTTCTCAGTTCACACCCACGTCAAAAAAAATTTATGGCTCCGCCACTGCCTCTAGGGAAATAAGGATAGCAATCCCCAGATTCAGGTACACATATTTCTCTTCTCTTTCACCCCTTCCCCAACCTGTAATTGTTCCTCATAGCAATCTTCTACATGCAGTACCATTGAATCTTCTCACCCCAATAAACTTACCATCATTCCAAGTAGGTTAATGAAGGCTAAGCAACATATGAACAAGTACAATGATCTTTCAAAGGCATTGATAACAAATATTTAAACTAAATGTGTCCATTTCATTCTTAGATAGTTACAAGCGTTGTATGGATGAAAGTAAGATTAGCAAAACGCATTACATCTATTAGAGCAGTAACATTTAAGCAAACAATTTACTCAATGCTATCTTCCCTACTTACAAAAATTTCATCATGACAAAGAACGCTCTGTAGTCTCAGACACCTGCATTTCAAGAAAAACAAACTTAAGAGACAAAACGCAAGGATCATGCTAACGTGGGACTTGAGCTGATTAAATACAAGAAAAGATCTGCGTAATCATCATTATCCTAATGTAACCACTTTCAGTTAGCTCTACGAACCCTTCTTTGACCTTTGCACCTGTTCAATGGTGAATTTACCGTTAGCTATAAGTTATGTAAATCTTTTAGTAAAATTTGTAGCCACATTATCTATTGGTCATTTTCCTTTTTTTTCATCTTTAAAATTGTTACTATCCACTGACTTTATTTTCTCAAAAATAAATGTCAATATAACTACAAGTTAAATTCCCAAAACCCATGAAAATAGTGTTTCACCCATATTCTCGCCAATATTAATAAGGGAGACGAATCAAGGCTGAATCGGACCTAGTTTTATGTCTTTTTAAGCATAAATTTATTTATGGACAAATATCTCTCATTTTATTCACTTAATTCATTTTATTAGGCCTCTTAAATCAAATTAGTTTTGAATATGAATTTAAATAAGATTAAAGTTTTAATAGATGTGTACATCAATTTATATAAATAGAAATTAATAACTTAGAATCATCATTGACTGCTAGTAATTGACAAATAAGAATTATTCTGAGCCAATTTAGTACTCTCCCGTTCAACCAATGTATCATACGTGGATCACTCATCATTGTCCACGAAGAATTTTCTTCTTCCACCTCTACAAATTACTAGTCCAAAAGCCCAATGCATGAGTTCTAGAGCAGAAATTCAATGATATTAAATGCCTCAAAAATTTTGAATTAATAAATGCATATAGGCCGAGTATTTTAACTTTGTGGGGAATCCAGAATGAGTCCATTTAAATATATATTGATTTTTCCAAAAATAACATCCATAAATTTCCAGGAATTTGAATTTCTTTTGACATGCTCAAACATGGACATTGGTAAGAAAATATTTAGTAAAAACTGAATAACTGTTTATTTGCATTAGGCTAGTTTCTGTTGAGACAACCATGCTCAAAGAAAGAGATCAACCTTATGTCATAACAAAGCAAGTAAGAGAATGCGTTTGGATTATGTAAAACGGTGAAATTACATGTAGAAGTTAAGAAATTATACAATTATTAATGATCACTATTTGCATTGGACAAGTTGCGGTTGAGACAACCATGCTCAAAGAAAGACACAACTTTATGTCTCAACAAAGCAAGAGAATGCTGTTAGGATTATGTTAACTGTGAAATTAAATGCACAAAATAAGAAATTTTGCATGCATCTAATGACAGTAAAAAGAAAGCAAAAATCAAATACTGGGAACTTAACATCAAGATCAATAAATTATGAAGATTCAATCCCAATGAACGGATTCAAAAAGAAATTATCCAATGCAAAATATCAACCCTTTACATACACTCATCTAGACTGAAATAAGAATAATCAAAGAACCAAGATCTTCAAGACAACAATTGTAGGAAATCCTAAACCTACCCACTGGTGTGCCCTGAGCATCCCAAAACGTGTAATGTCCGGGCCATTTGCCAATCACTATTTATTCTTAGAGCTAGTAAATCAAGCTAAGCGTTCCAATATTAAAGGAAAACAGGGTATTCAAATAACCAAACCAAGAACAAGGGAGAAATGATAATGAGGTGAATACCTGGCATAACACCCAAATTTGATGCAGTGATATGCTAAATTTGAACAGTTGCATGCCCCACTTCCACTATGACCAATCAAACTCATGATGCTATCTACACAAGCAAAAGGATATTAATAACATTAATAAAACTATATATGACAGGTCCTGAAAACTTTTAACCTTAATTAAATAAAATATTCGCTCATTTGGTCCTAAAAGTTCATCTAAGTAAAGTTAAAAAAAAGCTCAATCAATATCACAAGATTCATAAATAATAATATTAATTTTTATCATCATCATTATTATTGGAGACCCCACCTAGTGGGATTAAGGCTTGTTGTTGTTTGTATCATCATTATTATTGGCATATCACCAAAATTCATCTAATTAAACATGAATATTGCTGCATGTATCTAAATTAGAAACATTTGAAATTAACTCTAGGACCATCTAAACCTTTTTTTTTCACAAACCTATAGTTGAAAAATGCATCTCAATGAGAGGAATCTCACAAACATATGATAGCTAAATTCTAACATCATTAACAGACTTAAATGCTAGAAAAATATTATATAATCAAGGGGATCACATGAATTGTTGGATTGAGTGTTCTGATTTCTAATAAATATGACCATAATGTTCCTATTTAGAAATTTATAGAGAGGGTGGGATGAGGCCATAAAAATCCAAAGAAGAGAATCTAAAGATCTATTGCCACCTGATACTTACCATCGCGATCAAGGCTAATGCTTGTTGTCCATGACAAGGTCAGCACATATTATCAACACCAATATCAATACACACCATCACACCAATGTGGGCTCTGAAAATTCGCCGCCGACCTCTCACATTGAAGAGAACATGATTTAAGTGTCGGTGAAATTTTCAGAAGACAGATGAGATAGTAGATAAGACACTGCCCAGAGATTTCGTCCTCATTTGGTAAGGACTTTAGATCTGGTTTTAGGTTTTTGAAAATTCACCACCGACCTACATTGAAGAGAGCATGATTTAAGTGTTGGTGAAATTTTCAGAAGACAGATGAGATAGTAGACAAGACACTGCCCAGAGATTCCGTCCTCATTTGGCGAGGACTTTAAATCAGTTCAGGGTTTCTATAAGCAGAACACATAGTTAATTACCCTCCCAATATCGAGAGAACTTTCGATTAAGGCTAGTCGTTAGATCGCTAAATGCGTGGCGTATAATAGCAGCATGTGGAGTTTAAATTTTAGTCTTATGAAATTCATTATATTAATTTAAAGTAGATGGTTAGGGGAATGATGACATGTCCGATCTAAATCTCATGATTATCGTCACGGGTTGTGTGGTCAGTCTACTTAGTCGAGGAGAATAGTCGGCCAGACAGAAGGATCCTTGTCAGCAACACATGAATTATATCGTCCAAGGTGTTTTTGTAGACCTGGGGTGGGGTTTGTCTAAGGAGTTTGACTTAAGTCTACCTTAGTGACGGAGAACTTTTCTTCATCAAGTCAAATATAATTCAACTCAAAGGCGAGCCGTTGGAAGCATCTGATTCTGATGTGGCCAAGTAATATATAATGGTGTCATTTGGCGTCAACCAACGTCGAGGACTACGGTGCGTAATACGCATATGTGGAGTATCTTGACGCCGATCGGAGGACACGGTCGCGTCACCTGGCATGAGATTGATTGAGTGTGAATATAGTTGTGTACTTGATTTGACATTGGCTATTTGTGAGCAAAAAATTTCTTAATTTATCACCTCCGACAAACGGTTGCGGATGGATTGTTGTATTGTACTTTAAATTTAAATAATTAATTTCATTTTATTTATATATTTTTTAATTTGAATATTTGATCATTCTATAATTAGTTTGAATTTGAATATATAATGATTTGACATTAGAATTTGAATAGATTTTTTATTATGAAAATCTCTCCGGTTGAAATATTCAGTCAACACGGCTATCATCGGGGTAAATGTATTATTTTGATGTTCTAGATCCTATCGACTCTATTAATTTAATAATAGAGGATCAAATCTACGGTCATGTGATAGAATTAGCTTTTCAGATATTTTATTAAGTTGAAAATATTATAATATTATTATTAAATTTTTAAGTTTTGTTAACTTCGGCCGGTCACAAGCAATCACCGACGTCCTCGATCTACGTTTAAGCATTCAGCGTAGTATCGAGGCCCATGCGAGTTATTTAATTTAAAATTGATTTAACTTTAGAGATTTGAATAGTATTGCATGTTTTGATTGAGTTTTATTGCAAGTTTATAATTTTAGATAAAATTTTGATAGCATTTCAACAACCTCCGTCGTCCACACAAAACTCAGGAGGCTGACCCACCATGCCAATAAAAGCATGTATGGGTGGTGTAAACACCACTAAATCGTCATCCATGCAAGCGAATGTATGGGTCTCGAGTATATATGCAGATTTCACCATGCAAGAAAAGCGTTAATACAATCTTTATATACTTTGATGTAAAGTTAAAATATTTAACTTTGTAGTTAATTAATTTTATCCTCTATCGGTATAAAGTTTGTGACGTTGCACATCACGATATCGTCCAGGTGGAGGCTTGTATGATGGGCACCACGCCAACAAAGGTGTGTATGGGTGGTATAAACCACTGAATCGTCGTCATGTAGAAAGATGTGTATGGGGCAGTCTTTCTTAAAACGATTTTCCGTCGTATCAAGTGTGCCTTGTCGTTAAAGTTTTGGCGTCCGTGTCGTTCGTCAGAACCTATCTTTGGGTGCGCCGCATCGAAAGCGTGTATGAGTGGTATATACGCTAAATCGTCGACTCATCATGCGAAAATCATGGGGTTAGATGCTGAAAGCAGTTCTCCGCCAGCGTGTCACGGAACTTATACATCATTCGCTTCGGCCGATATATGTGTCGGTAGCGATGGCGACCCTCTTGATCGATCGGGTCGAATTATGCGAATCGTATTTTGATCAATTTTGACATTCTGAACACGATGGCGGAGTCCATTCATCGATCGGAGATCATTTTGACTAATTTTCGGTGCCGTCGAGTGTATTTCAGCTCTGATTTGCGTATTGTTGTATCTGATTGCTCGATATTCACACATACTCATCTGAATTGAGTGTGAATAGTCTCATTTGATAGATTTTGACGTTTCGACACTAACGGTGCGATCAATTTTGAGCGTGAACAGGCGTCGCGCTACCGATCTCGATATCGCGGCGTGACCGGCTTCTTCGTGATTCGGCCGTCGAGGTTGTGCAATATGAATATTTTGATCAAATTCAACGTTCTGAACACGATGGCGGTCGTTCAGTCGGAGATCATTCGATTGATTTTCGGCGTTGAGTGTATTTTTCCCTTCTATTTGTTGCGTCAGAATCATCAAATTTGGCTTGTCACTCGATTCAACATGCATAAAGGTCAACAACCAACAGAGATGCTGACATTGCTAACAAGTCAGACGTTTTCTCTCAACATCAACATCGACGCCCATTATCGACACGAATGTCGGTGCTTGTTGTCAAAACAAATGGCAACGCCCACAGTTGACACTAACGTTAACATTCCCAATCAACACCAATGATATCATAAATAATAATGTCGATGTCTATCATTTACACTGACAGCAATGCTTGCCATTGACAACAATGGCAATACTCGCTATTATAACAGCAATGTCCTTTGATTAAAGTGAGATACACAATTGCCTCTGATGGATCATTTTAGATCAATTTGATATAGTTGATGGACAAAAAGTTGGTAAATTGAGAACAAACAAAATTAACAGAAAGTCAATGGAAAAGTAAATTTCATGTAAACAACTAATTTGCATATAGGACAAATTGCAATTGATGCTTTACCCGGTATCTCCAGTTCAGCAATATTACCGCCAAATTCAGGAAGTAATGCTTGTTCAGTAGCTGCATCCAAGCAGCTTTTTATCAAACAATTAAAACGGTCTGCATTAGCATCAATGAGATCCATGCAAAAAGGCAACATAATTTTGATCTCATTCAACCAAAATAACATACTCCTGTAGATGCACCTCCCAGTAAAGCTGCTGCCAGTCAATAACATGAGCAGTTGATTCATGTACTTCTATGCCATGATCAGCGGCTGTACAACTAGACTGCTGTTTCTTTTTGATATTTTCAGGCCAACGCTTCTTATACAATGTCTCCCAGGCTGTATTTAATTCATTGTACCTGAAATTTGGTATGCATTGATTATTTTCCTTCTAAATACCAAATGTTGCTATGTCTATGAAGCCAAAAACGCATGTTTCTCATCACCTCCTACGTTTTCTTATATTGACGCTAGTGACTATGAATGCTTCCTCGGTAGTGCCGCCAAATGATCTGCCCTATGAATGCAGAAATGAAAAATGTCTAATGCATTGATTATTTAAAGAGCCATCAAACATCCACAACATTGTAAAGCAATATACTGACAATAGAATTCAGTAATTCAGTTAATTTCTTAACCCTTGGAACATTTACAAAAAAATAAAAATAAAAAACATAAACAAAAAAACTGAACAGGCTTAGGTGAAAACTTACTAACAGCTCATAAATATGTTGCAAAGCCAATGGAGGAAGGATCATCAATAAGCCATCAAGGAGTACTGATGGAAGATGAAAGAGGTCTTCTAGCTGCCCACATCCTTATAATCAACATAAAGGAAAATATATATATAAGTTGCATTCAAATAAAAAAAATGGAAAAGCTTTCAAAACCAGAAAGCACCCCTTGAAAATGTAATTGCAAGACATACCATGCATGATATTCCATGTGATTGATCTCAAACACAAAGAGAACAAAGATGGAATTTCCTTCATAGGGTTAATCCTTCAGTATCAAAACCTGTAAAATCTCCAAAGCAATTTGAATTATTTACAAGAGCATTAACTGAAAATCTTCGTTCACAATTAGCTCACTTATCATTAGCTTAAGAATCCAAATAAGTTTTGGGCTATTCATAAAAATATGATTGCTTATTAATAATGATTAATCCTTAAACACCAATACCTGGAAAATCCTCATTGCTGATCAAACCTTTTACAAAAGCATTTTCATTGACAATTTGCTCAAGTTGGCATAAGTTTAATAGACTAAACAACTTTTGCTAAGATTTACCTCAATATTAAGCCAATAATGCTCGATCAAACCAACACCATGATGCCAATGAGGAAAATCTCTTTCAGAGGTACATATCAATTGATAGGAGAATTACATCGATGTCTTGGATTTAAACAAAGGGTGGACCTAAAGCAATCTAAGGCTATATCTGTTGTGACTTGGTTGGCACAAACTTAAATTTATAAAACAAAAACTCTATGAAATGCAAGGGTTTGAACCATACATATCAACCCCTCCTCATAACTTGCATTAGCATGGGATATGGCTCTAAAAGCTAATTAGCACCCTAATATTCTAAGCCATAGGGGTGTGGGTGACAGGAAGCAGCAAGCTAGCTTCTCGTTGAAGTATAATCTCACACAACAGCATTGCTCTGATCTCTAGGTTAGCAATATTTCTTTGTGGTTTTTGTTATTTAGATAAACAAATTCCCATTAGTCTTCTTGAATTGGTGGAAATTAGAAGGTTTCCCAATCAGTCGTTTCAACAAATTTAGGGCTTCTATTCATAACGAGATTTGGCATATGAAATTTGGAATATTTTGCTTGAGCCAAAGCAATTGTTTAAATGTGCAGATTTCTGGAAGTAGATCAAATCATTGAACCTCTCTAGTGCATACAAGCTAAGGCTAGACTATATAAAAATTAGCTTCTTCATCTATGTTGGACTACTTTCATTATTTTGTTTATTTGCTGCTTTGATTTCCAAAGGTGTTCAAATCAAACCACTTTGTTATAAAGTTTTGATGCTATTCTTGAAAGAATGAAAAAGTATATAAGACCAAAAAGTTCACCAAAGAAAGAAAACATACAGATAAAGAAGAGTTAACAACATTAAAAATATTACTAATAAAATACTAAAATAAAAGTTTTGGCTGTTGCCTTCTATATGTAGAATCCTATAATAGGTTCTTGAAATGCAGCAGCCAGTTTTAGAATCTTCATGATAGCTATAGGTCTCCTAACAACTTTCAAGTTTGAATTGAATTTTATAAAATTGGTAGACATGATATCTCCCAACTTAGTGCTCGGCAGTTGTCTACAGCCACTACTAGATCTAGATTTTTCACACCCCTGCCCGAAACATCTGTGTGATTTAACATTAACTATACAATGTTTGCGGCTACACATCTTTTTAAAGATTCTTTCCTCTTAATTTAAAGCAAAATCTTCCACTTGGATAGTGCTAACAAGCTTGAAAACAGAGATGTTAATCTCCTTATACCTTCATTACCTCTTTTTCCACCAAAATTTATTAGTTTTTGTTGGTTAATTTATATCAAAATTGCCTTATTTGGTTCTTCAATACCATCACGTGAAGAAATTATTATAAATTTGGCACCAAAGTAGGCCCATGAACCTGCCTGCAATATAACCAGTTGAAACGATTCTCATATCTAATAGTCGTCCAATGAAATGTCTCCCCATGAACTTTGAAGTAGATCTTCTCTACCGTAAATTAAACATCATAGCGCAAAGACTGGCGCAGGTTTTGGAGAAGATAAACTAGATCACATGCCAAATAAATTACTTTAAAATTTAGAATTATTTTTTCCACCATACAACTTTGAATTTGAATATATCAATTTATAAACCTCAAATTCCATAGTTGCAAGTTGTTTGTAACTAGTGCAATATCCATGTACTTTGAACCAAGGTTGTGAGCAAGCAAAAAGGTTTTTTTTTTTTCATTTTAAACTGCAAAGTGCATACAAAGAACGTGATTCAATTAATTTAACTGCGCATATCACAAGAAACATTTGCATGGTATAAAAATATTTAGCAACATAAAAATAAATTTAAATTATGAAAGAAACAATGGCATTTTAAATTAATTATTAACAAAAAAAATGTATTACCAACGTAAGCAACATGACACACTCAAGCTCTAAGAAAACAAAGATTATGGGAAACGTGGGAATGTCACACTAGCGCTTATGACCAGATCTAAAAATGAAACCCTAGTGAAGTGAATCAACTTCAGATTAACAAAAGTAAGTAGAATCAGAAAACGAAATATCGTATACAGAAGTAAACAGCAAGAGTTAATGAATAAATATACAAAAAAAAGGACAATCAAAACAACAAACGGGTGTCAGTTTGACAAATGATATCAAAAAAAAAAAATCAGCGAAAAAAAAAAAAAATAGGAAACTTCAGCGCATGAGAGAGAGTGGCGGTTGAGTATATCTGTGAATCGTCTTGAGGTTGCGGTGAAAGTCATTTGTAGTAAACAATTTTTTTTTCTTTAATGTTTTTAAAATTAGTTGAGATTTATACATGCTATAATTTTATATATTTATATTTATAATATTTAAAGTTTAATACTTATTAATATAATACTTCAATATCATAATGAAATTAAAATATTTGTATAAAAAATATATTTATTTTTAAAAATTAATATTAGTACTATTTTTAATATGATATTAATTTTTAAAAATAGTACTAATATTAAAAATAGTACTAATATTTTTAATTTTTAAAAATAAATATATTTTTTATACAAATATTTTAATTTCATTAGGATATTGAAGTATTATATTAATAAGTATTAAACTTGAAATATTATAAATATAAATATATAATATAAAATATCAATACAAAACTTAAAAAAAAATATATCGTTCTTCTGAAATGACTTCCATTCGTATTCTCAACCGCCACTCTCTTCATTTTATTTTCTCTTGATGATTTTCTTTGATATTTGTCAACTGTCGCTTTCTTTTGTATATTTATTCATCAACTCTTCTTTGTTCTCTATCAGATATATTATCGATTCTACTTACTTTTCATAAGGCTATACACAAAGTGCATGTATCATTACAAACTTAAATTTTAGGTGCTAGAGATGTCCTTTAATGTAGCTAAACATATAATTTAGACCATCTTAGAACAACGAAAAGAATGTCGAGACTAAGACTTCATAGTGCAAATATTAAAACATAAGATTTAAATCGATAGATCTTACAAGATGAAAAGAGAGATTACCACCTTATTAACGTATGCCAATGTTTTAGTGACATAAATACTTCATTATTTAATCATATAATAATAATTATTATTATTATTTATTTGTTATTCTCTTTGAGTGTGAATGAGTGTGCATAAACCTCTTATAAAATTTTCTCTCACATACTCTCTCATCTTGCTATGCAATAAGAAGACTTTTGGACAAACTTGATATTTTTATTTATTTGAAAATGACCGATAAATTTAAGATAATTCAAGTCCAATATTCATAAAAATTAGGATTGTGTCAACTAACCCCCCAAGTGTTCCTAACCCCAAAAGAGAACACCTAGCAAAATTAGCATTGGTCATGTAGCAAGGAAGAGTTGGCCAACAAGAAGTCAAATGTTTGGAGACGATCAACAAGACAACATCAAATGCTAAGCGGGATTGTATTATTGTCCAAACAAAGATTATTTGGAGCGAAAAATGTCTTTCCAAAGTAAGAACAGAGAATCAATAAGAAAATGTTGTTAAGCATGCACTTGCTAATATTGGCATTAGTCAAGTATTTGGGATCCGAAAATTCGCCCGACTTAGGAAGAAAGAGTTGTTTAGGTGTGGTGATAATTTGAGATGAATAGTAGATAAGACTTCTACCAAAGATTTCATTCTCATTTGGTGAGAACTTTTTATATCTGGTTTAAGGTTTCCTATGAAAGCTATAGTTAATCCTCTTGAGAAGCTTTCGATTAAATTTAGTCGATAGATCGTTAAAGAGCAGTATATAATTGCAGTGAGTGGAGTTTAAAACTTATGAAA
This sequence comes from Cymbidium sinense, assembly GCA_021442155.1. Lineage (NCBI taxonomy): Eukaryota > Viridiplantae > Streptophyta > Magnoliopsida > Asparagales > Orchidaceae > Cymbidium > Cymbidium sinense. The sequence continues at coordinate 125,446,184 of CM038223.1, forward strand.
TTTATTATTTTAACTTAAAATTTTTTGTAGCGATGGCCCGATCCCATCCTAGTTCGTCATCCATCCTGGTCTCAGCTTAGTCGAAGGAGGTAGTCGGCCCAACGAAGGATCCTGTCAACAATGGGTTCGTCGTCAGGTGTCCTGAACACAGGGTGGAGTTGTCAGGGAGAAATATAAGTCGCATTGCATGCTTTGCCCAACCAATCATTCTACATTTCATAGCTGAAAAGTTAAGCATCAGGGTATTGTAGTGGCCAAATAATTTTGGTGATGCTCACGAATACGTCAGGCCTTAAATGCCATTTATGTGGTGTCATCGGAAACCACGACGGGGACAGTAGCGTCCTTGAACTTTAGGAATATTTGAGTGTGAAGGTAGTTATGTATTTAATTTGGCATTTCTGTGAGCAAAAGTTTTCTTAATTTGTCAAGAAAACAATTGCGGAGGGTGGATTTATTTTATTTATTTTTTAGTTTTAATTTAAATAATTCATTCCATTTTTTTTTTATATTTTGTTATTTTCTTTGAATTTTGATCATTTTATGATTGATTTTAGATTTGAATATATGATCATTTATCGTTGAAATTTTAATTATAATTACCCTTACCGATCACAGGGTTAATATCGATTGATAGGCGCTTCTACTTAGGTTTTACGGAGGATGAATTCATTATCTCAAGTATAATCCTTCATCATAGTTTGAATATAGAGGATGGGTTTGGGACTTTTCTTCCGAGTTTGAACAGAAATTGATTGATTAATATCTTGTATTATATATGGAGATTAAATCGAGATATTATTAATTTGAAATTTATAATATCAAATTTTTAGGTTTGTTAACGGGGCATTCAGACCAGGATGATGTAGCATCTGATTACATTTGTATTCACTTAATAATTACTTCAAATGCGTATGAATATCATTCTTTGAAAATTGCATGGGCATTAAGATGTAATGTTGAAGTTTCGATATCAATTGGAGTTTTGTTAACGGGGCCGGTTGAAGCCGGGGCGTGTAGCATCTGATTGTTGTATTCCTTAATAATTACTTCATGCGTATGAATATCATTCTTTGGAAATTGCATGGATATTAAGATGTCAATGTTGAAGTTTGATGTCAATTTTGATTTTTTTGAGTTTGTTAACGGTTCGGTCACCAAAGGGGCGTGTAGGATCATTGCTTTGTTTTATCTTCTGCGTATTCACAATGTTTGAGCATTTTTCACATGAGTATCATTCTTTTAAAATGTTGTATGGGCATTAAATGTCAGTTGAAATATAGGTTCAATTCTGAGTTTAGGTTTTAATATACATTTTGAGTTTTGTTAGCACCGGTCAGAAGCCGGCAAGACATAGCATCTGATGCTTTGTTTTTTATCTTGCACATATTCATGTTTGACATTTCATATATCTGACGTCTGATTCTTTTAAAATGTTGTATGGGCATTAAATATCTAGTTGAAATATAGGTTCAATTTGCAAGTTTAGGTTTTAATATATGACATTTTTGGGTTTGTTACGGACGTCAGAAAACCGGCATAACATCTTATTTGAGCCAAAACCTCTTTTATGTCACGATCAATGAGGGTATAGAGTGAAATAAATTATGTTAGCTTTGATCAAATATAAGGTAATGGTACAAATGAATTTAGTGACTTGATTTAAAACCTTTTCTGTGTAATCAACAAACGTAAAGAATAAATCATTTTGAAGGCATATGATCAAATATAAGGTAATGGGCTAAATGAATTTAGCTTGATTTGAAAACACGTCTTTATGTGTAATCAACAAACATAAATAAATAAATCATTTTGAATGCCGTATGATCAATATAAAGTAGTGAGAATGAATTTAAAGACTTGATTTGGTAGAACTTTTTTATGTGCAATCAAAACATAAATTTAAAATAAATCATTTTGAAGGCTATGATCAAATACTCATAGCGTGTTTCTCTTGATAAGGGGAGAAGAATACAAAATATGAGTAGATGTCATATGTCATTTAAAAAGAGGATTGATTAATTAAAATCTCCTTCACAAGCTCGTGGCAAATGACAAATCTCATTAAATTTATCGAAGATATGTGAGTTTATTTTTTAGCTGAAAGTGATAAAGATCTTGAGGCGTCTTACGTAATGTGTATGCGTCTGATATGACAAATGGCGTTATATTAGATGATTTCTTTGCGTCTGATTTATGGCGAATGGCGTGTCGATCTTATAAGAATAGATGATAAAAGGAGAGAAGAGGCTTATAAATAAGAGGATTTTCCTTTCACAAATCACTACATTTCCCTCTCCTTATCTCTATGAAACTTAAATTCTTTCAATCTTGCATAAAGGGTTAAGTTGTGTCACATATCTGTGAGTTTCTTTTCACTCAACAATTTTTTTGATATCTTCTTGATATATATGTAATATGATAGATTTAATTTATTTAATAGGTGTTTCTTGTCTTATTTTATACCATTGTATGTATGTAAGTCGTGGTAGGAATGACTGAGTAGGGGAGGTATTTATATTTGACATATGTCAAATATGTATTTCATTTAAATGTCAGTAAATAGAATCCATTTTATGTCATCACATAAATGGGATAAACTTTCATTATATAGAGATTGAGCGTAAGTATTAAATATATATAAAGAAGCGTTTTAAATGATATATTAACAACATTTCATTCTTCTCCTTTTTTTAAGAAAATTTTACTCCGTGTCCTGCGTAAAATTTATAGGTCTTCCACCACGCCAAAGAAAGTGTATGGTAGGAATGTGAAAGCCTGATATTCTTGTAGAAAGAAGCGTGTATGGGTTAAGACATGTGATAAGTTTCTGTGTTGGAGAAACGTAAGTAGATCTTTATATAATAAATTTAAAACTTGCATTTCGTAATAATAAAAAAATTGCTTGCGATATATTTAATTAAGAGAAAATAATCAAAATTCTGACAATCCTCTACCCATGTGGGGTTCTTGTGAAGGCTATCATCAGAAAAGGCATATATAGGTGTATGTCATTGAGGCAACTAGAAATTTTGATGGCTTTTCCTATGTTGGAGAACATGATGACTTATAATAATAAATTTAAAGCGTTTGCATATATAAACAAAAGAAAATTTATCTGTATGTATATTTGATTAGGGCGTAATAATCAAAATTACAAACCTCTCCTCTCCACATGTGGGGTTCTTGAGGCTGCATTCAGAAAGGCATGTATGGGTGTATATCGTGAGACCGCGGTAGAAATTTTGATAAGCGTACGGTAGAAATTTTGATAGCATAGCTTTTCCCTATCATGTTGGAGAACATGGTAGGTACTTATAATAATAAATTTAAAGCTCGCATTTGCATATAAATAAAAAGAAAGCTGTCTGCATGTATATTTAATTAGGAGCATAATAATCAAAATTCTGACTATACTCTCCACGTGTGGGGTTGACATAAGAGGCATGCCAAGAGAAAGCATGTATGGGTGTGTCATGAACATGTAGAAATTTTGATAGCATAGCATTTCCTACCATGTTGGAGAACATGGTGAGTCTTTATAATAATAAATTTAAAACTCTCATTTGCATATAAATAAAAGAAAGCTACATATATATTTGATTAGAGCGTAATAATCAAAATTCTAAGCCTCTCTCCCACATGTGGGGTTCATGAGGAAAGGGTCACATAGAAAGGCATGTATGGGTGTATGTGGGACCCAGTAGAAATTTTGATAGCATGGCATTTTCAATCATGTTGGAGGAACATGGTACTTATATCACAAATTTCAGCTTGCATTGTGAATATGTTTGCATATATACTTAAACAAGGCGACATTTCTTTGAGCATTGCATTGGAACCAAAGTAAATTCATGAAAGCAAATATGTGTATTGAACATTTCTTTGAAAATATATAAAAATCTGAAATTGATCTTAAAATGAATCTTCTTTCACATTTTGACTTTCATAATAGCAATAGTGTCTGATGAAGTAAGGTAACCCTTCCTTTCAATTTTAGATTTCATATAGGTGAAAGAAATATAGAATCCTCCATGTGGTCTAGGATCTATGTCACATAACACTTCAAATCCCTCCCTTACTTTCGATTTTAGCATGAAATGAAAGAAGCATGGCGTGTAACCATACAATACTTGGAAACCTTCCAATTTCATTTCAACTTGCATATGAGAGGCATGATATATATAATTTCCTTCATAGGAAACCAATTGAAACAAAATAGAAGCATGAAATTCATAGGAGAATAGCAAATAGTATGATATTTAAGCCATACATCCTTTCTTATCAGATTTTCAAACTTCCGGCTCAAATAAAAGAAATTTTCAGCAAGCATCACATCTTTAGATAGCAAACTAATTGATTTCCCCTTAAAAAAAATAAATTTCAGCAAGCTCCATGCATCTATACAACAAACTAATAGTTTTCCCCTTTCATAAAAAACAATTTTCAGCATGCTTATGCCTCTAGACAACAAGCTAATAGTTTTCCCTTTTCATAAAAAATACTTTCAGCATGTATCACGCCCATTAAACAGCAAATCGATTCAGCTTCTCTTAGGTAAAAAAAACGATTTCAGTCAACACATACCCATTACAACAAATCAATTCATTTTCCCTTAGGTAAAAAAAATTTCAGCAAGAGAAATGTTGCAAGTGCATGGCAGCAGCAAAGTAACAAGCACAATCGAGGAAGAAAAGCAAAATGTTACAAGGATAACCCTCATCTTTCCTCTCACTCTCTTTCAGTACTTTAGTTTACACAAATCCCGCAAATCCGCCTACCAATGGGACTTATCAAATTCAGGATTTAAGGCAAAACGGAGGGGAAACAGCATACAAATTTGCTAAAGAGAATAAGCAAGATAGCAGCTGAAAAGTAGGATGGCCATAGCCAAAGGCACGAGAAGGACCGGCTGCTCGGTTTGCTCAAAGTGAGTGGCCGAAATAGAGGGGAAGTCAAGTAACTCACATTACACCATAAATCTAACATTATCTCTTCATCTTAGTGCATAAAAAAAAAAAGGAATCCAACCATAAAACGTATAAGGATAAATCGAAACCATTTCCTTCAAGAAAATCCCACATAGCAAAATATAACTTAGGATTGAAACAAAACAACCTGGGGGTTTCGGTTGGAAGAGGAATTAGGAAGGATCGAGTCCTCTGTTTGCTCGGCTAGGGTTCGGTGCTTCGAACCGAGAGAGGAGCACGAGACTGCTGCAGGGGAGCTCGGCCGAGAGGGAGGATCGTGCGTCCAGCAGGCAGGAACGAGAGAGAGGAGTATGCCGTGCCCTAGAGCCTCGATCGGAACCGAGAGCAGCAAGAGAAATCGCTCGAGAGGGAGAGACCGAGAGCAGGAAACGAGAGCTTCAGCCGAGAGAGGGAAAATGTCGTGAGTGAGAAGGAGCTGCTGTGGGGGAGTTCGGCCAGGAGCAGCAAGAGGGAGAATCGCACGCTAAAGTTTCAGCCGAGAGCCGCAGGAAGCAGAGAGGGGAGAGTCGAATCGCGGGAGAGGAGAACGCCGTGAGCCGCAGGAAGCGTGGAGAGGAGAACGCGAGAGAGATCGTGAGAGGGATAGGGTCGAGAGCAGCAGGAGATCGCACGAGCGGAAAATATTACGTCCGGAGTGTTCGTTCAGTTAGCTTTAAGTGCGGACTATATGAAAGATGCGTGGCATAAATAAATTAAATAAATAACGCCAAAAAATAACGCCGTAACACAAAAATGGCACTATTTTCTATGGTTTAGCGCCCGGCCCGATCCGAAACTATGGAAAATGAGTATATGCATAGAAGAAATTTAAAATATCTTCATTTAGGATAGTGGCTGTATTTTTTTATTTGCAGACTGAGCTGAGAGTATTACGAAAGAGCTATGAAGAATGAGAATGAATCTGAAAATGGAGGCGTTGAGGAAATAGTTGATGATGTCATAAATAAAAATGAATCGGTAATCTTTTTAAGGAGTTGTATATGTAAAATGACAGCGATAGTTTGTAATTTATTTATTTAAGTTAAATTTCTACCTGTTTTGAGTTCTCTCCGAGACTTTCGTGTCATGAGCTAACTTTGCAGGTACTCTCTGTCCGGTTCATATTTATTTTCATGATTTTTTTTGTTTGGAGAAAACATATTCTGTAATCCTTGAGGAAATTGGTAGTTGTTTGATTAATTTTTTTAGTGTTTATTTACATATGTACTCTCTGTCTTGTCTTTCAGTATAGGCGATTTTTTTCCGGTTTTTTGTTTCACTACGTAGCTTTGGTTGTTGGATCATGGTAACTAAATCCCAATCGAAGCAATGAGGTGGTGTTACGGAATTTTAGGAGATTTCGGTACCTCGTACCTCTGTACCCTCTATGCTCTATACTGTGCCACCCTCTAGGCCTATACCTTCTATCTCTATACATTTTGTACCGTATCTCTGTGCTCTACTCCTCATACCTTTTGTACCTCTATACCCTCTGTACCTCTGTACCTCTGTACCCTCCGGTTTGATTTGGTGGTTGTTCGAACGATTTTTTGGGTATTTTTTTGTGTCTGTACTCTCTGGACTAACTGTATCCTCTATGCTCTATGTACTCTCTGTTTCATCTCTATTATCGTGAAATGTCTGGACTCTATGTTTTTTGATGAATGTGAATGAATGATCACGATGATGAAGTTGTTTTATCTAATGACCCAAATTTGGGGTATCCGCTAGGCACGGTTGTGCATAACAAAACCAAAGCTTATACCTTTATCTTGTGATTATGCACATCAAGCTTCGGTGTTAGAAAAGACCATACAAGTTATTGGCCAAACTAAGAAATTGAAATCGAAAGATTTTTAAAGTCTGCAGTCGGAAAAAACCTCAATCAAACCATATAACAAAATTCGAGAAACGAGGCCGGTTGTCCGGTGATGATTCGATTACATTATTATTTGGAGGGAATTGGGTTAAAAATATATATAGAGCCATAATCATTCATTGGCAAAAGGCGGTGATCTGCATCTTCTCGATCATACGAGATGTATTCTTGATGAAGGCATCGCTTTTGAAAGGCGATGATAGCGCATTAGTATGGCAGCGTTACTATCTAGCGAGGAAAAGGTGGGGTAGAAGAATATTGGATTCACAAAAGAGATGCTTTCAATTTCATCCGAAAGAAGGTCATGGATTGCAAGTGGTGATAGCAACGAATTATTTGTTCAAGGAAAACAAATGAGATGTTTGCATAGGATGTTGAGTTGATGCGTCGATTGCTTGGTAAGTTTTTTTAGAGCAATGGTATGTATAGGGTTGAATTTGATTATTTTGGGGATGTGATAATTTTTGATACTATTTCGGCTCGATAAATATAATCTTATGCGTACTTCGTTTTAGTGAATCATCATTGGCAAAAGCGTCTTATTCGAGTAACCTTTTGTCGGAAGAGACCATCGAGTCATTCACGTGGTTATTCGGACATTTCTTGATTGATGAGTGGCAAGCATCTATATAAGATATTTATTGATCAATATCGCTATGGCGAGCTATCGAGAATGTACTACGCATACTGGCGTCATAGGTTATGCCAATGACATATCTCGAAAGCCCCTCAAGGTCCATTGTTTTAGTAGTAACAGAGAGTTCAAGGGCTATTCTATGCATGCATGAGCAAATGTGACCACAGAGGATGAGTTTGAGGATGCTGCGCCATGCTAGAGGAGGGCAATTTGCATGATCATGCTTGGCTATCTGAACTTTACAAAATTAAAGCGAAATGGTCCAGCATTCAACAAAGATAAATTTTGTATGAGCATCGTCAACTCAGTAGTGAGGCCACAAATAAGCGTGTGTCATGGTATTTTGAAACCAACAAGTTGACGATTGTTTCTTGGGATTGGAGAAGGTGATGGAAACATGGCGCCGAAATGAACATGATGAAGACTTCAAGTGTATCCAGTCAGCAATTGTTCCTGTTGTTAGGAGTAGTCCAATTCTTAAGCAAGTTGCTTTATTTTATACGAGGAAGCTTTACTCTATGTTCGAAGAAGAATTTACGCATGAAGTTGGGGATTATCACATTCGTGTGTCGGATGATAGGCCCATGGAGTACTTGGTGAGGAACTTAGAGAAGAAGAATGCATCAAAACGGATTGTCCACTTTGATGTGTCCCTTGTGGATATTTCTTGTAGTTGCGATTTGAAATGATGGGCATACTTTGTGCACCGCATTAGAGTTCTTAGCGGAATGATGTCTTTGCGCATTCGGATAAGTACCTCCTCATGCGGTGGTCTACGAGCAAGAGGGACATCTACATCGATGGTTCATCTGAAGGTTAGTACATGTGGAAAGAGATGGGCGGCATTATTTTTTGAACCATATAAGTCGATATGCATATCAAATTAGCTCGACGCAGGGGTAATAAGATTGTGAGGATTACATGCTTGCATCTCTTAAGCAACTATCGATGAAGTGGACTCGTAATAAGTGGGAATTCTCCACCGTTTTGACGGTCGGTTAAGAGGAAGAAGGCGACCACATCATCGTAAGGATAAGGGAGTTTGAAGGATCCAATTAAGAGGCGTCCAAAGGGTGTTTCCGTAAGGCTCGCTTATTGGGAGAAATCCAAAAAATCCACAAGTACTTATCTACTTGCCTCACGAGTTCTATTACTTATAGGTTCACTAAATATTTAATTCATTATATTTTCTTGTCTTAGAAACAAAAGTGAAGTCAGAGAGTGTAGAGCGGGATCGTCACGGTTGCGACTCCATTATCTCTTATGCCCGGTGCTTTTCACGTAAGCCTAGAATATTTCACATTGGCGTCAAACATTCATTCATTACTAAGATGTTGTACCATTACTACGATGTTGTACCACAGGAATTCAGTTCGACCTTATCAATCAACCAATATGCTGAAGGGTACACTAAGCTGATGATGGATATTATTACAAGACGACATTTTGATGCATGATATTATCCAAGAAGACATTTTTTTAATTTCATTTTTCCCGTTTTAGTCATAATGCTTGTATTTTTTTAATTCAAGTTACATTTGGACTCCTCTCAGTCTTAGTAAGAAGTATCATGAAAGCATACAGTACATCTTCTTGTAAATGCCTAAAGTCCATACTAAAGTAAAAGATAAGGCTTAATGTTGATCTTGATGTAATCCATGAAATAGGAAAATAGTTTGTCAATCTCCTTGTTTGGACACAGTGGCGACTCTAGTATACATATCCAAGTCATTGATATGTATAAAAACATTGTCCACTTATTTATTTAATCAGATCAATGCTATGATTATGAATCTACATTGATCTTCTACTGTATATGTGATGACATTCTTCTTGATAAGAAAAATCCAACTTGAATTATGGAGGTCAACTTTAGAGTCTAAAGGTTTTATTGCAGATCTAAACCGAATATATGGAGTGTAATTTTAGTTGTAGAAATTTTAGTGGTAGTGTTGTGACTTTGGGATCAAGTCATTAATAAGAGTGGCGATATTTAGGCTCTATTGTTCAAAATGATGGTGAAATAGATGGAGATATTATTAGTAGAATTCAAGTTGGATGGTTGAAGTGGAGGAATGCATCGGCTTTATTATGTGATAGAAAAGTTCCAAACTTAAGGAAAATTTTATAAGATGGTGGTAAGACAGATGACTTATGGTGCGAGAATGTTGGCCAATAAAGAGAAACATAAGTAAGTTAAGTGTTACGAGATGAGGATGCTGGTGGATGAGTGGCTTTACCCTTAGAGATAGAATGCAAAATGAGTATGTTAGGAAAAGTTGGAGTAGCTCTGATAGATAAGATTAGGGAGTCGCTTAGATGGTTTGGCCACATAAAGCGTCTAGTCAGATGACTTAGAGAGTAGATGCATTAGATTTTCCTTATGTTAAGAAAGGTAGAGGTAGACTAAAAGACTTGGTTAAGATGTATAAAAATGATCTTAGTATACTAATTAAATGAGAATTTGACACATAATAGGACACAATGGAGCGAAGGATTCATAATGACCCACCTATGGGATTAAGGCTTGTTGTTGTTGTTGTTGTTGTTGTATTTCATAGCTTTGGTAAAGTCTTGAAACCTGCAACTGCACCAATAAAAGTACTACAATTTGAATCCTCTTTGAATAGATTTTGCCATGTCTCATTAAGAATTTTCTTGTATGCGAATTAACATCTTGACAAAAATAAGCATTTACGATTACATAGTAGGAATCATGACAAAAATATTAGCTTCCAAAACACAAATGGTTATTTTAGGTGAAAAATTAACCAAAAGTTACTTAAAATTTTAAAATTTTAAAATAAATATTGGTATGTAATTAAAAAAATAAATCTAATTAAATAAAAATCAATATCTTCAATTAAAAGTTTTTAATAAATTTAGAATCATCAATTTTGATTTTATTAAATATATAGTCAAATTTAATTTCAGTTCACATGAGATCTCTTGAAAATTTTGATGAAAGTATTATATAATTTTTAATTATTATATTTTTATGGATAGATCGAGTATCTACATAAGATAAATTTGATAATTTTATATTGTCTGATAACAAAATTATTAATATGCTTAGATGCTTAATAAATAGCTTATAATAATAAAAATTCAACATGATGAGATAAATTTAAAAAAAATTTGACTTGTACTACTAAAATGCTACACTAAAAAATACTAATTTGATTAATACAAATAGTCAATATCTATTCAAATTTTCAAATTTAATATTAGCTTATGTGAAATGATGTATAAGAGCATATCGAAAGTTCTCTCATTTTAGAGATTGATAATTTAATAATTTATTTATTTTAATAACATCAACATTATGTTCATTTTTGTCTTTTTAAAGCTAATTCTCAGTTGCCAACGCTTCAATAAATTTTATTATCACCTAATAATATATAAAACAATCTAAGACCTTGCTAATAATAAAATTTATCATCACCTAATAAGTTGATTTTAAGTTTAACAATTATAAATTAATTTATTGAATTTCTAAACAAGCCGTGAAAACCATCCATCATACGTAATTTCACAAAGCTCTGCGATTTAAGGATGCAGAAGGTATATATTACAATGCAGTGTGAGGATGTGCAGTGCAGGTACGTGAAATCTCTAAATTATGAGCGACCACTCATTGCTTGATTGGGATTTAGTTACCATGATCAACAATAAAAGTGAAACAAAATTAAAAAACCGTCATACTGAAAGGCAGAGTACATATGTAAATAAGAAGTCTAGATGCAGAGAAGTGCGGTACATCTGAGAAAGGCCAACTTTGGATAATTCAACACTGCCTCTCAAACCTGCACAGACAGTAGCAGATGAAATCTAAAATAACATAATGAATATGCACACCCAAAAACTGGACAGATCCAAAAAATTGGAAACATTTTGGGACAATTCAACCATGCCTCCCATATCTGGAGAAGCAGGACATAAAAACTAAATTAATAGAACAAATCAACCCACTAAAATAACAGAATGAAATCTCCCTATCTAAATAGAATGTTTACGAGAACTCAAGCATCCAAATTTGATTTATCACTTTTTTTGAGGCCAAAAAAATTGCATAAACAAAGTCGGCCCTAAATCTATTCATCTTTTTGTCCCAGTCCTAGTTCAGAGCCCAGTTAATTGTGGGCTTCTCGATAGCTGCCTCCATGTATTTGCAAATGAACATGCCGCAGTCGACACTGTTGGACTGGACTAGCAACTTGCTTACCGTTTCAACTGGCCATTTTACTGGGTTGCTGTCGAAATAATGTCGATATCCGAGCAGAATTTGATTTGCAGGGAAGATGGGCAAGGTATTAGATCCCGGAGAACCGAAGAAGAGTGCATACCATCTCCGGCATAATGGCTTTATGTGTCGGTTTTGGCAATGAGTCGTAAAATGACCACATGCCAAGCTTGATATTTCCGATAAGAAGTGTCTAGTGCTGATTATGGATAATTGGGAGTAAGAGCAGCTCAGCCCTGGATGCACTGTCTGCAGTGACATGCTGTATATACATCTTGCTTTCTTTTAGCAAACTATACTGCGCATAATTCTGCAGGGATGCAAGATAACATCTATAAGTCATAGCAGACACACATGGATATCATGAATGAATTGCAGAACCACTAAATTTGGAGGAGTAACTCACCCAATGTAAGCATGAAATGTATAGGAATAAGACATACAATCACAGGCACGAGTACTTCTCGGTAACAGATATCACGAGACGCGCTCGGCGTGAATCGATCCGTCGATAATTGTCAATCGCCTCAATAACAATATTTCCAAGCTAGTCTTGTATCGCCTGCGTTCGAAGCTTGTTTTGTAATTTATTGAGCGAGAAATTAATAAGTAGTTAGAATGATATGACATTTGAATCATGTGAAAAGGAGCAAGATCTTGGGTGACTTACTTGTCCACGAAATCGAGCACCACCGATTATGAGGTGGAGCATCGGTGCATCTCTGGATGGGAAGTGCAATTTCTGTCATAGTAATATAATTATTTAGGCTGAAAATAATTGTTAAGAAGCTATATCCATTGTCATCTAAAGCTCGAGAATCAAAAATTCTACGTACCTCGGACTGGTGCTCCTCCACAACTACGATAGCCTTTGATGGCTCATTAAAGGAAATCGGCTCGTCGACGCCAGCCTGTGAATTCAGAAGGGTGAAACTGAACAACTGGTCATCTATTGTATCACATTATTCATGAAATTAACGTAATACCGGCCAGCCATGGGTGGAGGGCAAATCGAAACAGTCTTAGCGTGCAGCTGGTGTGAACGTGAAGGGAGAGAACACGACTTTCCTCTTACTCATCACGTGCCTTCACGTGCGAGCAGTAATGAAGGCGCAGTGTATGCTCTGGGAGCCTCCCCTTGAAACTGTGGACTTCTCGGCCGCAGACTCCAGGAGGCTTCCATAGAGGTCTCCACTTCTGGCGGTCGTGGTGGTAGCCTCCAAAGGAGAAGTTGAAGCAATGACCTCCGAGAAGATACCCCGTGGTCTCCTCAGAGCTTCCACCCTGGGATGGAAGCACTCTTCTGTGCGATAAATGTACCCTCGATAGCGATAACGTGCATCAATGCCATCTCTCTGGTCTTTGCATGGAAGGATGCCTTCCCTCAACTCCTCAAACACGCAAATAACTTTATCATTGCAGATCCTTCGATTGGGGGGGTAGTAGTAGAGAGGGCAAAAGACACGTTGGGGGAATATCAGGAGATATCTGAGAATCAGGGAGCGGCAATGATTGGGCTGCGGATGGGGCGATGTCGAACTCTGCTAGGAAGTTTCATGGGGAGGAGAGGATGATTGAGCAGTCTCCTCTTGATAAGTCCCCAGTGTCGCGGACTGTGTTAAGCCAAATAGATATGACAAACAACATAGGTAAATGCATTCGCACCAAAATGACGAACATAACTAGCATTACTCTCAAACCGCTCGAGCGTAATGCAAACTTTATTTTAGCCAACATACATGCGTGTATGCGGTAAATGGCGACTATCTTAATAATGTGCTAGCCAGATTTACAAGAAACATTTATACAAGTTAACTTGCTCACATCAAGTAAAATATAACTAACGGGCCAGAATATATCATAAGAAGAGAGACAAAGCCACTCATGTAGTCAGGCGCTTGCTGTGTGTGTATCTTTGATGTAATGCCATTGAATTGTGACAATAAGAAGACCCAAATGGCTTATTTGTATTCACAAATTTGTCAATATTATCGCGTAGGCAATTAAATTAGCTACTAGTTGTGATATCAAAAACAAATTTGAAATAAGAAAAAGCATTATGTCAGCAAAGCTGTGCAGTGCGAGCTATCCGATTGCTTTCGAGCTTATTCTTATAATCTGAAATATGTGACAATGGAGATTTCGCCATAAAACTTTCTCCCCTTTGTTTGGCATCCCCAGCATCACAGCTACTTCTTCTAGGGTGAAAGAAATGCACTGCCCACCCAAGAAAAAGGCTTGATGTCTGCTGTCCCAGCAAGATAGGATAGAGGTTATGACAAGCAAAATGCGCAGAAATCAATTGGTTCGGTGAAGCGCTTCAATATCACTTGCTAGTGAAGCGGGCAGGATATTATCAAATAATGTTCGATGCCGGCGCATCTTGGCGTTATCCTTTTGCGGAGACATCGAACTTCAAAATAAAGTCAATCGAATATTAACGGCATAATGGATTGCACCTTAATATCGGAGATGCGGAGTACGAGGTATAAATTCAGTACGGAGTGCAGTGCAGAGCGACCCAAATTACATATCGAAACCAAGTCAAACTTGACAACCTCAATCTACTTCCGGATAAGCGGTAAACATTGTATCAATAATGTAACAAGCAACAAAAGCGGCAAAATCTTCTCGAAACAGCCCAAAATCTTCTAATGTCGAGGGTACGTGAGGTACAGAGGTACAGGGGTACAGAGGGTACAAAGATACAGAGGGTACAGAGGTACGTACCAAAATCGAGAGTACATATAAACCAAAGATCAAAATTAGCTTCCAAACAACCTCTAATCTACTGAGAAAGCAAGAACATTGTCCAATAACTGTGAACAATCAACAAAAAAAAAATCTCAAAATCGCTCTAATGTCGATGGTACAGAGGTATGCAGTAGTGGATACAGAGGGTACATATTCATTTTCTCCACATAACACATCCAAACCGGCAAAACACACCTTCCCAATTATTCATAACGGATTCTAGCCATAGTATGCCCTCCAAACGAGACAAAATGGACTGAAAAAAATGCAAAATCTCAAGAAAGTATAGAGGGTACAGAGGTACAGAGGTACAGAGGTACAGGGGTACAGAGGGTACAGATTCATTTTCTCCACAGAACACATCCAAATCGGCAAAACACACCTACCCAATTATTCATAACGGTGGATTCTAGCCATAGTATGTCCTCCAAACGGGACAAAATGGACAAAATGCAAAATCTCAAGAAAGTATAGAGGTACAGGTTCAAGAGTACATATGCAAACCAAAGATCAAAATTAGCTTCCAAACAACCTCTAATCTACTTCCAAAAAACAAGAATACATTTCAATAACCAAAACAACAATCAACAAAATAGCCCAAAATCGCTCTAATGTCGAGGGTACAGGCAGAGTGTGGGTACAGGGTACATATTCATTTTCTCCACATAACACATCCAAACCAAGAAAACACACCTTCCCGCTTATTCATACGGATTCTAGCATAGATGCCCTCCAAACGGATAAAATGGATCAAAAAAATACAAAATCTCAAGAAAGTATGAGGGTAGAGGTACAGAGGTATGCAGTGTGTGGGCAGAGGGTACAGATTCATTTTCTCCACAGAACACATCCAAATCGGCAAAACACACCTACCCAATTATTCATAACGGATTCTAGCCATAGTATGTCCTCCAAACGGGAGAAAATGGACTGAAAAACGCAAAATCTCAAGAAAATATAGAGGGTACAGCCTAAAATCGGAGAGTACATATGCAAACCAGCATCAAAATTAGCTTCCAAACAACCTCTAATCTACTTCCAGAGAAAAGCAGTAAACATTGTCTCAATAACCAGGCCGAATAATCAACAAAAGCAGCCCAAAATCATCTCTAATGTCGAGGGTACAGAGCAGTGAGTAGTGAGGTAGGGCAGAGGGTATATATTCATTTTCTCCACGTAACACATCCAAACCCAAGAAACACACCTTCCCAATTATTCATAACGATTCTAAATAAGTATGCCTCCAAACGGGACAAAATGAAAAAATGTAAAATCTCAAGAAAGTATAGGTAGGGGATCTGAGAGTACATTTGCAAACAAGCATCAAAATTAACTTCCAAACAACCTCTAATATACTTCCACAGAAAAACAGTAAACATTGTCTCAAAAACCAGGCCTAACAATCAACAAAAACAGCCCAAAATCGTCTAATGTCGAGGGTACAGTAGAGGCATGCCCCAAAATCAACAAAAAAGTAGCCATATAAAATCAAAGGACGCCATAAATAAACCTAAACACGACCGATGGATTGTAATGGACAAAGACAAAACCCTAAAATCTTTCAAGTTCAAGAATGCTCGTGGAAATACCTCGTAACCAACCGTAATACCTCGCTTTGAAATTGCCAAGCCCCAAGCCGCTGATCGAACGACGGATGTGGGTCAACGGGAGCTCGGAAGTTCTCTTCCGAAAGCGTACACGATAAAAGAATACCAACGACGCAGATATTTTGTTCCCCGCGGACGAGGTAAATCGTCGTCGGGCGCTAAACCGCTGAAAATTGCGCCGTTTTCCGCCTTACGGCGCCATTTTTGCCGCTTATTCAATTTATCTGCGTACACGCGTCGTCCGATTGAAGTCCGCGACGCAGCACGCGACCGACGTAATATTTTCCCGTCAACGAGAGGATAACCCTCGTTTCGATCTTTAGGGCCGACGACTCTTCTGATTGGTTGAACGAGCGGCGGGGGTTATGGAGGACTTAATGGGTTTACTTAGGTTAATTAGCTTAATAATTAAAATAATTAGCCCTTAATCATATAAATTTTCATGCATCCTCCCAATAATAAACCCTAATAATATGAGTGTCAATTTTATGTGTTTCAATTGTGCTGAACGCAACGGCACGATCAATTTCGTGATCGGAGGTCGTTTGAGCAAAGTCGGCGACGGTCGAAGAGAAATTATGTTTAAATTATGCGACGTCGCGCTTGGATTTGATTGACGTTCGCGCA
The DNA here is from genome assembly GCA_021442155.1 of Cymbidium sinense. Classification (NCBI taxonomy): domain Eukaryota; kingdom Viridiplantae; phylum Streptophyta; class Magnoliopsida; order Asparagales; family Orchidaceae; genus Cymbidium; species Cymbidium sinense. The sequence continues at coordinate 125,462,901 of CM038223.1, forward strand.
CATTTTGCCGAATCAATCGCGGAAGGAGTCGTTTGATGGGTTTCGACGTTTCGGCGATGATGACACGATCAATTTCACGAACGGAGGTCGTTCGGACATCGTCGAAGCTCCTCGACTTTGATATGAGCGTAATTTCATTAAAAATTGATTTTAATTATTTGATTGATCCTTAATTGATTTGATACTTTTCTATTTAATTAATTTTAATACTTTCGACGCATTATGAAATCTAATTTTCAAGTTACAGCGAATTTAATCGATCTCGATCGCGATTAGGGGAGTGTTAATTTTCACCATATTTATTTAATTTTAAATGACACATAGTTGTAGGTCAACAAATATAACGAGCATTAATCGAGCATGAAAAATGGCATCAATAGGCTCGAGAAATGAACATCAATAAGCCTCCAAGGAAAGATAATATTGATTAATATCTTTGAGCATAAACACAATATAGTCGAGTATGTAAAACCAGGAAAGAAATGTTGCATTGGCGGACAATTCAACCAATGGGCCACGAATCATTTCACCGGTGGGATCCGACTAGACTCTATTCATGGCATAACATTGAAGCCATATCTAGATATCTAAGTGTACATATTACTTGAATTAAATGAGAATTTGATGCATAATAGGACATAATGGAGACGAAGGATTCATGTAGCCGACCCCACCTAGTTAGATTAAGGCTTGTTGTTGCTGTTGTTGTATGAAATGGCGCACATCATGCCCGATGCCTTCTTGGGAAAATTCTAAGGCAATGGAAACCTTAGCAACCAATAGATATTAGTCGGTTCTTTCTTTCCATCGTTTTTCAACAACAGCACTAATGAAAATGGAGAAAAAAAAAGCAGATGATAAAATATAACAGCTTTTATCTATAAAACTTAAAAAGTTTAGATAAGCTAACCATCCTTTCATCAGAAGACTTAATAACTACAGGGACCTTCTCCTGCAGCTGTCCATATTGTTACAGCTAAATTCATCATCACCATCATCCTATTTAATAGTCTCCCAATACTTCATGTTGGGATCATTACAATTAATTGCGTAAATTATATATATATTTAGAACATAAAATAGATCAGTCATAATGCCCAATGAATGTTACATTCGGTACTTGACCAGCAGAAATAAAATAAGGCAGACAAATGACTTACTTCAATTGACAATATATATATAATTATGTCAACCTGAGGAAGAACTTTGCCAAAGCAATGAATGCGCCAAAAAAAAAAAAAAAAAAAAATACCAACAATCTAACATATAATTATTCATTGAGAAGGTGGTTTGGTCGAAAAATCGAACCAAGGACATTTTACAATGAGCATTCCTATCTCCGAGTGGAAGCTCATAACATAAATCTTCATCCCAAAAAAAAAAAAAAAAAAAATCCATTATATCTTCAAAGAAATCATCCCATAATATTGGATAATTCACAGTACAAATAATCTGTCCAGAGATTGAAACCACAGCTGCAGTTTAAGGTATTGATACCTGCGAAGTAAATTACTTTCAAAGAGGACAACCGCAATTAAAAATAATGAAAAAAAAAAAAACGAGCAATAAGCATATATATACCTGACATGACTCAAGAGCATGACCAAACATAGGGGCTTCATCTCTAGGGCAAATAACTCAAGGAGACTCATGGCTTTTCTTAAAAAATACGCCATTGTCTAGTATAGTAGTGATAAGGGGCATTCTTCTCAAAAAGCTTCATGCCCCAGAATGAATGCATGTATCTCAGACCAGCCAGAGACTGTATAGAGAACACCAGACTTTCCTTTCCACACCAATGAGCCATCAGACCCAAATTCTCTCTGCTTATGCACCAGACCTTGAAAAAGTGGAATGAAGGAAATGCCAAACTGCTTCCCTACTCTCCTCAAACTTTCACTTGAACCAACCACGATGCCTATGTCTGCCTCCAGCAAGCAAAGCAAGTCACCGACCGAGTCACCAACATACACAGACATTCGCTCCGCATCACCGCTTTGATCTAAGATGCCCCGGAAGGCTTGGAGCTTGTCAAGAGGAGACTCGATTTTCCTTATAATTTCGCCTGTTGAAACAGACTCCTTGTATTCCAACTCATTCGAATGTATAGCCACATCATCGATACAACCTACTGAATGAGTGAAGGAGCATAATCCGTTATTCAATAGTGTTATTGTGTATAAGAAGTCTTACAGGTGGAGAAAAATAGATGGTTATTCCAACGGAAATATCAGTTTGTCCATTTCAAAGGGTGGTAGTATAACAATGAAGAACACTGTGTCAAATAAGTACATTATAAATGTACAGGAGTGCTATCAAATGAAGAGAAGAAGATGAAATAGATCCAGAGTAGGCACATGGAATGGAGATTAGAAGATGCAAAAATAAGAATGGCTTAACAAAACAATTGAAGGAATATGAATTAACAGAGCATAAATCGACAATAATAAGTCATAAATCAGAACTACTATAAAACGCAAAAACAGGAATGAGTAGTAAAGGACTATAAAATCGCCCACAAAATGTTGGAATAAGAACTATGAAAAGCCTTAGAAGACCATGTTGTTCCAGAACACAAGCACAAAAAACCAATGTTAGCACTGCTGCACAGTTACACTTCAAAAGTCAAAGCAAAGAGGAGTTACTCAAGTGAAATGTAATTTTTTAAGATCAATGAGATTTTTCATCCAATCCCAATCAAAGTTTTCAAAGTGCCCCAACATGGATGGTACAAAAGCATTCATGGCTCAAGAATGCAAAGCAAAAGGGAATATACACCGCAACAAAGGACAACCTGATAATTTCAGTATCATTTTTCACAAATAAAGGTGAAAAACCATGAAATGAAACAGACAAATTGTTAGGATATGGTTAATGTTGGTAATGAAAATGGAATAAAGACATACGTATGGTACATTAACACAAAGAAAATAGGATTTATGAACTCGGTCAAACTAATTCTGAATGGAATTATAAGTTTCACACACTTGAGCCTAGATAGACAGCTAGGGGATAACATTGGTATGTAGTTGCTGTCATGACTAGTTAGCTAACAACAACAATAGGTAAGTGGAAAGAAAAAAACAGATAATAAAAAGAGTCATAAGTTACGCGACGCTAAAGTTATGGATCAGATCAGAACAATAACCAGAGTTAAAACTTTTTTTTTAGTGGAATGTAAATGGCTATTAACAACAAGAAAAGAAAAAAACATCATCAATATTGCATGCTGAAAACAATCTTTAAAGGTAGGAAAAATTTGGACTAAAGGTTCATCTTGAGCTCGATGCTATATCCCGCACACAAATAGTAAAACAAAAGATATCAACACGAACATCACTTGGAATTACAGATTGAGATATCAAAATTTAACCCAGTAGAAGTGAAAGCTTCTACCAATTGGGTCCATTTCTTCAAGAATGAAGGCTTGGCTCAACTCATTGTGATCTAAGGTGTGGCTCAACTCAATTGTGATTTAAGCTTGGTTGAATTGGGCCATGCTTTTGTCTACATCCTGGTTCATGCAACCTGCAAGCAAGGTCTGCAAAGATGACATTCTAGCACTCATTCTTGCATAATTCAAGCGCATGTTGGCTCATTTTTGTTGGAGGAAAAATGAAATAAATGACGATAGTGGTGAATTTCTCACATGAGAGGTCAAATAAGATAATATAAGACCAAAAGGAGTGGTTTGGAGCAGCTGGCTGCTATAGCTAGAAGTGCGTCAATTAGACATTAGCTATGTGCCAGCTATTGCACAGTTGGCACACCCTATATAGCTAGCATCGATAGTGCTTGTTTGACGGCAATCACTGTCCCATTGGTCTTTTCAAGATCTATTTCAAGCATCCATGTGGTAGCAAATTCTCGGTGTTTTGAAGGGCATTTACCAATGTCCAAATGTCGGTACCTTTGAGAGCAATCCAAAGACATAAGTAGCTTGTGAATTGAAGGTCTATAGAGGTCACAAGAACTGTAAACAGTTTTAGTGATCAGATTAACCAGCAGCCAGAATACAATATCAATAGGCCTTCATATTTGCATCCAAATCTTCATCTCCTAGAGAGCAACCCAATGCCGCGAATAGCACATGAATTATAGCTTTTTTTGTCATAAAAACTTTCAGAAGAATAGATCTAAATTGACGAACAAAGCAAATTTCAAGAAGCCTCATGGTGAGTTGAGTCTGAGAGAGGAAGTTGAGAGGCCAGTTGAAAGACTAGAGTGATAATGATGGTGAGTGTTAGTTGATACCTTGGGCGTGCGTTTGAGATTTTAGTGTTGAAGGAATCGCTATAATTAGAAACTTGTTTGGACCATAAATTCAAAAAATCTATAGTCCATTTAGTCCTTTTAAAAGAATTTGGTTCATCTTTCGCGAATGCTTTGAGATCTAAAATTGTCATCAAAATTTGGGCTTGGCCAAAAGACAAATTTATGATTCCGAAAATGCAAAAATACTATTAAAGAATAACATTTAGCAAGTTCTACCAAAAGAAGGTTATTGAGAGCCAAGGATGATGAGGTGACTGTACCAAAAGAAACTTGTTTAAAAAGTTTTCTGTCTTTGAAATTAAACCAATTTACAATTGAATGTCTAATATCAAACTAGTTGGGCCAAAACAACAACATTAGAGATTTCATGTTGTAATGCAAACTTCAAAGTTGAAACATAAACAAAAAAAATGCAATTCAATTGAAGACGATATTAAAAAGATACATCTATCAAAAGAGAAAATGTACTACAGAAATGGATCAACATTATACCTGATGTAAAGGCAGACCTTATGAGATCAGCACACCAGCAATATGAAAGAACATGAATATCTGCATGCATCCTTTCTTTCAACCCAACCATTTTCTGGAAAAAAAATGAACAACCATCTTGAAGATTTAAATGCTCTGCAGCCCGTTTTATGTCATTAATATTCATTCCCTTCAACACTCCTGATTGAATAACTCTAGAATTTGCCCTTTTCTCAAAGTCTGACAACTGCTTCAGACGTTCATAAAGATCCTCTGGACCAAATGTCTTGGCTAAGGAAACAAAACCAATGAAAGAACAATATATCAGTTCACTAAAGAATATTTTGTACCTATATGTAATGACTACAAACTACTATAAAGAAAATAGCTAACAATAAGCTGATCAATATTTACGTTCTTCAGCTGGTAATAAGTTTTCGATGCATTGCTCGTACTCCTCAGTATACTGTCCAGATAAATCCCTCCAATAGTTTCTTAAATCAGAAGAGGACATTGGATTGATTGGGCTATCAACAACAGCAACATCAGTAGATTTTGAAGCCTTTATAATTGCAATTTCTGCTAAAATGGCAGAGGAATCAAGCACTGTACAAGTCAAATCAAAATCTGAAAATATAAAAAGCCGATTCTTTGGATCATGCAGCTTTGACAATGGAACTACAGAAGGTTGAACAATTGGCTGTGCTAAAAAGAAATCAATCTCAAGTTTCATTGCTTGATGATAGAGCTTCTGTATAACATCCAGCTCATCTCCAGTTAGAGGTACACTCAGTTTGTCAAGTAGTTCTTCTATTTGCGCAGCAGCTTCCTGAAGAAAAAAAAATAAGGAAGCACTATGAGGGAACCATAGTATGTACATGAATACATGATTTTAAGGGAGTTCAAAGAAATGATAATCTATGTCAGAGCTCGAAGATTACCTCAAAGGTTGAAGGGGAATAGCTTTTCACCCAATTCGTGTAGAGATGAGCACTTCCATTTAGAGTTAGAAATGGTTCAAGCTCCTTGCCCAAAAAGGCATAAAGTCTCATGCAAGGGACCATCGCACCAACTATATACGCAGCAACTTTTGTCTTCTCAAAAGGAGTGACAATTTTGCCAACACCCTTTCCTACTTCAATTTTTCCGTCAGATGTAGCATCCAAGAAGTTTGTATATCTTAGTGTTGCTGGGTTGGGTGGAATCTCTTTGCTAAGGTCAACTCCCCAATCCTGCAAAACAACTTACTTCAGAAAGGCACAATCAAATAAGTTTAGAGAATATCTTCTACCAAATATAGTCAAGACACCCACTACTGTGTGATGCTGGAGATGCAAAAAATTTCAAATCCATAGGAAATTAAGGGAAGGACAAGAGGAAAAAAATAAGAAAACAGTGCCTTTAATCAAGTTACAGATTTTTGAATCTTCCAGACAGTCAAACTGTTAAATTATCAGAGAAATTGGTGCTAAATCCTAAGAGCCCAAAAGAAAAAAATGTCGAGCTAGCATGAAATAGTTTATTCAACTCTTCATCAGGTTTTTACAGAACAATAGTAAAAATCTGTCCCTAACTGCGTTTCATTAATATTTTATTTTAATTTAAATATTCTATTATGGCATACCTTTCAAAATTACTATATAATAATAAATGGCTTGATTAAGAGGGTGAACTGTTTGAGAACAAAAAAGATAAGATTACAAAAAAATGAGCTAATTGGATATTTATTCAATGGCTAAATCAATGTGCATAAACTCCCCCTTAGAAAAAAAACAAAAGGGACATTTACATACATAACACACAAGTCTTACGCATTTACACATCTAACACTTTTGATATTTACAAATATAGCACTTTCCTATGTATGAAAAGATGCATTTCACTTTAAAAAATTAATGATGGTGATATTTTTGATGTAATATTAAACATTTAGGTGCTATTTATGTAAATATTAAAATTTAGGTATTAGATATATGAATATATAAGAATTGTGTTATGTATGTAAATGCCCCAAAATAAAAATAAATGCTAAGCCTCAAAGATGCCTCAACTCTATAACATAGTTGCATCACTGAAAGAATGATCAACACTATGTTTTATGATGAATTTCACGCCTTCATCTGTTGCCCTAAGTTGAGATAATCATACTTTTAACTTAATTTCAGAATGAATACAACTCATAAATTTAAATATTATTTATCTATATTTCTTCTTGTAGATCACATTCAAAATTCAATTCTTCAAACCGATTAAAATATTTATCAACAGTTTGATTGTCTTACCTTAAATTTATCAAATGCTTAACAATTATAAGCTTATAATAGGCATAAGTAAATACTTGTCGCTTAGTCTATATATTTCATGCTAACCCAAGTTCTATTAGGTGATCAATAAATGATAATCTAGCTCAAGACTCCTAACTCAATCTATTAGAAGCTCCTATCAATTTAATCTTGAAATATTTAACTCATTCATGATCACTTATGGAATAACAATTAAAGAAGTTCTCAAATTCAAAAACAAAATCAAGAAAAGTATTAGGTTATTATTATCACTAAAAGTGGACTCATTGACATGAACTTTTTTATTGCTTTAGATGCATTATGTTGTTTGTCAACATGAACCACATCACCCATGCCAAAAGGATCAGGGTCTCAATCATCCATCATGATCATCACTAGAATAATAATTTTTGTGAAGATTTGAGGATGTTTTTCCCTGTATTTATAAATTACTTAATTTAAAATATTATATACCAAATATTTTATCAAACTTATCTATCACCTAATGAAATTAATCTTCTAAATTTTCATATTGCTTTTTCACTTACAACCATCCTGATCTAAATATATTATCTACATTATATTAAATTGTTCAAAACAGACTAATTCAACAATTAGTGCATCAAGATTCATGGTGTAATCATAATGCCAAAACATGCATGAAAACAATATGAAATGCAACTAACAAGATAGTCATATATCCAATTACAAAATCAATTATTAGTTTCCAAATATAAAAAATAAACATTCCAAAAAGAAGGACATGTGTTTAACACTATGCGTACCAATTAAAAAAAAATTCTCATACAATGGCCAAGAACCCGTGTCACAAATAATGATTAAATTTCCAACTTGATGTAGTATTCTTAGAAGCAAGCTCGACAATTCTTTAGAGAATCAAAAATCTTGAATCATATATTGATAGTAAATTGTACAAAATGTATTTCAACTACTATCTCAAACGAGAAAGAGGAGACAATGAGTAAAGAGAGGAAAAAAGCATTGGAGGTGAAAGAAAATTGTATGGTGGAAATAAAAATGTATGAAACTAATATTGACAGACAAATTTATAGAAAATTATAGAAAAAAAAGTACAAAATAGCATGATAGCAAATGTCAAGTACAAAAAATACTAAGATTTTTGCTTTGATACAAAAGAGATGTACAAGAGCCTAAAAAATTATAGATTCAATAAAATTCAAGAGAAACATGAAAAGAATAAAGACTAAATTTTCATGATGTATAAATTGAATCCTTCAAGTATCTAAACTATTTAGTCCTTAATGTAAGTTGTACTAACTATAAAAAAAAAAATCCTCTTTCAAATTTTGACTAAATTCATGTTTGAAATTAAGAATTAGGAAATATCATGCTATGCAAAATAAAATAAAATCATCACAAACAAGACTTTAAATATAAAGTTCGCTTGTTCCTCAACATAAAGTAGAAAATGGCTATCACACATTTTAGAAGTCCTAAATGTCAAGGAATGAACGAGATAGCAAATGGGGAAAAATAAAATAATATGATATGGTTTGACTAAATGCTTAAAAGGAACTTGTTATGTTTGTAGAAAATTATGTATGACTAAAGGTCAATTAAGAAAAAGGAAATATCTCGAATCATCCCAAACAATACTTTAAATATTAAGCTTGCTTGTTTCTCAGCAAACAAAGTTGAAAAGGGCCATCTCACTTTTTATAGGTCCTAAATGGCAAGAAATGAAAAAGGTTGCAAACAAAATAAAATAAAATAATATGCTATGGTTTGACTAAATGCTTAACTGGAACTTGTTATGTTGTAGAAAATTATGTATGATTGATGGTCAATTAAGGATAAGAATACATCAAGCCATGCAAAACAAAATTGAACTATCCCAAACAAGACTTTAAGTACCGAGCTTTGTTTCTCAACACACAAACTTGAAAAGGGATATCCCACTTTTTATAAGTCCTAAATGGCAAGGAATGAAAGAAATAGCAAATGAGGAAAAATAAAATAATATGCCACAACACTTTGGTTATTGCTTCATAATCATTCCAAATGCTATGGAAAAAATAAAGAAATAACCAAGTGCACTCATTTGCAAATACCATCAATCATCAATCCAAGTTAAAAAAAATTAAAAAAAATTTCTGATACAGTTTCATTTAAACTTAAATATAACACATATGCATCTTTTGTTCTAGTATAAAGCTTTTTCTTTGATGTAGCAAGCACAACAACAAAAAATCTTTCCACCAAAACACAAGATTTATCTCATACAAACACCCTGACACAAGAGAATACAACATACTTAAGCCTTTCCTGCGATAAGCAACCCATGGAATTACACCAAAATGAATTAAATCAAGCATATAATATATAACTCTAAATAAACAAGCCATGTAATTCAAACTGTTCTTATTCAAAATGAATGCATGTCACAAGCACCCATTCAGCTTCCCATACCTAATCCTAGCCACTTGAAACACCCCAATTTTGTTGCAAGTGATATAAGTCATCCTGATTAGTTAGATCACTATATTCATTACGTTAAAAATAAAATATCATAGAGATCATGTATTTCGGCTATATGTACTTAAAACAATAGTAAAAAAATAAACAATAATAAATGAGATACACCTAAACCGCAGTGAAAAAATTTCACTCTTTGACTAAATTCAGCAAGGTAACACTTGAGTGCTTCTACCAAAAACCCATCTCTTTACAAGTAACATTTCAAAGCTTTTATTACAAACTTAAAATTTACCATCTCATTATTTTCTGGTTAAATCTCAGCTTCTGTATTTTCTGAGAAAAAAAAAATCCTGTGCTGCTTCCTTGAGAAAGGTCTCACGAGGCATATGAGTACGTTCTATCCCTCTCCAAATATGAAAACATAAAAATATCAAATTTTAGTAAACTCTTAATATATTAAAGTGGCTTTCTATGAAAAAGTTTATCAATTTCATCCAAATGAACAGCTTATTCTAAATCTCCTAACTGAAGGGATCTGGAACATCTTATATTAATGATAGTTCCTCAGATTTTCTTCAATTTATCCGAAAAGCATATGATATTTGTTATGCGATGTAGGATTACTTGAAAACTAAGAATTTAACAATTATTAATTAACTCGGGAGGCAGAGAAGTAATAATGTGACTATCCACTAGGTAATGAATAAAGATAAACGTTAAAAAATGACAAAATTAAAAAGTTGTAAAAGCTTACTTGAACAACAGAGTTGTGCAATTTCATCTCCTCTGTGACAGCTCTCCATAATTTAGATATGGCAGCCTTGGCATCATCATCATCGGCATATTCTTCAGCTTTCTCGTACCTGACCAAGGATTCCAGCACAAGGAAGAAAACAGTTCAGCGGCAGGAAATACAACAAAATGTCTGAACAAGCTATTTGGCCTCCAGTAATGTTCGATGACTACTTGACCAACTCGAAATATTCCAATAACAAGACAACCTTAAAAAAATGAAAAATAATGATACGTTACATCATGCACCGCAACACCTCAAAGCATAAGACACGAAAAGAATAAAAACGCATCATAAACCCCGGCCGAAAATATCAGGTAACATCATTAGTAAGAGGAGTTCTAAAATAGAAACCCTAGTCCCATTTACCATCTGCTTATACAATAAAGTCAGACTAACGGTGACAGGAAAGGACAATCAATCAGAGTAGTGTAATCTCATTAGCTTACGCGCGGGCAAACGATCTGAGAAAATGAACATCCTGAGCAATGTAGTGCCGAAAAGTCTCCTGCTCAAGTTTTCCCGACGCTAAGCAGACTACAAACGGGGTGTACTTCGCAAGCATAGCCTCCTTCTGCGACTTTAACCAGAATTTCTTCGCCGGTGAAATGACCTCGTCAGCTATGCTAGCCACCACAGACATGGCTTCCCCAACAAAAGTTAAGTAAGACAAACAAGACCGGTCCAAACCCGACTCAACCGAGAACGGCCTCGACGGATGGTCTCGCAGATTCGACCAGAAGATAGAACGGAATCTCGACGAAGGAACGACGTAGGAACGATCCAAATAAAGATAGCTAAATCCAGAGAGGGGCCGAGAGAAAGACCGTGCGAAGTACGTGGGTAGATGGATAGGGTTAGGGTTACGGTATGAGAAGAGAACAGGGGAAAGGAATCGCATCAACGGACAAAAGGAAGTGAAAATGGGAATTGCCAAGGACCGATTGAAGGTGCTGGGGGCAAGCATTTATAAGAGGACAACCCGATGGGAAGGTGAAGCTTTCTTGGGGTAGAGAAAGCATAGCCGGCGGCCGGCGTGCTTTTCGTTTCGAAATTGGAGACAGAGCCGGGCGAATGCTGGCCCAGCGGGTCGGTTGGACCGGGCTGGCAGTTAGACGGTCAGACAAGCGGAGTTCGGAGGGTACGTGTCGCTTTTGACCTATCACGCTGTCCTTAGGACCTGAAAAAATCAGTTTAACGTCACGTTCGGTGAAGAAATTGTTTTTGGACCACCTATGATGTACGCTTCAAATTTTGATATTTATATATTTAATATCTACAGTTTTAACATCTTAAAATTTCTAATAAATCACGATTAAAGTAGTTGTGGAATCCAACAACACACAGATATTTAAAAAATTAATAATAAACTTTTAAAATTTTTAGGTGAAAAAATCTCAAAAAGAGGAAAAAATCAAGTCAAAGTAAAATCTTCCATGTATATATTTCAAATCTGAAATTTTCCGATAACGGATTACATAATATATGAGAAGGGTTAATGATAAATTTAGAATCGAAATAGTTATATAGTCACATTTAGGTTTATACGATTCTAGTGGTAGTAGATGATGGTGAAACGTGAAATTCGGCGATTGACGATGAAAGTCATTATGGTGATGATCGGCGAAGATGGTCGACGATAGTCGATGCGATAGCCGATGATGGTCGCATGATGATGGCCGGCGGCAAATGGTTGGCAGCGGCGGTGGCGGCGATGTCGTGGTGGCGGCAACGGAGATTGACGATGATGAGGATCGGCGGTGGCGGCTGACGGCGGCGGCCAGCGGTGGTGGTTGGCAACCAACGGGGGTGGTCGGCAACCGTCGAGTGATGGCACGATTATGCTTGGAGGATTTTCAAGCTTTAAAGCTCTCTCCTCTCTTTTGCTTGGGCTCCCCTCATGTGAATAATGAGAGGCTATTTATAGATTGGAGGAATGACGTTTCTGTAAATACATGCAAAACCCAAACCACTCTACTCCATCGGACGGCTCAAAATGATTCATTTGATCATTTGATGTATTTTAAGCATTTGAATGCTCAAATGAAGTCAAAATTATGAGATCTTGGGCTTGTTAGATCCGGCTCGTCAAGACGCTCGATTTGACTATAAACACTCCATATTTAAGAGCTATTTAGGGATTTAACTGATATTCCAAAATTTCTAATGATATTTTAAGTTTTGATCTCGGCTAGTTTCAACTTAGGATCAACTTGCTTTTGACATCAAGATTCGTGCTTCGACTAATAGTATTTTAAGTGTCATATCAACAAATATGTTATTTTATATAATAAAATTAAATATCTCAATAAGATAAGTTCAACGTTACTAAAATCAGGTCAAGTAGAGCCTAAATGAACTCGAATTAAGCCCAAAGGCTATACGTGAAAATTTTGAGATATTAATTGAATGGTCAAATGACTCTCAAATTTGACGTACTTATAGTCGAATCGAACGGCTCAACGAGACAAATCCAACGGGCCCAAGATCACTCAAATCAAAGGTTGTTTGAATGGTCAAATCACTAAAAAAATGATCTACAATCAAATGAATTGATACAAATTGTCGGATATGGCGTTTTAAGATTTTGATTATAATGACCAAAATACTCCTCTCATAATCCTAGAAAATGGACCTCATTCTTGTTTTAGGGGAGGAGGGAGCTAAAAGCAAATTTGAGAAAAGCGTGAGAATTTAGAAATTCAAAATTTATTAATCATATCGTTGTTATCAATGTAGTCATTGTCTTCATTCTACCACAATCGTTCTGACTACTACATACATAGTTGTTATAATCTGATTATGAAATTTTTATTATTAGGATTTCTTATATACAATCTTGTAATCTCGTCATCGGGAAGACTTAAACTTTGTACTCCAAAGCAGATATATAGTGAACATTTTTAATGGGTAAGCCCCGTGATTTTTTTCCCTATTTCTGAGATTTGTTCACATAGAAATTCTAGAATTTTTTGTTCTCTTTTCAAATATTTATGTGTGCGTTGGATATCCCAATAAAATTAAAGCATAAATTTTAATTCTACCGCTATTGATTTGCTACCACACAATAATAATAATGATGTTAATTTTTAACAATTATCTACAAATTACTCATTAGAATGTGATAATAATAAGAAAATTATTATTTATTTATTATTTAAAAAAATCTATAATATTCATAGTTATTTTTAAAAAATATATATATTTTTTAAATTATACATAAAATTTTATTGTTAGCTACGACCACTACAAAGGAACCTTAAAAAATTTAAGTTAGTTTGACGGCTTGCCATCTTAATACATGACTAATTTCTTAATGAATTTAATTAATGCTTAAGCACGTTTGCGGGGAACTACTTATATAGCTTGCACGAATGTGTTCATTTCTTTTTTATCGGTGCTTCGTGGAGACCAATCATCAACTAATAATTTTTTTTTTAACATTTGAGTCCAAAAGTTTAAGTCCTTAATATAATATATATATATATATATATATATATATATATATATATATATATATATATATATATATATATATATATATATATATATATATATATATATATATATATATATATATATATATATATATATGCAAATTTTAAATTCAAGAGCTCTTAATTAAAAGTTTAAGTCCTTAATCCACGAAATATATATCTGGATTAATATTATGCACATCTTCATATTTTTCATGAATCTTAAAATATCTTTAATGATGTTTTATATCTCTCCTAAAAATTTTTTTTTTTTGTGATATCTTGAAATTCTTTTTTTTTTTTTTTGGAAAAAATTGTGATGTGATTGAAATTTGTTTGGATATATTTTCAAATTCAAATTTATTTTCAAATGATTAGAAATATAAGAGTTTTGATATCTATATTTTGCATTTAACATTAAAATAATTTAGGAGATTTCAAAATAATATTATAATTAATTTTGATTGAAATATTTGTGTATAGGCAAATCGTCTATGTTAGATATTAAATAAAATTTAATTTAATAAATTAAAGAATTAGTTATTTTAGATATTCCTCATCTATATCTAATTTTTATAGTCAATTATATATATAGAATATAATTCATATATATTTATATATTTAACATCTAAATTTTGATATTTATTCATGAAATACACATCATTAAAATACATAAAAAAAATCATTGATATTAACTTTTAAAAATAAAATAAACTTTTTATGAATAATTTTAATATGATTGAAATATTAAATTATTTAGTGGGTTCCCTCAATAGGGAAATACCAAAAATAAATTTTATATGGAGTTTACTTCCTTCGTGCAACTCACGCATCTCTTACTTGCATTGATAACATTTTGAGTTGAATTTAAGCACAATAATCTTTCCAATCATAATTATTGAATATTTATAAAAAGCTCACATGCTTTTTTCTAACACCCATTTTTTTTTGAGACAATTACATAAGTAGTACATAATTTTTATATATTTATATATCTAACACCTAACTTTAATATTTATATAAATAATAGTTAAATCTTTAATATTACAAAAATATAGTACTTACATTATTTTTTAAAGTGACATGCATCTTTTCATTTATAAGAAAAGTGCTATATTCATTAATATCAAATTTTAAATATTAAATATATAAATATATAAAAAATTTATGCTATATATGTGATTTTCTCTTTTTTTTAATAATATATTAGAAGCAATAAATGAAATTTCATGCATAACCTACGTAAATAAATTCTATGATGTCTTGCTTTTATTACAATAACCTCTTCTCGTATTCCAAATCTATAACAAATTCTTTCTAATTTATTTTTCATTTTTTTTTTATTTTTTTTGAAGGGTATCCACTCAACACCCATCTTTGTGGGTGGATATCGTTAATGATTCTGAGAACTTCACATTAAATCTAACGCAGTCTGATATCCCCGAAGAGGCTCCTACCGGAAAGGAATCGAGCGGTCAGGAGGTTCACGGCACTTACCCACCAACCGAGCTAAGAGACGATGGATAATTCTTTCTAATTGATGGGAAGGTTTTAGAGCCATCAATCATTATCTTCAAATCTTGAAAATCTAAACCTAAAATGGGAGATGCTCATATCATTACTCTCTTCTTAGATTTATCAGAGACATAATTGAGATAAGAGAGAAAGGAAGCATTGTATCATATCATTTTCAATCATTGAGATTTACAAAATGTTCTTTTATCAATCCTAACCAACTAAATGAATGAGACGGGCTTTGGAGAATATATTAAATAAAAAGTTAGGGTTTAAGAACAAAAGAATCAAGCACACAATTTGCACTAATTATGCTCCATTATTGGGCTCAATCTAGAATAGTTAAGCTCCAGTTTAGCCCATTTTTGAATTCAACCCAAAATCATTTTAGAGCCTGACAACTCTCACAATATAAGCAAGAAGAACATGCTACATTTGTAAAATGATGACCATTATTTAACATAAAGTATCAATCCACCTAAGAATACAATTTGATACAAATTGGATCAAATCATAAATTACAAATATGTTAGAATAACAAGCAAATCCCTTCATATTTGGATTGGACATTGCAAAATTTTGACTAACAATCAATCAAAAGGTTAGACAGTAACATAAAAATATATACATGTTGGCCCAAATAGAACCAAGTTTGGTTAAGTTATAACTTTGGCCTATAGGTTAGGGTCGAGCTTAGCTCAGGATGGGGATCAATTTTGTCTTACTTTGAGAATTTGACAGTCTAATGAATTAGGCATGTATGCCCTGACAAGTGATCTGGGTCCTCTCAAGAAAATTGCATTTGATGTTTATCATATTTCTCATGGTTCTATATCAATGGCCCTATCTCTTATCCCATACATCACTTTCTTTGAAATATGATTTGTATTTTAGTGAAGAATAGAGAAAATTTAAAGGAGAAAGCTTCATCCCTCAGCCTAATCATGCCAAATTTTCTATACAAATACATCAAAGAAAAAGCAGCCAACTGAGGCCGCTATCATCCCATCTTCTTTATTCATAGGATAAAAGGAGCCACCCCAAGATTACTTGTTATGCAAAACTTTCGTATGAAAAGAATAATACAAAAATATATATATCAAGAATAAAATATATATTCTTTAAAAATTCATTAAATTATAAGATAATTATAGAAACTTAGAATATAATTATATAAAATTATAATAAAATTATTTTTGCTATGTAAGTAGTATTCAATATCACTATTTTTTTTTATAAGATAACACTTATCTATAGCTCTTTATGCCTGCTTTTTCCAACACCAAAAACGGCTTTGTTTAAAGACATTAGAAAAAGGTAAAATTATTGAACATCCAAACTTCTTTATTATTAGTCGTTAGAAAGTGTGAAATGACCGCTTGCTTTGCTTTGGACTAGGAATATATTTGAAACAGGAACGCACTTCTGTCTCTGTCAATAATAACTGCGCTAATTTCTCAATATGGACTAATTTCCAACTTCTGAATGGAAAACCGTTAGTTAACAATTTTTATCTTTCTTTTTTCAGCTTAATGATGACCCAATCAATTAATTATTTTTTAAGAGTTAAACCAATTTAATCATAAATACCCACCGGGCTTAGCTCAGTTGGTGAGGCGGCCGTTGGGTACTCCCCCAGCGTTGATTAGCGACTCGCATCTGTGGGGAATATACAGTGGGAGCACTTGTGGGTTTAGGGTTGTGTCAGGTGGGATTAGTCATGAGATATCACAGATGGGTGGGGTGTTGAATACCCATTCCCACAAAAAAAAAAAAAAAATCATAAATTATTCTTTCTGCTAATGGGAGCTAAGAGTAAATTTGAAATAGCTTTCTCGTTGTTTTGTTTTTTCAGAAAGCACCTAGAGTTCCTCGAACAATGTAATATCTCACACCGAGTAAATCCTTAACCCTTCCTCCTCTTACTAATACTACAGAATATACTTGTATTTATTTATTTTGAATCTTCATTCAAGGGAAGGAAACCGTGTAGCTAAAATAACTCATTCAGAACATTTTTAAAAGATTACGTGATACGATTGGGTCGAATAAGCCTTTATGGAATAAATATTCATGTAAACCCGTCAGTCTGTCTTTTCAATGTTTATTCAATTACTTTTACCCGCAATGTAGGCATTAGGTTCAACAATAATGATATCTCCTAACATATCAAAACTTGCTATAACTCCACCAGTTTAAAGATTTAAATATTATTTATATAAATATTAAAATTTAAATATTAAATATATAAAAATTATATGATATTTATATAAATACTCTTAACCATATTATTATAACTCATTTTTTTTGGGCCTAAATATTTTAAAACACCTATAATAAAACAAACCGACCATTAATGCTGACGCTGGAATGCACGTGAATAAATTGCTGGTGGAATAAACCAAAGATTCCTTCATCTAAACCTTATTTTCAAATAATCTGACGCTGGCATGTGTCCGACTATTCAATAGGATATTCTATAGATAACGTGAAATTATAATTTTATCATCATTGTTGCGTACTAAAAAAATTAATTGCGATAGAGTAAAAATTTATGCCTTACTTATGAAATCCAAACATCTGGTATTAAGAGTGAATAATAAAACCTAAATTTTAAAGTGAAAACCTCGAAAGAGGAAAAAAAATCATCAATAAAAAAACTTCCCATATTTATTTTGGGTAAAAGTTTTTAGATAACGGATACATTGTATATGAGAATGGGCGACAAAATCCCAAAATCGACAAACAAATATAGTCCGCGTTGAGGTTTAGCCTTCAGTGGTAGCGGATATGATGGTGAAACGTGAGAACAACCACTGATGATGAAGGTCGTCGTGATGGAGACCGGAGATTGATGACGGCAGGATCACGGCGGCGACGGCGGCACGGCCGTGCGGTGGTTGACAACCGTCAGTGGTAGCACAATTGTGTTTGGAGGATTTTCAAGCTTTAGCTCTCCTCTCCCGCTTTCTCCTCATATGAGAAATGAGAGGCTATTAATAGATTGGAAGAGTGGTGTCTCTGTAAATACATGCAAAATCTGAACCACTCCTCTCCATCGGACGGCTCATGATGATTTTCTTGATCATATGATGTATTTTGTGTATTTGAATGCTCAAATGAAGTTAGAATTATGAGATATTGGGCTCGTTAGATCTGACTCGTCGAGACGCTCGATTTGACTATAAACACTTCATGTTTGAGAATTATTTAGGGATTTAACTAGCATCCCAGAGTTTCCAAGGATATTTTAAGTGATTGATCTCGACCTGTTTCAACTTCGGATCAACTTGCTTTTAGCATCAAGATTCGCACTTCGACTAGTAGTATTTTAAATATATATATTCTTTTATTTTTGGATGACATTATCTCAATCATCCAAAAATATATATATCAAATACTGAAAATAACAAATTCTTCAATGAAATTTGAGAATTAACACATTTTGAGAGAACAGATCTTCTGGGAGCACAAAATTATGACTATGGAAGCGATCACGGCGCGATGTGTGTAAGTATTATGTGTGGCGAATTTGAGTTCTGGACCCATTCGAGGTTATTTTTCAGAGTGTTACCCGATGACGTTAACCTGTATGAAAGAGGTTGAATTTGAATCCGCTGAGGATCTTTGACCCATCCGAGGTTGTTTGTCGAACGATGGCGTTAATGTATGGAATCAAATTAAATCCGCTAGGATTTTGACCTATCGAGGTTGTTTGTCAAAGTATTACTTGATGGCGTTAACTTGTGGATGAATTTAAATTATCCACGATGATCTTTGACTATCCGAGGTTGTTTGTCAAAGTGTTACGATAACGTGTGGAAGAGGTTGAATTGAATCCGGCGAGATTTTGACCCATCCGGCGTTGTTTGTCGAGTGTTACCGATGGCGTTAACGTGGAAGAGATTGAATTGAATCCACTGAGGATTTTTGACCTATCTGAGGTTGTTTGTTAGAGTGTTTGCTTGATGACGTTAACCTGTGTGGAGTAGGTACAAAGTTTTGACCTATCTGAGGTTGTTTGTCATAGTGTTACCGATGGCGTTAACGCTGGAAGAGGTCGTGGGAAGTCCACCAAGGACCTTTTGACCTATCCTAGGTTGTTTGTCAAAGTCTTTGCTCGATGACGTTAACCTGTATGGAAGAGGTCGAATCAAAACATCCATTTGTTGTTGTAGCCAATATTGCTCCTTAACCTTGGTCTTGTTTTTCCATAAGTATGATTAGAAAATCATAATTTGCAAAGTTATATCTCTTCTCAAAGTTGAAATATCCTCCAACTTTGACTTGTTTATTGGGATGGTAATCGATTCGATGCTTACCATATTAACATGAGTGATCATCGGCGACGATAACCAGAGACGAGGGTTGACGACGATGCCCAATGATGGTGGTTGGCAATAGTGGTCGGCCAGCATCGATGGTCGGCGGAGATGGCGGCGGCGATATGCGTAGCGCCGCCCGGCCCGGCCGCGGCGTACGCCAAGGCACCGCGCGCCGCGCGCCGCCGACCATCGCCGGCAATTATCGCCGGTCATCCCGACCACTCGGCCGCCACGTCATTACCGCATCGCCGCCAACCCGTTAGTCGCCGGTCGTCGCCACTGACCACTATCACCGGCCATCGTCGTCGGGCAATGCCGGTTTACGCCGTCGTGGAAAGCGATTCCCATTCATCTCGTGTGGCCAAGTTTCCCGGATCAAAACCACCATCGAGGTGGAGCATTTCAAGCTTTTAAGAACACAAGCGAAGAATGAAGATTCATCAAACTTCGATTCCTGTCGAGGCTAGGCCAAGAGAGAGAAGATAGCTCTAAAGCTTGAAAATCCTCCAAACACAATCGTGCCACCACATCGGCGGTTCACGCTTCCACGACCCTCGGCCGTCATCGCTCGATCTCCATCACATCAGATTCATCCCGCCTCTGCCCCTGTCACGCACATCTGCCACTAAGCACCGTTAATAACCAACTTTTACCATTGTTGTTCACGATTGCCCTCGATTTTGGAGTCTCATATATCTGATTATGTAATCTGAATTGGAAAACTTGTCTTTCTCAACATAAAATATAGTGGATGCTTTAAATGGCCAGCCCTGCGTGATTTTTCCCTCTTTCGAGATTTTTTCACGCTTAAAATTGGAGTTTTCTTTGTTCACTTTTAATACCAAGGTTTGATTTCACAATGGCATATGAACTTTTATTCTACCACAACTGATTTTCTAGCACGCAACAATCATCACTATAATTTTATTCATATCATTTTAATTAATAAAATTTTATTTAAGGATTATTTTTTTGTTATAATGATTGAGATAATCTGAATAATCTTCAAATTATCCATTCTTAAATTATCTCATAATTGTGTAAGATATCTTAATCTATTAGTTTGAAAACTTTTATTTTCGATCAAGAGATCTTCAATTTAAATTCTTACACATATATTATATGTGTGAGTTTAAAATTAAATTCACTTAAATAACCCAAAAAAATTATCTCATTATCTAATAATATTATGCATAATATATATATATATATATCTTTTATGTGTGTTTGAGTGATTTACAATTTAAACTTCTAATACCTAAATCTTTATAATTATTTATATAATAACTTAAAATCTAAATCACATCAAATATAACTCATTTCAAATGAAATATATATTTTCATGTATATATTTTAATGTGATTTAAGTATAAGAATATTAAATAAATAAATATAAAGATTGGGTATTATATATATGCTAAGATATAAGAATTCAATAGTATATATATATACCCCTCATTTGAATATACTGCACCTTTTAAAAGAGATTAAATGAGGGCAAGCAGAACAGAAAACTGCTTTATTTCTCATTACAGCTCACAAAACATCTTGACATACAAAATCTAACAATGGGAACCAATTCTAACCAAAATTTAAAGGAGATGTTCAATGATGTACATGTCAAAATTAATTCCTATCGCGTACTTCATGTGCTCTCCTGTTATTTCTACTTCACTTGAGAATCGGATTCAGCTGCTACAGTTAGCTTAACTCGAAAAGAAAGCTTTAAACTCCAAGAGGCAATTGCCTCTCCATTCATCTTCCTCGAGGGAGTTGCAGAACTTCCAATGATCCTCTTTATTACATTCTAATGGCTTCCCAGGATCTATTGTGCCAGAGCTTGACACAGTCTCAGTTTTTCCGTCATCTTTTAGTTTCTTTAAGTAATAAAGAGGCTCTTGCTTCAGGCATCTGATATGCTGCTTGACCTTATAGAGTATTCGGAGACTAGTTTCATGAACATTGATGTCTTGTCCTCTAAAAGCCTTTGTGGGCTGTCAAACTCTGCAACTTTCCCTGATAAACACAATTAAATGTCAAAGCAGTAAAATCATAGGATGGCATCTAGGCTTTTGTTAAACTACATGGTACAGAAGCAATCTGTTTCCACAATCAAATAATTCAAATAATAATCCATTAGTGTTGACCTCGCTCGAAGCCATTAGTACTAACCTAATCTAGAAATGATATCATTCGTATCATCATTGCCCAAAGTCATATTGTCGCACTAGGAATTATCATCTCTCATTGCCTCACACAAAGCACCCACTAATAGCTGCCAAACTCAAAGCCATCAATGGACAACAATTGCTATCCACCGAAACTTGTGTCCTCTAGTTGCCATCACTAGTGCTTAACAATGATGTTATTGCCCCTTATGAGTCAATCTCGTTCGGGAAACATTGTGCAATGATCCCTTTGCCCGTTCAAAGGGAAATGAATTTTAACATTCAATTTTCATTAAGAGTGCGAGTCGAGCCCCCAGTTTTTCACACAAAGGTTGTTCACCTAAAAATCTGTAAAATCATAAACTTAAGATGAACATAAATCCCCCGTACTCTCCTTATTTGTTGGAATTTCTTCAAGTTAGATTTTTATTAAAAGCTAAGTTGGGAATCTCTAAATTTATTTAGGCAATTAAGCATGTAAATGCAAATTTTAATGCTTTAGCTGAGTATTCCAACACAAAAATTCTCGTCACCAAACACAATGTGGGATACCTATTATTTCAAAGTTGGATGGTCCCAAACAAAGTAAATTAACCTTAGTATAAATGATTATGGCAATTCTCATAATATAATTTCTCAGAAATCACAACTATAAAATTTAAATGGGGAAGCAAAACGTACCATCACTAAGAACCAAAACGAAATCGCTATCAATCACAGTTGGAATGCGATGCGCTATTGTGCAGACCGTGCAATCCTTGAATTCACTTCGAATGATCCTCTGAATCAGATTATCGGTTGCCGTATCAACAGAAGCTGTTGCTTCATCAAGAACCAGTATTCGTGCCTGTTTTAATAAGGCTCTCCCTAATGAGACAAGCTGACGCTGCCCAACACTCCAATTCTCTCCATTCTCAAGAACTGCAAGAAAGCAATTACCATAACCCATATTAGCATCAAATAAATTTTGCATAGATGCTCACAACTACAGACCAGATAAGCACATCATGTCCTATCTTCTCAACGAATGCGTGCATGATTAAACAAAAATATGCAGCATCATGCATACAAAATCTGAATAGTACCTGGAGAGTCTAATTTTTGTTCCTTCTGGCGGATGACCTCACCGAGCTGACACTTGTCCAGTGCCTGAAGAATAATGACATTATTTCAAGAAAATCACATAGGCTTATATAGATATTTAGTTACATGAGCATGGATGTCAGTTTTACCTGCCAAACTTCATAATCAGAGTGCTCTTCAAGTGGATCAAGATTGCCCCTGATTGTGCCTTCAAATAAGGCAGGATCCTGAGGTATGATACTAAGACGGCTACGGAGATCATGAAGGCCAATGGTGGAGATGTCTATGTCATCAATGATTATCTTCCCAAGCGTCGGATCAATTAAGCGGAACAATGCCTGTATAAGGGTAGATTTACCGCTTCCAGTACGTCCAACAATGCCTATTTTTTTACCACCAGGGAACACGCAAGTCACACCATGGAGAACAATCGGTAAGTTCTCCTTGTAGCGAACCTTTACAAGAGAAAATGAATGAATTTAGTTGGACATCATTACCTAAAGTAGTGCTAGTTTTATCTACTTGACAGCTTTAATTGCAATCAATTATGAAGTAACATTAGGTTGTTGCTTTGTAGGGGAGCTTATGAACAATGACTAATACCAATTTCAGTAATGTCAAAAAACCTAATTTTAGTTTAAGCAGATATTAAGTAAATAACAACTGTGACCAAGGATTTTTTGAATGGCACATTTCAAATACAAATGATCTTTTTACTCAAGAGTGATCAAAATGACAGAAGCAAATCAACAACAATTAAGGATTAAACAGAAAGTATGGCAAGTAATAGCACAGAGAAAATGGCAGTTACACACCTGGAGATCTAGCAGTTCAATCTTCCCGTTCTCAGGCCACGAAGGTGGAGGCCTAGAGTTATCAATAATAGTTGGCGCTTCACTAGGAATTTGACAATACTGGTGTATGCGCTCTATAGAAATAATCTTATTTTCAAGTTTACAGAAGCTCAATATCCAGCGGGACAAGCGGGCATTTAAATTAATACCATATGTTACAGCAAGGCCTGCCATACCTATGATAAGCAAAAGCATATTTCATTAACAAAAGGATTCATATTTCACAATAATATCACGTATTAACATAAAATTCTTCCAACTTCAAAATATGCCAGAAACAATATTGTTGGTGTTCAAATGTAAATTCTAACAAGTAAATTTTAAATCATATTTGAACATTAATAGTGAATTTCGGAAAGAAATTTGCAAGTTGCTATAATTTATAGAATACGTACTTGGATCAATGCTTCCATGTGGGAAACTAACAAGAAGTGTCATGCAGAAAGCAAATACAAAAGTAGATAACAATTCCATGCGCAAGCATAGCCATTCAATTGCTGCCAGACTGCAGAAGAATGGGCGTGAAAAGCAATCAAGAAGGTACAGGTTCCTCTTGATAAACCTCTTTTCTTGTCCAAATCCTCTAATAGTAGAAGCGCCGGCAATAGATTCCCCAAAAAGATTAATAATTGGAGACTTCTGGATACTGACAATTCGCACGAGCTCTCTAGATGAAGCCATATAATACTTCTGTTGAAAGCTAAATTTCATGTTAAAATCATCCAACAAATGTATACTGGTTGATGTTATTAATGACAAAATAACAAATTCAAATGCTTCAAACATGCTGCTATTCTTCACAAATAACAAATTCAAATGCTTCAAACATGCTGCTATTCTTCACAAATAACAAATTCAAATGCTTAGAATGTATGTAACTAATGTAATTCAAAGATAATCTCTTCTAATATTTCAAATGGATTAATCTCCGAAATGAAGGAGATCGTGCTATGTATGAACTCTGAAATGCTTTCAGTGTATCGTTAACACAACCCTTTAAATGGTTCATTCTGGTCTCAATCAAAAACAATATCATTAGCCTTCAAATAATCTGAAGCTGACCTATTAATTAATCTTCATTTTTTTAGTTGTCCCTGCTGAGTGTTGCATGAGATTTAAACCCATCCGGTGCAAATTTGTTTACACAACTTCTATTCATAGCATCTATAATGTACGCCTCTTTGTTTACAATCCTCCGATACTAATTTTATCGTCCTATTTATTTAATCTCTCTTCCTAAGTATGTGGGTTCAAAATTCTACAATCGAATATTGATTTGAAGAAGAAGTGATTTAAAGTGTAATTTCAATGCTAGATAATAGATAAAGACACTACCCAGAGATTTCGCCCTCATTTGGTGAGAACTTTAGATTTGGTTCCAGGAATTCTATAGGAGCAAGCCCCTATAGTTAATTACCCATCCCAATAAGTGATAGAAAACTTTCGATTAAGGCTAGTCGTTAGGTCGCTTAATATATATCATATAGTAGTAGATGCGAGTTTAGATTATGAAATCATTCATCCTTTAAACCGATGGTTGGGGAATGATGCTCGATCTAGATCCCATGGTTCCGAATCCTCTGGTATGGCCCCAGCCTACTTAGAGAGGTAATTGACCCAACTTGACAAAAGATTCTTATCAAGAATACGAAAGATGCCGTCAATAAATCCTCGTGGTGTTTGTGCCAAGAGACAAGTTTACCTCCCCTTAATGACATTGCCTTATCAAACGTATTCCATTCACAACTCAAAAAAGCGCCATTGAGAAAGAAGTTAACAAGATCGAATATAATGGAGCCTCATCCAAGTCTTCAATGACTCTCGGGAATCGCGACATTCGTGCCACGCCAAGTCACGCAAATGTATACACTTGGGCATTGATTGGGATTAAACATAAATACACTGATTTGACATCGCCTTTGAGCTGAAGTTTTTTGCTTTCACCTCCCACAAACCGCGATATAGGTTAATTTTGCTTTAAATCAAGTATCCTCAAATCATCATTCAACATAAGGAAATTGATCATTTGAATATATTTGAAAATTTTAGATCCTCACAACTCGCTAGCTCTAGATGATGATCAAATGTCACATGACAAAATTAGCTTATCGATATACCACTAAATCATTATAATCATTAAAGTTTTGTAACTCACCCAGCCCCAAGACTAAACGAACAACTCGCAAAGATCCTCATACGAATCTAAATATTTAACATACTATGCGGTGTATTTGAGAATGCCTAACTAACGCTTTCTGCGCTTTTACTAGATGGTCAGAACTTTTGTGGAGTATAATTAGATTTATATTTGCACTCAAAATATTGTATTTCTACTTGCATTTTATTTATTCATAGACTTTTCTAAATTTCAATCAGAGTTATGCTCACTAAAAAACTTGTTAGATCTTTGCAAATTCAACATTCAAAGATATTCACTCATACAAGTCTGTACTTTCTAAGCAGCTTCTTTGGATTCAAGTTTCTTTTGAATACATGTCGATTATTCAATAAGAAGTCTCAATCATGTTGATACATGTCAAGCTTCAAAATTCTTTAAATTTATTGCTAATTTAAATTTTAATAAGTTATAATAACTTTAAGTGCTCATTGCCTTAGCCTATTCATGCTTATAGTTTTGTAATCACATCCATATTCATATAAGAACTATTAAACTCAATTGATTCCTCCTTAACTCCACATCAAGTTCCATATTTATTGAAAACTAGACTTCAAATTTATTGTAAGTCTCTTATGAAGTTCGACATTTTACCTCCAAGTTTTAATTAAAGTTTGTTTAATTGAGGAATTCAAAGAAAGGAGAACTCATTTTACCACTTCAATTTAAGCCATGTAGATCGCAATTGAGCCATGAGTTTAATATTAGCCTCCCCAAATTTTACTTGCATTTTAAATAAGTGTTCTATTCTTTCCAAAATTTTTTTTAAGTGCTCTCCCCCTATCTCTCTTTGATTTAACGTTTATTTTCATATTTATCATATATGTTTTTGTTTAACTTAAGTTTAGATGATTTCCATTTGAATTTATTTACTTGAATTTCGCCTAAATCATACAATATTTCTAATATTCTGGGTCATTCCCGCGATGGGGTTGCATGAACTGCTTTTGCTTTTTCTAGACGCTCTAATGTGAAGGACAGTTTTGACATCACTGCCTCTTTGCACCCATTACGCCTAATAGCATTAATGGTCTTGAAACCCACAAGTAGCAAACATATATAATTTTCACATATTTAAGCCTCATCTTTTTTTTCTAAGTCCTGATTTTGATGAAACATATAAAAGTTTACATCTAACAGATGCCGCTTACCGACACCTAATGGCGTGAACAAATCTCATGACACCACCGCCCTTGACCATCCATTAGTGAAACTAATAGAAATATGCTGCAAAAAGTGCTACAACGAATACTAAACATAAATTTCTTCCTTATTTCAGCTTCCTGCTAGCATTGGCATTGTTCACTGTAGGCCCAAACCATAAAACTCCATCTTCATCTTGTAGGGAACAAATGTTGCAATCTGCTTTGAAATACTTAGATTCTTATATCATTTAGTCTTCTGGAATGGTGTCGGGTTCATCAGCAATATCTTTTCGGCTAATTCTAAGCCTAAGAGGCCTTCCATTAAGTTCAAAATAATCCAATTTCTCGATTGCAACTTGATCATCCTCCGGAGAAGATATGGCAACGAAGGCAAACTCTCTGCTCTTCTAATTCTTCTGCTTAATTATCTCCCATTTGCACAGACTCGTCCGAATTGAGCGTTGACAGTCTCATTTGATAATTTTTAGTATTTTGAAGCTAACGGCGTGATCAATTTCATGAACAGAGGTCGTTTGAATATCGTCGTAGCTTCTTTTTTCCGATATGCGCGTCGGCACATTGATAGCTCGCTCGTTTGTTCGGTTGATCGTTAGATTATGCAATATTTATTCTTCCACTAATGCTCAACGACGTCAAGCTTCATCATCGGCCTTTTTCGAGCATATTTTTGTTTGCCAGACTTCACTTTCAAAGTCCATCAATTGATTTCGACTTGACTGACTAATATTAGGTCAACAGTATGCCATCTACAATAAAAATTATTGTCAACTTTGTGACATCAGTGATGGAATGATGAAGAGATGCATGTAGAGTTTGCCTAATCTACCGGCACTCTCCTCTAGTTGGATTAATGGCTAAAACCCTAAAGCCTATACCAAAAGTTCCGTAGATAAAATCCAACCAAGTGAACAAGAGCTATCTGTTCAAATCAAATTGGGATGATGCCATCCACACCTGAAATTTAGTTGACCAACATTATAGTCAACCCTAGCCAAGTTATGACAACCCTAGCCAAGTTATGACAGTGCATTGAGAGGAATCCAAACAAAAAACACATAAAGAGGAAAAATAGAAAAGAGAATAAAAACATTGGATTTGTTGATACGTAAGTATTTAGATGTAATGAAAAGATCACAACTGGCTGACTATAGATTTCTATTAAAGACAAGGTCATTAGGCCGACATCTACCAAGCACTACTCTTGTCCTGTGAGCATCTCCTGCCTAGCCTCACCTCTACTCATTTAATCCTTATGAAACTCAGTACTTGAAGGTAGCTCAATAATGGAGAATAAGATAACTCATGGAAAATAAATTAATGCGCCAAAATGGCAACATAGGGAAGCTATTCAATAAGTTAAAAATCTACCTGTTTGACATGCTACAGGACATCCAACCGAGCACAAACAGCCTTTTCAGCAAAAATTCAAAAAGACTTGACATAGAGATAAATCATTAGAGGAAGTGGAAAAATGCATTCCAACAAGCATAACAAAATTCTTTTGTTTTAATAGCGCGTTCATTTCTATTCATTATTTTTTCCGTCACCCAATCAAGATTATATAGCACAACAAGGTGTTGGCAGCACATAATGTTGAGAGATCATTAATGTCAATGATCTTCATCTAGATGGTCTACTCATTATGTCATCAATCATATAACCTAAATGTTCTACCCATTATGATTCATCTTCTAATGAAATAAATGTAATTAATTGTAATTTTATTTGTATTTATTATATATATATATATATATATATATATATATATATATATATATATATATATATATATATATATATGTAATGATAGAGAAAACGACAAGAAAATGTAGCAACCAGAATGTGCATTTCTTGAGGATATAGGAAGTAGGCTTGGTGGCACTTCCTTAAGGTGTGGTGGATAAGGAAGCTTTCCAATGTGATATCTAGGTGGGTCCACTTAAAATAATTTTTAAAAATTATCTTTTCAATTTTATAAATAAAAAATTCATTTTCTATACTTTAATTTCATGTTTCACTTTATATTTACCTTTATGTTTCCATTGCATGAATCGACCAGCCATTCCATTCCATGATTTCTAAGACCATCCATGCAAAACGCAAATTTATGCTGCATCATTTGAGTACCAAAGAAAACGTAAATTCACTTATATTACATGTGATGAGTTTAACGATCCAATTTTTGTTACAGAACTTCAATAAATTTTTAAAATTGCATTTTGTGCTTTTCTTACCCTTTACCAAAATGTCCATCTCTTAAGTTATCCTTTGTTAACAATATATATATATATATATATATATATATATATATATATATTTCCTTTTTAATCATCTCTTCCACTCGTATTGATCTTAGTATGATTGACCAGGAATACCCTTTTGGGATGGTCGATTAAATTAGAATTTTTGTTGTTCTTTTGGTAAAGAAGTTAGCTTAAGTTAGTTGAATGTTTGCTTTCCTTAGGTTGCATATTTGATTTTATTATATTGCATATTTTCTTCATGTCATTTCCTTTTTTGCACATTATTTCCAACAGTGACTTAGGTTTCATTTATGAAATGTCAGGCTTATCTGTCTATTCTCCAAATGTAAAATTGTTTAAATAAAGGAAGAATATATGCAAGATAAGATATAAACATTAATAGTTATAATGATCACCATAAAGAAAATCATTTTCATCATTTAAAAGAAGTTAACAATAACAACCATCATCAATCTTGAATTTCAAGAATCACCATCAATTCAAGGATGCATCAAGATTCCAAATTTGAGGAGATTTTCATGCATGGTAGTGAGATGGTTGGTGCCAAATTCAAGTTGAATGAGTATTCATGCAAGAAAAAATCATAAGCTAGCAAGTCAAGTTAAAACTCCGCATATGTCACCTCAATTATTTAAACTTAAAATCAAGGTGGAACGTGACTTTAAAGAAGCATTAAATTTGTCATACCATTCTCCAAGATTTGCTGAAGTTTGAACTAAAAATTTGGTATATTTACTGAAAAGATTCTAGTATGAGTGGAAACCATCTCCAAGAATGTTAATGAGTTAAGTTGCTCACTCAAAAATAAATAATAAATAAAAAAACACAAGGTCGAAGGCTTTGCTCAAATTAGAGTTTGAAATAAAGGATCTTAGTCCTATATTTACTGAAAAGATTCTAGTATGAGTGGAAACCATCTCCAAGAATGTTAATGAGTTAAGTTGCTCACTCAAAAATAAATAATAAATAAAAAAACACAAGATCGAAGGCTTTGCTCAAATTAGAGTTTGAAATAAAGGATCTTAGTCCTATTATGCAAATATTTTGAATGAAATCATCAGAAATAAATAATACAAGAATTATCCTTGCCTTGAGATACATTAGAAAAAATTGCGAATAGGTATAAGATGATAGCTTCGAAACCTAATTCTACACCTTTAGCATAACATTTTCAGTAAAGCAAAGACAGCACCAAGTGATGATGTTAAAAGATCATATATGAAGATCATTCCCTACCGAAATATTGTGGGTAGTGTCATGCCTTGTTTAAAAAGGCGTTCGAGGCATAAGTCTCGAAGCACGCCTTGAATTGAGGAGCATGGAGTGCACCTCAAGGTTTAAACCTCACTCATCCAATGAGGTTTACGCCTTTTTCAAGTGAGGCGTACACCTCAAGCTAAACGACTCAAGCGGCTTTAAGGCGGTGCCTCACTTTATTTTTTATAAATAATAATTATAATTATTATTTTTATAATATTAATTTATTTTATAAATTATTATACCTATTTATCTATTTATATCACCATCTTAGCGAGTTAGAGTTCTTAAATTTGAGCGATCTACCTATCTCAAATTATGCAAATCAATATTATTTTTCTTTTTCAAGCAGCATGAAATCTCTGGGCAATTACACATCTCCAAGAAGCACAAGCTAAATTAATGACTCTATTTTCCTCCCTGTTATTAATCTATTATTTTATTTAAAATTATAATAAATATATTGTTAACTGTTATAGAGAATAAGGAAGTTGTAGTAGTTTAATAAGATTTTGAATATGATAAAATATATTATAAGGATGATAGTTACATATAACATTTTTTTTTCTAAAAATGATAAAGTGATGATGATATTACGATAGATCTTGATTTTAATAATGCATTAACATTTGATATTACGATTTGTGATTTGTATCTTTAAGATAATGAACTACATGAATATATTGATAGTTTGTCCTTTTTCTGATTTTTTTTTCTTTTTTGTTGTTGTTTTTGTTTTAAGGCGCTTCACTGCTATGACAAAACACCTCGCCTTTTTTAAACATTGTCATGTATGTTATGATTTATCGTAAGTGTGATTTGGCCCATTCACTTGATGATAAAAGTAAGTTCATGACTAATCCAGAGAAACACCATTATGAAGTTACCAAATGGGTGTTAAGGTATTTAAATGTAAGTATGATCTTAGAATTATGGTATAAAAAAACTGATATTGTAGATGAGGTAACTACAAGGTATATAGATTCAGATTTTGGAGGATGTTTTGATACTGAAAGATCCATTACAAGTTACGTGTTTAAAGTATTTAAATGCAACTATAACCTTGAGATTGTGGGAAAAAAAACTGATTTTGAAGATGAAATATTTACTTGAGATATAGATTCTGATTTGTAGTATATCTTGATACTGAAAGATTCTTTATAGGTTGTGATTAAGGTGTTTGAAAATACTTGGAAGGCTAATTCGTAAGCAGTTATAACCTTGTCAATACTTGAATCTGGTTGTATGGATGATAGGGTTAATTTATGAATTATTTCAACTAATGCTCACTCTTGTGCTTAGTTTTGTGATAATCAAAGCAAAATATTTCACTCCAAGAATCTCATGCATCATGACAGAACAAAGTATCTAGATGTGAAGTTCCATTCATTAAGGATATAGTTGCTAATAAGATTATGAGTATCATAAAGATTACAACAAATGACAACGCATCAAAAATGTTGACAAAAGCTTTTGCTTTCTCAAAGTTTCAGCTTTGCGCAGAAAGATTTAGGACAGTAAAAAAATATCTTGCTGTTAGATTCATAGATCTTGATGAATTAAAGAACCAAAGTGAAGGTTATTGCAATAATTAATTAAATGATTAAATCTTCCCTTATTTATTAGTAATATGTACTATTTGTTTCTTTGTTTTGGGGCTTACTAGTTAATTTTTAGTTTACACAATTATCTTAAAGTGTGACTATAAATACTCCACCTCTTGTTATAAATAAATCTAATTCATTTTCCCTCCGATTGAATTTCTTATCATTTCCTATCTTTTCATCCTAGCTCTATTTTTTTTTTCTTTTCCCCCTAACTAATTATTAGGTTCTGATCAAGAACCTGCAAAGAGTTGTTAAAAATTTTAACAAGGCAAAATAAAAAACTACAATGTTTTAACTTAAGGAAAAGAGGCGTAAGGCAGATTGAGGCTTAAGATTCAAACGATGAAAAAAATAAAAAACTCATAAAATAAAAACAATTAATAAATAGGCCATAAATCATTGATATGTTTCCTTTATTCACAATCAAATAACACAAAATCACATAATAAGAAAAAGAAAGCAATTTTCTATCTTAAATATTAATCTAACGTGAAAGTGTGAAGCTAAAATATAAGTTCAAATTATATTCAAATCTTAATCAAATCTTAATCAAATAATATTCAAACATGTTTGCACCTTATTTGCAATATAATTGAACATGGTTCGAATAAGTGTTTGAATCTTATTCAAATCATGTTTGAATCATATGTTATCGAAGTTCGAATATGATTTGAATCATGTTTGATCATGATTCAAACAAAGTTCGAATACATAGAATCTAACAATGATGAAGTTATATGTGTTCAAACCAAAAATTATGTGGCGCCCCTCAAAAAAAAAAGGTGTAAGCCTCTTAAGGGGCGATGAGGTGCAGGCCTTAAGGCATTTTTGTGTCTCATGCGAAGGTGTGCTTGAGTATGCTTCAAATGATTTTTTAAACCATGGTTGTCATTACTATGGAAGTCGTTATTAATTTTTAATAAGCAACTTCATTCAAATCAATCCTCTTGTCATGGATTAAAGCATTGTGGAGATAGATGGTTATAGACATACATAAAGCTTAGGAAGAAAAAAAATCAAAGCCAAGACACGAGAACATCTCAGGCAAAAGACAACAAGGCTTGGAATGGGATTCGAGAGATGCAAATGTTGTGACTATTAAAGGGGATCTTCCACACCTTGCTTATTTCATGAAGCAAAACGCGTAAGATAGTAATCCAATGGCTTTACTGGGAAGGATTAATTTTGAAGAATCAAAATATTAAGTTGAAATATATAGAAGAATAGGTGTGCATTCTTGATATTTTCTCATATTTTACATGAATTAGAAAGAGATTTATCTATAAGTATTATGAACGGAAAAAATAAAGAGTTTCTCAATGGTCTTTGACAACCAGCCTATATGTTAAAGTGAACTAGAAGATATCAGGGTTGAAAGAGAAGATAAAAAAAAGCTTGAAACAAAACAATCACACACAAAAAAAATACAAAAAGATTTTCACGTGATTCAACAAATTTACCTACGTCCATAACCACACTGGGATCCCACTATTTTTTTCTCTTGCAAAGAATTTAAGTGAACTCAAAGTTTGGCATAAAATATGTCCCATTGAGAGCTCTATTTATAGAGGAAGTACAAAAAATATTTCAAATAAAATTTTTTCCTCCAAAAATTTCTTACAAATAGTTTGGGAGAAAGAGCAATCTCAATGCCTTCAATCAACGATGGAGATAGCAATCTTTAAAACTTCAATCAATGGTGAGAAAACATAATCCAAGAGCATTTAAGCGATGGTGGAGATGACAATCTTCAAATCTTTAATCCATGATGGAGATAGTAATCTATATGCCTCCACAAATAATAGAAGAGACATCCATCATACAAGCTACTATCTACATGCCTCCACAAATAATAGAAGAGACATCCATCATACAAGCTATGTAAAGTACTCTATTGGGGCAATCTTTAACAAATATCAAAAAATCTTACCACAAACAACATAAAGCTTTATTAGTATCACCAAAAGTTGAAAAAAGTACTTGACATTGGGGTTTGGAACTATTGTTCTTAGGAAAAGGTGTACTCAAAGTCAAAATCTACTCAAGAAATTATGTCAAAAGGATTATCAAATATAATCAAAAAGTGCACACCATAATTAAGTCAACAACTCTGTTAACCTCACTTTTGGAGTGAGTTCTCAATCTTCCAGATTTTGAGATTTCTGTCTTCAAGACTTCCCATAAGACACTTCTAGAATTACAAAACACTTAACTTGAGCTTAGACTTAGGGGATTAACCATGATTAAAGCTGCCCTATAACTTAAGAAGATTCATCTACCCTATAGTCTAAACCTAATCAATGTTCGCCTTCTTAAGCCATAATTAAACCTCAAATTCAATTCAAATACCAAATCTAAATCCAAATTCAAATCCAAATCAAACGATTAAAATCCATAACCAATTCCAAACCAAATCAAATCAAATCAACCCTTCCTAAGCCTTATGACTTTATTCTATGGACTTAGCCTAAATCTCATCCAAACCAAATCAAACTCAATTGATTTTCTCATGAATCAATTGTTCCTTTAATTATCTTCTCAAATATAAATCAAATCGACATTCAAAAAAACAAATCAAGATCCAAATCAAATCAAATCTTAATCTAAACTCTTTAAGCTAATCTCATATTCCGAGCCAAATTTTATTCAAATTCAAATCAAAATCAATTGATTTTCTCATAAATCAATCATTCATTCAATCATCCCAAAAAATATACAACTCACGCCAAAATCAACCAAGTCAAACCAACTTAAACCATTTTGACTTGAAATATCAAAATGAATCAAAATTCATCCAAAACCCAAATCAATAATTGAATTTATATCAATCAATCAAACTCAACAATAAACAATAATAATAAAGTTCTTAATCAATATTGGCTACATGAATCCTTCGCTTCCATCAGGTCCTGTATCAAATTCTCATTTAAATATACTAAGATCATTTTTTATACATCTTAACCAAGTCTTTTAGTTCCTCAAACTTTCTTAACATAAATCTAATGATCTACTCTCTTCTCAGTCATCTGATCACCGACGCTTTATGTCAAACCATCTAAGCGACTTCTCCCTAATCTTATCTACCACCTGAGATCTAACTTTTTCCAATATACTCATTTTGCATTCTATCTCGGACTAAAGCCACTCATCCACCTAAGCATCCTCATCTCTATAACACTTAACTTATGCTTTCTTTATCAGCAACATTCTGCATCACTATAAGTCATCAGGGTCTTCATTACCATCTTATAAATTTTCCTTGCTTTAAGTGTTTTAAACTTTTCTATCACATCCGTATATATTCCTCCATTTCAACCATCCAACTTGAATTCTAATAACATCTCCATCTATTTCACCACCATTTTGAACAATGTAGCCTAAATATCTAAAACGCCACTCTTATTAATGACTTGTAATCAATCTACTACTAGAACTTCTACAACTAAAATTACACTCATATATTCTAGCTTTAGATCTACTTAAACGAAAACCTTGTAATTCTACGAAGTTGACCTCCATAATTCAAGCTTTGTTGGACTCCCTAGTCTTATCAACAAGAAGAATGTCATCAACAAAAAAGCATGCACCAAGGTACATCTTCTTGTAAATGCCTCAAGAACATCCATAACCAAAAAAAAGATAAGGGCTTAAAGCTGATGTAATCCAACCAAATAAAAATATTTTGTCAATCCTCCTTGTGTTTGGACACAAGTAACAACTCTAGTATACATATCCAACTTAATATAACCAATATTAACTCCTCGTTATGTAACTCTCCAAAGAATATCTCTCAAACTTTATCATAAGCTTTTCTAAATCAATAAATATCATATGTAGATCCTCCTTACTTTCTCTATGCTTCTCCATCAAACCCCTTAACAAATGTATGATCCATAAGATCATCTACCGGCATGAAACCAAACCGATTATGAGAAACTTTTATATCACATCGTAACCTATGTCATCTCTCCCATAATTTTAATGTAATGGTACATTAACTTAATTCTCTATAATTTGTACACCTTGTGCATCACTTTATTCTTAAAAAGAACCAACAAACTTTTCTCCACTCATCCTGGCATCTTTTCTTTAAAATGACATTAAAAAGATTTGTAAGCCAAGAAATTCCTTGGTCTCCCAAACATTTTCACATTTTCACTATTGAAAAATATTATCCTGCCTTTATCGCTTTTCACATTTCATTTTCTTTAAAACTTCAAAACTTATTTACTGACATAAAAAAAAATGAAATTCTATTTTTGTTTAGGTATTAAGTCGCATAAAATCAATCATTTGATCCTTCATTGAAAAGTTTATCAAAATCCAATCACCATTTCACTCACCTAACCAAAAGCAAAGATAAAGGACCGAAACTCAATCCAATCCAAATTGGATTGAACCAAGCCAACTAAATTGTCGATCACCCTATGATCAATCATCAAACCAAGTCAACTTGATTATTTGACCAAGTCAACTCTCTTAACCCATATGAACCCAAAGTAGTCAAATTTCAACCTAAGCCAAATTAATTGAAACCATTGATTCATATCAACCCAAAATCAATATTTAAACATGACTTGAACTTCAATTGAGTCAAACCAAACCCAATTGGCCCTCTTGACCAAAGTTGACCTAAATTGACCTAAAACCAACCAAATCAAATCAAAATACAAACTAATGGCCCAAGTAATTCATTCAAATTGATTGAACAAAGCTTCAATTGAACTGAATCATTATTCGACCAAATTTGGCCTAAACCTTAATCAAAACTTAATCTTCTCTTCAATTGGTCAATTAAACTCAAACTTAACACTGCCAATTTTAATTAATTAATTTGACCCACTGACGACCAAATGACCAAAAATTTAAGCCAAACTAAATCAAACCAATTGAACCAAAATATTCAAATTGACCATATGAACTTAACACAACCCTTGGTTTGACCCAATTTGACCAATTGATCAACTTAACCCAAATTGATCAAATTTCACCTAGATGAGTCAAATCAAATCAAATCAATTGCAAATCATTTGAAACTTGGGCTGACCCGCCTTGGACTCATTTTGAACCAGCTCAAATCAAAGCCAATGTCAAATAACCATTATACCCTTGGATTAAGGGTATCACATGAGACAAACAACCCATTTAAGTGGTCATTTCTTCTCCTTGACCACTTGGCAACCTCTCATTGGCCCACCTAGGCACCTAGGACATTACCCAACTTGACCCAAGGGGTGGTTTGGTCGGCCTTGACCCATGGGGAGATGAACTCACCTGACCTCCCTCATAGGAGCATTTGAAATCACACGGACAACCACTATCCCCCCTTGGCAGCCACTTCATTTCCCTTGGCCACTCAAACCGAGCCACCTAGGATGATTTCTTGCCACCCAGAGCCACCATGTGAGGCGTGGAAACCAAGCAAATGCCTGATCAAGGGAGGAGAGGATATACCCCCTCCAATTTGATCCAAACCGAGGCATTCGACCCTTAAAGAGCCCTAGCAGCGAGAGACGCACTCCTAGAGCCGTTTCCAAACTTCCCGAGCTCCCCCATTGCCGGTTTCCTTCAAACCGAAACAGGGCAACTCCTCACTCAGTCCAACTCCTCCATTTATTCACCAAACTCAGATTTATTTCACACACCTTCCCCAGGCCTCGTCGAGCAAGAACGAATCGTTTCCTAACCTTCCTGACCACCACAGGTAGGACTTCGATCAACGCTGACTCCAAATCGACGGACCTTGGTCTCTCGAGCGAACAGCAAGGAATCAACGCTCGTGCCGATCAATAGGGCTTCGTCTCCACTATACGAAGCTTTCTCAATCGATTGTGCCGTCGATCTTGAGCCCCGGTAAGGTAATTTCTCAAAACTGAGCTTTTGGTGAAAAATGGTTGATCATTTGTTAAGAAAAGTTGCATGTCGTTCGATCTTGATGGCTGATCTCGCCTTTCTCTCGTGGGATTGATTTCGAATTGATCCAGCTTACAAGCTCTGGATCAGCGATAAATGATTCATCCGCTCGTCACCGGAGGAGACGGATCACGCACCGTCATTTTCGCATGATCGGAACGAACGGTTGTGATCAAACCCGTTAGAATTATCCAATTGAATCTTATTAAACTGCGGGATTAATGTCCGACGAGAAAGCACGCTCGCCGCCACGCAGTAGCACCATGGAAAGTGCCGGAAAGTGCCAATGACGGCCGAACGCTTTAAATAGCACCAATCACACATGGAAAAGGGTCCAAGACGCCACATTACCATGTGATTAAGCTTTAATTAATTGCTTTTAATGACTGAAACTTCCAAAATTCATAACAAATCATAAAAAAATCAGAAAAATACAAATAAATATTCATTTTAACGGTATCTCAGAGGAGAATCATTAAAAATTAATCCCAATTGATTTTGAACAGTAATTAAGACTTAATTTGAGTTTAATTGAAAACTTAATTAGCTTAATTACCCCTTAATCACTCAAGTAATCAATTACAAACTTTCTGGGATTGTTTAATGGGATGACCTTTGCCTCCCATAATTTTCTTGAGATTTATTGTTTGGTAATTAGGGAAATTGCTCATTTAAGCCTTGATTACTCTCTTAACTAATTATGTGATTAATTAACCTTTAATTAACAAACAAATTGACTAATTAGGCATGTTAATCACTATTGAATAGTGAATGGGCAAGGAAAATGAGATGGGAACCTCTTTCTCAATCTCTTCCCTAAATCCATCTCATTTTAAAGGAGATTAATTAATTTGAGATTAATTAAAGGTGTAATTAATTAATTGAATGATTGAATTAATCAAATCAAAATCCCAATCATCTCATATCTTAATTAATTAATTTGTGAGTAGATCTTTAAGTATTTAATAACCTAAAACTATTTAAGAAAATTATGATTAACCCACATGTGTGAAAAAATCATAAGAGTACTTAATTAAGTTCCTTAATTTAATTAACCATTAATTGTGAGCCAATTGCATTAGACCCCTTTAATTTCTTAAGATCATTGCTAATTTAATTTTCAATTCAGGTGCATATTATATTAGCTCATAATTATTTGGATAGTTATATTAAGGTAACATAGGAATGGGTTAATTAATGTACTTAATACATACTACAACCTAATTAACTCATAAAAATCAGTTTAATTACATTTCATTGAATCAGATTAATTAACAAACATTGAAAATGGGTTGGGATTAACAAACCTTTTCTCACATCCTTAAATCAAATCAAAATATGAAATTGAAAATGATATTAAAAAAATTTTGGTTTACTTTAAATGATTTTATTTGATATGATTGTCCTTAGAAAATAATTTAATTGAATGAAATCATATGTTTTTATTTATTTATTCCTTTCCAATCATATTAAATGTTGTATGTCAGTTGATTTCACACATTCATAATTTCAAATTTAAATAAAATCAAATGAATTTCCTTTATGAAAGCTTGCATGTGTTAGCTTAATTAAATATATGTATTATTATTATCATTAATAAATTCAAAACTATTTTTCAAAACTTATAAATTGATTATAGTACTTATAGTGTTGATAGTTATGAATATACATAGGACTTGCATGTGGTTATAGCTTAAGTATATTAAATAAGGCTCTCTTTCTTATAATTCATATATATATTTACATGAGTTTAAATAATAATAAGTATATAGTCTGGACATTCCGGGAATACGAGATTTTAGCTAGCCCAAGGAGATCATTTGATTATCTCACTTCTCTGGTTTAATAATGATACGTACTCATTTGGTTTCATTCTTATGTATTTTGATATTAGAATTTGAATAAAGCTTTAATTCATATGTCTAAATGATTTAATTAAGAAAAATACAATCTTTACATGATTCTCATCCTATTAGTTGTGTATGCATTCATATGTATTTAAGATAGCAAATATATAGTCTCAAGAATGAATAGTGCATTTTGATTACATCATTTCTTTGATTTAACAACAACACGTACTTGCTTACATCTTTTATACATGTGTAGGTATGCTTAATTAAAGGATGAAGATCCCCTTTTGTTACCAAAAAATACATGCATTTACATTCACCTAAGTCAGTAACACATGTGATATGTATAAATTAGTGTTCTCTTTTCCTTATTCATGTATAAATTTACATAAATTTGGAATGTTAATAAGTATATAGTCTGGACATCCCAGGAATATGAGGCTTTAATTAGCCCCAAGGAGGTCATTTGATTATCTCACTTCACTGGTTAACAATGACACATACTTATGTAATTTCATTCCTATGTATTTTTGTATAAGAATTTAGATAAAATTTTATATATATATATATATATTCATTATTCAAGTGTGCTAAAACATATTGTATGTATAGATATGCTAAGTATTAAATCATATATATGATACATAGGATTGAAAAGAATGATTTAATATATATCATGTACTAGTAATTCAATTAGATTAATCTTAAAAATCCTTTCATATTGAATAAAATCATTTAAAGTTAACCTAAACTTATGATTAATTAAAAATCATATAATAAGTCATTCACTAAAGAGAACTAAATCAAATTAATATGCTTTAGAAGGTGGCTTAAAGTAGGGATGAAAGAGGGTAATCATCTTCCTTCTCTTTATAATACTTAATTGTTAAGTGTAAATCATATGAAACAAAATAAAATATAAATTAAAATTCGCAAATCAATTAAACAACTTCAAGTGAAACCAAACCTTATGTGAAATTAAATAGCTTCCAAATTTAGAAAAATATAACTCTAATGCCTAGTTAAGACATACCACACAAGACCTTAACACACATATTAGAATTAAATCACCACTTCTAGTTCTATGTTAGGACGATATATGGTCTGATGTACATTTTATTTTGTGATGTATTATTTTAGACTGAATGTTAAGGTGTATACTTCATAGATTGGATGTTAAGCTGTCCTTAACCTAATCATATTTTTAGTTGAGGACTGTGTTAAGAGTATGCTTAAAAATAAATATAAATACTCTCTTTGCAAGTTACTTAAACTCCTAAGCATAATCTAACTTAAGACAGGTGGGCTTAGTTACCTGTGTAAGGTGTCAAGTCCAAATTATATATATAACTGCTTGTGATTGTATGTGTGTTTAGCTAACACTTATTTTGCAGGTGGGCTTGATTACCCATAGCATATATTCAATTTTAATTGTAATTATTCTTTCATATTCCAGGTTGCATAAAGTAGAGCTTGGCTACCCATCTTTTCTCTTTTCGGGTTATATGACGATACCCGACCACATCGGCATGTTATTCTTTTACAGTAGTTATAAAATTGATTGATTATTTGTTTAAATTGTGCATTATAAATGACATGTTTTTCATAGTTTCATAGTTTCTTAGAATAAAATAAATTTTCTACCAAACTAATCACTCATAACTAAATTTTAAACAACTCATAACCTCATCATAAATACTAAGCTATAAACAAGATAATTAAAAGATTTTAAACAACTCATAATCTCTACTTCATCATGCATTTAGACATATAAAATCCTAAAGCCTTTGCCTAAATGATGTGTCAAAAATTAAATAAAATTTAAAAAAATCTTGCATTTATAGATTAAGTCATATGCTCATACCACTCATGTTCTAGTCTCTTAGGGAGTGAGTTTAGAACTTTAATCTCTTTCCAATTAAATAACTACCCTAGCTATCTTACAATTCATAAGATCGGACTATATGATTTTAAAATCATAGAGTTAGTAGGCCACTCTGCATGATCAGAAGTGGAATCTAACGCTTTACCCCTCTCTTATGGAGGTAAACCACGCCCAATTGAGATTTAGTCGCACTTTAGCTCATATTAAAGCTCCACAGATTTAAGATCCGAGGTAGTTATTTCCTTCGGGCTACAAGCATAAATCCTTAACTCTTATGTATTTCCACAATATTGTGTTGGTGGATTATAAACTCTAACAATCTAAAAAAAAAATTCAACTCAAATAAATAAATCTCTTCACTTTCAAATATATAAAATTCAATTATAGGATAGATTTGAATGCTCACTAAGCTTCTTAGTATCATGAGCATTTCCTACTTATTCCCTTTGGATTTCAAAAATAAGTCTTCTCTTTGAACCTTCCCAATTTAATTTTCCAAACATAATCAATCCTTTGATAGTATAATCTTAAAATCTTTGGAAATGATAATTATCTACTTTAATTGAGAATATTCTTAGAGAAATTCATTCCCTAAAATGTAATTAATTATGGAGGCTTGCCTCCATAAAGAACTTTAGAACCAGGTTGAATATAAACTCTGTTTTATTCATCCATATAAAGCAGCGAAAAAATCTCTGGTATATTCGAAGACCCATCATACCTTAGGAGTTTTTATTAGATGATTATGTTCATTGTAGGGTGATGTTTCTATTTTTAGAGATAGTACATCATACCTCAATATCGTACCCGATCACTTCAATAAGTACCCACAAAGATTTGCATGATATCCCCACATCCAAAAATAAATACCACAAACTCATATAAAACTACTCAATAACGAGTTGACTACATGTTGACTTCTTAAATATTACAGAAATAATCGAGTCAAAGTTTTTTGCAAATGTGCAAGGAGTTTCACCAAAGAGTCTAGTCAAACAAGATTCAATCAACCTAATAATATAGTGATATGTCAACCAAATAAAATATAAGTTGTGACAAAGGATATCCCTAATCCAATAATTGATGCTTATCCAATGACCTGTAAATATAAACTTGGTTACAATTATTGGATAAGAACATCCTTAATTCAATAATTGTTCTTTTAAGGCATTCGATCAACCCCTTAGAATATCAATAAGTACAGTAAAGGATTCCCTTATCCAATGATTGGTTTTTAAAGGTTTCCAAATAAA
Organism: Cymbidium sinense; assembly: GCA_021442155.1. NCBI lineage: Eukaryota > Viridiplantae > Streptophyta > Magnoliopsida > Asparagales > Orchidaceae > Cymbidium > Cymbidium sinense. The sequence goes on from CM038223.1 coordinate 125,505,974, forward strand.
AACCCTAGAGCTAAAGAAAATTATAGCAATCTTTTTTTGCTGACTATCCGCAACTACCTGGCTCTGTCTCCCCCTTTCTATTATTATCTTATCACACATGATCTTTTCCGCTTGATTGTCTTCCAACTAATGCCAAGTCATTTTATTTATCTCTATTGGAAATCATTGGTTGCCCCAAAATAGAAGGGTGACATTACAACCAAAGTGGCAATCAAAGGCAACAACATGAATAGATATAGCTATAGAAATAAAGGAAGAAATAATGGGTAATCGCATACTAGAGATGGAAGGGGTGCAGTGCAGTGCAACTATGATTGGTGGTCCAACTACGAATAACTCGTAGCAACAAAGTAGTAAAAAAAGAGGCACGTGAATCAATGGCAGGTGAAAATGAGAAATTTGAAGTTCATGGATTCAAGAAGCTTTAAAAAAAAAATTACATGTAATTATTACTCTCTTGAAAATATTTGGTTTTTTATGCACACACTCATATAAAAATGAAATAAATTAAATATTAGAGCAGAAAAGTATGTTTTTCTAATATGTTCATACACTCAAAATAGGTAAAATGCTATAATCCAAGCATAAAACAATTCCTCATATAAAAAGATTTCACATTTAATTTAAAATAATCCTTCACTAACAAGACATATCTTCAAGGGAAGAACAGTCAAAAATCATAATAGAACATAAGTGTAATGAACATGGTATTTGTTTCGTTGAATGTTCAACTTCTAATACATATAAAAAATTATAGCTTGATCCTATTGAGATTAACACTTCAGTTACTAGGCCAATCCATGTAATATAGAAGAACAAAATTCATCCAAGAAAATCTTCCAAGACTCGAAATCCATGGTGTAATAATTAAGAAAAAAAATACAAATCAGATAAGGCTTAATGATCGCATACGAATTGCGACACTTACCAAAACAAGTATTGTGGCCCTAATTGAATACCAAACAACCTTCCTCGCTATGTAGGCATGAGAAACAAGGGAGGGAAAGTAAGAATTCAGTCAAACAAGGAGAGAGAGAAAGAGAGAGAGGTGGGATCAAATTGATAGCTTGTACAGCGAAACCGAGAGCACAAGTACTTGCATGTGTGTGCCAAAGTTGAACAACAAGTATGCCAAGTCAAGACAAGCAAGCAGAAGCAGAGCCACACTTTGCACAACCGAGCGAGTAAGGGAAAAGGCAAAGTGTAGGAGAAGAAGGAAGAGATTTGGGTTGATTTTTATACACGCCCACACCATACATTCTTTGTGAAATACACAATTGAAGGAAAAAGGGCAATTCTTATTTTATATATTGACGATAATATGATATTATTATTATTACAAGTGATGATAAAGAAAAAAATCATTCAAGAAAAAACTCACTGGAGAATTTAAAATCAAAGAGCTTATCAAACTTAAATATTTCATCAACATAGAAGCGGTTCAATCCAAAAATGAGATATTTACATCAATGTAGAAATATATCATGGATCTATTAAAAGAATAGACTTGCATCCATAAAACTCCACTAGAATCAAGCCAAAAATTAAACACTCCTAAAGAATGATGGAAGTCAAACAAAGACAATTTCAAAGATTAGTTAAAAAATTAATCTACCACTTAAAACTAGAAGACTACATTGATACTAATTATAAAAGATAACTAGTAAATAGAAAATCAATTTCAAGTTATTTACATTACTCGAAGAAAATATTATACCAATAACTTAAAAAAATATTTGTAGCCTCCAAATCAAATGCATAATCAAAGTTTAAGCAATTGCATGAGATATAAACTTTTGTGGTAAAATATATATTAGAAATCAGGAGATTAAATTGGAAAGAGCTAAAAAATTATACTATAAGACAAGTTTGCAATTAGCATTGCATACAATCCAATACAATTTGATCAAACTAAATATAAGAAGATAGACAAACATTTTAAAAAAGAAAATTAATAGAGTGGGTTGATTTGTGCTCATGTTCCAATAGGCAATAAACTCATCAATATATTCACCAAATGTGTTTGAAATCCTGCACGTAAAAATATATTGAGCAAATTAAGAATTGCAAACCATTGCCTATTAGTTTGAAAGGGGGTGTTAGAGGATGCTATCCGCACCAAATTAGAAGGGTGACGATGCAACAAAGGAAGGGGTGGACAGCAATGGAAATAATTTTAAAAAGAATAAGGACCAAATTGATGCCCCAACTATTTATGGAGGACCAAAATAGTTTTAAAATAAATAGAAGAACTAATTTAATCCCTTGATATTTGAAAAGGGACCAACTCGGTCCTACCATCCAAATTAACAGTTTGAAATGTTAAAAATAGGAGCATTTTTAAAATTTTAATTTTTTATTAATTTTTTATTAATTTTTCTTTCTTGTATACTACTGATACAATTAAATTGATCATTTTATTTAGTTTGAGACTATTTTAATCTTCCATAAATAGTTGGGGGATAAAGTTGACCCTTAACTCTAAAAAGAAATTATGAATAACTATATGCTAGAGATGAAGGTATACAACTGTGATTAACAATATAGCTAGTTGTAACTAGTAGACAACAACATAAGAAAGGAATAAGTACATAGATCTGTGACAACAAGTGAAAATTGGAAATTTTGAAGAACACATATTCAAGAAACCTTAAAAAATATTTTTAACCTTAATTAGTCTTCTTTCTCGCATATATAAGTAGCTTTATGTATAAACACCCTTTAATTGTATGATAATGCAAGAAAGTCTTTTCCATTCTCATTTTGTGTACTGTATACCCAAAGTAGCGGATAGTCCTAAGAAAATCTAGTTATCAAGATAAATGTACACGCACAAAGGGTATTCGGCAACTAAAAATAAGTATACTCGCTGGAAGGTGTGTCCGATAAAGGAAGATCGACTTCATCTCACGAGCCAAGTACTTAGAGAATAATAACTGAAGGGACAAAGTATGAATCAAATCGCCAACAGTAGGAAAATACTCTCCTTAACTCCATCCTCACTCGCATACTCGATCAACGACGGGTTACTCACCCCTATCAACCAACAGACCTATAAGCACTCAGATGAATACCACCATCAACTTAGACAGGAATTCACTTATATTAATTTTATCTTATATGTACTTTCTATGTATAGTCACCCCTTAAATAAAAGGGAAACTCCTTTCTTATGAGAGGCCTTTTTGGCTCACTATACTAGCCAAAGAGGAATTGAACGTCAAAAGATTATCCTAATAAGACCTCTTAATTAAAGAATTTTATTAAAGCTAGAAGAGTAATGTGCACAGTTGTTCTTCTAAAACTTTTCTATTTCTGTCAATTCCTTTGAATCTATGTTCCTCTCTGATTGAAGCACAAAACCTCTTCACCCTATTATGTTCTTTTTTTTCTTTCTCAATGATCAGTTTTTCCTACTAATATGCGAACATTTGGGAACCGGTGAATTTATAGTGTGAGTAATTACTTGCATATGAATATCTAGTCATATGACAATATTCTTGCAGTGATTTAATACAAAGTTCTAGTTGTTTAATTTTAAACAACTTGAAATGAAAAATTCATTAGTTAAATCAACTTGAAATGATTTCAAGCTCACTCAATTGCATTTGATTCATACAGGGTTATTTCAACAGTTGACTTGGAATTGATATTTTAGAGAGATACAAGTTAACTCTAAATACACGTCAACTTCAAGTCAGGTTCAAATTGAGTTGGTACTCATTTATTTTGAGCTTGAGTTCAGTCCATCTCACTTGAATATGACTCTATACAAATCCTATATCTCAGTGACTTTGGCATACGTTTAACACATACTATTCTGATCTTAATAGATGGAAAATATTACTGGCTAAATGGCCTCATATCTGACAATTAGATTTCCAAAAGGATCACTATTTCAGAAGAAAACATCCAACAAAAATTACTAAGTATTCAAATTCATAGTAAGTTCCATTGTTAATGCACCAGTAACTCTGGCCAAAGGCTCTGTGGTCTCAGTCAAATATGTCAATGTCAAGCTCCATGAATCTCTGTTATTATGCAAGGAAACACTTTCTCGTAGTTTTCTTAGCCTCTCCTTCCACCAGAAATCCTAGTTCAGCAATCCAAATCATGGTTCCATAGCCTAGGTGGATGCTCTAAATTAAAGTTGCAGCAGAATATTACATCCATGCCATCAGCAAGAACTGCTTTCCAGGTAAGGATGCATTTGTCTGTTCAAAAAATACACAACTAGAAATGAAGGCAGATGTTGCCAATAAAAGTTGTAGATCAATTTGCGGACTGCTAAGCAAAGACTGGATATATAGGTGAGGATCAAGGAAAACACGGAATCAAATTGCACTCATTTTTGCAATGTAACCTATATCGCATCTCACGCCACATGAATCTCCAAAATAATTGGTGAGGCATTGGTAATGAGTGAGATACTTTTCAGCACAACAGGACAAGACATAATTATCAAAGTGCTATAATAAAGTCTTCAAGCAGGATGAATACTCAAAATAAATCCAAAAAACCTTAAAATTATTCTTGCTGATAATTTATGTAAGCAAATAACTATAAAAGCCGTTTTTGTTTTGGCTCTAATGAATAACGTTTCTATTATGTATGGGCAGCAAAGCTTGACATGTTAATCATAATGAAATATTAATGCCATGCATTATCAACCAAAAAGAAAACTGGAATAATTTCTTCCTGATTAGTAAAGAAGAACAACCAAAAAGCAAATGGAATCATGTTGATTGCTAGATTATGAGAAGCTGCACTATAAAAGAGCAAAAATGTATATGATGGTCGATGTATAGCTCTTTCCTTATTTGTACTCCTTCATTTATTAGCCCATTATATGAAAGTTCAATACATTATATACATCATTTCATAGGAATAGAAAAAGTCCTTTTAGGGCACAAAAAAAATTATCTTCATCACAGAATATTCATATCTGAACCGTTTAAATGGATAGAGATTATTATTAAGCATATCTTTGAAATCATTTCCTAATGTTTCTAGTTTCCATGTGCATCTGTTATTTTCACCTCAAGTGATGATATGAAAGCATATAACAAAATCTTCATTTTTCTTGCCATATAAAAAAGCAAAGGATTTTCATATTAACAAACTGCAGCAGAAGAGAATTCAGATTAAGAAAAAGCAAGAAACTAAAGAGTCATTAAAGCATATCAATTAGCTTCTACAGAATATTAACAATAGAGGGGGACTTCACCAGCATCCTTCTTTCAGATTCATGGATGATGATTTATCTCATACTGATGTTAAAATGAAGAAAAATTAAAATTGATTACCTGCATCCATAAGCAAACAATGGTCATTGGAATAAGCAGGAGCAAAACCTGCCATGTGACCTTTGACATCACACCAACTATACCAAGAAGTTGGATTGTGGTTGATGCAAATCCACCAAGTCTGAATGGAATATCAAGATCAACAACACTTTGATCTATTGAAACCTGATAGTTCATAAAGTTAGATAAGCAAAATAAAAAAATAAAAGAAAAAGTACATCTCCCAAAAAGAACTCAAACAAAAGTGACCCGGTCCATATATCAAACAGATTACTTACACGATTCAAAATTCTCCCAGTAGGGGTGGAATCATAGAATGACATAGGTGCCCTAAAAATAGTTCTTAGCATCTTCAGAAACAACTTTTGTGCTGCTACTAGGCCAAAAGTTGCCACAAGAACAGCTCGTAAAAAGACAAATAAGGAGCTGCCGAAAGCAAGTGCCATGTATACAATGAGAAGAACCGTACTAGTCATCTTTGGCTTATCACCATGTGTTTGAGGATTTGCCCAAGCCATCCACCAGTTACTAGCTATCTGCAGAACCTGAAATGTTATCTGGGAAAGAATAATTAAAGGTATTAATGCTCCCTTATATGCTGCAGCCATATATGACAAGTACACATTCAAGCTAATTTTTCCCCTTTCTCGCTCCTCTTCTTGAACAAGCTGTTTTTTCCTGCTGCGTTTAGATTTCTTCTTTTCCTTTATAACCTTTCTCTCAGACGGAGAATCATTTCCAAGTGGTTCACTTCCCATGCCATCAGAATTGCTTACACTTGAAGCTGATCTTCTGCCAAGTATTGATGCATCCTCCAGCATGCATTCTCGTATATCCATTGCTTCAATTGCTTCATGATGAGCTGAAACCAAAGCATTGAAGTCAGTTCCAGCTTTTAAAAGATCATCATATTTTCCAGCTTGTATAATGCGACCCTCTTTAAGTACCTGCATAAAATGGATTTACAAGATCAATGGAGATCTAAATACAAGGCCATGTGCTTCAAAAACGGAAAGAAGTTACAAGAAAGTTTTTTTTAGGTAGCTCACTTTTTAGTCCCTATAGTTTTGGGTCTAGTTCAACTTTGGTCCCCCATATTTTGATTGTCCCAATCAAATCCCTACAGTTTAAAATAGCTACAATCACATCCAAAACTCAAGTGAAATAAAGGAGAACGCCAAATAACTTCCAAAGAAAATGAGAAAATGCTAACATGTTAGGTGAGATTTTTGGCAGGTTTAATTTAGGTGTTGGCCTAACAGACAAGATAGCATTGGTCATTTCATTTCAACGGAATATGACTTCCTACTTTATATCATTTGAGTTTTGAATATGATTCTGATAATTTTAAAGTATAAGGACTTGATCAGGACAATTTTAAAGTGGTCTACGCAAGTTTTTTGCAATGGATCCACATATTTCCCTAATATTATTGAAACAAGAGTTGCAGATAATAAAGTTATAACATTAGCTTTAACTTAAAAAAGGATAAAGAGCCATAAGCAATAGAAAAATCTTACTTCTAGTGCTAGATAAGTTGGAAGCAGCAAGGATACTGTCAATTGAAACTACAAAATTTGAAGCATGACAGAAACCCTTGCCTTCCACATTAAACTCAAACAAGTAAAAATAAAAAGGAAAAAAAACAAAAATAGTAAGAAAGGGATACGCACTCTACATCTGATTTGTCTCCATGAAAGACACGTAAGGCAATCATAAAACAAACCAAATATTTTAGGAACTTGCTTTACATTTTCATAAAAGCTTAAGCATACAAATTGGAAATGGCCATAGAGTTCACAAACCAGTATCAAATCAGCAGCTGGAAGAAATTCGACTTGATGAGTGACAAATACAACCGTCTTGCTGCCCAGTGCAGTCAAAATATATTCCTACAATCCATGATATACATTGTTCAGCATAAACTAATTTTTAGATATAAGAAGGTTTGGTGGAGTACAAGGGGAGAAGCAATTTGCAAACCTTGAACAAATCGCTCCCTGTGTGAGCATCAACTGCACTAAAGGGATCATCAAGTAAATAAATGTCGGCATCCTGATAGAGGGCTCGAGCAAGTTGAACTCTTTGTTTCTGGCCACCACTTAAATTTATCCCTCTATCACCAATTATTGTTTGATCTCCATGGGATAATAGCTCCAGATCCTTTTTCAGGCAGCAAGCATTAATAACATTCTTGTACCTTTGCTTATCCATTGGGCTACCAAATAAGATGTTTTCCTCAATATTCCCAGACTGTATCCAAGCTGACTGAGAAACATAAGCTGCAGAGCCACTTATCTTAACCTGAAAAAGATATATCAAACAACATAGAGCAATTTGTTAACCTATATGGAGAAGAACTTGAACCAAAAAAGTATGACAAATCACTTACTTCACCGGAAATTTTTGGTATTTCCCCTAGAATACAAGAGAGGAAGCTTGACTTTCCAGAACCTACCACACCACAGACAGCCACACGCTTCCCCTTCTCGACTTCCAATTGTATTGATGAAAGTGTAGGTTGAGAGGAATTAGGGTCCCAACAAAATTCACCATCCCTAATCTCAATAGCTTTGCTTGCAAGCCCACTAGGAATAACAATTGTTGCATCAAGTTGCAACTCCTCCTCTTGCAAGAACCCTGCTATCCGATCAATAGAAACTTTTGTCTGGGCGATCATTGAAACCAAATCTGGAAAATTTCTTAGAGGTTCCTGGAGAATCCGAAAGGTGGCCAGCGCAGAAAGCACGCCACCAGCAGTGAGCTGACCCCCTAGCAATATGCAAGTAGCAAACGTCACAACTGACACAAAAATAGGAGATCCCCAGAAGACGAAGGTAATAAAAGCCTGAGAATATAAGGCTTTCCGGAGCCAACTAAACTCCACATTTCTCATATCTTCCAATTTCAATCTATAGCGATCCTCCCAAGCTTGAAGCTTCAGGATCCTCATGTTTCTCAGACATTCTGAGGTTGTCCTCATTCGATCATCCTTGGCAGCCATGAGGTTATCTTGATATTCCTCTTGCACCTTCGCGAGAGGAATGGTGATGGCAATTGAAATAATGGTTGCCACGAATGTGGCAATAGAAGCGATTCCAACATTCTTGTATAAAATTGCTAAAGCAAGAGCAATTTGCAAGGGAAGCATCCATATGTCATGAAGATACCAAGAGTAGTCACCAACCCTTTGCACATCCACCGCCATATAATTAACAATCTCCCCAATGGTATGACTCTGTCGTGCTGTGTTTGATAGCCTTAGTCCTTTCCTATAAACCATCGCTGTCAAAGCAGATCTAACATGCATGCCTAATATATCTACTCCTAAATACCACTGCCTGGTTGTAAATGTCTCTAGCAACTTCGCAACGAAAAATATTGATGCCAACACGTAACCTTCATGAGGAAAAGCTACCTTTCCACTCAAGTAATCAACGAAATAGCTTATCATATATGGTCCAACATAAGATACCAATGTGTTTAATCCAGCAAAGATGGCATTCACCATTGCTTCTTTCCAAAACGACAGGAGAATCGCTAATGCCAAAGAGGGCTGCTTTGTAGGATTCTCAGTGTTCAATCTTTCCCAATTTGAGTTCAATATTTTATATGAAGTCTTGGACCTGTCTTTACGTGCCAACAGCGGCACATCCCTCAGCTCAAGGGCCCTCTTGGCACCTATAGAGAGCAGAGGATTGAGCCAAGACAGTGTTGCAAGACTGAAAAGGCCTGCTTCACTGTAAGGAGTGACTTTGAGGCAACCAGTTTCCTCTTCTTCAGCAAGGAGTGGCTCTTGCAGATTAGAATTTCCCCTATACACATTTATACCTGAAATTCCACGGATGGAGGCAAGGAAAAGAAAGGTAAGAGCAGGAGCGGCAGCATAATTCGCCGCCACATGAGAATTTAAGTGGGCGCACTTATCCAAAAACCCTCTGGTATCAACATACCCAGTATAAAGACAGAGGCAGAAAGACACAGGCCACCAAAGCCTAACCAGAAAGGGAAATTTCACCGAAACCTTAAACCTACTCTGCAATGCCGAGAATGTAACAGCAAGCCAAGCGATTGCCTCTACGCAGGGTAAGTAAAATACAGAATAATCTTTAAATCGGGAGCTAAACAAACGGACTGTTTCGTACCCGAGAACTGTCATCTGGAGGAAGATGAGGTAGAGGAAGCAAGAAATGACGAACTTGAACCAACATCCGACAACAATAATCACCGGATCTCTAACGCCACCGCCAGAGTCAGAGTGAGCCTGGACGAGATTACCGTCATCATCCTTGAACAGCATCACCCGGGAAAGGACACGGTAGAAGACGCGGCTTGCGGAGGCCAATAAGAAGATGACAAGAAGCACGAGATAGGTGGCGACGGAGAGCTTCTCCGGCAAGGGGAGGGCTTCAAAGTTGCTGAGAAAAGAGGTACCGAGGAAGAGCAAACCCATTTGCCCTCCTGGGGGTCGCAGTCGGAATGAAGATACTGGAATTGAGCTACAGGTTTCGGAGAATATGAAGTCAGTTCACTGGTTTCAGCTAAGGGCATTGCACCGCGTGAGGTTTTTTACCCTTCGGATAAGCAGAAACACAGAGATATAAAGCAGATGGGAGGAGGGGCGGGGAGAGAGAGAGAGAGATGATGGCGACAGGTAGCGATCAGAGAGGCGAAGGACACATTGCAGAACCGAACAAAAAGGGCCCGTCTTCCGCCCTTGATAGATAGAAATCACACAGGAAGACGACAATGGTGTAAAAAGTAGAAAACCGAGAAAATTATCAAAGCTCTACCAACTTCCTCCGTGTCCTTCCGCTCACCTTTCCCTCTCAGCAAGCTCCCTTCTAACAGAGAGATAAAGGGAATGACGGAAAGAGAGAGAGAGGTGTGCGCTTTTGTAACGTGTGAAGAGAGAGGGAAGCAAGGCAGAAAAGAGAAGATCAAATTGTTTTTGTTCTCTTCCTCCACCGTCCATCAACTTCTCTTCACAGAAGTTATTGCGTCTCGAGCTCTGATCTTTTCTTCTTTCTCTCTGAGCACTTCTTGGGATGATACAGAATAGGGAATCGAAACACTGCGAAGTTGGATCTTAGCCTTTGAAGGAGGAGACACTGCTCAGATTCATGGTTAAACAGAAAAAGATTGCGAGTTATTCCTTAAAAACAAAGTACCAGTGAGTCCATGCGTACAACCAACACAGCTATTATAAATATAAAAAGCTTTGGGCTTCCTTAAAAAAACTAGGGTTGCAGTTGGCTTACATACTTCCCTTTCAATGTTGTAAAGGCTGCTTCAATTTAAAGTTTATTTTCCATTCTATTTTATTTACAATAAATATAAAGTTTAAATAAATTAATAATTTTTAAAATAAAAAATCATATCAGAATATTTTATCATAAACTCTATTAATATAATATTTTATTTTATTTTAAAATTACAATAGTAAAAAAAATTATATATAGTATATATAATAAACTATTTTTACCATATTTGCATATATTTATTAGTTTCAATAATTATTAAGTATTCTTTATGTATTTAAAAAGGAATATTATTATTTTTATTAACATCAACTATTGATATGATATATAATCAAAACTTAAAATTAATAAATGTTTATAAAAATCTTTGAATCATATATATATTAACACATGCCAAAAAAGTAGTTTAGTAACAGAGCTATTAAAAAGCAAGGGTTTCCTTGAAAAGCTAGTTTTCTGAACGATTTGCCTGACTGCCTTTGATGACGTGGCAGTTGCTTATTGAATAAATTTTCGGTAATAATATGGCTATTAAATTACGTTAAAATTATATGGTACATGAAATTAATATGTTATTTTGATTGGTGTAAACATTTAGCAAAATTTGCTTACACATTAATTATATTTCAAAAAAAAAATAGAGAAAATTTACTTTTATAATTAGAAAAAAATCTCAAAATATTTCATCGGACGTTGTATATCGATTCATTTGATCATAATTAGTTGCTTGATAATTTTATCATTCAAACGATCTTCGATTTGAGTGATCTTAAGCTCGTTGGATTCATCTCATCAAGTCGCTCAATTCGACTATAAGTACGTCAAATTTGTAATTCATTTGATCATCTAGTAGTATTTTGAAGTTTTCATATATAGTTTTTGGACTGATTTGAGCTCATTTGAGCTCGATCTTACCCACTTCTATCATTGTTGAACTTTTCTTACTGAGTCATTTAATTTGATTGTATACATACTTTAATTTGATATTTATGCTTCATTTATATATTTTAGAGGAATATATCAAACTTAATGTTCTTACAATTTTGTAACTATAAATAAGATTCAATAGCATTTTTAGGAAACAATGCTGAATAAAAACACTTTATAAGATTATATATTTCATTAAAGTGTTTTTTATTATATATTACAAACAAAAAAAACTTATTTAATGATGCATATTTCTTTATGATTATTGTCTAATATTCTATATAATTATTGTATTACTAATATAGTACTCACTAATGATTTTAAATTATTTATAAGTGTTAGTAAAAAAATATATTAGAGAACAAAAAATTTATATATGTTTGGCCAAATTGCTCTTAACGGAGTTCAGTACAAGTGTCATAATTCAATTAGAATATTCTAAGAATATTTAATTTAAGCTTAATAGACAATAACTGCTTTAACTAAATGGAACACTCCACATAATCACATAACTGGTTATATAACTTAGGGGCCATTTTGAAGCGGCAGTGATTTTACGGTGCAGTGTCATATCACGTCACAATATTATTTGGGTAGGAGTATCAATTCAGGTCAATAGGTCGAGTTCGGGTCTGACCTAAATTTGATCTGTCCCGAATAGAATTGATCTGAATTCAAGACGTTTATTAAACAGGTCAAAAACTTCAACCTGAACTTAACCCGACTTCAACCTGATTAACCTGACACGATCCGAATGATCTATTTATATATATATATATAACACGATCCGAATGATCTATTTATATATATATAAGTCAAAATTGAGTTTGTGTGTAAAAAATAGGTCAACTTCGAGTTTGCGGGTCAATTTTGAGTCAAATTCGAGTCGGGTCAATCAAGGGTGAGTCAACTCAAACGCAACCAAAAAATCAAACGGTCAATTTCTTCACCAACCGAAAAATTATTGGGTCAACCCAACTTGGATTTTTCGTTTTGGTATTGTTAGATGCGGTTGTTGAGTTGTTGACGGTCCCCATTTGGGTATTGCATTATGGCTATGCTTTGACTATGTTTTTCAGTTTTTCAACCTGATATATCTACTTATGATGGCTATTAGAAAATTATAATTTAACTTTGTAACATAAAAAATTATATATACAACATAGCTTCTTCTCATCACTTTTATCACTATTTTTTCAAACAGATTAATTTTTAAATTAGGACATTTTTTATGTATATAATTTTAGATGTTTTAAATTCTAAAATGTTATATAAATAAATATAAAATTTTAAATATTTAAATTATATATTCACACATGACACATGGTAACAAAGAAACTGAAGAATATGTACCTTACTATTTTAGGTAACTAGAATAAATTTAATTACAATCAAAAGAACTTCAATCCAGAAAGAGATAATATAAAGTAATTAACTATATAAATATAGTATTAGTCAATTCTGTGGATAGATTATGACAAACCAAAATAACATATTTATGGTTTCTTAAAGAATATTGATAGGCCTATTTTAAAAAAAAAAATAGGATTGCGTGAGTTGTTTAATTTTTTACGTATTAATCACAAATAATAATAATAATAATAATAAGTCAGGAGTTTTTCAACTAATGTTAATAATTTCAATGATTTTAAAAATTAAGTCTAATTTGTGGAAGATAAAATTGGGTAATACTGTCATTTCTAAATAAAAGAAAATGGGCATTTATGTATATAGCACCTAATTTTTATATATTTATATAAGGAACACTTAAATTTTCATTTTTTACATAAATAATGCTTAAACTTTTAATATTATATCAAAAATAAAATCATCATTAATCTTTGAACGTGGAATGATCTTTTTCATTCATAGAAAAAATTATATATTTATAAATGTCAAATTTTAGGGTTAGATATGCAAATGCATAAGAATTATGTTAAATCTCCCAAAAATTATAAAAATAATAAAGAAGTCACTTTTGAAAGAATTTAATAATTATGTTTAAATTTAAATATGCTCTATGATAGTGTGAGTTTTACTCAACAAAAAATTATAATTAATTTACACTACCTCAAAATAAATTAATTGAACTCAAAATCAACTCAAATCAAATAAGTGCAATCGAACCTACTTTTAAAAGAAAGATTAAAATATTATTATAAAAAATTTAAGGGGTGATATTTTACAATCTTAATATCGAAGCGATAATCGAGTCATAATCAGGATCAATGCTTATTCATCGACTAAATATGAAGTATTTATAATCAAATCGAGCGTCTTGACGAGTCAGATCTAGTAAACTCAAGATCTCCTAATTCTGATTTCATTTGAGCATTCAAATACTTAAAATACATCAGATGATCAAACGAATCATTTTGAACGTCTGATAGAGTGGTTGGATTTTGCGTATCTTACGTAAATATCACTCTAATCATAAATAGCCTCATTCTTCGCGTGGAGTGGACTAAATAAAAGAGAGAGCTTTGAGGCTTGAAAAACCTTTATGCATAATCGTGTCATCAGTCGACGGTCGTGGACCACCGTCCACCGTAGGTCATGCCACCGTCGATGCCACCGCGTCGTCCGACCAGCAACCACCACCGTAGATCCTTGCCCGTCGATCGTAGTTGGTCAGTCGGTCCTGTAGCCATTGACCCTCTTGGTCGTACCGTCGGTTATGCCGTGTCGACCTGCGTGATCCTTGTTCGGCCGCCATTGACCACCGTAGATTATTCACAGGCCACCATCGCCGATCGGTCCGATGAGGAAAGTGCGAATTTTCCCATACCCTTTTGAGGATATTTATACTAGAAAAAATGACTCTTTAAATTCTTTTAAAAAATAAATAATAAAAAAAGCTCTTCATATTTCTCATTTAAAAAACCTCTTTAGATACATCATTTAAAAAAAAAACTTTTCATCTTCTTAAAAAAAAGAGAGAAGAAAAAATTATTCATATTTATAAAAAAAAAAAAAGAAATTCTTCATATTCCTCATTTAAAAAAAAACTATTTCTATTCCTAAAAAAAACTATTCACATTTATTTTAAAAAAAAACTTTTTATACTCTTCATTAAAAAATAGGGTCTTTTCATCTCTCTCTCTCTCTCTCTCTCTCTCTCTCTCTTCACATTAAAATGAGAACAAAAATAAAAAATATGAGCCTCAATGTTTCCCTCTTTCAATCTCTCTTTCTCTCCAAGTCACAGAGTAAAAGAAAGAAAAAAAAAAACACGAAGAAAATTGGGAGGCCCACGCCGAGCCCCATCTCCTTCAAATCAAATAGCCACCCAAAAAATATATATAATAATATAAAATGATAAATAATTTATATATTTTTACTTTATATATATATATAATAAATTAAATATATATTAATAACTAAATAGTAAATAAATAAATAAATTTGATACACATAATATATGTATTATATATCCTAATAATTTTTACTTAAAAGTGATTTTATATATTTTTGAATGAAATTAGTTTTTTCACGGGTCAAATCGAGCCCAAATGAGCTCAAATCAAGCTCAAAATTTTGATACACTGACTGAATGATCAAATGACTTTCAAATTTGTTGTGCTTTTAGTCGAATCGAGCGGCTCGATGAGAAGAATCCAATAAGCCTAATATCACTCAAATCGAAGATCGTTTGGACGATCAAATCACCAAAAAACTATTTATGATCAAATGAATCAATATATACCGTCCAATGGGAGTGTTTTGAAATTTTGGCTATAATAACCAAAATGCTCCTCTTTAAATCCCATAAATAGGACCCCATTCTTGTCATGAAAGAGGGGAAGGAGTTAGAGGTGAACTTGGAAGAAAGGCGAGAAGTTCTGAGTTTGAAGTTCGTCATCATTATCGTTGATCATCAATTATGTGCCATTGCGATAGCAGTTCGGTCAACTATCAACGCATAGTTGTAAATTGATTATGGAATTCTCATTATCATGATTTCCCACATATAATCTTATAATCCCGCTGTCGGGAAGACTTAAACTTTGTACTCCAAAACAGATATATAGTAGAACATTTTTACTAGACTAGGCCCCATGGTTTTTTACCCTATTCTTAGATTTTTTCCACGTAAAAATTCTGAAGTTTCTTATTCTCTTTTCAACTATTTGCGTGCGTGTTGAATTTCTTAATGAAGCTAAGACGTGAAGTTTTATTCTACCGCTACAAGTTTTCTAGGACACAACAGCTTGACGCCATCTGTGGGAAACATTCGCTTTACATCTTCATAATAGTTGACAATCTGACTTTATATTCAGAGCAGCATCATCTATACGGTGGAGGAAATCTTACTCTAGATGAATACATAAGAAGAATGAATATTTATCGAACTCCGATCCTTCAGCTTTTGATGGAAATTATGGGGCAACTCTTAATTTCAAAAGATCGCCTAAATCAATATTCTATATATCTAATTAATTATCAGTTCAAGAAGTAAGTTAATGATGTGGAGCAATTTCAATAAAAAGAAAATAGAGAGATAGCTTTGCAAATTATGATTCTCCAGTCATACTCATGAAAAGTAAGATAAAGGTCAAGAAGCAATTTTGGCTACAACCTCAAATGGATGCTTTTATTTACTCTCTTTCACACAGGTTAACATTATATTTTGATAAAACAACCTCGGATGAGAGATAAAACTTTGCACCTACTCCACACAAGTTAACGACATCGAGCGAAAACTCTGATAAACAACCTCAGATAGGTCAAAACTTTGCACCTACTCCACACAGGTTAACATCATCGAGTAGTACTCTAACAAATAATCTTGGAAGAATCAAAATATTTAACCTCTTCCACACATGTTAATATCATACTTTGATAAAATAACCTCGGATAAAAGTTAAAACTATTGACTTCTTCCACACAGGTTAAATGTCATCGAGTAACACTTTAACAAATAACCTCAGATAGATCAAAATTTTTTTATGGATTCCACCCCTGGAAGGCACGCCCCGATGAAGCCTCGATGGAAAGCTAGTTGTGTACAAGGTCCTCACTAGAAAGACTCCAAGACAACAAGTGATTGATAGGGTCTCCACTTATTAAATATCCCAGAAGGCAAAAGCCTCAGAAGGTACTGGTACATCAAAAATCTCAGAAGGTGAAAGCCTCATAATGTACAAGTATATCAAAAATTTCAGTAGACAAAAGCCTCAGAAGATACATATACATCAAAACCTCGGGAAAGCCTCAGCGAAGGTACAAGTACATCAAATCTCAGAGCTTGAGAATGTCTGGTATGATGGAGGAGGAGGATAAGCTTGTTGCGATCTTTTATGAGGAATAGCCATCAAATCATTTGAAAAATGAAATTTCTTCCAGAAGATTATCAAAGAATCACTATTGATAGTTGGTGTTATATCATTGGATCTCGTAGTCTCCCGTTGTCAACTGTTGAATCATCTATTGGAGTTTCAAGAAAATCAATTTTTTTATAAACTATGGGCATTGATCACCTCCAAACCTAGTCGGTCTGACGAGGACAGTTGACGCCTCTTCAAGGGAAAACTGGAGCCTCGCCGTATGAACTACGGGCCTTGATCATCTCTAAACCTAGTCGATCCGATGATGACAGTTGACACATCTTTCGAGGAAAAACTGGAGTCACGCCATATGTACTACGAGTCTTGATCGCCTTCAAACTTGACGATCGGCGAGGCGGTTTCTTTTGAGAAAAAATTGGAGCTTGCATGAAGTACGGCGCGATCTCAAACTCGGTCAGTTCGATGAGGACAGTTAACGCCCCTTTTAAGGGAAAATCGGAGCCTCGCCGTTGATCACCTCCAAACCCGGTTGGTCCAACGAGGATAGTTGACGTCTCTTTCGAGAAAAAATTGGAGCCTGACCGTATGAACTACGGGCCTTGATCACCTCCGAACATGGTCGGTCCGACAAGGACGGTTGACGCCTCCCTCGAGGGAAAACTGAAGCCTCGCCGTATGAACTATGGGCCTTGATCGCCTTTGAACCCACTTGGTCCAACGAGGGCAGTTGAAGCCTCTTTCGAGGGAAAACCGGAGCCTCACCGTATGAACTACGGGCCTTGATCGCCTCCAAACCCGATCAGTCCGACGAGTACAGTTAATGCCTCTTTTGAGGAAAAACCGGAGCCTCACCGTATGAACTACGGGCTTTGATCGTCTCTGAACCCTATCGGTCCGACGAGGACAGTTGACGCCTTTCTCGAGGGAAAACCGAAGCCTCGCCGTATGAACTACGGGCCTTGATCGCATCCAAACCCAATAGGTCCGACGAGGATATGTGATGCCTCTCTCGAGGGAAAATTAGACCCTCGTCGTATGAGCTATGGGTCTTGATCAGCAAAGTGAATAACCTTTTTCTAAGAAGAAGGTCAGAGCTTCGCTGACAAAAAAAATAAAAAATAAAATTTTTTTTTATTACCCTAGCCTTTGAACTTCTGCTAGATAATTTCTCATCCAACGTAGAAGAACACTAGAATATATGAAAGTTGTGTCTCCTTACTTGACAATATGGGGGTTTTTATAGACTCACTATAGGGGTAAAAAGAGAATAAATAAAAAAATGGAAAAAAATGAAAAAAAACCTAAAAGAAATCGAAAAAACCTCCCTCTCCTCATTTTAGCCAACGTTTACTAACTATTTAATTAAAAAAACAATCTCCTCATTATGACATTTAATTAAAAAAATACCCTCTCCTCATTATGACATTTAATTTAAAAAAATCCATCTCTTTCAAGACTAAATGTCGATATATATAAATAAACATTGATAATTAATTAGTTAATAAATAAATTAATACACATAATATATGTAATTAAAAATCGTAATAATAAGCAAAGTTATTTTATTTTAAAAAATTATATATTTTTTGGATGAAATAAGTAATATCATCCAAAAATAGGGGGCAACTAATATGACACTGAAAATTCCACTAGTCGAAGCACAGAACTTGATGTCGAAAGCAATCTGATTTTGATCAAGATTAACCCAGATCAAGCGCTTATTATCAATGAGCTCCTAAATATAAAGTGTTTATAATCAAATCGAGCATCTTGACGAGCCAGATCTAACAAACCCAATATCTCATAATTCTGACTTCATTTGAGTATTCAAATACTTAAAATACATCAAATGATCAAGGGAATCATTTTCAACCGTCCGATGGAGTGGTTTAGATTTTACATGTATTTACAAAAATGCCACTTTTATAATCTATAAATAGCCCTTTATTCTTCACATGAGGGAAGGCTAAACTAAAGAGAAGAGAGAGCTCGAGGCGAAGAACCTCAAACATTGTGCCACCCGGTCGAAGGTCGTAGACCACCGGCCGTAGCTGTCATCGCCCATCGCCATCGAACATCTTCGCCGTACCCACCCCCTTATCGCCATGCACGTCACCGTAGTAGTCGACCAGTCGTTGGTGGCCGCAAACGGCCATTGGCCGACCCGCGATCAGCGCCTCGTGCCGTAATATGTTGGTCACCGATCGGTAGCCATAGACCTGGCGTAGACCACTCGGCCATCGCAGGTTATTATGTCGACACCCGCTGATTATTCGTAGCCACCATATCGATCATCGCAGATCCGCACCGGTGCCACCACCAGCGGTCGTCAAATCATGTAGACCACCATTCACTATCATATTTATTTACGCCCACCTATTTATTCTGCTACTTCATTGCCATGTTGTCACTGATTCGAGATTTACGTGGTTAGGCTTTCTCACATACAACCATATAATCTCATTACGAAAAAATAAATTTTGTACTCCAAAACAGATATATAGTAGAACATTTTAACTAAGCTAGGCCCCGTAGTTTTTTTCCCTATTTTTAAGATTTTTTCACGTAAAATCCTAGAGTTTCTCGTTCTCTCTTCAAATAACTCTGTGTGTGTGCTGGATTTCTCAATAAGACTAAGGCGTAAAGTTTTATTCTACCGTAATTGAGTTTCTAGCATGCAATAAGAGGGACATTTATACTTATTGTGATCTCTTCTAATCCCCTGAGAGGGATATTTATAATTGCAAAGGGGTAGAATAGAATATAGAAAAATATATAGATTTTTTTGAAATTTTATTGAAAAATTTTGTACAAAATTTTACTATTTTATATAATATATTATATGAATTATTTATATTTACCATAAAAATAAATAACATTTTAAAATTAAAATTACAATTTACATTTAATAAAAAAAAGTCATAACTTTATTTCCCACAATTAGTAGGTTATAATTTAGAAAGTTTCATTGGATATGGCTTAGGGCTGGCACCTAAGATGGTATTTTTTTAGAGAGATTATTACTTATAAAATTGAGATGTAATTATATATCCAGACTCTAATAATATAGCAACATGTGATGCTCAGTCAATATGCAATTACTGTATATTTGGTGTAAAGTGAAGTATATTATTTTGTATTATTATAATATTAATTATATGATAATAAATATATAGTACACAGTCAATATACAGTAATTTATAGCTAATATATAATAACTATATATTGAATGAATAATATATAATATTATATTATTCATATTAATTTTTCATTATTTTATGTCTTTTAAGATTTTAGGTGATAGACAATTAAATAGTACATCTACGATGTTAGATATATAAATCCAATTTTTTGAATATATATATATATTCGATTAAAATACTCCACATAATATTAATTTAACTTAAGTGGTATGTTAAAAAAAGAATAATAAAAAATAAAAAATAAATAAATAAAACATAAATTAAAAAAAAAAAAAAACTTAAGTGGTATGTTAAGCGGGTTTTCATAGACCGACCGTACAATACAATTTTATTGATCCTTGTTGACAATAGTGCATATTACATATTAGCCGTCCTCCTGCTTTATATGCTTTTTTCTCAAAGCTTGATCACATTCAACAGAATTTACAACTATAGCAAATTGGATAGTTTTGTCATCGCCATAGACCATATTGTTGAATATTTTATAGGCACGTGGTTTAAGAGAGTATTAATGAGATTTGTCTTCTTCTTTTGTAATGACAAACATCTTTTCGGGCTGAGTGTTCTCAGCTTCACGAATCGGCAGAATATAAAAATATTACATGTTTGTGCATGACTACGATGGTTGAATTATAATTTTTCAAATCAATACTCTAAACCTAATTATATATATATATATATATATATATATATATATATATAATAAAATCTATCTAAAGTGATACTATCTAAAGTGATAACTTTTATGATATGTTGCATATGCGCCTTTTAAAAAATAATAGCCTAAAATGATATCCTGATTCCAATAATATCACTTTGAGCGGGTTTTATAATATATATATATATATATATATATATATATATATATATATATATATATATATATATATATATATATATATATATATAATATAAAATTGATGAATTAATTTTTTTTTAATGAAAATTATAATACTCTAATTTTTATTTTGATTGAATCATATTAACATGGGCGGAACCAGTCTCAATTCTCATGAGAAGCAAATTTATATATTATAACAAAAATAAAGAGTAAAATTAATTTTTAGGGGATCAAATGATTAATTTGATATTTTATATAAGAAAAATTATAAAATTCAGTCGAGACAATTGACCTCCTCAACTGTGTCTTGATTCACCCCTGCATATTAATAAAAATATATAAATAATATTGTATATAAATAAGGTATAATATCAAGTAAAATAAAAAATAATTTAGATGAAACTCGCTTCTACGTTATGAGAAAAGTGTGAGTTGAGCTAGAGCTGAATTTGAACTTATTCTTGATCAAGTGCAATTTATTTGAAAATTTAGTCGCCAAGAGAATTTTTTTTTTCTTCTTCTAGCATTGGGGGATTGTTTAAGTTATTTAAGACAAACTCAGGCACACATTGCATTTCGTGCATTTCGAACATGATGATAGGAGAGAACTCCTGATCACTGTGCCAAATAGTTCAACGCACAGTCCAAAAACCCTAAACCCTAAGTTTTGCTTGATGACTTTTATGATTTAGGCTTCATCTTCTCCGAATCTATTATTTTGTTACGAGAAACTTTGTATAGACTATAACATTTTTGTTGTCTTTTTTTTTTTCCTCTCTTCCAAAGTATTACACATTTACACATTGTGAGATTTTTTTAATCGTTAATTGAGCATAGCCCTTATTTTTCTTGAAAGTAATAAGTCCTAAGAAATTAAAATGCTCTTTGCTAACAAATAACTTACCATGGAATGGCTCTTATTTAAGTCATGGAAGTATGAAAAAATTGTACAAGTTAATAATTGAGAGCATTAAAATTTTATATTTTAGTTTTACATGAATGTTTATACATACAAAAATAATAAAGAAAAAAATATATAAAATAATAAAATATTCATATGAAAAGGAAAAAAAATCATAGGATTTGACTCTACTGTAATCATTAATCGAAAATCTGAGGCATTTTGAAATCTTGATCAGATTTCAGCTTCTGATCAAGCGAGTCTCGATGAGAAACGAACATCAAACATAATTCGTGATCAGTCGATCCTCGAATCAAACTATGCATGAAAATGGATCGATCCAAATGGTCACCAAAAGCGACATATTTATAGTCGGATCGGCGGCTCGTCAAGGCGAATCCAACGAATCCAAGATCATTCATCATTAAGGCAGATCATCAAAATCACCGTCGATGGGGGGGTCAGATGGGTTGGAGTTTTCCAATTCTGAGCGCCACTCCCAAAACTATAAATACCTCATTCTCACCTTGGGGGGCCGAATCGATTGGAAGACCAGGCTCGAGAAACTCGACCGATCCCGCAGTCATGGTCGGGAAGATCAGGAGCTCGCCCCAGGAGATCGCCAGAGGACTAGAAAAACAGTTCTCCTTTTCTGAAGATCGAGGTTGCTCAGGAAGATCCGTTCTCGCTTTTGGGAAACTTCTCCCTTGGGTTTTGATATATTTTCTACACTCGGAATATTGTTTTACCTTTCTTAGAAAGAAAGGGTATATCTTTTGAACATGTGAAAGTTCTGGGCAGGCAGCCGTGGTTTTCCTTAATGGTTTCCAATAACTTGTTCATATCCTTGCTGTGTTGGATAATTTTTGAGCTGACGAAGATCTCATCTAGGAATAAAATTCTCATGACGCTACTATGTAAATAAAATTATAAAATTCTATCATTTTCTTAAAGTGAAGGAGAAAGGATTACAAAATTAAGAGTGAAAATTCAATTTTGGAGGATTTACATATATATCATATAATTTTTACATATTTACATATCTATCTCCTAAACTTCAATTTTTACAGATTTAATTGGCAGATAAATGATCTTTAATTTATTTAAAAAAAAATTCATTTCTAACGAATTCACAATATAAAACTTACTATCTCTGCTGATCTCATTACACTTAATGGCAAGACTAATCAGCATGCATCCACAAAAAAATTATTATTTTATCATCATAATCACACGCACATGCACACGAAAGCAAGATTATAACTCCACATTCTACCAATTCGGCAAGCTGAGATCAGCCGAAAAAGACGTTTGGCGACCGCAAATCAGATGATTAAACCACAGTAATCTTCTCTTAAATCGCGTCACGACAAATTCATAAAATCAGTCGATTCTCACCATGCTTTGAGAGAAAGCTTATGTACAGTGCTTTGACGGTGGAATAATCACTTTCCGAGCATGACGTAGGTTCGGACTTTTGAAGGTTGATTATGAGTCGGCATGGCACAGCAGTGCTGCTTGGACCAGTTGAATGTAGTGATAAAAGTTGAGTTAGAGAACGCTTTGGAAGTCTATTCGATGGAGAGTTTGGGCTTCTGTGTGACTCAGATGCCATCATTTCACACTTAAAATTTCAAACATGCCGACAAATTTTATTTAATGGGAATCAGCTTTTTGGATCAGGGGTGGCTAAAGCAGTATTTCTTTAGAAGCTGATAGGTCTTGATGGTGATGGAGAATTTGAGTGAGATTTAGGGCTATTTGATTGTCTGAATTTTTAGTGTGAAATAAATATAAAAATTTTAACTTTTTTTAATATTTGATAAAGTAAAATTTTGAAGATAATATAATATATTTAGAATATATTATAAATATAATTTTTAGTATATTTAAAATTTATTTTATTTGGTAATTAATATCTTAGTCGATTAAAGATATGGTAGTTTAATGTCGTGGGTCGTGTCGTCGCCGGACGTAGTTCACCCGTATGGCTGGCGGTCGTCGTCATTCATGTAGCGCCACGCCAGGCCAAGATCTCGCTCAACGCCGAGAATCTTTTATCTTATATTTATTTTTTACCAAATATAAAAAAAAACCTCATGTATTTATAGAGTTTTCAATATAACAACTCTAAAGTAATTCAAATACACTACATTCCTTTTACATTATATTTCTTTTATAATGTATTCCTTTTTTAGACAATCAAGCAGCCTCTTAATTAAAATTATGACCACTTATATATATATATATATATATATATATATATATATATATATATATGATAGTCAAGTTTTATTATTGATATGACCCGAAAATTCCACTAGTCAGTATGAATTTTTGGCAATCGATCGTATCGAAAGATATCAGCGTTTATTATCGATTCTTAAACATGGTGTTTATAGTCAAATCGGCGTCTTGTGAGCCAAATCTAACAAGCCCAAGATATCATAATTCACTTCATTTGAGCATTCAAATACACAAAATACATCATATGATCAAGGGAATCATCATGAGTCGTCCGATGAAGTGGAGTGGTACGGGTTTTGCATGTATTTACAGAGGTCTCCCGATCTATAAATAGCCTTCTCATATGAGGTAAGAGAGGAGAGCTAGAGCATCCTCCAAGCCTGATGGTGCCACCACTCAACGGTTGTCGACCACCATCGTCGGCCGCCCATCGTGATCCGGCGTCGTCAATCCGTCGGTCACCATCATAATGACCTTCATCGTCGGTGGCGTTCCTGTTCATCATCACCGCGCTATAACGAGCGACTATATAGTTATTGTTGTCGATTTTGGGATTTCCATTGTCTTCTCTATCTACAATTATGTAATCCGTTATCGGAAAACTTGTACTCAAAATAAATATATAGTGGAAGCTTTTCTTGGGCTAGGCCGTGATTTTTCTCTCTTTTGATTTTTCACGTAAAAAAGTTTTCTTCTTTAAATACTTGTGTGTCTTTGGATTTCACGACAAAGCTATGGCGTAACTTTCACTATATCTGATTGGTTTTCTAACATAGCGGTTTGTGTGCGAAAGCGATTCCCATTATTTCATCTTATATGACGATCAAGTTTCCTCTGATCAAAACCACCATCGAGGTGGAGCATTTTAAGGAGGCATGGCGAAGAATGAAAATTCATCAAACTTGTTCCTTGATTTTGTGGCTAGGGAAACTCTTAATCTCAAGATCGCCCATGTTAAGCATTTAATCGATTACCATCCTAAGAAACAAGTCAAAGTTGGAGGATATTTCAACATTGAGAAGAGATATAGTTTTGCAAATTATGATTTTCCAATCATACTCATGGAAAAATAAGACCAAGGTTAAGAAGAAACTTTGGTTACAACCACAAACTGATGTTTTGATTGACCTCTTCCATACAGTTGTCATCAGCAAAGACTCGACAAACAACCTCGGATAGGTCAAAGGTCCAGTGGACTTCCGCGATCTCTTTCATGAGTTAGCGTCATTGGGTATACGACAACGACAAACCTTGAATAGGTCAAAATCCTCGGCGATTCAATTCGACTTCATGCAGTTAGCGTCATGGTAACACAAACAACCTGGATAGGTCAAAATCCTCGGCGGATTCGATCTCCATACGTTCGTCGTGGTGCTGCGACAACAACAAGGATAGGTCAAAAGGTGCGGTGGACTTCCCGACCTCTTCCATACGTTAACGCGTTATGGGTAACACCGACAAACAACCGGATAGGTCAAAATCCTTGGCGGATTCAATTGACCTCTTCCATATTGCCATGGTAACACTCAAACAATCTCGGATGGGGCAAAATCACCGGTGGATTGATTCAACCTCTTCCAGCCAGGTTAATGTCGGGTAACACTGCGAAACCGGATGGATTAAAATCTCGGATGGATTCAATTCCTCTTCCACACAAGTTGCGTCATGGCCGTAACACAGATAGGTCAAAGGTCGCTTGGTGGACTTCCCGACCTCTTCCATAGCGTCATGTGCTGCACCTGAATAGATCAAAAAGTAGTTCAATTTCTTCCATACAGTTGCGTCGGTAACAAAAATCGGATCAAAATCTCAATGGATCAAATCCTCGGTTAATTCGGGTTGCGTCGTTAACATCATTGAGCAACACAGATAGGTCAAAGGTCCTTGGTGGACTTCGCGATCTCTTCCATGAGTTAATGTGGTTAACACGACAAACAACCTCGGATCAAAATCCTCGGCCAGTTCAATTTGACCTCTTCCATGCAGGTTGCGTCATTTGGGTAACACTCGACAAACAATGGGATGGGTCAAAATCTCGGCCGGTTTCAATTGACCTCTTATCAGGTTAACATTGGTTAACATCATTGAGTAAACACTGCGACAAATAACCTAGGATAGGTCAAAAGGTCCTTGGTGGACTTCCGCGACCTCTTCCATACCAGTTAGCGTCATCGGGTAACACCACAACAAGAACGCGGATAGGTTAAAATCCTCGGTATTCAATTGACATCTTTTCTGAGGTTAGTTTCATCAGGTAACACTCTGACAAACAATCTCGAATGGGTCAAATCCTCAGTGAATTCAATTTGACCACTTTCATATAGGTTAATGTCATCGGGTAACACCTTGACAAACAACCTCGGATATGTCAAAAATTCTCAGCAGATTCAATTCAACCTCTTCCACATAGGTTAGCGTCGTGGTAACACCGCGACAAACAACCTCGAGATAGGTGTCAAAATCCTCGGATTCAATTCAACTTCTTCCACATAGGTTAGCGTCATCGAGCAAGCAAATTCGACAAATAAGGATAGGTCAAAAGGTCGCGGTGGACTTCCGGTCTCTTCCACCGAGTTACGCGTGGGTAACACTGATCCGGATGGGTCAAAATCCCGGTAATTCAATTCAACCTCTTCCATACGGGTTAATGCCGAGTCACACTCTCAAACAACCTCGGATATGTCAAAATTCTCATGATGGCGGTCGCCGCGCGCCGTCGTTCCTTCACTACCGCGGACCATCGCCGGCAATTTTTGCCGATCATCCCGCATGCGGCGTCGGTCGCCACCGTCGACGTCGCCGATTCTTGGCGACCACCCTCGCCGGTAGCCATTGTAGCCGGTCCGTAGCCAATTCTGCAGCGGTCGCTCTGGTCGACCATCTCAGGCAATCTTGCCAAATCATGATCATCCTCTCGCGCCATTCACCAGCGCCGGTTGCCACCATTGACTACCGTCTCCAGTTGCCATTGTCGGCCACCCCCGTCGGCTGCCAACCACCGTCGCCACCACCGGCATCGTAGACAATCTTGGTCACCACCATTGTTCTTTGGTCATTCGCCATTCTGACCGCGTCGCCACCGTCATTCACGATCTCCAGTTCTTCTTTAGACCATCCCGTCGGCCAACCACGTAGTCGGTCCGCAGCCCGACTACCGTCGCCGGTTAATCTTTGTGACTACTCGCGTCGCCGTACGTAGCCATCGCCGATCTCGTAGATCACCACCACCGCCGTCGGTTATCTCGTCGAACCTCGCGGGTCCGCCGCGTGGCCGCACCATCGCCGTGCCGTCGTTAACCCGTCTCGGTTGCTCGTCTCTTTGATCGCCTCCGAACCGGACGGTCCGATGATCTGATTGATGCCTCTTCGAGGGAAAAGCGAAACGGCGTACGCGGGCCCCGATTACCTCCGAACGGGGTCAGACAATTGGCGCATCTTTTGAGGGAAAAGCGTAGACCACAGCGTATGTCGCGAGCGCCCTCCGAACCCGGACGGTCGGCCAGTAGTTGAAGCCTCTTCGAGGAAAATTGTAGACACGGCGTATATGCAGCGGGCGCGATGCCTCCGAACCGGATGGTCCGGCGAGTATAGTTGTCACTTTATTGAGGAAAAGCGTAGACACGATGTATGTATCGCGGGCCTTGATGCCTCCGAACACAGACGGTCCGCAGTCTGATTGGCCTCTTCGAGCGTGAACCACGGCGTATGTCTGCGCGCGATCACCTCCGAACCGGACGGTCAGAGTCTGATTGGCCTCTTTCAAGGGAAAAATGTGAACCTGGCGTATGTCTGCGGGCGCGATCATTCAACAGACGGTCAAGCGAGTCTGATTGGCGCCTCTTTTGAGAAAAAGCGTGCATTATGTACCGAGCCTTGAGCCTCAAACCCGGTCGGTCCGAGCGATTAGCGCCTCTTCGAGGGAAAAGCGTAGACACGGCGTATCTGCGCCGGGCCAGCCGCCTCAAGCGACCTTCTCTCAAGAAGAAGAGAATGTGCCTTCTCCCTTGGCCCTAGGGGGATTTTTATAAACCCTTTTTTGGGGCAAAAGGGTAAAAAGTGTCCAAAACTGCCCAAAGCCGTTCAAAACCGCTTAAAACGGCCCAAAATAGGTGAAAATGAGCCAAAACAGATGTTTTCGCCCTTGGGCATGCAGACCAGCGCCCGTGCGTCTGTCTGCTCGACCGCTGGTCCTTCGTCTGGTTCCGTGACGCCCCTCCAGATTCTAGCGACTGAACTTCCAGGCCGCGATGAGTCGTCGCGACCGCCCGGCGTTCGACCGGTGTATCTACCAGCTCAGCCTCCAGACCCGTAGGCTCGGTCAGCGTTAAACTGCCAGCCGACCCATCGACCAGCGTTCTACCGACGTTCAGCGGTCCCTCGCGTTTCGTTGACCCTGTCAGCTGCCCGCCCGACCTTTATGCCGTCGGTCTATTCGACCCGCCCTGCGGTACCTTTCTTCGACCCATGGCTGTGCGACCATTGCTTTCTTGCGGCCCGGATTCGTAATCCACTGCTTGTGCAGGCGGTAAATATTCGCATGGGTCCATAACCCCAAAATCTTGCGTAGCGTGCATCCATGCGCGCACCGCTTCATGGTCATAATCTTATGCTCCCGTGAAGATATATTCTC
Source organism: Cymbidium sinense (assembly GCA_021442155.1). Lineage (NCBI taxonomy): Eukaryota > Viridiplantae > Streptophyta > Magnoliopsida > Asparagales > Orchidaceae > Cymbidium > Cymbidium sinense. Next base: position 125,534,578 of record CM038223.1, read on the forward strand.
TCAAAATGTATGGTTAACGGACCCGCAAATTTCATTGAAGAATCTACTATTTTCAAATATTTGGCATATATATTTTTGGATGATTGAGATAATATCATCCAAAAATAGGGGGACAACTGATATGACCCTGAAAATTTCACTAGTCAGCGAATCTTGGCGTAGAAATCAATCGATCGTGAATCAAGACTGCGAGATCAGCGTTTATTGTCGACTCTTAAACATGGAGTGTTTATAGTCAAATCGAGCATTTTGTGAGCCATAACAAGCAAGATATCATAATTTTGACATCATTTGAGCATTCAAATACACAAAATACATCATATGATCGGGATCATTTTGAGCCGTCAGATGAAGTGGAGTGGTACGGGTTTTGCATGTATTCTGAGAGGTCACTCCTCTATAAATAGTCCTCATTCCTCTATGAGGGGAGGCCAACAAGAGGAGAGAGCTCTAAAGCTTGAAAATTCTCAACGATGTGCCACCACTCGGCGGTTGTCAACCGCCGTGGCCATCGACCACCGTGATCCTTGCCGTCGTAAATCTCCGTCGGTCACCATCGCGACCTTCATCGTGGTCATTCCCATTGTTCACCATGTCACACCATATTTACAACGAGCGTGGTATTATATTGTTGTCGATTTTGGGATTTCCATTGTCTTCTATCTATCTGATTATGTAATCCGTTATTGGGAAAACTTATACTCAAAATAAATATATAGTGGAAGCTTTTTGGGCAGTGATTTTTTCCACTTTTGAGATTTTTCAAGTAAAGTGCAGTTTTTTGTTCACTCTTTAAATCGTGCGTGTCTTTGGATTTCCGCAAAAGTTAAAGTAAACTTTCACTCTACCGCAACTGATTTTCTAGCACGCAATAATTATATAAGATTAGGATCTTTCTGCTATCATGCTTTTTAATTCATATATAAATAATAAAATTTATGATTAACTTTAATCTATATTTTATTTTTTTGTCAAATTTTTAATGACACAGCATATACAAATATATGAATTTAATAATTCAAAAAATAATATGAGATTTAATTTTAAAAATAGATAAAATTTTAAGATTATAGATATAATGTTTCTCAAAATTATTAAGAAATAAATCAGCATGTTATAATCACTATAAATTTAGTATGATTTTAATCACAAATTTATTATTTTATTTTATTTATATCACTTAAAAAATTATATCAAAAATATTCTGATTAAATTGTTATGACAGGCTTAAAAATTATTGAATTTTACTTTGATGACAATATAATATAAAATATCCATAAATAATATTAATCTTAATTTAATTTGATTTATTGTTAAGTTTATTTTATTATAATTCACATCATAATATTCTTTCTTAATTTTTATTTTAAAAACACATCTTCTGATTTTTATAGAGAGAGAAAACTCACAATAGATAGAAAATTATGAATTATCTCAAATACAATTTTTATAAATATTTAATAAAGAAAAGCCAATTTCTACATAATGTTTTTTTTTCTTTTAATGGCTTACAACTTAGCAAATGATCCATCCCATCATGCAACTACTTAAGTCAATTTAATATAGTGCGCTACGATAGTGTTTTTTTTTTTTGAAGGGTATCAAACACTCACATCTTATGGTGGAAATAATGTATTGTCACATTTTCATCACATGCATTAATGCATGTGGTCTCTTGATATCACGCGGAAAGAAGCGCCTGCTTTTCTCACTACCACCGAAAGGAATAGAATAAGGTAGGGGTTTTACTCTTGGCCATAAATGAGTTATTGTGATTTTATTTAATATTATTTTATTATGTTTATTTTTCATAGTATGCTATTTTGTTTTCTTATTATTGAGTTGATGTTAAAAGTTTTATAAATTTATCAAAATATTATTTATCTTCTATTATTGCATTAATATATCATAATTATATATGTTAGTTTATCATGATTTTATAATATTTTTTTAGAGTGTTTTAAATAGTTTTAAATAGGGTTGCAAATGAATCGAATGTTCAACAAGCTATGCGTGACTCGGCTCGATTAGAGCTCATTTATGTTCGTTCATTTAGCTAATCAAACGAGCATCTGTAAAACTCGATTGATAAGTGATATGCGTTGTTGTTTATGTTCATGAATAAGTATTTTAAAGCTAGAAACAGTTGTTAAGGAGCTGATTACATCGATTAAGGCTCGATTAAAACGTATTCATTATCATTTATCTTTATCAACATCTTTGCTCACAAGCTTCGATTAAGGCTCGTTTATTTCTTTAAACGAGTTACTTGTTAATAGGCTCTATAAGCCCAATTTGAATCGAGCTCGAATAATTTTTTTTTAAATGAGCTCGAGTTTAAACACTATCCAAAAAGCTCGAGCTCAAAAATGATAAATGAGCTTGAACTCGAACAAGCCTCAACTCGGCTTGACTCGGCTGACTTATTTGCAGCTCTAGTTTTAAGTGTACTGACTTTCGGATCCAAGATGTTACGTTCATAGCAACTGATAGTAAGGTCGAAGTCATTTTATATTCATCTTATATTAAAGTGAATTAATGGACAGTTCTAAAAATAAATAAATAAATAAATAAATAATGGATAGATATTAATTTCTTACAGACATAAGTTATAAAAATACAAAAAAATTATTTATTTATTATACTCCGATCAAGACCAGGGTACCAGCTCTTGTCCTTCGGTATACGGGTCTCTTTCGAAAAATTTAATGTTTGTTATATAATAAATAAAAAAAATGACATAACAAATAATGCATTTATGATGCATAAGATAAATAAATAATAATTTTAATTTACAGGCGTAACTTAATTGTGAAAAAAGTATTCCAAATATTATGATAAAATCATATAAAATATACTTAAAAATTATTGAATTTATCTTAATATTAATAAAATATAAAATTTTAATAGACAATATTAGTCTCAAAGTGATGTTCTTATATTGCTAAAAATATATTTGAGGTAGTTATAATTTTTTTAAAAAGTTTAGTATAAAATTATCGTGGAGAAAATAGTTTTTTAAAAAAATTATTTTGTATTATAAATATATATTTTTTAATTCAAAAAAAGTTTTTTTTATAATTATCATATTCTAAAAATTCTGATTCCTAAAATAATTTTTTCATCATAAAATTTATGAAAAATAATTAAAAAATTAATAATTAAATAAAATTATTTTACTTTTTAATTAATTTATAAAAAAAATAAAGCAGTACCTGTCCTATATTATGATTTTTTTTAATATTTTCTATCTTAAAAAAAATAGTGAATTCTTTATTAACACTATTTTATAAAAATATTGAATATATGGCTGTCCTTGAGTCGACTTAAAGTTGAACATGTGTAACCTGTGTTATTATTATTATTATTATTATTATTATTATATATATCGTCCCTTAGCTCAGTTGATGGGCATGATCAATCTCGGGGCCAGAGTTGATTCTCAAGGTGTCACCTAATAGTGAGGGAAATGCGTATAGGTGATGAATGGCGTTAAGCTCAGAGGATTAGTCATGAAAGCACCTCTGAATGGGTGGGTATAGCAGGTGTTGATTGGATACCCTTTCCAAAAAAAATTATTATTATTATTATTTAAAAATAATATGCAACTAGAGTACTTTGATAGATGATCAGACCCATTAACTAATTGGGTTAAAGCCTCCTGGCATGAATTTAAAATAGTGGGCTCAGGTGATTTGATCTGGTTGGACTTCCTCTCCCATCCCATTATATAATAAAAAAAAGGAATATTTACATATATATGCTATATAATTTTTATATATTTATATATATAACCCTCATAAATAAATATTTACTTATATAATACTTTATTATGCTTAAAATATATTTTATTTTTAAAAAGTGAATGATGATGATATTTTTAATGTGATATTGAAGATTAAGATGCTATATATATAAAAATTAAAATTTAGATGTTAGATATGTAAATATATAAGAATTGTATGATATATATGTAAATTTCTAAAAAAAAATATGAATAGGTTGTAATCACTTTTGATTAAGAGTGAGGATCTATAATTAAAACAGAATATCAGTGATATTGCTTAAAATAGATTCGTTAAAATTATAATTATCCGAGCTAAATTTTAGCTAAATTTGAGTTAGATACAAATTGTAATTATTGAGATATTATGGAGCAGCTTATCAGAATAAATTGATATTACATACTATCTAGTAATTTGTTAGCTAATTAAATGATTTTTGTAGAGGTTATTAATGAGCAATAATATTGAGAAGCTTATTTGTTAATTTGATGAATCTCATGGAGTCTATTAACGAACAAGCTATCAAGGAATAAAATAAAATAAAAATTTTACTTAAAATGTGCTATTAAATAAAAATTTATTTTGATGAGTATAAATAGGGCACTTGTGTTCATAATTAAAATTAATAATTTAGGGCCGCATCACGGGGGCGTCGAACCGTGAAAATGCGACGCGACTGTGTTTATTTATTGCGGCAGTTTCGCTTTTGGCTCAGCTTCCTGTTCTAAAACATCGTTTTCTAACCAGGGCCATTCGACGCATTCAGCGAAAGTTTTTTATGCCATGTAATTTTTCCCTCATCGCAAACCAGTGACCCCGAGAGTTTTTACTCCACCTCGCCTACCCTCGCCTCAAACCCGTGACCCTGAGAGCTTCTCTTACGCCATCTTTCGTCCCCAAAGTAAGTATCCTCTGCCCGACATCTTCACTTCTTTACGGTATCAGCTATGATATGTACTTTCCTTCTTTACGGTATCAACTATGATCTGTACTTTCCTTCTTTACGGTTTCACTCATTCGATTTGTTCTGGTAGATGTTGTCTTCTCGATTTTACCTTATATCTGTGGTTCTAAGTGCGAGCTCCAAAAATTCGTCACCGACCTCTCACAAATGATGAAGAGAGTATGATTGGAAGTGTCAGTGTAATTTTCAGAAGGCAGATGGAATAATAGACAAGACACTACCTAGAGATTTTGCTCTCATTTTATGAGGACTTTAGATCTGGTTCCAGGTTTCCTATAGGCGCTTAATTACCCCTCCTAATAAGTGGGAGAGAACTTTCGATTAAGACTAGTCATTAGATCGCTTAATGCATAGCATATAGTAACATCATATGAAGTTTAAAATTTTGGGTTTAGAATTTATGAAATTCATCATTATTTAACTTAAAGCATATGGTTGGTGGAATGATGGCGTCCCAGATCCCATTGGTTGTCATCCCATTGTTGTGGTCCAGTATACTTAGTCGGAGGAGATGTCACCAACTCGAAGGATCCTTATTAGCAATACATGGGTTATCATCTAAAAAATTCTTAGACACGGGGTGATGTTTTAGGAGACAAGCTTAAGTCTACTAAACTTGCAAAAGGCTTTGCTTATCAAATATACATGATTCATAACTCAAAGTGCCATTGAGAAACATCAATTCTGATCATGGCGTAATATAATGATGTCATTTGGTGGTAAACATCCGAGAACTCGATCGTAGCAATAATATGTGGAGCTATTGGTGAAGAGAAAGACGTCCTTCATGAGATTATTTAAGTTTGAATATAGTGATTTATTTGACTTGACATTAGCTCCTTTGTGAGCTAAAATTTTCTTAATCTGTCATCCCTAACAAATGATGACGGATGGCTCGAAGAGTTATTTGCTTTAAGTATTTAAATAATGAATTTCATTTATTTTAGATATTTACTTTGTTGAAATTTAGTTTTAAGATGAATTAGTTTAGAGCTCAAGCATCTTTTGATTATAATATCCCCTTCGTTTGAGATTTTTAATCAACGCGACCATCATCGGGGTAGACTTTATCAACTCTACTATTTTGTTAGCGGAGGATTGGGTCTATGACTTATGTGTAATTTAAATTCTTTAAGAAATTAATATCATAACAGACCTTGTTAACTCCATTATAAATTTTGAGGATTGGGTCTTATGATATAATATAATTTAAATTCTTTAGGAAATTGATATCATAACAGACATTGTCAACTTTATTGTGAATATAGAGGATTGGGTCTATGGTGAATAAATCTCTTACAGGGAGTCACATTTCAAATCTGTGGAGAAAAGAAAGAAGAGACCTTATAGAAATTTATCTTGGTAAGACGCCACGCAGATCCGCAGATGTACTTATTCAGATGATCGGATAAGTCATCAAGGAAATAGTGTACTATCTCGAGAGATAAATATCACTACCATTTAATGGAACCAATCACCTCAATAAGGACTCTTAAGGATGATGGGTCTGCATATGTACTAGAGATTCTTCCCCTACTTTACATGAAAAAGTAAAACAGAGTTTATTTTAAACTGGGTTCGTTAAGTTCCCAACAGGGGCAAGCCCCCATAGTTAATTATATCCTAAACTCTCGATTAAGGTAAATGATTGTTGTCTTTGAATATTTTAATAGAAAAGGACTATCAATCGATTAGTTTATATTTTTGAAGATTAAATGAGATTTATCAAAAGAGGGAGTTATCATCGAAGCCAAAATAGAAAATAAGTAGGAGATGCTCACGATGCTAGAAAACCTAGCGAGCATCTCAGACTATCCTATAGTTGGGCTTTATATTTTAGAAATTGATTTAGTTTGTTTGAGTTATGTTTTTATTAGAATTTTAGGACTTAAGATTCCTTAACACAAGATTAAGAAAATACCTAAGAGGTGAAGAATTATGCTTATGACCCACAAAGGGGAGAAGCAACCTCAGAACTTAAATTTAGGGAGCTTTGACGAGGGTCGAAAGTACAACCTAAATCTAATGTGAAAATGAGTAATTAATTTGCCTCCACAAGAGAGGGTAAACCACCTGACAACTTGGACTTACAACCGCTCGGGGATAGCCGCCAACTAACTCCTCCTACCATTTTAAATACATGTAGGCAAGTCTTTATGCTTATGCAAGATAGCTAAGCTGTTGTTATTAGAAAGAGACTAAGTCCTTAAACTTACTCCCTAAAGAGACTAGATCATGTAAATGGACATGCTTCAAATGACCTAAATCTAATGCAATTCAAATTTCAATTTTTTTTAATTTTTGGATAATTATTTTGACTTATGTTAATAGGATTTTTATGACCAATGCATGAGAAAGAAGGTTATTGGCCAAAATCAGCGAGAAGGGAGGAGGTAAGTTTCCACCACGACCCTCAAAGGTCAAGCCGAGTTCTCTGGCAAAGGTGGAAGTCATCCAATCAAGAGTGAAACAGGATACATTTGTGCATGATATTATAAAGAAATACTCATCGAGCTAAGAGGTTGCTAATTCTTTTTTCTTGATTTTAAACCTAAGTTTTAGGTGAGGTTATGAGTTGTTTAATTTTAATTTGAATTGTTAAGTTGGGTAAAAGATTTATTTTTTTCTAAAGAGCCTAATCCATATCGAGGCCATATATAAAGCAAGGAAGAAACTAGAAAAATCATGCCACTTAATACGAAAGCTAAACAAATCATCAATCAATTTATAAAGCTAATCACAAAAAGAATAAATGGTCGTTGTGGTCGGTTACCACCGTAGAAGCCTGAAAATATCAAATATGGGTAGCCGAGCTCTACCCTTATACAACCTAGATTATAAATGAATTAAATTATAATTAAGAAAAGGAAGTCATTATTATGAGGGTCTTCAAGCTTTATTCTTCTTTTTTCTTTCTTCTTTCTTCTTTTCTTTTATTCTTTCGTCTTTTGGTTCTTTCTTTTGGAGGGTTGGCTGGCAGATGCTCCAAGGCTTCACATGGTGCATAAGATAGGATCTTATGACCAATGCTTATTCTAATCCCCATAAAAATCATTCCAAAATCCTTATTATACAAATTTTTACATGAAAAGAAAAAGTAAAAATCAAACTAACACCTGTAAAATAAAGGTTAGCTAAATCACACCACACAATCCCAAGCATTTATATTGAACTTATCAGCCTACACATGGGTGACTAAGTCCACCCGGCCTATAGATTATGCTTAGGGGTATAAAGCACCTGTAAGCAAAAGCATTTATATTTTTATTTATGATAGCGTCCCTTAAGCACAATCCCTTGCAGAAAAGAATAGCTACACTAAGAACATCTTATCATTCATTCTATGAGCATGCACTCTAATATCCGGTCTAAAAAATATACCACAAAATAAAACAAACATCAAACCATGCACTGACCTAACCTAAGGCTAGAAGTAGTGACTTAGGCAAATGTGTGTGCTTTGAAAGCTTGTGTGGTATGCTTAGTTATGGCTTTAGGTTTAAATTTTCTAAGTGTGGAGAACATGTTCAACTTAGAGGAGGGTTTCATTTAAGTGTTTTGGGTTGATTTTATTTCATGTTTTAATTTAGTTTGTGTAAAACTTACAATTAATTACTAAGTTATGAAGAGAGGGAAAGAGAAGGGAACTTCACTTTCCTTCCCTAACCTTAAGTAATTTTCTAAAGTAGGTTCATATTTTAGTTTCATTTAGGTGAATGTTTTGATTACATCTTTTAATCAATCCTAAGTTTAGATAAATCCTAAACAAACCTATTCAAAAAGAAAGACATTTTAATATTAAATAAAATAAATCAAAATTCACATAACACACATTACTTCATTTCTTTTCCAACATATATAACATGCATATGGATGGATCCTAAGCATATATATACATGCAAATGAGAGTAGTTAACATACTTTATGATGCATGCTAAGTAATCCATTTAAGAGAATTTAGAAGTTGAATATGCATGAATTTTCTTAAGTAAAAAATGTTTTCCTTATCCAAAATTTCACATACATACATGAAAGTAAGAAAGGCATAAGTGAGTACAACGCCATTGTTAACCGGAGGTGTAAGGTACAAGACCTACTTAGGGCTACTTAAAGCCTCACAACCTCGGGGTTGTCTAGACTAATATACCACTTTCCTTAAATACAAACATGCATATAAAAGAAATGAAATAGAAAAGGAAGATGCAAAAGTTGTTTAATAGATTTAATTTATTTATGCAATTTATGTATATAAGTATAGGTAACCTTTCTTAGATGGTAGCATAGGGATGGATAGGATATGAAATTAGGTGAGCATTAGGTCCTTTTCAAATGAACCTTATATCTCACCAAAATTCCTATTCAAAACTATACCAATATAAGAAAGAAAGGAAACTTATACTAAGCATACCTTTATAATATTTCACATGCAAGCTTATAATTAAAGCATAAGTAGCATACTTTCAGATTTGATATTTCATTTATAAGTTTTGAAAATAATTTGGATTTAGTAGTGATAATGCCATTCATATTTTTTTACTTTAGCCACCACATACAAATTTGACATAAAGTAAATAATTTCATTTTGAAATTTAAATTTCAAAACTATGAATGTATAAAATCACATGACATGCAACTTAACATGTTGAGGAAAGATCCAAAGCAATGAAAGCATGTAAACAAACTCACTTCACTTAAATCCTAAAGACATTCTTATAGAATAAGAAAATTTAGAATAAATCAAAGTGAATTTCAAAATAATTTTTTATTTAGTTTAAAGTTTGATTTAATTTTGAAAAGGTGAGATGAGTTTACTGTTCTTAACCCATTCCCACATGTGTTTATATTTTTGTTTAATTTTTAGATAATTAGATCGATTTTTATGCATTGATTAGGTTAAGGTATGAATTAAGTGACTTAATTAATCCTTACTTACACCGCCTTAGAATAATTAACTAAATAATTATGAGCTAATGAGATGACATAAAACCCTTAAAGGAATTTAAATTTGTAATGCACCTAATAATGAAAAAGCCTAATGCAATTTTGCTCATAATTAAAAGTTAATTAAGCGAAGGAGTTTTTCTTAAGTAATTTCAAAATACCCTTTCACACATGTGAATTGGATTTTAATTTCCTTAATTAAACTTAGGCTATTAAAAATCTAAGCATCTACCCAAGATAGATTAATTAAGTTCTGAAACTATTTAGAATTTTTAGAAAATTGATTAAGGGGATAATTAATGAATTAACCCTTTATTAAGAGGAGATTAAGGAGAGAAGAGGGGGTTTAGAGAATATCTTAGGGGAAATGCACCAAAATTATTCTATAAACCTCTTACTTATTGGATCTGACCTTAATCAACCCTAATCATAGGATAAAGCCACTAATCATACCCTAATTATGCTTAATTATATAAGAAGGGTAATTAAGAAAACTATATGCAATTACTCTAATCAAGCCTTCAATAAATCCCAAGAGAATTAGTGAAGGTTGAGGTCATCCCCTAAAACTTATTCAAGAAATTTGGGATTAATCAGAGGCCTAATCAAAGAGTAATTAACAAAATACACTTTCCAATAAAACCCAAATTCAAAGAAAATTATAGTTCAAAATTTATCAAAATTAATTTTAAAATGTTCTAGATTTAATTATCTATCCATAGGTTTTTATTTCATATTTTTCTGATTTTTCTATGAAGAGTTATGCATTTTTGAAGATCCCTGGATTAATTGGTGCATTTAACTAATCCCTGGCAAATCTCTAGCTCACGGCGTGACGCATGGCGGCGGAAGTCAGCGTGCTTTACACGCATCGTGCCATGAGGGGGTAACTTAAATATCACATCCCAAATGGCGGTGGCGGTGCACACACTTATATTCTTTCCCGTTCGATCAAAGATCGAACTGCTAAGGATTTCCTCGTGGTTTAAAACCGATAAATGGATTTCTAAATGTGTTAAATAATCTCAGCCATCCATCTAAAATATGCGGATGGATGGATGAGATGAGCCAAGTTCTTCCCCTTGATCAACAGAGACCGTCCATGATCAAAGGGAAGATCCAAGCGCGATCTAGCATATAATCAAACCAAAGTCAACCCACACCATCTAGAGATAGAGAGCTGCAAATCCAACGATCAAAATTTGATGAGGTAAAAATTTCTTTCACAAAGCTCCACACCACATTGAGTTTAGTGATTGGAAAATTTCATACCTCACTGGAGGTGATCACCGGCGCTCGAGATCGATGAGGTAGCTTCATCTAGTGGAGATGAAGCCCTGTTGAAATTCCTAGGCCTTGGGATTGAGTGGCTAGCTTTATGGACCAACTCCACTTGAAGATACTTGCAGCTTTGATCCAATTGCTCCTTTCCTTGCTATGAGAACTCTAATGGAAGCTTGAGTGAGCTCGGATTGGTCCTTAGAAGAAGTGTGTATTGAGGTGGTTTTCATTGTGAATAAAATTCAAGATTGGATTGAGCTCCCCTATTTTTTGCACTGTGCAAAACTGAGAAATGGGGAATTCTAATCCTCTCTAAGAAGCTTGGGAGTACTCTCTGATGATTGCTCTGGGTTCCTTAGGTTCAATCGACAGAGGGCAAGTGAATTTTCAATTGAATTAGGGGGAGTATATCTCCCCTTTGAAGGATTGGACGGCCGGTAATGTTCTTTCCATTTTGATCCAACTGATGAGATTGGGAGGGTTGTTTGATCTATTTTGAGTGTGCACATGGTCGGTTTGATCCAAGGAATGGATTGCCAACTTCCCATGTGCTGAAATTGAGCTTAGGAGGGAATTTGAAAACTCCATTTCAAGCCATAAGGTCGGGTTTGGTCCATGGGTTAAATGGGCTGACCCAAACCCATTAGGTTGGGTGCACCACTTATCACTAAGTCCCCTTGAGCTTTTAGGAAAGTCTCAAGTGATTGTGAAGAGGGTATGACCAAAATACCCATGGGTTAGGCCAAAATTTGTTCTATGGAATAGGGGTAGAATGGTCATTTTTTATTTTTTCACTTTGGGTATGTTTGGTATGTTGATAAAATAGGTTTGACCAAGTCTCATTGGATTTGTAATCCATTTGATAGGGTTTGGCTCATATTGACTCATTTTAGTCAAAATGGGTCAAGTTGACCAATTGGTCAAATTGGGTCAAACCAAGGGTTGGGTCAAGTTCATATGACCATTTGAAATGTTTTGGTGCCTTTAGTTTGGTTCAATTTGGTATTGATTTGGTTTTGGCTCATATGACTCATTTAGGTCAAATGGGTCAAGTTGGCCCATTTGACCCATTTGACCTATTTGAGGTAGGTCAAGGGTAGGTTTAGGTTAGGTTAGTCATATGGGATTGATATCTTTGTTTCTTGTGTTAAGTTCAATTTTGGCTCAACATGACCCCTTTAGGTCATGTTGGGTCTAAATTAGTTGGGTTGAGTCTAGTTGGCCAATTGAGGCTTTGGTCAAGTTCCACAAGTGATTTGGAATGGACTTGACCCATTGGTTTCAATCAATTTGGTTTAGATCAAGTTTTGACACATTTTGGCCCTTTAGGTCAAAGTGGGTCAACTTGGGTCAAGTGGGCCAATTGGGCTAAGTTAGGCTCAAATGTTGGCTTGGCCAAGTTCAAACATAGGTTATGAGTGAACTTAGATAAACTGTTTCAAACAATTCGACCTATGATGGATTTTGGCTATGTAAGGTTTCATTTTAGGTTAAGTGTTGACTTGGTCAACCCTTAGGTTTGACTTGGTTTGACCCAATTTGATTGATTGATGATCCCATGATGATTGTTGATCACGATGAGAGGGTTATATGAGTTTGGTTTAATCCAATTTGGTTAGGATCAAAAGTTGGCTCATAAGGGTACTTTAGGTCACTTTGGGTCAAGTGAGCCTAAGTGGGTCAAATGGCTTGGTCAAAACTTGATTTGAAGTTGATTGATCTTGTATATGGACTTATGATTGAAATATAAATCCATTTACAAGTGGTTTGAAGTCAAATGAGTTTTGATCCATTTGAAAATTTCATATTCAAAGGAAGAATATGAAAGTGTTTTGGGTTTGATTTTTGATTTGGGTTTTGATTGTTTGATTGAGGGTTTGATTTATATATGAGCTCATGATTGTAGGGTTGATTGAACCATGAGAGAAAATCAAGAGTTTGGCTTGATTTGGAATTGATTTGGCTAAGTTCAAGATTTTGACTTAAAAGACTTAGATTTGATTTTGAGTGGATTTGAGTTTGATTTTTGGAATTGATTTTGATTGGTTGAGTTGATATTTCATTTATATATGTGAATATAAATGAGAATATAAATTGATCATGAGAAAATTTCAAGGATTTAAAGTGGTTTAATCATGATTTAGATTAAATCCATTAAAAGGAATTTAAAGGATTTAAGAAAATTTTTAAATTTAATTTTAATTTGTACCTTTGATTCAATTGATTTATATTTATATTTCATTTATATATGAGAATATAAATGAGAATACAAATAAGTTTTATGAAAATCCCATGAGTTTGAATATGTTTGATCTTGGTTTAGGTTAAATCCATTAATGGAAAATTAAGAGATTTAAGGAAATTCAAGGATTTTAAATTTAGAATTTAATTTTTGCCTTTGACTAGATTGATTTATATTTATATTTCATTTATATATGAGAATATAAATAAGTTTTGAGAAAATCCCAAGGATTTGAATAGGTTTGATTTTGGCTAATTCCTTTAATGAAAAATTAAAGGGACTTAAGAAAATTTTCATGAATTGATTTGGAATTTTGAATTTGATTTGATGAGTTTGAATTAATATTTCATTTATATATGAGAATATAAATGAGAATATAAATTGATTATGAGAAAATCTCAAATATTTGAATAGGTTTAGATCATAGTTTGGTTAAGTCCTTAAGGGGAGCTTAAGGACTTAGTCAAAATTTGGACTTAGGAATTTTTTGAAGAATCTTGATCATAGATTTCAATCATGGATTTCAATCATAGAGTTGATTTGAATTTGGAGAAAATCGAATATAATTGATTTAGAGTTTGACTTGAAAGAACAAAAGTGAAGAATGGTGTAGGTTAAGGGTAGGAAGTTTTCCTAACAGCTTTAAGGCATGACCTATTCCTATGGCTAACTCTTCTAAGTCTTCTAGGGCTAGATTGAAGTATTCACCTAATCACTAGATGTGTCTTAAGACTAAGGAACTCTTAAAGTATAAGAGAAGTGCTAAGCCTAAGATGAGGGGGTTGAGAGCTCATTCTTAAAATGAGGTCAACAGGGTCTTATAATCTAATGTAATTTGGGTTCATTTAGAAGTTGATCATTTAATAGACCATATCAACTCTATTTCAAATATAGAGGATTAGGCATACTATGATCATATTCTATGGAGCTGAATACTTATATCTTTCATTGACTTGAATTAGGATATGGAGACATTCATTAGCTTGCATGCATATAGTCATAAATGATTGAACTGATTTCAACATTTTTCTTTTTAACCCAGCGCATATAAGTTTAAGCGCTTAGTATAGTGTAGAGATCGGGTGTATTTAAGAATGCTTGCATAAATTTAAAACATTGAATTTGAGTTTTAATCCTATTTCATAATATATGCAAGGGTTCAATTGAAACCTTAACTAATGCCTTCAGTTCCCTTGTATGATGTGTTGCGAATCTGGTGGTGTTGAAGGCATTTTAAATTATTCTAGTATCTTAATAGATCCATTGGAATAACATATATTGAAGTGCCAAATTTATATTTATGGCCAAAATATTCAATTCACTTCAAGTTCATAAATCTATTTGAGTTCATTCTATTCTTTTTTATTATAAATATAATCTTTAAGTTCATTTCAAATTCATTCTCATTTATAGTTCAAAATTGAATTCAATATCAATTTTATTTTAGCGAGCTTAGGCAATGCTATTTGTTTAGCTTGAATTTTGTTTGCAAGTATGAATTTTTGATAAAATTTTGTGATTATTAACATCATAAAATTGAAATTACTTTCTTGCGAGTATCCATTGATCTGTAGAGATAGTGTCTTCAAAACTACATTAGTCTTCATACCCTAAGCCATTGAGCATTATGGGGTCTTGATCACTGCATAAAAGAAAAATATATGCAATTTCAAAACATTCAAATTTCATTTTAGATTATTTATTTTGATGTGCTCGATTTCTTTTAAATGAATCTTGATTCTTCCCTTTAAGTCTAAAATTTAATAAAATTTTGGCGGCATTTCATGACCACATCATGTATAAATCAGGCTACTTTTGGCTTATCGATACAATATTGAGTGTAAGGATGGTGTCTTGTGACACCACAGCTGAGTCTTCATACCCACTAAGTTCTTTTGAGCATTAGTGGGGTCTTCGATCACATGCATAAAAGCAAATATATATATGCAATTTCTACATTCATGAAATGTGCATCAATAATTTTGACATCTTGGTATCTTGTGAGCGTAGTGAATTTGCTCCGACCATGTCAATTCATCTTCATGCGATGAACGTGATGACATTCAAACCAAAGCCTGCGTATCGTATATTTTTTACATATTTTCATACATCCACAATCCACAACACTAATGATTTTGCATGAGTTCAGCTAACAGGGATTGAATAGGAGATATTGGAGTGTTGATTATTTGGATTGAATAGGTGAGGAAATGCCAGAAACTTAGAGAAGAACTTGTTTGATGACAATGTTCTTTCTCGGTTTTCGTTATTTCTGAGGAAGAAAAGGGGTTATTTATTTCTGGGAATAATGGAAAGCAAAACTTAGGGAGAACTCTTGCGATTGTTCTCAATTTCAATTTTTGCAAGGAAGAATTTGTTATGCGAATAATGGAAACGTCAGAAACCTTGAGGAGAATCCACCTGAGGACGGTGTTCTTTCTCGATTTCCGTCGCTTGCAACGAAGAAAAGAGGGGTTGTAGGAATAATGAAAACGCCAGCAACCTAGAGGAGAACCCGCCTGATGACGGTGTTCTTTCTCTATTTCTGTCACTTGCAAGGAAGGAAAGAGGGGCTGTTTGGTTGCAGAGGATAGTGCTGAGGGGGAAGGGAAAGGAGGAGGAATCGAGAGGTTGGTGTCGCAGTAAATGTTCTTCAATAGCTCTGCAGTTAAAAAGGAATGAAACATTCATATATTTCAGAATCATCTGAAAGATCTCAACTGAACGGCTTGCAAGATCTCTATTAATCTTAAGCAAGGAAGTTGGGGTAGGATCCTTTTGAAAGGATAACATATTCTCCGATGTAAACGTTTCATTAACTGTAGAAACTACAAACTTTATTTTGAAAAAAAATGTTTTCTGGTAGAATTAATTTGCTTTCGCATAACTCGCAAAAAAAAGTCCCGACCTGGAACTTATCAATAAAAAGAATAGCACATGCAAGCTCTGGAGGTAGAGACATTGACAATCTGCTGGGAGTAGGTGGAAAAAAATAAGAACCATCACTGTCATATCCGTCCCCTCCAATGCTGAAAGTAGAATTATGAGACGGTGTTGCATTGCCATTGCTAGAAAATAGTATTGGGAGTTGAAAGACTTCAAACTATAATTGGGAACTATAACTGATGAATATCTGAGATAATAACAAAGGCGAGATCGATGAATACTTTCAAGAATAAAGAAATCTAAGGCATCTGAGAGGAGCTAATAGGTAGGAGGTCAAGTGGAGGGGAACATGGAGGGGAAGATGCTGAAAATCGTATTGGGAGATATGGTTTAGTGTTGAGTTAGTCTAACCAGTTTGACCTAGATCACCGATAGCAGCGAATTTGATAGGGAGACTCGCTGGAGGAGTCTTGAACGAAAACTCCTGAGCAAGACTGCCAATGCAACGGTAATGATAGACAAAATCTGGATCCAACGGTCCAATCACTCCCTTACGGATCTTCTCCGCTCTGTACAATGCGGCAAATGTGTACGACGAAGTGGATCCCATGCTCGACTCGCCGTATCTTCCTTCTTGCTTTTTGTAATCCACCGTTGCCAGCGTGGCTATGGGAGAACAAGGAAGAGAGAGAGAGAGAAAGAGACTATAAAATATGGACGAAGGGTATAGATCCAGCGAGAATGGCGAACGAGGAAACGAATGGAAGAGGGCAAGGAGGCAAAAATGGGATTTAGACAAGCTGAGGCGGAAGGGAACTGTAGAACTCAACAAGGCGAAGTTCCTCAGGAGAGAGCTCCGTCAGAGGCAACGCAGGATCATCTTCCGTAGTGGTGGATATAGAGGAAGAAAGGAAATCGATGAGAGGGGAGAAGTCGTAGCGGCGGGATTGACTGAGTGAAGGATTTGGAGCTATCAGCGGTTAGGTTTGAACGACATGATTGGGATGGAATTTTGGCTATTCGGGTGTAGCGGGTTTGAATGGTTGGCGAGATTCACTTGGGATTTCGGGAATGATGGCTGGAGGAGAAGATGGGGGGAATACGAAAGAAATGGGAGAATTACCTACGGCGGACGGGGAGAAGAGCAGAGGCTTGGAGGAAGTTGCAGGGTTGGACGGAGGAGAAGATGGGGGAATACGAAAAAAATGGGAGAATTACCTACGGCGGACGGGGAGAAGAGCAGAGGCTTGGAGGAAGTTTCAGGGTTGGACGGAAGAGCCGATGACATAGGTTTGGTGTCTCTCAAAAAAATTTTTGGCTGCCTCTTTGTCTTGGGAGGGAAAAAATAGGGGATTAGAAGCCTTAATCGTTGATTAATTAGTTTTCTTATATATTTAGGTGAGATTTTTAAAATTAAAGTGTAATTTTGAACATGACAGAAGAGCATTTATGGGAATAGTATAATATGATTACCAATTTTTATTCATGTATAAATTATGATTTAATCATTTAATAATTAAAATTAAATCGAACTTTGTTTAATTAAATTGGATGTTTGATTTAGTAATAATCAAATTCTTGTGAATCTTGCGAAATTAAGCTGATATGGGTATCGTTTAGTAAATTCGATGTTTGATTGACGATATAATGTTTCATGATGAGCCGTTTGGTTAAGGTGGCCGGCTCAGTCGATTTTAGTTTAAAGTTGTTATTTGTAAACTGCGCTCAACATTCATCTGAACTCATTTGCAGCTCATTTGATAGGTTTTAACGTTTCAATGCTAACGGAGCAATCAATTTTGTGAATGGAGGTCGTTTGACAATCGTCGTAGCTTCCCGATCTCGGTATGCACGTAGGCGCATCGATGAATTTTATTCTTGATCGGTTGATCGTCGAATTGTGCAATATGTATATTCTAATAAATTTTGATGTTATGAATGCGATGACAAAGTTTGTTCGTTGATCAGAGATCATTTCGACTAGTTTTAGCGGCGTCCCTCCCCTCCCCAACAAATTTGTGTGTGTATGAAACAGACCATGTTTGTTACAAACTTGTTGACCATACAAGATTTGACCTGATTTGTCTTTATTGACTCATCACGTAGGAAGAGAGATACCTCCGGCCATGTGCTTAACACTTTGATATGCTTGAAAAAGGTTTCATCTTAGTGATTTGTGCCTTTAATCATCCTTTTGCCTTAACTTCATGCTTAGTAAGCTTGGTGAAGGAAGAATTTTATTTATTTTGTGATTTAGGTTTCTTCTGTCCTAGCTTCGAGCTTGATGGACTTGATGAATGATTGACCTGATTTATCTAACTCAACTTGTTAGGAGGATGTGCATACCTTCGGTCTTTTGCTTTTTGCTTTAGCGGACTTGTTGAAGGATTAAGTTGATTTGTCAGAATTGACTTGTCAGGAGAATGTGCATGCCTTCGGTCCTTTGCTTGTTGCTTTAGCGGACTTGTTGAAGATTAACCTGATTTGTCCAGATTGACTTGTCAGGAGGATGTGCATACTTTCGGTCATTTGCTTGTTACTTTTGTGGACTTGTTGAAGGATTTACCTTCGATCTCTTGCTTGTTGATTTTGGCATACTTGTTGAAGGATGCGAGCTGGAGACCTAGTCTTCAAGATGAGCATTAGGTCTATGGAAAGAAGTCGTTAGTCCAACACTTGGTGTTTTAATGGACTAGTTGACTGTAAAGTTCTCTTAGTTCAGTTGTGAGCTTTTTACGAACTCCCAGATAGCTTCTTCGGCCCTGCGCTTTCTACTTTGTCAGACTCATTGAAGAAGTTATATATGTTTATGCTTTGTGGTTACTTAGACCTCTCCTTAGATCCTCTCTTGATTCATCGATCAATTGGAAAAATTCTCCAGATTTGGATCGCTTAAATTCATTGAGTTGGATCAGCTTTGGAAGATAGATAGCTCTAGGCTTCAACGTTGTCTTCTACATGTCTTGAGTGGACGCAATCTTGCATATTATTTGCATAGTCACCTGCGACTTAAATAAATATAATTGTAAATATTATTTGGGGATTTCAGCACAAGTCGTGATGTCAACTCAAAATAGACATAAGTGTTTTTCTAATATAAAAATTTAAAAATGCTCCCTATATGACAGAGGTATTTTCGAGCTAATATGAAGAGATACTTATATCTTTTTTTATATCAATTATAAGAGTGGATGCGACTTATTATAAATCACCCATATCTATACTTTCATCTTGGGATGTCGACAAAAGACACAATATCAACCTAAATAAATATATAAAAATGTCCCCATCTTTGGGAATTTCATCCTTCACGCATTCTAATGCAAGAGAATTTTTGAGTGCTATTTCATATATATATATATATATATATAATATGAGGAGTCATGAATACAATGTTTATCTAATAATGCAATCATGTGCACTTAGACATGATACTTCTTGAGATAATGACCATTGATGGGTGGCATAAGTCGTCGACCACTTGAATCAACAAGTTGGTAAGATCCTCCTTCGTATACCTTCTCTATGATGTAAGGACCCTCCCAATTAACTTCAAATTTACCACCGATTCTTTTGTGATGGATTATTGGTCTTCTCAGCACTAAGACCAACTCTTTTCTTTGAAAAGTTCGAGGACACACTGTTCGATCGAAGGCTTTAGACATTCTTGCTAGATAGATTTCTAACCTTTGTTGGGCTTGAAGTCTAATTTCGTCAAGCGTGTCAAGCTCTTCCATCCATAAACATGTGTTCTCATCTTGAGTGAGATTATATTGGATGGCTACTCGAAGTGATGGTAGTTCGACTTCTAGTGGCAAAACTTCTTCGACTTAAAAAGTTAGAGCATAAGGAGTGGCTTTAGTTTGCGTCTTGTAAGTAGTTCTATATGCCCATAATGTCTCAAGTATTTTGATGTTCCACTCTCTTTTATTCCTCGTGAGGACCTTTTTGAGTTGCTTGATTAGTGTTTTATTAAAAGCTTCTACCAAACTACTAACTCTTAGATTATAGATTGATGAATATCGTCAATTGATTTTGTAACAATCAATGAATTTATAGATCTTTGCACTCCTGAATGCTGGGACATTGTCTGAGATAACTCATCGTGGTATACCAAATCTATAGACAACATTATGAGTGAAGAAGTCGATGACTTGATCAGCAGTAACCTCTTTAAATGGAGCTACTTTGGCCCACTTGGAATAATAGTTGGCTTCTATTAAGATAAAGCGATGACCTATTGATGATGGCAGATCAATTAGTCCTATTATATCTGTTCCCCAACACTTAAACGGCCAAGATGCGATCGGTGGATGCAGTGGATTTGGAGGTTGATGAATGAGATTCCCGTGGACTTGGCATTCATGGCACATTTTGACATGATCAATACAATCTTTCACCATCGATGGACAATAATATTCCATTCTCTTGATTTTTGCTATCATTTTAGGACTTAATTGATGCGCCACACAAAGTCCTTCATGAATTTCAGACATAACTTTGTTTGCTTCTTCCGTCCCTAAGCACCACAACCACATTTATTCAAAGGATCTACGGTACAATGTATCATTAACATAGGCATATCGTTGGATCCTTTTCATAATTTGCGTGGCTAGTGATTTATTACTCGGTAATTCACTTTCCTTGAAATAATCGATGAAGGGTTGTCTCCAATCATCAGACTCTTCCATTATGAAAGCTTCAGATGATTTCTTTGTAGTACTTTTGTGCTTTTCTATCTCTTGTACTTATTCTTTGATAGAATGAGGAGCAATTTGAATTGCTTCCTACCGGATTGAGTTTGATATCCCCTCTACCTACGGGGAATATGAATTTACTAGTTGTAGAACTTGACGGGTGAAGACTTCCATCAACACGTGCTCGTAGTTCATGCTTTCCATCTCTTTAGCTAGTTTAGCTAAGCAGTTTACTTTACTATTTTTGGATCGAGAGACTCGAGTCAATGCAACATTCAAAATTTGTGTCATTAGTTTGAGAACTCGCTTATAATAATAAGCTAACTCAAGCTTAGTGATCATATAGATTCCCAAAACTTGATTGATGATCAGCTGAGAGTTCCAAAAACTTGGAAATTTTGGATACCTATGGCAATGGCTTCTTCAAGACCAGCTATCAAAGCCACATATTTGGCTTCATTATTGGTTCGAGGTTCAGTCAAGCCATATGAGTGTCTTATGGTGCCTCTTTTCGGTGTTATTAATGAGAGGCCAATACTGGCTTGCACCCTAGGTAGGTTCGGAGGTTGTGCTGGCTTGATCGATGATGCTCCATCAAAGTATATATCCCAGATCTACAACTTTTCTCTTTTATTGATAGATAGAATCTACTCATCGGGAAAGTCACCATTAAGCGGTGAGTCAGTTAGGATAGGATGCACAACAAGGAAGTCTGCCAAGATCGTCCACTTTGCTGGTATATACATAATATGTCAATTGTAAGAAGTGCCCATTGAGCTAAATGACTTATTAATGTTGGTCTCGTTATCAAGAACTTCAGTGGATTGACCTTTGAGATTTGTGTG
Source organism: Cymbidium sinense (assembly GCA_021442155.1). Lineage (NCBI taxonomy): Eukaryota > Viridiplantae > Streptophyta > Magnoliopsida > Asparagales > Orchidaceae > Cymbidium > Cymbidium sinense. The sequence continues at coordinate 125,556,219 of CM038223.1, forward strand.
ATTTTATAAGAAAGCATGTAATGGTGATGCTTTTGAACTGCAAATATCAGTGCTAGACAATGCCTCTCTATTGGAGAGTAGTGTACTTCAGCTTCTACTGATCTTCGACTGATGTAATATAGCACATTTTATTTATTTTCTTTATTGTGTTGAGCTAGTAAAGCCTTGAGGGACTCCTCTAAGGTTACAATGTATAAAATAAGAGGTTTCCCTGGGATAGGAGCTGCTAAAATTGGCGGATCAAGTAGATACTTTCTAATTCTCTCAAATGCTTCTTGGTATTCCTTGTCCCATCTGAATGGAGCATTCTTTTTTATTAGATTCACAAAAGGTTGACATCTTTTTGACAGGTTTGATATAAAATGCCAAAGGAATGTGATTTTTCATATAAAGAGAGAAGCCGACGAAGGTTCTTCGGTGGAGGCATCTCCACGATCGCCTTGATTTTGTTGGGGTCAATCTCAATTCCTCTATGTCTTACAACATATTCAAGAAATTTTCCTAAGGAAACCCCAAAAGCACACTTGAGAGGATTCATATTGAGATCGTACTTTCTGATCCTTTCAAAGACAATCCTTAAATCTTCAAGGTGATCTTTTCGATCAATGCTTTTAACGACGAGGTCATCAACGTAACATTCTACCTTTTGATGAATCAACTCGTCGAAGATGCGTTTCATGGCCCTCTGATATGTAGCTCTACCATTCTTCAATCTGAATGACATGATTGTATAACAATAAATGCCAATTGGTGTTTTGAATGATGTGTGTTTCTCATCTTCAAGAGCCATTTTGATCTAACTATACCCCGATGATCCATCCATAAAGGAGAACATGCCATAGTTGGAGGTGTTATCCACTTGCAATTCTGACACAGGGAGTGGAAATCTATTGACTTTACTTTTGGAGTGAGTTCTCAACCTCCTCCTCTTAGACTTAGGACTCTTCTAAACATTAAGAGTTCCTTAGTCATAAGACACTTCTAGTGATTAGGTGAACACTTAACCTAAGCCTAGAGACTTAGAAGGGTTAATCATAGGATTAGGCCATGCCTTACGACTTAAAGAAATCAGCTATCCTATAGCCTAAACCCAATCCATATGCACCTTCTCAAATCAAATCGAGATTCTAATCTCAAACCAAATCTCAAACTCAAATTCAAATTCCAAATCTAATTCCAAATTTGACTCCAAATGATTGAAACCCAAAATCAAATCCAAATCCTAAAACCTCTTTTGAGCCAGATGGACCCACCTCCATGTGCTTAACCAAATTAACCTTTAAAATAATACAAACTCAATCATTTTTCTTATAAATCAATTATTCCTTCATTTATATTCACAAATATAAATGAAATCTAAATTCAAATGATCAATGCTATATCCAAAATCAAATCTAAACCCAATAAAAGCCATTTAAGATAATTCTTTGGACTTAGCCAAATTCTATCCATATCACATCAAAACTAATGAATTTTCTCTTGAATCGATCATTCCTTCAATCATCTATCCAAATATAAATGAAACCTATAATCATCAATTCAAATCGAAGTCAACCCAAGTCAAACCAAACCTAACCATTTTGACTTGAAAATTTCAAATGAGCCAAAATCTCTTTGACTCTAAATTGATTGCTGTTGAATTTATATTTCAATCGAGAGCTCATATATAAGTTCAACTAAACTCGAATCAACACAAAACCAAACTAATTGACCCACTTAGGTCCACTTGACCCATAATGACCTAAAGGACCCATTTGAGCTAACTTTTAATCCAACCCAAACTGGATTGAACCAAGCTCACCGAAACCTTTCACCATGATTGTTGATCACCCTAGAATGATCAATTGTAATCAATTAGGTCAAACCAAGTTAACTTAGTCATTTGACCAAGTCAACCTTTAGCCTAAATAAACCAAAACTAGCCAAAACTCATTCTACATCAAATTGATTGAAACTAATGATTTGAATCAACCCAAAATCAATATTTAAATATGACTTGACCACCAATTGAGCCAAACCAAGCCCAATTGGTCATTTGATCCAAGTTGACCCAAATTGGCTTAAAGGACCAAATTGGGTCAAATCATGATCTAACCCAAATTGATTGCAACCAATGGCTCAAGTTCATTCTAAATTGATTATTGAACTTGACAAAACCATAATTGATCCTAATTTGATCGATCGAGCCCAATTGAGCCATTTAGCCCAAATTGGCCTAAAGGGTCAATTTGGCCTAAATCCAAATTGATTCAAATCGAAGACCACATTCATCTTCAATAGGCAATTGAACATGATTCAACCCATAACCCAAGCCAATTTGGCCAATTTGGGTCAATTGGTCAACTTGACCCATTTGATTCCAAATGAGCCAAAATCAATTCAAAGCCAAATTAAATCAAATTGATCATACCAAAACTCTTCAAATCATCATTTGAACCTAACCTAAGCTTTGTTTTGACCCAATTTAACCAATTCTCTTCAAATCATGATTTAATTAAATCAACATATTTAATCTAAAATTAATCAATCAAAAACCCATGGATTTAAACAAACTTAAACTTCACTAAATATTAAGGATATTGAATTATCAAGATTTAATTAAATCAACACATTTAATCTAAAATTAATCAATCAAATACATGAAGATTAAACAAACTCAAATTCTAAAATCTAAATCAAATCAAATAAATTACATAAATTCAAATGGGCTAATTAAGATACTTAAGGACCTTAGCTAGACTCTTTAGGTGTTAGGATGTAGAATTGGGTGAGTTCCATCTACAAATAGGACCTTAACTGAAACTAAAACATCACTTTAACCAAATAAAAGAGAAATAAAAAAATTTATAACTCATTAAATTATTTAAATTGAAATCACCCAAAGGTAAAATTTAAACAAATTCAAACTCCAAATTGAAACTTAAACTAAAGAAGCTTATTAAAGTCTTGCTACACAAGCCTTCTTTTCACACATTAGAATACTAGGTCATCGACCCTAGGATTATGCTAGGTCGATGTATTGATTGCATGTATGATGTTATATTTTATTTTATGATGTAATGTAATATTTTAGACTGGATGTTATTCGTAGACTAGATGTTAGGCCGTTATTAGCCTAATCATATTTTCTGCAGGAGATTGTGCTTATGGGGCAGCTATAATAAAACAAATATAAATACTTTTATTATGCAAGTTGCTTATCCCCTAAGCATAACTCACGGTAGGACAGGTGGGCTTGGTTACCCATGTGTGGGGTGCTAAGTCTAAATTATTTATATAACTGCTTGGATTATATGACGTGTTTAGCTAACATTTATTTTACAAGTGTAGCTAGATTTACTTTTCTTATTTTTAATGCAATTTTACATTAGGAATTAGGATTATTGTTATGGGGGATTAGGATGACCAGTGGCCAGAAGGTTTAGTCCTTGGGGTGCCCTATGATGCATTTAGAGCAAATCAAATCAAAAGGAAGAGAAGGAAGAAATGAAGAAAAGAAGACCCCATGAATTAAACAAACATAAACTTCATTAGATATTAAGGATATTAAATTATCAAGATTTAATTAAATCAATACATTGAATCCAAAATTAATCAATCAAATACATGAAGATTAAACAAACTCAAATTCTAAAATCTAAATCAAATCAAATAAATCAAATCAAATAAATTACACAAATTCAAATGGGCTAATTAAGATACTTTAGGACCTTAGTTAGACTCTTTAAGAGTTAGGATGTATAATAGGGTGAGTTTTGTCTGCAAATGGAATTCATTCTACTCTTCATTCTTGAAAACCTAAACATCACTTTAACTAAATAAAAGTGAAAAAAAAAATAAATCATTAAATCATTTAAATTAAAATCACCCAAAGGTAAAAGTTAAACAAATTCAAACTCCAAATTGAAACTTAAACTAAAGAAGCTGAGTAAAGTCTTGCTACACAAGCCTTCTTTTCACACACTAGAATACTAGGTCACCGACCCTAGAATTTGGCTAGGTCGATGTATTGATTGTATGTAAGATGTTGTATTTTATTTTGTGATGTAATATTTTAGAATGGATGTTAAGGTGTATGCTTCGTAGACTGGATGTTAGGCTGTTATTAACCTAATCATATTTTATACATGGGGTTGTATTTAAGGAGCCACTGTAATAAAAAAAATCTAAATTCTTTTGCTGTGCAGGTTGCTTGCCCCTAAGCATAACCCACGTTAGGATAGGTGGGCTTGGTTACTCATGTGTGGGGAGCTAAGTCCAAAGTATTCATATAACAGCTTGGGTTTTATGGTGTGTTTAGCTAATATTTATTTTACAGGTGTAACTATATTTATTTTTCTTATTTTTAATATAATTTTGCATTAGGAATTAGGGTTAGTATTATGGTGGATTAGGATGAGTAGTGGCCAGACGGCTTAGTCCCTGGGGTGCCCTATGATGCCTTTGGAGCAAATCAAATCAAAAGGAAGAGAAGGAAGAAATGAAGAAAAGAAGACCCCCATAGTATGTATTATTTTTATAATCTGGGTTGTATAAGGGTAGAGCTCAGCTACCCATCTTTTTTTTTCTCTTTTCGGGGTGTACGATGGAACCCGACCACACTGGCCTTTTATTGTTTTACGGTAGTCTATAAAATTATTTCATGTTGTGTTTAGATTGCACACTAGAATTGCATGCTTTTCCTGGTTTCTTCATGTTTGATGTTTGAATGTGTGGCCTGGATGCGGTAGGCTCTTAGGATAAAATTAAATTTTTTATCTGACTAACAACTCATAACTAAAATTTTAAAATAACTCATAACCTCACATAAAATCTTAGGAATTAAATCAAGATAATAATTTTTTTTAGCAACCCTTAGCTGGATGAATGAATGTATAATATCATGCATGTCATATTCTTCCACTCTTGTTAAGAGAGGGTTTCCATCTGTGCTAGAGAATAAAGGCTTGACCTGTAAAAGCCTTTGATAGAAATACACCTCTTTCTCTTTTGATTTGACCCATAATCAATTTCTCATGTATTTAGGCATATAAAATCCTACAACCTATGTCAAAATAAAAAAGTCAAAAAACCAAATAAAAACTTGTTAAAATTTTGCATTAGATTAAGTCATTATTCACGCCATTCATGATCTAGTCTCTTAGGGAGTGAGTTTAATGACCTAGCTTCTCTTTCTAAATAATAACTACCCTAGCCATCTCATAATACATAAGACTTGGCCACATGGATTTAAAGCATAAGAAGTGTTAGCTGGCAGCCACTCCAGGCTGTTGTAAGTCTAACAGTCAGACGGTCTATCCTCTATTGTGGAGATAGACCATTATGCCCACCTTTCACTTAGATTTAGGACGTGCTTGTGGTTTGTGCCAAAGCTCTCTAGCTTAGGATCCGAGGTAGCTGTTTCCTTTGGGTTACAAGCATAAATCCTTATATCTTAGGCATTTTCACAATCTTATGTTGTGGGATTATAAGTCCAAGTATTTTAATAAAATGTCAACTCAAACAATTAACTCTCTTCAATTTCAAAAATATAAAGCCCAACAATATGATAGATTGGATTGCTCACTAGGCTTACTAGTATCATAAACATTCCCTACTCATCTCCTTTGGCTTCCAAAATAAGTCTCTCCTTTTGATCTATCCCATTTTATTTTCCAACATAGCCAATCCTTTGATAGTCTTGCCTTGAAATCTTTTGGAGATCATGATTATCAACTTTAATCAAGAGTGTTCTTAAGGAATCTCATTCCTTAGGATGTAATTAACTATGGGGACTTGCCTCCATAGGGAACTTAATGAACCCGACTTAAAATAAACCATACTTTACTTTTTCATGTAAAGTAGGAGAAATATCTCTGGTATATTCAAAGACCTATCATGTCTTTGGAGTCCTTATTAGGTGATTAGGTCCTTTATAGGATGGTGATTTCTATCTTTCAAGATAGTACATCATTCCTTAATGTCATACATGATCACTTCAATAAGCACCCCCTAAGATCTGCATGATGTCCCAAATCTCAAAAATAAACTCCACAGATTTTTCTGTCGACTATGCTGGGGAAAGTTCCTTTCTCCATATTTAGTAGACAATTATTATCTCCAAGCATCGATAGTGGACTTATATTTATATAGGCTCGAGACTATCATTCTTTCTGTTGGCACTTAGCTTATTTCATCCTTAAGCAAAGTTTGCCAACATCCTTTAGGTTTTAGGACCTCACTCCGTGTAGGTCTTAAAATCCCTATTGGGTTCCCCCAATAAGTGAAAATTAAAATTAATCAAATAAAGGAGATGACCGAAATTAAGAATCTCTTCACCATCCTGATGGTGATGCAAGGTTCATCTCATGAACAATAAGAAAATAAAATCTTTATGCAAAATAATATGTCTTTCCAAAAGCACTTTTTCAAAATCCACATAATAAGAGAACTTTACACAAAAATTTGTAAGAAATTTTCAAAAAGGCACAAAACACATATAACCAAACCTCGTTTAACAAATCCTATGATTGTTACATGGAGGTTCTTTTCAAAATCAAAATCAACCATTTTTAATGCCTTTTTCAAAAGCACATTTTATTTGGAAATAGCTAGCCCCATCCCACCAACTCAAATTTGTTGGATGGAGATTCTATTTTTGAATAAAATCATGACATAAAATTGAAACTCCACTTAACATACTTCATATGTGCTAAAGTTGAATTTTTCCTTCTTTTCAAAAAGCAATAAATCATACACATACAAAAGAGAAGTCAGGACATATTTGAACCCTCTACTTGACATACCCAAATTAGTTAAGTGGGAGTTCCCCTTCCCTTGGAGAAGGTAAAGCAAATTTAATTCTATTTGACACCATTTGCATTTGTCTGATAAAACTCCTTCTTGCCAAAGTCTTTGACTTGAAGACACATTTGGATCTCATTTGACATGTCCAAGTACGTCAAATGAGAACCCCTTTTTTAAAAATTATTAGAATAAATTGAACTCCATTTAACATACCTAAGTTTGTTAAATAAGTTATTTTCTTTCAAAAATCATAAGCACATTTGACTTTCACTTAACATACCAAATTTGTTAAGTGAGAGTTTCATTTTTAAAATCATAAACACATTTGACTTTAACTTAACATACCAAATTTGTTCAGTAAATATTTCATTTTCAAAAATTAAAAATACTTGACTTTCACTTAACATACCATATTTGTTAAGTGGAAGTCTCACTTTCAAGTCACAAACACAAGTGACTCCTACTTAACATACCAAATTTTTTGAGTAAGAGCTTTAGTTTCATATTAAAATCATATTAAACATAATTGGCATCTACTTAACACACCAAATTTGTTAAGTAAGAAGCCCCATTTTCAAAATTAAATCACATATCACGCACCAAATTTCACAAACAAAGATATAATCACATAAAACTTTCAAACATACAAACTGAAAACCCTTACTTTAGCATATCCAAATTTGCTAAGTAAAGATTTTCCCAATCAAATTTTCAAACAAAACATACATATCTCCAAAGGGTCCCTCCAAATATTTGAACCCCATTCAACATACTCAAATTTGTTGAATGTGGGTTTTAAGTTAAGATCATATGGCAAAGTCTCTATTCGAAAATCTCTCCAAAATTTTAATGAACCCCACTTAACATCGTTAAGATTGTTAAGTGTGGGTTCAAATTCCAAATCAAATCTTGAGATCAATGATTGAAGGTGAATATCAAGGCAAGTATCTTACTTAGCTATATTTCAACAATGCAGATTTCGGTGCAGTTAATTCTTCCAGCCCTCAACTAGTTCAACATCCATGACTCCCAACAAGTTTGTGTTTTCCTTCTCCACTAGTCTAGACTTAGCCTTGGATCAGGCTAGTCTCTTTACTACTGGCTCCACTAAGGTCATCTACTTTGGCCATAGTTTTGAGGGGGTGAGGATTTCTTGCAAGCGGACATCCCTCACTACAGTTAGTAGGGAGGAGGTGGCGCGGGCAGACGTCGCTTATCCAATTTGATATGCCATCTGATTCTGAGTTTCCTCTACTAAAGAGGAAGGTCACTGTTGTTTCTGCTACCCAGTTAGTGTCGGGCCGTGCGGTCGTGGTCACTCATCTTACTATAGCTCTAGCGAGGGCTACTACCCCCTCCTTGGGTACCCCAAATGGGAAGGCTGTCTTGTCTTTTGAGATAGTCTTCTCCATGTTTGAGGTGGGTGCTAGCTATTGCTTTGCCATACCTACACGTACATAGCATCACAACAAGAACAACAAGGTCAAGCAGTATCACAAGAGGCTGGCGAGAGAGATGGACGCCGCTTCCCACGTCGCTGAGGAGGGATCTCCCTGTGAGACATCTCAACTTTTGAGTGGTAGTAGGTTCCATCCCCTCTCAGCCTTAGATGAAGAAGAGGACTACATGAGGATTGCTGCACTACCTCCACCACCAGCATATTTCAATACACCAACTAGGGAGCATAGAAAGTCCATGTCGGGCTCAGATAGTCTCGCTAGGTTGGCGAGCTGGATGCTCGGGAGTCCCATATAATTTTTTGATGGTGGACATCCCTAGAGTCAAAGTTAGATCTAGTGGGAGAGAGCCTTGGAGGCTCAGGCATCAGCTCAGGCAGGTAGGAGGGAGAGATGGAGGTTTACCAGGCAGTCGGTGGTCTCCGCTCTGATGGATTTTCCCTATCGTCGCCCTACTAGGGACGATCATTCAGACAACATCATCCTTACTGGTGTCACTTGTCATAGGAGGAGCAAGCCTACAGTTGAGGGACAATACGTGGTACTTTTGCATTGATCCACTCATCGCCCTCCATTGCCTATCTAGCTCACAACATCCCCCATTCCAACCAAGATCCAGAAGCCCCCATCCGAGGAGAGACCAGCACCATTGGTGATCCAGCTACGACCTAAAGATCCCACTCCATCTAATCCACTCATTGAGGTGAGGTCGAGCTCTCCTATTCGACCTCATGCCTTAGCTATGGTGAAGAAGGAATGGTGACCCAAGGCCACCATGATCGAGTCACCATCGCAGTCACAGTAGTTACTTACATCACGCGCCACATACGACGGTGGTAGAAGGGGCAGAGGATATAGATGTAGTGTCCATGACAATGGATCCTACCACAATAAGTGTTCAACCCAAGATCATATACTCAGCAAACGTCATTCTAGACGATCAAGTAGTAAGTAATTTTTGATGTATTTCTGTCAATGGACATAGCCCCATTACCGATCAGCAGTGAGTGTTTGTCCCTATGTGATTATACTGCTCTTTAGATGAGATCCTCCCTCAGTAGTTCACTGAGAAGAGGGAACTCCTTAGGGGCGATCGCTCTAACGAGGAGGATGCTAGGGTTACTTTTTATTCAGATGAGGATGATCTCTTAGAAAACTCAACAGAAGTCCATATGGTAGACACTAGGGGGTCCCTCCTTAGGGATCAGCATAGCCAAGAGGGTGTTGTAGTTAAGAAAGATGACACAGCTCATTCAACCCAACACCTTCATCAGCAACTGAGGCAGAGAGATGAACATATTAGTAAGATAGAGAAAAGAGTTGAAGACTTGTTAGCGACAGTCCTAACACTTCAAGGCTAGGCTCCATCAATACAACCTACTCCCTTAGAGGCCGACTACCATGGGTTATTGCATGTTCTAGATTAGCCCAAGAGTACATCTCCCATGGACCAGGATAGTGGTAGTATGCATAGGAAGGTCATAAATAGTACCTCCATGCCTAAAAGAGATATGAAATAGATGGTGGAATAGCAAGTGAGGAAGCATTGGCGTAAGCCTGAGGTGACTCATCTGTTCAAAATAGTAGACCCTACCTAGAGGAATTCGATGCAGTCTAATATCCCAAGGGTTTTGTGCCACCATCCTTCAAGATCTTTAATGGCAGTGGAAACCCTCGATAGCATATATCACACTTTAGAGCTGGCTGTTGCAATGCAGAGGTAGTGATGCACTTCTCTTCTGACTCTTCGTTAGTAGTCTATCAGGGATTGCATTTGATTGATATGCTGAACTATCCAATGATTCAGTGAAGACTTCTGCTAAGTTGGAGCACCTCTTCATCAAGAGGTTTGCTGGAGCCCAACAAAGGGTAACTGTGGGTGACCTCATTGTGGCACAACAAAATCCCAATGAGTTTCTTATTAATTATATTCTCAGGTGACAAAACCTGAGTATGAAATGTGAACTATAACTGTCCAAACAGCATGCTATAGAAGTTCTTCTCAAGAATATTCATGGCCTGATTGCTTTCATGCTCAAAGGATTTACAATCAAAACCTTTGAGAAACTAATCAACAAGGCGACTAGCCTGCAAGGAGAAGTTAAATAGTTACCTTTTCAAGACTAATTGTTCAAGCCCAAGCTGCAGAAAGCATTTGAGAAGAAGTTAAGGGTAGTAGTGTCAGTAGACAAAGAAGCAGCCAGCCAGAGCTCAGTATGAGAGACCTTGTGCACATCCGCCTCAATTGTCACCTCCTCTACTACCACATCGCCCAGCATACCGGCCACCGTAGTTGCCACAGCGGCCGCCGCTGCCCCCTCCACAACATACTCAGCAGCGGTACTCATATCCATCGCCATGTAGCTATTACCCACCTACTTTTGTCGATAGGTTGAATAAGCCATATTCATTCAAGAGGGAGATAATTAGGAAGATCTTTAAGAATCTCTTAAAGAAACCTGACTTTTAGTTACCTAAGCCCAAGAGGCTAAAAGATGTGGGCAAGAGTAATGATCTTAACTATTGCCCCTACCATTATATGACTAGTTATGTCTTGGAGAATTGTATCACCTTTAAGGACTGGCTTGAGCTCAACTACAAGTCAAGAGCTATTATTATCCCCAAGGAATACGTGTTAGAATAACCCTCCAATTCCATCAGAGTAATTCTTGAGGATACTTATGATCCTCTTAAGACAAAAGAAGGTTGGGATATTTCCTTATCCTGAACATCTAAAAAAGTGATCTCTAAGATCAAGAAGCTTTCTTTACAGGTGCCTGAAGTAACTCAAACCTCCAACTCAAACCTCCAAGAGAAGACAACTTGAAGAAGGTGTCGGCTCAGCAGCAGCAGCATCAACCTACCTTACCTGGCTGTGATAGCATAGTAGCGCAACCACCATATGAGTCCAGCATTCCTTCCACATTTGTAGCTATAGGTGGGGACGGGCACTAAACCCCTCACTTCGCTCACTATACGTGATTTCTATTTTGTACCTCCATCCAAATCTAAGAAATCAATGAAGAAAGCTAATTCCACTTACATTTGTTCACTTTGATATACTCTTGATTTTAATCATATAGATAACTCTCCAAGTTTAAATAATAATAACTCTAGTTCCGATCATTCCTCCTTTGATATACTCTTGATTTTAATCATATAGATAACTCTCCAAGTTTAAATAATAACTTCTAGTTCAGATCATTTCCTCTTCTAATTTATAAATGGATTTCTTCCATTCATCTTGAGATGGGATTTGGAGTCATCTCTTGAGATTGAGGTGTACTTCCAGCAGTGGGTAAGTTCCCCAATGGTAAAGTTCCTCTTAGGGGTGGCATTTGAGGATAAGGAGTAGTTGGTTAAAGAGCATATAGCCCCTCCATAGGATGCTCCACCAATGGATATGCTTGTGGAGGATTTGACTACAACTTCCTAACACATCTTAGAAAGCTGCCAGCTAAGTTAAGCATATATGATGCCCTTATCTTATCTAAAGAGATGAGGGAATCTCTAATCGAAACTCTTCTTGATCAGAATATATGCTTAGCCCATTTTTCTTGAGGAGGTTGATTGTGGAAGGGCGTGCATATTTTCTTCTCGATGTTTGAACAAAGCGGGCACGTGGGCGGGGTAAGCGTGCGTCGTCGTGTCATTGGTGACAACGTTGTCCATCCAGTTACAGTGTCGTTAAGTACTAAAATGGGAAATTAGAATGTTGGAATCCAATGATTGGAGTCCTTGCATGCACTTCTATTGTTTCAACTCTACGCGGGACTCATGCTCATGAAGGGATTGAGAGGAGCTTCGTGAGTCGGTTGAAATCAAAAATGGGGCTTATAAGGAAAGCATCTTTATTTGGACCTATTTGACTTTCTTCTTTTTTTTGGATTATTATTATTAAATAATAGAAGCTGGAAGCCGCCCACTTCATCCAATAGAAATTGTCTAGCTCATCTAGAGTTCTAGGCTTTCACATTAAGAGGTATGGGGATGAGCTGTAGAAGTATGTGATGATGGGTGGTTGAAATAAATTTTAAGCTCTTAATTTGAATTTCATGAGAATAAGAAAAAAAAAATCTTAGCAGCAAGAGATAAGTGAATAAAATTCTCGTAATAAAATTTTCATCATATAATTCCTTCCTCCTTATAATTATAATATATATAAATATGCTGCAGCTAAGCATTAAAATCTAACTTGTAGGTGTAATGAAGATGCTAATGTATGGAAGTGTTATGGAATATAATCTTTGGAGCTTTAACAATTCTAAATATAAAGGTATATGTTGTTAGACAAATGATAAATATTAGGTAGTGTTGATAATATGTTTAACTTTTTTTTCTTATTTTTAAATAGCATATAATAATTTATAATTTTTGTTTATATTATAAAATGGATTCAATTAGATTACATAAATAAATTAATTCTTCTATCTCTTAATTAATATTATTTGATTATTTAAAAATATACATTAATCTCATTATATATATATATATATATATATATATATATGAAACAACAGTAAATTTTAACCCTTTTTTTACCTAACCATACTATTATAATTTAAATTCAAGTGAACTGAGATGACCGATTTTGGATGTTCTCACAACCCTAGCCGTCACCCGTGTTCTGGCGATTTCCTTTTCCCCTTTCTTTGTGCGGCTTCTTGATCCCGTTTCTTCTCATCAGGCTAGTCTAATTTTTATTTACTTGAAATGCAAGCCTGCTGATTATGGATTCGACATCTACTCCCCCTTGGGGGAGCCCAACCCCTTCTCTTGCGGCTGTTAAATTTCTTGAATCCTTGGGAATCTCTGGCTCAAATCCCACCATGGTGTCTAAATCCTTCAAAGACATTCTTGCGGGTAAGGCAAAAAACACTGGTGAGTCACTCGATCTTGTATCTACTTCTTTCTGGGGTGTACCCGCGATCATGTGTGCGGATTCGATGGTGGAAAAGCTTGCTAAGCCTTTTGAATTTACATTGGTTGGTAAATTTGCGCTGCGACGTCCTTCTATGGAAAACATTTGATCATTTTTTCATAGTCTAAAACTCTCTGGTGTTTTTTCTGTGGGATTGATTGATTCATGGTATTTACTGATTCAGCTTTCTAATGATCTAGATTATTCCTGTGTTTTTGCTAGACACTCGTATTTTGTCTTTAACTGTCATATGCACTTGTTGAAATGGACACCTTTTTTCGACATTAAGGAGCAATCTCCTATTGTTCATGTCTGGTTGTCCATCCCCAACCTTCGTGTGTATTTTTTAATCCAAAATTTCTCTTTGTTATGGCTGGGTTGTTTGGTCGGCCTCTTCAATTGGACCAGGCAACTGGTTCTAACACTAGACCCTTGTTGCCCGTATATTTGTGGAACTGGATATAACTAAAAAATATCCTAAGGAAATTTGGTTAGGATTAGAAAAATATGGTTATTTACAAAAAGTTGAGTTTGAAAATTTTCCTGTATTTTGCTCTCATTGTAAAATTCATGGGGCATGGTTTTGCTGACTATTTTATGGCTCACCCGCACTTAAAGAAAAACATTGTTGTGACATCCAAAGCTGCTCCATCTCTTAAGGCTACTTTAAGTGAACCATAAAATGTTATGGCCACTAATACATTCATTCTAATACCTCATAGTTATAGCCCTGAAATTCCTATCCACCAACCCGATCCTATGGTGGCTACGGCTGATCATTTGCAGGATGGCACGCTTGCTAAGTATGATGCGGTTCCTGCTAATGGAAATCACTTATAATGCAACAATGTTGGCATTAATGTTACTAACAGTAGCTCTGATTCCCCTATGGTTGCTGACTCCCAAACCAATGCTAATATCCCTTCCTCTGTCTCCATTAACTAAAGGTCAAGTTAATGATCATGTAGGAATGGCTGATGTCTAGTATTTAGAGATAATTTCTACCCTTGATTTAGGAAGTTATGTTTTGCCCATGTCTAATCCCTCTTGTGCTTCCTCTTCAAACCTTGACCTGTTTTCAAATCCGAATTTTCACCAGAACAACAACAATGAATTGGAAGAAGGAGAAATAACAACCCCGGTGCCTCTTTTACCAAGAATTTTCTTGATCATTCCTTACTCGGGTGAGAGGCGTGGATTTGGCCAATAATTTTCAGATAGTTATAAAAAAGAAAAACAAATCCTCTAAATCTAAATTTCCTAGCTTTGCCAAAGTTACTAGATTTGGCTCCTCTTATCAAAAATAATGGTCTCTTTCCTCATTTGGAATGTGAGAGGGTTTGGTTCCCTCTTTGTTTGCAACAGAATCAGTAATTTAATTCGGACCCATAATATTTCCTTCTTGGCCATTTTGGAACCCTTTATTCGTCCCTCTAACATTCATTCTGTTGCTAGAATGATTGGTTTTGATAGTTTCTTCACTAACTTGAGTAATAAAATTTGGATTTTTTGGAGAAGTCCTTTTGTTCTACATGTTATGCGGATTTACACCAGTTGTCAATGTTAAAATCACCTTTGATAATTGGTGTTGCTTCAGATCCTTTATTTATGCCACTTGTAATAGGTATGGTAGAAGGATCTTGTGGGAAGATCTGGTTAATTTCTCTTCCTCGGTCAATGCTCCCTGGTTTGTGGGTGGGGACTTTAACACTATCTCTTCCTCTTCTGAATGAGTTGGTGGTAATGCGCCTAACTTATTCTCCATGGAGGATTTTAATAACATGATCCTGGATTGTCACCTTATCGATATTGGTTTTATTGGATCTCATTTCACTTGGAATAATCACAGACTTTGGCAAAAATTAGATAGGATTCTGTTTAACGACCTATGGATCAATTCTTTTCCTACTACTTCTGTTGAACATCTAAGTAGAATCTTATGCAACCATTCCCCTTTGCTCATCTCTGTCAAGGTTAGTACGGATACCTCCTTTTCTCATATTCCATTCCAGTTTCAAAATATATAGCTTATGGATGATAGATTTCTAGAGGTGGTTGTTAGTAATTGGGCCCATCCTCTCCATCTTGATGACTCTATTGTCGGGATGATGAGATTATAGCTAAAATTAAAAAGGCCTAAATAATGCCTCAAATGCTGGAACAAACACTGCTTCAAAAATCTTTTTACCAACATCAAAGAAGTAGAACAAGAGGTCATCATTTTAGAAGACGCTTCTATCCATGATCCTTCAAAAATTATCATATTAAACCAAGCCAAAGCCAGGTTAACATGCTACCAAGACATGGAGGAGACCAATTGGAGGCAAAAGGATTCTTTAAAAAGGATATCTAATGGAGATAGAAATACCAAATATTTTCATGCAATGATTAAAAAGAAAAAGGCTCTCAACCGCATTAAAAAAATTAAAACTAATGATAATAGCTAATAAGGAGCTTGATTCTGGTGTTTCTTTCTTCACTGAGCTCCTTAATAAAAATGTGAACTATGATGAGTTATCCTGGCCTGAAGTTATCCCTAAGATCATTTCTGATGAAGATGACAATATGCTTACTTCTTTACCCTCTGAATCTGAAATAACGTCCACTTTACAGAATATGAATACAGATTCGGTGGCTGGCCCTGATGGTTTTACTACCTTATTTTTTCAAAAGTGTTGGCATATTATCAAAGAAGATTTGATTAAAGCTATTTCAGATTTTTTTTTAAAGGGAGTACCCTCCCCAAATACTTTTCTAGCACTTCCATTGTCCTAATCCCTAAAATAGATAACCTTGAACTTTGGAGCCATTTAGGCCTATTAGTCTTTGTACCCTCTTTAATAAGCTCATCACTAAGATCATGGCCAAAAGACTAAGCAGTGTGCTCCCTAAAATTATCTCCCCCAACCAAACTGGTTTTGTCAAAGGTCGATCTATCTTTGATAATGTTCTGTTAGCCCAAGAAATTGTTCATGATTTAAATAATAAGGTTCATTGTAGTAACCTAATTTTTAAGCTAGATATTTTCAAAGCTTATGATAACATTGGTTGGACTTTTCTTTATAAAATTTTGACTCTTTTTAGATTTTTCAATCATTTTATTACACTAAATAAGAATGGTATAGAGAACTCTTGGTTTTCATTACTTATTAATGGCATGGTCCATGGCTTCTTCTCTTCCTCCCATGGGATAAGGCAAGGGGATCCCCTTTCTCCGGCCCTTTTCATTATTGCGGTTGAATATCTCTTTAGAAGCCTCGAACATATATTTTGTAAAATGCCTAACATGTTCTACAAAATTAGGGGTGGCTTTCCTATCTCCCACCTCAGCTTTGCTGATGATTTCATTATATTCTGCAATGAATCCACCCGCTATGTGAAAAAATTATGTAAATTTCTTACTTTGTTTGGGAGGGAAAGTGGCTTGAAGATTAACCCTGATAAAAGTTATTTTATTGCTAGTCCATCAATTTCACCTCCTAAGATCAATGCCATTAAGAGCATTACGGGGTTTTCCCATCAAATTCTGCCTATTAAGTACCTGGGTACTACTTTATATCATGGGGAGAAAAGATCTTCCCTTTTTGATGAGCTGATTCAGAAAATATATAAGAAAACTTCATCTTGGGAATTCCATTTACTATCTTTTGGCGCTAGACTTATCCTGATCAAAAGTATTCTTTGCTCTTTGCCTTTCTATCTGATATCCACTATTGTGCCTACCTCATCTATCATTAAAAGGATTAACAGACTTATTAACAAATTCTTTTGGGTTCTACCTCATCTTCTAAAAAAACACATTGGGCTAGCTGGCACAACTGTTGTGGGCCTTTGAATGAAGGTGGTTTAGGATGCAAAACCTTAGAAGACTCCATTAAATGCTTTTCATACAAAATGTGGTAGAATCTTAGGAGTAATCAGAGCTATTGGTCATAATTTATGCTCATCAAATACTATAAAGAAAACACCCCCTCATTTGTTCTTTCAAACCTGGGGATTCTCCAGTGTGGAGAAGACTTTGTAATATCAAGTGGGCTGCTGAGAATCTGATCTCCTGGGGTGTGAATTCAGAATCTTCCTTCTTTTGGCAAGATAATAAGCTAGGTTTGGGTTCTATTGACAATTTACTCAATACTCATTCTACTAAGAGGCTTAAGATTAGCCATTTCATTATGCATAACACTTGGGATGTAGCTCAATTAGTTTCTAATGTACCCAATGTGATTGTTAACAAAATCCTTAATATTTTTCCAACATCCAATAAATCTGACCAAATCCTATTTAAAAATTCTTCCTCTAGAGATTTTGTTTTGAGGATGTGTGGCATGCGTTCAGACATAAAAGTCAAGAATCTTTAGTTTTTTCTAAAATCTGGAGTAATTCTATCCCTTCCTCTTTCTCGATTCTAACTTGGCATATTTTAAAGCACTATATTTCTATTGATGCCACTCTCCTTAATAAGGGTTTCCATCTTCCCTCCAAATGCCAATGTTGCTTTCACATTGAAACTATGGATCATGTCTTCGTTAATGGCCCTATTGCTGCTAAGGTTTGGAGCTTCTATGATAGTATGTTAAATACTCTCCTCTTTGATGGATCACTCTCTATCTTGCATCTTCTTAAAAATTTTCTTTCTTATACACCGAAGGGTCATGTCAAAGGTGTGCTCGCTACTACTCTGATGTGGTATATCTAGTGGAATAGAAATGATGCTAAGCATCATGGGATTCCTATGAACTTTCACCATATTATTGCTAGAACTAAATGTAAAATTACTTCTCTTTATAAAGCTAACCTCCTTACTCCCTCTAGCTTCAAAGGATTTAAACATTTGGCTCTTAATCTTGGGATTAATCTCCCCTCTTTTGAGTTTGAGTGTACTAAAAAAATTATATATTAGATAAAACCTAATTATCATGTCATTAAGGTCAACACTGAAGGATTAGTTTCTAATGGTCTTTATGGTTGTGGAGGGATTTTAAGAGATTATAAAGAAAAGGTGATTGCTGCTTTTGCTATTCCTTTAAGTCCCTGTTCTATTCTTTTTGCTGAGCTTTATGGTCTTCACTAGGGAATTACTGTCTGCATTCAGAAAGGATTCAAGAAAATTTGGTTTGAAATTGATGCTCTCCTCCTCTTGGAATTATGAAAATCGGGAGCTCATGGCAATGTTGAAGTTTTCTATTTACTTAATCATATGAGGAGGCTTCTTGCCACCCTTGACTACCATATTTCTCACACCTATTGGGAAGACAACTCTTGTGCTGATTTCCTTGCTAATTGGGGTGCAAAATCCTCTTATGTGAGTTTATTCTCCAATGATAATATCCCTTCCCTCCTTCGAGGGCTTGTGAATTTAGATAAAATGGGATTGCCTTATGTTAGAAACCTTTAATTTTATATTATTGCCTATTTGTTTCAGCCTTTTGGTTGGGTGGGGGTTTGCCTCCATTTTTTGGCTTGTGTGTTGCTTTTATCCCCTCTCTAGTTCGAATGGTATTGGGGTGCTGCTGACTAGTCCTGATTGGATTGTTTTAATATTCTATTTGGGTTATGCTGCTATTGTTGTATCATTTTCTGTCATTCATGGATTTTTGAAGTATCCCTTTGCAGCCTTTTTTGGTTGTATTCTAAGGCGGGTACCTACTGTAACTCCAACTATGAGATAGTTTTTCTTGTCCTAATATATAGGTTAAATGTCCTCCTGTTTGGTATTATGCTCTTCCTTCATTGCCAGGAATTATTTCCTTTTTTCTTTTGTGATCTGCTAGCTATTTCGCATTCCTATATCATTTTCTCTGGGCCCTTTATGGCTTCCGATCTGTAGCAGCCTGGAAGTTATGGTGGCAATTTTGTTCTCTGATGTTGTGCGGTTGGCTGCTATTTGGTCAATTAAGGTGTTTTCTTTAAGCTTTCTTATTGTGGAAGTTTTAAGCCTGGTTTGAGAGCTTGTTTCGGCCTGTATTTTATCATATCATTATGGCTCTATTGTATGGATGTTCTCACTACTTTTGTTATGTTGTGTTCTTTTGGAACCGTTTATAGCTAGCTGCATTCATGCAAGCATGTTCGAATTTGGATGCTATTACTTATCCTACTGACCATGTTTGAATTTTATTGCCGTGGTGTGAAACCTGGGTGGGTTGTTGCGGGCTAGTATTTTGATATTTTTTTGGCACTATTTGGGCTTTCCTGTTGGTAAAGAATGTTATCTTTTCTTCATTCTTTGTATCTGTATGGCTCTCTATCCTCTGTGAATGTGGCTGGCCTAGCTATATTATGGTATACTGCTCTTTTGGACCACACGATCCTCCAATGGATGGTTTTTCTCCCCAAGTTTGTAGGCTATGATGGATGGTTGAGTTCACCCCTTCTTTAGTTGGTAGTAGCATGTCTGTTGTATCCCTTCCGTTGTTGTTGGATGCACAGGGCTACGGCTGCCCCAAGTTGGTGTGAGTTTCCCAGGGATTTTTTGTACAACTCTCCGTTTTCTCTCAGTCTTTATTTTATTCCTTCAATTTAACTCATGTCATTTTAACGGTGCTAACTTTTTATCTAGATGTTTGCAGATTCTATTTTCTTCTCCTGCAGGTCATTTCTTTCTGGAGGTATAAACTTCTTCAACCTCAACATTCACTATTGTTGGCTAGCTTTATGGTTTGCTCTTATGTTTTCTTTTGCTTTCCTTGGTAGTTTCTTTTTCTTTTTACTATGTGGGTTGTACTTTGTCAGGGGATTCACTCTCTAGGATGTTTGTAGCTCTTTGAGCGGTATATTCTGAGTTTATCCTCTCTTTAGGATCTTGTAACCCCTTTTTTTAGAAATAAAATCCCCCTATAAGGGGTTCCCAAAAAAAAAAAATTAAATTCAAGTGAACCATCCTCTAAATCTTATCGATTAACAATATTAATTTTGATGAATTTATTTAAAGTTTTATAAACTAAGACAATTTAATTTTAATGAGAATTTAACTCAATTAAGGTGATCAATAATTTTTTGTAACATCATATTACAAGATTTACCATTTTTGACATGCATCTCAAATATCTTTCCATCATCTCATGCATAAGCAATTTTACATTTTGCATCGTATATTAACTCATATAATGTGAGTGTCTATTATAAGTAATTTCAATGTTCTGGATGCAACGACAAAGTTCATTTCAGGATTGAAGATTATTTGGGCATCGTCGGGGTCTCCCAACCTCGATAAGTGCATAATTACATTTAATATTAATTCCACTCAATTGATTAATCCGATCAATTTTCTTACTTAGTTTTTTTTGTTCTAAATGTATTGGCATAATGTATTTTCCAAATTGGCAATACTTTGATCGATTTTAATCACGGTTAAGGCATTCTCACTAGATTTAGGCAATATTGTGTTTGATAATTGTCAATTTTAACTTATGCTCTTAATTTGATTTATGGATGACACATGTAGGTCAACAAATGCCCCCAATAAATATGGTGTGTGGCCATAGTGGACCAAGTTTGTTTCCACAGTTGACCTTATACTTTGTGCACCCTTTTGAAGTCACTTCAGATGTTGATTCGTTAGATATAGCATGTGTCTTCACATACTTAATATTTTATTTCCTTGCATTTATCATATCATCAATATTATATTAATGTATGTTCTTGATTTCATTGATTGGAAGGAAAATATTCGGGTGGAACTGGCTAGCAGTTATTCCTCATGACGAACCGATCGAAAAGGCCATTTGGGCTATGATAGATAGCCATGATCTTCAGGAAAATGCAGATATTGTCGATAGGCTTGAGCAGCATGGAGAGATGTTACAAGGTCGAAGTACCTATGGTGATTTCTTCACTCGTTCATTCACACTCCTAACTTGCGAGTTGGATTGATCTACATCTGAGAACAGAGAGTGGGTGAGTAGCATCAAGCTAAAATGTGAAGAATTCAACCCATTAGAGAAAACAGTTGATCAAGTGAGCTATGGGATGTGTAATATTTTGGAGCTAGTAATTGATATTATAGAGCTGGTTGGATAGGCAAGGCTATTAGCACATCATCAGCTACAATCCAAATCACTAGATTGGCCTCATGATTATTCCTTGGGATAGCTATCGAGTCCTCCTCATGGATATATCAGGTGGCTCATTACATATTATAGGTTCACCAAAGTCTTCTAAAAGAGGCAAAGATTTATGAGGCTATATATGCATCCATGTTGAGTTATGCATGGATTCCTCCATCTTGGATTAGAGGTATGATTGAGTTTTGGGACCCTACCATGAATACTTATTGCGTAGGTCCTGAGGAGCTAACGGTGACTTTGTGAGAGTTACATATAATATATTAGATACCCATACTCGACCGTAAGTTTGAAGAGTCCATATTGCTAGATGAAGAGCTCTTTCGCAGACGCCCTTCTACTAGTGATAGCAAGCAAGGTGAGCTTATTTTACTAGCAATCCTTCTAAGGATCTTAGATCACTATCAATCAACCCATAGGAGTACCAAATTATCAACCCGATCTCGTGCCATCATTCCAACAAATGTATGGATTCAGATGTTTTTTTTGGGAAGATAGCTTTGATCAATCATCTGTATTATTATTTGATCCTTTTACACTTGGTCTATCATGAGGTGATGAGTTAACAGAGGGTTTTGTAGAGCCATTTGAAGAAGTTGGATGTGGATCTCCTGCCCTCCTTGGTATAGATGAAGACTTACTTTTAACGGGATTTTTGGTGACTTGGCTATGCACCTTTGTTCTTTCTATCAAAAGGATCTATTTGTGCTAGTGTATTGCTTGTTGCCAGCTTACTTTCTTATGGAGAGCATATTTCACTAGCTCCAACAGTTCTTAGCAAGATTTTTAAAGTTCTAAGGGACATATCGAACTCACCCTCACTCGAAGTTTAGGATACTCCACCTTGGCGATATACATGCATCCATGTTCATGTTTGAGGAGCATTTAGCTGCTTAGAGTATCCTTCATTCTTTATGGAGAGATAATATCCAGTTCTTATGGAGTTGGCACAAGCAACCTCCACACTAGAAAGGGAATGAGTCATCTCTTTTCCTTTGCTCCCCACCTTGTGGCTGACAAATTCCCATTGGTGCATCAACTAGATGGAGGTTGTCTTCCTGATAGTGTGACCGATATATACATAGTTGATGGTGTTGACTGCCGAGGTGAGTAAAATTTGATCCTTGGGGGATGATCATTCATAGTTGCATAGTATTTTATTAACATGCGACTCGGATGGTTATGATATCAGTTCAGTCGATCCATAATTTTTAAAGGGTATCATCCAAATAGAGTCACTCGCCAATTGATTTTCTCGTGCCATGCATGATGGCTTACCTCTTATTCTTGGTATACCAGATGTTGGACAATGCCATCGACTCTTAGAGAGTAGAATGTATGTTGCCTCCATGACCTGGAATCATCTCCTTAGACTTGGCACAGGTTCAACATTTTGTTTAGTTCCTCCAAGCAATTTGACAGGTGTGAGCTATACCAGGTTGACTTGGGTACGCTTGTCATTTATTGACTTTCTAGAGGTGCCGCAAAAATATGAGCATCGGTATGATCATTGGGGTTCCACGAGACGAGTTCGTCAAAGCATCAGTGATCGTAGAGGTATGCTTCTTAATTTCTTCATTTTAGCCTTAACTCTTTCTTTAATCCCTCTCTTTTTGGTATTTAATATTTACTTCATTCCTTATTCTATAATAAATAAAAGAGAGGAACCCCAATAGATGGTGAAAGGAGGCTGCTGACTGCCTGACATATCTTCGCCTTTCTCTGGTAGTCATGTGAACAGATACTCGAGCCTCTCTAGCCCTCTCCCGATGGATCTGCTCACCTACCGTGAGGAATAATCATCAAATCACCGGACTCGACGTCCATAAGCCCTGCCAACTTGGCATAAAACTATCCTAAGGCCAGCATATGACCTTCTCCTATCTCTGACAGGTGTCTCATAATAAAACTGAGGTGGAGGTGATACTGCAATCCTCCTGACATCATCCTCTCCTTCAGAACCGGAAAGGGGATGGAACTTATTCTGAGTAAGCAAAGGAGAAACCTCCCTAGGTGACCCCTCCTCTGTAATGTGAGATATTGTCTCTATCTCCCTAGGAATGTGCACATGGTGCCACTTGATCTTGCGGCTCCTATTGCGGTGCTGGGTTTGGCTAGGTGGAGCAGTACAGGAGCTAGACCCTACCTCAAAGGTAGGGGAGACTATCCCTGAAGCCAGAATAGCCTTCCCCTTAGAGGAGTCCAATACACTCCCCTTCCTTGAGTATGAACTCGAGAACCTTCCTCCCATCACACTGAGGTGTCGTCTCTGTCTCATAGACATAGACGACCTCGCCATGAGGACCCTCCATGAGCTTCAACAGATTGGTCTGCTAGCCCTGCTCCACGATGACTTCTACCACCTCAGAAAGCAGTCGTTGGACCTAGGATACCGGTCAGAGTCGAACCTACTACCTTTATAGATTTTAGGGTTGATCCACCTGATGTAGTCATGTCAAATATTATTGTTCCAGTAATCGAGGCTCCTCTCACAGACTTGGTTCCTTACATGGGCTTCTTCCCTAGTTTTTGGCCTAGTGAGACATCCAAAACAAGGGATCCAACCCACAGTGAGGCTTTTAGTTTACCTATTTATGATCCGATGACTCTCGACATGATGGCAACATCTGATCTGCCACCATTTGAGGGTGCTCAAACTCTAGTTGAGACATTTGATCCATGTATGGTTCACCATTCATTCATTTTCATTCACTTCATCATTTTTTTGTTTATATTTTATATAATATTTCTAATATTTATTTTCTTTATACAGTATATGATGGAGCTGATTATTCATCAGAGATTCTCCATAGATGCCCATCATATGATGACCTGTGCAATGAGCACATTCATGATGATAATGTAAACTTCTTAAGAGAACTAATCTCTAGATTGGATCTGAGTTCAGTAGTATCATTAGACCACTTCACAAGGGATGTTAATGTTGTATTAGATTTCTTAGCTCATTTTGGGTTGGATGAGTAGGAGCTATGATATTGGGAGTTATTGTGCTGGGAAGCAGAGTTCTTAGTCAGATAGATGAAGGCCCTTAGCATAGTTCGCACTAGAATTTCATTGATAGAGCTACGGAAGTGTGTCAGGCTTTGGTGAGAGGCGACTGATCTCACTCATGATGAGTATGAAAAGAGTTCTGAAGCTCTGAGATGACTGTTCAGTAGGTCCACTAATATTAGAGCAAGTATTGATAACATCACTGTTAAAATCAGAAGCCTTTGGAGGGAACTTAAAAGCTCAGTGTCTTGTAAGATAGATCTTTAGGCAAAGTATGATCGATGGACTTGGTTGATATAGAGAGAGCATCAGAAATATCAAACTCACCATCACAACATGGTAGATGCTGAAGCTACTCTGAATTAAACTATGGAAGACTTGTAGAGTGCTGAAATAGAATTTGAGTCTCTTACTATTATTGTGTCCTAGCTTAGAGACCTACATTCTCGTTTACCTTGATGTATTTTTCTTTTCTTTTATTTATCTTTCTTTTAAGATTTGGACTGTATTAGTTTTCTTCGTTGATGGAATCTTCTTTCTTCATTGTTTAACTCCTATGTGAGAGTTATATTTCATATAAACTTGCATATTTCTATGAATAAAAGCTAAGTGTTTGTGTCTAACATGAAATAATAGATCCACGATATTTTAATTTGCCTATGGAGGTTTCATTGGGTTAATGAACATTGATGATTGCAGATGAGGAATCTTCAATCCTATGCTTGGTGCTTTGACAAATTTGTCAAAGATTCAATCTCGAGGATTTGTATCTTATATTTCCTTCTATCCTGGCTTCATGCCTTGATGGATTTGATCGAGGAAAAATACTAAATTATCTTAAAGACTTGTCTGGTGATACAAAATTTCCTTCCACCCTAGCTTTTTACTTTCGTGGGCCTATAGACGAATGTCTATCGATGACCTAGCTCTCAGAGCTTGTGTTGGGTTAACAGCAAAGAGTCATCAGTCCTACGCTTTGCTTGTAATGGACATGTTGATGACATAACTCCCTTAGTTCATCCTTTGGCTTTGTATGAACATCGGGATGACTTCCTCAATATTTTACTTTTTTCTTGGCTGGACTTGTTGAAGAAGAGTTTCCTTTGGTCTTTGCTTCTACTTAACAAACTTGTTGAAGGAGTTGATATTTCACATTTTTACATTGATTCTAAACTTGGCTTAGTGCTTTCTCGAGTGAGAATTTTCTTTATTAAATTTTGAAAAATGACCTTGCAACCATTATGGATGATATCCCAATCTGGGCCACTTAAACTCACCATGTTGGAGGGATTTAGAGATTTAGGTGCTCTTGTCTTTTAATTAATGAAGTAGGAGGATCTCTTACTATGTCCTTTGTGGCATATTGAGTAAGCATACACATTAGCAACTCGACCATATTTGGGTGTGTTGAGTTTGACCTTGTGCACCACTTGAGTCCTGGACTTGAGCAATTGATAGAGGATTTTATCATTTGGCTAACGAGGTGGAGGATCTCTTACTACTGCCTTTGTGGCGTGTTACGTAAGAAGACTTGTTAGCAACTCGACCATATTTGGGTGTGTTGAGTCTGACATTATGCACTCACTTGAGCCCTAGATTTGATGTGTGGATGGAATATGTGTTTTCAACTTGATTTGTTACAATTTACAGACTTGAAAATTTCTTTTTTTTTCAATAAGACTTTGAGACTTGTGAACTTTGAATATATAATTTGAATACGTATATAAGGATTTCGGCCTTAGGTGCGATATCAACCCAAATACAATAGAAAGGCTCCATATTTCACAAGGAGCCTCACATTTTGCTATAAAATTTTAAAAATGCTCCCTGTATGATAGGGGGGTTTTTGGTTCATTTTTGAAATGTATTCTTGTATCATAAGAGAATTTCTATGTAAAACATATGAAAGCTTTAAGTACAATACTCATTTGATTATACTTTTATGTATAATATTTCTTTAGATATCGACTATTGATTGACAACATTAGTCTTTCATCTTTGAAATCAATAAGCTGGTAGGATCTTCCCTGATATACTTTCAAAATGATGAAGGGTCCTTCCCAATTAAGCTCAAATTTACCGTTAATTTTACGGTGAGGGATAATTAGTCTTCTCAGCACCAAAATCAATTCCCCTTCCTGAAAAACTCAAGGACGTATTGCATGATCTAATGCTTTGGCCATCCTCACCCCGTAGACTTCTAAATTTTGCTGAGCTTGGAGCCTAACTTCATCAAGTGTGTCAAGCTCTTCCATTCATAGACAGACATTGTCATCTTGAGTAAGACTATGTTGAATGGCTACTCGGAGTGAGGGTAGTTTAACTTAAAGTAGCATAACTACTCCAACTTCAAACACTAATGCATAAGGAGTGAATTTTGTGAGTGTACAGTCCAGATGTCACGTCATTGTATTTCGTTAAGGTAGTTTCACTTTGAGGCTTTGGCCTCCAAGTTTGCTTACCTTTTTGCCAAGACCTTTCGACGATGGATTCTTGGATATGTGGTTCAAGTGTCATGCCTGGATGCTCATCATGTAGGACTTGAATTGGTTGACATCTTGCGGGGGTTATAGGAAGAGGTCTCCTTGGAGGAGAAACTCTCGCCTCCCTGATGACAGGACTTTGCTATTTTCTTTTCATCAACTAGTTCTCCTTAGCAACTTTGAGGACCCTATGTGCTCTTGCATATATAGTTTCGAGTTTCCTCATTGGAGAAGTTGGAACCTGAAGTTGTCGGGTCCAGAAGGACTATTTGATTTGACCAGTAGAGGTGTTCCACTTTACCCATCTTAGTCTGTCAAACCTATTATAGGTTGGAACACTCAATTTTGGTTCACAGCTAGTTATATTATTTTCTACTAGAACAATAGTTGTTGAGCATGCAGCTCAGCATTTCTTTTTCTCTACTATCTCTAGGTTAACTTGCTTCTAAATGAAGAAGCTTCTGAGTCGCTACTTCTTCTCAAGGCTTCAGCCTCCATATTTTTTTTCTTTCTACCAGGACCTTTCGATACCGGATTCTCAGACATGAAGTTCAGGTGTCATGCCCCGATGTTCACCATGCAAGGCTTGTTTAGAATGAACGTGAGTTCTTACTACCACACATGGTAGCTGTTATAGTGAAGCATTTTTGGTTTCTTTGATAATTGGACTTTGATACCTATTCTTCATAAGACCCTTCTCCTCGACAACCTTCAGGACTCTATTTACTCTAGTAGGTAAAATTTCAGGTTGTTTCTACTGAAGGGTTGGACTTGACTACTGTTGAGCCCAAAATGATCGCTTAACATCACCAGTAGAGCTATTCTTTTTCACCCATCTCAAAATTTTCAACTTTATTGTGGGGTAGGAATACTCACTTCTGGTTGTAAGGCATATTGCATGGCTAGTGACTCAGGTAGTAACTATTGAGCTCGCAGTTCAACATTTCTTCTCCTTCTTTGCCTTCTACTCAATTTTCTTCTATAAGAGGAGGCTTCAGTAGCATGCCTTTGTAGCACGAAAGGCTCAACTAGTAGAGGGGTCACATTCACAGGTATGACTGAAACTTTATGCCTAGTGACAGTTCCTTTCATGACTGACACCTCAGAATGATCCAACCTTTTGAATATAAAGGTTCCCTTTTGAGGAACCTCAGTAATAGTAACCATTCCAGTTGTCCTCCTCCCCTACACATGTTGGTGTGTATAATATGCAGGTACTTCAAGTAGATGATTATTTGCAGCTGCAATAGCTGAGAAGTTTACAATATGCAGGTACTTTTAATCACATGATTATCATTGGCTAATTGACTATGTCAACTCTACCTCTTCTCTACTGGTGATCGGGTATAAAATTTTAAAATTAATAGTCCTCTAAACCTTGTCAATTCTAGCTTAAGCATAGAGGATCGAGTTTAGGACTTTTCACTTGTGAGCTTGAACTTGAGAAGTCGTGTCAATAAGTTTAGATTTATCTTTTATAATTATATGACAGAATTAACTTCTCAGATTTTACTTAGTTGAAATTTTTTATACTATTATAATTGGATTTTTAGGTTTTGTTAACCTGGATCCAGTCCTAAGACCAAACCAAGAATCAACCTGCGCAGCATCCTCATTAAATTCATGCATTTAACATAGTGTCGGGACCCATGTGAAATCTTCAATTCAAGTGTTCATATAAACTTTCAAATAATTTAATGTATTTTGATGCCAACGATTTGATATGAATTTGAAGCACTTGAATTCAATCAAAAGTTTATCTTATGACATATGCATATCAAGTTAAATTCATTTGGATATTTATATGAATTTTCTTTAAAAAATATTGAAGTTGAATTTAGTAAATACATTACGAAGCATGCAAAATTTATTTAGAACTGAAATTAATGCCTTTTGTCTGCTTCTAATTTTGTGTTGCAGATTCGGCGACATTAGTTCTAGGTTTATGTTGTAATTCAAATCATCACATTTTTCTTGCATTTAAATTATTAATGCACTATATATAAGAAAAAAAGTTATTATCTCATACTCAAAGATGAACAATTGAGTTTGATATGAACTTCCTGTAAGTCTTATTCAACTTGCAATTATATTTGAAGGCTAGTTTTCAAGCTTACTAGGAGTTTCCTATGATCTATTACATGTTCAATCACTTTCCCTTTATGCCATTTAGAGTGAGATAATTCAAGGGTACATCTAGATTCATTAATGCGCTACTAATTTTAAGAGTCTGATTTAAATTTACTCAACTCTTTCTTCAACTTGTGTAACATGAGTTATAAAGGAAGATGCATTTGCTCATCTAAAAAAACTTGTTTATGCTCATTAATAGACCCCTTGGATTCACAATAAGTCATTATTCAAATTCTCCCAGCTCCATCTGATTTATTTAGTGTAGGGTGTAACATAATTCATCACTCGTTAAAGAGCTTTAGTTATGCTTGTCAATATGCTGCTTAGCTTCACCATGAAACTCTTATAAATTTCTTTGATTTTTTTTCTTTTTTCTAGTGTAAACATAATGTTTAACAAATTTCCCATGATTCAATTTTGCAATAAATTGTAATCCCGAATAGTCTTTGGAACCATGACGTACTAGTCATTGGCAAGCCATCTAGTTATGCTTATGGGCAAGCTATTGATTCATTTTTGTGAGCATTTATTTTGAGTTTGAATTATTCTAGTTCTCTTAGTCTAATATATAATATTGTCTGAATGCTCGCAAAGTCTTACTCATGCTCGCTCAAAATTTTAAGTTCGTCTGTATATGACTTAGATATGTCTGTGGGTGATGATCTTTGTCTTCATATGACTTACATGCGCCTGTGAGTGGTGATTTTCATCTTTTTATGATTTACATGAGCCTGTGGGCACAGTTTTTGTATTTTTATGCTTTAAATATTGTTCAGTGGATCCCATAAGGCATCATTCTTTAGCTATAAATAGACAAATTATTTTAATCTATTTCATTCCAACTTATTCAGTTCATTTGAGTACTCTGAGGGTCTTAGTGCGAGGAGGCTTTATTCATGGTTTGGAAGAGAAGCTCAAGTCCTTTTCGAGACTCTTGTAAGTTTTTTTCTTTAGATTTTAACAAATTTATTTTGACCTGAGAAATCTTAAGTTTTTATTTTTAATATGAGCTTAGTTATAATTTAGTTTTAAACTTAACCTCATTTTTGGATTAATTTTAAGCTCATTTTTGCATTTTAAGAGTACTCTTAATTAGTCTTTGTTGAACTCCCAATCAATTTAATTTAGGTCTTCTATAAGTGTGCAATTTTGATAAAACTTTGGCAGAGTTTCGGCAGTATCCCGATTTCATCTCCATGTAGGAGGCTACTTCGGGGTAATGGGCCTGCCCACCATGCCAAGAAAGGCCTGTATGGGTGGTATAAACCATGACCTGAATCTCTGTCTTCCCTATCGCGCCAAGAAAGGTGCATTTGTGGTCTTTGTTCTTGCACAAAAGAGATCAAGTTTCCCCGCCGCGCCAAGAAAGGCGCATACGAGTACTTAACTTCGATATACATATATATATTTCAAATTGTAAATCAGCCAAACATATCACTTATATTACTTACAACATGCTAGAGATTTGGGGAGTTAGAAAAGAGTGATGACCAACTTGAATAAAATAAAATTTATATGATTTAAATAGCAAGACTAATGATTTAAATTTTACGATATATGAAACTATTTCATTTTTTTTACTCTTTTGATGTGGCTGATTTGGTAATGAAAATTAGCTTAGGTTCAGTTTAAACATCTCAAAATAGCATGCATTATGATTCCAAGTACCACAAAAATTTAACTATACAAATTTTTAATTTAAGTATGCTTTAAAATGTAATTAGCTAATTAAGTATTTATTGACCTCGTTTTTAGAATGAGCTCTCAACCCCTACATCTTAGGCATAAGACTTCTCTTAGAATTAAGAGTTTCTTAGTCTTAAGACAAATCTAGTGATTAGGTGGACACTCAACCTAGCCCTAGAGACTTAGAAGAGTTAGCCATAGGAATAGGCCGTGCCTTAAGGGTTATAAAAAAGTTTGCCTACCATTAGCTTGAATCATTCCTCATCTTCTTTCCTTCAAGTCAAACTCCAAATTAATCTTATTTGATTTTCTCTAAACTCAAATCAACTACATGTGATTGAAATTCATCATTGAAATCTATGATTGAAATCCATGATTGAAATCTATGATTGAAATCCATGAATGAAATTCCTAGGTCCTTAGATTTCCTTTAATGGAATTATTCTAAATAATGATCAAATCAATTCAAACTCATGTGATTTTCTCATAACTCATTTATATTCTCATTTATATTTACATATAAATGAAATATAAATTCAAATCAATCAAATCAATTCCAAAAATGAAATTTCAAATTTAAAACCCTTCTTAAGTCCTTCAAATTCCTTTTAATGGACTTAGCCTAAATCATGATCAAATCAATTCAAACTCATGGGATTTTCTTGTAACTCATTTATATTCTCATTTATATTTACATATATAAATAAAATATAAATATAAATAAATCAAAACTAAATTCAAAAATTCATGCTCCAAACTCCAAAAAATTTCTATGTTTTTTAAAATTCCTTTTTAATGGACTTGGCCTAAATCATGGTCAAATGACTTCAAATTCTTGAAATTTTCTCAGATTAGTTAAGGTTTTAATTAATTTTAATTAATCTCCTAGGCTTTAAAAATTCATATCTCCCTAATTAAAAATCAGAATAATATGAGGTAAATTTCTATTGAAAGATAATTAAATTTAGAATAATCTAAAAATAAATTTAGTGAATTTTGAATTATATTTTTCTTTGATTTTAGGTTTTATTGGAAATATTATTTTTTAATTACTCCTTAATTAGTCCTCTGATTAATCCCAAATTTCTTGGGTATGTTTTAGAGGATGACATCTACCTCCCTTAATTTTCTTACGTTTTATTGAAGGCTTAATTGGGGGATTTGCAAAGAAATTTTCTAATTACTCCCTTAATGTAATTAATGATAATTAAGGGTGCGATTAGTGTTTTTGTCCCTCATTAAAGTTGATTAAGACTTGATCCAGTGAGTAGGAGGCTTAGAGAATAATTTTAGGGTATTTCTCCTAAGCTATTCCCTAAACCCCATTTTTCTTTTCTTAATCCTCTCTTAATTTAGGATTAATTTATTAATTACTCTTTTAATTAATTTTTAAAATTTTTAAAACTTACAGAACTTAATTAATCTACTTTGGGTAGATGCTTATGTATTCAAGAGGCTAAGTTCAATTAAGGAAATCAAAACCCAACTCATATATGTGAGGGGTGTTTTGAAATTACTTAAGTTAAACCCCCTTAGCTTAATTAACCATTAATCATTAGCCAAATTGCATTAGGCCCTTTTCTTTCTAGGTGAATTAAAAATTTAATTCCTTGTGAGGTTTTTTGCCATCTCATTAGCTCGTAATTATTTGGTTAACTATGCTAAGGTGGTGTAGGTAAGGGTTAATTAACTTGTTTAATTCATACCTTAACCTAATTAAATCTAAAATGAATCTAATCATCTAAAAATTAAACAAAAAATGTCAAACACAAGTGAGAATAGGTTAGAAATAGCAAACTCAACTCATATTTTCAAAATTAAATCAAACTCAAGATCAAACAAAAATCATGCTAAATGAACTTTGATTTATTTTAAGCTTTCTTATTTCATAAGATTGTCTTTAGGATTTAATTAAAGTAAATGTGTTTACATACATTTATTGCTTTAGTTCTTTCCCCAACATGTTAAATGTGTATGTCATATGATTTCATGCATCCATATTTTTTAAAATCAAATTCAAAAATAAAATTGTTTACTTTATGTCAAAATTGCATGTGTTGGCTAAAGTAATAATATGAGTGGCTATTATCACTATTAAATTCAAATTATTTTTAAAATATATGAATCAAATATCAAAATTGAAAGTGTACTACTTATATTTTATTTTTGGTCTGTGATGATGGATTTATGAAGTCTCTGATGCTGCTATAAAGTTGTAGAAATTTTACGAAAGTTTTAGAACAAGAAGACAACCCGCTGATTGTGGATGTAAAAAAATATAAATGTGTGATTGGTGAATATATATATGCTTGCATTTATTTCTGTAGGTTCCAAGGCCCCGCTAATGCTCAATAGGGCGTAGTAGGTGTGAGGATGGTTGTGGTGTCACAAGACACCACTCGCTACTCTCAATAAGGCCTACCGAGCAAGCCAAAAAACTGTTAGATGTTACTCCCGTATGCCTAAATGTTGTCAAAATTTTATCAGACTTTATTTTATCCTAATTCTTATGTTTGGACATTAATGCAGGTTTCAAGACCCCGCTAATGCCCAATAAGGTATAGTGGGTGTGAAGACGGCTGTGGTGTCACAAGACACCATTCGCTATGCTCAATAGGGCATACCGAGTAAGCCAAAATAGTTCCGATGTATCCCCCTATGCGGGGATGACGCTCAAATATTGCTGAAATTCTATCATATATTAGATTAAATTCTGGGTTTAAAACGATCAAAATTCATCTAAAAGACCCAAAAATAATAATCTAAAGTCAAATTTAAATGTATTTAAAATTCTAATAAAATAAACATAGAGGTGAATATTAAATTGAAAAAGAAAGAGGTGATTAGAATGAACTTAAAGAAAAAAAGACTTTACAAGTGTGGCTTGAAGCTAACTCTAGACACATAAGAAACTTGCAATAAATTTGAAGTTTGATTATGTATAGTGATCTCTTGATGTGGAATTTAAAATAAAGTCAAATTGGGTTTGATCGCTCTTATATGAAGACTGGATAACTCTCTTAAGTGCAAGAATATTATTCGATAGCTTACTCACAAGCATAAGTTGTTGGCTTGTTGATTGTCATGAATGCTATATTCCAAGTTTACTTGAATTTGTATTTCAATACAAAATTAAATCATAAGAAATTTGTTAAGTGTTACACTTATATATATAAAAAAGGGGGAAATCAAGTGAAATTTATAAGAGATCTATGAAGAAGTTAAATAACATGTTGGCAAGCATAGTTAAAGTTCTTTAATGAAGGATTGAAAGATTCATATAAGTGCTATTAATTGTTTGCTTTAAACCAATTGGAAGCAAATATGAAAGAATTTGAACCTGCTCATAAATGAATTCTAAAACATGGAGAATTGAAAAATTCAACTGGTAAACTGAATGCGAGCAATATTTTAAATTATAACCTACATAAAACTCCATCGGATTCGCAACACATCGTACAAGTGAACAAAAGATGTTAATTAAGACATTCTTAAATAAACCTGCATGGGCTCCGACACTGCGCTGAATGCTTAAATTTAGTGTCTGAGAATGCTGCACGGGTTGCTTCTCAGTTTGGTCTTACGACCGGGTCTGGGTTAACAAAATAAAAAAACTAATTATTAAAAGAATTTTAACTTATTAAAATATCTGAGAAGCTAATTTTATCATGTGACAATAGATCTGATCTTTTATTAGGAGCTAAATAGAGTTGCAGGATCTAAAGTTCTCAAATATATTTGATTCAATTAATTAACTACCCCGATGATGACTGTGTTGAATGGTGATTTCAACCGGAGGGGATACTTCCATCAAAATATGATTCTAATTTCAAATCAAATTAACTTAAATCAAGTATCAATCTAAAAATTGGTTAAATGAAATTTAATCATTAAAAATTTAAATCAAAACTCAATCTATCCACCTTCTGCAATTGTTTGTCAGAGGTGACAAATTAAGGAAAACTCTAGCTCACAAAGGAGACAATGTCAAATCAAGTGTTCTACTCTGTTCACTCTCAATTAATCTCATGACAGTGAGGATGTGGCTCATGTCCTCTGACTGTGTGGGTTAGCCA
Source organism: Cymbidium sinense (assembly GCA_021442155.1). Lineage (NCBI taxonomy): Eukaryota > Viridiplantae > Streptophyta > Magnoliopsida > Asparagales > Orchidaceae > Cymbidium > Cymbidium sinense. The sequence continues at coordinate 125,590,836 of CM038223.1, forward strand.
GTAGGATCCATAGATGATGCAGTTACTACCAGAGTCTTTTGATCGGCTGGTTTGGCCAATAGGCTCCATTATATTATGATCACGATTGTAACCCATATGCTCCCCAATAGCTCTACCCTTTGAGTTATGAATCATAGGGTACACCTGATAGGAAAAAAATCTCTCTGTCAGCTAAGGTATACTTAAGACTGTCTCCTTAGATAAACACCACCCCAGGTTTACATGGATTTCTTGGATGACGTAACTCATATGACCATGGGATCTAGATCGGGCACGTCATCATTCCCCCAACCATCTGCTTTAACCTAATAATGATGAATTTCATAAATTTATAAATTCTAAATCCCAAATTTCAAAACTCCACATACTACTACTATACACTATGCATTAAGCTAATGACTAGCCTTAATCGAAAGTTCTCTCTCACTTATTGGGAGGGGTAATTAACTATAGGTGCTTGCGCTTATAGGAAACCTATAACTAGATCTAAAGTCTTCACCAAATGAGGGCGAAATCTCTAGGTAGTATCTTATCTACCATTCCATCTACCTTTTAGAAATTATATCGACATTTAAACCATGCTCTCTTCATTTGTTGAGATGTCAGTGGCGAATTTTTGGAGCCCATAGATTTCTTGTGACTCTGCTGGGGACATGATTCTCTTTATGTCTTTAGCTACTCATATACATGCTATAATAGCAATAAAATATTTGAAAATTTAAAATAAAAAAATGAACACACTATTCATCATACAGCCAGGTTGTAGAGCCAATATATGTTTGGCTAATGTTGTAATCAATACTGGAGATACTGGAGCTACCATCCAATTTAGTAGTATAAACTTTCTAGCTATCACTACTGCAAATAATCCTCTACCTGAAGCACATGCATATTGTACACACCAACGTGTGCATAGGAGGAGAATGATTGGAATGGTCGCTATTGTTGTCGAGGTTCCTCAAGAGAATTCCTCTGTATTTGAAGGATTGGGTCATTCTAAAGCACTAGTCATGGAAAGAAATGTCACTGGTATAAAGTTTCAATCATGCCTTTGAATACGACCATTCTGCTAGTTGAACCTTTCGCACTAAGAAGATATAATACTAAAACCTCTTCTTCTAGAGAAAAATTGAGTAGAAGGCAAAGGAGAAGAAATGTTGAACTGTGAGCTTAGTAGTTGCTGCCTGAATCACTAACCATGCGACCAGACTTGATGCTAGAATCAAGTGTTCCCATTCACAACAAGTTTGAAAATCTCAAGTGGGTGAAAATTAATAGCTCTACTGGTTATATTAAATAATCATTCTGTGGGCAACGACACCAAGCTATAACCCCACAAGGGAGGCATCTTGAGACTCTATCCTCCAGAGTGCACAGAGTGTTGAAAGTTATTAAGGAGATGGGTCTTATAAAGAAAAAAGTATAAAGACTCGATTATCAGAAAAAAATACTACAAAAGCTACCATCTCTGGTAGTAAGAACTCAAGACCATTCTAAACAAGCTCTACACGGTGAGCATCGAGGCCTGACACTTGGACCACAGGCCCAAGAATCTGCTACTGAAAGGTCCCAATAAATAGGAAAATAAATATGGAGGCTGAAGCTTCGAGAAGAAATAGCGACACAGAAGCTTCTTCATTTGGAAGCAAGCAAGCCTAAAGATAGTGGAGAAAGAGAAATACTGAACTGCATGCTCAACATCCATTGTTCAGGAAAAAAATTGTACAACTAGCTATGAACCAAAAGAAATGTTCCAACCCATAACAAGTTTGATAGCCTAAGATTGGCAAAGAGGAACAGCTCTGCTAGTCAAATCAAATAATCATTTTGGACTCGACAATATCATATTCTTGCTTCTTTAGTGAGAGAATTTGAAACTGTGTATGCAAGAGTGCATCAGGTCCTCAAATTTGCTATGAAGAAATGATTAATAAAAAGAAAATATGAAAATCCTATCATCAAGGAGGCTAGAGTTGCTCCTCTAAGGAGACCTCCTCCTACAACCCCGATAAGATGTCAACTAATTCAAGTCCTGCACGATGAACATCAAGACGTAACACTTTGACCATAGGTCTAAGAATCCGCCATCGAAAGATCCAAGCAAAAAGATAAATAAATTTAGAGGCCAGAACCTCGAAGTGAAATTGCCTTAAAGAAAGATAATGACGTGACATCTAGATTATACTCCCATAAAATCCACTCTCTATGCACTATTATTTGAAGCTAAAGTAGTCTTGCCACTTGAAGTTGAACTACATTCACTCCGTGTAGCCATTCAACATGATCTTACCTAAAATGAGAATGTCTATCTACATATGGAAGAGAATGATGAGCTTGACGAGGTCAGGTTCCATGCTCAGTAAAATTTAAAAGTATGCCAAGCGAGGATGTCTAAAGCATTCGATCATATAATGCGTTCTTGAACTTTTCAAGAAGGAGAAATGGTATTGGTGTTGAGAAGACTAATTAATCCTCACCATAAAATATGCGGTAAATTTGAGCCTAATTGGAAAAGGCCCTTCGCCATTGAAAATGTTTATCAGGGTGGAGCCTACCAGCCAATCAATGGTTGATATTTTAAATAATATTACACTTAAAAATATAATCACAAGAATGTATTTGATCATACAATGCAACCTCAAACATTCCAAAAAGAAGAATTGGTCTTGGTGCTAAGAAGGCCAATTATTCATAATCGAAGAATTGGTGGCAAATTAGAGCTTAATTGGGAAGGCCTTTTTGTCATTGAAAAGGTGAATGAAGGAGGGGCATACCAGTTCATTGACATGAATGGCAAAAGATCAATGCCACTAATTAATGGTCGATACCTAAAAATGTATTATACATAATAAATATATTCTCGAGGTACAATAAAAATCTCCCTACAAGACACGGGGTATTTTTTTTAGTATATTTATTTATGTTGCTTCAAGTCGAGATTCCTAAATAAATATACCTACTCAAGATGAAAAAAATTTTCCATCAAAATTCTCCTGTTACATAGGGGGCATTTTTAGATTTTTATACATAGATGAAATCAATATTACATGTTAAAACCCTCTTAAGATGAAATGTATCAACTCATATATTGATATATTATCTTAAATTATTTTAAAGCTTTCTCAAAGTGCTTTAGAATTTCCCCTGCAAGATAATGGGCATTTTTATATATTTAGCCAAGTTGAAATCGTGCTATAAGGCCAGATTCTCAAATATATTCTGATTAAGGTTGACATCGAGCTTTACATCGAAATCCCTGAATATATCCATAATTGTTATTATTAAGTTGCACGTTCTTGCAAGAAAAAAATGAATTTATTTCCACCCATGAAAAGACAGTCCTAAATATCAAAAGTTTATCTCCCAAATTTCTTAAATTCTAAAGATCAAGTGAGAAGAACTCCCAATTTTGGAAGCTTCAATCAACTAAGTTGAAAAAATATCAACCTCTACATCTTGAAGTCTAAGACGTAGATGGGTTCTGAAGGTTGAACTCAACAAGCCTACAAATGGTCAAGTTGCTGATACTCTACTCACTCAATAAAGCTGTAAGAAAAGGCTGTAGTGAAAGAGCCTCTGTTCGTTAGTCTGATAACCAAATCACCAACCCATCATAGCTTAAGTCGAAGACTCGAGAAGGTTCTAAAGGTTAAACTCAACAAGCCTATAAATGGCTAAGTTGCCAACGCTCTCCTCACTCAACAAGCCATAAGAAAAGGCCACAGTGAAAGAGCTCTGCTCATCAGTCTAATGATGATAGCTATTTAATCTCAAATTAGATCCATTATAGTGATTACTAGTAACCAGCATCCAAGAGATCTTTCTACTTGATTGATAGACCAAGATAATCTGAGAAAACTCTCAATTCAGAGCTACCTCAAGTCAATCTATATATTATCTGCAAGATGATATTTCAATCTATTCTCAAATGATCTAATCAAGCACAAAGCACAGATCAAAGCCAATCTCCTCATCAAGTTTGTCAAAGCAGAAAGCACAGGATTGAGGAAGTAATTCCATAGTTCATACAAAGTCGATGGTCGAACTAAAGGAATTTTGTAGTTATTCAGTCTGTTTAAGCACACATTGCTAGACTGATAACTTGACATTATAGATATAATATAAGTCGAAAGGCTAGGTCATCTATATGCATAGGGATGAAGATATACGTACACTTCTTGACAAGTCAAAGTGGACAAATCAGGTTAATCCTTCATCAAGTTCGTCAAGCTTAAAGCAAGGATAGAAGGAATTACAATCTTTGCATCAAGTCCTTCAAAGTAGAAAGCATAGGATCGAGAGAGAAAGTTCATAGTTCATACAAAGCTGATGGCTGAATTAAAAGAATTTTATGGTTATTCAGTTTATTAAAGCACACATTGCTAGACTGATAACTCAATATTGACCCTATATAAGTCGAGGGGTTGGGTAATCTGTATGTACCCTTCAATAAGTCCGTCATGGCAGAAAGCATAGGACTTAGGGTGTACATACACTTCCTGACAAGTCAATGTGGATAAATCAGGTCAATCCTCATCAAGTCCATTAAAGTAGCAAGCACAGGACTTAGGGTGTACATACACTTCCTGACAAGTCAACATGGACAAATTTGATCAATCCTTCACCAAGTCCGTCAAGCTTAAGGCTAGGATAGAAGGAATCCCAATTCTCAAAATAAGCAAACCAATTCCTCTTTCAAACCTGATCAAGCATGAAGCTAGGGTCGAAGGAAACCCAAATCTACAATAATAGAGAAGAAAGAGATCTTCAGCAAACCCATTAAAGTAAAGATGATAGAAGAAACTCTTAACCCAATAAGTCAATCAGGACAAATCGAACAATCTCACTGTTTAGCTCATCTAAACATAAGGCATCACACTGTTGACAAATTCTGTCAAAACTCCATAGACTAATGAAATTGAAGCTACAATGATTCAAGGTCTTTGGTCAACTTAAAAGCTCAGCCAGTTTTCAATAAACATGATCCACTCCATGCACGAATCACATTTATTAGGAGGCATTTATTGACCTCCATATATGTGCCATAAGTTAAGTCAATCCCACAAGTCTAACTCGACGGACTTCAGATGCAATAGTGTACAAATCAGGACTCAAAATACACTGGATGTTACCAAAAATAGTCAAAATGACATTCGATCTATGAATAAACTTTGCCATCATGTTCAAAATATCAAAATTGGTCAGAATATAAATATTATACAATCTAACAATCAACTGATCGAACGATCAAGTTATCAATGTGCTGACACACATATTAGAGTCAGAAGGCTGCGATAATGCCCAAATGACCTTTGATCGATGAATGGATTTTTCCATCATGTTCAAAAGATCAAAATTAGTCAAAATATAAATATTGCATAATCTAGTGATCAATCGATCAAGCTGTCAATGTGTTGATGCACATATTAAAGTCGAGAAGCTACGACGATATCCAAACAATCTCTATTCATAAAATTGATTATGTCGTTAGCTTTAAAATATTGAAATCAATCAAATAAGATTGTTCAGACTCAATTCAGATAAGTCTGTGTGAATGTCGAGTGATTAGAAGTGGTAACGTGCATTTTTAAGCTGAAATTTACCTGATTTGATGCTGACTTGAATCAAATGGCCTCCGATCATGAAATGAATAGTACCATTGCATTCAGAACATTGGAATAACCTTGAATCAATATATATATATATATATATATATATATATATATATATATATATATATATATATATATATATATATATATATATATATATATATATATTAATCATATAATGATGTCGATGTAAAATTCATATTAAGATTGCTTAAAGACTTAAAAAAATTAATAATTTATTATTTAATCCTAACCATCCCTAATTTAAACCTAACCAGCCCTAATCTCTCCAATTGATAGCCGACTAAATGCACAACCCGAGCCAGATCGAGCCCTCAACCACAAGCTCATTTGATTCCTAGGAACTGTTCCCTCTCCATTCGAACTTGCTCAACTGATCCCTCCTCTCATTTGAAATCCCACTTTTTCTCTTGACTCCAACTCCTTCAACTGCAAGGAATAGTGTGTTCCTTCCTTCTTCATTTTCTTTTCCTCAAACATTTTTCTTCTCTCCAACCGAATCCCACAGCAAGCCATAATGGAACATTCGGCTTCTCCTTTTGATCGTGCAAGCTGAGCAGCCAGAGAGGCTCCTCCCTCCCTCTTTTCTCTTGTTTGCTCTTCCCCCGTCCACCTCCATTCAAACCTTCACATGCACGAACTATGAAAGTCACAGCCGGAGCGATGGACGACATTGATGGGATTGAGCGCTGCTCGATCTCTTCTATTTCCTCCTTGCTTGCAACTTCACATGGATTAGCCTCTTTCTTGGTTATGGGAGTCGCATGAAAACCTTCAATTATACTATGCTCTCCTTCCTGCTTAATCACCATCTTTTTCTCAGCTGATTCTTCCTTGGACTGTAAGGGTGCAGAGCAAAGTGGAAGGAACCTATGATTTTTGGCAATGAATTCCTCAAATGAAGTGAGGCATGATGATGAGGCTACGTTAACAGAGATCTTCTCCTCATTGATGGATTACACTCCCAACCGAAAGCAACCACAGTGCCAATCCAATTTTTTTGTTGATCACCTTGGTGCAAATTTGGATTGCATTTTACATGGAGTCCCTTTGGTAGTACAAGCAGCAATTCCTTACTTTCAGGAGGGTCCAAAGGGACTTGCTAGATCTATGCCTACAAGCGGTGCTCTTGATCGTGTTGCTACAAAATTGAAGCTTCATTTCTATGAGGTTCCTACTGGTTAGAAATTCTTTGGGAACCTGATGGATGCTGGGAGGTTGTCTGTATGTGGGGAAGGAAGCTTTGGAATAGGTTCGGATCACATCAGGGAGAAAGATAAGATATGGGCTATTTTGGCTTAGCTTTTTATCATTGCATGCTGAAATAAGGAAAAGAAGCTCGACGAGAAGTTAATTGCAATAGTAGATATTACTAAGGAGCATTGGGCAACCTATGATAGGAACTTCTTTTCCATATATGATTTTGAGGAATGTGAAGTCTCTGATGCTGTTGTAAAGTTGCAGAAGTTTTATGAAAGTTTCAGAGTAAGAAGACAACCCGCTAATTGTGGATGCATAAAAATATAAATATGTGAATGGTGAATATATATATATATATATAGGGTGTAGTGGGTGCGAGGATGGCTGTGGTGTCGCAAGACACCACTCGCTATGCATGATAGGGCATACTAAGCAAGCCAAAAATAGTTAGATGTTGCTCCTGTACGCTAAAATGCTGCCAAAATTATGTTAGACTTTGTTTTATCCTAATCTCTATGTTTGGACACCAGTGCAGGTTTCAAGACCGCTAATGCCTTATAGAGTGTAGTGGGTGTGAAAATGGCTGTGGTGTCGGAAGACACTACTCGCTACGCTCAATAGGGCATACCGAGTAAGCTAAAGTAGTTCGATGCAACTTTCTATGCAGGGATGACGTCAGAATATTTCTAAAACTCTACCATATTTTGTAATAAATTATGGACTTAAAAGAATCAAAATTCATCTAAAAGACCCATAACATAATAATCTAAAGTCAAATTTAAATGTATTGAAAATTCTAATAAAATAAACATATAGGTGAATATTAAATTGAAAAAAAAGTGGAGATTAGAATGAACTTAAAAGAAAAAAAGACTTTACAAACTTGGCTTGAAGCTAACCCTAGACACATAAGAAACTTGCAATAAATTTAAAATTTGGTTATGCATATTGATCTCTTGATGTGGAATTTAAAATAAAATCAATTTAGGTTTGATCGCTCTTATATGAAGACTGGATAACTCTCATAAGTTGAATAATATTATTCGATAGCTTACTCACAAGCATAACTTGTTGGCTTGCTGATAGTCATGGATGTTATATTCCATGTCTACTTGAATTTGTATTTCAATACAAACCTAAATCATAAGAAATTTGTTAAGTGTTACGCTTATATATATAAAAGGGGGGGAAATGAAATTTATGAGAGATCTATTAAGAAGTTAAATAACATGTTGGCAAGCATAGTTAAAGCTCCTTAATGAACGATTGAAAGATTCATATAAGAGTTGTTAATAGTTTGCTTTAACAAGTAAATAATATTTTAAATTACAACTTAAATCAAATTCTACTAGATTCGAAATATATCATACAAGCAAACAGATAGCATTAATTAAGGCATTCTATATACACCCACATGGGTCCTAACACTATGCTAAATGCTTAAATTTAGTGTTTGAGGATACTACATGGGTTACTTTCATGTTTGGTCTTAAAATCAGGTCCGGGTTAACAAAACTTAAAAATCTAATTATTATAAGAATTTATACTTATTAAAATATCTGAGAAGTTAATTCTTTCATGTGATAGTAAATCTGATCCTCTATTAGGAGCTAAACAGAGTTAACATGATCTAAAGTTCTTAAATATATTTGATTCAATCAATTAACTACCTCGATGATGGCTGTATTGAATAGTGATTTCAATTGGAGGGGATACATCCGTCAAAATATGATTCTAATTTCAAATCAAATTAACTTAAATCAAGTATCAATCCAAAAATTTCTTAAATAAAATTCAATCATTAAAAACTTAAAACAAAACTCAATCTATCCACCTTCCACAATTGTTTGTTGGAGGTAACAAATTAAAGAAAACTCTAGCTTACAAAGAGCCAATGTCAAATCAAGTATTCTATTATATTTACTCTCAATAAATCTCATGCCGTGGGGCATGGCCGCGTCCTCGGTGGGTTATGAAGCTCCAGATCGATTATGATCAAAGTCCTCTGATCGAGTGATTTGCTAGTATGCTTCATTATATTATGATCATGACTGTAGTCTGTATGCTTCCCAATGACTCTACCCTTTGAGTTGTGAATCATAAGGTACACTTGATAGGGAAAAAAGCCCTCTATCAACTAAGGTAAACTTAAGACTATCTCCTTAGACAAACACCACCCTAGGTCTATAAGGATTTCTTGGATGACATAACCCATGTGTTGTTGATAAGGATCCTTCGATCAGGTTGGGTTGACTACCTCCTCTGACTAAGTAGACTAGGGATCACGATTATCCGAGATGACGGAACCATGAGATCTATATCGGGCATGTCATCGTTCTCCCCAACCACTGCTTTAAGCTAATAATGATGAATTTCATAAATTCATAAATTCTAAATATCAAAATTTAAAACTCCACATGCTGCTACGATACACTACGCATTAAGCGATCTAATGACTAGCCTTAATTGAAAGTACTATCTCACTTATTGGGAGGGGTAATTTACTATAGGTTCTTATGCCTATAGAAAACCTGAAACCAGACCTAAGTCCTCACCAAATGAGGGTGAAATCTCTGGGTAGTGTCTTATTTACTATTCCATCTGCCCTCTGTAAATTACAGTTATATTTAAACCATACTCTCTTCATTTGTCGAGAGGTCGGTGGTGAATTTTTGGAGCCCACAATTCACAATATGAACATTGATTCGTTTATCTGCATACACCTTATAATTCATTCGCCACCCAAATAAATTCACATCCATTCACCATGCAGGACAATTTTTGGTTTTCCAATGGGATGTAAGCCCGGCCTTATATTCGTTCACAATGTGAACATCTACATGTCCTCCATGCGAACACCTTATAATTGCTCACCACGTGAACACTTTTTACACCACTTACACTAAAATTCTAAGTCTACTCAAGATACCTTAAATGAGGCAACCCAAGGCTGCTAATCAGATTCTCTATATATTATGGCTATGCCCCTCTTATGTTGGTAGACTAGAATAACGTAATCCCAAGATGATGGAACCATGAGATCTTTATCAGGATTACACTCTTATTTCCTACAGTCATCTATGTCATACACACCTTTAAGACACAAATTGCATATCATATAGATATTTTTATTTCATACCTCAATCATGAGTGCTCTCTTACTACTATAAGAGGGGTAATTAACTACGGAGGCATGCGTCCATAGAAAGTAGAACCCAGATCAAAATAAACTCTAACCTAAATGTTAGGAAAAATCTAGTTGAATATATATATATCAATCTTCTCACACAAAAAAAAATTACTTCTGCCCATCTAATAAAGATGGTGGAGTGCATCCTTAAAGGTATTTATTTTTGAAGCGATCACTTATAACTATTTTGTATTGGTCATACAATCTGTTCATATACATACTCAAAAGATATCTATCTCACATATACATCTATTGAAAAATCCACAATTATATTAATTTTTTCACATTCAAATGAAAAAATTTATATGAAGTTTGCGTCGAACCACCATTATATTTTGATGATGAAAATATGGGCTATAACTCCTTTTGAATATTCCAACCATTTGATTTTCAATCCATCAACTCCATGGCACTTATAGTGCCATGAGGTTTAAGATATCACCCAACGTTCTCTAATCTTAGATTTTATCACTACTAATCGTTACGCACCACTATCGAGCCATAACTAGTTGTTGTTGGTTATCCATCATCTGAGTGCCCTATTATTGATATAAGAATTAGATTATGCCTTGCCACCTCACTCCTCAAAAATTATCAATATACCTTAATTATCCATGTTTTTCATATATTTAAATAGGAAGGTTCGCGAATAGTAGTGAATTTTAGAGTCTTAAAAACATTAAGAGCCCCTAGACAACTACCAAGAAATCCATAAACTCTCTAAACATTTTTCAATTCATGTCTTTAAACTTCATGGATGATTGATGTCCATCTCCCAACATATAACATTCACTAATAATTTTCATTCGACATCCATGAGGCAGTCTCATTTGACGTTCATCTGACAAGTTGTGTGGATCCCCTTCCTATAATGTAGAATGACTTACGCCGACGAACTTAGCCAAATCATTTGATCGCCCTTCTTATAAATAATAACCAAGTTATCCGTCTCCTACAATCCGTCACTAAAATAAAATGATAATTGATGTCTGCTTACATTCTCCAATTAAAATCTCAATAACATATCTCTTTCAGCCTTGTTAATTCATATCCTTGGACCAACATATAATTATAAGGGCCTTCTTTTGTCAATGTATTATTTGATGAATTTACATACATAGCACATAATTCTTATGCATTTATGTAGCAAATATTTCAAATTTGATATTTATAAATATAACATTTTATAATGATGTTACTTTTTTATATAATATTAAAGATTTGAGTGCTATTTATATAAATATAAAAATTAAAATATTTGATATATAAATATATATAAATTATGTGTTATATATATAACTGTCCCTTATTATTTTAATAATGACCCCAATTAACTAATTAAAAAATTAGAGACCCGATGATCAACAAATCAAATCATACCGTCACCAAATCCATTCACGTGATTCTTGCATTTCCAAATCATTTATTTTGAATTATAAACTATATGTAAATGATTCTTACTTTTTTTTTGGAAAAATTTGAGGGCATAAGCCCAATGTATTCCAAAATGTAATGTATCAAGTACAGGAGAATAACAGGAAGAGAAGACTATAAGAAAGTAAGAAAAGAAATAGATTACACAACAAACTTAAGACATACCACGTTAACAAGAACAAGACTACAGAAAACTGACGCCTTAACTATGTAGTAAAACCCAAAACAATGGACTTAGAATTTTAGTTCATGCCGCCATCGCCATCCGACGGATCACATCAAAACCATTTAGAATGGGTAGACTTCCACAAAGAAATTGCAAATACTCATACCAACAGAAAAACCATTAGCATGAAGCACAAGTCCATTTCAAAACCATATTTCTGTAAACCCAAATAAGAAAAAGGCCCTCACAAAACACAAAGTATTTTTGTACAAAACCATACACGCCTCGATACAACCACCAACAATATCAAGCCATAGGATAAAATCCAATCAATGTCTCAAGCCAATACCAACACCAGATTCCAAGAAAACTCCAACCCGTATGTGAAGCAAACACAAGGAAGGAAGCATCCTCCTCAAACAAAGACAAAACAAAACTCCAACCCTTATAGGAAGCAAACTATAACTAGAAGGAAGGAAGTATCCTCCTTATATAAAGCAAAACAAAACTGCACACAATCTCCCATCCATAATGTAAGGCGTATTTATAAATAATAAAATCGGACTCGGACATTGATAAAACCAAAAAATCCATCTCAAGCATACATACCAATGCGCACCAATCACGGTTGGTGAAGATTAACTCCAGCCAAGGTTGCTGTAATGAGCAACCAGGCTGTGTAAATATTTGAATACCCTTGGGTAAACAAAGTGTCATCATCGTCCAGATTGCACGATACCGGCCACCATGTCCAAAGGGCCCGTGACGCATTTATCGATCAGCGCATAGTGCAGAAATAATCGAATGGAATAGCAGGGGTTAGGAGATCCTATTCCTCCAACTTAAGATGATTTGCATAACACTTGCTGGTCAGGACTCATTAACCTTCCATCTTGCTATTTTAAAGGCAATTCTATCTTTAATATGATCAAGTAAGTCAGTGAGTGGAGAAACAGTGTGAGTTATAAGCCTTTTATTTCTTTCTCTCCAAATACAGTAGACTAAAAGAGGAAAGAAAGTGTATTCTTTTGCGATTTTATGCACATTTGGTTCTAAACTATTTAGAACTTGTTGCAAAGTAGATTGCATTAAAAGAAATTGCCATTGGGTAGAATACTTCTAATCAGATGCATCGAAAATGGACATTCAAAGAAGAGATGTGAATGTGTTTCAGAATCATTAAAACAAAACCTGCATATAGTTTGGATGCCGAGCCCTCTTTTAGCAAGCAAATCAGAAGTTTTTAACCCACCAAGATAAGCCATCCAACAATATAAAGCATAATTAACAGCACAACCTGAAAACCAGATAGACTTAAACCAATTTACAGAAGGTAAGTGCTCAAAGAGAGCCTGTTTGAAATCCCGATTAGTGGGGTTACGCAATAAACCCCAAGTCTTACTTTTCAGAACATTATTTTTTTAACGTCATATACATATAATATGATATAATAACATAGCGAAAAACACAGAGCGCATAGACTTTTCGAGTCCAAATTCCAAGAGCAACTTATTTGTAGTCTACGACTCCATGGAATTGTAATGTGAAAGCATTAAATAACGGACCATGGAATTGTAATCTTAAAGCGATAAATAACAGAGCTTGATGGACCCAAAATAATAAAAACTTACGTAAGTGATTTTTTTTAAATATATATTTGAGCGAATATAATTGCAAATTTATACACGTAATATATATATAAGAATTTTGAATTTAAAATGAATTAATTAAAAATCAATATTCTTACGCACAAAATTAAAATATCTTGCACGTAAATGATTTTCGTTAGTCTGATGACTTTATACGTGGTTACCGCACAGGAATTGCAAATCTCTCCCTACATATAAAGCATTCTCCCGTCTATATAAAGCGTAAATTCAATTTTGTTGTTGGGAATCACAGTTATTTTGCTCTCCCTCCATACAGCAAAAGCCGCAACTCCTTCTCCTTCAAGAAGCACGAGAACTGACCAACTTGCTCTGCTTGCCTTCAAATCTGTCATCTATTAGTTTAGTTTTATTAATTTTATTAGTTAGTTACTAATTAGTTTATTAGTTAATTTATTAGGTATTAGTTAATTTATTAATTATTAATTAGTTTATTAGTTCATAACAGTAAATGAAAATGGGTCTTTTAATTCTCCAAAATCAAATTTTGTTATTGAAATCGCAGATGTTTTACTCTCCCTCCATACAGCAAAAGCTACAACTCTTTCTCCTTTAGGAAGCACGAGAATTGACGAGTTTGCTTTGCTTGTCGGTCAATCCACACCTATTAGCCTTATACCTCATTTTAGAAGTTTCCTCAACACCTCCATCTTCGGTATATGACTTCTCTTAGACTTTAAGAGGGTGTTTGGTAATATATTTGATTTATTTCAAACATGATTTAGTAAATCCAGTACATCTGGATTTAGTAAATCCTTAGCTGTTAAATTCTAAAAAGGGTTTGGTAATAGATTAGTTAAATCCTGCTAAATCCAAAGAGATGTTTGGCAAATTATATGAGGATTTAAGTCTATTAAGATTTTAAAAAGATTTTTTTTAATTAATAAATCATTAGTAGTACACAATTAAAATTAACTTCAATATATATTAATTAATCAATTAATAGTATTAATATTAATTTAAAGTAATATGTATTAATATTAACTATTAATTAATTAAAAATAATAACTATTAAATTCTAGTAGTCGATTAATATCATAGGAATTAAACTATTTTAAGGCATGTGAAGGGGTAAAATCATATGAACTCTTCTAAATTTTCAATTAGTTAACTATCAAATTTATAACAATTATAATTATATTTATTAAATTATAATTTAATTTTAATAACTTATAAGTTCATCATCAATATTATTTTATTAAATCAGTTTAAATTAAGTTAAATTAAATTAAAAACTATCAACTATTACATTATCTAAAATTACTTAAATCTAATTAATAATTATAATTAATAAATTATAATTAACTTATAATTATATATTAATAAATAGTTAATAATATTAAAATAAAATTAATTTTATCATAATATTTTAATTAAGAAAAAATTAGTAATTAAATGAATTATTTAAAATTAAGATTTTTTAAAAGGATTAAAAAAAGGGGGCATTTACATACATAGCACATAATTCTTATATATTTACATATCTAACACCTAAATATAAATATTTACATATATAATACTTAAATCTTTATTATTACAACAAAAATAACCCTTTACTTAATTTTTTGAAGTAAAATTCAATTTTTGAAGCATAAAAAAGTGTTATATTTGTAAATATCAAACTTTAAATGTTAGATATCTAAATGCATAAGATTAGTGTGCTATGTATGTAAATTTCCCTTAAAAAATGACACAAAATTTCTTCCATAAAAACCATACTTGCGTCTCTGTCCCTCTCGCTAGTTTTTGTAAATCCCATAAATCCACCCTTCTAATAGGATTTACTAAATTCGGGATTTAAGAGGTTTATCGGATTTGCTGGATTTACAAGATTTACTAAATTCGGGATTTAGTAAATCTGTTTTTTTGTATTTGGCAGGATTTAGCAGTATAAATCTTAAGTAAATTTGTTGCCAAACACCCCCTAAGAGTTCCTTAGTCTTAAGACACATCTAGTAATTAGGTGGACACTCAACCTAGTCCTAGAGACTTAGAAGAATTAATCATACGAATAGGTCGTGCCATAAGGGTGTTAGGAAAGCTTGCCTACCCTTAGCTTGAACCATTACTCATCTTCCTTCCTTCAAGTCAAACATCAAATCAATCTTATTTGATTTTCTCCAAACTCAAATCAACTATAGGTGATTGAAATCCATGATTGAAATCTATGATTGAAACCCATGAATGAAATTTCTGAGTCCAAAAATTTCACAAGTCCTTAGATTTCCCTTAATGGACTTATCCTAAATCATGATCAAGTCAATTCAAACTCATGGGATTTTCTCATAACTTATTTATATTCTCATTTATATTCACATATATAAATTAAATATAAATACAAATCAATCAAATCAAATCCAAATTGAAATTTCAAATTTAAAACACTTCTTAAGTCCTTTAAATTCCTTTTAATGGACTTAGCCTAAATCATGATCAAATCAATTCAAACTCATAAAATTTTCTCATAACTCATTTATATTCTTATTTATATTCTCATATATAAATGAAATATAAATATAAATTAATCAAAACCAAATTCAAAAATTCAAGCTCCAAACTCCAAAAATTTCCTAAGTCCTTTAAAATTCCCTTTTAATGGACTTAGCCTAAATCATGATCAAATCACTTCAAATCCTTGACATTTTCACATGAACCATTTATATTATTATTCATATTCATATATATATATATATATATAAATTCAAACAATCAAAACTAATTCCAAAACTCAAACTCAAATCCACTCAAATTCCAACCTAAGCCTTTCAAGTCAAAATCTTGAAGTCAAATCAACTTCAAATCAAGCCCAACTCTTGATTTTCCTTCATGATACAATCAACCCTACAATCATGAATCCAAATATAAATACAAACTTGAATCACTAAACCAAAATCCAATTCAAAAATCATAGTCAAAATCCATTCATGTTCTTCCTTTGAATATGAAATTGTCAAATGAATCAAAACCCATTTAACTTCAAACCACTTGCAAATGGATTTATATTTCAATCATAAGTCCATATATAAGTTCAATCAAACTCAAATCAAGCTTTGACCAAGCCATTTGACCCACTTAGGCTCACTTGACCCAAAGTGACCTAAAGTACCCTAATGAGCCAAATTATAATTCTAACCAATTTGGATTAAGTCAAACTCACCTATGCATCTCATCATGATCAACAATCATCATGGGATGATCAATCAATCAAATTGGGTCAAAACAAGTCAAACCTAAGGGTTGACCAAGTCAACACTTAGCCAAAATGAAACCTAACATAGCCAAAATCCACCATAGGATAAATTGATTGAAACCATTGATCTAAGTTCATTCATGAACTATGTTTGAACTTGACCAAGTCAACATTTGTGCCTAACCTAGCCCAATTGGCCACTTGACCTAAAAAGTCAAAATGTGTCAAAACTTGATCTAAGTCAAAATGTGTCAAAACTTGATCTAAGCTAAATTGAATGAAACCAATGGGTTAAGTTTATTCCAAATCACTTGTTGAACTTGACCAAAGCCTCAATTGGCCAACTAGACCCAACCTAGCCCAATTGACCTTGAACCCAACATGACCTGAAGGGGTCATGTTGAGCTAAATTCAAACTTAACCAAAATTGATTAGAAACAAAGATACCAATCCACTTCATATGACTAACCAAACCTAAACCTATCCTTGACCTAGCTCAAATAGGTCAAATGGGTCAAATTGGTCAACTTGACCCATTTGACCTAAATGAAGTCATATGAGCCAAACTCAAAACTACACCAAATTGAATCAAACCGAAGCCACCAAAACATTTCAAATGGTCATATGAACTTGACCCAACCCTTGGTTTGACCCAATTTGACCCAATTTGACCAATTGGTCAACTTGACCCAAGTTGACCCATTTTGACCTAAATGGGTCAACATGAGCCAAACCATATCAAATGAACTCCAAATCCAATGAAACTTGGCCAAACCTATTTTGTCTACATACACAACATATTCAAATTCAAAAATCATCCAAATGACCATTATACTTCTAAGCCATAGAACAAATTTTGGTCTAATCCATGGGTAATTTGGGCAAGCCCTCTTCAAATCAACTTGATACCTTCCAAATAGGTCAAGTGAACCCTATAGAGGTGGTGCACCCAACCCAATGGGTTTGTGTCAGCCCAAATGGACCCAAGGACAAACAACTAGCTCAAATTGCTAATTCAAATCTCCTCCACTTGATTTGAAGCACATGGGAGGTTACTAATCCACTCTTAAGCTCAAATCAACCATGTGCCAACTTCAAATATCCCAAACAACCCTTTCCATATGGTCAATTGGATCAAAATAGCAACTCAAGCTTCGGTCATTTGATTGCCATAGGGGGAGATATACTCCCCCTAATTCCATTTGAATTCAACATGCCCATTATCGATTGAGTGCTAGAGAGTGCTAAGAGCCATCAGAGAGCATTCTTAAGCTTCTTAGGAGGGAATTGAAATCAAGCTTTCTTAATTTTCATCTTTTGAAAATTGGGGAGCTCAACAGATTTCCTAACTTTTTCCATACTCCAATCTAGTGCAATTACCTTTGCACACTCCCTTAGGGGATCAAGTCGAGTGCACCCAAGCATTCACACAAGTTCCCAAATCAAGGAGGAGTTGAATTTGATCAAGAAAGCAAAGGAGAGGAGGAGGTGTTGGTCCATAGAGAGATCTACTCAACCCCAAGGCTTAAGACTTTCAACAGGGCTTCATCTCCACTAGAAGAAGCTACCTCATCGAACTTGAGCATCAGTGAGGTATGGAATTTTTTGACCATTAGACTTAGGAGGTGTTGGTCCTTTGTGAAGGGAAGTATCATGGCATGAGAATTTCACTGTTGGATGTGATCTTCTATGCTTTGTGATGGTGTGGGTAAAATTTTATTCCAATCTGAGCTCGATCGAGCTCGGATCATCCTTTAGATCATGGACATTCTCAATTGATCCTCAGAGAAGAACATGGGTAATCCTTACCGTCCATCCACACATTTTGGATGGATGGACAAAATTCGCACAGAATCATTTATCCCTTTAAGATGGTGATCCACCGTTTTATCCTTGATCAACGAGGCCAAATCATCCGCCGCCATGCAACCTTTGTGATGTGACATTTAAGTGGATTTTCCCTGGCTGACGCGGGTAAAGCGTGCTGCCTGCCACCGCCGCATGTCGAGCTGTGAGCTAAAGGGATTAGTTAAGATTTTAATTAATTTTAATTAATCCCATATGTTTTAAAAATTCATATCTCCCTAAATAAAAATCAGAATAATATGAGGTAAATTTCTACTGAAAGATAATTCAATTTAGAGTAATCTAAAATAATTTTAATAGAATTTGAATTATATTTTTATTTGATTTTGGGTTTAATTAAAAATTTTATTTTGCTAATTACTCCTTAATTAGTCCTCTGATTAATCCCAAATTTCTTGGGTATGTTTTAGGGGATGACTTCTATCTCCCCTAATTTTTTTGATATTTATTGGAGGCTTAATTGGTGGAATTGCAAATGCATTTCCTAATTACTCCCTTAATATAATTGATGATAATTAATGGTGTGATTAGTGTTTTTGTCCCTCATTGAAGTTGATTAAAGCTTGATCTAGTGAGTAGGAGGCTTAGGAAATAATTTTAGAGTATTTTCCATAAGCTATTCCCTAAACCCCATTTTTCTTTCCTTAATCCTCTCTTAATTAAGGGTTAATTCATTAATTACTCTCTTAATTAATTTTTAATAATTCTAAAAATTTCTAGAACTTAATTAATCTACTTTGGTTAGATGCTTAGGTGTTCAAGAGTCTAAGTTCAATTAAGTAAATCAAAACTCAACTCATATGTGTGAGGGGTGTTTTGAAATTACTTAAGTTAAACCCCTTAGCTTAATTAACCATTAATCATGAGCCAAATTGCATTAGGCCTTTTCTTCCTAGGTGCATTACAAATTTAAATTTCTTGTGAGGTTTTATGTCATCTCATTAGCTCATAATTATTTGGTTAACTATGCTAAGGTGGTGTAGTAAGGGTTAATTAACTTGTTTAATTCATGCCTTAGCCTAATTAAAATCTAAAATGAATCTAATCATATAAAAATTAAACAAAAAATGTCAAACATATGTGGGAATGAGTTAGGAACAACAAACTCAACTCACATTTTTAAAATTAAATCAAACTCAAGATCAAACAAAAATCATACTAAATGAACTTTGATTTATTTTAAGCTTTCTTATTTCATAAGATTGTCTTTAGGATTTAATTAAAGTGAATGTGTTTACATATTTTTCATTGCTTTATTTCTTTCCCCAACATATTAAATGTGTATGTCATATGGTTTCATGCATCCATATTTTTCAAAATCAAATTCAAAAATGAAATTGTTTACTTTATGTCAAAATTGCATGTGTTGGCTAAAGTAATAATATGAGTGACTATTATCACTATTAAATTAAAATTATTTTCAAATATATGAATTTAATATCAAAACTGAAAGTGTGCTACTTATATTTTATTTATAAGTGTGCATGTAAATATAAAAGTGTGTTTTTATGTTTCTTCCTTTTCCTCTTAATATTTTGATGATTTGTAAAGTGTATGGTTCATTTGAAAAGAACATAACACTTGCTTAAATCTAATCTTATCCTCTCCCATATTACAACCTAAGAAGGATCCTCACATATTACATACATAAATTGCACAAACAAAAATGAATCAACTAATACAAATTTTTGCATTCTTTCTTTTCCTTTAATTTCTTTTGTACACATGTTTGTATTTAAGGAAAGTGGTATATTAGTTTGGACAACCACAAGATTGTGAGGCTTTAAGTAGTCATAAGTAAGTCTTGTACCTTACACCTCTGGTTAACAATGGTGCTGTACTTACTTATATCTTTCTTACTTTCATGTGTGCATGTGAAAATTGGATAAGAAATCTCTTTTTTACTTAATGAAAATCATGCATCATAAACTTCCAAATTTCCTTAAATGTAGCATGTATCATAAAGTGTGATTAAACATGCTCATTTGTATGTACATATATGCTTAGGATTTATTCATATGCATGTTATACATGTTGGGAAAGAAATGAAGTAATGTATGTTTTGTGAATTTGGTTCATTTTATTTAATCTTAAAATGCCTTTCTTTTTGAATGGGTTTGTTTAGAGTTCATCTAAACTTAGGATTAATTAAAAGTCTTAATCAAAACATTCACTAAATAAAACTAAAATGTGAATCTACTTTAGAAATTACTTAAGTTAGGGAAGGAAAGAGAAGTTCTTTTTTTCTCTTTAACTTAGTAATTAATTATTGATTCACTTGAACCAATCAAAACATGAAATAAAATCAACCCAAAAAAATTAAATCACTTAAATGAAACCTTCTAAGTTGAACATGTTCTTCACTTAGAAAATCTAACTAAAGTTATAGCATACCACAAACCTCCAAAGCACACATTAGCGTCACCACTTCTAGCTTTGTGTGGGCAATGATGTATATATTTTATTAGATAGTATGGGATGAGAATGAATGACAAGAATCTTAGTCTAACTATTATTTTTTTGCTATAAATTATGTAATAAAAATAAAATTTTTGCTTATACCCTAAGCATAATCCATTAGTGGACTTAGTCACCCATGGGGTGATAAGTCCAATATATATTCTTGAATTGGTTGTTTAGCTAACCTTATTTTACAGATACTTTTCTTATGTAAATTTAATTAGATTTTGGAATGATTTATTGTTGCATTGGTCATATTAATCTTATACCATGTGAAGCCTTGGAGTATCCACCTTCCAACCATCTAAAAGAAGGAGAAGAAGAAGAAGAAGAAGAAAAGAAAGAAAAGACAAATGATGCTTGCTTTTTTTCTTTATTGTATGGGTAGCTACCCAATTTATTTGGTTTGTGCTTCACCACAATGGCCTCTTATTCTTTTTGTGATTAGCTTTATAAATTGATTGATGATTTATTTAGCTTGTGTATTAAGTAGCATCTTTTTCTTAGCTTCTTCCTTGTTTTATGTATGGCCTAAATATGGATTAAGCTCTTAGAGAAAAATAAATCTTTTATCAAACTTAACAACTCAAAACTAAAAATAAAGAACTCATAACCTCACCTAAAGCTTAGGTTTAAAATTAATATAAAAGAATTAGCAACTCCTTAGCTGGATGAGTATTTCTTTTATAACATCATGCACAAATGCATCTTGCTTCACTTGTGATTGGAGGGCTTCCACCTTTGCTAGAGAAATTTGGCTTGACCTTTGAGAGCCATGGTGGAAACACACCTCCTCCCTTCTTGCTAATTTTGGTCAACAACTTTATTTCTCATGCATCAAGCATATGAATCTTATTAGTCAAAGTCAAATTAATGTCTAAAAATAAAAATAAAATGAAATCTAAATTGCATTAGATTTTGGTCATTTGAAATATGTCCCTACATAATCTAGTCTCTTTAGGGAGTGAGTTTATGGACTTAGTTTCTTTCTAAATAAAGAACAACTTAGCTATCTTGCATTAAGCATAAGACTTGCCTACATGAATTTAAAATCATAGCAGGCAGTATTAAGTCCAAGTAGTTGTGTGGTTTGTCCTCTCTTGTAGAGGCAAACCAAATACCCATTTAGGTTGTGCTTTCAACCCTCACCAAAGCTCCCTCCAAGATTGCTTCTCCCCTTCAGCCATAAGCTTAAATCTCACCTCTTGTGCATTTCCATAATCTTGTGTTAGGGAATCATAAGTCCTACATTTTTAATGAAAAATTCAACTCAAATAAATTAAATCAATTTCAAAAATGTAAAGCCCAACCATAGGATAGTCTGAGATGTTCGTTAGGTTTCATAGCATTGTGGGCATCTCCTACTTATCTCCTTTTGGCTTCAAAAATAACTCTCGCTTTGATCAATCCCATTTGATCTTTAAAAATAAACCAATTAATTGATAGTCCTTCCATATTAAAATCTTTGAAGACAATAATCATTTACCTTAATCAAGAGTATTCCTAAGGGATCATGTCTCTTAGGATGTAATTAACTGTGGGGGCTTGCCCCTGTAGGAAACTTAATGAACTCGATTTAAAATAAACTCTGATTTACTTTTCCATGTGAAGTAGGGGAAGAATCTCTGGTACATATATACTTATTATCCTTAGGAGTCCTTATTGAGATGATTAGGTCCATTAAAGGGTAGTGACTTCTATCTCCTGAGATAGTATACTATTCCTTGATGATGTACCTGATCACCTGAATAAGCACATCTACGGATTTGTGTGGCATCCCAAAAAAGATGAATTTCTATTTTCTTGCTACTTTCACCCACAATTGAAGGTGACCATATATATATATAGAAAATTTTCTTTTAAACACTCCATAAATTTTTTTGGCGACTCCGTTAGGGATGGTTCCTCTCTCCATCTTTGGTAAATGATCATTGTCTTCAAGTATCAATAGTGGGTTTGTACTTCGGTATGAATCCAAAACTATCTTTCTTTCTATTGGCACTTAGCTTATTTCATTCTTAAGTTGAGTTAGTCAACATCTTTAGGTTTTAGGACCTCACCCTATGTTGGTCTTAAAACCCCTGTTGAGTTCTCCAATGGGTTAAAATAAAAAAATCTAAACAAAAAGATAACATTTAAATACTTCCTCCTTATCATTCTTTATGATAAGGAAATGTTCATTCTAAAATAATAAAGAAAAAAATATTTTTTTCATAAGAACTTTTCTTTAAAAAAAAATGCACATAATAAAATATTTTTCACAAAATTTTATCACCCTCATTTAACAATTCTCATAATTATTACATTTAGAATCTTCAAAAATGAAACTAACAATCTTTCCCAAAAGCACAAATGAACATCTTCCTTCAATTCATTTTGATGAAGATTTCATTTTCAAAATAAAATGAACAATCATCTTTCCAAAAGTCAAAATCAAAATAAAAAAAATAAAGTTTTCAAAAAGCACACATGAACCTATCCATCAATTTACCACACCTATTTAATGGAAGTTTCATTTTCAAACAAAACTAAATTTTCCAAAAGCACAAATGAACATCTTCCTTCAATTCATTTTGATGAAGATTTCACTTTCAAAATAAAATGAACAATCATCTTTCCAAAAAAAATCAAAATCAAAATTAAACTTTCAAAAAGCGCATATGAACCTTTCCACTCAATACACTCACACCTATTGAATGGAAGTTTCATTTTCAAATAAAAGTTAAATTTTTCAAAAGCACATATGAACATCTTAATATACTCAAATTTATTAGATGAAGATTTCATTCCTAACTAAAAATAATATCATTTGGAAATCCTACTTAAATATATCTCACATATTATTAAGTTGGAATTTCCTCTTTCAAAAAGAAATAATTACACACAAAATAAAATCTTCACATTTCAAAAATAAGATTGACCTCCACTCCTACATGCCCTAATTTGTTAAATGGAAGTCCTCTTTTCAAAAATCAAAACTTAAAAATCATATTTTCAAAAAATTTCAAACCACATTTGGATCTTCATTTAGCATATTCAAATTTGCTAAGTGAAGTCTCCAAATCAAAAATAAAAAATTTTCAAATCACATTTGGAACTTCATTTAGCATACTCAAATTTGCTAAGTGAAGTCTCCAAATCCAAAATCAAAAATTTTCAAACACATTTGGAACTTCATTTAGCATACTCAAGTTTGCTAATTGAAGTCTTCAAATCCAAAATCAAAAATTTTTCATAGTTTTGAAATTTCATTTAGCATACTCAAATTTTAAGTGAAGTCTCCAAATTGAAAAAAAAAAAAAATCAAAATTTTCAAACACATTTGAAACTTCATTTAGCATACAAATTTGCTAAGTGAAGTCTCCAACCAAAATAAAAAATTTTCAAACACATTTGAACTTCATTTAGCATATTCAAATTTGCTATGTGAAGTTCCAAATCCAAAATAAAAATTTTCAAACATTTGGAATTTCATAGCATACTCAAATTTATGAAGTCTCCAAATCCAATATCAAAAAAATTTCAAACACATTTGAAACTTCATTTAGCATACTCAAATTTGCTAAGTGAAGTCTCCAAATACAAAATCAAAAATTTTCCAAACATATTTTTGGAACTTCATTTAGCATACTCAAACTTACTAAGTGAAGTCTCCAAATTCAAAATATCAAAAATTTTCAAACACATTTGGAACTTCATTTAGCACATTCAAATTTGCTAAGTGCAGTCTCCAAATCCAAAATAAAATATTTTCAAACACATTTGGAACTTTATTTAGCATACTCAAATTTGCTAAGTGAAGTCTCCAAATCCAAAACCAAAAAAAATTCAAACACATTTTTGGAACTTCATTTAGCATACTCAAATTTGCAAAGTCTCCAATTTCCAAAATAAAATAAAAAAATTCAAACACATTTGGAATTTCATTTAGCATACTCAAATTTGCTAAGAGAAGTCTCCAAATTCCAATACTAAAAATGTTTCAAACACATTTAGAACTTCATTTAGCATACTCAAATTTGCTAAGTAAAGTCCAAATTCAAAACCAAAAAATCAAAAAATTTTGAACACATCATTTGAATTTTATTTAGCATACTCAAATTTGCTAAGTGAAATTTTCCATAAAACCAAGTGGGACTTCATCTTTAGCATACCATATTTACTGAAGTAAAGTTTTCACTTTCAATCAAATCAAAATAAAAATGAAACACCTTAGGATTTTCTTAGTATACTCAAATTTGCTAAGGATCTTAGTCTTTCAAAAACCAAACATCCAAAAATAAAAATGAAACACTTAGGATCTTCTTATCATACTTAAAATTGCTAAGAATCTTATTTTCAAAAATTAAACAAAACACACTTAGGTTCTTCACTTAGCATATCTAAATTTGTTAAGTGAGAATTTCAATTTTCAAAAATCAAACAAAATACACTTGGGATCTTCACTTAGCATACCTAATTTTGCTAAGTGAGAATTTCAATTTTCAAAATCAAACTATAATTCACCAAAAAGAAATAATCACTTTCAAACACTTCACTTAGATACCCAAATTTACTAAGTAAAAATTCTGAAATCACCAAACAAAAATTAAATCAATTGACCCTTACTTTAACATACCCAAATTTGTTAAAGGAAAGGTCCTCAAATCAAAATCTAAATTCAAACATGAACCTATGGAAGCATCCTTCTTAAAAAAATATTTGAATCCATCTTTCAACATACCTAAATTTGTTGAAGTTGGATTCATATTCAGAAATTCCTCCTTCAATCAAATCTTCTCAAATTTATTTGAACCCCACTTAACACTTCCAAGATGTTGAATGTGGGTTCAAATTTTCAATTCAAGTTAACAAAAAATCAACAAAGATAGAAATCTGATCCAAGCTCATTTCCTATCGTAGATTCTTACCATCAGTTATAGTACAACAACAGTTCAGTTTTTTAGTCTTTACAATTGATCTGAGTTGGCAGGTTCACAGAAGTTCATTTTCACTTTCCCTCATGGCATGGATTTGGCTTTGGACCAAGCCAACTTCCCCCGATTGGATCATACACATTTTATCCACTTTGGTAGGGGATTTGAGGGAGTGAGGATTACATGTGAGGGGCTCCCTCACGACCAAGAGACCATGGTGACAGGCGAAGATCATCTAGATTGATCTTACCTTCGATGACATCTCCTCAAAGAGGAAAGCATTGGCGCCCATGTGCTAGTAAGACACCAAGTGCCCCTAGTATCGTGCACCCCATGGTTTCTCTCACCCTGAGGGCACCCTCTCATATGCTCTCAAGTAAGGCTCTCGGGGATTGCCTCCTCTACTTTGAGTGGGTCTAGCTCTCACTCCTCCCATCCTACCAAGACACAAAGATAGGAACAAGAACCGCATGATGCATCACATTAGGATTGCTGGAGATGGAGAAGCACCCATTCAGTGAGGTTCTGTCACTTCACCACCGACAAAAACTAGTTTCATCCTTCTCTATGTGAGGATAAAGCATCATCTCCACTTGGAGTGTAGCATTAGCTAGTAGTTATTAGGAGCAGGAGGTCGTTTGTCGGCCTTAGATCAATCTTGTGCTAAGTAAGCAGAGCTTACGGATGTTTAAAGTCCAGAGCTTAATTTGATTTGAGATCCATCATCCCCCATAGTGTAGGGAAACATATTTGTCAGGAGAGGGCTAGAGAGGCCCATACAACTCACATTACTAGTAGGGAGAGGCAGAAGTTCAGTCGCCAATCGGCAGCTTCCGCACTTATTGATTTTCTAGTTCGGCATGCTACCCGCACCAACCATACTGACAGCATCCTACTTACTGGGACCAGTCATCACAGGAGGATAGCTCCAGTTCATAGTGAGTAGGTGGTGTCTCTAGCCCATCGCTCTACCCCTCATCGACCATCACCAGTCTAATTCACAGCATCTCCAGTTCCATCAAAGGCCATGAAGGCCATATCCAAGGAGAAACTTACCCCGTTGGTGATCCAGCTACGACCGAGGGATCCCACTCCATCTACACCACCTATTATGGAGAGGCCAAGCTCCTCCGACCTTCGCCCAGTGGTGGTGCGAAGGAGTGGGACCTCAAAGCATCATGGTCATCCTTCACCAACTCACCTACGGGATGGAGATGGTGATAGTTATTTCAAATGTGATGATAGAGCCGCACAAGGATAGTGGAAATCAGGAATGTCACCCTTTCATACCCAAAGGGTAGTGATTATCACTCATCTAGTGAGTACACATAGGATTGACTCTCAATGTGAGGTCCTGCTTAGTGCACACCTCCCCTAGATCATTTGTTCCCATTCAGATAGATCATTCTCTCGAGGAGATATTAGCTCATTATCTTGTAGAGAAGAAGGAATTTTGGGGTATGCTTAGTTAGATGAGGAGAGGGTCAGCTTTGATCCCAAAGAGGATGATTTGTTGGGAGACTCAGCTAGAGTCTATATGATTTATACTAGAGGATCTCTTCTGAGGGAGCAGCAGGCCATGGAAGCTGATGAGGTTGATCGAAGACATAATGCCTCTCCACCTCAAATGTTGAGGTAGAAAGATGAGCAGAGATAGGATGGCACAGAAGTTAGAGGACTTGTTAGTAGCAGCATCTAGATAAGCCCCATTATTCCTACTACAGACATTCATTGAGTTAGTGCATGTCATGGACCCAACCAAGACCTTACCTCCAATTGAGCAAGGTAGCACTAGCATGTATAGGAAGGTAGTGGAAAGTATCTCCATATAAGAAAAAAGACATAAAATCCATGGTTGAGCAGCAAGTGAAGGATGCATTGGCTCAAGCCCGGGGAGGATCATCAGTTCCAAAGGGTAGACCTAGAGAATTTGATTCCAATATCCCAAGGTTTTGCACCTTCCTTCAAAAGCTTTGATGTGGAAACCCAAAGATATAGCACATTTCAGGGCTATTGCAACATCATGCCGATGCTTTACTTTTCGCCTTTTCAAGAGCTAGCTGGATTGCTTTTGATTGGTATGATGAACTGCCCAACAGTTTAATAAAGATATTTGCTGAGTTAGAGTAACTCTTTGTCAAGAGATTTACTGGAGCTCGGCAAAGGGTTAATGTAGGTGATCTCATTATAGTACAACAACACCCAGGTGAGTCCCTTATTGATTATATTCTCTGATCGCATAACTTGAGTATGAAATGTGAACCAAAGCTATCTGAATAGTATGCCATTGAGATTCTTTTGAAGAATATCCATGGCCCGATCACCTTCATGTTTAAGGGCTTCACTATCAAGATATTTGAGAAGCTAATCAATAAGGTGGCTAGTCTATCAGGAGAGGCCAAATAGTTACCTTTTCAAGACCAGTTGCCTAAAGCAAACCGAAGGTCAATGAAGAATCGAGGCAAAGGATAATCTAGATGAGAACAAAGCTAGAGATCTTTAAGAACTCAAAGAATGACCTCTTACCACCTCGAGGTAGCTACTAGCCTCCACAAGAGCTCCATGGCCAAAGACCCCTGGGATACCACCAATCCAGACACTCATTGCCACCTGTAGCTATCCTACTACTCTTTAAATAGCAACAAATCTTTTATTCCTTTAAGAGATAATCAAGAAGATCTTTAAGAATTTCTTAAAGAAACCTAATTTTTTAGCTCTCAGAAACTAGGAAGTGGGTAAAATCAACACCAAACTTTGCCCCTACCACCCAGATGAGCCATGTTTAGGATTGCTTCACATTCAAGTCAGCTTAACAACCTTCAAGACCTATTTTTCCAAAGGAATACTTAGAACAACCATCTAGTTTTATTAGTAATCCTTATATATTGTGATCCTACCAAAACCAAAGAATTGAGATATTTTTTTATCCAAAACCTCTAAGAATTAGTTTGATGAACTTTCCTTGTATCCTAATCAACTCAAACCTCCAATATTAAGAAATTTCAATTTCCATCCTCGAAAAACTCAATAGTAGTAGAAGACCTTGACGAGATCCCATAGAAGTATCTGAGTAGAACCTTCCAACCCACTCCCTTCCACAACTTCACTTCAAAAGGTCACTTCTCACTAGAAACTCAAGATGGTGGATAAGATCGAGAATCCCTTCCCCACTCACCCTTGATATGCTAAAACCTCTAAATAATCTAAGAAAGTTGAAGAATAAAGATATTTGAATTCATCCAGATGATGGCTTCTTTCTTGATCCTAATGAATATGCTATAGGTGAGGAAGCACATTATACAAAAGAAGCTCAAGGGATCACCTTCACAAGATGAAGACCTTCTTCTTCTTACATCATACTGACATGGACAAGTTGAGACTTGCCAAGTTCTCATGGATCAGTGCATCGGTAACATTATGAGTCTAAAGACCTTGCCTATTTGAGGATCGACATCTCCACACTCGAGGAGATCGGATGATGTTGAGAGGATTCAATGAACAAGGTGAGTGGCTTTAGGTTCCATGTTACCTTTGGAGATAGACTGAAGATCAAGTTCTACATCATTGATTTGAATACTTTGTTCACTACTTTGCTTGGTAGGCCTTGGATACATCAATAAGATCATTCCATCCTCCCTCCTCAAGTGCATCAAGTTCGAAAAGATGGAATTGAATACCGTGTCAATGGAGATGAAAAGTTATTTTTAGTTAGAGAGGTTAAGATTTATGAGGATGCGACCTACTATCTTCCTCAATACACCCTTTCTCATGAACTTGGACAAAATTTAAATGCAAACACAAGAGAAAAAGAAAATGAAGAAAAAAAATATAAAAGAAAAAGAAAAGAAAAAAATGAAAGTCCAAGTGAACAAGAAAGAGGAATTGAAGAAGAAATAGATCCGCATATCACATTCCACCCATAGTTCATTCCATCATATGGACATGTGGGTAGGATGGCTCAACCTCCACCAGGTAGAGGTAGAGGCAGAAACAGAGGCAGTTCAGAGGTGGGAGACCCCCTAGTTGGCCATCAGCCAATAAAGGTCATGTTCCAGTTCATAGGAGTACCCCTACTATTCACATAGACTTGGAATTCATCTGGAGGATGAGTCTAATGCGATTAGTATATTAGCCTACCCCTCTCAGCGGGTTCCATTGGAGGTGACTTTCGATCCAAACAGAGATGAAGACTAGGCCTCCAAACAAAGCAAAGTATTCAAATCAGGTTTATGTGAAACTATTAGGTAGCAGTTGGGAACCTTAGCTCTAACCTCACTTACATCTCAAAAAGTTGAAGGTTTAGTAGTTAAGGAAGTCCCTAAGTCTTCCAGTGACATGAAGAAGAAGTTCTTTTTGGGATCATCATCCTCAAGTCCTGAAGTTGATGTAGAACTTAAGGAGGATACTTTTAAAGAATTAATAGAATTACTATTTAACTTTTACTTACCTTGTGTTCAAAATCTTATACAGGAAGGTTTAGTTCCTCATACATGGTCCAAGCAGAGGTAAGAGTAGTTTGAAAATCTATGGAACAATACAGGTAGGGAAGCACAATTAAGAGCAAGATTAGGATTCGATATAGTGGGTCCAATTAATGATGATAATTACTACTTAGTTGTTACAAATCATTTGGAGTCTAATAGGTTCTTCTCACAACCTCTTATGAGAATGTGTT
Organism: Cymbidium sinense; assembly: GCA_021442155.1. Lineage (NCBI taxonomy): Eukaryota > Viridiplantae > Streptophyta > Magnoliopsida > Asparagales > Orchidaceae > Cymbidium > Cymbidium sinense. The sequence continues at coordinate 125,621,233 of CM038223.1, forward strand.
TAGAAACCTGAATGATCTAGATGATCTCCAAATCAAAGAGCACTAAAATTTGAAGAAATTCATTCAATAATGCTTTAAAATCAACACAGGGAATGAAATTACAAACCATATGATTTATTTGTTGAATGAAGAAATCTCCTAATGTAGTAATCTCACAAGCTAGTGATAGATCACACTGTACCATTAAGCAAGCTCCTAGATGCATGGGATTAGAAATTGAACAACATCTCATTTATGAAATCAAGAAGCTGATCGATGCTAGTTTCATCAGGGAAGAAAAATATCCTGCTTGGTTAGCTAGTGTCATCCTAGTTAAGAAGAAGAATGGCCAAATTTGCATTTGCGTTAATTTTAGGGTCTTAAACAAGACATGTCCTAAGGATGAGTTTCCTCTTTCTATACCAGAATTAATGGTGGACATTGCCTCATCTCATGTAGTCTTCTCTTTCATGGATGGGTCATTTGGCTATAACCAAATCAAGATGTCTCCTGAAGATAAAAGAAACACTACTTTTTGAACCCGATCAAAATATTTTGTTATAGGGTCATGCCTTTCAGCCTTAAAAATGCTGGTGCTACATACCAATGGGCCATGACTCAGATCTTCAATGAACTCATCCATCATCAGGTTGAGTGCTATGTGGATGATCTAGTAGTCAAGAGTAGAGAAAAGGAATACCATCTCTTTGACTTGAGAGTAGTTTTTGAACGGTTAAGACAATATAACCTCAAAATGAATCCCCTAAAGTGTGCATTCAGAGTCACTCAATTCCTTGGGTTTGTTGTTCAACACCTGGGAATAGAAATAGGTCCTAAAAAGATTAAAGCTATCTTAGAAATGCCACCTCCTAAGAGTTTAACTCAACTCAAATCCTTCAAGGATAGTTGGCGTATCTAAGATGCTTTATCTCCAACCTATCAGGGAGATGCAAGCCATTTTCAACACTTGTCAAAAAGGATGCCAAGTTCAAGTGGGATGACAAGTGCCAGCATGCCTTCGAAGGCATCAAGCAGTATTTGGTGAAGCCATCAGTTCTAGCACGCCCTATCCCGGGCAGACCACTCATCCTCTACACTGTTGCATTGGATGACTCTCTCAGTGCTCTATTGGCCCAAGCCAATTATGAAGACAAGGAGAATGTTGTCTACTACCTCAACCGTCGTCTAATTCTTGCTGAAATGAACTATCCACCTATTGAGAAACATTGCCTGGTTTTGATCTTTTTCTCACAGAAGCTACGATATTACATGCTTTCTCATAAGGTGAACTTGATCTCCAGAACAAATCCACTGCAGTACCTCATGACACGACCAATGCTATCTGAACATTTGGCACGTTGGTCCATGATACTTTCACAGTTTGATATCTCATTTGTACCCCTCAATGCGATAAAAGGACAAGCACTAGTGGATTTCTTAATAGCACACCCACTTCTTGTTGATTCTCCGCTTAGTGATGATCTCCCTGATGAACAAACCATGAACTTAGGGGAGGCCAGCAACTATCGATGGGAGATGTATTTTAATGGTGCAGCTTGTTTTCACAAAGGGGAAGCACCACAATCTATTCTCCTAGGAAAGGTAGGAGTAGGAATATTTATCCTAACTCCAAATCACGATGTCATGAGATTTTCATACTATCTTGCCAACCCTTGCACCAATAACAAAGATGAGTATGAGACTTTGATTGTTGGTCTAGAGTTAGCCATCACTATCAGTGTCAAGAGCATCAACATCTTTGGGGATTCTCAGTTGGTCATCAGCATTGGGTCCTACCAGGTTCTCAAACCCAAGCTTCATACTACAGTATACCATGAAGTTGTTGGCCCAAATTCAAGTCACCATCTACAAAGGTTCCCTGTAGAGAACACAGTAGTAGATGCTTTGGCCAAACTTGCCAAGAGTTGGCATGTCGGAAGATGAGTCCATTCAATAAGGGTCCAAAATAGATAAGTCATATCCCTTATTGATGTTGAACTCATCGAGAGACTTTCTCTTGAAGGGAAGGTTGCCATTACCAAATTGGACAAGGACCTAGATTGGAGGCAACTTTTCATAGATTATTTGAACATCGATAAACTACCTCAAGAAAAGTCACAAGCTCATCGTGAAAAGAGATCTCTCCCTACTTCTTGGCACCTGTACCATTGGTCCTTCGACTAGATGTGATTACGTTGTTTAGACAAACATAAAGCCATGGCATTATAATCGAGGTACACTCAGGTCTATGTGAAGCACATCAATCCGGTCCGAAGATGAAGATGAAGATCAAGCGACTTGGATACTACTAGCCTTCAATGATTACAGACTGCATGGATGTAGCTAGGAGATGCCATCAGTGTTAGGTACATAATGTGGTCCTCCACCAACCACCCAACATTCTACACCTTATATTGGCCTCATGGCCATTTGAGTGTTGGGGTACTGATATTGTGGGTCTGATCAATCCTCCTTCTTCTATGGGGCATCGATTCATCTTAGCTGCCACCGACTACTTTTCAAAGTGGGTGGATGCCATCCCACTCAGAGAGGTCACAGCTCAGCATGTGCTTCAACTTTTCAGGAATCATATTGTATATAGGTTTCAGGCACCTCGATGAATTATATCCGATAATGGTATTGTAATCAAAAGCATGAAGATCAACAGCTTCACCAGAAGACATGGTATAGCTTAGAGATACTCCACCATCTACTATCCTAGAGAAAATGGCTTAGCGGAAGCATTCAACAAAACTCTCATCCAAATCAAAACTCTTGATGATAACAAATGAGTAGAGCAGCGGTTGGTTGAAGCTTTGTGGACCAACTGCACTACATACCGAACTCCAACTTAGTCTACCCCATTTTCCTTTGAGTATGGGTCTGAAGTTATTCTACCTTTAGAAGTTCAACTCCCGTCACTAAAGATAACATTGGGTAGAAAAATCACTACAGAATAAAATGCAAAGTTGAGGTTAGAAGAGCTTGAAGGTTTTGAGGAGAAGTGCCTATGAGCGTCCCAAAACCTCGAGTTGCATAAGGCAAAATGATTCAAGCTCACAACAAGCTGGTCCATCCTAAGTCTTTTCAAGTAGGAGAACATGTGCTAGTCTAAGGAGGCCAATTATTGCTCATCGAAAGATAGGAGGCATGTTTGAACCCACTTGGAAAGGCTCTTATATCATAGAGAAGGCCTACCAAGGAGGATCTTATCAGCTTATTGATTGTGATGGGGAACACCGGATGCTTCCAATTAATGGGCTCTATCTAAGAAATATTACCCATAAAATAAATCATGTTTGAAAATAATCATTAATAAAAAGAACCAAAATCAAATTCCATTCATCAAATCTTCTCTTCTTTCGAAGCATTATTTTCTTGTCTTATGAATCTGTCGTGACGTGTTTAGGGTAGGTGTAAGAGTCCCCCAGTGGCATCCTATCCCTCTTTCACAACACAAACACAATCTCTCAGCGCTATTAGAATAGGTGTAAGAAGATTCAAGAGGCATCCTATTTTGATTAGCACAACTAAGTTAGGTGTAAGAGAACCTAAACGGCATCCTTTCTTTGTGGGAATCCTTTTTCCATTGGTGGCACGACTTCATCAAAACCCATAGCATGTTTTAAAGTAGGTGTAAGAGTCCCCCAGAGGCATCCTATTCTTTTTTACATATGCACAACAACAAACATGAATCTTTTCTCTCGAGCTATTTTCATGTGGGAGCAAGCCTCCTGTGGCACTCACTTATTAGCTGCTCTAGGTCGGTTCTACATGCTACCTTGCTAGTATGTTATCCAGTGAACACTTGAAAGATATGAGTCCCCGTGCTTTCTTCCTAACTTAACTATTACAAACTAACAAGCGCCTTGTTAGTTTGGCACTTCCTTGACATAAGCTACCTCATGTTGACTTTGTTTAAGAAGATGTGAGTCCATGCTTTCTTCTTGAACTAGCCATCATGCTCTAACTAGGTCAGTATATTTGAGTTTAGGATAAGTCCCGGCTCCTTTCCTCTTGACTACATTTGAGTTGATATAAATCTTCCGGTGGCATTCATCGGTAGTCCAGGTGATACTTTGTTGAGAAGACTATCCATCGGTTTACTATAGAGGATGTGAGTCCGAGCTTTCTTCTGGTGATTGTATGAGCACCTTAGGTTGGTTGATGTTCACTATGCTGACAATGACTCTCCCGGTGGATACACCACTCTTAACGGATGTGAGTCCCCGCACTTTGTCCTTGAGTTGGCCACTGAATACCTATTGGATATATGACTAGCCATGTCATTTTCCCCATGGTGTTGGATTAAGCCCATACCGGCCCCATCCCTGTAGGCACTCTATTTGGATCACATCCTTTGCAACCTCATGTAGACACTGCCTAGGTTTCTTTTGGATTAGACAAGTCTCCCTTTCCTAGTATCCATCCCTATGGTTGGAGAATTTATTTAGCGAGTGCACAGATTCTCCCTTGATTAAGTAAATCTGAGATAGGTCTAGGCTGATATAAGCTCCTTCTTAGTTTGATCCCTTGCAAACTAATAGGGTTCATGATAAATAAACTAAACATAATAAATAAAATTAATTCGCTTATGGATTAGGAATTCAAGCCCCCAAAGGGCCCCTTTTCCTAAGCAGGCATCCTATCTTTAAGGCAGTGTCAGCAGAACTCCCTATAGGAATTTCTTGACTACTTGAGTTAAGATAAATCCTGGGTTGGTAATCACTTCGTAGTCTCCCTTAGGTCTGGTTCAATCTATTTTTCCACAAGTAGGTTACCCTAGTAGTCATTCCACTCTGGAAGATGTAAGACTATGATGCATCCTTTCTAGCATGACAGTTGCAAATCGATGGGTAGCCCTAGGTCGGGTTCAATTTGTTTTCCAAAGCAACCGATCACCCTAATAATCTTTTGTAGTGAAAGATGTGAGTCCCCAAGCTTTCTTCCCTTAAATTGATTATTGCAAATTGAAAGGCACTCCTTTGGTCGGATAGTTTTCCCATCGGCCGGGAAGCTACTCCCTTTGGTTCAGTAAATCTGAGGTAGGTCAAGGCTAATATGAGCTCCTTCTTAGTATGACCTATTGCAAACCAATGAAATCCATCAAAATAAACTAAAAAAATGAAATTAATCCTTGACGATCCTTGAGTAAATCTAAGTCCCCCGATGACATTCACTCAATAGTCAGCTTTAGGTTAGGTTTAATTTATTTGCCAAAGCGATCGATCACCCTAGTGACTTCTTGTTCCTAGAAGATGTGAGTCCCCGCGCTTTCTTCTTAGGACTTGACCATTGCAATCCGAAAGGCACCCCCTTGGTTGGATAGTCTTACTTTGTGGTTGGTAGACTACTCCTTTTAGATTGGTAAATTTGAGTTAGGACTACACCTTCATGGCCTCTACTCAATGTAGTTCATCACAAACTAATAGAATCCATCAAAAAAAATAAATATAAAAATGAAAAAATTAATCTTAACTATCCTTGAGTTGATCTGAGTCCCCAGTGGCATTCACTCAATAGTCAACCCTAGGTTGGGTTCAATTGCTTGCCAATAGATTACCCCAGCAAATGGTCCCTACTTTAGAGGATGTAAGTCTGCTATGCTTTCTTCCTAGTACAACTGCTACATATCGAAAGTCATCCTTTAGCTTGCTAGTCCTACTATGTGTTTAGTAGACTACCCCTTTAGATTGGTAAATCTGAGTTAGGTCTTGACCTCCATGGCTCCTACTTAGTGTAGTCCATCGCAATCCAATAAGGTTCATCTCAAAAATTCAAACCTAAGAAATCAAATGAATTTAACCCTAAGAAATTAAATGAATTCAACCCTTTTCCCCAGTGGAAATTTCTCCTCAGTGAGACTCAAATTAAATCAAACCTCTCATCCCCTTGTGGATGACTTGAACCTACTTCCCTAGTGGAAGGTTCACACCCTTCCCTTAGTGTATTCTTCCCTCTCTCTTATGTCTTGGACATAAGTAGAGCATTAAGCTATGGATTCTTTCTACACCTTGGGTTAAGGATAGATTGTTTCTAAGTGCTTGAGATCTTTCTGTTGTTGTTTTTTTGGTCAACACCACACGTAGTGTTCTTTGTCAGTCACACCACACCTATTGGGCGCCCTTTGTTGACCTCATTTTTAGAATGAGCTCTCAACCTCTCCATCTTAGGCATAGGCCTTTTCTTAGACTTTAAGAGTTTGTTAGTCTTAAGACACATCTAGTCATTAGGTGGACACTCAACCTAGCCCTAGAGACTTAGAAGAGTTAGCCATAAGAATAGGTCATGCCTTAGGGCTGTTAGGAAATTTTGCCTACCCTTAGCTTAAACCATTCCTCATCTTCCTTCCTTCAAGTCAAACTCCAAATCAATCTTATTTAATTTTCTCCAAACTCAAATCAACTACATGTGATTGAAATCCATGATTGAAACCCATGAATGAAATTCCTAAGTCCAAAAATTTCCCAAGTCCCTAGATTTCCCTTAATGGACTTATCCTAAATCATGATCAAATCAATTAGAACTCATGGTATTTTCTCATAACTCATTTATAATCTCATTTATATTCACATATATAAATGAAATATAAATACAAATCAATCAAATCAAATAAAAAAAAATGAAATTTCAAATTTAAAACCCTTCTTAAGTCCTTTAAATTCCTTTTAATGGACTTAGCCTAAATCATGATCAAATCAATTCAAACTCATGGGATTTTCTATAACTCATTTATATTCTCATTTATATTCACATATATAAATGAAATATAAATATAAATCATTCAAAACCAAATTCAAAAATTCAAGCTCCAAACTCCAAAAATTTCCTCAATCCTTTAAAATTCCCTTTTAATGGACTTAGCCTAAATCATGATCAAATCACTTCAAATCATTGAAATTTTCTCATGACCCATTTATATTCTTATTTATATTCACATATATAAATGAAATATAAATTCAAACAGTCAAAATCAATTCTAAAAATCAAACTCAAATCCACTCAAAATCCAACCTAAGCCTTTCAAGTCAAAATCTCAAATTTGCCAAATCAACTTCAAATCAAGCCAAAATCTTGATTTTCTTTCATGATACAATCAACCCTACAATCATGAATCCAAATATAAATACAAACTTGAATCACTAAACCAAAATCCAATTCAAAAATCAAAGCCAAAATCCATTCATGTTCTTCCTTTGAATATGAAATTGTCAAATGAATCAAAACCCATTTGACTTCAAACTACTTGCAAATGGATTTATATTTCAATCATAAGTCCATATACAAGTTCAATCAAACTCAAATCAAGCTTTGACCAAGCCATTTGACCCACTTAAGCTCACTTGACCCAAAGTGACCTAAAGTACCCTTATGAGCCAAATTCTAATCCTAACCAAATTGATTGAATCAAATTCACTTATGCCTCTCTCATCATGATCAACAATCATCATGGGATGATCAATCAATCAAATTGGGTCAAACTAAGTCAAACCTAAGTGTTGACCAAGTCAATAGTAAATGAAACCTAACATAGCCAAAATCCACCATAGGCCAAATTGATTGAAACCATTGATCTAAGTTCATTCATGAACTATGTTTGAACTTGACCAAGTCAACATTTGAGCCTAACCTAGCCCAATTGGCCCCAGTTGACCCAACTTGACCTAAAAGTCAAAATGTGTCAAAACTTGATCTAAGCCAAATTGATTGAACCAATGGGTCAAGTTCATTCCAAATCACTTGTTGAACTTGACCAAAGCCTCAATTGGCCAACTAGACCCAACCAGCCCAATTGACCTTGAACCCAACTTACCTTAAAGAGTCATGTTGAGCCAAATTCAAACTTAACCAAAATTGATTGGAAACAAAGACACCAATCCACTTCATATAACTCACCAAACCTAAACCTACCCTTGACCTAGCTCAAATAGGTCAAATGGGTCAAATTGGTCAACTTGACCCATTTGACCAAAATGAAGTCATATGAGCCGAACTCAAAACTAAACCAAATTTAATCAAACCAAAGCCACCAAAATATTTCAAATGGTCATATGAACTTGACCTAACCCTTGGTTTGACCCAATTTGACCAATTGGTCAACTTGACCCAAGTTGACCCATTTTGACCTAAATGGGACAACATGAACCAAACCATATCAAATGAACTTCAAATCCAATGAAACTTGACCAAACCTATTTTCTCCACATACCCAACATATTGAAATTCAAAAATCAGCCAAATAACCATTCTACCTTTAGGCCATAGAACAAATGTTGGTCTAATCCATGGGTAATTTGGTCAAGCCCTCTTCATATCAACTTGATACCTTCCTAATTGGTCAAGTGAACCCTATGGAGGGTGGTGCACCCAACCCAATGGGTTTTGGTCAGCCCAAATGGACCCAAGGCTAAAACTGATCCCTAGCTCAAATTGGCCAACTCAAAAACCTCCCTCCACTTGATTTGAAGCGCGTGGGAGGTTACTAATTCACTCTTAAGCTCAAACCAACCATATGCCAACTTCAAACATCCAAAACATCCCTTTCTATATGGTCAATTGGATCAAAATGATAACCCAAGCTTCAACCATTTGATTTCCATAGGGGGAGATATACTCCCCCTAATTCCATTTGAATTCAACATGCCCATTGTCGATTGAGTGCTAGGAGCCATCAGAGAGCATTCCTAAGATTCCTAGAGGGAATTGAAATCAAGCTATCTTGATTTTCATCCTTTGAAAATAGAGGAGCTCAACTGATTTCCTAGCTTCTTCCATACTCCAATCCAGTGCAATTGCCTTTGTACACTCCCTCAGGGGATCAAGTCGAGTGCACCCAAGCATTCACACAAGTTCCCAAAGTAAGGAGGAGTTGAATTTGATTAAGGTCGCAAAGGAGAGGAGGAGGTGTTGTTCCATAGAGAGATCTACTCAACCCCAAGGCTTGAAACTTTCAACGGGGCTTCGTCTCCACTAGACGAAGCTACCTCATTGAACTCGATCGCCAGTGAGGTATAGAATTTTTCAACCATTAGACTTAGGAGGTGTTGGTCCTTTGTGAAGGGAAGTGTCATGGCATGAGAACCGCATGTGATCTTCTATGCTTTGATGGTGTGGGGTAAAATTTTATTCCAATCCAAGCTCGATCAAGCTTAGATCTTACTTTAGATCATGGACGCCATCCATCAGATGAACAGGGTAATCTAGCTATCCATCCGTACATTTTGGATGGGTGGACGAGATTACGTGCACATTTTAGAATCGATTTATCTCTTTAACACGGTGATCACCGCTAGATCCTTTAACGGTGGGATCAAACTACATCCCGATACACCATCTTGTGATGTGATGTTTAAGTGGTTGACACGCAGAACGCATCGCTGTCACACGCGGTCGTGAGCTATAGGGATTAGTTAAGATTTTAATTAATTTTAATTAATATCCTAGGATTTAAAAATTCATATCTCCCTAAATAAAAATCAAAATAATATAAGGTAAATTTCAATTGAAAGATAATTTAGTTTACAATAATCTAAAATTAACTTTATTGGATTTTAAGTTATATTTTTCTCTATTTTTAAGTTTTACTAGAAATTTTATTTTGCTAATTACTCTTTAATTAGTCCTCTGATTAATCCCAAATTTCTTGGGTATGTTTTAGGAGACCACTCCCACCTCCACTAATTTTTGTGGGATTTATTGAAGGCTTAATTAGTGGAATTGCAAATGCATTTTCTAATTACTCCCTTAATGTAATTAATAATAATTAAGGGTGTCATTAGTGTTTTTGTCTCTCATTGAAGTTGATTAAGGCTTGATCCAATGAGTAAAATGCTTAGGGAATAATTTTGGGATATTTCCCCTAAGATATTCCCTAAACCCTATTTTTCTTTCCTTAATCCTCTCTTAATTAAGGGTTAATTCATTAATTACTCTCTTAATTAATTTTTAAAAATTTAAAAACTTTCATAACTTAATTAATCAACTTTGGGTAGATGCTTAGGTGTTCAAGAGCCTAAATTCAATTAAGAAAATCAAAACCCAACTCATATGTGTGAGGGGTATTTTGAAATTACTTAAGTTAAACCCCTTAGCTTAATTAACCATTAATCATGAGCCAAATTGCATTAGGCCCTTTTCTTCTTTGGTGCATTGCAAATTTAAATTCCTTGTGAGATTTTATGTCATCTCTTTGGCTCATAATTATTTGGTTAACTATGCTAAGGTGGACTAGGTAAGGGTTAATTAACTTATTTAGTTCATACCTTAGCCTAATTAAAATATAAAATGAATCTAATCATCTAAAAATTAAATAAAAAATGTCAAAAACATGTGGGAATGGGTTAGGAATAGAAAACTCAACTCATATTTTTAAACTTAAATCAAACTCAAGATTAAACAAAAATCATACTAAATGAACTTCAATTTATTTTAAGCTTTCTTATTTTATAAGAATGTCTTTAGGATTTAATTAAAGTGAATGTGTTTACATACTTTCATTGTTTTAGTTCTTTCCTCAAAATGTTAAATGTGTATGACATATGGTTTCATGCATCCATATTTTCAAATTCAAATTCAAAAATAAAATTGTTTACTTTATGTCAAAATTGCATGTGTTGGCTAAAGTAATAATATGTGTGGCTATTATCACTACTAAATTCAAATTATTTTCAAAATATATGAATCAAATATCAAAACTGAAAGTGTGCTACTTATATTTTATTTATAAGTTTGCATGTCAATATAAAAGTGTGTTTTATGTTTGCTTCCTTTCTTTCCTCTTAATATGGGCTTGGATGAGATTTGTAAAGTGTATAGTTCTATTAAAAGAATATAACACTTGATTAAATCTATTCTTATCCTCTCCCATATTACAACCTAAGATGGGTCCTCACATATTACATACATAAATTCCACAAACCAAAATGAATCAACTAATACAAATTTTTTGCATTCTTTCTTTTCCTTTCATTTATTTTGTACACATGTTTTCATTTAAGGAAAGTGGTATATTAGTCTGGACAACCCTGAGGTTGCAAGGCTTTAAGTATCTCTAAGTAGGTCTTATACCTTAAACCTCTAGTTAACAATGGCACTGTACTCACTTATGTCTTCTTACATTCATGTGTGCATGTGAAAATTGGATAAGAAATCTCTTTTCTACTTAATGAAAATCATGCATCATAAACATCCAAATTTCCTTAAATGAATAGCTTAGCATGTATCATAAAGTGTGATTAAACATGCTCATTTATATGTATAGATATGCTTAGGATTTATTCATATGCATGTGATACATGTATAGATATGCTTTGGTTCATTTTGTTTAATCTTAGAATGCCTTTCTTTTTGTATGGCTTTGTTTAGAGTTCATATAAACTTAGGATTAATTAAAAGACTTAATAAAAATATTCACTAAACAAAACTAAAATGTGAATCTACTTTAGAAATTACTTAGGTTATGGAAGGAAATAAAAGTCCTCTTCTCTTTCCCTCTCTTTATTGCTTAGTAATTAATTGTAGGATTCAATTGAACCTAATTAAAACATGAAATACAATCAACCCAAAATAATTAAGTCACTTAAATGAAACCCTCCTCTAAGTTGAACATGCTTCATACTTAGAAAATCCTAACTTAAATCCATAGCTAAGCATACCACACAAACCTCCAAAGCACACATATTAGGCTAAGTCACCACTTCTAACTTTAGGTTAAGGAGGTGCATGATTTGATGTTTGCTTTTGTTTTGTGATATATGTTTTAAACTAGATGTTAGTATTGTATGTGCTTAGAATGAATGGTAGGGCGATCTTAATCTAACCATTGTTTTCTACAAGGGATTATGCTTAAGGGGTGCTATCATAAATAAAAATATAAATGCTTTTGCTATGCAAGTGCTTATACCCATAAGCATAATCTATTAGGCCAGGTGAACTTAGTCACCCATGTGTGGGGTGATAAGTCTAATATACATGATTGGGATTTGGTGGTTTGTTTAGCTAACCTTTATTTTGTAGGTGTTAGCTAGATTTATTTTTTCATTTTCATGTAAATTTTTATAATTAGGATTTTGGAATGATTGTTATGGGATTAGGATGAGCATTGGCCATATGATCCTATCTTATGCACCATGTGAAGCCTTGGAGTATCCACCTTCCAACAATCCAAAAAAAGGAACCAAAGAAGAAAAAAAGAAAAGAAGAAGAAAGAAGAAAAGAAGAATGAAGAAGTGAAGTTTGAAGACCCCCATAACAATGAATTCCTTACTTAATTGTATTAATTTCATTTATAATCCGGGTTGTATAAGGATAGGGCTTGGCTACCTAATTTATTTTTGGATTTGTGCGGTGGTACCCGACCATAACGGCCTCTTATTCTTTTTGCGATTAGCTTTATAAATTGATTGATGATATGTTTAGCTTGTGCATTAAGTGGCATCTTTTTCTAGTTTCTTCCTTGCTTTATGTATAGCCTGGATATGGATTAGACTCTTAGGAAAAAAATAAAATTTTCAAACTTAACAACTCAAAACTAAAAATAAAGAACTCATAACCTCACCTAAAGCTTAGGTTTAAAATCAAGATAAAAGAATTAACAACCCCTTAGCTGGATAAGTATTTCTTTTATAACATCATGCACAAATGCATCTTGCTTCACTTTGATTGAGGGATTCCACCTTTTTAGAGAAATTTAGCTTGAACTTTGAGAGCCATGGTAGAAACACACCTCCTCCCTTCTCATTAATTTTGGCCAATAACTTTATTTCTCATGCATATGAATCCTATTAGCTGAGTCAAAATAATTATCTAAAAATGAAAATAAAATGAAATATGAATTGCATTAGATTTAGGTCATTTGAAACATGTCCCTACAAGATCTAGTCTCTTTAGGGAGTGAGTTTAAAGACTTAGTTTCTTTCTAAATAAAGAACAACCTAGCTATCTTGCATGAAGCATAAGACTAGCCTACATTAATTTAAAATCATAGGAGGAGTTAGTTGGTGGCCACCCCCAGGCGGTTGTAAGTCCAAGAAGTTGGGTGGTTTGTCCTCTCTTGTAGAGGCAAATTAAATATCCATTTTTACCATAGATTTATGTTGTGTTTTCAGGCCTCGCCAAAGCTCCCTAAATTTAGGTTCTAAGATTGCTTCTCCCCTTTGTGGGACATAAGCTTAAATCCTCACCTCTTAGGCATTTCCTTAGTCTTGTGTTTGGGAATCATAAGTCCTAAATTTCTAATGAAAAAATTAACTCAAATAAATTAAATCAATTTTAAAAATGTAAAGCCCAACCATAGGATAGTTTGAAATGTTCGGTAATTTTCCTAGAATTATGGGCATCTCCTACTTATCTTCCTTTTGGCTTCGATAATAACTCTCTCTTTGATCAATCCCATTTGATCTTCAAAAATGAACTAATCGATTGATAGTCCTCCCCTATTAAAATCTTTGAAGATAATGATCATTTACCTTAATAGAGAGTATTCCTAAGGGATCTCATCCCTTAGGATGTAATTAACTATGGGGGCTTGCCCCTGTAGGGAACTTAACAAACTAAGTTTAAAATAAATCCTACTTTACTTTTTCATGTGAAGTAATCGAAGAATCTCTAGTACATATGGAGACTCATTGTACTTAGGAGTCCTTATTGAGATGATTAAGTTCATTAAAGTGTAGTGACTTCTATCTCTCGAGATAGTACACTATTCCTTGATGACATACCCGATCACCTAAATAAGCACATCTGCGGATCTGCATGGCATCCCAAAAAGATGAATTTCTATATTCTTGCCACTTTCACCCATAGTTGAAGGATATATATATATATATATATATATATATATATATATATATATATATATATATATATATATATATAATTTTCTTTGAACACTCAGGTCTTAAAAAATTTAGATATAGATATAGTTTCCCCTTAAAGGGGCGACTAGCTTTTGTAAAATCAGAAGTGCCCGTTTAATGGGTAACTAGCTCTAGAACATTTTTTTGGTTGATTGTTAAGAAGTTTCCGGAGAAGTATAGGGGATTTACATATGGTATTTGTTGATTTAGAGAAAGCATGTGATAAAGTTCCAAGAGAAGTTTTTTGGAGAGTTGTAGAAAAGAGAGGTGTGAATATTAGCCATATTCAAGTAATCAAGGATATGTATACTAGAGCTATTACTTATGTCCAAACATAAAGAAGATTAACAATAAATTTTCCTATTTTAGTTGGATTACCTCAAGGATTGGTTTTAAGCCATTATTATTTTTCTTTATGTTATGGATGTTCTTATTAAGTATGCAATACATTTGTTAAGTGGTTTGATGGAATAATACAGAGGGAGAAAGGAGGATCTAAATATGTTATTTGTTGAATTAGAGAAAGCATGTGATAAAGTTCCAAGAGAAGTTTTGGAGAGTTGTTGAAAAGAGAGTTAATATTGGGCATATTCAAGTCATCAAGGATATGTGTACTAGAGTTATTACTTGTGTCCAAAAACATGAGGATTACCAAAATAGTGCAATACAATAAAGTTCCAAGACATAAGATTACAATACAGAGAAATGAAACATCTACTATAGTACAATAAAAAAAGAAGAAAAATAAAACATAAATGAATACATGTACTATAGAGACACAAGCCACACCATCCTAAATAACTAACTATAGTCATGGAATCACACCACTTGTGTATCATCAGTGTATGTGGTGGACGATCATGTAGTTGATGGTGGCCCATCTTTGATCTTTAGAAGTCTCATGTAGATCTCTTGTGATGAAAAGAAAGGAAGCTGTGACTCAAAACTAGACTAGTACATAGAAGGGCCTGAATTAGCATATATAGATGGTTCGTTGTCCCATTCATATTGTGAGACACCCTTTATAGGCTCCGATCTATAATGTGTATCACTAATATGTATCCTTTAAGTCCCTATATAGCACCTGTATCTATCTATAGCTCCATGTAACTCATGCTCATATGTATGGGTGAATGACCAAAGATGTCTTGATTCACCAAGATATGCTCTAACAAAGATGAAAAATAACATTTGAAATTACTCAACTAAGTACACAACATATTGAATTTAGTCGAATACTTATGTAAATACTTACATATATGCGCTCCATAGGTGCTGATAGTAAGTGGAGGATCTATCGCTAAATAGAGTGAAGCCCAAGATCTGAACCATGATATGTTCTGATTGATAGCCATCAGTCAGTCCTCATCTTCGTCCAAGCCAATAATTATGTAATCCGCCTCTCCCACTCAACAATCTGCACCAAATGATAATCAACCCAATCTACATCAGCTTGACCACGACCTTCGACCCTTTTCAAAGTAGGGTCTACAGGTGCCACATCAACCCTGGGTTTACATTCAAACTGTCTAAGCACTCGATCAAGTAGGTGCCACTCTACCCTCTTTCAGCTGATGAGTGGAGCTCATGCTAACCAAATATCAGAGCCTGTTGAGCATACACTTGATAGGTTCTACGTGATATGCTCAGTGTAGGGCACCCAAATCACTTGTGCATAATAAAAAATATATTAAAATAAGTATACACATTAAATAAAATAGACTTAACAACTACTCTGAAAGTCATACATGTGTATGTAGTAGACCATCCATCTCATTCCTATATACTTCCATGTTCTCCATTGGCATCTGGTGAACATATTGCTCATTCCACTTGTTCACACAACACAGGAGGAACAAACATATAAGCATAAATTTGAAATTGTGAATTAATGTATACATCAATCTAATATTGAGCCCATCCAGATCAATTAGATATGTACATCTGGTGCTTCCCTACATGAAGGTGCTCCCAAGACCATATCTATAGAAGGTGCAAGCAGCCATCCATATTGGCCATAGTGGGCCTAGTAGACTCATACAACTCCCTGTATAAGTGTGCTAAAATTGGTCCCCCTATTGATGGTGTACTGAATGTATCTAAGTCCTCAAGTAGTAGAAGATACTGTAGATGAACCTCAGATCCTGATATGTCTGGTAGTAGGAAGCTCCCAATAAGAAATAAAACATAGGCACAAATATGTCTACTAAACTCCTCGATGCTTAGATGGGCATATGACTCCCTATAAAAAGACCATCTAAGCCACCTTATGCACGCTTATTCTGGCTTTAACCCATCCAAAATATCGATGTGATGTGTGGGTTTGTCGGGTGATAATACACCACATCTAGCAGGAGATGTCAACCCAACAGCTCATCGCAATAATTTGGCCAACTGCACCACCTCCTCTTTTCATGAACCACGGTTGGGCCAATAACAGGTGACCCATCAACACATAAGCCTAGTATCATTGCCACATCCTGTAGGATGACTATCATCTCACCAACAGTCAGATGAAAGGTATTGGTCTGTAGAGATTATCTCTCAACTATAGTAGTAAGTAGATGATGATCAATGTGAATATAATGTAATTGGCTAGCACAATCAAGGCCTAGTGCATGCAGAGCAGCGGTAAACCTACGACAAGTGATGGGCTACTCCTTTAGCATAAGAAAGTGAGAAGCGACCTTTAGAATAGTACTCTATATTTGGGTAAATATGATTAAATAGTAGTCAAATCACAAGCTAAGCAGGTATAAGTTAGAAGTTGAAATAATAATTACTACAGATCGGGGTGGCTCACCAGGATGCTATGTTGGGTGGACCTCTTGAGGAGGTTTTTGATTGTGGTGTCCTCCATAGCATGGCCCTTACGCCACATCTAACTTGGGGATGCTCCTACCCATCATACCTTGAAGTAAACACATGTAATAATTAGTGTTATGTAATTATAAAACTTAAAGGAAATTGTGACATAAAGTAAACTAAGAAAGAGTACTACAACTAAGGTATAAAATTCTAACAAGGAGCATAATACATATAAACACGTAGTTGTTGCAACTACAACATACCTTATACTATTGATATTGTATGGGCACGATGACAGAAGTGACCAATGTCTTGCATAGAATACTTCTGCTACGCTAGCTCTATTTTTATCTATTGTATTTCTAAACCTACTACCGCTATTCTTGACCTTTATGAAAATTAAGTGGCAACAAGTTGATAATACTTGGCTCAGCATTGTAAACGGGCCAATTAGAACAGTCAAGCAATGTATGAAACTCAGCTGCATATGTAAGCTTATACAAATGCAGAGTGTAATACTGCAAAATATGTGTTATGTGATTTAATCATCTGAAGTCCAATATGGCAATAGCATGAGAGCATGGAAATGATATATAGCCTTATTACAATGAAGTTATAACGATCATTATCTCGATAAATCAACTCTAAATGATCTACTGGACCTATTGAACACCTACATCTCCCTAGGATTGATGTTAACCGGTTCTAAGAAACATCTAACTTCCCTTTTATAATGTTGTAACATGGTTGATACCTGTTTTGTAAAGATAGATAAGTTGGCTTCCTGTTGTTGAGTTGTAGTGACAAATCTTTTTATAAATAGTGCAACTAAGTTGTAATAAATAGCAGTGATTAGTGCTTGACTTGGAAAACCACGAGCACATTTAAGAATACTATTAAAACATTCAAATGTGTTCACCTTCATAGTCCTATAACGCATTCCACCATCATGCACTAATGACCATCTAACTAAGTCTCGCTCCATAAGCCATTTGTGTGCTTTTCCTTTTACTTTTTTTAAGTCTGGCATATAGTGCTTAAACTCATGCATATCATTAGTGTTTCTAGTCATATATTTTTTGGCATAGAAACTCCACATCACCAATTCCTAATATATGTATGACTTTTTTGAAGTTCTCAAGTAGATCTTGCAAGCACTGCCTATGAGCAGCCCAAGGAAAATTTTTTTTACACTAATGCAACAAGGCAACATGTTTATCTGATATTACACACAGATCACATCTAGATGACACAATGGGTAACAACTCTTATAAACACACTAGAAATCACTATCAAGATTCATTTTTCGATTTAACCACAATACAAAGGAGGAAACAAACTATTATTTCCATCTATTCCAACCGTACTTTCAAAAAAATGTACCATCCAAGTGAGATGACGACAACCAAAAGCCCAAGAAAGTTATTGCAATTGCTGTGTACTGTTAGACTGTATTTTGTAGAGTGTACCTGGTAAAGTGAAAGAAACTACTTCCATAAAGACGTTGAGAGTCCTATAAGACTCTTCTAAACTACCAAAAATTATCTTTATTGCCTTATGCGCTTAGCATCTCGTGCCTTCATGTAAGATACCTTTACATTAAATTTTGATTCCATTCTATGTATAATCTCTCTAGGTTCAGATCAATTTGATGTCTAATAATAGGTATAATGAAATAAGCAATGAATTTGGAACTACATTCTGACCCTTTCTATCATTGTATTGATACACCTGTGGTAATCTCCAACTCTGGAGATTCTCCAGGTACCCCCTAGATGCTTGTTGTGGCTCCAATGCAGGCACCAATTACATGCTCTATTAGCACCATTGTGAGGAACATATATCACAGTATAGTTTTTCTCGTTTGAGGTGACTATTTGATATTGAACATTATTAATTATATACCAACCAATAATAACAAACTGAAGGCTCCTTTTACTTGTGAAACAAATTCCTTCAAAAAGATCCCATGGGATTTCAACATCATTTGATAGGACATTTTCATCAGATGGATCATCGAAGTAAATATTATTGTCCCATTCTCTCATGGTTTGACACATTTTGACATACTCATTATTAAAAAAAAATTTTACATTTACTCTCAATATTTTGGAATGAATGATTCTTTGATAGATCCTGACTGGCTACATTACTAACCATAGATTTTAACCCAGGTGAACAATTATCATCACTGATATTCTACTCAGAGTCACTACTTGAGCCACTGCTCATAATCATCACCCATAACACTTTGAGGCACATATGGTTTCTCTGATTGATAAATAACATTATCACTGGATTTATAATTCCACAACATGCACACACATCACTATGAAAAATTAAAAACATAAGTAGGGAAAAGATAATGCATTACATTCACGGGAATCAATTAGTCAAAGCTACTTTATGTCATCAAAGGAGCAGGTGTGATGAAATCCTGTGTACGAGTCGGTGGTATATCTACTAGCCTTAGCATAAGATCAGTTGATATGAATATAACATTAACATCTTCAACTCCCACATACAACACTAATGTCTAATGAGAAGCTTCGTCCAATACAACGTCATAAACTTCATCATCAGAAATAACATATGCTATAAATCCATTACTCACTGGATTGCGACATGTCAAACTAACTGTGTGACCCTCTGAATCAATGTTTCAAATCCTTAACTGGATGATTTTGACCACCCACATAACTTAGAATGAACTGGCCATCGATACTTAGTTCGCATCCATAGAATAAGATCAACAAAACCAACTCTCTGCTTATTCTTGATAGGATGAGTTAAGGTGAATTAAATATCTAAAATATAATCAATTATATTAGGATTACATAAATTTAAAAATAGCTTGCACAAACAAATTTATATGTAGTACAAACTACATAAACCAAATGATATTTAACTCAATCGACACATAATGTGAACAAATCATCTAAGGCGACTGGCTCTAACCTTATCCACCATTGTAGCTACTCAAACATTTTCATGAATATATTCATTTTGCATTTTATCTATAAGACCTAAGCCAATCATCCACCTAAGAATCCTCATCTCCATCCAACTACAATAGGCCAAATGCTACTCTACTAGAATTTTTTTGAACGCAATAGGCCAAATACATTCCTTCACTTTAACCATCCAACTTGAATCCTACTAATATCATCCCAAACTACTTCACAATCATTTTGAATAATAGATCTGACATATCTTAAATGTTCACACTTTTTAATGATGTGATCACCCAAAATTATAAGTCAAATCTCTAAACCACAACTCCAATCCCTAAACTAAAACCCTAAACCAAATTCTAATAATGCATACAACCTAATCAATTATAAATAAAAAGTAGAGATTTATTGTGCATTTATGAAGATCGACGTCAATGTGCACTGGAAACCACAAAAATAGCCCATATAAACTTTCCTAAAAGCAACGGAGCTGTTGAAAGCATCACCGAAAACTTCTTTAAAAGCAACAGAGCTGTCGGAAGCCAATGTTGGGTTCCTCAAGTTGTCAGACGAAGAGGTGTGGTGTTTATTTTTGAGGATGTGGGACACCACGCAGATCTTAGGGGGTACTTATTGAAGTGATCGAGTATGACATTAAGGAATGATGTACTATCTCGAAAGATAGAAATCACCACCCTATAATGGACTAATCACCTAATAAAGACTCCTAAGGCATGATGGGTCTTTGAATATACAAAAGATCTTTCCCCTACTTTACATAAAAAAGTTATGTAGGGTTTATTTTAAGTCAGGTTCGTTAAGTTTCCTATGGAGGCAAGCCCCAATAGTTAATTACATCCTAAGGAATGAGAATTCCTTAAGAATACTCTCAATTAAAGTGGACAATTAGGGTCTCCAAAAATTTCAAGGTTAAGACTATCAAAAGATTGGTTATTTTAGAAAATCAAATGGGATAGATCAAGGAGAAGACTTATTTTTAGAATTCAAAGAGAGAAAGTAGGAAATTCTCATGATACTAGGAAGCATAGTGAGCATTCCAATCTATCCCATAGTTGGGATTTATATTTTTGAAATTGAAGAGAGTTAATTATTTGACTTAACATTTTATTAGATTGCTAGGGCTGATAATTCCACAATATAAGATTGTAAAAATGCCTAAGAGGTGAGGATCTATGCTTGTAGCCAAAGAAAATAGCTACCTCAGATCCTAAATCTAGGGAGCTTTGGTGAGGCAAAAGCATGACCTAAATCTAAGGCAAAATGGGTATATGGTTTCATCCATAAGTGAGAATAAACCACCCGACTGCTGGACTTATTACTGCCTAGAGTGGTAGCTAGTTAACTCATCCTACGCTTTAAATCCATGAAGGCAAGTATTATGCATTGTAAGATGCCTAGGCTGTTATTATTTAGAAAGGAGACTAAGTCCTTAAACTCACTCCCTAAGAGACTAGAGCATGAGTGGTATGAAACCATGACTTAATCTAATGCAAATTTTATCAAATTTATTTGTTCTTTTAGACTCTTTATTTTGACACAGACCATGGGATTTTGTATGCTTAAATGCATGAGAACTTGATTACGGGCCAAATCAAGAGAGAAAGGGGTGTTCTTCCATCAAGGGCTCTCACAAGTTAAAACTTCATTCTCTGGCAAAGTTGGAAGCCCTCTTTTAACAAGAGTGGAAGAATATGACATGCTTGATATTATACATCATTCATCCAACTAAGGGGTTGTTAAAAATTTTATTATCTTGATTTAATTCCTAGGCTTTTATGTGAGGTTATGAGTTATTTTAAAATTTTAGTTATGAGTTATTGGTGGGATAGAAAATTTAATTTTATCTTAAGAGCCTGCCAGAACATTCAAGCATCAATCCTAAAGAAACTATGAAAAGCATGTTGTTCTAATGCGTAATCTAAACACAACATCAAATAATTTTATAGACTACCGTAAAAGAATAAAAGGCCACTATGGTCGGGTTCCACCGTACATCCCGAAAAGAGAAGAAAAAAATGGATAACCGAGCTTTACCCTTAACAACATGGATTACAAGAAATAATACAAGCTATGGGTATCTTCTTTTCTTCATTTCTTCTTTCTCTTTCTTTTGATTTGATTTGCTCCAAAGGCATCACAGTGCATCCCAAGGATTGAGCCTTCTAGCCACTTCTCATCTTAATCCCCATAACATTAATCCTATTTCGTAATGCAAAATTACATCAAAAGTAGGGAAAGTAAATCTAGCTACACTTGCAAAATAAATGTTAGCTAAACACACCATACAACCCAAGCAGTTATATGAATAATTTGGACTTAGCACACATGGGTAACTAACTTATCTTAACATGAGTTATGCTAGGGCTAGGCAACCTGCAAAACACATTTATATTTTATTTATTATACCTTAACCCCAGTAGAAAATATGATTAGGATAATAACACGTTATGAAATATAGACCCTGACATCCAGTCAAAAAGATTACCTCACAAAACAAAATACAACATCATACATATAATGCCCTAACTTAGCACTAAAACTGGTGACTTAGTATTCTAATGTGTGTGCTTAAGGCTTATGTCGCAAGACGTTACTAGACTTCTTTAATTTAAGTTTCAATTTGGAGTTTGAATTTGTTTAAATTTTACCTTTGGGTGATTTCAATTTAAATGATTTAATGATTTATTTTTATTTTATTTCAATTTTATTTGGTTAAAGTGATGTTTAAATTTTCAAGAATGAAGAGTAGAATGAATTCCATTTGTAGACATAACGCACCCTATTCTACATCCTAACGCCTAAAGAATCCAACTAAGGTCCTTAAGTATCTTAAATAACCATTTGAATTTGTGTAATTCATTTGATTTGATTTAGAATTTAGAATTTTAGTTTGTTTAAGTATTTGATTGATTGATTTTGATTTAGATGTTTTGGTTTAATTACATCTTGATAATTCAATATCCTTGATATCTAATGAAGTTTAAGTTTATTTAAATTCATGTGTTTTTGATTGATTAATTTCATATTATATGTTTTAGTTTAATTAAATATTGATAATTTAATATACTTGATCTCTAATGAAGTTTAAGTTTGTTTAAATTTATGTATTTTTATTGATTAATTTCAGATTATATGTTTTGATTTAATTAAATCTTGATAATTCAATATCCTTTTAAATTAATATTTAATTTTTTTCTTTGATTATGGTTATGTGACTTGACTTTATGTCTATTTGATTAGATTATGGTTCATTCATTTGTAGTTTGATCATATTAGATTAATTGAGATTTTATTTTGATTTTAATTGAGTTTGATCCCTTTTAATTAGGATTTTATCTTTTAATCTCATCCATTTATCATGTTTATCAAAGTTTGGTTTGCATTTTGATTTCATACATTGGATAGTTGATTAGTTAATCTTATTTAAGTAGGTTGAATGAGATTTCATTTGATTATATATTAAATTGATGAGAGTCTTTCTTAATTTAATTTAATTTGATTTAATTTGATTTGATTAGCTTAATTAGTCTATGGGTTTACTTAGATTCAATATGATCATGTAATTAGTTTAATTAAGAAGTGCATTTATGTTAATTATAAAGATTTGTTTAACTTTCAATTTGATTTCATATTTGTTTAGGTTAATGATGTGATTAATGACTTAATGATTTAAGTTTAAATTAAAGATTGATTGGTATTTAATTGCATTTATGTTTGATTAAGTTTAATTTTAATATGATTAATTTGATTAACTTAATTAGCTTGTTTAAGAGGTGTGATCAATTATTAAATTAAGTAAATATTTGTTTAATTTTTTTTAATTTGATTTCATATTTATTTAGGTTAATGATGTGATTAATGACTTAATGATTTAAGTTTAAATTAAGGATTGATTGGTATTTAATTGCATTTATGTTTGATTAAGTTTAAGTTTAATATGATTAATTTGATTGACTTAATTAGCTTACTTAAGGGGTGTGATTGATTATTAAATTTAAATAGGGTTTGATTTAAGCTTAATTTTAGAGTTAGCTTTAATGTAACTTATTTAAACTAATTTGATTAGTTGAGATGATGAATTAATTCATTAAGTTTGCATTAATTAGATTTTGACTAATTAAATTTGATTAAGGGTAATTAAAATTTTAAATCATTAAATTAATTAAGGGTTTGTTTAATTAGAGACTAATGACTTATTTTCTGACATGTGAGTGATTTGATTTGGTTAAGTGTTTTACTTAGGTTTTATTTGATTAAAGGATTATTGTTATTACCATCATTATTATTAAGTGAATTAATTGTTTATTTCATTCCAATTAAGTTTGATTATTTATGATTAGAGTTTTATTTGATTTGATTCATTTATTATGTTTATTTGATTTCATTAACATGTTTGATTTAGTTATTAGGTTGAAATATTTAATGGTTAATTAATTATCTTATTTCAAATGGATGTGATTTAATCATATGTTAATTAAGTTTACTTTAACTTTACATGGTTTAATTTGATTAATATTAAATGATTATGTTGAATTAGTTTCTCAATAAATTTGACTTTTAGTTTATTTAATGATTAACTAATTTCAGTTTATTTATACTCCTTAAGGAGTTTCATATGATTAAGATTCCGTGCTTAGTGTAGGTTTGGTTATACTAGTTTGACCCATGTTAAAGTTTCCTAGATTTGTTTAATTTTAAGTTTGATTTAAGATTTAATCATTTAATTGAGTTTTATTAACTTAAATAGGTTTAATCATATTTAATTT
Source organism: Cymbidium sinense (assembly GCA_021442155.1). Lineage (NCBI taxonomy): Eukaryota > Viridiplantae > Streptophyta > Magnoliopsida > Asparagales > Orchidaceae > Cymbidium > Cymbidium sinense. The sequence continues at coordinate 125,645,617 of CM038223.1, forward strand.
AATTTCCTCTAAGGATGATATCTTTCTGATTTGAGGTTTGATTTAAGTGTTATTTCATTCTTGATTTTGATTTGATATTTAAATTATTTTTAGATTATGTTTTAATTAATGCCTTAATTGATTAAATTTTAATCTTAAGTGTTTTCTTGGGGTTCATTAGGATTCAAAAAATTACATTATTTTCTAAAGAATCCTAGATGTCAATTGAAGCGATTTAAGCCATTTTGAAGATTTTTGTAAATTTCTTAATTCTTATTTGATTTATTTTATTAAAATGGATAATTTGAACTTCAAAATTTAATTTCTCCCAATCTAGAAGTCCTTTTCACTTGAAATTTTTATGGTAGGTGTATTTTAACTTTAATTTCAATCCTTGAAAATTTTAACTTAATCTAACATATATTTTTAGTTTAATTAATGAAATTTGATTTTCTTTAAAACTTAAATTAAGCTCAGAGTGCTCAGTGAACTTTGGGGATTTTAGGTTTGTTTGATTTCTCTCAGAGAACCGAATGCAATGAGCCTTTTTTTTGTAATTTTGGTTAAATATTTTATTTTCTATAAATTTTTAAATTTCTGGTGATTTAAATTAATTTTTTAAATCAGAAAATCTACGCGCTAACATTAAGCGATTTGATGCCGCGCCGCGGTGGGAAGACCGGTCAACCCATGGAGAGTGACTCGCGGCTTGCTGGGATTGACCGATATCGCGGTCGAACGGTCTCATCATATCGTAGATCGTGCGATGGTAGCGATCGGCGCGATGGAAGCGATTGGGCGGTCATCACCATTTGAAGGCTCGGATCACGCAATCCATGCGTGACCTAAGCCGTTCAATCTCGCGAACCGTAGGATCGGACGGCGGTTGTAGCCCGTCGGGCGGTGAACAGTAAAAACAGCTCCTTTTTTTTGGAAAAATGAGGGTTTCTAAGTGAAAATTGTCCAAATTGACTCATTTTCGTGTTGATTTGCACCGAAAAAATTCTATTTTTCTAGTTGGGATGATTTAATGTAAAAACATGGGATTATCTAAGGGAAATTCCTAAAATCGCAAGAAAATTAATAAAAAATGCGAGAAATCCTAAGGTCGGCTAAAGTTTGGCAAAATTTACCTCGCCAGGGATGGTTTCCGGTGGTGGTGAAGATCCAAGCAAACTCCTAGGTATGTGAGAAAGCTTTGGAATAATTTTTAATTTTCGCCTCCCTCCTGAACATCGTCTTCTTTGATGTTTACTGTCGCCTCGCAGGAAAATCAACTATTTGTATTTTTGAGCTCAAGAATGGCTCAAGAAGGTGGAGATGGGTTCCTTTTGACTTTGGGGAGCTTTTGGGGGCTAAATGGTGATGGGAGCAAGAAGTCTAAAGCCTCATTTCTCCCTCCTTTTATGATGGTCAAAAATCCATTATTTTTTGAATTTTTTAGCTCCAAATTGATTGCCATCTTGCTTGGGATGGTTGTGATGGATGATGGATTGATTGAAGACTTTTTTGCTCCAAAGTCCTCTCTTATTGTTATATGATCATCCCAATTGAATACAAATGTTAGGGAGGAGTTAAGTGTATGTGATGGGAGAGAATTAAATGAAGTTGGGTGGAATCCTATGTGGGAGAGGATCCATTAGGGAGGTTGGGTTGATTTTGGGCTGATCCCAAATGGGTTTGGGTCAGTTTGATCGACCCCAATGGGTCATGGCTTCAAGAGGCCTAATTTGGGTCATATATGGGTCAAAATTTTTGACCAATTGGTAAATTGCTTGGGTTATGGATTAATTCATGTTCAATTAACTAATTGAAGATGAATATGATCTTTAGTTTGAATTAATTTAGATTTAGGCCAAATTGACCCTTTAGGCAATTTAGGCTAGGTTGGATCAAGTTGACCAATTGGGCTCGATTGATCAAATTGGGTTTAATTATGACTTCGGTGAAGTTCAATAATCAATTTGGTATGAACTTGAGCTATTGGTTGCAATCAATTTGGGTTAGATCATGATTTGACTTGATTTAGTCCTTTAGTCCAATTTGGGTCAATTTGGATCAAATGACCAATTGGGTTTGGTTTGGCCCAATTGATTGTAATTGATCATCCTAGGGTGATCAACAATCATGGTGGAAGGTTTTGGTGAGCATGGTTCAATCCAATTTGGGTTGGATTAGAAGTTGGCTCGAATGGGTCCTTCAAGTCACTTTGGGTGAAGTGGACCTAAGTGGGTCAATTGGTATGGTTTTGGTGTGATTCGAGTTTAGTTGAACTTATATATGAGCCCTAGATTGGAATATAAATTCAACGGCTATCAATTTGGAGTCTAAGAGATTTTGGCTCATTTGAAAATTTCAAGTTAAAAGGGCTTGGTTGGGTTTGACTTGGGTTGGTTTCGATTTGATTTGATTATTGTAGGTTTTATTTATATTTGGATAGATAATCAAATGAATGATTGATTCGAGAGAAAATTCATTAGTTTTGACTTGGTTTGGATAGAATTTGGCTAAGTCCAAAGAATTAGCTTAAAGGGCTTAGATTGAGTTTGGATTTGATTTTGATATAATTTTGGTCATTTGAATTTGGATTTCATTTATATTTATGAATATAAATGAAGGAATAATTGATTTATAAAGAGATCAATTGAGTTTGATTTGATTTAAAGGGAGTTTTGGCTAAGCTTATGAATGTGATTCATATGGCTTAGGAAGGATCTTAGGATTTGAATTTGATTTTGGGTTGCAATCATTTGGAGTCAAATTTGAAATTAGATTTGGAATTTGAATTTGAATTCGAGATTTAGTTTGAGAATTGAATCTGAGTTTGATTTGAGAATGTGTATCTAGATTGGGTTTAAGCTATGGGATAGGTAATTTCCTGAAGCCCTAAAGTATAGTCTAATCTTATGATTAACAGTCTAAGCTTAGGTTAAGTATTCTAAATAAGTGTCTTATGACTAAAGAGTCCTAAGTCTAAGGAGAGGAGGTTAAGAGCTCACTCCAAAAGTGAGGTCAACAAGAGGAAGACTGTCAGATATGAGGATGCATGCAGCTCAAGAAAATAAAAGGATGAGCAATTTGTCAATAAGCGTCTTAAAGTTCATCATGACTATAGTCGGTGAAGGTTGGAGAGCTTTTCGGTTCCTCAATTGCTCGGCGGATGAAATCCGACGAGTGCGATGGAGATCGGTTTGATCGCATTTTGATGACTTTAAAAGTCGCTTCTTGAGATTTAATATTCTGCTAGCATTTTTGTGACTAGATCTATTGAAAACTAGTTGCCCTTTAAATGGGTGACTAGCTTCAATTCCAACCTAAGGAAGTAAGCCCTGTCTTGCCATCATGTGGAGCTTGCATTACATAGTCTAATGACTATAACTAAATTTTTTAAGATACTTAATTAGCTAATTACATTTTAAACCATTCTTAAATTAAAAATTTGCCTAAATTTAATTGTCACTTAGTCTGGTATTCTACCTTAGTAGACAGTGTTTTGGGACGGATAAAGACATGTATGTCTGGCTGAAATTAGAAATGTTGGGAAGGTAGATGTGTAGATAATCAGCAAGCTGCAGAGATAGATAGGTTTTATACCTAAAAAGGAAGGCAGAAGGGGCTTTGGTTGGAGGGAGGATTGGGCGTGACTCGCTCGGCTTGTAGCGGAGACGGGAAGGAGCTTCATGGTAGGAGGAGAGCAGAAGTGAAGGAAGGAGAAACAGAGAAAGAAAGCTTAAATGATAAATGGAGAAAGACAAGGATCAGGTGGAAGACTAGTCAGCTTACACCTGGAGGACAAGGAAAGGAGTTAAGAACTATGAAAAAGAAACAAAGAATCATGAGGGGTTTAAATAGGATCTATTCAATATAGAGATGAAGAACAGAAATAATGAGAAAAGAGAGAGAGAGATAGAGGAAGAGAGAAGTGGGCAATGAGAGAGATCAAATGGACTTCAACAAACTTGACAGATGGGAAGGAACAAAACTTCAGTCTTAGAAGAGATTTAAGAGAGATAAGAGAGAGAGAGAGAGGGGAAGCCTTCGGTTTTGGAAGAGAGCTCGCGTGAGTCGAGAGAGTAGCTCGTGGAGTCCAGTTGAATTCAGAAAACAGGGCTTAGAAAGGTTAGCATCCTGTTTGCCCTATTTGACTTTCTTCTTTTTTTTTTGGATTTTTTTTAAAAATAATAGAAGCTGGCAGCCGCCCACTTCATCCAATAGAAATTATTCAGCTCATCTAATGTTATAGGCTTTCACATGAAGAAGTATGGGGATTAGCTGTAGAAGTATGGGATGATGGGCGGTTGAAATAAACATGAAGCTCTTAATTTGAATTTCATGAGATTAAAAAAAAACTTAACAGCAAGAGATAAGTGAATAAAAGTGCCGTAATAAAATTTTAACTTCTAGGTGTAATGAAGATGCTAATATATGAAAGTATCATAGAATATAATCTTTGGAGTTTTAATTATTCTAAATACAAAAGTATATGTTGTTAGACAAATGATAAATATTCGATAAAGTTGATAATATGTTTAACTTTTTTTTTCTTATTTTTAAATAGCATATAACAATTTATAATTTTTTGTTTATACTTTAAAATGGATTCAATTATATTACATAAATAAATTAATTCTTCTATCTCTTAATTAATATTGTTTGATAATTTAAAATATGCTTAATCTCATTATTTATATATATATATATATATATATATATATATATATATATATATATATATATATATATATATATATATATATATATATATATATATATACATATATATATATATACATATATATATATATCATATATACATATATATATACATATACATATATATATATATATATATATATATTGATCATCTCCAAAATTAATCGATCAAACCACGAATCTGAGGCATTTTTAAATCTGATCCCATCAGTTTTAACAAACCTGGTCTGGTTCGAAGCATAGCAGAACATCGTCATATCGATCAGAAAGATACTTCATTCGGGCATGAAAATGGATCACGATCGAATGGTCACCAAAGCGACATATTTATAGTGGTCGGCTTCGTCAACGAATCGAATCCAAGATCACCCAATTGACATCATTAAGGCACCTCATCAAAATACAGTCGTCGGGGGATCGCATCCAGATGGGAGTGGTTGGAGTTTTCCCAATTTACGCACTCCCAAATCTATAAATGAGCTTCATTCTCACCTTAGAGGGGCAGAATCGATTTGAAGACGAGCTCGAGAACCACCGATTGACCGCCGACGATCTATCACCATCCAGAGTTCAAGATCGGGGCTCGCCCTTGGGATCGCCCCAGGGACTAGAAAAGACCGATTCGCTCCTTTCTCCACGAAGATCAAGGTTGCTCCCGAAGATCGTTCTGCTTTTTGGGAAACTTCTCTTGGGTTGGGTTTGATATTGTATTCTACACTCTGGAATATTGTTTCCCAGTAAATACCTTCTTCTCAGTAACGAAGCGGACGTATCTTTTGAACACATGGTGAAAGTTCTGGTGAGAGGCCTGGTTTTCCACTTGGGTTTTCCATTATAACCCTGTGTTCATATCCCCTTGTGTGTTGGATAATTTTTGTTCGAAGATCTGCATCTCTGAATAAAATTCTCAGCGCCGGTTTGGCCGTCAGTTCTCAGTTCCCCATTGCTATATCTCCAATATGGTTGGTAAGCGGGGTTTTGGCTCCAGCTCCTCATTCTCGAGGATCAAGGGCGCCAAGTCTCAACACTTCTACATAAGACTTACGTCCCCGGTGAGGGTCGGGCCCCTCTTTGGAAGATCGCGTTCAAGGATGGAGGATTCCCGAGCGAAATTCTTGACTCTGCGAGAGGCCGGCAAAAGCGTTCCAACGCGGAAGACGGGTTGCAACCTCGCATAATCGATTTTCTTCACGAGAATGATTGCAGAATCGGATCAACAGTAGAGAACCCAGCACCACATCCGGATCTTTGAACCGGATCGCGCGGTTCACTCACCCCACCAATGGCAACCTTATCGGTGAAACTCCGTCACCTTATACGCGATGAACTACGGCCAGTGCGGGAAGAGTTCCGGCCACAATCACGATCCATTCTCCCGCTCTTCCAAAACTCCCCTTCGCGAGATCATCTCGCAATGCGAGGCAATTCAAGCTTCCCGGCATGGACCCGCGATGGCACAACCGATCCGTCGAGCATATCGATCACTTTGAGCGATCATGCACATTCGGCGTGCAAATGACTCTCTCTTGTGTCGGTATTCCGGCGACTCTCAAGACGGGCTACGTGGTTCTATTCCTTCGTCCGTCAGATCATTTGGAGAGCTTCGCTAGATTTTTTGTAGAGCAGTTCAGCAAACAAGAGAATCATCATTCATCATCTCGAATCCGAGCGATGGAGAGTCCCTCAAAGAATACTTCAGGTTCTCCTCGGCGACGAATCGAGTAGATCAGAACTTTTGAGGCGTGCTTCTCGGAGGACTCGGCCGGGATACTTATTCATCATTAATGCGGGAGGCAGTCCATTCTATGCGACTGGTCCAGAATAGAGGCACAAATCTCCGGCGGCGAAGCTATCGGTGCTCATCGAAGATTTGAACCACGCGACAAGCGGAAGAAGGTTCCCAAAGGTGATGTTCAAACATCTCGAGAAAAAAGAAGAAGCAACCTCCCCAAAACCTCCTCGGCGACCTCGGATGACTTAATGGAGGAAATATCTGACTCTCAACACGTCATGCGAACATCCTCATTCGGGAAGAGGATAGGCGTCAATGGCAGCGACCTTTAAAGCACGGAATTGGAAATCAAGAGAAATTACGCCACTTTCCGAGGAGTGCCACCTGAAGGAGGAGATTGAAAGACTCGTCGAGGTATAGGCAGGTTTTATACAAAACCAACCCTGTCCATCAAATGGGGCAACCAGAGGAGGAGGAACATGGCGGTGGATGAAAATATTGCGAGGGCGGTGTTACTAGCCAAATATTCATTGCCGCCTTCAAGAGCCGAGTCAAGAAGTCTCGGGTTGACCATTCTATCACCTTTGATGATTTAGATCTAGGGGCTGTGATCCCACATCAAGATCCCCTTGTCATCAAGCGTCGATGATCCATGCTTCAATATTAAAGGATATTGATCGACAATGGGAGTTCGGTTGATGTTCTTTTTTACTCCACTTTCCTTAGCATGGGTATAGAAAAAGAGAAGCTTCAACCTGCGGCGGTCCTTGTATGGATTTGATAATGTCGACCGGTATTAGTGGAAGGGACAATCGTCTTCCGTAACTCTTGGAGAATTTCCCGACCATAACCCACTTGATACTGATTGTGTAGTCAAGTGCGAGTCGCGTACAATGCAATATTTGGGAGACCTCTCCGGTCTATATTGGCCTTGATCACATCGTACCTCACCTCAGATGAAATTCCACACCGGTGGCATCGGCGTGGTAAGTGGGAATCGGATAACTGGCGTCTATATCAAGCAAGCCGACCATTTCGTCGGTAACCCTCAACATCGAGAACTTGACCTACGAGATGAGGATGCCTCGAAAGGGCTTCTCCGGTTGAAGATGTAATTTGTCTTCTATCTCGAAGTTGATCCATCGCAAAGGTGAAGGTGGGATCGTTCTTTGTCTGCGATGTCGAGAATCGTAGATTTTACTGCGTAAAATCAAGATATCTTTGCACGGCGCGTCGATATTACGGGCATTGACGGAAGTCATTACGCACTCCCTCAAAGTTGACTCAACCTACAAGCGGTGATACTGAAAGAACCGCTTACGAGCGATTGCGGGTCATAGAACAGAAATCACCAAACTTACGGAAGTCAAGTTCATTCGAGAGTCTACCCCACGGTTGGCTAGCGTAGTGTTAGTCAAGAAGGCCAAGTTCTGGAGAATGTGCATCGTACCCGACCTTGATGTGCATGCCCAAAGATAGCTTCCCCTTCCTCGTATCGACCAACTAGTTGATGCGACATCGGGGACATCGGATCTTTGAGCGGATGCCTATTTTGCTACAATCAAATCGGGATGAACAAAGCAGATGAGAAGCAACATCCTTCCAAGCGAGATAAGGGACTATCTTTTTATCGTCATGCCATTGGACTAAAAAATCTTTGGCAACATATCGGCCATGAATAAGATCTTCAAGGATCTTATAGGCATATGGAGGTGTATGTTGATGATATCTTGATGAAGAGCTTGGAAATATCACGCATATTTCGATGCAACGATGCTTTGACATTCTTGACACTACAAGATGCGGCTCAACAAGTGCGTTTTAGAGTTTCCTCGGGAAATTCCTAGGCTTCATGGTCACTTCGGCGGGATAAAGGCCGACAGGATAAAAGCACTCAGGACATGTCACCTCAGAGCGATCAAGGAAGTCCAGCGTTTGGCGGAAGGATTGCGGCTTTATCACGATTCTTGGCCTTCGGAGATAAGTATCTACCATTCTTCAAAATCTTAAGGGTGCGAGAAAATGGATTCGGTGGGCGGATGAATGTCGGTCTTTGAGCAACGAGTATTTAACTTCCCCTCATTATCAAAGCTATCAAGGAGAGAAGGCGTACATCTATCTTCTTGTTTCTTCTCATGTAAAGCTTCCGTCGTCAGCGAGGAAAATCGTGCAACAACCTCGGATAGGTCAAAATCCTTAGCGGATTCAACTTCGACCTCTTCCATACGAGGTTAACGTCGAGTCGCGCTCGACAAACAACCTGGATAGGTCAATCAGGCGGATTCAACTCAACCTCTTCCATAGAGTTAACGTCATCGAGTCCGCTCGACAACCCCGGATAGGTCAAAATCTTGGCAGTTCAATTCGACCTCTTCCATACGAGGTTAATGTCGCCGAACGCCCGACAAACAACCTTGGATAGGTCAAAATCTTTAGCGGATTATTCGACCTCTTCCATATAGTTAACGTCATCGAGTCACGCTCGACAAACAACCCGGATAGGTCAAAATCCTCGGATTCAACTCGACCTCTTCCAGTTAACGCGTCGGTAGCTCGATAAATAACCTTGGATAAGTTGGCAATCCCATGGCGCAACTTTCTCCATAACGGTTAACATCATCGAGCGCTCAGATAAACAATGGATAGGTCATCCAGTGGACTTCGACCTCTTCCATACAGGGTTTGGTCAGCGCTCGATAAACAACCTTGGATAAGTTGGCAATCCTCATAGGCCTACAACTTTCTCCATAACGAGTTAACATCATCGAGTGCGCTCAGATACAATCGGATAGGTCAAAAGGTTCTTAGTGGACGACCTCTTCCATCTGAGGTTAACGTCGTCAGTATCGATAAACAACCTTGGATGTTGGCAATCCTCATAGCACCGACTTTCTCCATCGAGTTAACATCATGGCGCTCAGATAAACAACCTCGGATGGTCAAAATCTCGGTCCTCGACCTCTTCCATACAGTCAACGTCATCGAGTCGCTCGACAAACAACCGGATAAGTTGGCAATCCTCATACGCCTACAATTTTCTCGAGCATCATCGAGTAGCGCTCATAAACAACCGGATAGGTCAAAAGATCCAGTGGACTTCCCGACCTCTTCCATCTGAGTTAACATCGTGTAGCCTTCGATAAACAACCTTGGATAAGTTGGCAATCCCATCGCCACAACTTTCTCCATAGCGGTTAATCATCATCGGGTAAACAACCTCGGATAGGTCAAAAGGTCGCCAGGACTTCACGACCTCTTCCATCAGGTTAACATCGTGAGTAGCCGATAAACAACCGATAAGTTGGCAATCTCATAGGCGCCACAACTTTCTCCATAACGAGTTAACATCATCGGTAGCGCCGATAAACAACCACCGGATAGGTCAAAAGGTCCTTTGGACTTCCCGACCTCTTCCATCAGTTAACATCGATGCCCGATAAAACCGGATAAGTTGGCAATCCACCATGCCGACAATTTTCTCATGCCGTTAACATCATCGATGCGTGGATCGCACCTCGATAGGTCAAAATCCGATTATTCGACCTCTTAGCCGGTCGCGTCGAGTCGCGCTTCGACAACCTCGGATAGGTCAAAATCCTCGCGGATTAATCACCCTTCCACACAGCGTCATCGAGCACACACTCGACCGCTTGGATAGGTCAGATCGTCGGTATCCGCCGACCGTCATGGTCATCACCGCCGCCATCACCGTAATCGCGGTTATCTCAATCTTGTCATCATATTATCGCCCGGTCATCGCGCATCGGCCGAGCGTCGAATCACAGCGGTCGCGCATTGACCATCATGGGAATCTTCCGCTCGCCAGCATCTTACTCCGCGTCTCCGATTGCCTGGTCCACAGTCGGCCAGTCAACCATCAGCATCAGCGATCTTGCCGATCGTCGGCAATCTTCGGTCACCACCATCATCGCCGTCATCCCTGGACTAGCCGTCACCATCATCGACTGTCGCGCATGGCGGCCACCATCGTCGTCGCGTCATCGTCGACCCGTCTCGGTTATCGTCTCCTTCATCTCAAACCCCGATTGCACCGAGCCTCTTTAGATGAAAATTATTCGAGGAGAGTGCCCAAACTCCCAGGGGAGGCTATGCACTCTGGTGGAGATGAGGTGAGGTTGATCCAAAAGAGTGCCCAAACTCTGTGGGAGGTATGCACTCTAGAGGAGAAGGAGATCAAGAGTGCAAACTCCCACCAGGGAGGTATGCACTCAGAGGAGAAGGAGATGAGAAAAATGTTTCCTCTTAGCCCACAGGGGTTTTATAGACCCTTCTAAGGGCAAAGCGTAAAACACCGTCAAACCGTCAGCGTTGGGCCGTGGGCCAAGCCTTACCAGCCGTAGCCTTAGCCAGCATGCTGTAGCCTTGGCCGTGAGCCATGTATAGCAGTATTGAGCAATCTTGTATGAGATGTCTTGTGATCAGCCTTCAGCCATTGGCCACCGTGCGTGGCGCGCCGCAGCGCCCGTAGCGCACCAGCTTGACTGTTAACTGGATCGATAATTCGAAATCTGGCGCGCTCTATCGCATTTGCGTACGCGCGTCGAACAGTTATAATATTGTCTTTGTTATGAAGATCTGTTCTCTCAAAATCGCGTTGATGGACTCTCAAATTTCATTGAAGAATTTGCTATTTTCAAGTATTTGACATATATTTTTGGATGGCGAGATAATGTCACCCAAAATAGAGCAACGATCGTCCTCGAAAAATTCATCAACCACGAATCTCAAGGCATTTTTTGAAATGCGATCTAATCACCTATTTGGCTTACAAAGCGGCCGTCGATGAGGCGAACATAGCAACATCAAGCATAGTCGTCGAGCTCGAATCGACTCGATCAAGCTATCGGGCATGAAAATGGATCACGATCGCCAAATGGTCACCAAAGCGACATATTTATAGTCGGTCGTCGTCAAGGCGAATCCAACGAATCCAAGATCACCCAATTCGACATCATTAAGGCACGGATCATCAAAATACCGTCGGTCGAGGGATCGCGGGCGTCCGATGGGAGTGGTTGGAGTTTTCCGCAATTTAAGGCGCCACTCCCAAAATCTATAAATAGCTTCATTCTCACCTTAGAGGGCGAGAATCGATTTGAAGACCGAGCTCAGCTCGACGACCACCCGGCGATCTATCACACAGGATGACCGCGCGAAGATCGGGAGCTCGCAGGAGATCGAGGACTAGAAAAGACCGTTCGCTCCTTTCTCCGAAGATCGAGGTTGCTCCCAGAAGATCGGTTCTGCCGCTTTTGGGAAACTTCTCCCTTGGGTTGGAGTTGAGATATTGTATTTTCTACACTCGAATATTGTTTCCGCCCAAATACCTTCTTCTCAAAGCAGGACAGTATCTTTTTGAACACGTAGTGAAAGTTCCTGAGGCGTGGTTTTCCATAGCGGGTTTTCCGTTAACCCACGTGTTCATATCCACCTTGTGTGTTGGATAATTTTTGGGCTGACGAAGATCTGCATCTACAGGAATAAAATTCTCGCATACATATATTTTGTTTATATATATATACATATATATATATATATTATATACATATATATATATATATATATACATATATTGTATATACATATATATATATATATACATATATATATATATATATAAATATATATATATATTATATATATATATATATATATATATATATATAATATATATATATATATATATATATATTATATATATATTATATATATATTTTTATATTTATCTTAAAAAATCAATTCATAGTAAAGTTTATCCTTGCTTGTTGTAATAAGACACACAGATATTTAAAAGTGAGCAAGAAAACTCAGAAATATTAGCATTAAAACCTGAAAGAGGGAAAAAATCATATTAAAAGCTTTATATATTTATTTTGGGTACAAGTTTTCCTCACGAGGATTACAAAATTGTATATGAGAATGACTATAAATCAATATCCAACATTATAGTAATAGTGAGCAATGGCCGAAGATGATGGTCGTCAGGATGGTACCGAGGAAAGATGGCGATCGGCGGTGATAAACGATAGTAGTGGTGAATCGGTGGTGGCGAGGATGACACGATGGTTGATAACGATGATCAGCGGCAGGCAGCGGCAGTGGTCGGTGACGGCGGCCAATTGATGGACAAGGATCAGCATGGCGGCGGCGGCACGGTGGTGGTTGGTCTGGTCGGTGATCAAGTGGTAACGATTATGCAGGATTTTCAAGCTTTAGCTCTCTCTCTCTTGCTTGGCCTCCCATATAAGGAATGATGAATTTTTTATAGTGGAGGAAGTACATGCAAAATCGAACAACTCATCTCCATCGGACGGCTCATGATGATTCCCTTGATCATATGATATATTTTGTGTATTTGAATCAAATAAAGTCGAATTATGAGATCTTGGGCTCATTGTTCTTTTCGAGATGCTTTGACTATAAACTCCATGTTTGAGAGTGATTTAGATTTAACTAACATTAAGGATATTTTAAGTGTTTGATCTCGATCCAACGGATCAACTTGCTTTTAGCATCAAGATTCGTGCCATAGTAGTATTTTAAGTAATATAAGTTGTCCCCAGGATGACATTATCTCAATCATCAAAATATATATATCAAATACTTGAAAATAGCAAAATTCTTCAATGAAATTTATAACCACACATTTTGAGAAACGGATCTTCATAGGATCACAAGATTATGACTAAGGCAGTAGGCTGGATGTGTGTAAATACACATATGCGAATTTGAGGTTATGGACCATTCGTATGAACAGGCTCTGCTTGAGGCGGGTCGTGGACACTATGTCAGCACATGACTTCGTGGTGAGATGCGATGATAGAGCCTCGCAGGGGCGATAGAGGGCGATCAGGCGGTGAATGAAGCCTTGGTGGGGCAAGCAGACGCGGTGGGAAGCATGGATGGGGCTGACGTGTGTCGAGTGGTAGAACAGAATTGATTGGGTGGGTTCAGATCGCCGAGTCAGGATGAGCGATGTGGTCAACGCTGGCCGAAGTGAGCTGGAGCGGGGACACTGACTGATCTGACGACAAGCACATACGCGATCCTGCAGCAGGTTCAGGGGAGAAAATGTCCATTTTCGCCGCTTTTATCTGCTCACCGCTTTGAGCAATTTTGGATTTTAGTGATTTTGACCTTTTGCCCCATATGGGTCTATAAAATCCCTAGTGGCTGGAGAAGGCACCTTCTTCTTCTTATGAGAAGGTCGACGAGGCGTCAAGGCGCCTCGTACATACCGTCAGGTTCACGCTTTCCTCGAAAGAGGCGCCAATTGTACTGGTTTGACTATGGGTTTGAGGCTATCAAGTGCCCGCGATACATACGCCGCTTTGGCCAGCTTCGAAGAGGTGTCAATCAGATTGCCGACCGTCTCGGAGGTAATCAAGGCGCGCAGATATACCGCCGGTTCTACGCTTTTCCTAAGAGGCCAATCAGCCGCTGACCGTCTGTTCGGAGGTGATCATGGTCCGCAGACATACATTGTTTCTACAATTTTCTCGAGGCATCAATCACTGCCGGACCGTCCGGGTTTGAAGCAATCAAGGCCCACTGCATACCGCCGTTCTACGCTTTTCCCTCGAAAGAGGTGTCAATCAGACTCGCCGCACCATCCGGTTCGGAGGCACCGCGCCCGGCAGATACGCCATCTACGCTTTCCTCGAAGAGGCATCAACTGTCCTGACCGCCGTGTTCGAGGGCTACTGCAAGGCCCGCCGGCATATACGCCGTGGTCTACGCCTTCGAAGAGGCGCCAACTGCACTCGCCGAACTCCGTTCGGCATCCTCGACGCATCACCGAGACGGGTTGACGGCGATGCCCGACGATGGTGGCCGGCGATAGTGGTCGGCGGCGGTGACCACTAATGGTGGTCGGCGAGATAACCGCCACGCATGGTGGCAACCGGGCGATATGGCATACGGGCGACGGTCGATGGTGGTGAACGACGACACGCTGGGCGACGAATCAATAACCGGTCGACGACCGTGGTCGACAATAAAACCGGCACGCATTTAATGCATGGAGACCTGCTCGGAATGGGCGGGGAGGACCGGTGATGATGGTGGTGACCAGTAGAGATTGCCGACGATGGTCGGTGGCGGTGACCGATGACGCGATTGGCAATCGGGGTTGGTCGGCAGCAGAATCGACGACGTAGTGATGCCGATCGAGTTTGGTAGTCGCGGGATGACCGGCGATGATGGTGGTGACCGGCAAAGATTGCCGGCGATGGTCGGCGGTGGTGACCGGTGACGGTAGTCACAAGGTGACCGAATGTTGGTTGACCGACGGGGTGGTTGGCGTCGCGAACCGGCGAATAGCGCACGCTACGCGATCGGTAGTCGGGGATGACCAGCGACGATGGTGGTGACCAGCGGAGATTGCCGACGATGGTCGGCGGCAGTGATCGGCGACGGTGGTTGGCGACCGACGGGGGTGGTCGGCAGCGGCAACTGGCAATGGTAGTCGATGGTGGCGACTGACGTCGGTAGTCGGCGGGGATGACCGGCGACGATGGTGGTGACCGGCAAAGATTGTCGGCGATGGTCGGCGGTGGTGACCGACGATGGTAGTCGGCGGCGGTGACCGGCGACGGTGGTTGGCGGCCGACGGGGGTGGTCGGCAGTGGCAACTGGCGATGGTGAGGATTTTTGACCTATCTGAAATTGTTTGTCAAAGTGTTTTATCGATGACGTTAACATGTATCGAAGAGGTTGAATTGAATCCGCTGAGGATCTTTGACCTATCCGAGGTTGTTTGTCAGAGTGTTACCCGATGACGTTAACCTGTATGGAAGAGGTTGAATGAACTGCCGAGGATTTTGACCTATTCGAGGTTTGTCGAGTGTTACCCGGCGACGCAACCTGCATGGAAGAGGTTGAATTGAATCACCGAGATTTTGACCCATCCGAGGTTATTTTTCGAGTGTTACCCATGACGCTAACTCGTATGGAAAGAGGTTGAATTGAATCCGAGATCTTTGACCCATCCGATTGTTTGTCGACCTCATGACGCTAACCTGTGGAAGAGGTCGAATTGAATCACGAGACCCATCGGCCGCTTGTCATTGTGTTTTCTCGACGCTAACCGTATGGAAGCTGAATTTCAATCCAGGATCTTTGACCCATCCAGGTTGTTTGTCGAAAGTGACTCGACGCTAACTGCATGGAAGAGGTCAATTGAATCCGCCGAGATTTTGACCCATCCGGTTGTTTGTCGAGTCTCGGCGACGCAACTGTATGGAAGAGGTTGAATTGAATTCCGAGATTTTGACCCATTTGAGATTGTTTGTCGAGTGTTACCCGGCGACGCAACTCGTATGAAAGAGGTTGAATCAATGAGGATTTTGACCTATCTCGAGGTTATTTGTCGAGTGTTACCCGGCGATGTTAACATGTATGGAAGAGGTCAATTGAATTACCGAGGATTTTGACCTTTCCAGGTTGTTTGTCGAGTGTTGCCGGCGACGCTAACCTATGGAAGAGGTCAATTAAACCTGAGGATTTTTGACCTATCCGGTTGTTTGTCGTGGTGTTACCCATTACATAACCTATGTGGAAGAGGTCGTGGGAAGTCCACCAAGGACCTGACCTATCCTAGTTGTTTGTCGAAGTCTCGCCGATGAAGTTAACCTGTATGGAAGAGGTCAAAACATTCATTTGTGGTTGTAGCCAAAGTTGCTCCTTAACCTTGGTCTTATTTTTCCATGAGTATGATTGGAAAATCATAATTTGTAAAGCTATATGTCTTCTCAATGTTGAAATATCCTCCCACTTTGACTTGTTTCTTGGGATGGTAATCGATTAGATGCTTAACATGGGCGATCTTCTGAGATTAAGAGTTGCCCTCCAGTTTTCAACAAAATCTGAAGGAACGAAGTTTGATGAATCTTCATTTTTCGCTTGCGCTCTTTAAAAGCTTGAAATGTTCTACCTCGATGGTGGTTTTGATCTTGTTGAAAAACTTGGTCACCATACAAGATGAAATAATGGGAATCAGTTTCCCACAGATGACGTCAAACTGTTGCATGCTAGAAAACCAGTTGCGGTAGAGTAAAAGTTTACTTTAGTTGTGAAATCCAAAGACACACATGTATTTAAAGAGTGAACAAGAAAACCGTAAATATTAACGGAAAACCTCAAAAGAGGGAAAAATCACGTGGCCTATCCCAAGAAAAGCTTCCAATCAGATATTTATTTTGAGTACAAGTTTTCCGAACGGATTACAAAGTATATGAGAATGATTGACAATGGGAATCCCAATATCTGACAACAAATGTACATATAGAATGGTGAACAACGGGTCGAATGACGACAAGGTCGGATGGTGACCGGGAAAGATGGCTGGCGAGGATCGACGGCGATGACCGACGATGGTAGTCGGCGGCGGTGACCGACGTCGGTGGTCGGCGAGGATGACCGACAACAATGGTTGACGACGATGACTGGTGGCAGTGGTCGGCGGTGACGACCGGCAACGGAGATTGATGACGAGATCACGGCCGACGGCTGGCAGAACTCGGCCGGGACCGAGTGGTAACGATTATGCCCTGAGGATTTTCAAGCTTTAAAGCTCTCTCCTCTCTTTTGGCCTCCCTCATAATGAGGCTTATTTATTGATTGGAGGAGTGGCATCTCTGTAAATACATGCAAAATCCGAATAACTCCTCTCCATCGGATAGCTCATGATGATTCTCTTGATCATATGATATATTTTGTGTATTTGAATGCTCAAATGAAGTAAGAATTATGAGATCTTGGGCTCGTTAGATCCGGCTCGTTGAGACGCTTGATTTGACTATAAACACTCCATATTTGAGAGATATTTAGAGATTTAACTAACATCCCAGAGTTTCCAAGGATATTTTAAGTGTTGATCTCACCGCCTAACCAATCAGGCTTTTAGCATCAAGCTTCGTCAATTAGTAGTATTTTAAGTGTCATATATATATATATATATATATATATATATATATATATATATATATATATATATATATATATATATATATATATATATATATATATGAAACAATAGTAAATGTTAACCTTTTTTTACCTAACCATAACTATTATAATTTAAATTCAAGTGAACCATCCTCTAAATCTTATCCATTAACAATATTAATTTCGATGAATTTATTTAAAATTTTATAAACTAAGACAATTTAATTTTAATGAGAAATTAACTCAATTAGGGTGATCAATATTTTTTTGTAACATCATATTTTTGCAAGATTTACCATTTCTGAAATGCATCTTAAATATCTTGCCATCATCACATCAATAAGCAATTTTACATTTCCCATCGTATATTAACTCATATAATGTGAGTATCTATTTTAAATAATTCGATGTTCCGGATGCAACGGCAAAAGTCCGCTTCAATGATTGTTGTTTGGCATCGCTGCGCCTCCCAACCTCAATAGGTGCATAATTACATTTAATCTTAAATTCACTCAATTGATTAATCTGATCAATTTTCTTACTTAATTTTTTTTATTGTAAATGTGTTGGCATAATATATTTTCCAAATTGGCAACTCTTCGATTGATTTAAATCACGATTAAGGAATTCTCACTAGATTTACAGAAATTGTATTTGATAATTTCCGATTTTAACTTATGAGCTTAATTTGTTTATGGATGGCACATGTAGGTCAATAGCACTGTGGCGCTGAATTCTAGTGCTGAGGCACTGGGTCATAAAATGAGAATTTTATCAACTTTTATTAAAATTTAGAACATTGAAATCAGTCAGAATATAAATATTGCATAATCTAAGGGATTATTTTTAAATAAATATGCAATGATAATTAGTTGTTTAGAACGAAAAAATATAATTAAATTGTCAAAATTAATCGGCCGACTAATGGGGGAGAGAGAGAGAGATTTTATTTTTATTAATTTTTTTAAATAATATTTATTATATAATTTAAAAATATTTTTATAAAATATTTAATAACTAAATATTTATATATTTAGTTATTAATTTATTTATTTATATATAATTAAATATATAATTTAAAAATATTTTTAATTATATATATATTTATAAATTTATTTAATATTTTTTTATTAATTAATATAATTATGTATAATATATAATTTTATTAATTTTGTTAATATATAAAAAAATATTTAAAATATATAAATAAATAAATAAAGAAAAGAATAAATTATATAAATATTTTATAAACCATATAAATAAAGTAATTATATATATATATTTATAAATTTATTTAGTTATTTATATGTTTAAATTATATAAATATTTTTAAGTTATATATATTTTAAAGAAATAAATATTTTTTAAATAAATAAATAACTAATTATATATATATATATATATATATATATATATATATATATATATATATAATTACTTTATTTATATAGTTTATAAAATATTTATATAATTTATTCTTTTCTTTATTTATTTATTTATATATTATATATTAACAAAAATTAATAAAAATTATATATTATACATAATTATATTAATTAATAAAAAAATATTAAATAAATTTATAAATTTATATATATAATTAAAAATATTTTAAATTATATATTTAATTATATATATAACTAAAAAAATTAATAAGTAAATATATAAATATTTAGTTATTAAATATTTTATAAAAATATTTTAATTATATACTTTAAATAATTATATTATTTAAAAAATTAATAAAAATAAAATCTCCTTTCTCTCTCTATCTCTCTCTCTCTCTCTCTCTCTCTTCTCTCTCTTGCCGTTACAAACCACCAAAAAAAAGTTTCCTGTCAACGGACGACTATTGACGATCGACGTCATCCTTTGATTAATTTTAATTCTATTTCTAATTATATTTTTTCACGCTAAACAACTAATTATCATTAAGACATCTATTTTAAAAATAACCCCATAATCTAATGATCATGATCGTATCGAAATGTCAATCAGCGCATATCAGAGTCAAAAAATTGCGACAATATCCAAATAATCTCTGTTCATAAAATTGATTGTCCTGTTAGCTTTGAAATACCGAAATCTATCAAATGAGACTGTTCTCACTCAATTTGGACAAGTATGCGTGAATTTCAAGATATTGGAAGTGGTAACACACATTTTAAAGCCGAAATCTATCCGATTTGACGCAGACTTGAACTAAATGACCTCCGATCGTGAAATAGACAATGTCATTGCATCCGAAATATCAGAATAATCTTGAATCAATATATATATATATATATATATATATATATATATATATATATATATATATATATATATATATATATATATATATATATATATATATTAAACATTATACAGATTTTATCACACAAAAAAAAAATATTGGGATAAACTCAAACTATCTCAAAGAAAATCTTAAGGAGTAAATCCCCAACTAAGTACATCCGAGAGCAAAAGAAAAACATAATGCAAACAAAAGATAGAAGATGATTAACATAATAAGCTAAAGAAAAGATAAGTCCAAAGCTCTGATGGTTGTAAAAGTGCTTGGTAATATGGAGCAAACCTGCAAGATAAAAAGGGAGAAACACCTGCAAAGTGATAGTGAGAGAGATTAGAACAGTTAATGTAATACAGACAAAAAGGTAGAAGGAAACAATGTAATAAGAGTATGATAATAAGAAAATGTGAGAGAGAAGGCTCAGGCTCAATCACACCATGTAAGATGGAAGTATATCCAAACTTCAGAGGGTTACATCACAAGAGCTACCACCAACCAAGAAGGTGTGAGAACATCACGTACATCATAGCCGACAAACCTGAGAAGGGAGTACCCAATTGTTGATAATCATGTGAGCTTTATTACCTGTAAACCTAAACAAAATCATATATATACCATATAATGATGTCGACGTAAAATTCATATTAAGATTGATTAAATACTTAAAAAAATAAATAATTTATTATTTAATCCTAACCTGCCCTAATTTAAACCTAACTAGCCCTAATTTCTCCAATTGACTTAAATGCACAACTGAATTGAGATGAGCTCGTTGATTCGTGAAATGCTCCTTTTCAAACTTGCTCAACTGATCCCTCCTCTCGTTCCAAATCTCATTTTTTTGGATTAATTTTAAAATAGGCCATTTTATAAACTTAATTAGGTGATTAGTCATTTAAAAAAAAATTTAAAAATAGACAAGTCACGGGTCAGTGAGCCATTGATGGGTGAAATAAAAAAAACAAATTAAATAAGCAGTCCTTATTTTTTGGCTATATCAGACTCATTAGGTGTCAGATTTTTGAGTACTTAATATCATTGGAAATATAATGAAAAATTACACAACTTTCATGTTGACAACTTTCGACGAATCTACGGTGGCCGGATTTTTTTGTAAATGTGTGACTGAGAAAATAAAAATATTGATGCATCCCTCATTTTTTGGCCATATCAGGCTCATCAGGTATTGGATTTCAACATGCTTGGTATCGTTTGAAAGATAATAAAAAATTATACAACTTTCATGTTGACAACTTTCGACCAATCTCGCCTAGTCAGTAGAAATATTTGCAAATGTGTGACTTTTGAAGTTGCAAAAATTAAATATATTGTGACAGCCCCTATTTTTTTTTTCTTGCCATAATACAAAGATTATTAAATATATATGATTTTTTGGTAATATCAAACACACTCATTATGTTCTATATATAAACTGAGTTTGAATCTTTATGTAATTCTCAGTTGAATCTTTCCTCCTCGTATTTGAATTAATCAAAACAAACAAATAATAAACTACACTGGGATTATACAATCAGGAGTACATGAATGACTAAAGATAACAAATAAAAAATAGCCAAGATTACATGCTGTCTAATGTATAAAAAAGATAACACATATATCTTCGTCGATGCCTGCATGGTGGAATCGCATCGCTACCTGGAGTGTAATGTGCTTGTGGTCGTCATGAACTCTCATTTGCAAAAACTGTGGCTCACCCAATGAGATTCTTTGAAAGTTGTCAACATCAAAGTTGTAGAATTTTTCATTATCTTTCCGATGATACTAAGCATGCTAAAATCCGACACCAGATGAGCTTGATATGGCCAAAAAATAAGGGTTGTATCAATATCTTTATTTTTTGCAACTTCAGTAGTAACACATTTGCAAAAACTATGGCTCACCGAGCGAGATTCGTCGAAAGTTGTCAACATGAAAGTTGTATAATTTTTAATTATCTTTCCAACGATACCAAGTACGCCAAAATTTGACACTTAATGAGCTTGATATGGCCAAAAAATGTGAACTGTTTATTTATTTTTTTCTAAAAAATTTGCTTCAGCCGGGCGACTGGCGGAGGATGCTCACGCCATCAGACTGGAAGCCTATTTTAATTTTTTTAAAATGACTAATCATCTAATTAAGTTTATAAAATGGCCTATTTTAAAAATTAAGCATGAGGCTCCTCCCTCCCTCTTTTCTCTCATTCACTCTTCCCCCGTCCGCCTCCATTCAAACCTTCACATGCACGAGCTAGAGAAGTCAAGGCCGGAGTGACGGTCAGAGTGACGAATGACATTGACAGGACTGAGCGCCGCTTGAACACTTCTATTTCCTCTTCGCTTGCGACTTCACATGGATTAGCCTCTTTTTTGGTTGTGGGAGTCACATGCAAAACCTTCAATTAGCCTCCGATCTCCTTCCTGCTTAATCGCCAACTTTTTCTCAGCCGATTCTTCCTTGGACTGCAAGGGTGCACGAGGTTAGATCAAAGTGGTAGGAACCTGCAATTCTCGACAATGAATTCCTCAAATGAAGCGAGGCATGATGATGAGGCTGTGTTAACAGAGTTCCTCTCCTCATTGATGGATTACACTCCCAACCACAAGAAACCACAGTGCCAAACCTATTTTTTGTTGATCGGCTTAGTGCAAATTTGGATTGCATTTTAAATGGAGTATCTTTGGTAGCACAAGCAGCAATTCCTTACTTTCAGGAGGGTCCAAAGGGACTTGCTAGATCTATGCCTACAAGCGGTGCTCCTGATCGTGTCACAGCAAAACTGAAGCTTCCTTTCTAAGAGGTTCCTATTGGTTGGAAATTCTTTGGGAACCTGATGGATGCTGGGAGGTTGTCTGTATGTGGGGAAGGAAGCTTTGGAACAGGTTCGGATCACATTAGGGAGAAAGATAGGATATAGGCTATTTTGGCTTAGCTTTCTATCATTGCATACCGAAATAAGGAAAAGAAGCTCGACGATAAGTTGATTTCAGTAGCAGATATTGCTAGGGAGCATTAGGCAACCTATGGTAGGAACTTCTTTTCTAGACACGATTTTGAGGAATGTGAAGTCTCTGATGCTGCTGTAAAGTTGCAGAAGTTTTATGAAAGTTTCAGAATAAGAAGACAACCCGCTGATTGTGGATGTATAAAAATATAAATGTGTGATTGGTGAATATATATATACTTGCATTTTTTTACATATTTCAAGACCCTGCTAATGCTCAATAGGGCATTGTGGGTGTGAAGATGGTGTGGTGTCACACCACTCACGCTTCATGATCGAGCAAGCCAAAATTGTTAGATGATCCGCATATTGAAATGTGAAATTTCGGACTTTATTTTTATCCTAATCTCTATGTTTGTTACATAATGCAGTTTCAAGACCCGCTAATGCCAATAAGGTATAGTGGTGTGAAGACGTAGGTGTCGAAGACACCAATTGCTATGCTCAATAGAGCGTACCGAGTAAGCCAAAGCGTTCGAGAACCCGATGATGAGGAATACTATTAAACTCCATTTTGGATTAAATTCTACTTAAAAGGATCAAAATTCATCTAAAAAACCCAAAACATAATAATCTAAAGTCAAATTTAAATGTATTAAAAATTCTAATAAAATAAACATAGAGGTGAATATTAAATTGAAAAAAAAAAGAAGAGATTAGAATGAACTTAAAAGAAAAAAAGACTTTACAAGTGAGGCTTGAAGCTAACTCTAGACACATAAGAAACTTGCAATAAATTTGAAGTTTGGTTATGTATAGTGATCTCTTGATGTGGAATTTAAAATAAAGTCAAATTGGGTATAATCTATTATATGAAAACCGGATAACTCTCATAAGTGCAAGAATATTATTCGATAGCTTACTCACAAGCACAACTTGTTGGCTCGCTGATAGTCATGAATGCTATATTCCAGGTCTACTTGAATTTGTATTTCAATACAAAACTAAATCATAAGAAATTATATATATATATATATATATATATATATATATATATATATATATATATATATATATATATATATATATATATATATATATATAAGGAGGAAATCAAATGAAATTTATTATCTATGAAGAAGTCAAATAACATGTTGGCAAGCATAGTTAAAGCTCCTTGATGAATGATTGAAAGATTCATATATGAGTTGTTAATAGTTTTCTTTAAACCAATTGGAAGCAAATATGAAAGAATTTGAACCTGCTCATAAATGAATTCTAAAACTTGGAGAATTGAAAAATTCAATAAGTAAACTAAATGTAAGCAATATTTTAAATTACAACCTAAATCAAACGCCACCTGATTCGTAACACATAGTATAAAAAAATAGAAGGCGTTAATTAAGAAATTCTTAAATACACCCGCATGGGCCCCATACCGCTTGAATGCTTAAGTTAGTGTCGAGGATGCGCTTGCTTTGGTGATTTTAAGATGCTAACAAAACCAAAAACATCTAATTATTAAAAGAATTTCAACTTATTAAAATATCTGAGAAGCTAATTCTATCATGTGACACTAGATCTGATTCTCTGTTAGGAGCTAAATAGAGTTGACAATATCTAAAGTTCTCAAATATATTTGATTCAATCAATTAACTACCTCGATGATGGCTATGTTGAATGATAATTTCAACCAGAGGGGATACTTCCATCAAAATATGATTCTAATTTCAAATCAAATTAACTTAAATAAAGTATCAATCTAAAAACTGCTTAAATAAAATTCAATCATTAAAAACTTAAAGCAAAACTCAATCTATCCACCATCCGCAATTATTTATGGGAGGTGAAAAATTGAGGAAAAATCTAGCTCACGAAGGAGCCAATGTCAAATCAAGTGTTCTACTGTGTTCACTCTCAATCAATCTCATGACAATGAGGACGCGTGGTTCGTCCTCTCGACCGTAGTTGGCCGCGAGCTCCATAGATATGAATGCCATATGACAAGAGTTCTTTGATCGGGTGATTTGGCCAATAGTTCCATTATAGACTTATCACGAATCGAATCAGATGCCTCCAATGGCTCTACCATTTGAGTTATGAATCATAGGGTACACTTGATAGGACAAAAAAGCTCATCGCCTACTGGTAGACTTAAGACTCTCCTAGATAAACACCACCTTATATCTATAAGATTTCTAATGAACTAGTGGGTTGTTAATAAGGATCTTTCGCCAATAACTACCTCCTCCGACTAGACAGGATCAAAGATGATGGAACCATGAGATCTAGATCGGGCACGTCATCATTCTGCCAACCATCTAATTTAAGCTAATAATGATGAATTTCAAAAATTCATAAATTATAAACCCTAAATTTCAAAACTTCACATGCTACTACTATACGCTACGCATTAAGCAATCTAATGACTAACCTTAATCGAAAGTTCTCTCTCACTTATTGGGAGGGGTAATTAACTATAGGTGCTTGTGCTTATAGAAAACCTGGAACTAGATCTAAATTCTTCACCAAATGAGGGAAAAATCTCTTGGTAGTATCTTATCAACTATTCCATCTGCCTTCTGAAAATTACATTGATATTTAAATCATACTCTCTTCATTTATCGAGAGATCGGTGGCAAATTTTTGGAGCCCACAGATTTCTGGCGACTTCGTTGGGGACATGATTCTCTTTCCGTCTTTGGCTTATCATATACATGCTATAATAGCAATAAAATATTTGAAAATTTAAAATAAAAAATGAACACACTATTCATCATACAACTAGGTGACAGAGCCAATATATATTTGGTTAATGTTGTAATCAATACTGGAGATGCTGGAGCTACTATCCAATTTGGTAGTGTAAAATTTCTAGTTATCACTATTGTAAATAATCCTCTACCTGAAGCACATACATATTGTACACACCAACATGTGCATGGATGAAGAACGACTAGAATGGTCGCTACTATTGTCGAGGTTCCTCAAGAGAATGTCTCTGTATTCGAAGGATTGGGTCATTTTAATGGGTTAATCATGAAAATAACTATCATTGATAGAAAGTTTCAATCATGCCTGTGAATGCGACCACTCGCCAAACCTTTCGCACTAAGAAGGTATAATGTCTAAACCTCTTCTCGAGGAAAATTAAGTAAAAGGCAAAGGAGAAGAAATGTTGAACTGTGAGCTCAGTATTTGTTGCTTGAATCACTAACCATGCAACCAGACTTGATGATAAAAGCAAGAATTCCCATTCACAATAAGTTTTCAAGTGGGTGAAAAGGAACAGCTCTATTGGTTATATCAAACAATCATTCTGTGGGCAACAACACCAAGCTATAATCCCACAAGGGAGGCATCTTGAGAATCTATCCTCCAGAGTGCACAGGATGTTAAAAGTTGTCAAGGAGAAGGGTCTTATAAAGAAAAAGTATCAAGACTCGATTATCAGAGAAAATGAGAAAGCTCCACTACAAAAGCTACTGTCTCCGGTAGTAAGAACACAAGACCATTCTAAACAAGCCCTGCATAGTGAGTCTCGAGGCATGACACTTGAACCACAGGTCCAAGAATCCACCACCGAAAGGTCCCGGCAAATAATAAAACAAATATGGAGGCTGAAGCCTCGAGAAGAAATAGCAACACAGAAGTTTCTTCATTTGGAAGCAAGCTAGCCCAAAGACAGTGGAGAAGGAGAAATATAGAACTGCATGCTCAACAGCCATTATTCAAGCAGAAAATTATACAACTAGTTGTGAATCAGAAAGGAGTGTTCCAACCCATAACAAGTTTAACAACCTAAGATGGGCAAAGAGGAACAGCTCTACTTTTCAAATCAAACAGTCATTCTGGACCCAACAATATCATATTCCAACTTATCTAGTGAGGGAACTCAAAATTGTGTATGCAAAAGTGCATTAGGTCCTCAAAGTTGCTAAGGAGAAATGACTGATAAAAAAAAAAATGAAAGTCCTGTTAGCAGGGAGGCTAGAGTTGCTTCTTTAAGGAGACCTCCTCCTACAACCTCGATAAAATGTCAACTAATTCAAGTCCTGCACAGTGAACATCGAGGCATGACACTTGGACCATAGGACTAAGAATCCATCGCCGAAAGATCCAGAAAAAAGGTAAACAAATTTGGAAGCCAGAACCTCGAAGTGAAACTACCATAAAGAAAGACAATGACGTGATATCTGGATTATACTCCCATAAAATCCACTCCTTATACACTAGTATTTAAAGCTAAAGTGCCTTTTCTATGAGTTGAACTACATTCACTCAGTAGCCATTCAACACGATCCTAGCTAAGATGAGAATGTCTATCTACAAATGGAAGTGCTTGATGCACTTGACGAGGTCAAGCTCCAAGCTCAGCAAAATTTAAAAGTCTGCCAAGCGAGGATGTCCAAAGCATTTGATCATACAGTGCGTTCTTAAACTTTTCAAGAAGAAGAAATGGTCTTGGTGTTGAGAAGACCAATTAATCCTCATTGTAAAATATGTGATAAATTTGAACCTAATTGGAAATGGCCCTTCGCCATTGAAAATGTATATCAGAGTGGAGCCTACAAGCCAATCAATATTTGAAATAATATTACACATAAAAATATAATTACAAGAATGCATTTGATCATACAGTGCAACCTCGAACATTCCAAAAAGGGGAATTGGTCTTGGTGCTGAGAAGGCCAATTATTCCTAATCGAAGAATTGGTGGCAAATTTAAGCCTAATTGGGAAGGCCCTTTTGTCATTGAAAAGGTGTATCAATGAGGGGCATACCAGCTCATTGACTTGAATGGTGAAAGATGAATGGCACCAATTAATGGTCGATACTTGAAAAAGTATTATACATGATAAATATATTCTTGAGGTACAATAAAATCTATGCAAGACAAGATAGTATATTTATTTAGGTTGACATCGTGCTTCAAGCCGAGATCCCTAAATAAATATACCTACTCAAGATGAAAAAAAAAATTTTCATGAAAATTCTTCTGTTACAGAGGGGGCATTTTTAGATTTTTATACATAGATGAAATCAATGTTACATGTTAAAATCCTCTTAAGATGAAATGTATCAACTCATACATTGATATATTCTCTTAAATTATTTTAGAGAATTTTCAAAGTGCTTTAGAATTTCCCCTATAAGACAAGGGATATTTTTATATATTTAACCAAGTTGAAATCATGCTATAAGACGAGATCCTCAAATATATTATAATTCAGGTTGACATCGAGCTTTACGCCAAAATTCTTGAATTTATCCATAATTGTTATTATTAAGTTATAGGTTCTTACAGAAAAAAAGAATCTATTTCTTTGCATGGAAAGACAACCCTAAATAATAAAAATTTATCTTCTAGATTTGTCAAATTCTGAAGATCAAGTCAGAAGAACTCCTAATTTTGGAAGCTTCAATAAACTGAGTTGAAAAAATATCAACCTCTACATCTCGAAGTCTAGGACGTAGATGGATTCTAAAGGTTGAACTCAACAAGCCCACAAATGATAGACTTGCTGATGCTCTCCTCACTCAATAAAGCAGTAAGAAAAGGCCGTAGTGAAAGAGCCCTCGTTCATTAGTCCGATAATCAAGTCACCAACCCATCATAGCTTAAGTTGAAGACTCGAGTAGGTTCTGAAGGTCAAACTCTACAAGCCTATAAATGGCTGAGTTATTGATGCTCTCCTCAGTAAACAAGCCATAAGAAAAGACCACAATGAAAGAGCCTTGCTCATCAGTCTAATGATGATAGCTATTCAATTAAACCATCCAAGATAATAATGATTACAAGCAACCGTAATCTAGATCTTTCTACTTGATTAATAGACCAAGATAATCTGAGTAAACTCTCAATTCGTGAGCTACCAAGTCAATCTATATATTGCTTGCAAGGTGATATTTCAATCTATTCTCAAATGATCTAATCAAGCACAAAGCATAGATCAAGCCAATCTCCTCATCAAGTTCGTTAAAATAGAAAGCACAAGATTGAGAAAGCAATTTTATAGTTCATACAAAGCTGATGGCTGAACTAAAAGAATTTTATAGTTATTCAGTCTGTTAAAGCACACATTGCTAGACTAATAACTCGATATTACAGACCTAATATAATCCGTTGGCTACATCTGTGCATCCTTTAATAAGTCGTCAAAGCAACAAGCATAGGGTGAAGATATTCGCATACTTCTGACAAGTCAAAGTGGACAAATCGTGTCCTTCATCAAGTCCACCAAACTTAAAGCTAGGACAGAAGGAATTCCAATCTCCTCATCAAGTTCGTCAAAGCAGAAAGCACAGGACCGAGGGAACAATTCCATAGTTCATACAAAGTCAATGGCTGAACTAAATGAATTATGTGGTTATTCAGTCTGTTAAAGCACACATTGCTAGATTGATAACTCAACATTGACCCTATATAGCCGTAATCAGTATGTATCCTTCAATGTCATGGCAAAGAAGACGTGACTATACATACACTTCCTAACAAGTCAATGTGGACAAATCAAGTCAATTCTCATCAAGTTCATTAAAGCAGCAAGCACAAGACTTAGGGTGTACATACACTTTCTGACAAGTCAACATGGACAAATTAAGTCAATTCTTTATCAAGTCCGTCAAGCTTAAGGCTAGGATAGAAGGAATCCCAAATATCAAAATAAGCAAACCAATTCCTCCATGAAATCCGACCAAGCACGAAGCTAGGGTCGGAGGAAACCCAAATCTACAATAATAAAGAAGAAAGAGATCTTCAACAAACCCATTGAAGCAAAGAGTAGATGGTAGAAGAAACTCTTAACCGATAAGTCAATCAGGATAAATTGAGCAATCTAATTGTTTAGCTCATCTAAACATAAGGCATCACACTAATGAAGAATTCTGTCAAAACTCCATAGACTAATAAAATTGAAGCTACAATGATTCAAGGTCTTCGGTCAACTCAAAAGCTCATTTTTCAATAAATATGATCCACTCCATGTATGAATCACATTTGTTAGGCATTTGTTGACCTCCATATAGTGCCATTCAAGCCCACAAGTCAAATTCGACGGACTTTAGATGCAATAGTGCGTAAATCGGGGCTCAAAATATACTGGACGTCACCAAAAATAGTCGAAATGACCTTCGATCGATGAACAGACTTCTTCATCATGTTCAAAACATCAAAATTGGTTAGAATATAAATATTATACAATCTAACAATCAATCAATCAAGTGATCGAGCTGTCAATGTGATGACACACATATCAGAGTCAGGAGGTTGTGATGATGCCCAAATGACCTTCGATCGATGAATGGATTTTTTTTCATCACGTTTAGAATACTAAAATTAGTTAGAATATAAATATTGCATATTCAAATGATCAACTGATCAAGCAATCAACCTATCAATGCACATGCATATCGAGTCGAAGCTGATGACCCAAACAATCTCCGTTCATAACATTGATTACATCGTTAGCTTTAAAATATCAAAATTTATCAAATAAGACTATTCATATTCAATTCGGAAAAGCTTGCAAGAATGTCGAGTGATTGGAAGCGATAATGTGCATTTTTAAGCTGAAATTTACCCTAATTTGACGTCGACTTGAATCAAATGGCCTTCGATCATAAAACGGACAGTCCCGTTGCATATGAAATATTGAAATAGTCTTGAATCAACATATATATTAACCATATAATGATGTCAATATAAAATTCATATTAAGATTGATTAAACACTTTAAAAATTAAAAATTTATTATTTAATCCTAACCATCCCTAATTTAAACCAAACCAGCCCTAATCTCTCTAAGTGACAGTCGACTAAATGCACAACCTGAGCCATATCGAGCCATCAACCACAAGCTCATTCGATTCCTAGGAACCGTTCCTTCTTCATTCGAACTTGCTCAACTGATTCATCCTCTCATTCGAAATCCCACTTTTTCTCCCGACTCTAACTCCTTCAACTGCAAGGAACAATGAATTCCTTCCTTCTTCATTTTATTTTCTCTCAAACATTTTTCTTCTCTCCAACCGAACTCCCACAGCAAGCCTGGATGGAACAATTGGCTTCTCCTTTTGATCGTGCGAGTTGAGCTGCCAGAGAGGCTCCTCCCTCCCTCTTTTCTCTTATTTGCTCTTCCCCTATTCGCCTCCATTTAAATCTTCACACGCACGAATTATGGAAGTCAAGGCCGGAGCAATGGAGAGCATTGATGGGACTGAGTGCCGCTCGATCTCTTATATTTCCTCCTTGCTTGCGACTTCACAAGGATTAGCCTCTTTCTTGGTTATTGGAGTCACATGAAAACCTTCAATTAGCCTCTGCTCTCCTTCCTTCTTAATCGCAAACTTTTTCTTAGCTAATTCTTCCTTGGACTGCAGGGGTGCACGAGGTTAGAGCAAAGTGGAAGGAACCTGTGATTCTCGGCAATGAATTCCTCAAATGAAGCGAGGCATGATGATGAGGCTGCATAAACAGAGTTCCTCTCCTCATTGATGGATTACACTCCTAACTAAAAGCAACCACAGTGCCAAACCTATTTTTTGTTGATTAGCTTGGTGTAAATTTGGATTGCATTTTAAATGGAGTCCCTTTGGCAGCACAAGCAGCAATTCCTTACTTTCAGGAGGGTCCAAAGGGACTTGCTAGATCTATGCCTACAAGCGGTGCTCTTGATCGTGTTGCTGCAAAATTGAAGCTTCCTTTCTATGAGGTTCCTACTGGTTGGAAATTCTTTGGGAACCTGATGGATGCTGGGAGGTTGTTTGTATGTGGGGAAGGAGGCTTTGGAATAGGTTCGGATCACATCAGGGAGAAAGATAAGATATGGGTTGTTTTGTCTTAGCTTTATATCGTTGTATGTTGAAATAAGGAAATGAAGCTTGACGAGAAGTTGATTTAAGTAGCAGATATTGCTAGGGAGCATTGGCTTATGGTAGAAACTTCTTTTCCAGACACGATTTTGAGGAATATGAAGTCTCTGATGCTACTATAAAGTTGCAGAAGGTTTACGAAAGTTTCAGAACAAGAAGACAACCCGCTGATTATGGATGTACAAAAATATAAATGTGTGAATGGTGAATATATATATATATATATATATATATATATATATATATATATATATAAATATATGCTTCATTTCTTTCTATAGGTATAAGATACCAATGCTCAATAGGGTGTAATATGATGCTGGTCACAAAGACACCACTACATATAAAGGCATCAAAGCCAAAAGACTAGATTTGCTCCCATACGCAATGCCAAAATTTTGTCATACTTTGTTTTATCCTAATCCCTATGTTTGGACACCAATGCAGGTTTCAAGACCCCTCTAATGCATTATAGGGTGTAGTGGGTATGAAGATGTCATAAAGACACCACCGCTACACTTAATAGATACCGAGTAAAAACAGCTGATGCACTCTATGTGATGATAATATAGAAACTCAGATTTTGGATTAGTTTTGGGACTTAAAAGGATCAAAATTCATCTAAAAGACCCAAAACATAATAATCTAAAGTCAAATTTAAATGCATTGAAAATTCTAACAAAATAAACATAGAGGTGAATATTAAATTGAAAAAAAAAGAGGAGATTAGAATGAACTTAAAAGAAAAAAAAAGACTTTATAAGTAAGGCTTGAAGCTAACCCTAGACACATAAGAAA
Source organism: Cymbidium sinense (assembly GCA_021442155.1). Lineage (NCBI taxonomy): Eukaryota > Viridiplantae > Streptophyta > Magnoliopsida > Asparagales > Orchidaceae > Cymbidium > Cymbidium sinense. Next base: position 125,677,918 of record CM038223.1, read on the forward strand.
CTTGCAATAAATTTGAAGTTTGGTTATGTATATTGATCTCTTGATGTGGAATTTAAAATAAAGTCAATTTGGGTTTGATCGCTCTATATGAAGACCGATAACTCTCATAAGTGCAAGAATATTATTCGATAGCTTACTCACAAGGATAAGTTGTTGGCTTGCTGATAGTCATGAATGCTATAATCCAAGTCTACTTGAATTTGTATTTCAATACAAAACTAAATCAAAAGAAATATGTTAAGTGTTGTGCTTATATATATAAAAAAGGGGGAAATCAAATGAAATTTATAAGAGATTTATGAAGAAGTTAAATAACATGTTGGCAAGCATAGTTAAAGCTTCTTAATGAATGATTGAAAGATTGATACAAGAGTTGTTAATAGTTTGCTTTAAATTAATTTGAAGCAAATATGAAAGAATTCAAACCTGCTCATAAATGAATTCAAAAGCTTGGAGAATTGAAAATTTAAACAAGTAAACTAAATGTGAGCAATATTTTAAATTATAACCTAAATCAAACGCTACCGAATTCGCAACACATCGTACAAGTGAATAGAAGGTGTTAATTAAGGCATTCTTAAATACACGCATCCCCACTTAATGCTTAAATTTAGTTATGAGGATTGGGGTTGCTTCCTGTTCTAGGGTTAAATAAAACCTAAAAATTTAATTATTATAAGAATTTCTATTTAGTAAAATATCTGAGAAGCTAATTCTATTATGTGATAGTAGATTTGATCCTATATTAGGAGCTAAACAGAGTTGATAAGATCTAAAGTTCTTAAATATATTTGATTCAATCAAGTAACTACCTCGATGATAGTTGTATTGAATGATAATTTCAATTGAAGGGGATACTTTCATCAAAATATGATTCTAATTTTAAATCAAATTAACTTAAATCAAGTATCAATCTAAAAACTTTTTAAATGAAATTCAATCATTAAAAACTTAAAGTAAAACTCAATCTATCCACCTTCCATAATTATTTGTCAGAGGTGACAAATTAAGAAAAACTCTAGCTCACAAAAGACCCAATATAAAATCAAGTGTTATATTATATTCACTCCCAATAACTCTCATGCCAAGAAGACGCCATGTCCTCCGATTGGGATTAGCCGAGACTCCATGATGAAGTTATGATCGAGTTCTCGATCGATTTTGCTAAGAGTTCCATTATATTATGATCATGACTGTAGCCCGTATGATCCCCATTGGCTCTACCCTTTGAGTTGTGAATCATAGAGTACACCTGATAGGGCAAAAAGCCCTTTATCAACTAAAGTAAACTTAAGACTGTCTCCTTAGACAAACGCCACCTTAGGTCTATAAGGATTTCTTGGATGATATAACCCATGTGTTGCTGATAGGGATCCTTTGATCAAGTTGGATCAACTACCTCCTTTGACTAAGTAGACTAGGGATCATGACTGCCTGGGATGATGGAACCATGGGATCTAGATCGGGCACGTCATCATTCCCCCAACCATCTACTTTAAGCTAATAATGATGAATTTCATAAATTTTAAATCCCAAATTTTAAAACTCCACATGCTGCTACTATACGCTCGCATTAAGCAATCTAATGACTAGCCTTAATCGAAAGATCTCTCTCACTTATTGGGAGGGGAAATTAACTATAGGTGCTTGCGCCTATAGGAAACCTGGAACCATACCTAAAGTCCTCACTAAATGAGGCTGAAATCTTTGGGTAGTATCTTATTTACTATTTCATCTGCCTTCTGAAAATTACATTGATATTTAAACCATACTCTCTTCATTTGTCGAGAGGTCGGTGGTAAATTTTTGGAGCCCATAGTTCACCATATGAACATTGGTTCGTTCGTCATGCGAAAACCTTATAATTTGTTCGCCACCCAAACAAATTTACATCCATCCACCATGTGGGACAATCCTAATTTTGGCATTCCAATGGGATGTAAGCCCGGCCTTATATTCGTGCACAATGTGAACATCAATACATTCTCCATGCGAACACCTTATAATTGTTCACCATGTGAACACTTTTTACTCCACTCACACTAAAATTCTAAGTCTACTCAAGATACCTTAAATGAGGCAACTCATAGCTGCTAATCAGATTCTCTATATATTACGTCTATGTCCCTCCTGTGACGAATAACGTAATCCTAAGATGATGGAACCATGAGATCTTTATCAGGATTACACTCTTATTTCCTACAGTCATCTATGTCACACACACCTCTAAGACACTAATTGCTTATCATATAGATATTTTTATTTCAAACCTCAATCGTGAGTGCTCTCTTACTGTTATAAGAGGGGTAATTAACTACAGAGGTATGCATCCATAGGAAGTAGAACCCAGATCAAAATAAACTCTAACCCAAATGATAGGAAAAATCTTGTTGAATATATATCAATCTTCTCACGAAAAAAATACCTCTGCCCATCTAATAAAGATGGTGGAGCGCATCCTTAAAGGTATTTTTTTGAAGCGATCACTTATAACCATTTTGTCTTGGTCTTACAATCCGCTTCATATACATACTCAAAAGATATATCTCACATATACATCGATTGAAAAAATAATTATATTAATTTTTCACATTCAAATGAAAAAATTTATATGAAGTTTGCGTCAAACCACCATTATATTTTGATGATGATAAATATGGCCTAAAACTTCTTTTGAATAATCCAACCATTTGATTTTCAATCCATCAACTCCATGACACCTATAGTGTCAAGAGGTTTAAGATATCACCATACGCTTTTTTGATGTCTTTAAACTTCATGGATGATTGATGTCCATCTCCCAACATATAACATTCATAAATAATTTTCATTTGACATCCATGAGGTAGTCTCATTTGACGTTCATCTGACAAGTTGCATGGATCCCCTTCCTATAATGTAGAATGACTTACGCCGACGAACTTAGCCAGATCATTTGATCGCCCTTCTTATAAATAGTAACCAAGTTATCCGTCTCCTACAATCCGTTACTAAAATAAAATGATAATTAATGTCTGCTTACATTCTCCAATTAAAATCTCAATAACATATCTCTTTCAGCCTTGTTAATTCATATCCTTGGACCAACATATAATTATTAGGGCCTTCCTTTGTCAATGTATTATTTGATGAATTTATATACATAGCACATAATTCTTATGCATTTATGTAGCAAATATTTCAAATTTTATATTTATAAATATAACATTTTATAATGATGTTACTTTTTTATATAATATTAAAGATTTGAATGTTATTTATATAAAAATAAAAATTAAAATATTTGATATATAAATATATAAAAATTATGTGTTATATATATAATTGTCCCTTATTATTTTAATAATGATCCCAATTAACTAATTAAAAAATTAAAGACCCAATGATCAACAAATCAAATCATATCGTCACCAAGTCCATGCACGTGATTCTTGTATTTCCAAATCATTTATTTTGAATTATAAACTATATGTAAATGATTCTTACTTTTCAGAACATTATTTTTTTAACGTCATATACATATAATATGATATAATAACAGAGCGAAAAACACAGTCCACAAGAGAGCGCATAGAATTTTCGAGTCCAAATTCCAAGAGCAGCATATTTGAAGTCTACGACTCCATGGAATTGTAATGTGAAAGCATTAAATAACTGGCCATGGAATTGTAATCTGAAAGCGATAAATAACAGAGCTTGATGGACCCAAAATAATAAAAACTTACGTAAGTGATCCTTTTTTTTTAATATATATTTGAGCGAATATAATTACAAATTTATACACATAATCTGTATAACAACTTGAATTTAAAATCTTTTAATTAAAAATCAAAAATCTTAATCACTAAATTAAAATATCTTGCACGTAAATGATTTTCATTAGCCTGATTACTTTATACGTCGTCACGGCACAGGAATTGCAAATCTGATATGGTTCTAGTTCGGGTTAATGGGTCAGTTTGAGTGGAATGAACCCGGTTGAGGAGTGAATAAGGCTTGGGTTCAGCGACTGTCTCCTGAGCCGTCGGATCGCGCGATATTCCTTCTAACCGTTGGATCTAGCACTTGGAATTACCTTATTACACTCGATTGGATGCCGTTTGATCCCTTCAGCCGATAGTGGAATCCACGCGTGCCTCGCTGCGCTATTCAATCTTGTGCCTTGATCTGTGCTCCCGGGAATGAATCTGAACCTTTGATTCAAACTTAGCCGGCTGTTTCTTGGTCGTGGGATGAGTCTTCTTTGATACGCTTGGTTTAAACTTATCTGTGTTTTATCTTTTCGACAGTTCGAGTCGTCGAACACTCCAGAGAGAGGGGCTGAGGGAGAAAGCGGAGAGGAGAGCGGCTAGGGTTCTTCTTGCCGGAGGAAGAAGTTTCCGACGAGTTAACTGGAAGAAATTGCACGAGGAAGAAGAAGAATAGGAAGATGCAGAGAGAAGAAGGGTTTCTTTGCAGAAATATATTCATATCCATCTGTTTGGTTTCTTTACCCTATTTATACTTTCTCTCTAGCTGATCTATGCTTTCTTTTACAATTTTGGAAGTTCGGTACACTTGTAATTATTTTCTGTTATCGTTGGTGGAGTTTCTTGCTGTCTTTTATCTTGCTCGTTCTCTGGACGGTTGGGTGGTTATTCTGTTAGCTTAGTTGTTTAGATCTCTTCTTGATTTCTTGATTTTCTTGTTGTAGGCTCTTGTAATAAGGTTGATCTATTCAGATTTCTATTTCTTTTTGTTTTACAATTGTTTCTGTTGTAGTCGTTTCCCTTGCCTGTGTTGAGTATTTTCTCTATTGTGTATTGCTCCTGGGTTGTACTGCTTTGATGTATAAGGTATTTTCTTGATCTTGTTGTAATAAGACTTTATATTTCATAAAGTCTTCTTTCTCCTATATAGTCATCATAAATAACCTCTGTATATTGATTCTCTGAATTTGTGGCTGTATTTGGTCTTCCTTACGGTACTGAGTCTGTTATCATTGTAATTCTTATTGTTGTATGTTATAATTTGGCAATTAGAGGATTTGGAGTCTTATCATTACTCCCCTCCCCACACTGACGTTGTCCTCAAGGTCACAATCATGAATTGCCTTCTATGATTCCTCAATTCATACCTCAGGATCATCAATTAATAGCATTCCCTTCCACAGGACTACTATGTCTGCTTGCAGTATTATCTTTTGTTCTAATGAGTTGGATGGTTTTTATGGATGTAGATGTAGGATCCTGTCCCCTTTGTAGTACTGGTTTCTACCTCTGTATTGGTAGCTGTGTTACAATTATATGGTCCAATTGTAGTTGTAGGTCCTATATGAAAATGACTCATCATTTGTATATGGCTGTATTATATGAGGCTTCTTTGTTTGTCCATCTATTTGAGGATGGAAAGGGCTATGTGCCGACTTATTACTATAGAATATCTTATTTGTTATGCTCTATGATATTCTATGTAGTTTGGATATAAAAGAGAAAAATATGAACTATGTAGGTGGTCATACGAAAGGGCGATAATTATCCATACTTTAGATAGTCTTTCATAGCCTGGATTGAATGACTGATAATTGAAGCTTATTTCTGATAGTTCTTCTTGTATAAATTATTTTTCTGGTTGAGTATCTTGTTGTAGTTGATACTCTTGGTCATCATTTACCATCATTAAAGCAAACAATTTGGATTGACATATATGTCCTCTATGATATTTTTCCTCAAAGTTGAAGCACAATCCTTTCTTTCTTCTTTCTTCCAACTGTGTAGCTGTTAAAGTCTGAATTGGTATTGTATGTTTATTGTGACTGTTGCTGTGTTGAGTGGTATTTGTAGGAGTAGGCAGTAGGGGTGGTTAATATATCTGTGGTTGTTTTATTGTTGGAGATTGGTTGACTCTGTAATTTCTGGCCATGGAAATTTCATCAGCTAGTCTATCTTCCATTAGCTTAGCTAATTGAAAAGCTTGCTGAAGAGAATTGGGCTGTAAGGCTCTCACTTCTCTCTTAATATCTTGTCTAAGCCCTGATTCAAAACAATTTTGTAGAAATTCAGGTGGAATACCTGAAATTTGATTAACTAATTCCTCAAATTCTTTGTAGAAATCTTGAACTATAGTTTTCTACTGTAACTTAGCTAAATCTCCTCTCAAATCTCTGTATAGAGAGGGTCCAAATCTCTGAATAACCTATTCTTTAAACCGTGTCCATGAATGCAATTGATTGTTTAAGTGCATCCATTGATACCAGTCTTAGTCCATCCATGTAGGCTATAATAAACTTTTGGTCTTCGATCAATAGTATTGGAAGAATTGTGCCTTTGAGCAACCTCTGGGGTTTTCTCCATTAAATCGTGACATATCTACCTTAGTCTATTGTTCATTGTGTATATGGTTTTGTTTGTAGTATAAAATTACTGAGTTGAATTACATACACGAGATTGAGATTATTCTCTTGAGAATTTTTTCCGCTTGTCTTCTAGCTTAATCTTCTTGAAACTTCATGCAATATCATAGTTATTGAGGACATTTGCTCCTCTGTTTTATTGAGTCTTGTCACACATTCTTCTAATATCTTGGTTGTGTGTCTTGTTCCTCATTCGATTATGGTAATCAACAAGAGCACCAATGATATGGTTACAGTTGGGTTAATGGGTGGTTTGAGTGGAATGAACCCGGTTGAGTGAATAAGGCTTGGGTTGGTGTTGTCTCGAGCCATCGGATCGCGCAGTATTCCTTCTAACCGTTGGATCTAGCACTTGGAATTACCTTATTACACTCGATTGGATGCTGTTTGATCCCTTCAGTCGATAGTGGAATCCACGCGTGCCTCATTTGCTCGATCTTGTGCTTTGATCGTGCTCCAGGAAATGAATCTGAACCTTTGATTCAAACTTACCCGGCTGTTTCTTGGGCGTGGGATGAGTCTTCCTTGATACGCTTGGTTTAAACTTATCTGTGTTTTCTCTTTTCGACGTTCAGTGTCGAACACTCAGAGAGGAGGAGAAAGCGGAAAGGAGAGCGGCTAGGGTTCTTCTTGCCGGATGAAGAAGTTGTCGACGTGTTAACCGGAAAAAATTGCACGAGGAAGAAGAAGAATAGGAAGATGTAGAGAGAAGAAGGGTTTCTTTGCAGAAATATATTCATATCCCTCTGTTTGGTTTTTTTTACCCTATTTATACTTTCTGTTTTCTTCTATAGCCTAGATCTATGCTTTCTTTTACAATTTGGAAGTTCGGTACACTTGTAATTGTTTTCTGTTATCGTTGGTGGAGTTTCTTGCTGTCTTTTATCTTGCTCGTTCTCTGGACGGTTGGGTGGTTATTCTATTAGCTTAACTGTTCAGATCTCTTCTTGATTTCTTGATTTTCTTGTTGTAGGCTCTTGTAATAAGGTTGATCTATTCAGATTTCTATTTGTTTTTGTTTTACAATTATTTCTGTTGTAGTCGTTTCCCTTGCCTGTGTTGAGTATTTTCTCTGTTGTGTATTGCTCCTGGGTTGTACTGCTTTGATGTATAAGGTATTTTCTTGATCTTGTTGTAATAAGACTTCATATTTCATAAAGTCTTCTTTCTCCTCTGTAGTCATCATAAATGGCCTTTGCATATTGATTCTCTGAATTTGTGGCTGTATTTGGTCTTCCTTACTGTACTTAGTCTGTTATCATTGTAATTCTTATTGTTGTATGTTACAATTTGGCAATTAGAGGATTTGGAGTCATATCAAAATCTCTCCCTACATATAAAGCATTCTCCCGTCTATATAAAGCGTAAATTCGATCTCAGTTCATAACAGTAAATGAAAATGGGTATTTTATTCTCCAAAATCCAATTTTACTTGGAATCCTTGATTGTTTTGCTCTCCCTCCATACAGAAAACGCAACTCTTTCTCCTTCGAAGCATGAGCCCGACCATTGCTCTACTTGCCTTCAAATCTATCATCTATGATCCACATGGAGCCTTGAGTTCGGAGAAATGCTTCTCCGATCCTGCTTGGAAAGGGGTCATTTGTTAACACCTCCAAGACGGGTAACAGCTTTGGAGCTTCGAGCACTTCAACTTGATGGCCCTTTATCTCTCTCAATCTCGGCCCTTTATCTTCGTCAATCTGGAACATCACCTTTCTAAGAAAGCTCCACCTACCATATAATCGCTTCCATGGTGGCATACCACAAAAGCTTGGGCAGTTATCACGAATAGAAGACCTCAACCTAACAAAGAATTCTTTAGAAGGTGGAATTTCTTTCGGTTTCGGCTCCCTTCCAATGCTTGCTAGCTTGACTCTCGATAATAGCAATCTTAGTGGTGGCATTCCTCTATCGCTTGGTAATTCCACTTCTCTAATTTATGTGAGCATTTATGCAAATCGTCTATCGGGAGCTATTCTGCTTCATGAACAAGACTCACGAATTTCTTGATCTCTCTAGAAACCTTCTCACAGGAGGCATCCCGGCTTCAGTAGGTACTCTCTCCAATCTTCTCTAGCTCAATCTTTCAAGTAACAATCTTGAAGGAAGAATCCCTCCCTTGCTAGGTATAGGTAAAAGTCTCATTGTTATTTATTGACTTATAAATAACTTACATATACTTAATTAAGCAAATATGTTGAAATCATCAAAAATTAGATGCAGTGTCACACAAATCAGAGATGAAATGCATTTGACGTCGCTAAACTAATTGAAATGACCTCCGATTGATGAATGGACTTCTCCATCGCATTCAGAACGTCGAAATTGATCAAAATATATTTTTTGCACAATCCATCAGTCGATCGATCAAAATAAGGGCCGTCGATGTGCCGACATACATATCGAGGTTGGAAAGCTACGATAATTTCCAAACGACCTCTGTTATCGAAATTGATCATGTCGTTAGCGTTGAAATGTCGAAACTTATCAAATGTACTATCCTTCGATGATGAGTCTAATGTCGGCGTCGAAGCGACGACGCTTTTGACCAAAATTTCGATTCGCGATGACTTTAATCAAACGGATTCTGATCGTGAAACAGATTACGCCGTTGAATCCGGAACATTGGATTTTCCTAGAAACGATATCCATATCTTATGAGATTAATTTTGATAAAATTTTCATATAAATATGATAATGAAAATAACTAAATTTAGATATTTATTTTAATATTGATCAAATCTCATTTTTAATATTAGAATTATTTCAGAATTAATTCAAAAAAATTTGGGTATAAATTGTTTCCAAAATAGACCTAACTCCATTCAAAATTTTCAAATCTCACTCAACTTAATTTAGAAGGGTAATTAAGCTATGATTAAGACTTTCAAATCCACTAATTCCTTCCCTATTATTCTCCTAGCTGAATGCTAACCGGGGTTTCTCGATTTGTTCAACTCAAGCAGCAGAGGTCTCGTCCTCACACAAAAACATCCGTGCTAGTTCCCCTCTCGACCCCGAAACAAGTCCCGCATCCCGCTCGGCCTCACAGCCGCTCCCTCGATCCGAAGGTAAACCTTCTGCTCGTTCGCTTGCTAATCTCCCGTTCGTCCGTTCCAAACAGAAGCCGAACGAGCTGCTCTAATCTCTCGCATCCCGCTCGGCCTCACAGCCACTCGCTCAATCCGAAGAAATGAAACCTCGCCTTGTCTCGTTCTCCCCCTTAGGGCTTCAAACCACCATCCGACAATCCCTTCAACTGCACCTACTCTCTATCCTTCCGTTTGCCCATCTCTAGCGAACCCACCAGTAGCGAACGAGAAGCACCTCCTCCCATTCGCACACGAGCGCTTGAACCCCTCTCTCCTTCTGTTCATCTCTGTTATAGCCGAACAAGCTCCTTCCCGTCCCGTTCCCATTCACTGGTCAGAGCTTGCCGAACCTAGCCAGGCCTTCCTCCCTCTTTCCATTCTCACGACTAATCAGCTGCAAGATGTGATCCACCCTTCTATCGAGCTTCCCATCATAAGCCAAGGAGTCATCTCACTCCATATCCCTATCTCCTATTCTCCACTGAGTTTGCGATAGCCTCCTATGTAGAAAGCTTCAGCCTCTTATTCCTATCAGATTCACATAGCAAGTTGCCTCGTCTTAGGGGGTGTTTGGCAACGGATTAGATTTATTTCAAGTAGGATTTAATAAATCCAGTATATCTGGATTTAGTAAATCACGGCGTAAATCACGAAAAGTGTTTGGTAGATTTATTAAATCCTGCTAAATCCAGAAAGATGTTTGGTAAGTTATATGAAGATTTAAGTCTGTTATAATTAAATAATAATATTTTTATCATATAAAAATAAATAATTTAAAAAATAAAATATTAAAATTTAAATTCATTATTTAACAAAGATATTATGTTCATTACAAAATATAAATAAACATTACATTATTTAGATCTAAGAAATCTTTCTGGCGATATCTGATTGAATGTTTGAACTCCACAAATGTCAGCGTTCGATACCTTCCATATATCTTAAAAATTGTATTAAAATTATACAATCAAATGTTATATTTTCTTAATGTATAAAATTTCTTTCTTACCCGTGCTTCCTATTGTAGTTATATTCGTACCATCTCCCGACTCTTTCGCCAATAACCATGAAACTCTCTAACTTAAAATTCTGAAGCGATATATTACGTTAGAACAAAGTAAAAGTAAACTAAATTAAGGAGCACACCCAAAGCAAAATTACACAAATAAATAATTAGCTCGAGCATAAGAAACCTCTTAAAAAATGGATGGTAGAATTTAGCTTTAAAGCCATCGCTATCCATAATAAAAGCGTGGATGGGTTGCAACTGTGTGTTATATCCAACGTAGCATATCACCCTCCCACCTCATCAGCACAACTTTGTTGTCACTGCAATCCTTGATTGCGTCAATCACAGCAAGTAAACCTTCAGTTGAGATGTTAGGAACAGTGGATAGTTTAGTCAGACAATCATCCATTGTATATGGACAATATTTATTCATAGTGTTGCGAATTTCTTGCGTTCAACATTTTTATTAAGCATGTTACGTAAATTTTCTGCTCCGTGGTTTCTCTTTGCTTCTGGCTTTTATTGATTATTCGATGATCGTTTTGATTGGTTGATCATTAGGACGCGATCTAAGTTAGTCATAAAGTCCCTATCTCTTATTCCTTCTCCCACAAAATTAATTCCGTGGCTTGACATAAAATTATCAATTCTGGGTTATTTCATGATTATCGTTGATTGATTTGATCTCCTCTTGATGTATTGCTTGTGTTGGCGTGCGGCTGATATTATCACCAAATTTTTTCAAATATATGATCGTTGAAAGGGGTTTCATTAAATCGTCTCATTTTAGAATTTTCCTGTTTTGATTAGATGAAATTCATCATTAGATTGTTAGTTGTAATAAAGTATATTTTAAAATCAAAAAATGTATTTGTGAAGTAATATATTAACAACATGCAGGATGATTTTCAAGAAACGTGCATCTATTGTTTTATATGTTTAACACTTGTAATGTTAAATATGGATGATTTTCAAAAAATTTATTTGTGTACCTTTTGTACCATTTTAAAGCTTTGAAATGTTAATTTCATCGAAACAACTATAAAGAAGATATTATGGTTAGTAATCAATATATGGTTGTTTTTGTGAATGTTGTTAAGTAAATAGCTACTTCTTATCGATAGAAGAATACTTTTTTGTTAAAATATTAAGTATGATTTTATTTAACCCCAATATAATTAAGGTTTAAAAGAAAATTAATTATTATTATTACTGAACGCCAATTAAAAAATGAGGGGACAATAGGCCAATCCAAAAAAAACATAAAGACATAAAGACTAGCATAATCATTCTCTATTCTCTATTCAGATGCTTCAAATCAAAATTGATCAAAAATTAAATTAATTCAAAATCAAACAATTCATACCACAAGTTGATTTTGAACCACTCAAAACTCTTTTGAGCCGAAATCAACTCAAAATTAACTCATTAAAACCTTACTAAATTTAAAAATCCTACCTCTAAACTTCAAACTAAATTTAAAATAATCTCATAAACTTAAATCTCATCTCACAAACTCTTCTTCCTCAAATATTATCAATCCCAATGATACCTTCTATCAAACTCACATCTTTACCTTCCCCAACAAACTCCACACATTACCAAAATGCATTCTCCAACATAGTCACCACCCACCTCAATTAAGCAACTCACCGGATATTTGGTTTTTGATTATAAAATTACGAATAGCACAAATTAAAATATAGGTTCTATCATATAATATATACATATATGATCAAATATTGCTCTTGTTAATCACCAAAAAAAGCAATTACCAAATTAGTAGGAAAATACCAAAATGTATAAACCAACATAGTAGACATTCGGCTGTGGCGTCAACAAGGAGGAGCAGAAAGGGGACAGATGAGCAGGTGTTCGATCCTTGTGTACGGTCGGAGAGAAAGGAATAAGCCAAGTACCGGTCTTGGCTGCGGTAGGAAGGAAGAGGCGGACGGTAACCTCGTCCAAATGTCCTTCACGGCTTCCACTCGAAACCATCGAGGAAGAGAAGCGGTGAAATCATGAAGGTAACCTCGTCGATCAAAGCATTGAGAGACAGGAGAGGCATAATAGCAAATAAGAAAATGATCTATCCGTCGATGATAGCGCATTGAGAGATAGAGAAGAAACGGAATAACAACAAGTAAGTAAATCAACATCACGTTTCTATCCAATCTTCCCGATCAACTCCGTTTCTCATCCTATCTAAACAAAGCTTAATCAAAATGACGCTAAAAAAAATTGTGAAGAGAGACTAACGAACCTGTATAGAAGTCCACAGAGATAGCGCATTCTGGCGAAGATGGCCGACTGAGCGGGCGATCCATGAAGAAATACCGGTAGGTAGAAGGAGTTCCGAGAAGCTTCCAAGTCCTCGCCATATCGCTTTGCCATCCTAAATCCGTTAAATCATGAATGGATTAAAATCTAAATCTCGCAACTTTGGTTTACGATTTCTGCAGGATTTAGTAAATCCATGAGCGTGTTTGGCGATTTAAGATTTAGCCTAAATCCTCGTTGCAGCCTTGTCCATCATCCCTTCGTTATTCTCTCAAGTGTTGCAATAGTTTCTTTCTTTATTCATTATTGCACGATAACCTTTCCCATCCCAAGATCTCTTCGGTGCTACCCTATCTGACTCAAACCAACGTGTAAATCTCTTTCTCGCGATGCCTTCCCCGGCGATGTCTAATCTCCCTAGTAAGTCAAACAAAACCTGGTTAATCCTCATTCTCACGGCACCTTCCTTCTACAACCTAGAGCATAACTGAGAGACAACTTCGTCATCAAGCGGGTTCCTCTAGACAAACCCTTCTCGATTCCTTATCCGATCATTCCCTTTGCTGCAGTCGAGAGACAACTCCGTTATCAGGCGGGTTCCTCTCAGTTTTTGGCGTATCCCCCACCTATTCACCCCAAATAATCAACCCGATAATCTCTCATATTCAATTCTTTCTAGCTGAACTCATGCAAAATTATTATTATTGTTGTTAGTGAATGTGTAGAGATGCTTGGAGGTGTAAAAAAATTTGTATGTATATGCTTGTATTTCTTTTTTGATTTCAAGACCATTAATGCGATAGGGCGTAGTGAGCATTTTGTGCATGAAGACACCTCTATCTTCAATAGGTGTAAGAGTAAGCCAAAACTTTTAGATGTAGCCCTATCTTTGTATCTTTGAGAAATTTTGACTAAATTTTGGACTTAAAAAAATGGGGAAGAATCAAGATTCATTTAAAAAATAAATCAAGCACATAAAAAATAAATAATCTAAAATGAAATTTGAATGTGTAGAAGTTGCATATATACTTGCTTTTATGCAGGTGATTGAAGGCCCCGTTATGCTCATCAGGATGTAACGGGATTGAAATTCGACCGAATTGCTTCAAAAACACCAAGCTCTCATCGGGGTGACGGATAGCCAAAATAGTTAGCTTAGCGTGGGGATGACGTTAGAATACTTCCAAAATTTTATCCAAAATTTATACATACAAATAAAATTCAAGCTAAACAAAAAATGTTGCCTAAGCTAGCTAAAATAAATTAATATCGAATTAAATTTTGAATTATAAATGAGAATGAATTTAAAAAGAATTTGAAGATTATATTTTAAATAAAGAAAGATGGACTGAAATCAAACAGATTTATGAATTTGAAAGAATTGAATATTTTGGCAGTAAATATAAATTTGACACTTCAATATCTCAGTTTAATTGATTTAGAAGATGACCTGACTGAATATCTAATTAAAGCACAAAAGATCTTCTTGGAATTAGAATATAGTTTTCAAATCATAATTTACTCCAAATGAATTGGAGAAAATCAAATAATTCATAAGAGATTTTTAATGAGATCAAATGATTACTAATAAATATAATCAATGAATTCTTGAAAAATATTTGAAGCATATTATTCGTTTTATTAAATACTCGAATTGGATTAAAGAGAAGTTGAAAATAGATTGTGATGAGTTTGAAAATTATCAATAGATATAAATGAGAGTCTATTGAACATTCAAAGACTAATCAACTTTGAATAAAAGAAAGTAATTAAATGTTATTTTGAGGGATCAAATAGGCTATTAGACTAATTTAAAACTCCTTCATCGCCATCAGATCTACAATTCTTTGTACAAGTAGACAGAAGGTAATACTAAATTAAATTTTGCACTAATTATGGAGCTTCCTTCAATCCAAAAATAAAAGAAATTTTATTCTAATTATGAATTTCAAAATCAATGATTTTATTAATTAGATGAAATTGTCTAAGTAATAAATACATGCATGTGCTCGGACATAGAGATTTAAAGTGTAAATTTTAATGTCTGAAAGAAGGTGTAGGCTAAGTTGAGATTAAATAAATATGAAATTAATCTCATAATTTAGAAATAAAATTACCTAAATTAATAAACAACCGCATGGGCCCCGACACTTATACTAAATACATAAACTTTATGTTTGAGGATGTTGCACGGGTTTTAAAAAAAGAGGAAGAATGATTAAATCGATTCAATCCTTTATGACTATATGCATGTAAGCTAATGAATGTCTCCATATTCTAATTCAAATAAATGAAAGAGATAAATATTCAACTCCCAAGAATATGATCACAGTAGGCCTAATCCTCTATGCATGAAATAATGTTGACAGGGTCTACTAACTGATCAACTTCTAAATGAACTTAAATTACAGTGGATCATAAGACCCATCCTCTATATTTGCAATGGAGTTGACAAGGTCTATTATGATATCAATTTTTTAAAGAATTTAAATTACACATAAGTCATAAGCCCGATCATCTACTAGTAAATAAGTAGAATTGATAAGGTCTACACCAATGATGGCTGAGTTGATTGAAGATATTAACTAGAGGAATAACTATTATCAAAATATTTACGACATACTTGTGCTCTAAACTAATTTATCATAAAACTAAATTTCAACTAAAGAAATAACTGAACTAAATAAAATTTATTATTGAAATACTTAAAGTAAACAATTCATCCACCCATCCACCATCGTTTGTTAGGGATGACAGATTGAAAACTCTAGCGCATAAAGGAGCTAATGTCAAGTCAAATAAATCATAATATTCAAACTCAAATAATCTCATGCCAATAAGGATGTGGCCCGTATCCTCTATCTGCGTGGTTTGGCTAGTAGGCTCCACATATGATGCAGTTATGACTAGAGTCCTCTAATCAAGTGATTGCCGCCAAAATGCACCATTATATTATGGTCATGATTATAGCTCGTATGTTCCCCAATGACTCAGTCCTTTGAGTTATGAATCATAGAGTACATTTGATAGGCACAAAGCTCTCTGTCAGCTAAGGTGGACTTAAGATGGTCTCCTTAGATAAACTCTACACTAAGTGTACAAGGATTTCTTGGATGATGCAACCCATGGCTGCTGATAAGGATCCTTCGATCAGGTTGGCTCAACTACCTCCTCTAGCTAAGTAGACTAGGGACCACGACAGCCTGGGATGACAGAACCATGGGATCTTGATTGGGCACGTCATCATTCCTCCAACCAACCAATTTAAGTTAAATATGATGAATTTCATAAATTTAAATTTTAAAACTTCGCATGCTGCTACTATTCGCTATGCATTTAGTGGTCTAAGGACTATCCTTAATCGAAAGTTCTCTCTCAACATTGGGAGGGGTAATTAACTATAGGTGCTTATACCTATAAGAAAATTGAAACTAGATCTAAAGTTCTCACAAAATGAGTGTGAAATCTCTGGGTAGTGTCTTATCTACTATTCCATCTACCTTCTGAAAATCTCACTGACATTAAATTATACTCTCTTCATGTGAGAGGTCGGTGGTGAATTTTTGGAGCCAACAGATTTTTAATGACTCCATTGGGGACTGATTTCTCTTTTCATCTTTGACTAGTCAAATTTGGAGTATAGTAGTAGCTGATGATAAGTAATCAAAATTAAAATTTAGTCATAAAATAAAATCTCTAATGAACATAATAGTTTATCAAGTATGATTTTATTTGCTTGAAATTTTCTTTTGAATATATTATTTTATTTTTATTCTGTTGTATCTTTGAATTTTGAAAGTTTGGGGTAAAATATTTATTTCTGATTATTGACCCCCTATCTTTCATTTATGCAGATGGATTTGTAGAATACTCCGTTCATTGTGATCTTTCATGCAAGTTTAATATCGTCTAATGATATCATCAACACTCAAGATCTTTGGAGCTACCATTCAATTTAGTAGTGTTTACTTTTAATTGCTAAAGCTAATGTCACATCAATCTAGGATACATCTATTTATCATGCGGTCGGCAGAAAATTCTTGAAGTAGTTATTGATGAAGCTCCTCAAAAGAGAGCATCTATGTTTCAAAGATTGGGATATTCTAACACTCTGACTATGAAGAGAACTATTGTCGCGCAGAAAGTCTCAGTCATGCTTGTAAACACCACTCTGTCAATTGAAACTTTCGTACCAGGAAAGCATGATCATGAAGCTTTCTCTCCTAGAGGAAAATTAACAAGTAGGCGGAGAAGAAGGATGAATAGTGAACTATGAGCTCAACAACTGCAGTCTGAACAACATGCTATATCATCAACCTCAGAACCAGACATGAGTATTCCCACCCAAGAGGACTAGCTCTACAGGTGAGCTGAAGCAATATTTTTGGGACTGACCACTACATCAAGCTCCAGTTCCCAATAAGAAAAATCCTAAAACCTTATCTGCTAAAGTGCATTGAGTGCTGAAGGTTTCTAAGGAAAGAGGCTTAATGGAAAGAAGGGTCCAAAGGCTTATGATAATGTTTCATCGATAATGTTTCATCTACCACATTGTGAGAGCTCATGATCGATTCAAGAAAATCCCGTACGATGAGCATCGAAGCATGAAACACCAACCATATTTCAGGGAATCCACTGAAATGTCTCAACGGAAGGGCAAGCAAGCTTGGAGGCCAAGGCCTTAAAGAGAAACTATTGAAAATAAAGAAAATGGGTGACATCTGGTTTGCACTCTTAAAAATCTACCAATTATAAGAACCGACAAAAATGGGTTCAAGAAGAAAATCTTCGATGATGATAGGATGGTACGTGAACATTCCAGGAATCCCATCGTCGGTCAGCTGAATCTCCATGAAAGAAAGTTGACTTTGATCATATCCCTCTGGTTGAAGAGAGGTTTGTCTCGAATCTAGAGCTAAAAATTCATCGGAGGAGACATTCTGAAGTCAGATTACAAGAAGATGAAGAATATGATGAGGATATTATAAAGGTGGAAGTATGTGGTACTCGTGAGAACCAACTGGTGCACGACATCACCAACATAAACAACATGGAGCTGCACCTCCTATTCATATTAAACCATCCCTTGAGCAAACAGAAGAATGAGCTTCAAGCACATCCTCAGGTGATGAAGAGGAAGAAGAACTAGAAAGGGAAGAGGATAACTCTTTCTTTACCGACAGTACCATGTTAGCCCAAATGCAGAAATGAATGCAATGATAGATGAAGGCAAAGGATAAGAAAATCATCCAGTAAAATGCAAAGTTGAATCAAATGATGGTACAAATGAATGCAATGTTGCAAATGATGCAGAGAAATGTGGTAGTAGTGCTAACATCTACTCCACCTGTCAACCATCCAACAACTAACACTACGTGGATTGACATGACTCAAGTTCAAGCTTCCGAGCAGAATGCACCTGAAGGGAGAAATGAAGTCAATCAGCTGGCTCATCAACCCATCCCTCAAGATGTGCCTAACATATCTCAGCACATGATACTCAATTGAAAATAATTATAAATGAAAAGATTAAAGCTATCATTGCTTGACGTAGAAAATTGGTAAGCAAAGGTCGTCCATACCTGGTAGAGTACGATCAAGTGCCATACCCTAAGGGTTATTCAGTGCCTAAATTTAATATGTTCAATGGCATTGGAAACCCCAAACAACACCTGGCACAATTCAAAGCAACATGTGGCAATACAGGAGGCAATGATGCACAACTATTCCGCTAGTTCATTAGTAGTTTAACCTCGACTACTTTTGAATGGTATGCTAAATTATCTAATGATTCGATCAATACTTTTGTTGAATTAGAGATGATGTTCATTAAGAGATTCACTAGTGCAATTGAGAGGATTACAATTGATGACCTCGTCTTAGAATGAAGAAAGAAAGATGAGTCAGTGACTAAATATAATTCACATTGGTGAAACATGAGCATGAAATGTGAACAACAGCTAGAAGAGGAACATGCAATCCAATTATTGGTGGGTAACATTGATGATAAAATGGAACCTTATCTATGCATGGCCTCTATCTCAATATTTCAAGAGTTATTGGACCGAGTGATAAAGTTTGAAAAGCTGAATCACTCAAAACTTGAGGGTCACTAGAAAAGGTAAATAAAAATAAATTCTCATACTCAAGGAGGAATGAGTCTCACACAACCTCCTATAGCTCGAGCAGTGGAAAGCGAGCAACTTACAATATTGTTGAAGGAAAATAGCATGCTTATATGGATGAAAGGGGAAACCTATCAGCTATCTCCCAATCAAAGTAATCAATGAGAGATGATGAGTGAGTGCACTCATCTCTAAAAGACAAGATGTGCAAGGATTACGTTTTTAAGAGGGAGAGTGTGGCTAGTTATTTTGCCAAGTGCTTAAAGTAGGATTAAAATTACCAGAATCCAAAACACCTGAAGAGTTAGGTCAAACTAATAATCCAAAATATTGCTATATTTTTAAGGATTGGTTGGAGAGAAAATATAGAAATGGTGAATTCACACTATTTGATAGTGATCTCGTTCATCCTAAAAGAGAATCTGTCAGGGTGATTATGTCCACTTCAGTACCATTGATGAAAGAGAAGGCAAAAGGATAAGTAATACAATATGAGCAATGTAAGATTGTAGTCTCTAAGAAGACTATGAAAATATTGAAGTAGCTAAGAGACATCCCTAATGTTAAGTGGAAATCATCACTTGAACCTATATTGTACTTAAAAGAATGCCTAAACCAAGTATTTGGGCTTCTAAGTGGCATTTTGATAAAGCTAATTCATCATACTATGAGGAGTAGTCTGCTAAACATAGACCTCATAAGTTAAAGAAGTCGGCTAAGAAAAAGAAGAGTAAGAAGAGAACTATAATTCAAAATATCATCAATAATCTAGAGGACTATCATCAACCGATGAAACAAAGTATCATGCTTGTCGATTACTTGTCAGGACTTTAGATCACTGAGCCAAATGAAGAAATAAATAATGATAAAAACTTGCTTCCTAGAGAAACGTGTTGAGCTATTTCTGTGGTGTCGAATAACCCCCAATATGATCCATGCCTGGATAATTGGAATCAAATAACTTTAAAAGATGCAATATGCAAGAATGAATTCAAGAAGTTTGTCCCGCCAAGCAGGAGAATTCCTAAGCCTATAACATCAAAGTCATGCCTGATGGTGCCACAAACATAAGAGAGTTCAAAAGAAGACTTATGTTTCCATAATGAAGATGAGTCTGAGACTTCAAAGACATCCCAAATGAGCCGCTTGAAGCTTGGAAGTGACTCTGAAGCATCTGCACAGTCATCCAAGGTAGATGGTGACTTTGAAGGAGTTACCTCATCTGAAGAGTTTGAGTCGAATAAAGCAATCTAAGTGCAACTAAGGAGTGGCAAGATACTACCACCCCCATTAAAGAAAGGGCTATCAAATAAGCATAAAATCATAAATGAAGACAAAAATATTGAAGTTAATGAAGATATCATCCCAAAAGACCCTAAGAAGAAAGAAAATTCAAGTGGAGGAATTGATTATAATATCCTATCATCGAAAAAGATCCTAAATCGAAAGTGTGTACGAGTCTCTCTTGATGTTGAAGGACCTCCGAGAAATGCTGATTCAAGCTCTTAAAGATCTAAAGGGATATGAAGCTTATTTCGCTGAATGATGCATGACTGAAGTTTTGCAAGCTTAGGATCTCCCGATGATCACTTTCTTGGAAGAAGATCTTATGCTCGAGACAGCAGAACACAATCACCCATTATATGTAACTATAGAAAGTGATGGAATTATAATCAATCAAATTCTGATTGACCTAGGTTCATCAGTAAATCTTATAAGTCTGTGAGCACTTAGTGGTTGTCCCTAGACATTCAGCATCTTAGATGGGATAAATTGATGGTCCATGGCTTCAATGAAATGGGGCAGAGGACTCTCGGATCTTTCATTCTACTGCTTAGGTTTGGAGAACTCTATACCCAAGCTAAATTTTATATGATAGATGCTGACACCTCATTCAAAGCTCTATTAGGCCATCCTTGGCTCCATGAATATGGTATGGTTCCATCTACTCTACATCAATGTATAAAGTACATAAGAGACAGAGTAGAACACAAGATTCTTAGCACTATTCAACCATTTACAGTTAATTTCTGAGGATGCAAAGTATTTTTTTTTCAAAATAGAGTAAGCCTAATCAATCTACAACTCCAACTTCAAAAACTACGAAGCAACCCAAAGAAGAGAAGGAGCGAAAAGGAAGAAACAAGGCTGCATGAAATCTCTCTAGAACTTATGATACATCCCCAAAAACTGAAGAGGCATGTTCCTCATTTGGGCAGTGATATAGAAAGAGAAGAAGATATTCTAGTTGAACTCAAGGAAAAATGTGAGCCTTCAACAAAATAAAATGACATAAATTACTCAGATTTCGATTATGATTTTGAGTACATCTATGCAAGTGAAGTTTAATGTGTCTCTTCTAGAAGGGTTGCTAATCTATTAGTATCAAATGATTCATTCATAGTCACACCACTTCCTCCTCGATATTTCAAAGAAGTCACATTGCATGATGTTCATAATATTGAGGAACTAAAAATCTTTTATGTACCTCCACTACCTGGGAGCAATAGATTGGGAACTTCATTCTATAGATCTGAGGAATGTCATCACTATGATTCTTAATGGCTTATTCAGTACCCAGAGTCTGAAGAGATGATACCCATCAAGATGTCGAGATACTATCCTCAAAAAATCTAAAGAATGATGCACAAAATTGGAATTGATGTTGGAACTGATAGATGGTGAGCTCTCTTCTTTGATAACTTATGGAGTTCAAAGAGTCCACAGACCTCTTAAAGAAGCGATAATTATACCACTAAGGGTCTTGGGTACATCCAACAAAGGCATCATTGAAAGAACACTTGATATACAATAATCAAAAGTGAGATTGAAATTGAAACTAAAAAAGAACATGACTATTATGAAGTCGTTCTCATAATCGATGAGGAAGTAGAAGCCGAACTGGCACCTGAAGAACTTGAAGATGGTGGGCAAACGTCTACCATGGATGATTTGAAAGAAATTAATTTAGGGATTGAAGAAGAACACCATTGAACCTTTGTTAGTGTCCTCTTGCCTAACGATAAAGTTGAAGAAATAAAAATATTGCTTTGTGAATTTAGGGACTGCTTTGCTTGGATATATTATGAGATACCTAGCTTATCCCCTGATGTGGCAGTTCATAAGCTAGCTATCAATTTTGATTCAGTACCAGTCAAATAAGCTCCTAGAAGAATGAGACTAGATATTGAAGAACAAGTGGTCGTGGAAACAAAAAAGCAAATTGAAGTAGATTTTATTCGCGAGGAGAAGTATATATATTGGATAGCTAACATTATTCCTGTAAAGAAGAAGAATGGTCAGATTCGAGTATGCATCGACTTTTAAAATTGAAATAAGGCATGCCCAAAGGATGATTTATTGCTCCCTGTGTCAGAATTGCTAGTGGATAACACCTCCAACTATGACATATTCTACTTTATGAATGGATCATCGGGGTATACTCAGATCATGATGGCTCCTAAAGATGAGAAACACACATCATTCAAAACACCAATTGGTATTTATTATTACACAGTCATGCCATTTGGATTGAAGAATGCTAGAGCTACATACCAGAGGGCCATGACATGCATCTTCAACGAGTTGATTCATTAGAAAGTTGAATGCTACATTGATAACCTCATCGTTAAAAGCATTAATCAAAAAGATCACCTAAGGGATATAAGGATTGTCTTTGAAAGGATCAGGAAGTACGATCTCAAGATGAATCCTCTGAAGTGAGCTTTTGAGATTTCCTCAGGAAAATTTTTTGGATATGTTGTAAGATATAGAGGAATTGAGATTGACCCCAACAAAATCAAGGAAATCATGGAGATGCCTCCATCGAAGAACCTTCGCCAGCTTCACTTTTTATAAGGACAACTCACATTCATTCGACATTTTATATCAAACTTATCAGGAAGATTCCAACCTTTTATGAAGCTAATGAAAAAGAATGCTCCATTCAAATGGGACGAGGAATTCCAAGAAGCATTTAAGAGAAATAAAAAGTATCTACTCAATCCTCCAATTCTAGCAGCTCCTATCCCAAGGAAACCTCTTATCTTATACACTATAGCATTAGAGGAGTCCCTCAAGGCTTTACTTGTGCAACATAATAAAGAAAATAAATAAAATGCACTATACTACATCAATCGAAGATTAGTAGGAGCTGAAGTATGCTACTCTCCAATAGAGAGGCATTATCTAGCACTGATATTTGTAGTTCAGAAGCTTCTCCATTACATGCTTTCTCATAGAATCGCACTAATCTCAAATTTCACTCTGTTGAAGTTTTTGATGATGAGACCAACATTGGCAGGTCATTTAGCTCGATAAGTAGTATTCTCATTATAATTCAATATTATGTATGTACCCCAAAAGCAGTGAAGGAACAGATCTTGGTAGAATTCTTTGCTGAGCATCCTATCCTAGCTGACTCACCGCTTAATGATGACTTTCTTGATGAGTAGATTATGTTTGTTAATGAAAGAGAAAACCTATAAATCTAGGAGATGTATTTTGATGGAGTGTCATCGATAAAGCTAGCTCAACCTTTGAACCGACCCAAGGTGCAAGCCGGTATTGCCCTCATATTCATAACACTTGAAAGAGGCATCGTAAGACATTCATATGGTTTGACTGAAATTTGAACCAATAATGAAGCTGAGTATGAGGCTTTTATAGCTGGTCTTGAAGAAGCCATTGCTATAGGTATCCAAAATTTGCAAATTTTTGGAGACTCTCAGCTGATCATCAATTAAGTTTTGGGAATCTATAAGACCACTAAGCTTAAGTTAGCCTATTATCATAAGCGAGTTCTTGAGCTAATGACACAAATTTTGAATATTACATTGACTTGAGTCTCTCGATTCAAAATTAGTAAAGCAGACTGCTTAGCTAAACTAGTCAATGATGAGCATGTGTTGATAGAAGTTTTCACCCATCGAGTTCTATAGCCAGTGAATCCATATTCCTTGCTAGAAGAGGGATCATCAAGTGTAAATCAACATGATACAATTTCTATTGATCCTCACACTCCATCAAAAATATTTAAAAAAAATAACAGAAGCATGCTCAAAAGGAACACAAATCTGAAGAACTTTTAATAGTACAACGAGAAGCCTTCATAGTAAAAGAACCAGATGATTGGAGATAACCCTTCATCAACTATTTTAAAGAAGGGAAATCGCCAAGCAGCAAATCGTTGGCCTCACAAATGGAGAAGAGAATACTATGATATGTTAATGTCAATGATACTTTATATCACAAATCTTTTGAATAGATATGGCTACAATGTTTGGGAAATGAGGAGGCAAGTAAAGTGATATCTGAAATTCATGAAGGACTTTGTGGTGCACATCAATTAGGTCCTAAGATGATAATCTAAATCAAGAGGATGGGTTATTATTGGCAATCAATGGTGAAAGATTATATCAACCATGCAAAAAGGTGTTATGAATGTCAAATCCATGGCAATATCACTCATCAACCTCCAAATTCACTACATAGAATGGTCGTATCTTGTTCATTTGAGTATTGGGGAATAGATGTAATCGGACCTATTGATCCACCATCATCAACAGGTCATCGCTTTATCTTAGCCGCAACCGACTAGTTTTTCAAGTGGGCCAAAGTGACTCCATTTAAAGAAGTTACTGTTGAGCGAGTCATCAACTTCTTCACGCATAATATTGTTTATAGATTTGGTATACCACGATGAGTCATCTCAGACAATGGCCCAGTATTCAAGAGTGCAAAGATCTATTAATTTGATGATTGATACAAAATTGATCGACGATATTCATCGATTTATAATCCAAGAGCCAATAGTTTGGTATAAGCTTTTAATAAAACACTAATCAGGCTACTCAAAAAGATCCTCACGAGGAACAAAAGAGAGTGGCATATCAAAATGCTTAAGGCATTATGGGCATATAGAACTACTTATAAGATGCCAACTAAAGCCATTCCTTATGCTTAAACTTTTAGAGTCGAAGTAATTTTGCCACTAGAAGTTGAACTGCCATCACATCGAGTAGCTATCCAGTATAATCTCACTCAAGAAGAGAATGCCCATTTATGGATGGAAGAGCTTGATACGCTTGACAAAATCAGACTTCAAGCCCAAAAAAGCTTAGAAATCTATCGTGGAAGAATGTCTTAAACCTTTGATGGAACAGTGCATCCTCAAACTTTTCAAAGAGGAGAGTTGTTCTTAGTGTTGAGAAGATTGATAATTTCTTATAAAAGAATCGATGGTAAATTTGAAGCTAATTGGGAAGGCCCTTACGTCATAAAGAAGATAAATGAAGGAGGAGCCTACCAACTCATTGA
The DNA here is from genome assembly GCA_021442155.1 of Cymbidium sinense. Classification (NCBI taxonomy): domain Eukaryota; kingdom Viridiplantae; phylum Streptophyta; class Magnoliopsida; order Asparagales; family Orchidaceae; genus Cymbidium; species Cymbidium sinense. The sequence continues at coordinate 125,703,136 of CM038223.1, forward strand.
TTCGAGTGGTCTACGGCCTATGCCACCCATCAATGGTTGTTATCTCAATATATATATATATATATATATATATATATATATATATATATATATATATATATATATATATATATATATATATATATATGAAATACACTCGAAAATTCTCCATGAGAATGTATTAGTTGATGAAATTCTCCACAAGATAGGGGCATTTTTATATATTTATTTAGGTTGATATCATGCTTTCTATCAATATACCAAGATGAATATATATATATATATATATATATATATATATATATATATATATATATATATATATATATATATGTGTGTGTGTGTGTGTGTGTGTGTGTGTGTGTGTGTGTGTGTGTGTGTGTGTGTGTGTGTGTGTGTGTGTGTGTGTGTGTGACAATAAGTATCATCTAATCTTAGCATGAAAATCCTCTGAGATAGGGGCATTTTAAATTTTATATTAGAAAAGCACTTATGTCTATTTTGGGTTGACATCAAGACTTGTGCTGAGATCTTTAAATAACATTTAAAGTTATATTTTCTTAAGTCGTAGGTGACTATGTGAATAATAGGCAAGATTATGTCCAATTAGGACATGTAGAGGACAACTTCAAAGGTTAGAGGTTCACCTCCCGAACTCATTAGAATCTCAAAGATCAAGAGAAAAAGTTGTCAAGTTCCACCGGACTCACTAAGCCCAAATATGGTCAAGTCGCCAACAAACCGTAAAAGAAAGGCCACAAGTAAAGAGCCCCTCTTTTGTTTGTCTAATGATTGCGGTTGTCCATCCTCCAAAGCTGATCCAACTTAACGAATTTAAGCGATCTAGATCTGAAGAATCTTTTCAACTGATCGACGAATCAAGAGAGGATCTGAGGAGAAGTTTAAGCAACCACAATGCACATACCTATACAACTCCTTTAACAAGTTGAATAAAGTAGCAAGCATAGGGCCGAAGAAGCAATCTTGAAGTTCATAAAAAGCTTATTGCTGAACTAAGAAAATTTTGCAGTCAACCAATCCATTGAATACCAAGTGTTGGACTAACGACTTCTTGCCATAGACCTAACACTCATCTTGAAGACTAGGTCGCTAGCTCGCATTCTTCAACAAGTCTGCCAAAAGTAATAAGCAAAGTACTGAAGGTATGCACATTCTCATGACAAGTCAATTCGGACAAATTAGGTTAATCCTTCAACAAGTTTTCCAAAAGCAATAAGAAAAGGACCGAAGGTGTGCACATTTTCTTAACAAAGCAATTCAGACAAATCAGTTTAATCCTTCAACAAGTCCATCAAAGAAATAAGCAAAGGACCGAAGGTATGCACATCCTCCTAACAAGTCAAGTTAGACAAATCACGCCAATCCTTCATCAAGTCCATCAAGCTCAAAGCTAGGGCAAAAGGAACCTAAATCATAAAATAAATAAAGTTTTTTCTTCACCAAGCCTACTAAGCATGAAGCTAAGGCTAAAAGAAGATCAAAGATACAAACCACTAAGATGAGACCTTTGACAAGCCCATCAAAGCATTAAGCTTATGGCTGAATGTATCTCTCTTCCTACTTGATGAGTCAATAAAGACAAATTAGATCAAATCTTATATGGTCAACTAGTTTGCAACAAACATGGTATGCTTCATACGCACTATATTTGTTGGGGCATTTGTTGACCTATAAATAACTTACATATGCTTAATTAAGTAAATATGTTGAAATCAACAAAAATTAGATGCAACATCATGCAAATCGAAGCTGAAATGCATGGACGTCACTGGAACTAATCGAAATGACCTCCGATCGATGAACAGACTTTGCCATCACATTTAGAACATCAAAATTGATCAAAATATACATTCTTCACAATTTGATGGTCGATCGATCAAAAAAGAAGTTCGTCGATCTGCTGACGTACATATCGAGATCGAGAAGCTATAACGATGTGCAAATGACCTCTGTTCATGTAATGGATCATATTGTTAGCGTTGAACATTGAAACCTATCAAATGAGACTATCTGCGCTCAATTCAGATGAGTCATGAGAATGTCAAACGATCAGAAGAGACGACGCATAGTTTTGAAGTAAGATTAACTTGATTCAGCACCGACTCTAATCAAATGGCCTCCAATCGTGAAACAGATTATGATGTTGAATCCAAAACATCAAATTTGCCTGGAAATGATATCTATATTGCATGATATTAATTTTGATGAATTTTTTGGCCATGTAAATAACTAAATTTAGATATTTTTTTTAATACTGATCAAATCTAATTTTTAATATTTGAATTATTTCAAAATAAATTCAAAGAAATTTGGGTATAAATTATTTCTAAAATAGACTTAATTCCATTCAAAAATTTTTAAATCTTGCTCAACATAATTTGAAAGGGTAATTATGCTGTGATTAAGGCTTTCATATCCCCTAATTTCTTCCCTATTATTCTCCTAATCGAATGGCAATCGGGGTTTCCTGATTGATTCAACTCAAGCATCAGTCCTCACATAAAAACAACCATGTTGGTTCCCCTCTCGATCCTGAAACAACTCTCACATCTTGCTGGGCCTCACAGCCACTCGCTCGATCTGAAGGTAACCTTCCGCTCATTCGCCCACTAATCTCCCATAGGCAAAATTTTTAAACTAAGCATCATTAAAATGTTAATTAGCGAAATAAGCAGTTTTTTTCAAAATTTAAAAGATAGTGCCGTTTAAGGCGATCGGCGACTTATCAGTCCGCTCCGCTTAACGCGACGTAATCGATTTTTTTAAAAAAACCCCGATCCGAGAGATCGGGATCCCGATCTCTCTTCTCCTAGGTCATTCACCGAACCCGATCGACGCCGTCGGCTCGCCGCCGCTTTACCGCCGCCAGCCGCCCGATCCCGCCGCCGGCCGCTCGATTCCGGCCACCGCCAGATCTCGCCGCCCAGCCGGTGGATCCGTGAAGTTTGGCCGGAAAAGGTATTTTTTTTTTGGTTTTTCGCTTTCAAAATAAACGAGTGATATAATATACATTTGTGATATGTATTTTAGTATATTTAGGTATATATATTGTGGATCTAACTAATTTTGTGTATCTCGTTTAGGGTAATAGGTGTTTGTTCTTGTTTCAGTTGGTATTTTTTATTTTTTGTTGTTGTTTAGGTTATAGCTGTCATTCTGCCCTCTTTTGGATTTTGTGTTTTATGGTTTTAAGTTTGTGTTTTTGTTCGTATTTTAGGATGTTCCTTGTATGTGTGTGTGTTATTTTATTTTATTTTTTTGGTTCCATAAGATTTGAAATGATACTTTATTTAAAGGAACTGTTCTTCTTTAATTGTTGTCCATCCATAGGCCTTGTGATAATGCTGACCTTCAAGCTGTCTATCTTTTGTTTTGTGTCTAGGCTATCAAAACTTTGAGATGCTTGATAGAACCTGCTACATTAAGTTATCAGGCAAAAAAAAAAAAACAACTCTTCCATTTTCATGAGAAGTGTACATTAGAAAAATAAAGAATTATGGTTGTGTATTTTGTTTAAGATAGTTATAGTGGCTTATGATAATTGAAAAACTAAGATTGAAATACTAGGAATAAATGAATTTTATGGAAGGTGAATGTTGTTTTTTTTGTATTTCACTTGATCCCTTTCACTTTTGGCGTATTGAGTTGTTACAAAATTCTAGATTAAAACTATGACAAGTTTCTTTTGTATTCTCATAAAATCTTGCTATAATGGTGCGCTATTATTGTGTGCCTATTTTTTGGTACTGTAATGAGATAACAGGTTTGGTAAGCTTCACAAGATCCCTTTAATCTATCTTTCTACTTTTGTCCCCCTTTTTTATTACGGTTCGTGAGTTTATTTCATATATATCTTCCTTCATTGCAGATGCTAGCAAATTGTTCCTTTCCATTGTTCTTGCTCCACGTTTTCAGTCATTTGTCTTTTGTTATTTATTTTACGTATATGAATAAAGTGTTTCATTCTATGTCTATTTAGAAAGATGAAGGTTTGAAACTATTGCATAAATGTATTATTCTATGTATTATTTAGAAAGATGAAGGTTTTAAACTATTTCATTTTTTGAAGTAGTTTATGATAGCACCATTTACATAGAAAAAGTAAAAAAACACAATTCTTATATAAACGTCCATTCATACATAGCACACAATTCTTATATATAACATATGTAGCACCTAAACTTTCATATTTATATAAATAATACATAAATTTTTATTCATAGACAAAGTGATTTATTTTTAAATATCAAATTGTAAGTGTTAGATATTTAGATGCATAAGAATTGTGTTATGTATGTAAATTTTATTTTTTTGTGCAATTTTTTGATCCATTCATCTAAATTGTGTATCGAAATAGTCGTTGATGAAGAGATATATCCATTCTAGAGTTTCATTTATAGTTTCTTCATGTAATTCACCATAATAGAGGACATGGAGTTGGTACAAATATTTGATGTCATTTGTATTTTACAAGATAACTATTAATTTAGCTAACTAGAACAAGTCTGCTATTCAGCATTTCCACTTCAGGTACAAATATTTGATTCGAAAATGAGTTCAAAGTATGGTGTCAGATATATGTATTTAACTTAGCGTTGATGATTTTTCCCTACGTATACTGGAGGGGAAAATCGTCCCATATTAATTTCTCGCCGGGCTAATTTTAACAATGTTCAAGATCGAATCATGCGGTCATTGAACATTGATTCGACCCGGTTCAGGATCAATCTCGTATGCAGGTTTCCTGTCGGTAGCAGTTTCATTGCTACAAAATTATCTGATGACGAAGTCTGCGAATCAGTCATCAATGCAGCAACTGCGCACCCTGTTGTCGTATATGTTGAAAGTGAATTGCTACAAATTATCGAGCGCATGATTATCCGTATGAATTCCGTGCAATTGGAACTTAACCACTTACGTACGAGGATCACATCATAGGTAATTTGTTAGAAGCTTGTTTATCTTCAAACATTCACATTAACCTAGAACACTATATTTATCGCGCATTTGTGAAGATGTACATACCGACCTCTATCCACGATATTGCTTCAACTTCGAAACATGGATGAGTACCATTCGATGAGGTGGCTCCTCCAAACTGGGACGAGGGATACTAAAACAATGCCCAAAAGTTCAGACGTGAATGATAGTGAGGGTGAGATAGGTGAAGAAAATTATCCAAATCGAACCAGTATAGAGAATATTCTAACAAAATAAATACCTGAGGAACACATGTTTACTAACAACAATATGTCCAAGCTTGTCAATCAACTCAACAATGGGATGAAGAACTAAACTTTGATGGTCTCCAATCAAATTCTATTTTCCGGAAGATAACTTTATTCCAGACCTACTGAGGGAATGTGTTTCCATGACAAGGGACACCTCAAATGGATGGTCAATCGTAAATAGCACCCAATATGTGACATGTGATTCTAATAAGTCGAGGTTCACACGTTGCATTCATAGCAATAATCCTAACGACCATGTTTGGGCGTCGTGATGCTCGCAAGAGCTTGGTGGTGCTTGGGTAATTTCAACTTTGACAGGGCCACACACATGTTCACATTCAGTGCTGAGCACCGAACATAGGCAATGCACCTCCCAATTTATTAGTTACTACATCCAGCCTGTTATCAGATGTCAGTTGGACTTGAAACCTCGGGAAATCATTGGTGAATATAGAAAGTTTGAGATTAGAGTTTCATATATGAAAGCATGGGATGCACCTTGAGAAGGCCATACAAAGTATATTTGGTAGTTGGGAAGAGTCGTATCGTTAGGATCGGTTTATGGTTGTCTTATGTTGATTATCACAGCACGCGATGTATCGAATTCATCAAGCAAGTGGACAATTTCAACGCATTTTACGGGCTTTGGTCCATCCATAGTTGGCGTTAGACCGTGTTGAGTCTCGATGGTACTTTTCTTGGCAAGTCTGAGGTACATTATTGCTAACGTTGGTATCGATGCTAATAATGGTTTGTTTCCTTTAGCATTTGCGATCGTTGAAGCAGAATGCAATGATTCTTGGAACTGGTTTATTATGACCTTACGAGACTTGGTTCCAATTATATGTTCGCGACCGGATCTGTGCATTATCTCTGATCGACATTCCGGATTGGTGCGTGCATGCCGTGAGATTCTTCAATGGGCAAAACATCGACACTGTTTGCGCCATCTCAGGGAAAATTTTAAGAAGACATGCAGAACTATGGGCATTTCTGATACAGAGTTCATGTGTCAAAAAATGTATGTTGCAGGAAATACAATGGATATCCATATTTACACACGTTATATGACGGATATCAAGAACATTAAACCGTGAAGGCTGAGTGGCTACTAAAGGATGTGGCAAAGTGGACATTGTGCCATGGCGAGGGTTCCGTTCACTATGACAACCAACGCCTCGAGTGCTTCAGGTGTGTTAAAGAGGGACGCGTGGGTTACCAATCCAAGCTTTGATCGGTTCCATTTACTACAATCGGTGATTTTCAACAAAATCGACCTTGCGTCCAGGCGATCGCAAATGATTCACTTTTTTTGCTCCGTGTGAAGGCTCGCGCGAAATGAGCGAAGCAAGAAGATGCTCGATCCCATACGATAAATGTTCAGAATGATTTTCACAATGTCATCTACGCGTCATTCAAGGTCGACGTTCAATCTCAAGCGATCAGCGTACATGTAGGCGACCACAACTTCTTCATATTCCATGTCCTCATGTTATTCGTAATGGACGGCGATGAATCACACCGACTTCGTCTCTCCTTTCTACACTATCGATGTACCGCCAAACATACTGAGCGCGCAATTTCATGTTATCCCGTCGTCATGTCGGTTGATGTACTTGGCGTCGAGACACTAGATCTTATACCACCAATTGTTAGAAGCGGCGGTAGGCTGGGACCGGCGATATACAAATACAATGGGCGAGAACATACAACACAAACGAGAATATGTGGTATATGCAAAAATCCGGCATAATAGGGCTACTTGTCCAGAAAAACGACATTAGTTTTATATTTGTACTTTTTTCGCTTTCAAGTATCTTACTACAGCATATGTGAATTCGGTTTTTCCTGGTGTAGTCAAATTATGTAATGAAGTTTTGGCAGTGTATTAATTACGTCAATTTTTGGAATGTGATACTTCTGGTTGAGAATTACATATTCAGATAAATGTTTTTTCCTTAAGTTTAATTCATTGTGATTTTAAATTCTGGGAACTGGGTGGAGAACTTGAGATCGATATAGTTTTCCGATGCAAGTAAAATTGCTCATTTCACTTCATCTGATTGTTGGCATGTTGTGTTTATTAAGATATTAAAATTATGTCATAAGAATTTAGTAGCAAGTTATTATGGTTCCTACAAAACACTTGCTTCCTACATATACTGAGCATAAAGATGATGGCTTTTAGACTCAATTTTGAGATGAGCCCCCGTCGATTATGGTCCGCACCGGAGGTATCCAGCATCGTGGCGCTTAAATTGGCGAATAGATGCACATCGATTTGGTATGTTCTTGTACTATTTGTGATATAGGTTAGTTGGTTTCGTACATTTTATCTTAATCTTAGATGATACAAATACTTTGTCTTATGTACGACCCTGTACTTCACATTTACTTATGATCTGAATGGCGATTAACGCCCCGATTCATGGATGGACTACGAGGTTGGATTACACTGTGTTTCAGATTCGCACTCGACTAGATCACCACTTACTTACGCTTTGGTGGCGATGGTCACCACGCATGAACACATTTCATCCCATGTTGGTGAGATGGCAGTCACATTGCGGATGTAGCCATGATCCTGGTGTTGGTCGATGGACCTCTGTTATAGGTTTCGGTATTGGAGTTGGTAGGCGATGGCATGGCCGGATTCTGACGGATTGTAGGAGCTGATGTAGTATATCATGATCCCTTTCGCCATCCGACATCGTTTACGTATGGGGCAAGCCTGCCAGACACGCATCGATTACGTTAACGTTGGACATTCTTGAGATTCTTATTTGGACATTCCGATGTTGAGTTCGGAGGCATGTCGAGCGTACATACTATTCACTATAGGATGCTTCCTCATGCCGGATCGTCAGAGGTACATCTCCAGTACTTGCCATTACTAGAGGATCTGACATTATTTAGCAAGTTCAGCATTGGATCAGCCGTGTTGGCACACTTATATAGAGGCGAATGAGGCAAAGAGAGACGAACATGGCGGATGTTTGCACTCTTACCGGGTATGGTCGTGGGAGCATTTACACGTTGGTCGACCCACATTGCAGGTACCCTACCCAGTTGAGTTGGAGGGTTTGAGTGTTGGTTGTAGATGGAATGAGACTTACCGCAGGGAGATGAAACCTGCTCATGTCATAATGTACAGGGATGAGCTTGATGGTTTGCTTGAGCCGTATGACCATTTACCTTGCTATTATTATTTTTTTAAAATTTCATACATGACCTTAAATTTATTAAATGACTACTGTAGGTGATATGGGAACCTTATGGCCAGGAGATCCGCACTAGAGTGGCATATGTATGTTTGGCTGGTCGTGAGATATGGCTAGCTCGGGTTCCATTGATCTGTTGGAAGCGCATCGAGTGGTATCTCCGATCGTTCTACGGCGGTATCACCCAGTTGATCGCGATCCTATTGATCCTTCATTTCCAGTCGATGGGCGGGAAAGAGGCGATGTTGGCTTGCTTTACCAGCCTTACATATTACAGTGGGAGGCCAGACACGATGCCATTGTTGATGTGGGTGCAGTTCCACCTACAGTTGACCCGGCAGTGAGTCGGTATGAGGTGGTATCGATCCGGGCCTCCTTATACATGCTCGAGGCTCTACCATACCGACTACCTACTACCCTCGTGCTCACGGAGAGACTGATGGTAAGTGTTAAATGAAATTTATGTTATTCATAAATTTATATGTTTAATATACAACATTATTTTTTTTTTCTGAGAGGAACATATCTTAGACACACGGGATATATTCTCGCTTATTTTGGGAGATATGGACTCGATTTCCAGCATTCGATCAATACTTACGAGGAATTATGCAGGAAACTTAATAAGGACATGCACATATCAGATAGCAGGTATAGAGATGCAGACGAAGCTAGCAGTTCCTGGCGTCGCGATCTTCACCACATACTCAGGTCGATCTGTCCATCGTCCATGCCGACGCCGGTCCATACACTTACCCCCACACCGACTGCTCAGCGAGGAAGGCATGTTCAGTCCATTTCAGTCCTGGCAGGCTGCAGGCTCTTCCATGTATCCTCACCCATCCGTATACATGCCACAGATGCATCCAGTGTACCCCAGTAGCTGCCCATCGCAGAGATATCGGATGTTACACCTAGATGACACGAGCATACCGACCGGTGAAGATGATGTCGCATCGGCGGATCACTTCTTGGCGTCCGGCGACCGCCGCATTACACACCAGGGAAGTGATGCACTTACCGCATGATTCTGCCCGTCATTAGATGTACTCTAGCATACTCTGTAGTTGTAGATTATATGTTACCTTGATGTACATTGTTCTAGTCACATTTATTTTTCTATTTTTAATTGCAAAAAAATTGCAAAAAAAATATAAAATTAAAAATAAGCATTCAACACATTTATTTTTTTTATTTTAATATGATCAAAGTCTACTAATCAAACAAATAATTATAGATCGACATCAAAAGAAAAAATACTCATATAAAAAATTAATATAGTCATTATGTAAAATTGAGAATCATAAATTATCCTTTAAGTTGAGTTTTCTTTTATTTTACAAATATAGCTTATATGTAAGGCTCCTTTTTGTCATATATGTATATAAATTTAAATCATAAATGCAACTAAATTAAGATACATCAAAATTTCTTATGTAAGGCGTCACAATCTCAATTTGGTTAACATGAAAGTCGTGGACAATTTCATGCCGATTCAAACGATACTAAGTTTCTTTGAATTCGATAACAAAGCGATTGCGATATGATCAAAAGCAAATGCGGTGTGTCAAAAATTTTTTTATTTAATAAATTCAGCCTCGCCCGTTTAAGCAGGCGACATTGACTGATTACAGTCTCGCCGTTAAAGAAGGCGATAAGCTATGTTGCGGTCGGTACGCGCTTAAGCGGCGCTGACTTTATTTAAATTTTTGGAAAAATCTGCTTATTTCGTTAATTAACGTTTTAATGATGCTTAGTTTAAAAATTTTGCCTCTCCCATACGTCTGTTCCAAATATCATCTGAATGAGTTGCTCTAATCTCCCACATCCCACTTGGCCTCATAGCTGCTCGCTAAATCTAAAGAAATGAAACTTCGCATTCTCTCATTTTTCCCCCTTCGGGCTTCAAACTTTTGGCTGCACTATTTAGCCTACTCTTTAGACCATGAAAAGTTCTACTTTTTATAAATTTTAAATTTTTTTCAATTAAAGCCTACTATGAGAGCTTTAGTTTTATTATTTTTATTATTATTATTATTATTATTATTTAATGATTTTGGTGTGACACAGATGAAGTGTTAGGTTCTGCATGCTATAGATGTCAGTGTCAATGTTGTAAATTAGTAATTTTGTGTGTTGAATAAATTGTTTATAGTCTATGTGTTTAATTTAATGTTTAGAGGATTATGTGCATGAAAACATTTAAATTATGACTTATGATCATGTTGCTATTTTCTATGTTTTAGTTTTGTACATTGAATGATGATAAAGTAATTTATGACAAGATTGAAGGTTAGTGTGCTTATGATTTGTCATATGTTAAGAAAGGTAGAGGTAGATCTAAATGGAGACGAAGAATTCATGATGTAGTCCACTAAATCCATTTAGTGAAATATAATTTAGATATTTCATCTCTAAAATATAAACTTAGATATTTTATATGACTAGATTGATATTTAATGATTATTGTGTAATTGTATTAAATTAAATTTTTATCATTGTTTAGAAATCAGATCGTACTCGTCGGTTCAACCGATCGACCGAGGATCCTTAATCTGTTTAGCTCATAATTCAAAATTGATTTCGTAGTGATTGGATCGATATGTCGACGAACTAGTTATGTTTTTGTTGAGCCTCTTGATTTAAATTTGATCTCATTTAAGCTTATTTTTAACTAAGCCACTCCTACATCTCAAAATAATAAAAAAATAATCTAAAAATTCTCAAACTTTTCAAGCATTGAGACGTTGCTCCTCAACTTTATATATTATTTGCATAAATTGTACATTTAAAAAAAAAAATTAATTTTAATATTTTAAAATTAAGATAATAATTTATAATCTTTAGCCAAATAAAATCACGATGTGAGGTTGTTTTGCAGTGCGATACGGTGGAAAATTGTGTTTCTCAATTGGATGTCATCGTGAAATGATTGTTAGAAAGCTGCAATTGATTTTTTTTAAAATAAAAAGAGTTTATAATATTCATTATAATTTTTAAGATAGCAACTTATTTTATAGCAGTTTTATCATAGTTTTTTAAGTTAACTATAGCTACTTCAAACACACCTTTAGGGTCTAATTGTGACAGCTACATGTGTATAAAAAAGCAATTGTATAAAAAATCACGATGTGAGTTCTTTTTGCAGTGTGATACGGTGAAAAGTTGTGTTTCTCAATTAGATTTGTCATCGTGAAATAGTTGTTAGAAAGCTGTGACTGATTTTTTTAAATAAAAAGAGTTTATAATATTTATTATAGCTTTAAGATAGCAGCTTATTTTATAATAGTTTTATCACAGCTTTTTTAAGATAACTATGGCTACTTTGAACACACCTTTAGGGACTAATTGAGACAGCTATATGTGTATAAAAAAGCAATTGTTGATATATTGTAATGGGTATATAAAATTATTTTTATTTTATAAAAGTCAAATCTTAACTTTCTGATCATTATCATAAATAGCTATATCAGATTAAAAAATATAAATTTTTACTTAATAAAAATGTATTTAAAATACAATTTATAAATAACACAATGATAGACTTTCACATTAATAAGATAATTTATAAAACTTAAATTAACTTTTGTGATTTTCAATAAAATAAAATATCGCATAAATATTTTCATAATTTCAAAAAATATTTATTTTCATCAAATTATATTTGTATTTTTTTTTCTGAATATTTTTTATCTAAAAATATTAATATTCAAAATTCGTTGTATATTGGGTGGGTCGGTCGGCACTCGGATTTCCTTTACAGCTCATCTTCGGCATTATTCCAACTGTCCCATCAAACAAAAATAAAAATGAGGCTAAATTCTTCTTCGTTTCCTTGCGAAGGTTAGGCGAGATGGAGTAAAATTAGCTCCATTTTTCCGCCCTCGCCAGCGCTCTCACAGTTCGCCGGCGAAGACTCATCGAATCCTCGCTTGGATTAGACCACCAAGGGATCGCCGGCGAGGCGGTACGTCGGTCGTGTCACGGCGGCAGCGTCGCCCTCTTGCTAAGGTACTTGTGTTGTTCCTCTCAACCTCCGATGCTAGGCTTTTACCTTATGATAGGGTTATAACTGGAATGCCGCTTTCTTTCGTTTAACTTTCTTTTTCTTGATCTGTGAATCTGAATGCTTGGATTGGCATTTGAAATTGAGCTGGAATTCGGTTATGTGAGGGATTTCGTCACATTGCATTGCTAATTTAATCTTTTTTAAGGAGTTTATTTATATATATAATGGTGTTTATCTAGTGGACCACACGCTGATCCTTAACGTATTGGTGTTTAGTTTTACGTGGATGTTCATTCCGGTAGGGTTTTTTTATTGTCATTGTTATAATAGTACTCAAATTGAGCTATTGCCAAACAGAGTTTCCTTCATAGGACAAAAGCGTTTTGTTAGAGAATTGTTGTTGACTCTTTCGCCATGTCTTTATTCATTATAAAAGATTTGAGATATATGGGATGAGGATATATATATATATATATATATATATATATGGTTTCTGGAAGGCCTGCATGTGAATGATCTATTGTAAAGTTAGTACATGTTTTATTTTCTTTTATTGAGGGAGGGAATGAATTTCACTATCCTTTGACAACCGTTCCATGAGAATTTACAGGTTATGCTTGGATACATGGGAATTTGAGTGAAGAAATGAAAATAAGGTTGAAAAGTTCATATTAATGGATACAAATTCATAAATCTACCAATACGTGATTATAATTTTTTTTCACTTACTTCAATCCAAACAAGGTCATAGTATTTGTAGACTCATGATGGTATAGCAAACCACTTATAAAGAGAAAAATGTAATGTGATGGGCATTGGTGCAAAGTGCATATTTGACTTGCAGTCTCATTGTCTGTTTTATATGCAACTTTCGATTGTGCCTTAACTCTTATTGTCATCAATAATAATCTATCAAATTTCAAGATCTCATTGACAATGAAATTTGTGAAATTACCGCTATGGTATGGAGGCATTTAAATTGGGTCATGAATTGATCTAAGTCACAATCAAAAACCAAAGTGGGATTAACCAAATTTGATCTTGATTGATCTTGTTAAATTAATGTGCAACCTAGTTTGTATATACCTATCTCTCTTTGTTAAACTCCCCTTTCCCTTTGAGCAATCTAAGAGCATGATAGAATTTTAATAAATGTTATCCCGAAGAAGATGAAGTTCTCTTCTATTCAAATTTAATAGTGGCCTTGTTATCAATGGCTACATGGAATAGGAGCAAAATGCCTATTGAAATGATCATGGAGATGAGGAGCCAAACTTCCACTCACCTATGTGCTACTAATACCTTCTTTATGATTCAATCATCTCTATATTCAATCTACTATCACTTCATCTCAGTGCGATTTTTAACTAAAAATGCATGATAGGTGCTAGAATTAAAAGTGTGATAGAAAGGATGATTGGCTTGATAACGGAAGAGTTTGAACATTGGGTTCAATGGCATGTGATATTTGTGTCATTGACTCATTGTGGATGCGGATGCAAGTAGTTCAACATTGGAGACGGATGAATATGATTGGTAACAAAATGATGGTTAGTTGATAAGGAGAATGATTATGATATAATATTGCTAGAGATGGCATTAACATTGAGGGTTGGTGGTACTTAGAAAGACTAGTGGAAGTGTTGATGGAGAAGGATGGGGATGGTGTAGCAATGTTTACATAGTAAGGGATAAAGTCGATTGATGTAGAATGTTGACAAAGGTATTATATTGAGGGGTTGTGGTGGTGATGGCAATGTGGTGGATGAGGTTTCGCAGAGTGTAGGAGGAGATGAGAGAGTTATGGATGTAGGGATTAGAAGTTTTGTTGGGTTTAAATAGATTGAAGTTTTGATATAAATTGTTTAATCAAATGTGAAAGTAGAGATCATAAACTACAAAGAAAGGTCGAACACCAATAGATGGCATTGCATAAAATGAAGAAACATAGTGATAGTGCTTACATGGAGAAAGGTGGAGATGCACTAGCAATAAAACATAATATTTAAAAAAATATCACTACCTTAATCTACGTCTATGTGGTATGACATTAATTCCTGGCATATAGTGATTTGAAGCTTGAAAGGGTAGTTCTCGTAGACAATGTTATGCTATGCCTTTATCAATTGTATTCCCTGCCACATGTGTCATGGTTGTTTGACTAGTTTATGCCATGATCTAGGTTTGTTGTGGTAGCATTGATTTTGGCACCCATTGATACATTGTATATTGTGGTATCGAGGACACAAAATTTGATGTCACTACAAGAGGAGCTACTAGAAAGAATTATGATGGCATATGTGGCTATACATGGTATCCCTATGCTTCCCCGCTACAAAACCATGTTGATAGCCAGTGTGTGGGAAGGTGTATTGCTTGAGCACATGTAGTATCACGCACAAGTAGATGGTCCTAGTTCATGAGCTCTAGAGGGAGAGACCTATGGATTGATGAGTAAGCAATATGAATCCTATGTATCAATGAGGTTGCAACAAAGGAGGAGAAAATTGAAATTTTGGTGAGTGTAATGTCCCATTTGGTGGAAATTATGTGAGGATTCAGAATTTGTGTGACATCATTTGAGGGTAATGTGATTGAAATTAGAGTTAGGTGATTTGAATACGTACAATGAAGGATAAAAAAATGTTTGTTAAAGCGAGTTGACAAAATTAGTATCAAAATTATGAAGCGAAGAATTGATTTATGCCATATATAACTTTCAACAAGAATAAATGAAAAGTGAGGGTTTATAATGCTAACCCCACATATTTTGATGATGATGATGCCAATTCTAATTAGTTTGATACTTTTTTTCTTTGTAGGAGAGTATGTTATTATTATTACTATTTATTTAGAGGAATAAATGACGGTCTTCTAAAATTTGGTCATTGGTGCCTATATAGCAAGGACCTATGTGAATTTACTTTATATTTATTTTACTAGGGCATAGGTTAATGAATTGTATTATTGTTCATTTTTTTGGAATAAAACTAATGATGGTGATAACTTGTTGTTAGTAGATAAAATATACTGTTTGGATGAATATTAAAGTTAAGCTAATTCAACTAATTTAATGATTATGGTTGTTTGATGCACCTATTGTAAAATTATTCGAAATCTTGGTTTTTTATTTGCTATTTTTCATCACTAAAGCATCTCTGCTATGGTCCCACTATATTATTGGAGCCTAGAAATTCAGCTTCAGTTGTTCTTGTAACCATGAGTGCTGTCCAAATCTGACAAAAAAGATGCTTAGCTTTCATTTATTATTATCTCAATGGAAAATTTACATGCATAGGGCTTTTATGCATTTGTATATCTAACACCTAAAGTTTGATGTTTACAAATATAGCACTTATGTTATGCATGAAAAGGTATATTTTATTTTAAAAAATTGATGATGGTGATATTTTTGATATAATATTAAATATTTGAGTGTTATTTATGTAAATATTAAAATTTAGGTGTTAGATATGTAAATATATAAGAATTGTGTGCTATGTATGTAAATTCCCCTCCGTGATTTTGTTGAGGATTAAGTAAAAAACTCATTGTTTACAACATGTATCGTCAAACACCGAACATGTATTTTAAACTTAATTTATAAGTTGAATATGAGCAATCCTGTTTGATCATGTTTGGCTTCTTTTAGCTAGAAATAAAAATTACACACATATATATACATAATGATTTCAAGTATGGCTAAGTGATAAGAGCTTTTGCATTATTGTTTTTTCAATCTATTTCGAGTCATTTCAAATAATACGAGCCGAATGCGAATATTGAAATTTCGAACTATTTCGAATACAAAGAGAGTAATTTCTGAATGAGCTGAACACAAGCATAGGCTCGACTCGCTTAAACTCATTTACAACTTTATTGAGGAGAACCCCCATGAGCTATAAAATACTTCCACCATGATTATTAGATATTGCTGGTAGTGTAAATTGCTGGAAAGATTGATGTGATCTGAACATTTTTGACTCTTTTTTTTCATTTCTGTGTTGTCTTTAAGGAAATTTATATTAGCTGTTAGTTGCAATATGGGATTTGAACAAGAGGATAATTGTGTGATGCAATACCATCCTATGACAGGGTTTTATGTGCAATTGCTTATGACCTTATTTTAGAATGTATCTCTATAATGGTAGAATTCTTGTTTAGTTTTTCTAAATAGAAACCCCACCCACTACACATTTAATTGCAGGTAGACCTACCTTGTTCCATTACTAATATTTTGGGAATTTTTTCACCTTAGCTACTTGAAGTATTTTTTTTATGATAAATGAGGCACCATCTTATATTATAAGCAATTAGGACTATAATTCTCTACAATAAAATCATAGTGCAATCACCAATGTAGCCTTAGAACTCTTTGTTTGCCTTTGTGCATTGATCTTCTCTACTTTTGTTCATTTTCACTGTGTTTGAATAAGTTTCTACCAACATTTTTGCAACAAACTATTTTACTTGTATCGGATCGATTCTCATTGTGGTCGATGCGGCATCTGTTCATCATAAAACTAGTCGATATCATCATCATCTTCATCATCATCATGGTTCTTGACGCGCTTACATCTCCACGCCGGAAGTCTCAAAACCACCCATTATCCTCCTCGTCGCCCTCGCCCAAAAGGCATCGAGATGAGTCGGGAAGCTGGTCCATTCTTGTCCAGATCGCATCTCTCTTGACCATCCTTGTTGGCATTCCTCTACACCATCTACCTATTTTGGTGACATTAGGTGCTTGATTCATGCTCTGACTAATGGTGGAGAAGGCACTGCATGGCAAAGCGGTGCCAAAGGAAGGAAAAGTTTTCCTTTCGATTGTTCTTGTTCTTGTGAGAACTTAAACCTATTATAAATAAACTTTTCTGAATGCTTATTTCATCTATACTAATGGTTTTTTGTTTGGAGAATATGCTTATCTATTTATATATCTAATACTTAAAATTTAATATTTATTTTCATAACATCTAACTCTTTAAATTACAGTGACAATATTGATTTCTTTTTGTGTATGTGATGGTACATTCCATGATACATCTTTCAAGAAATGTTTTTTTTTATATGAATCTGAATTTATATATAATTTTACTTGTTAATTTTTATATGATTAAATATAGTTTTAATTTTATAAAATTAAAGACCAATTAATTGTATATTATGTAGAGTTAAATATAGGAAGATTTACATACATATCACATAATTTTTACCTATTTAAATATCTAACATTTAAAGTTAAATATTTACTTATCTAATATTTTCTTATGTTTTAAAAAGTACATTTCACTTTTAATAAGTAAATTATGATGATATTTTTGATGTTATATATATATATATATATATATATATATATATATATATATATATATATATATATATATATATATATATTAAAATTTAGGTATTTGATGTATAAATACAAAAGAATTATGTGATATTTATATAAATCTCTCTTAAATATATTAACACTTCTCTAAATGAATAAATAATAAAAATTCATAATTTGAATCATCTCAATGACTTCCTCTATATCTTAAAAGAGATAATATCTTAAGTTATTATTTTAGGGAAAAGTATAGAGTATAAAGTCATTTAAATATAAGCTATTGCTAAATGGGGAGTAAGGTTCACACATTTTACTAAAATGACATGAAGCCAATCAAAAGATATACAAGAGAAATGAATACTTAGAATATTATATAAGCCAAACCAAGTTGAAGAATTTTATTTAGGGAAATTTACATACATACCACGGAATTCTTATGCATTTATATATTTCACACTTAAACTTGAATATTTACAAAACTATTACTTTTTCTATGCAGAAAAAGGAGCATTTCACTTGGAAAAAGTTACTAGGGTCATATTTTTGATGTAATAATAAAGATTTAAGTGTTATTTAAGTAAAAATTAAAGTTTGGGTGTGAAGTATGTAAATGCATAAGAATTGTGTGGTATGTATGTAAATCCCCTTTTTATTTAATATGCTACTTTGTGTGGCTATATCCTATAAACACTAGAAGCTTATTATTAAAACCAATGATAAGATGAATCGAACGAGCATATTGATTTCTGATATTTGCTAGCCACCAATATTCAATGCTAATGTTCTTAGTTGTTTGTGAATGATATAATATTTTTTTATTATCGCTTGTTGGTTGACTTTTCCCATGAGCTATGATATAATGATTGTCAGTATTTGATATTTGTTATTCATTAATATTCGACGCTCTCCTTCACGACAATTGGTCTTGCTTTATAAAGAACAATCAATCAAACCAATAATGGTTTATTGATGTCCGATGTTCAAGAAATTATCATCTAACGATTGTCGTGGTTGATGTTTGTCAACTATCGAAAGTGTCTTCATGATCGCCAATCTTCCATCATATAAAGAGAATGATCAAGCAAACTTCTCCTCATGTCTATGCTCTCAGATAATTGTTGTTATGTGCATCTTTTTGTTTGTTGTATTTCGATCATTAACATCTAATGGTCATCTTTCTAGTTGTAAGACTCTCATTCTCTACTGAGAAAGATTGACTGGTCCACAAGTCATCATCTAACGGCCAATATTTTCAATTGATCATCTTCTAATGTCTACTAATTTTTTAAGTTTGATGCATATCCGCATGATGTTTGGGCCTTCTTAGTTGCATGTCTCCCCTCCGCATGGACAATGATTGAGCATACAACCACTAATACTTGATGGTCGAAGTTCTCAAATAGCTTTTTTGAATGTCTATTAATCCTTGCCTTTGTAATCATTAATCTTCCTTGCCTTTGTGTCCAATATTTCAAATCAACCACCATCTAAAACTTGTAACATAGTTTTGCCACTAAAATTTTTACTTTTATTCGATTAACTATCCAAACAAGTTTGAACACTTTTATCTATACTCGAATGTTAAATGAAAAATTTTAACGTATTGTTACTGGACTCGTTTATAATCATGTACATTATCATTTAAAACTCATGTATAAGCTAGATTATAACTCAATTAAGTCATTTATATAATAAATTAGTAGTTATATTTACTATTAGAAAATTATAAATTATTATATGAATTCATATCATTCTACAAAATTAAATAAATATTACTTTTGAAAATGTTATTGAATAACATTTAATATTTTAAATTTATTTATATTTTCTAAACTAATAGCTTGTTTAAAATTTGATTAGCATAAAACAAGACAAATTTGAGTCTCAAATTAATCATAAGCAAGCTTAGATTTAAATAAACATTATAACAAAAGCTCGACTTAAGGTCGTCGACCCAACTTTAAATAGGTTCTAAGTAAATAAGTTTTATCTTGAACAATATCTAGCTCAACTTAGCTCGATTCACTTGCAATACTATTTACAATCATCTTTCATTTATTATCAATTAATGGTTGACATATATCAATTACACTGTCTTTCTTTTTATAAGAGAAATATAATTTCTAATGATAACTTATTTTCTTGACAATCAAGACTTTTGCCTTTTCATTTATAATACATGACTCATAATTTATTTTAAATAAGATAAATTTTATTATTATTTTAAAAATATATATATATTTTTTTTATTTGGTCCCAACTTATAAATATTTGTGAGAAATTATTTCAACATTAAGATAATAATAATCTTCAATTTTTAAGATCTCAAATATTTCAAGTTTAATTTATTTATATAATATTTTATTATATTTAAAATTTTGTATTTTATTTTTTAAAAATAAAATGAGGTTTTTACATACATACCACGCCAAACATCATTATTTACATATTTAACACCTAAACTTACTATTTTACAATTTTAACACCTAAAGCATTCTAACACAACAATATTACCACTTTTCGTCTCTCCCCGTAAGCGTTCGTTTCTTCCCAACACTTCAGGTTCTTCTGCACTGGGGCCTTGGCTTCGTCTTGTGTCCAGACGGTAGCGAAAGGATTTCTGAAGGCTAAGGGATTGAGGCAAAGTATTGATCGTGCCTCTGCTCCGTGGCGCCTCAGGTGAGTCTTCTTCTCATTTGTCCCGCCGTTACTTTGTTCTTTATTTGAGTGGGCGGTGGGGATTGAAGGCTGTCGAGCTCCAGTAACGGCCAGCGGTGTTAGAGGCGTTTCCCAGGTCGGTATGGGTATTCCATTCCACGAGATGTCCACGTGGATCACACCTTCTAAATGAAGGTATTCCATTCCACGAGAGATGAGGGCTAACTAGGTTTGGTCGATAGAGTATGGCTCTTTCTTGTGAAGATACATTCTTAGAGTACCTTGAGACATATATTCTGTAATGATGCATGAAGATTGACTGAAGCTGATGTACAAATTTAATTCTGGATAGTGCATGTGTACATGTATTTAGAAGTGTATTGTTCTTCTCTCTGCATTAAATTACGTGTATTTTGTTAAATTTTTCTTTCATGGAAATTTAACAGTGTATCCATTCTTTATAACCTAGCTAAACATAATTTAGCAATTTTGCTGAGCCACCAGACTAATCTTTGTATATATTTTATATATCTGAAGTTTCTTTCAACACTTTCTAAAGTGGAATACTAACTTACGCTTTAGTTTTTATGGAACGGTGGACAATAATTGAAATTTTTAGGTCAGTTAGGATTATGGTTATTCTATTTGTGCACTCTTTTAGTTTTGCACTTTTGTATTAGTTGCTACCGGTTTACTGTTGCAAGTTAACTAGAATAAAAATGAAGTAAATTTTTTTCTTTTTTTGTTTTTTAATTTTTGGATCATGCCTGTTGCTTCAATTGAAAATTATATTATGATCTTTGATCTTGAGTGAGTTGAGTTTTTCATAATTTTGGGATTATATATATATATATATATATATATATATATATATATTTAATGGCTGTCTTAACTAACATTGCAAAGCTGAATATGATACAGTCAAACTGTTAAGATCTAATTATTGATATAATTAAATTTGTGCACATATGTTATGCATATGAGTTTGTGATTATATTCACTCAAATGTCCCAAAATAAATAAATAAAAAGCAAGTAAAGGGTCCCAAAATATATATATATATATATATATATATATATATATATATATATATATATATATATGTATATACACACACAGGAGCAGGAAAGGTTGTAATTCCACCACACGTCATATATGAATTTACAGAAAAAGAAAATATGACACCAATATTCCGATTGAAACAATGCCGACAGTAACGAATGCTTGTCCTGCTTCAAAGAAAATGTCGGTCCCCTCATCTGGCAGGCTTTGCCAATCTATCCTCCTGGAATAAAGCATTGAATCAAATGAGAAAATACTCTTTAACAGCAAGTTCAGACTAAAACAAAAAGAATCAAAGAAGAAGTTGTTAGGTGACACCTTAAGTCGGCTATCAAATTTGATGTCGGTCAACATAACAACAAGCATATTATTTATAAGAAGCCAAATATCCAAGTAAATGAACATGCTTTATTTGAGAATTGAAGGATTCATATTCTATCAAATGATTCAAATTAGCATATACTTAACAAAACGCAACTTCAAGGCGCCAAAGATTCAAACAGGATTAACGCATCATAGTTAAGAAAGGATGTCAATACATCCATTCAGCCTGAATCCCAAAATTATAACCATCAATTAATTTGCAACTTCACGAAAAGACATTATTGTCATAGTAATCATGGATAATATAAAGTTTAAATAAAATGGAAATGCCAGAACAAAGTTATGTGACTTATCAAAAGTCTATAGTTTCACAAACCAAAATAGTCACATCAAAAATAGTTCCAAAAAATCTCAATCTAAGTTATTTTTTTTCAAATTTCTTCCCTTCATTGGTAACTTGGACGAGTTCTACTATCAACATGCTTATGGAGTGATACTTGCATCTTCATCTACTTGATTTGATTCTTGCATGTAGTTTTGTGGTGTCCCCATAGGCCACACATTTATGAACATTTTGCTTTTTTGGTTATTTTTTCTAAAAGTTCTTGAATCTATTCTTTTTTGGTCTCCCGTGTGGCCTCAAAGTTTTGGGAGTCAATATAATATTCACCGTAAAGTCTTCCATTGATCTTTCCCAAAAGAGTTGATATTGCTCCTTGATGCCATTCGGTACCTACAATTAGTTAAATTTGCTTAACACACTAGAAACAAATATGTACAAAGAAGGATATTAAAGTCATACATATGAACATGATAAATGTCATCAACATATATGCCACAGTTACTCCCTCCCTACAACGCATGAATGCAAGGTAAACCAATCATCACCATTGTCTACAATAACATTTATTTTCAAGGTCTACTTCATGTCTATCATAGCGCCCCTACCTCCCTGTGATGTTGATTGCGATGATAAAGTATTCCTTTCGAGTTGTAATTTCTCGATGTACTCCTCATATGAACTAACTCACTGCCATCTTGTAGCGTCGATTTCTCTCGAGTTCTTTTGATCATTCCTCTAATCATGTCACAAGATCTGGCGGTTTATCTCTCACAGGTCCAATCCAAGAATTGAAGGATTATATTGTTGTATTATAACAATTCTTTATTTATTTGAAAATGTACTTTTAGACCACTTATAAGGCAATGCATGTAAGTACGAATAAATTTGTGGGCTAATATTATATATTTCAGGAACTTTGGAATTGAACTCATGCTCTGTGTATGCATTCGCGGTGGACCACACAAGGCTATGCAATTTATGACTATCTAGACAGTGAAAATATTTTTTTAAGGTTCTTCCACAAATGACGGATACAAACCCTATGCTCTTAGGAAACACAGTTTGATTGCTTCACCTAGCCCTTTCTCCATATCGATATGAATGCTGGTGCATATAACTCGTAACCAAGACTTTCAAATAAGTTTTTGAAACCATTGCCACGATGTCTTAGACTCACTTTCTACCACTTTGCAAATGCCGGTAAACAACCCATTGTTGCCATCAAGGGAGTTTGGATAACCTAAGTACTTGATTTCAAGTGACAAGCATCAAGCCCTATTAGATGTCTCGCATCGCGAAAACCATCAATGCAAGCCTTGAAGCTCACATACAACGCTGAATATGATCATCACTATCGTAAGTATAAATGATGCGAGCGGAGTTTCTATCAATAGCACTGCGACAAGTGAAGACACTAATCTGTAATTATCATTGATTGACCCAAATGCAATGCTTCGAGCTACCTCTCTAGAGCTCCATAACTTCATGTATGGTAGTGATAACCCAAAAGTCAACTCCAAGCTATTTTTGATATGTTTTGGAGGAATATTTGATTGCTTCTTCACAATATATTGTATCTCTTGGGCAACCCAAGAGGAAGTTGCCAATCTATTCCCCGCTCTATTAATACCAGGACATGTATGTACTGTAGTATATTTCTTAACCTCAAATGTTTGGCCATCAGCACAAAGTGATGCTCTAATTCTCCATGGACAATCTTTGTATGAGCAAGTAGCAATAACACGGGTTTTATCACTAGCTTTGATCTTAATCCCAAAATTATTTATAATTGCGATTGGTTAAACTTGTTTGAAAGTTGTTGAATCTTGAAAACCACGAATATTACGACTTTTGCATCGTTAACTTCATCAAGTAAAGAGTTAGAAACATCAATCTTGTTGGGATAGGAATGATTGCACTCAAGCATGTCACTATGAAAAGAAACATCTCTATCCTGTGACAATGTGTTATTTGCATTATCTTTGTCTGTTGCAACCACCACCTCAACCTTGATACTTGCAAAATACTCCTCAATCATTTGCAAAACTAAAACATCACTTTCAATAAGTCTATATTCCTTTGGAGATGTCTCATGATAATATAACTTAAATCCATATCCTTGTAGCCATGGGCAAATTCCTTCCACATTCTCTTTAAGCACAATAAAATTGAGTAGGTCTTTCTCAAGCTTAACTTCTTTGTTTTCAGTATTTACTTATTTGTTCTTGACTTCAACCCAATGTCCACCAAATTTAAAGATTACATATAGACCGATCACCTTAAATTAAAATTTAGTCATCTTCGAGTAGAAAATAATTTCTCAGCATTTCATATAAACGAAAATCCAATATAATTAACAAAAGAAGCATTATTTATTTTTAAATACTAAGAGAATAATATTGAACCATGATTCAAATAGTATTCAAATTATTTATTCTATTATAATTTAATCAGAATTCAAATTCTTAACAAGTAAATTGAAATCTAATAACGAGAGTTTAGAATTTATAGCCTATTTACAATCCTAAATGACAAAGATAAAAGCTAAGCTAGTCTTTAAAAATGAACAGAGAAACACTATCGTGTATAGAACTAGTGCTAAGCCGAAATATTTTCTTCTCTTCCAGCTCTAATATTTTCTTCTCTATCTCCCTCTCTTTGTCTTTTACCCTTTACACCTCCAAATCATGTTCGTTAAAAACATACAAGCATCCACTTTAATCCTATCGTAAGAGGTAAAAATCCATATAATAGGCTCTTCTAGGGTCCTATTTACAGAGCTTAAATAGGTGAAAATTCATGACATATTAGATTCAAATTTATCTAAAAAACAAATAAAAAAAATCTGTAACTTTTAAATCTCTAATAATATAATTAAGATTAATTTCTATCTACCATTAAAATTACCTCGTTTAATTTGTACTTGTCTTCACAAAAAAAGGGTAATTTTAGCCCTGAATGGTAGATACGGTTTGCTCACTCACCTGGAGGGATACCTATGTATAACTCGCCTTCAATATTGAGAGGGTGCACTATAGCTTCTTCCAAAACTTCTTGAAAATTTTTCCCAGATGCGTGCTGTTTGGACCAATGAGAAAATCTTTACAAAATAGAAAAGCAAAGACAATGTGGAAAAAGATTAAGAAAACAAATAAGTAAAAGCTTACAAGGGCAATATAAACGAAACACACACGCGAAGAAGACTCACGCGTTGCGGAGTGAGAGACACGATGGATTGAGCGCTTCAATCCCAACCTCTCGAAGCGCTCTAACACGAGGAGCTCGACAGCTTCTCAATCCCTTAGCCTCCGCCACTCATCGAAGAAGCAGAAGGGCCGTGAGAAGAAGACTCACGCGGGCGTTCGGTGGGAGCAAAAGAGGCACGATGGGGAACAACTTCAATCCCTTAGCCTTAAAATCCTCTTAGTGTCTCGGGACGAAGGCGAGCCAGCCGCTATTCTGAGCTTCGAGGAAGGCGCTGGCAGCTTGAGCGAAGAGTGTTGGGAAGAAACGCTACGGGGGAGGCGGAAAGTCGTAATATTGTTGTGTTAGAATGTTTTAGATGTTAAAATTATAAAATAGTAAGTTTAGGTGTTAAATATATAAATAATGATGTTTGGCGTGGTATGTAGGTAAATCTCCCAAATAAAATTTAGATATTAGATAAATAAATATATAAGAATTGTGTGATAGATATGTAAATTCCCTTACACCGTAATTACTCGGAACCAAAGAGCCCCTTAATAATATTTGAATCTGAGCCTTCACGGCGCGACTACTCTTAAACCCTACTCTCGGACAGGAGAAGAACCCGAGAAATGGCGGGTTCAGGTGATCTACAGCTCTATCGATATCCTCTGTTTAAGTCTGTCGACGCCGTCCGATGGCTCCATCCTCTCCTCCTTCGACCGCTTCATCGCAGCCGCTGTATACGACACCGACGACGCTTCCTCCTCCGTTGAGATACATTCCCTAAGCCCGTAAGTCCGACCCCGAAAACCCTAACCAGCGAGCCTCCTCTCCATCTCCGTTCCAGTTGGCCATGTCCATCGCGAATTTCCTCCATCCGAACCTCCGAGACCCTTCAGAAGCACGTGTGGCTGCCCTTTCCACATGTGCTGGGTCCGTCCATTTCCTCTTTATGGATCCGATAGAGGTGTCCGTCAACCTGGAGCTCTCGACGGATGAGGGCCAGCCTCTGCATAACGGGTCGGTTTCGGTTGTGGATCTCCAGGCTGGCGGGCATAAGTGTCTGAGCGTGGGTGAGGACGGGAGGGTGAATCTGGTGTTGGTTGGTGAAGGAAGGCTTGATAGCCAGAAGGTGCATGATAATCGGGGGTTGGTATCTTATACGGCAGTTAAATGGGGGTCACAGGCGGAGTTTGCCACTGGAGGATTTGGCTTTGGGTTGCAGTGGTGGGACCAGAGGAAGCCTGGGGGATCAGTGTCTCAGCTCAAAGGAAATTGGTGAGTGATTTCATTTCCACGTTCTTTTGAGAGAATTAATGATTTTGAACTCCAAAGAGCTATTTGGCGACAAGTAGGATTCAGGAAGTTTTGAAAATCAGAATTTAGTAAAGCTAGGGTGTTAGATCCTAAAAATTATTTTGTGTGGCTTCTATTTAATCTAGCTACATCCTGGTACATTGTTAAGTCTTATATTTAAGATTTTATAATTTAAATATATATAAGATTTAATTACAATAATAAATTTGCTAGGATATGGTGTTAAGTCTAAATGATCCAAAAAAATGAATAAAAAGACAGCATGATGATGAATACAGTAATAATTGCTAATAGTCTTTAAATAGTATGTTTATTGAGTACGTGAAACAATCTTGAGTTGATTGAGAATCTTGAAAGATGTGGCCGGTCTATGGCAAGGGATTACTTTCTACACACAACCAAAGAATGGTGACTCTACCCTAAGGAATGTTTTGCTGGGAGATACTCCAACGCCAATGTCAGCGAGTAAGCTCAAAAATCAGAGAAAAGTTTGAAAGCAACTCAATAAAGCCTCTTTGGAGAGTGAAAGTAAAGTGAAGAATGCACTCACCTTCTATCTTGGGGAGTGATTATAAAATTTGATGTGAAGGACACTTGGATACTCTTTGTGGACTATATGATGGATACCACCTCATCATTGAGATCCATGATGGACCATATTTAGGTTTTTTGGTCAATTCAAGTGTGATGAATTAAGCTATATCACCTTTAAGATTTGTGCTATACCATCATGCATTTTGAGATGATAGACATATAAAGGAGTCTTCTATTTCAAGAATAGTGATGATAGAGATCTAATTTAGTCTGTCACACTATACAAGTGGTTTTGAGACCGGTGTTGTTGATGATTTGAAGTGGACCATCATAATGTGATTGATCCCTCAAGATCGATGCTATATTTCATGAATTTATATAAGGTCCTCTGCACATCTTAAAGTAATTTGATGGTCAAAATCTAGAACTTTTATTGCATTATCTTGCTCTTGTTGCATGAATATTAAAGAAACACACATTTTGGTGCTCTTCATCATGCAATCGAGATCAATCATATTTTAGGAACACATCATTCCGGGCCCCCCCCCCCCTTTTTTTTTAGATATTTTGTGAAATGCTTGAAAATAGTTTCTTTTACTTCAAAATTAATCATTGTATGGATAATTGCATTGTTAGGTAGATATAATTGAAGACTAGATCTTTAAAATATTTTGTAGGTTGTCTCAAATCAACATAACATAACATAGGCATGTGTCATTCAAGACTATGTGGTATAGGCAATAGTGTGACATGTGTTTATAAGATGACTGTCAATAATAGCTCAACTTTGGTCGATTCTCAGTGTAGGCTACCATTAGATGAGGCTAACTCATTACACTTTGCATATAGTATGTAGGCTCCTAGCATTATTTTTGTCAGCATTATGTCATTGTCTTGGATGCAAAGGATCAAATTGCATATGCGTGGGTTGCATCACATGGATTTAGGGTGGACTTCTAAATTATTTTTAAAAATTTGCCCTTGACTTTGAGCATAAAGAATATGATTATCATTACTGAGTCAAAATAAAGTATATTTAGATGTTTTATAAATCCCAAAAATAAGAGGGCAAATGTTGAATATTAAAAATATCAACTCTCATTTATTCTTGATTGCATGATCATAAATATCAAGATTTATGTTTTAATGATCTCTTTAGGACTAAGCAATAAAATTCTTTTTTATCTTGAATGTTGGATCAATTTTGGTTATGTATCAATTTATAGAATTTGGCTTCAATGTTGAGTGATGAATTAAATTTCATTGATTCTATTAAGATCATCCATAACTTTGATCCAAAAGTCACATATACAACCAATGTTTCAAATTTGACATCCAACAACATTAATCTAAAAATATGAGACATCTATTGATCCAATTATCATCCCTAAGCATACATGATGGTTCAATGCAATCTTGAAGATTATATGGCTTAATTTTTTTACACTTGGATTGACTAGAGGGCCAAAATCCTCTCAAGAGGACATTTTAATCCAACTTAAATTTAGAGGGAGGCGGTGCATCCATTCATTTTATGTTCTATAAAAGTACCAAAATGTCCTTCACTCTACACTATTGTTGACCTATTATTTAAAACAAATAAAGAAGAAACAAAAAAAAAAAACACTCGTTCCTCACCTGCATGTGAGCCCTACCACTACTTCCACATTCTCCACGTTTCCAGCCACGTACATAACCGACCTCCATCTCTATTGTTCTCATTTTTATCTTTTTCTCACCCCAACAGCCTAGGCAATTGAAAAGTTAGTTTCCATCTCAACTCCTCCTTCTGACCCTCATTCCCTCATCAGTAACACTTCTCCTTTCATTGAAGTCATCCCAAGCCCAAAGTCACACACACACACACACGCATAGTTCTTGTCCACATCTAGTCTTTGTTTCTCCTCGATCCATCCATAGCATTGAGGCATTGCAATAGAAAACAAAGAATACACATACACTCCAAGAAAATCCCCCAACTCAGATTGTTCAGTAATTCAAAATACAATAACAAACAAACAAATAAAACTAAACAACAAAAAACTTCTTCCTTACTAGTCATCTTTTTCTTCTTCATTCCTGCCTCTCCTCCTTGACTCCAACTGACATAGAGTTGAAATTGTAGTGAAAATTGACCAAGACATTCTATTCTACCACCCAAGCCTATACACTAAACCATGGCCACCTTATCACCTCTTCTCCAGCCTCTTCCTCAATGACGAAGTCAGTAGCCCCCTGCTTTCACATGAAACACCCAGTCACTACCAGTAGACCCATCCCATCTATTTCATACATGTCCTTGACTGCCTCCAACCCCTACTTGCATTTCTGTGTGACCACCTCTTTGGTTGCACACGCCTTGTCTCTGCTTCTTCCTCCTCCTTTCCACACTAAACTAATCCAGCCCCTCTCTACTTTCTAAACCAATTCCCCTTCTTTTTTCCTCTCTCTCCTACCAACGATGGCAATGGCTACAAGCAATAGATGGAGATAACTTGGGTGCTCATGGTGGGGGCCTATTATGGACAACTATAGTGTATTCCAAATTGCCAAAATCGAATTTGGAATACATCAAATTGAACCACAATGTGTTTTTGGAGCATATTAAATTAATTTGGAAAAAATAATTGACAAAAGTAACATACTAATCTCATAGGGAAGTAATTTATCCAACGCAAAATAATATCCTGCATTTTATGAATATTTAAAAATAACTGTAATAGAATAACCCTAATGAGTTCCTTATCACTTGATATAAAGTAATCATAGGAAATAAATATCATAAAAATAGTGCATTTGATTTTGGCTTCATGCACATAAAATAAACTAAGAATGCAATATATCTCAGTAGAACTAATTACATAATAATCTTAAGGAAAATGAAGAAGAAAAGAAGGAAAAGACTAAACTAAGCAAGAAAGCGTTTGAAGACAAGAATGACCTTTCTTGGAAGATTTCAAGTCTTGCACTCGAATATTGTAAGAATAGTAGTTTTAACTTCCAAAAGATAATTTATTCATGTTATACTGGTTTTACATTCCTCAAAAAACACCTATTTAGAGATGGTTGTATCAATCAAAGATTATGTAGAAGCCATAATACTCTATCAACAAACTCTTATGCTCTTTAGTAACAAAGGCAACCCCATAGAGTGATAATCTTGTGAAATGCCTAATCCAATAAGGATTTTGTGAACAAAACCACACGAATAGATTGGCAAAGCCTGCCAGATGAGGGGACCGACATTTTCTTTGAAGCAGGACAAGCAAAGTTCTTGCATTGTTTCAATCGAATATTGGTGTCATATTTTCTTTTCTGTAAATTCATATATGACGTTGTGGAATTAAAACCTTTCGCCTGTGTATATATATATATATATATATATATATATATATATATATATATATATATATATATATATATATTTTGGGACCCTTTACTTGCTTTTATTTATTTATTTTGGGACATTTGAGTGAATATAATCACAAACTCATATGCATAACATATGTGCACAAATTTAATTATATCAATAATTAGATCTTAGCAGTATTGTATCATATTCAGCTTTGCAATGTTAGTTAAGATTAAATATATATATATATATATATATATATATATATATATATATATATATATATATATATATATATATATATATATATATATATATATATATATATATATAATCCCAAAATTATGAAAAACTCAACTCACTCAAGATCAAAGATCATAATATAATTTTCAATTGAAGCAACAGGCATGATCCAAAAATTAAAAAAAGAAAAAAGAAAAAAAATTACTTCATTTTTATTCTAGTTAACTTGCAACAGTAAACCGGTAGCAACTAATACAAAAGTGCAAAACTAAAAGAGTGCACAAATAGAATAACCATAATCCTAACTGACCTAAAAATTTCAATTATTGTCCACCGTTCCATAAAAACTAAAGCATAAGTTAGTATTCCACTTCAGAAAGTGTTGAAAGAAACTTCAGATATATAAAATATATACAAAGATTAGTCTGGTGGCTCAGCAAAATTGCTAAATTATGTTTAGCTAGGTTATAAAGAATGGATACTGTTAAATTTCCATGAAAGAAAAATTTAACAAAATACACGACGTAATGAGAGAGAAGAACAATACACTTCTAAATACATGTACACATGCACTATCCGAATTAAATTTGTACATCGCTCAATCTTCATGCATCATTACGAATATATATGTCTCAAGGTACTCTAAGAATGTATCTTCACAAGAAAGAGCCATACTCTCTATCGACTGAAACAATTCTTAGGTTAGCCCTCGACATCTCTCGTGGAATGGAATACCTTCATTTAGAAGGTGTGATCCACAGGGACATCTCTCGTGGAATGGAATACTCACCGATCGGAACGCCTCCAACACACACGGAAGCTCGGCGCCTTCAATCCCTTAGCCTCCGCCACTCAAGAAGAGCAACGAAGGGCACGAGAAGAAAACTCACTGAGGCGCTTCAGCGAGAGAGGCACGACCAATTCTCAATCCCGGAAAATCCTTCCGCTACTGCCTCGGGACGAAGACGAAGCCGCTGCACGTTTGAGCCGCTGAAGGCAACCGAAGGAAGAAACCAACGCCACGGGAGATAAAAGTGGTAATATTGTTGTGTTAGAATGCTTTAGGTGTTAAATAAAATAGTAAGTTTATGTAAAATAATGATGCGTGGTATGCATAAAACCCCATTTTATTTTTTAAAAATAAAATACAAAATTTTAAATATAATAAAATATTATATAAATAAATTAAACTTGAAATATTTGAGATCTTAAAAATTGAAGATTATTATTATCTTAATGTTGAAATAATTTCTCACAAATATTTATAAGTTGGGACCAAATAATATATATATATATATATATATATATTTAAAATAATAATAAAATTTATCTTATTTAAAATAAATTATGAGTCATGTATTATAAATGAAAAGGCAAAAGTCTTGATTGTCAAGAAAATAAGTTATCATTAGAAATTATATTTCTCTTATAAAAAGAAAGACAGTGTAATTGATATATGTCAACCATTAATTGATAATAAATGAAAGATGATTGTAAATAGTATTGCAAGTGAATCGAATCGAAGTTGAGCTAGATATTGTTCAAGATAAAACTTATTTACTTAGAACCTATTTAAACTAACCTTAAGTAGCTTTTGTTATAATGTTTATTTAAATCTAAGCTTGCTTATGATTAATTTGAGACTCAAATTTGTCTTGTTTTATGCTAATCAAATTTTAAACAAGCTATTAGTTTAGAAAATATAAATAAATTTAAAATATTAAATGTTATTCAATAACATTTTCAAAAGTAATATTTATTTAATTTTGTAGAATGATGGCTATGAATTCATATAATAATTTATAATTTTCTAATAGTAAATATAACTACTAATTTATTATATAAATGACTTAATTGAGTTATAATCTAGCTTATACATGAGTTTTTAAATGATAATGTACATGATTATAAACGAGTCCAGTAACAATACGTTAAAATTTTTCATTTAACATTCGAGTATAGATAAAAGTGTTCAAACTTGTTTGAATAGTTAATCGAATAAAAGTAAAAATTTTAGTGGCAAAACTATGTTACAAGTTTTAGATGGTGGTTGATTTGAAATATTGGACACAAAGGCAAGGAAGATTAATGATTGCAAAGGCAAGGATTGATAGACATTCAAAAAAGCTATTTGAGAACTTCGACCATCAAGTATTAGTCGGTTGTATGCTCAATCATTGTCCATGCAGAAGGGGAGACATGCAACTAAGAAGGCCCAAACATCATGTCTGGATATGCATCAAACTTAAAAAATTAGTAGACATTAGAAGATGATCAATTGAAAATATTGGCCGTTAGATGATGACTTGTGGACCAGTCAATCTTTCTTAGTAGAGAAGAGTCTTACAACTAGAAAGATGACCATTAGATGTTAATGATCGAAATACAACAAACAAAAAGATGCACATAACAACAATTATCTGAGAGCATAGACATGAGGAGAAGTTTACTTGATCATTCTCTTTATATGATGGAAGATTGACGATCATGAAGACACTTCTAACTCGATAGTTGACAAACATCAACCAGACAATGGATGATAATTTTGAGAACATCAGACATCAATAAACCATTATTGGTTTGATTGATTGTTCTTTTATAGAAGTAAGACCAATTGTCGTGAAGGAGAGCGTCGAATATTAATGAATAACAAATATCAAATACTGACAATCATTATATCATAGCTCATGGGAAAAGTCAACCAACAAGCGATAATAAAAAAAATATTATATCATTCACAAACAACTAAGAACATTAGCATTGAATATTGGTGGCTAGCAAATATCAGAAATCAATATGCTCGTTCGATTCATCTTATCATTGGTTACCCTAATAATAAGCTTCTAGTGTTTATAGGATATAGCCACACAAAGTAGCATATTAAATAAAAAGGGGATTTACATACATACCACACAATTCTTATGCATTTACATACTTCACACCCAAACTTTAATTTTTACTTAAATAACACTTAAATCTTTATTATTACATCAAAAATATGACCCTAGTAACTTTTTCCAAGTGAAATGCTCCTTTTTCTGCATAGGAAAAGTAATAGTTTTGTAAATATTCAAGTTTGAGTGTGAAATATATAAATACATAAGAATTCCGTGGTATGTATGTAAATTTTCCTAAATAAAATTCTTCAACTTGGTTTGGCTTATATAATATTCTAAGTATTCATTTCTCTTGTAAATCTTTTGATTGGCTTCATGTCATTTTAGTAAAATGTGTGAAGCTTACTCCCCATTTAGCAATAGCTTATATTTAAATGCCTTTATACTCTATACTTTTCCCTAAAATAATAACTTAAGATATTATCTCTTTTAAGATATAGAGGAAGTCATTGAGATGATTCAAATTATGAATTTTTATTATTTATTCATTTAGAGAAGTTAATATATTTAAGAGATATAAATATCACATAATTCTTTTGTATTTATACATCAAACACCTAAATTTTAATATATATATATATATATATATATATATATATATATATATATATATATATATATATATCATCAAAAAATATCATCATAATTTACTTATTAAAAGTGAAATGTATTTTTTAAAACATAAGAAAATATTAGATAAGTAAATATTTAATTTTAAATGTTAGATATTTAAATAGGTAAAAATTATGTGATATGTATGGAAATCTTCCTATATTTAACTCTACATAATATACAATTAATTGGTCTTTAATTTTATAAAATTAAAACTATATTTAATCATATAAAAATTAACAAGTAAAATTATATATAAATTCAGATTCATATAAAAAATAACATTTCTTGAAAGATGTATCATGGAATGTACCATCACATACACAAAAAGAAATCAATATTGTCACTGTAATTTAAAGAGTTAGACGTTATGAAAATAAATATTAAATTTTAAGTATTAGATATATAAATAGATAAGCATATTCTCCAAACAGAAAACCATTAGTATAGATGAAATAAGCATTCAGAAAAGTTTATTTATAATAGGTTTAAGTTCTCACAAGAACAAGAACAATCAGAAAAGCTTCAACTTTCCTTCCTTTGGCACCACGCATGCAGTGCCTTCTCACCATTGCCCGGCATGAATCAAGCACCTAATGTCACGCAAAATAGAGGTAGATGGTGCGAGGAATGCCAACAAGGCATGGTCAAGAGGTAAGATGCCGCCGACAAGAATGGACCCTTCCGACTCATCTCGATGCCTTTTGGGCGACGAGGAGGATAATGGGTGGTTTTGAGACTTCCGGCGTGGAGATGTAAGCGCATCAAGAACCATGATGATGATGAAGATGATGATGATATCGACTAGTTTTATGATGAAATGCGATCGACCACAATGAGAATACGATCACGATACAAGTAAAATAGTTTGTTGCAAATGTTGGTAAATAGGCGAAACTTGTTCAAACACAGTGAAAATGAACAAAAAGTAGAGAAGATCAATGCACAAAGGCAAACAAAGAGTTCTAAGGCTACATTGGTGATTGCACTATGATTTTATTGTAGAGAATTATAGTCCTAATTGCTCGAATGCAAATAATATAAGATGGTGCCTCATTTATCAAAAAAAATACTTCAAGTAGCTAACAGTGTGAAAAAATTCCCAAAATATTAGTAATGGAACAAGGTAACTACCTGTGCAATTAAATGTGTAGTGGGTGGGGTTTCTATTTAGAAAAAAACTAAGCTCCACAAGAATTCTACCATTATAGAGATACATTCTAAAATAAGGTCATAAGCAATTGCACATAAAACCCCATAGGATGGTATTGCATCACATAATTATCCTCTTGTTCAAATCCCATATTGCAACTTGCTAATATAAATTTCCTTAAAGACAATGAAAAAAAAAGAGTAAAAATGTTCAGATCACATCAATCTTTCCAGCAATTTACACAACAATATCTAATAATCATGGTGGAAGTATTTTATAGCTCATGGGGTTCTCCTCAATAAAGTTGTAAATGAGTTTAGCAGTTTATGCTTGTGTGTTGTCATGAAATTACTCTCTTTGTATTGAAATAGTTCGAAATTTCAATATTCGCATTCGGCTCGTATTATTTGAAATGACTCGAAATAGATTGAAAAAACAATAATGCAAAAGCTCTTATCACTTAGCCATACTTGCTACTATGAAATCATTATGTGTATATATGCGTGTGTAATTTTTTATTTCTAGCTAAAAGAAGCCAAACATGATCAAACAAAGGATTGCTCATATTCAACTCGCTTATAAATTAAGTTTAAAATACATGTTCGTGTTCGGCTTGATACGAGCTGTTCGCAAACAATGAGTTTTTTACAGCCTTAATCCTCAACAAAAATCACAGAGGGGGAATTTACATACATAGCACACAATTCTTATATATTTACATATCTAACACCTAAATTTTAATATTTACATAAATAACACTCAAATATTTAATATTATATCAAAAATATCACCATCATCAATTTTTTTAAAATAAAATATACCTTTTCATGCATAACATAAGTGCTATATTTGTAAACATCAAACTTTAGGTGTTAGATATACAAATGCATAAAAATTGCCTGCTATGCATGTAAATTTTCCATTGAGATAATAATAAATGAAAGCTAAGCATCTTTTTGTCTGCAAGATTTGGACAGCACTCATGGTTACAAGAACAACGAAGCTGAATTTCTAGGCTCCAATAGTACATAGTGGGACCGCAACAGATGCTTTAGTGATGAAAAATAGCAAATAAAAAACCAAGATTTCGAATAATTTTACAATAGGTGCATCAAACAACCATAATCATTAAATTAGTTGAATTAGCTTAACTTTAATATTCATCCAAACAGGCATATTTTATCTACTATCGACAACAAGTTATCACCATCATTAGTTTTATTCCAAAAAAATGAACAATAATACAATTCATTAACCTATGCCCTAGTAAAATAAATATAAAGTAAATTCACATAGGTCCTTGCTATATAGGGCACTGAACAGACAACCAAATTTTAGAAGACCGTTCGCCTATTCCTCTAAATAAATAGTAATATGATAATAACATACTCTCCTACAAAGAAAAAAAGTATCAAACTAATTAGAATTGGCATCATCATCATCAGCCCAAATATGTGGGGGTTAGCATTATAAACCCTCACTTTTCATTTATTCTTGTTGAAAGTTATATATGGCATAAATCAATTCTTAGTTCATAATTTTGATACTAATTTTGTCAACTCGTTTAACAAACATTTTTTTATCCTTCATTGCATTATTCAAATCACCTAACTCTAATTTCAATCACATTACCCTCAAATGATGTCACACAAATTCTGAATCCTCACATAATTTCCACCAAATGGGACATTACACTCACCAAAATTTCAATTTTCTCCCTCCTTTTGTTGCAACCTCATTGATACATAGGATTCATATTGCTTACTCATCAATCCATAGGTCTCTCCCACTAGAGCTCATGAACTAGGACCATCTACTTGTGCAGATACTACAGGCTCAAGCAATACACCTTCCCACACACTGGCTATCAACATGGTTTTGTAGCGGGGAAGCATAGGGATACCATGTATAGCCACATATGCCATCATAATTCTTTCCAGTAGCTCCTCTTGTAGTGACATCAAATTTTGTGTCCTCGATACCACAATATACAATGTAGTAATGGGTGCCAAAATCAATGCTACCACAACAAACCTAGATCATGGCATAAACTAGTCAAACAACCATGACACATGTGGCAGGGAATACAATTGATAAAGGCATAGCATAACATTGTCTACGAACTACCCTTTCAAGCTTCACTATATGCGAGAATTAATGTCATACCACATAGACGTAGATTAAGGTAGTGGTATTTTTTTAAATATTATGTTTTATTGCTAGTGCATCTCCACCTTTCTCCATGTAAGCACTATCACTATGTTTCTTCATTTTTATGCAATGCCATCTATTGGTGTTCGACCTTTCTTTGTAGTTTATGATCTCTACTTTCACATTTGATTAAACAATTTATATCAAAACTTCAATCTATTTAAACCCAACAAAACTTCTAATCAATTCTACATCCATAACTCTCTCATCTCCTCCTACACTCTTAGCGTGACCTCATCCACCACATTGCCATCACCACCACAACCCCTCAATATCTAATACCTTTGTCAACATTACATCAATTCGACTTTATCCCTTACTATGTAAACATTGTTGCTCCATCCCATCCTTCTCCATCACACTTCCACGGTCCTTTCTAAGTACCACCAACCCCCTCAACTGTTAATGCCATCTCTAGCAATATCACTTATATCATAATCATTCTCACTTATCAACTAACCATCATTTTTGTTACCAATCATATTCATCCGTCTCCAATGTTGACACTACTTGCATCCGCATCCACAATGAGTCAATGACACAAATATCACATGCCATTGAACCCAATGTTCAAACTCTTCCGTTATCAAGCCAATCATCCTTTCTATCACACTTTTAATTCTAGCACCTATCATGCATTTTTAGTTAAAAATCGCGACCGAGATGAAGTGATAGTAGATTGAATATAGAGATGATTGAATCATAAAGAAGGTATTAGTAGCACATAGGTGAGTGGAAGTTTGGCTCCTCATCTCCATGATCATTTCAATAGGCATTTTTCCTATATTCCAGCCATTGATAACAAGGCCACTATTAAATTTGAATAGAAGAGAACTTCATCTTCTCGGGATAACATTTATTAAAATTCTATCATGCTCTTAGATTGCTCAAAAGGGGAGTTTGTTGGAACGAGAGATAGGTCGATAACAAACTAGGTTGCACATTAATTTAAGTAATCAAGATCAAATTTGGTTAATCCCACTTTGGTTTTGATTGTGACTTAGATCAATTCATGCCCAATTTAAATGCCTCCATACCATAGCAGTAATTTCACAAATTTCATTGTCAATGAGATACTGAAATTTGATAGATTTATTATTGATAGGGCAATAAGAGTTAAGGCACAATCTGAGTACAAAAAGTTGCATATAAGCAAGACAATGAGACTTGCAAGTCAAATATGCACTTTGCACCAATGCCCATCACATTACATTTTTCTCTTTATAAGTGGTTTGCTATACCATCATGAGTCTACAAATACTATGACCTTGTTTGGATTGAAGTAAGTGAAAAAAAATTATAATCACGTATTGGTAGATTTATGAATTTGTATCCATTAATATGAACTTTTCAACCTTATTTTCATTTCTTCACTCAAATTCCCATGTATCCAAGCATAACCTGTAAATTCTCATGGAACGGTTGTCAAAGGATAGTGAAATTCATTCCCTCCCTCAATAAAAGAAAATAAAACATGTACTAACTTTACAATAGATCATTCACATGCAGGCCTTCCGAAACCATATATATATATATATATATATATATATATATATCCTCATCCCATATATCTCAAATCTTTTATAATGAATAAAGACATGGCGAAAGAGTCAACAACAATTCTCTAACAAAAACCTGCTTTTGTCCTATGAAGGAAACTCTGTTTGACGCAATAGCTCAATTTCAGAGTACTATTATAACAATGACAATAAAAAAACCCTACCCGGAATGAACATCCACGTAAAACTAAACACCAATACACGTTAAGGATCAACGTGTGATCCACTAGATAAACACCATTATATATATAAATAAACTCCTTAAAAAAGATTAAATTAGCAATGCAATGTGACGAAATCCCTCACATAACCGAATTCCAGCTCAATTTCAAATGCCAATCCAAGCATTCAGATTCACAGATCAAGAAAAAGAAAGTTAAACGAAAGAAAACTGGCATTCCCAGATTATAACCCTATCATAAGGTAAAAACCTAGCATCGGAGGTTGAGAGGAACAACACAAGTACCTTAGCAAGAGGGCGACGCTGCCGCCGTGACACGACCGACGTACCGCCGCCCCGGCGATCCCTTGGTGGTCTAATCCAAGCGAGGATTCGATGAGTGCCGAATGTGTGAGCTAGGAGAAAAATGGAGCTAATTTTACATCTCTAACCTTCGCAAGGAAACGAAGAAGAATTTAGCCTCATTTTCTTTTTGTTTGATGGGACAATTGAATAATGCTCAAGATGAGCTGTAAAGGAACCGAAAAGTCAATCTACCCAATATACAACTAATTTTGAATATTAATATTTTTAGATAAAAAATATTCAAAAAAATACAAATATAATTTGATGAAAATAAATATTTTTTGAAATTATGAAAATATTTATGATATTTTATTTTATTGAAAATCACAAAAGTTAATTTAAGTTTTATAAATTATCTTATTAATGTGAAAGTCTATCATTGTGTTATTTATAAATTGTATTTTAAATACATTTTTATTAAGTAAAAATTTATATTTTTTAATCTGATATATATTTATGATAATGTTAAGATTTGATTTTATAAAATAAAAATAATTTTATATACCCATTACAATATATCAACAATTGCTTTTTTATACACATATAGCTGTCTCAATTAGTCCCTAAAGGTGTGTTCAAAGTAGCCATAGTTATCTTAAAAAAGCTATGATAAAACTATTATAAAATAAGCTGCTATCTTAAAAGCTATAATAAATATTATAAACTCTTTTTATTTAAAAAAATCAGTCACAGCTTTCTAACAACTATTTCACGATGACAAATCTAATTGAGAAACACAACTTTTCACCGTATCACACTGCAAAAAGAACTCACATCGATTTTTATACAATTGCTTTTTTATACACATGTAGCTGTCACAATTAGACCCTAAAGGTGTGTTTGAAGTAGCTATAGTTAACTTAAAAAACTATGATAAAACTGCTATAAAATAAGTTGCTATCTTAAAAATTATAATGAATATTATAAACTCTTTTTATTTAAAATAAAAAATCAATTGCAGCTTTCTAACAATCATTTCACGATGACATCCAATTGAGAAACACAATTTTCCACCGTATCGATAAAACAACCTCACATCGTGATTTTATTTGGCTAAAGATTATAAATTATTATCTTAATTTTAAAATATTAAAATTAATTTTTTTTTAAATGTACAATTTATGCAAATAATATATAAAGTTGAGGAGCAACGTCTCAATGCTTGAAAAGTTTGAGAATTTTTAGATTATTTTTTTATTATTTTGAGATGTAGGAGTGGCTTAGTTAAAAATAAGCTTAAATGAGATCAAATTTAAATCAAGAGGCTCAACAAAAACATAACTAGTTCGTCAACATATCGATCCAATCACTACGAAATCAATTTTGAATTATGAGCTAAACAGACATGATCTCACATCGAAACCGAGCGAAAATGCGATCTGATTTCTAAACAATGATAAAAATTTAATTTAATACAATTACACAATAATCATTAAATATCAATCTAGTCATATAAAATATCTAAGTTTATATTTTAGAGATGAAATATCTAAATTATATTTCACTAAATGGATTTAGTGTACATCATGAATTCTTCGTCTCCATTTAGATCTACCTCTACCTTTCTTAACATATGACAAATCATAAGCACACTAACCTTCAATCTTGTCATAAATTACTTTATCATCATTCAATGTACAAAACTAAAACATAGAAAATAGCAACATGATCATAAGTCATAATTTAAATGTTTTTCATGCACATAATCCTCTAAACATTAAATTAAACACATAGACTATAAACAATTTATTCAACACACAAAATTACTAATTTACAACATTGACACTGACATCTATAGCATGCAGAACCTAACACTTCATCTGTGTCACACCAAAATCATTAAATAATAATATTAATAATAATAATAATAATAATAATAATAATAAAACTAAAGCTCTCATAGTAGGCTTTAATTGAAAAAAATTTAAAATTTATAAAAAGTAGAACTTTTCATGGTCTAAAGAGTAGGCTAAATAGTGCAGCCAAAATCAAGCATACATAAATAAAATTTTGGAAAAATAAAAAGAATTTATATAAATACAATCACCCGATTCTTTTATATATATAGGCAAATCAATCGCCTTCAATCTCAAATTTTCAAATTGATATTCAGATATTAAAATTCATAACAAAAGAATGAAATATATTTTTCAATTTTATAAAATTTTTAATGATTTGATCATGACACGTGCGAATATATAAATCTCATAGTTCTAAACATAAGAAAGATGATTAAATAATAAATACATATAAATTGGGTGATTGATTTGTAAAAATCAGTAATTTACTTTTCATGGCTACCTATATGATGCAGCCAAAAAGAATCAATCATACACAGTTCCAAAATAAAATAAAATAAACTTGCATGAAAAAATCAAAATTGAAAAATAAAAATTAAGAACAGCTATAGAAAAATATCATTCATGCTATGATCAAATAAAAAATTGAACCATCCTTGCATATAAAAAATGAGAGAGGAAAAAAGAGCACAAAATCTGATATGATTGATCCCCATCATCTTAACTAAGAGTCCTCAAGAGTTAAAAGCAATTCTCATAAGATGGGAGTAGTCAATCGATAGGCTTAAGAAATCCTATTAAAGAAGCTAAAACTCCAAATGAGACCAGAATAAGAAGAGATCTCAAACAATATAAATACCATCAAATCAATTGTTAAAACTATGCAAATCATGATAAAAAACACCTTAGAAAGTGTGATATCAAACTGAGTTAAATTCAATAAGCTCAAGAGTCCAACAACGTAATGCTATTTACTTATTTCAATCAATCAAGAAGAAGAAAAATAATTGGAAGAGCGTTGAGAAAAGTAATGGCTGATAGGAGAAGTTGGGTCAGAAGAATCCCATTAGAGTGAAATCTGTATGTCTCTGAGATATCCAGTCAGGAACTTCCTCATAGCAACACAAGTTATGGGGTTCTATGAAGTAGCTGCTGGTCTTCCAATCTGAAGGAGAAGATCCCCCCTAGTTCATTTTTTTAAGGTACTTAGAATTTGTCTAAATCTGTTGAATTTCAAATACACCACATCATGAAAACACGCACGACACATCCTTTCTCCATGATGCCAATGGCCTTTGTAACCTCCACTGAGCCAGATGCCTCTATGACGCCAAGAACACTTGATGTCATCTCTACTTCTAAGGTGCCCGATCACTAGTCATCGCTTGCTTGATCACAACCTACACATCCACAACACCAACGCCAACACCTACGGCTCTGCCTCTACGACACTAGTGCCAAGACCTCTGCCTCGATCGCTCGATCGAAGCTCACCACAAGCAATGCTAATTCCTCTCTATGTGGTGATCTAGGTTCATTAATTTATTTATTTAGATTCATTTTACTTCAAACCAAACATAAGAAAATGATCTCTTGGATTTATTTAACTCCACATTGCATTTAACATGCTCTTAAATTATGAATAATGAAACCAAAAAAATTAAAGTATTTGAGCCAAGAGTGATAACTATTAGCAATAAGAATAAGGTGGAGAGAAACACACCATAGAGAGGGACACACCAAACACTAACCATGAACCATAATAAAGAGAATGAAAAAAAAGCGAATCAAAAAATTGCTGACCAATGAAAAGCATAAATTGGATGAAAAAGACCACACTTTCCAGCCTCAAAACCAATATTAAACACCCATAATTCTCCAAGTATGAAAAAACATGGAAAATGGACACTGAATTTAACAAAGTATGTTATCACACAATCAATGATGATCAACATCTAAAAAATATTAATTTAAATAACACACTTTAGATTATTCAATCCCTTATATAGCTCTTAGATCCTTCAAAATAGAGAAAACACATATAGTGGGAATAGGAAGCTCAATGAATAAAAAACAATAGAATTGAAGTACAAATGAAAAAAAAAAAAATTTTTTCATAATGATGGAAAGATGGGATGAAGGTTAACATTATGCATCATTGCTGCTTATCAACATTCTCCAAGTACCACTGTAAGTCTCCACGAGTCCATCCTTCAATTCGACTCCCATCCCATTGCCGCCAACATAGAATTATCCAGCTTTGGTGTTCCATCAGGTTTTGTGGTATCCCATACTAACGCTCCCTTGAATCCAACCACCTCTTTCACTAACTCACTTTTATGCTCACTCACTCCCCACATTCACATGATCCCGAATACCTGTCCATTAAGAAAAGCACGATCCGCAAGATCATCTACATGAAGAAACTCCCTTAGTGGTGAACCGGCCCCATACCACCACCTCTTTCCCTCATTGACCTTAGCCTCATGGAATCGAAGTAAGGTGGTAAAACATGAGAGTTCTCCGGATGAAAGTTGTCATTAGGTCCATATAGATTAGTGGGCAGAGCAAGATGG
Source organism: Cymbidium sinense (assembly GCA_021442155.1). Classification (NCBI taxonomy): domain Eukaryota; kingdom Viridiplantae; phylum Streptophyta; class Magnoliopsida; order Asparagales; family Orchidaceae; genus Cymbidium; species Cymbidium sinense. The sequence goes on from CM038223.1 coordinate 125,747,284, forward strand.
CATATTGATGATGATCTTGACACATGATGATGAATCTTGGCGATGGCATACCACTCGTTGGTAGGTTCAAGTAGACCGGAGAGAAGCGACTGTATTGGGTAGTTCGGATAGATGCAAGAGGAGCCAAGGAAAAGAAGCTTCGGACATCCGCAGTTGATGACGCTGAATCTCTGAGGTTAAGGTGATGAAATCTGGGAAAGTGGAGTTAGCGTGGATGCCACCGACCTTAGCAGAGGATAACGAAGGCCGGAGCTCGAAGGAAGGACAGCATCGACGGGTAAGATCAACTCGCATGGGACGAGGTTTGTGAAGCCTAAAGAAATGAGACGGCGAGGACAACCAACTAGCGCGTGCCAAATACAAAGACCTTGACTTTGGAGAAGAAGTTGATTTCGATCGTGTTTCGATGGAAGGAAATATCGAGCTTACAATAATGTAGAAAGATGGATGAGACGAAGAAATCAAGAGGGGTTGCAAAATTATCGATTATTACCATTCCCGATGTTCCATGATTTTAGGATGTCGCATACGACAAGGTCGAGATCACCAAAGAGAGACCAAGAGAGAAGAGTAAAATGTATCTATCTTTTACAAATCAATTAACTTTCACAATGAGCCATCAAAAAAATAAATAGTAAAACCCTTCACAATGAGCCATTATTATCAAATGTAAACCTCGATTGAATAGTGATTGAACAACTTTTACCTCAATAAGATAAAACCAGATCAACAACACTGAATTTGTCCATGGCTCATGGCGCTTGGTACACACCTATGACAAAACAAGACCATTTCATTGGAATGAGAGAAAAATACAAGCCTTTTTTACTTTGTTTATGATAAATTTTGAGATAAGGGGACATTAAATTCAAAATATGTTAGGATCCTTGGATAAGCATAAAATAAATTCAAAACTTACGGGATTTAGACAAGCAAAAGCACGCGAAGTAGGGTGCAAGCAAAGAGTAGTTACCTTTGGAGTTTGGACTTGATCGGGTCCTTCGACTCCGGCAAGAGTGGAATAGAAAGGAGGGGATCGAATGGCGAAATTGGCCTGTAGTCTCAAGTTAATATGTGGTTCGAATGGCAGGCTGTGGAGGATTTACGGGATTTACACAAGCAGATGCGCGACAACACGAGGAAGACACTCAAGGCAGGATATTGGGAGGAACCGAGGAAAGACGAGGGTTACCTTCACCGGCTTTGCGCGATTTGGAATATGCTCCACCAGGGGCGGAACCAGCCTTTATTTTGAGGGTGGGCAAAAAGTAATTTAAAAAAGGTGAATTTAACAATGAATAACTCAAAAAAAAGATTTGTATTATATTATCATCAATCCTATATGCAAGCTTACTGAATGCTTAGCCAGTATAGCTTCAAGTGTTGTCTTAAGTACAATTGCACTTGCTGAAGAAACATTTAATGCTAATAAATCTTTCAATAACTTGACCTTTTTTATCAACATAACTCACAGCGATAGCTAATTGTTCCTTTATTGATACATCACGAGATTCATCCACAATAATAGAAAAGTAAGAATCACCGATATCTTTGATGATAAAAGCTAAAGTCTCAGATGATGCGGCTTGACAAAGTTGTTTTTGTACCTTTGATGAATTCAATTGTAATTTTGTACTAGCATTTTCAAATGTAACTTTTCTAATTTCTTCATTATGATCTGCAAAAAAATAAAATAATTCTAAATAATTTCCTTGGTTAACTGAATTAGAAGATTTATCGCGACCACGAAATGATAATCTTTGTCGCAAAAGAAATCTAACACAATCAACTGTCGCTGTCAACATTATCCTATACTCTTTTTTGTTTCTCTCATATTTAGTCAACCACATAGTAGATACACTTTGTGTTTGAGGCTTCATTAGATCTTCACACTTTTGTCTTGCCCTATTATGAGCACTATTGTGTTCACCAACGTGGACTAAAAACTTTACTTTTCTTTTCCAATTTTTAAATCCTTCTCTAATAAATGAATCTCCACCTCCTTGATTTATAGTAACATGTTCTTGAGGCTTAAATAAATAGCAATATAAACAATATGCAACATCTTTCTGTATGTTATATTCTAACCAATATGGATATTCCTAAAACCACTTTGAATTAAATCTATGTGCAACATTGTCTATCATTGTTTGAGAAAAATTATGACTTTTGGGTTGATGTGGCCCTTTACCAAATATGCTTCATTATTATCTATCTCATCATAACTCCAAAATGAGCCCGTGATCATAAGATTATCGATATCAAGATCAACTCGTTCTTTCTCTTTAAATAACGATCCATTTAGAAAATCCTAAATATGATAGTAGAATGCAAATAAAAATAAATCAATAAATAATGACACATTTTCAACCTTTTCAAAAAAAAATCTTAATATCTCAAGAATAAGGGCACACCTTCGCCCTTTTTAAAATAAAATTAAACCAATAATAATTTTAAAAAAAAGGCAAACCTTCGGCCTTTTTAAAATAAAATTAAACCAATGATATCTTAAAAAAAGGCACACCTTCGGCCTGTTTAAAAATAAAAATACTATTCACATATCTTAATTGATTGTGAAGAATGTTGCACTGAAGAATATTATTGAATAGCCTAATCCTTTAATATCACCTGTATAAAGCATATAACTAATGATTAATACATGTAATAAAAATATAACTTTGAATGCCATAATATAATGCTTGTCATGGGCTTAGCAATTAACTTGAAACTCCTCTAGAACATAAATCTTTGGAAGAAGAAAATTTTGAATATCACCTAATTTCATTGTAGAAAATTAATATATTATACTAGTTTTGTAAGATTGATTTTATCAAACATGAAACAAAGATATTCACACAATAATAACATGAGGTGATATACTAAAGCAACATATCAAAATTATATTTCTAGAAGGCAAATAAAACTTCATCGAACAAATTGAAACCGATATCTTCATCAAATTCCTCATGAGGCTCTTGCTTCTTTTCTTCAACTGTAGTAGTTGGCATAGTAGAGATGTAGCGAGTGCAGCAGTAATTACAAATTTGCTAAGACCCTTCAAATATTCTTTAACCTTCTCAGCTTGTTGATATATTGCAATCGGTGGAAATCACATCAGTAGGGACATTCTAGTAAGCGTTGAGGAACATGTTGCCGCTGCAGCAAGGATGGGATAAGAGAGCACCAGTGAAAGTGAAGTAATCATTCAAAAGCCTGTTGAAAACTTCTCAACAAAATCTTCCTCAATGAGATCAACCACCTAAACACTAAACACTTAACACTAAACATTAAACCATTCTCATACACAACTAGACAAAAGGCAATTCATCCTTCTCTGCTCAACCCGAACGATTGTGTCATCTATCATCTAGTCGCATGCACAAGGACTTTCCATTATTCAGCTTGTGCACTTGCTAAGAGCCACAAATTAGCTTTTCATTCTTCTAGTTCTCAATCATCTAATGTTTTTGCTTTAATTCATAGTGATGTGTCCTACCTTGTTTATGCAAGGATATCAATATTATCTTTTGTTAGTCGATGATTATTCAAGATATTGTTAAACTTTTTCTTTAAAATTAAAATCTGATGTTGTTACTAAATTAAGCAATTTCATAAGTTTATTCAAACACAGTTCAATAAAACCATTAAAATACTTCAATCAGACATAGGAGGCAAATTTGTTAACGCCGCACTTAAAAACCTCTTCACTAATCATAGCATAACACATTAGATAACTTGTCTGTATACTCTAGAACAAAACGAGCTTGCTAAAAGGAAATATTGTCACTTAATCAAAACTGTTCGCACGCTCATGCTTGCTGTGAATTTATCTAATTATATCTAGGTGGATACACTTTTGGCTGCTTCTTATCTTATCAATCAGCTTTCCTCTCCCGTAATAATCCATATTTCTCTATATCAACTACTTCATAACAAACTGCCAACATATGCTTATCTTAAGACCTGTGGATGTTTATTGCATCTCATATAAAAGGGAATGGGCAATGTGTTAGGCCAAACCTACCAAGCCAAGTAAACAACAAATATGTAATTTACAAGAAATAAATGACATTCGATGAAAACAATGAAAAGCAGGGCAGAAATTGAAGGGAAATACCTCGTGGTGGAGCGACTTGCTACCCGTGAAAAGCGGAGAAGAATCCCCGCTATCGATAAATACACAAAAGGGACGATCGACTAACCTGGTCCTCTAGTCGCCAACAATGCAGCCACGTTAGCCTCTTAAATCGACCACTTTCTCGGTCGGTCGATGCCTCGCTGGGATGGATGCAGTGGGCGTGGAAGGAACTCAACTCGTGGAGATCGATTTGAGAGAGGCCTAAGTGGGAGTTGTGATTGCGAGAGGCCGAAGAGGGGAGCGACTTGCGAATCAGTATCGGCTCAGCGAGGGGTTTTGAGAGTATTATTAGGCGATGGGCGAACTTATAATAAAGTTGAGGGTGGGCTCAGATAAACGTGGGTCCTTGTGTATTATGATTCAGGATTTAGAGAAGCAGAAGCGTCGAGGGTATGAGGAAAGACGAGGGTTTTTTCTGAAAGCAATCTCTAATCCTTTAGCGAGACCGGGATTTGGAGAGGAAGGCGAGGGTTTCCGATTTTAAATTTATTATATTATTTGTATTAATAAGTATTTAGTAGAATTAATATATATATATAACATATATATATATATATATATATATATATATATATATATATATATATATATATATATATATATATATATATATATATAATTTATATGTGTAGTATTTATTTAAAACTTTAATATCACATAAAAATATCATTAAAATTAATTTTAAAAATAAATGATACATTTTTATGCATATATTTTAATATAACTATCATGCTATCTAATATTATTAATAAAAAATATAATATAATATATTTAAAATTATTAATTAAAATTATTCTTAAATAATTATTGTTGTCTTTGAGAATTTTATTAGGTAGATCACGAGATCTTCTCGTCAAAAATTATCCAACACAGCGGGGATATGAACGGGGTTATCGTGGAAAACCCGTTAAGGGAAAACCAGAGCCTTGCGGTCGTAAAACTTTCACTATGTGTTCAAAGATCTGAGATCCTTACTTCTCGTTAGTTGGAGAAGAAGGTGTTTACGAAATGATATTAGAGTGTAGAAAAATCTGATATCGGACTCCAACCCAAGGAGAAGTTTCGATCTTACAACCTCTTGATCTTGGAGAAAGGAGCGACAGTCTTTCTAGTCCCAGAGCGAGCTCGATCTTGAACTCTTGTGGTAGCTTCGGTGATAGATGCTCGGTGTCAAGGTCGGTGGTTCTCGAGCTCTTTGATCTTCAAATCGATTGGTCGGTAAGGTGAGAATGAAATCATTTATAGATTTTGGGAGTGGCGAGCCTTGTAAATTTGGAAAACTCCAACCACTCCATCGGACGGCGGTCGATCCCACCGATCGAGCGGTGTATTTTGATGATCGGTGCCTTAATAATGTATTGGGTGATCTTGGATTCGTTGGATTCGTCTTGTGGCCGATCGACTATAAATATGTCGTTTGGTGACCATTTGGCGGATCGGGATCCATTTTCATATATAGCTTGATCGATTGATTAATCGGATCGGACTATGCTTGATGTTCTATGTTTCGTCCAGACGATTGTTGATTTTGTAAGTTTCGAAATCGGTGATTAGATCGAGCATTTCAAAATCTGAGATTCGTCGCAGTTAATTTTACGAGTATGTATCAATTATAATTTAACTTAAAATTAGTAATTGGTTATAAACTTTAAGGGATTTACATACATAACATTCCAAACCTTTTAATTTATATATTTAATACCTAAACTTCTCATTTTATATTTCTATCACTCCGAAGTTTTTAATACATCATATATATATTACTCTCTTATTATCTCCCCACTCTCCTTTCCCTATTAAATGATTCCCCCATTACCACCCATAGTTTGGTCTATGATAGTCCTCATAGTCGCTTCCTCCTCATCAAAAAGACTTCCATGCATATAAAGGATGCATATAATGAAAAGGTGTTTCTGATATCAGATGTTAATAAAAATCCTAAACGAATAGGAAAAGAGTGTAATACATTTGATTTTTTTATCAGCACTAGCAAAGAATAATTTTTGAATGATTTGCTCAAATCATTTTGAATGAATATATAGTTATTTCTTAGATATTTTACACTAATGTGGTTAGATTATGAATAGTATATTCTTGATTTATTTTTAAAATAATTGTTGTGAATCATTTGTGTAAAATGTCTTTTTTAATAAGTTGAATAAATCAAACCCAATAATATATTTTTTGGGGAGAATTCTTCATGATTTACGAGTTCGAAGATTAAGTTTATCATGCTTATTAACTTGTTTCTATTTTTCATAAGATTAGTTAATTATTGAGCTCGCTAATCATATATTTTAGATTGTTGATTATAGTGTGCATTTTGGGATTTTTTATAAATGAACCATCAGATTCATATGTATTTACAATTTAATAATTTTTCTTATTTTTTTTAAACTATCAGATTCGTATATTTGTGTGTGCCACAATCAAATCATTGTGAATTTCTCAAAAATGAAAAATATGACAATTTGAAAAATTAAGATTGAGGATGGTTGATTTATAAATACACAAGAATTGAGAGATTGTGTAAATAAAAGCCCCTATGTTATTTTCTAAAGAACTCTCTAATTATATATCCTATAAAATTTATAGACTATGAAGATTTTCCTTTTTTTTCTAAGGATATTAAATTAAAGATTTTTTGCTCAAATTTTATCATCTCTATTTGAATAAAAAATAAAATTAATTTTTTCTTTGAGACATCTATTAAAGTATTAATCTCATTTATTTTAACTGTTAATTTATAGTAGTTCTTTTTATTGCATTATGACAATAACCATTTTATTTTGAATAAGAAGAATAAATACTCTCTTAAGTTAATCTTGGCCTAATGAGATAATGGAAATCAAGTCCTTGAATGCAAATACAAAATTAGTTTGTTGTAAGAAAATAAAATTAATAAGTTTATTATAAGGTGAAATCACAAATATATATATATATATATATATATATATATATATATATATATATATATATATATATGATCTTCTATTCATGTATATGGGAATGATATGATCATAAAGATTATAATCATTGTAAAATTTATCATTTCTTCATTGATGAAAAAACATTCACTAAAGTAGGCCGAGAGTAATAGTGTCATCCTATCTAATGAGGGTTAAAAAAAATAAAAAAAATAAAAATAAAAAAAATAAAAATAATAAAAAAAATAAAAAAATAAAAAAAATAAAAAAAATAAAAATAAAAAATAAAAAAATCCTATCTAATGAGGGTTATTGGAGCTTTTTAAGAGATTTATTGAATATTTTTATTTATAAATTTCTATAACTATTATTATTTTTGAATCTTCAATAGAAAATGATTTAAACTGATCATAGACTTGATTTAGATCTAGGTTAAAAATATCTGCAGAGGAATTTTTACTATCTCTCTCATTATTTAAACTAGCCACTTGGTTCATCATTTTTAACGCTAACAAAAAATATTCAAAATCTCTCGAGAAATGTTGAAGGATAAAAAATCTAAATTTTTATATTAAGCATAATTAAAATTTTAATTAGCTAAATAAACATACAAAATAAAAAATTTAAAAATAGGCATAGTCAGTTGAGCGGGTGACACTGTGATAGCATCCGCGTCATCTGCCGCTTGGTTTAATGGCATTGAATTAAAAAATATATATATATATAGTCTCGACATTTTCCTATATGACTCATCTAATTGTCGAGTCGAGTGAGCTTAGTATCGTTAAAAATATAACAAAATTCCCCACGACTTTCATGTTGATAAAATTTTGAGATTCCAGTAAGCATTTGCAAATGCCAAAACTACGGTCGAGTTGAAAATTTTGGCAAGCTGCATACCGGCTATAATGCAGATTTTGTCGATATGAAAGTCATGGTGAATTTTATATTTCAACGATCTTAAGTTCTATTCGATAAGAATAGTCCGTCTCAAAATACGTGTCGTAAAATTTTCAACTCCACATTGCAATTTTTGTGAGCGTTTGTAAAAACTGTGGCTTGCCGGGCTGGAATGACCGATTTTTGTCAACATGAAAGTTGTGAGAAATTTTTTTATGTTTCCAACAATACCAATGTCACTTGATTCTGACATCAGATGAGTCATCTGGTATCGAGACCGCGCAAATTTTTTTTATAAAATTTTCACTATTCCTTTGTTGAGCGGAGATTGATCGATGTGGATCATCGCATAAGTTGTTCAACAACGATATGCTTATTTTTAAATTTTTTATTTAGTTAATTAAAATTTTAATTGGGCTTAATATAAAAATTTAGCCGAATAAAAATAGACAATTAGGATTGGTCGAATCGCTGTTTGGGAAGTCAAGGTTGTTGCAGCAGCTGCAAATCTTATTCAAATCACTAGAGGATAAGAAAAGAACTTCAAAGCTAGAATCGACCTCAGTGAGCTCAAAGAGGTTGAAGACTGAAGGTACTGATTGATTTTCTTTGCTGAGTCTTTGGTATGAAATTGTAAACATGATAGGCTATGAGCCAGTGGGAAGGAAGAGAAAAGTCGAGAATAGCCTCCTTATTTTTACGACAATGAAAAGATGCACATGAATATGAGACTTGCAAGGTGGATATGTTATTTCATGATAGTCAGTTATATCTTTTGTTTAGCACTCCTACAACAACTTAATGTTATCTTCGGCCCTTCCATCTGCTTCATGTTGATATGAAAATCACAAATGCAAGGGACGGGATCGATGCACTTAGAGGGGGACATCCTATCATTATAGTTGCAGAAGATATTGAACCGGAAGCTCCGGCAACTTTTGTAGTAAAAAAGCTAAGAGCTTTAAAAGCTCCAGGATCCGGAGAGCACAAATGTCAATAATACCTTGGTGACATTGCAATCCTTTAGTGGAGCAACTGTTATCAGAGATGAGCTTGGCCTTACACTGGATAAAGCTGAAGAAGAGGTGTTGGGTGCTGCTTCTAAAGCTGTGCTAACCAAAGATTCAACCACCATAGGTAGGTGATGGAAGTACACAGGAAGCAGTAAATAAGCGAGTTGCACAAATTAGAGACTTAATTGAGGTAGCTGAGCAGGATTATGAGAAATAGAAACTGCATGAGAGGATTGCAAAGCTCTCCTCTTAAAGTATTTGCATCGGCGATAATTTTTTTATTCAATAAGTTGACACAAGAATGGCTCCTAGCACTTATGATTTCTAGAATATATGTCATGAAAGTATTGTCTCGAGTGTACTTATTGGATGGTGATGAGAAGTGGACTTATCATATCATACATAAAAGTTATAGTATTGTTGACCTACATGCATGTGCAATGAGACAAAGTCGATAGACTTCGGATGCAACAGTGCACAAATCGGAGCTGAAATATACTCGACATAGCCAAAACTAGTCGAAACGACCTCCGATCGACGAACGGACTTCGTCACTACATTCAAAACGTCAAAATTGATTAGAGTATACATATTGCATAATTAGATGATCAACTGATTAAGAAGAAAATTCTACGCGCTATATCGAAATATTCCAAGATGATTTCATCTGTTCAAAGGACTCTACGCACTATGAGTGAATGAAAAGCTCTACATAACTGTGTAATTAACTACACGACTTAGTGGGCTATACCATTAAATTTTTTTTTTTTGTACTTTATGAATTCATGTAACTAATCATGTCCCACTAAAAGATCAATTCAAATCTATCTATATATATATATATATGAAAAGACCAACCACATATGAGAGGACTTTTTGAATCTTTTCTCTCTTAATTGAAATACTTAGATATATTAAGAGACAAAGAAATAAAATATACATATTAATCTTTATATTCTAAAATTTCCTTATTGCAAGTTAAGTTATTCACAACTTAGATGTGTGCTCAACATTCATATACAACTATATTCACTTGAATGATGCATATTGAGTAAAAAGAGCAAATTTAAAGTTGATTCTAAGAACCTTATAAAGACAAACAATTGAGTAATTTAAACCTGATTAAGAAGGTAGTCACGTTGCGTCACTGAACAAATGCTTGGTCAACATGATATAATTGTGCCAATACAAATAAGCTTGGATAGGATAGACAAAGAGGCCATCTAAATGCATGGTACGAGAGTAAATCATGTGCGTGACTATAAATAACATAAGAAACAATTCAAAAATAAAGGCAAAACCTTGCATCATATAACTTCGTGTCCTAATGTTCCCTTCACGTTGAGTCGTGGTAGGCATATATTCGATCTTGATTTGGGCATTTCAGGAGAAAAATAAATATCTTCAAAATAATTTCAAGAATATTGGACAAGTGTAAAGGCATGTCAGGATCTTCGTCTCCTCGCAAGTGACGACGATGATGGGAAGAAGCGGCGATTCTTCTTAGATCAAGAATTTTGAAAGACCAGAAGCCCAGTCTCAACAGACTCCTTAGTGGAGTGGAATACACCACTCAAGAAAAGGAGTTAACTTCTCGACCAAAAGCAGAACCGCAAAAGAAAATTGTTCAAGCATAAAGGATATTTTGAAGTCTTTATGCAGCATTGGACATCAACAATGCCACAAAGCCTCTTCCTTATCAGTTTATTTGATACATGTTAGCACCATCAACATGCAATTTATATATTCAAATTGATAGAAGTCTACTTTTGTCATCATTATGTGATTAAAAATATAGAATTTTAGTGAAAGAAAAATAAATAAAGAGATTATTGAAATCAATGTGCTTATTGTCATTGCGCTTATTCATTTAATTCCTGTTGCTTTTTACTTGTCATTGATGTCAAAATAATCTATGCAAATTATTAAGCATAAAATAAATATGTTAGGATCACTAGATAAGCATAAAATAAATTCAAAACTTACGGGATTTAGACAAGCAAACCAAGGTGCAAAAAAGTAGTTACCTTTGGAGTTTGGACTTGGTCCACGGTCCTTCTCGACACGTAGCATGGAATAGAAAGGAGGGATCGAGCAGTGAATGGCTGTAGTCTCAAGTTAATATGGGGTTCGAATGGCAGGCTGTGGAGGATTTATGGGATTTAGACAAGCATATGCGCGACAACACGAGGAAGACACTCAAAGCTGGATATTGGGAGGAACCGAGGAAAGACGAGGGTTACCTTCACCGGCTTTGCGCGATTTGGAATGTGCTCCACGGATTCACGGGATTTAGAGAAGCAGAAGCGCGTTGAGGGTGCGAGGAAAGATGAGGGTTTTGACTGCTGAATGCAATCCCTAATCTCTTATGACAAAGGATTGAATTTATTTTAAGTAGGATTTAGTAGATCCAGTATAACTAGATTTAGTAAATTCTGAGATGTTAAATTCTGAAAAGTGTTTGATAACAAATTTATTAAATCCGGTTAAATTCAGAAAGATGTTTGGTAAGTTATACGAAGATTTAAGTCTGTTATAATTAAATAATAATATTTTTAAAATATAAAAATAAATAAAAAAATTATTAAAATTAAAATTTATTATATAACAAAGATAGCATGTTCATTACAAAATATAAATAAACATTATATTTATTATATATAAATGCATATACACATTGTGAAGCGAGTCAACACAAGATTGGGTTAAAAAATATACATTTATTATGTATGAATGCATATACATAAATTTACAATTGTATTTATTTTTTAAATGAATATGCATATATGGTTCAATGTGTTTAAACATAAAAATAAAAACTACATCTAAATGAGATATAACAAGCACATATTGCTCATTCAAACTTATCATTTAATTGAACTACAAATTCACCCTTGATCCACTTATTGTTAGGCCATTTTAGTTCCTTGGCGAAAGGATACATTTTCATTTTTCAATTTCTACTTCTATAAGTGGGTGCTGAAAATTAGCTTTGATTCAAAAAATTTGTGGTTGAGTTCCTCTCATTGATACACTCACTTTTGACTATAATTGAGTTCCTCATAGCGTCCAACAAGTACTTGTTTTTTTAAAACGTAACTCCTCTAAGTAAACATTTTGATTTATTGGTTTAATATTAAGAAAAGCGGTGATTGTTTTATTTGAACTATTTCGATTTCGAACAAAGGCTCTATAACATATCAGCATGCTATTTATACTTTGGAATTTGGATTGTAATTTTTGGTGAGAGTGCCAAAAGAGTCATCAATAAGTGCTATTTGTGTTAAAAATCATGAATTGATGACTTTAGTAAGAGAGAACAAGAGTCTACAATCACCTCGAAGAAAAAGAATAAGGTTTTAACCTAATTGTTTATAAATATAACAACTATCCCACCACCGATCTGATTTTCACTATTGTTTGGAGAAAAACATGACCAGAATCAACTTGAGAAAGCAGATAAAATTCTAAGAATTCATATTTTGCAAAAATGATGAATTAGTTTATAGATATAGCAGCTTCATAATATGAATTGTACATACACTTGATTATGTTTCAATGAATGCCTTGAGCAGAAAGTCTCATCAGTACACAAAATTGTTTTGCATGGAACACAACTAATAGCAACATCAACAAAAAATCATCTCAATAGAAGAAAGTAACTAGACATTAAAAAAATTATGATATACTTAGTCACTACATGATCATTTTTGTGAGATAATTTCAAATATAATTTGGCTTTGTTCTTAACATCAAGTTGCCCAAGTACAAAAGTTCATCTTACCACGTCTAGAACATATTTAAAGGCCAAGATAGCCTAGATAATCAAGTTAGTATTTTCTTGCAAATATAGGATAATTTTCATTGATAGACACTTCTTAAAGGTTGAGAACAAAAGAAATCAACATAGTTTATACATTCTTAACTACATGTGCTTTTGAAAGATTTACAAGATATTCTACTAGCTAGTAAGTATTATATCAAAACACGATGACAACATGTTAATCAAGTCATGCAACAATCAATTGAAATGCAAGGAAGATGTATTAATCAAGACATGGAATACAAAACATCTTAAAGAGTCTTTGTTTTATTGAATCACAAATTTAAAGAAGCTATCAAAATTTTTTGCAGTTGTAAAAAAAAAAAAAAGCTCTTTACTTGAACAAATTCTGAAAAAAAAAACTTCCTTTTCCATTAAAACATTATGCAAAAAGTTGTTTTGCTGTAACTTCACTTGCCACAAAAGTAACTTTTTGAAACAAACAATGGCAAAAGCCAAATCAAAAGAGTTCTAAGAGACTAATTGAGCAAGGAAAACATACAAGTAAATAAACAACAAATAAAAATGTAAATGAGAATGAAGCTTTCCAACATTATGCATCTTAAGAATCATAAATTTAATTGAATCTGAGATAATAAAGGAAGATCATAAAGTACTTTTCTATTAGATATCCACCAAAATATTAGGGGTATCATTGAAACAGAATCCAATCTATATTGAAGCACGAGTTTCACATGTGAATTCAACAAGGACGCAAATCTATCTCAAAAGAAAAAAATCTTAAAATAACATGAACAATAGTGGTTTGATTTGATTAGGTGCTTAATCGGATTGATATTAGAGGTTTAATAGAAGAACCAAGTTAAGTCGAGAATTAAGAGGCTAGCGTCGTGGAAGAAGAGCACCTATATAGTAATCCACGGAAGAAGGCGTGCTAGGCTGTTAGGGCTCTACCCTTTGAGTTGTGAATCATAGGGTATACCTGATAGGGCAAAAAGCTCTCTGTCAGCTAAGATAGACTTAAGATTACCTTTTTAGATAAACACCACCCATAGTCTAAATGAATTTCTTGGACGATGTAACCCATGTGTTGCTGATGAAGATCCTTCGGTCAGGTTGAGTCAACTACCTCCTCTGACTAAGTAGACTAGGGACCATGACAGCCCGGGATGACAGAACCATGGGATCAAGATCGGATGCATCATCATTTTCTCAACCATCCACTTTAAGCTAAAAATGATGAATTTCATAATCTCAAACTTTAAACTCTATATGCTGCTACTATATGCTATGTATTTAGCGATCTAACGACTAGCCTTAATCAAAAGTTCTTTCTCACTTATTGGGAGAGGTAATTAACTATAGGTGCTTGCGCTTATAGGAAACTTAGAACTAGATCTAAAGTCCTGGCAAAATGAGAGTGAAATCTCTGGGTAGTGTTTTATATACTATTCCATCCTTCGAAAATTACACCAATTCAAATCTCTTCATATTGTCAGAGAGTGGTGGATTTTGAGCCCTATTTTGGCGACTCCGCTGGGGACATGATTCTCTTTTCATCTTTGACTAGTCATATATGTGCTACAGTAGCAACAAAATATTTGAAAACAAAAAAAATGGTGATTTAAATGTGTAATAAATACCAATTATTAATGTATGAAGCTATGTGTCAAATGAATTATTCTGTAGAGCTTATTTTTATTACACTATTATTTTGTTATGTAGTACTTCTGCATTTTGAAAGTATGGGGTGAAATAATAATTGCTAATTATTCCCCATCTTTCACTTTTTATAATAGATGTGAGCATTTCTTTCACTATTCAACTAGGGCATGGTGCAACATCGCTAGCCAATATCATCAACAGAGATGTTGGGACCATTCAATTTGGTAGCTTGAATTTCCCAACTATTATAGCTGCAACTCTTGATGTACCCAACCATGATGCACTCGTCCGAGGCCATGCAGGAAGGCCTCAGTTTACTGAAGCTCTTACTAGTCATGCTTAATCAACAAACAATTAGAGTTCTCCGATAGAACTTCTATAAAAGGTTAATCTGAAGCCCCCGTGATGAAAAGAACCGTCAGTGGGCAAACTGTGTCTTTAATGCCTCATGGTATAATTGCTTCATCGATTGAACCTTTTGTACCTAGAAAGCATGATCATGAAGCTTCCTCATTAGGAAGCAAATTAACGAGAAGGTAGAGAAGAAGAAGAAATGTTGAGCTGAGGGCTCAACAGATCTCATTCGAATGACCTAGTGAACAAGCAATATTATCGCCAGAAGCAAGTATTCCTACCCATAACAACTTTGACAATCTAAAATGGGTAAAAAGGAATAGCTCTACTAGTGAGGTGAAATAGTCTTTTTGGACTCAACAACAAGTCGCTCCACCATAGAGAGGACAAACAAAATCTATAATATATAAAGTTATTAAAGTAACCAAGGAAGAGGCTTGATGAAAATTTTGAGGCCAGTAGTGATTGGAAATCGAAAGGTTTCCATCTCTTATGGAAACTAGTCATCGAGCCAAATATGCTTCGCATGGTGAGCATCGAAGCGTGACACTCGGACTACATGCCCAAGAATCTACTGCCGAAAGTTTTGATGAAAGGATAAGCAGATATGGAGGCCTAGGCCTCGTAATGAAACTCTGAAGAAAGAAAGTGGTGTGATATCTGATACATATACTCAAAAATCACCTTAAAATAACTCATCGATGGATACCCAAAGAAGGGATATCGATAAAGACAGACATGGTCGACACCCTAGGGAATCCTCTAGGGAATCTCATCATTGATCATATTCACCCCCACAAGAGAGGATTGGATTTGATCATAGTCCTTTAATGGAAGAAGTGTTTCTTTCGCACATTGAACCAGAGATACACTGGAAACGTTGATCAGAAATTCCGTGCAAGAAGAAAATAATGAAGAGGACACTATATAAGTGGAATTCGTCTATATGATCAGGGATATAGATGAACTTTTCACTTAGCACCATCAGCAGCAACATGGATCTAGGGAACCTAAACCAAATTTGATATTTATGAAGAAGAGTCTTCATAGAAGCAAGTAGAAGATGGATCTTCAATCTCTACTAAAGAGAAAGAAGAAGAAGATCAAAATGAGAAAGAGATCGGTGTGGAAGCTTTTTATATGGTTGAATCTGGAAATGATCAGCCTGGTACATTCTTTTATAATCAGCCTTGTCGTTCAGCCCTAACAACAGCTGTCCCTATAAATGCACAAGGAGAAGGACAGTCAAGTTCTTCTCTTCAAGATGACCAAGGAGCAAAACAACAACAAGAAATAGAGGAAGAAGAAGAGCCTGTACTTGTTGACGCTGTGGCGTTAGCTAGAGAACAAAGACAAATGCAGCATCAAAGATAAGGAAATTACACAGCTTAGTACCAAGATGAATGACATGATGGTATAAATGAATATCATGATGGATATGTTCCAGAAGAATATCACATCAACTGTAGCACCAATTTTGTTTGCTAATCAACAGGTAGCTAATAATACAACCTCTATACCACCAATCACTCTAGTACCTCAGGTTCGTCCAGTAGATGCTACACCTGAAGTGAGGAACAAAGCTACCTCTTTGGCTGATAATTCAAAATATGGCTAATACACCAGGAATGGTAATTATTGCTCAGCTAGAAATAATAATTAATGAAAAGATAAAGGCAATTATAGCTTCAGAGCAAGCTGAAAAGTTGGTGAGTAAGGGTCGCCCTTACCCAATTGAATACGATCAAGTGCCATACCTGAAAGGTTACTAAATGCTGAAATTTAATACTTTCAATGGGCTTGGTAACCCAAAGCAACATCTAACCCAATTTAAGATTACTTATGGTAACACAGGGGAGAATCATGCACTGCTTTTCCGTCAGTTCATCAGTAGCCTGACCTCAGCTGCTTTCGAGTGGTATGCAGAATTACTGAATGATTCAATTAAATTCTTTGTTGAGTTAGAGATAATATTCGTGAAGAGGTTCGCCCGTACAACCAAAAAAATAATAATCGCTGACCTTGCCTTGTTGAAAAGGAGAAAAGATGAGTCAGTGACAAAATTTAGAAATCGTTGGTGTAACCTAAGTATGACATGTGAGCAACAATTGGAAGAAGAACATGCGATCCAATTGCTAATGGGCAATATGGACGATAAAATGACACCATCTTTATGCATGACATCAATCACAACATTTCAAGACTTTGATAGGGTGGCCAAATTTGAAAATTTGAATTGCCCTAAGTCTAAAATCAATACAGATAAGGCAAAGAGAAACAAACCATCAGACTCAAGAAAAAATGAAACTCATGCTGCTTCCTATAGCTCAAATGGTGAAAAGCAGGTGATATATAATGTTGATAAAGGAAAATAACTAATGTACAATGATGATAAGGGAAAGAAGACTGTCTATTCTAATCCATAACCAAAATTAGTATTAGGAGGCAATGATAAGCCTCAAACTTTTCCAAGTGGTGGGGAGCATCCAAAACAAGCAACAAGAGATTATGAGCGAATGCGACAATCTCTTAAGGAAAATATGAACAAAGAATATTCCTTTAGAAGGGATAGTGCGGCTAAATTATTTTGGCAAGCAGTCAAAGTTGGTCTACAGTTACCAAAAATTAAAAGACCTGAAGAAGCTCATTAAGTAATCCAAAATTCTATCATTGGATGATCGGTCATCCTATTGAAGATTATTATGTCTTCAAAGATTGGCTAGAAAGAATTATGAGGTGAATTTATCGACAATTCTAGTCAAAGAGAGTCTATAAGGATGATTACGTCCTCTTCCGTATCATCCATTAAAAACAAAAAGAAAGAAAAATCGATTCATATTAAAGAATGGGAAACAGTAGTCTCCAAGAAGACTGTGAAAGCGCTGCAACAGCTGAAGGGTGTCCCTAGTGTTAAGTGAAAATCACCACTTGAACCTATATTGGACTTAAAAGAGATGCCTAAACTAAGTATTTAGGCTTCTCAGTGGCATTTTGATAAGACTACTTCATCATAGTGTGAGGAGCAGTCTACTAAATGCATGCTTCATAAATCAAAGAAGCTGGCTAAGAAAAAGAAGATCAAGAAAAGAACTACAACTCAAAAGATTATTTATAATTTAAAAGAGTATCACCAACTGGAAAAATAACCATTTAGGCTTGCAGACTTTATGCCTAAACTTTATATTGTTGAATCGGATGAAAAAGATAATGGTGAATCTTATCTAGTAGAGACATGCCAAATTATTTATGTGATATAAGATGTTCTTCAGCATCAGCTACTCTAAAATGACAAGGGTAGTTAGACAGACTTGACCAACCCTTTAGAATTTGTATCTGGAAAGCAAGAAGAGCCCGAAGAGTTAACAACTAAATTTTGTTTAATGACTCAACAAGAAGATAACAGTTCAGATGAAGATTTATGTTTTCCACGAGAGAAGAGTTAGACTCATCGATATCATCGCAATGAAATATGAAGTTGAAAAGTGAGTTTAACTATTTTGGTCAATCCGAATAAGAAGTGAATTGAAGAAACTACTTGAGGCAAGATAAGGTGATTCAAGTTCGGTTGAGAAGTGATAAAGTCTTACCACCTTCATCAAAGAAGGGAAATACAAATAAAGACAAAGGCAAACAAATTGAAGTCAACGAAGATATCATTCCCAAAAATCCTAAAATAAAGCTTAAAGCATGCGAAAAGATAGATTAAACTATTCTATTACATTTGAGAAAAATCCCTGTACAACTGAGTGTGTACAAGGCTCTCTTGATGTTAACAAACCTCAGAGAAACTTTGATACAAGCTCTCAAAGATCCAGAGAGTTATGAAGCTTACTTTGTTGGCTGAATAATTGCAAACTCAAGATCTCCCAATAATCATATTTTTTGAAGAAGATCTTATGTTGAGAACAACAGATCATAACCATCCTCTATATGTTACCATAGAGAGTAATGACATTTTAATCAACCGAATACTGATTGATCCAAGTTCTTCTATCAATCTTATGAGTCTAAAGTATTAAGAGGATTATCACCTGATATCCAACATCTTGGGAGAGATAAGTTAATGGTTAATGGTTTCAATGAGAAAGGGCAGAAAATCCTGGGTTCTTTTATTCTCTCGCTCAAGTTTTGGGATTTATATATAGAAGCCAAGTTTCATGTAATCGATGCCGATACATCATTTAGAGCTCTCTTGGGTTGGCTGTGGCTGCATGAGTATGGCATGACCCCATTAACTATGCATTAGTGTATGAAGTACCTAAAAGATGGAGAAGAATTCAGAATTCTTGGTAACCTACAACCATTCTCCATTCACGAAGTAAAGATTTATGAAGATGCAAAATATTTCATCCCTAAAGAGCCTAAGTCAACATAGCCTCTTGAAGCTGTAGCATACACTTTAAGAACCAAAAACCAACTTCATAAGGTGAAAGAGCAGAAGGAAAGGGGAAGAAAGAAGGCCATGCTGACTTTCCCTAAAGCACTTGACTTTACACCTAAATCAAGAAGATCAGTTCCTCATTTGGGAAGTGACACACAAGAAGAATAAAATATTCCTGTCAAACCTAAGGGAACTTATAAACTTTTAAGAAAGGAAAAATATAAAATAAGTGATTCTAATTTAGACTATGACTTTGAATCTACTTATGGAAATAAGTTCGATGATCAAGAAGGATAGCTCATTTGGTAGTGTGGAGGACTCCTTCAAAATTATACCCATCCCTCAACAGTATTTCAAAGAAATCACTCCACTAAAGGTCCATAACATTGAAGAATTGATAACATTCTATGTATCATCATTGAGTGAGAGTGGCAGAACAGGAACTCTATTTTACAAATCAGAGTCTCACCTCATAATTTTACAGCTCAACATGGAAATGCTGATTGGATAGTGCCAACAAGAATACTAATATACTATCCACAAAAATTGTGAAGAATGATGCATAAGCTTGTAATTCATATTAGAACTACTAAATATAGAACTCAAATCTTTAACAGGATGTGGAGCCAAAGAAATCCTCAGGCTTCACGAAGAAGTGAGAAGTTTATCACTAAAGGTTTTGGGTTCATCCACAAAACTCATCAAAATAAAGTTTGTTATAATATAATAGAAGCTGAGATCGAAATTAATAATAATGAAGATGATGATCTCCATGAAATTATTCTTACAAATGATGAAGAAATAGATACCAAGCGAAGAACTCAAGATGGTGGACAAACTACTATGGATGAACTCAAAGAAATCAACCTATGATGATCCTCATCCAACTTTCATCTGCCTTTCTGATGAGAAAAATTGAAGAGCTAAAATATTACTTTGTGAATTAGGAGCCTTGTATTCTAAAATTCGCTTATCCCTTGATGTAGCAGTTCATAAAATTGCAATTAAACCAGTTGTAAGGCCTGTTAAGCAAGTTCCTAGGCGAATGAGATTGGAGATTGAAGAATATGTAATTATAGAAACTAAGAAGTTGATCGAAGTAGGCTTTAGTCAGGAGGAGAAGTATGCGGATTGGATAACTAATATTGTACCAGTTAGGAAGAAGAACAGTCAAATCCGTGTCTGCATTGACTTCCGGGACCTAAATAAGGCATGCCCAAAAGATGACTTTTTTGCTTCCAATATCAGAACTACTAGTAGATAATACTTGCAACTATGACATATTCTCATTTATGGATAGATCATCGGGATATAATCAAATCAAGATGGCACCTGAAGATGAAAGACACACATTGTTTAAACATCGAATGGCTTCTATTGCTACATAGTCATGCCTTTTGGATTGAAAAATGCTAGAGCTACATACCAAAGAGCCACGATGCGTATTTTTGATGAGTTGATTCACCAGAAGGTGGAATGTTATAATGATGATTTGGTGGTGAAAAGATTAAATCGTGAAAATCACTTTAAAGACTTGAGAATTGTATTGGAAAGAATCATAAATATGATCTCAAGATGAATCCTCTAAAATGTGCATTCAGAGTGTCCTCTAGAAAATTTCTCGAGTACATTGTACATCATAGAGGAAATTGATCTCGCTAAAATCAAGGCAATCGTGGAGATGCCTCCACCAAAAAGTTTGTGTTAGCTCCATTCTTTACAAGGATAGCATGCATTCATCCATCGATTTATATCAAACCTATCAAAATGTTGTCAACCATTTACAAAGTTGACGAAGAAGGATGGTCCATTCAAATGGGATAAGGAGTGCCAAGAAGCCTTCAATAGTATTAAAACCTACCTATTAAATCCACCAATTCTTATAGCACCTACTCCTAGGAAGCCCCTTATTCTATACACAACAACATTAGAAGAGTCCCTTGGAGCATTGTTGGTACAACATAATGAAGAAAGAAAAGGGAATTTTCTTTATTATATCAGTTGAAGATTGATAGGAGCATAAATGAGATACTCTTCGATAGAGAAGCACTATTTGGCATTGATCTTTGCAGTCCAAAAGCTCTATCACTATATGTTATCTCACAAGATTACCCTCATCTCAAGGATTGATCCACTGAAGTACTTGATGATAAGACCAGCATTGAAAGGTCGCTTGGCAAGATGGGAAATATTGCTTCTCTAATTTGATATCACATATGTTCCACAGAAAGCAATGAATGGACAAGTCTTTGTAGACTTTCTTGCTGCACATCCCATCCCTGCAGACTCTTCTCTTAACAACGATATGCCTGATGAACAAATTATGCTCATTCATGAAAGAAAGAAATCATAAATTTGAGAAATGTACTTTGATGGAGCCTTATCGATCAAACAAGTCCAACCTCTAAATTTTCTAAGGGAAAGAGCAGGAATCAACATCATCTTCACAACAACAGAAGGAGGGATAATGAGATGATCATATGGGTTAACCGAGCAAAGAACTAATAATGAAGTTGAGTATGAAGCATTAGTGGCAAGTCTTGAATAAGTTATTTTCATAGGCATTCAAAACTTGCATATTTTCAGTGATTCTCAGCTTATTATAAATCAAGTACTTGGCCTCTATAAAATCAACAAACTTGAGTTAGCTTTCCATCATAAATGAGTTCTCGAGCTTATGAAATAAATACCAAATGTCACACTAACTCGAGTGTCTCGATCCGAGAATAGTTAATCCGATTGCTTAGCAAAATTAGCTAAGAAAATGACAAGTATGAATGGTGATTATATCATGATCGACATATTTACTCAATGAGTTCTAGAGATAGAAAAGTATCAATCACCATAGGTAGAGGGGTTATCAAATTTGACATACAGGGATCAGTTGCTCCTCATTCTCCCAAAAATCAACAAGGAGTTTTAACAAGAACAACAAAGTATGATATTGCCTCAGAAAAGCAATGTGAAGCCTTTACTATAGAAGAGCCACATGATTGGAGATAACTCTTCATTAACTACTTTAAAGAAGGCAAATTATCAAATAATAAATCACGAGTAGCACAAATTGAGAAGAGAATGTTGCACTATGCTTTCGTCAATAATACTTTATATTGTAGATTCTTTGAAAAAATGTGGCTATGATGCCTAAATATAGATGAAGGTACCAAAGTGATGGTTGAAGTTCATGAAGGACTTTGTAGTGCACATCAGTTAGGTTCCAAGATGATAGTAAAGATCAAAAGGATGGGCTATTATTGGCCATATATGGTGAGAGACTATCAATCATGCTAAGAGGTGTCACGAATGTCAAGTACATGAAAATATGATCCATCAACCTCCAAATCCACTACACCCAACAATAGCATCCTGGCCATTCGAATGCTGGGTTACAGATGTAATTGGACCAATTGATCCGCCTTCATCAGCTGGACATCGCTTCATCCTAATAGGGACTGATTATTTCTCTAAGTGGGCTGAAGCTATCCCATTTAAAGAAGTCACTACTGATCGAGTGATTAACTTCTTTACGCATAATGTGGTCTATAGATTTGGAGTGTCACGTTGAATAATTTCTTATAATGGCACATCTTTCAAAAATACAAAGATTTATAGATTTATCGATTGCCACAAAATTGATTGACGATACTCTTCAATATATAATCCAAGAGAAAATGGTTTGGCCGAAGCCTTCAACAAGACATTAGTCAAGCTGCTCAAGAAAATTCTCACTAAAAATAAAAGAGAATGACATACCAAACTAATAGAGGCACTATGGGCGTATCGAACCACCTACAAGATGCCAAATAAAGCCACTCCTTATTCATTGGTATTTGAAACTGAAACAGTTCTTTTGCTTGAAGCTGAGTTACCATCACTTCAAATAGTGATCCAATACAACCTAACTAAAGATCAAAATGCTCGTTTGAGAATGGAGGAACTCGATGCGCTTGATAAAGTTAGATTGCAAGCTCATCAAAATTTAGAGGTTTATCGAGCAAAGATGTCCAGGGCTTTTGACCATACGGTGCGATCTTGAACATTCCAAAAAGGGGAATTAGTCTTGGTGCTGAGAAGACTAATTATTCTTAATCAAAAATTTGGTGGAAAATTTGAGCCTAATTGGGAGGGCCCTTTTGTCATTGAAAAAATGTATCAAGGAAGGGCATGCCAACTCATTAACTTAAAAAGTGAAAGACCAATGCTGCCAATTTATGGTCGATACTTGAAAAAGTATTATACATGATGAATACATTCCCGAGGTACAATAGAAAACCCTCTGCAAGACAGGGGGAATTTTTTTTAGTATATCTATTTAGGTCGACATCGTGTTTCATGCCGAGATCCCTAAATAAATATACTTACTCAAGATAAAAGAAAGCTTTTTCGTGAAAATTTCCCTGTTAAACAGGGGGCATTTTTAGATTTATATACATAGATGAAATCAATGTTACATGTTAAAACCATTTTAAGAGCATATCAATTCAAATATTAATGTATTTGCTTAATTCCATCTTAAAAGATCTTCTAAATGTGCTTTAAAATTCCCCCTACAAGATAGAGGGTATTTTTATTTTATGTTAAGTTTATTTGAGTTGACATCGTGCTATAAGATGAGATCGTCAAATATATTCTAATTCAGGTTGACATTGAGCTTTAAATTGAAATCCCTGAATTTAACTATAACTGTTAATGCTAAAGTTA
This sequence comes from Cymbidium sinense, assembly GCA_021442155.1. Classification (NCBI taxonomy): domain Eukaryota; kingdom Viridiplantae; phylum Streptophyta; class Magnoliopsida; order Asparagales; family Orchidaceae; genus Cymbidium; species Cymbidium sinense. The sequence goes on from CM038223.1 coordinate 125,771,147, forward strand.
TAGGCTCTTGCAAGGAACAAAAATAATCAATTTATATGCATGAAAAGACAGCCATAAAAGTCAAAATTTCTCTCCAAGATTTGTTAAATGTCTGAGATCAAGTCAGAAGAACTCCCAATTCTTTGAAGCTTCAATCAACTGAGTTGAAAACATTAACCTCTACATATTAAAGTTTAGGACACAAATAAGTTCTAAAGGTTGAACTTAATAATCGTGTAAATGGCTGAGTTGCTAATGATCTCCTCACTCAACAAGCAATAAGAAAAGGCTATAGTGAAAGAGCCCATGTTTGTCAATCTGATGACAAAACCACCAACCCATCACAGCCTAAGGTTCTAAAGGTCAAACTCAACAAGCTCAAATATGGCCGAGTTGCTGACGCTGTACACACTCAACAAGCCGTAAGAAAAGGCCGTAGTGAAAGAGCCCTTGCTTGTTAGTCCAACGATGATAGATGTTCAATCTCAAACTGGATCTAGCTTAGTGTTTATAAGTAACCAGAATCCAAGAGATCTTTCTACTTGATCAATAGACCAAGATAATCTGAGGAAACCCTCAATTCAAAACTGCCTCGAATCAATCTATATATTACCTGCGAAGTGATATTTGAATATAGTTTCAAATGATCTGATCAGGAAAAAAGCACAAAAGTAATAGAGGAATGCTGATGTCCACTAATACAATAAGATAATACATGACTAATGGAAAGAGAAATAAAAATAGTACATCATGGGAGCCTAGAGCTCATGAAGTTATCAATAAGCGCTAAATCGATGCTCTCCTCACCAACTATAAAGCATCGGTAGCTCAAAAGCGATCATCATCTACCATAGCGATGTATCGTAACGATGCTACTTGCTCTTCGAGCTCTCTCCTACTCACTCAAATCTCTAATCCGCCAGTCATTGCTAACTCAAAAGAAACATCTATCGAACTCTAACGGTCATGTCATAGAGCCTCAACACTCTCTTCAAACTTATCATCTACTAAAGGCCCAGAAGCTTGACTGCTCACAAGCTCGCCATTAAAGTTCCATCGGACAATCGGCGATCTCATCTTGTGGATAAAAAATTATACGTCTCTACAGAGAGTCTCCGGATACATGAGAACTTGCTCCTCCAAGCTAGTACGAGCTAGAAGATTCAGAATGGTGTTCGCGTATGATGTGAAACTGTCTAGTGACTGGTGAGTCCAAAGTAAGCCAAGAAACCACATCCCTCAAAATCACCAAGCCACAATCATGCATGCCCCTGTCGCGTGGATCTAGTGTACAGGGATATCAATGGTAGATCTCAGACTCATAACTTACATTAGGCACTACAAGAAATAAATGAAAACAATTAGCATAAAGTAGAGCAATAAATATAAAGAAGTGCAACTAAAGAATAAAGAGAGGAAGAAAGTACCTAATCATGATGAATCTGATTGAACTAGTGTGTTATAAGTGGCATACTCCTCACTGACCTTTACTATCTGATAAGCTCCAGAGCTATATGTTGGCTTAGCGAAGCCTAGATGAGCTCTCTCTCAAGTCTCCCGGACAATGGACAAAGTAAGACTCATGAGGGAAGAGTGGCTCCACAAGGAGTAAGAAAATCGGTAATATCAAAAGCAAGCACACTAGATGGCTCAACCCATCATCAGTAGCATATCTAGTACTAGCTGACACATGTGGTATCTCGTCAAGAGTCAGAAGTCATCATGGAAGTGGAGTCATGGCACAATCAGCTGAAGCTTGAACAGGATTTATAGGTCGACTACACCCACACCTATGAGCTGGTGAAGAAATCTTAGTGTAGGAGCGAGAATCCGCTCTAACTTCGCTATGAGTGGTGTCCTCGGCCGACTTGCTCAGCGGTGCATCTATCATGAATCAAATTAGAGTATCAGATACACTGAGTATATTTTAATGATACGATAAAGAAGATGGCAGAAGTATTGAAAGAGAGTAAGATATTGATTATAATTACAACACTGCTATCTCCTAGCGGTGGTGACCGACGATGGGTCCCCTGACCTCTAGGAACTCCCAAAGACCTCAATCTGTGCTCATATCTCTTTGCGCCATGCTCCAGGAAAGGACCAAATGACAGTCATACCCAAGTGAGATGAGTATAGCTAACCCCTGTGTGGCTCTGCAGAGGAGCTATCCGAAATGAGAGCCAGTACCAAGTCTCAGTAAATATAGCCAAACTACAAAAGCACCATAATAACATGTCTCAAGAGGCAGCCTGAACTTCGACATCTCTATCCCGGGATGAATGGTCGCCATCATGAGAGTCGAGAAAATCAACTAATGCAACACGATTGGTGGTAGCCCTCAATGATAATTGAAACATAGCCTAGCACGGATGTATACTGAAAAGGTACTTGACCACTCTCAATGTTTATCAACTATAGAATAGTAAGGCTCTACCACTCTCATCAAAGCCATCGGTAAGATCAATCTCTATCATGTCAGGTGGCAAACCAACTATATCTGGCTAATGAACAAGCAAAAATGATCTCTAACCAAGTGCGGTACAAAGAAGAACAGGCATACCCGATCTCTCTCAAAAGTAGAGGATGCTCTATACAACTGAATAACTGTGAGATATCCTCGCTCTGAGAAGTATGCTGAGTACTCGAAGCAAGAAAAAGGCTTCACGTACATGAAGGTGAATCCAAGCATATAAGTAATGCCAAGGAAAGGTAATATCATGTCTATCCAATGAATCTGTCTCAGAAATTGCCCCAAGAATTATGTAAACTCTAGCTAGTACTGCTGGAGCTAATGATATCTTCTAACCTCTTGAAATGCTGCTGACTGCTAACAGAGCACCTGGGCATACAAACCTCTCTGTAATCGGTAGCACAAAGATGCAGAGCCAAGTAGCTATGAACCCTGCTAAAAATAACTCCTTGTTTAAATCTTGTATAGCTAGAGAGGTGTACCAAACTAGTAAAGAAGGCTCAGTAGTATCCTCAGACAAACTACTGACGTCCGATACTCCCAATCCAAAAAGATAATGTAGTAATATAGACTCATCAAATAAAGCATGCTCATGTAAGAAACTCTAAATCCATGTACTCACGGGAAGTGTAGCACGTGAGCACTTAGGATACCCCAAAGCTCTGAAGGTCTGGTGGTAATGCCTCAAAAGATCAATATAAGCAGGTGACATGGCTAATCTACCTCATCGATCACCGTCAATTGAAGGCTGTCTACAAAATAACTCCTCATGAACACACTCCTCGTAGCGATAGGCAGATACTGGAAGGCTTGGCACTATCTGTAAATCCCAAAGTATAACTGTCAACTCTTCTGAACTATCCAACATGTGTTCTAGATAGTATCCCAAAACTCTGCAACTCCATAAGCCCAAGCAGGGGGAGTGCCACTAAAGTTAAACATAGACACATAAACTGCCTTGTATATGCAAGCCGTCCATAGAGTATCTCTGTGTGCTCATAAAATATACTTAGCCCAAGCAATATAGCCACATGGAAGACCAGAAATCTGGCCCACTGGAAAATCTCTAATCAAGTTTAAGGTGCTCAACTATAATTGATGATAACTCAGAAGTCTAGACTATCTAGCCTGCTCAACACTGTCAGAAGCAGTCTGTAAAATATCACAATATCCATAGCTAACCTAAGCTACTGTGCTATCCAGAGGATTGAAGTCCCCGCATTTCAGCTTAACGGTAACCATAAAATCTGTGGGATCCTCAGAAGCAACAGAGTCTAAAGTATAGTCATGAAGCATGGAGGAGTGTGTAAAGAAACCTGGTAAAAATCACGTCCTCTCAACATATCAGTGTGCTGCTCAATCCTATCCCTGATATCAGCATCTCCAAGAGGATTATGTCTATCAATCTATGACCAGACAATCTCCTCGCTAGGCTCAATAGATGATAAATCATCAGGTCTTCTCCAGCTGAACATTCTTCTGTCAATTGATTAGAAAAATTGCATATAAGAATTCAAGTCACAGTATAATAAAGCGTAAAACAAAAAAGGGAGTTATACTAAGAAGCAGTAAAAAGAAGGGGAACAAAAAAAGAGTAATAAGAAAATCAATAAATCAACCAATTTTTAACAAATGTGACTCACTCCATGCATGAATCACATTTGTTGGGGGGCATTTTTTGACCTCCATATATGTGTCGTAAGTCGAGGCAAGCCCACGAGTTAAATTTGATAGACTTCGGATGTAATAGTGCACAAATTAGGGCTCAAAATGCATTGGATATCACCAAAATCAGTCCAAATGACCTCTGATCGACATACGGACTTCATCATCGCATTTCAAACATCAAAATTGGTCAAAATATAAATATTGTATAATCTAAAGATCAACCGATCAAGCGATCAAGCTATCAATGTGCTAACGTGCATATCAGAGTCAGAAAGCTACGATGATGTCCAAACGACCTCATTTGATAAAATTAATTATGCTGTTAGCTTCAAAATGCCAAAAACTATCAAATGAGATCATCCACACTCAATTCAGATGAGTCTGTGCAAATGTCAAATGATCGGAAGTGACAACACGTAAATCGAGGTTGAAATACACTGGACTTTGCCAAAATCAGTCAAAATGACCTCTGATCAATGAACAAACTTTGCCATTGCATTCAGAACATTGAAATTAGTTAGAATAAAAATATTGCATAACTTGATGATCAATCAATCAATCAAGCGATCGAGTCGTCAACGCGCTACACACATATCAAGGTTATGATTCCCCAAAGTAAACCAAATGACCTCCGTTCATGAAATTGATTACGTCATTAGTTTTGAAATATAGAAATCTATCAAATAAGACTATTCACACTTAATTCAGGCAAGTTTGCAAAAAAAAAAGAGCAATCGGATATAATAATGCACATTTTCAGTTGAAATTAACCCAATTTGACGCCGATGATGTCCAAACGACCTCCTTTGATGAAATTAATTACGCTGTTAGCTTCAAAATGCCAAAAAATACCAAATGAGATCATCCACACTCAATTCAGATGAGTCTGTGCAAATATCAAATGGTCAAAGTATATTGAAATATCTTGGACTTTGCCAAAATATAAATGACCTCTCAATGAACAAACTTTATTGCATTGAAACACTATAAAATATTGCATAAATGATCAATCAATCAATATATTACGCTACACATATCGAGGGATTTCGTAAACCCTCCGTTCATGAAATTGATTGCGCCGTTAGTTTTGAAATATAAAAATCTATCAAGTAAGACTATTCACACTTAATTCAGGCAAGTTTGCAAAAAAATTGAGCAATCGGATATGATAATGCACATTTTCAGCTGAAATTGACCCAATTTGACGCCGACTTGAACCAAATGACTTTCAATTGCGAAATGGACATCGCTGTTATGTTCAGAACACAAGAATAACTTTGAATCAATATATATATCAACCATATATTGACGTTGGTGTAAAGTTCATATTCAAGCCGATTAAGAATTAAAAATATTATTAAAAGCCTAATTTAATCTAACTAACCTAAATCCAACCGAGTTCTGCGTCAGAACTCTCATGAAGCCCTTCTCATCTCTTCCCATCTCCTTTTCTCTAAAGCACAATCTGCTGCTCTCTTTCATCTCCTCTTCTCTTTCTCAATTTCTTCTTTCATTATTTTCTCCCTCAACAAAAGGGCCTCTTCCTCTTTGGTTCTTCTACTCTCTCTCTCCATCATGGAAAAAGTTCTTCTTTCTCTTCTCTCCAACAAAAATGTAAAGCTCTCTCCTTTCTTCATCTTTTCCATTTCTCTCATTTCCCCCTAAACCGAAAATCAACTTTGCAATTTTCTCTCCTTTCTTCTAAGTCAAAAATTCCTCCCCTTCCATTTTCCCCTCTTTTCTTCCAATCTAAAATTTCCCTCTTCCGTCCTTTCTTCTAAATTGAAAATTCCTTCCCTTCCTTTTCCCCTCATTTCTCTCAAACTGAAATTTCTCTCTTCTTCCCTCTCTTCCTTCTTCATCTAACTCAACACCAAACTGAAAATAAAAATTCCTCTTGAACCATTTCCTAAAACAACAATAACCTTCAAATTGCACATCCAGATTTTCATCCCGACCTTTCCTTTTGTCTGTCAAGAAGAACACATCATTTCTTCTCTTGGTTTCTGGCATCTCTCTCTCTCCGTCTCTTTCTAAACTTTCCTCTTGCCATAGCCAAAGAGGAACATCATCATCAAACAACTTTTCTTGGTTTCCGGCATCTCCCTTCCCATCTCCCTCAGCTTTGGTGAATGTTCAATAGATTTGAGTTAGAATGTGTACAAGAGGAAGTATTATGTGTATGGATTGTATGCTATATGTTTCTTTGCAGATTTGAAGGCCTCGTCATGCTCATCAGGGTGTGAAGAGATGAAAATCACCTGAGGTGTTGCAAAATACCAACCGTCATCATTGAGTGGAGAATGCTCCAAAATTGTTAGATGTGCTACCCTCAAATCTTTGCCAAATTTTTATTGAAATTCTAGAGGTAAGCAAATTAAAATAGAAATCATCTAAGCTTAAAACTAAATAAGAAATGCATAATAAATACAATGATAAGCCTTAAGTAAAAAGAAAAGAAACAAACAGGGAATACTTAAAGAAAGTTTGAAAGAGATAAAACACTTACTCAAAATGGAATTAGCTTTTCCCCCTTCTCAAACTCCAAGGAAATACAACTTATCAAACAAGTAGAATGAAATGAAAGACCCCCTCTTGGCCTTATTTATACAGATTAGAGGGAGTAGTGAAGGACCCATTCTTACAAAAAAAAATAATAATAAGTAAGTGGGTCTATGTTCTCATAAATTTCTCAAACAAAAAAAGGGAGGGAGAACTAAACAAATTTTAATTGAGATAAGGGGAGTTAAATGTTAAATTCATAAAGGAATTATAACAAAACTTAAAGTCCAATTGTTCCTTAAATATGAAACCTAATGTGAAGTTAGGGATATTTGAGTTGATGTTTGTTTATGTGAATAGAGCCTCTTATTGAATACTCCAAGTATTAAATTCATAAACAAGCGATCATAAAACTAATTGAACAATTGAAAATTAGATGATATCGAAAGAAGTAGGAATATTGATTGAACACCAAATCAAAGCATAAGAGAGCCTCTTGGAATGAAGATATACTCTTCAAATATACTCAAATAAGTTGAAGAAAATTAAAGAATTCATCAGAGATTTTTCATGAGATCGATTGATTGCTAATAAGCATAAGCAATGAATCATTGGAAAAATGTTTGAAGCATATTATTTGTCTTATTAATATGCTCAAATTAGATCAAGAAGAAATTGAGTATAGTTGGCGATAAATTTGAGAATTCTCATAAGCGAGAGTCTATTGAATATTAAAAAATTAATCAACTTGGAATCAATTAAATATTAATTTGAAAAATCTAATAAGATATTAGACCAATTTACAACACCTTCTACGCCACCAGATTCGCAACACATCATACAAACAAACAGAAGGCGTTAATTAAGGCATTCTTAAATATACTCGCAAGGGCCCAGACGCTACGTTGAATGTTTAAATTCAAGTATCTGAAGATGCTACGCGGGTTGCTTCCTGGTTTAGTTTTAGGACTGGGTCCGGGTTAACAAAATTTAAAAATATATTATAAGAATTTTAACTTAGTAAAATATCTGAGAAGCTAATTCTGTCATGTGACGGTAGATCTGATCCTCTATTAGGAGCTAAATAGAGTTGACAGGATCTAAAGTTCTCAAATATATTTGATTCAATCAATTAACTATCCCGATGATGGTTGTGTTGAATGGTGATTTCAACCAAAGGGGATGCTTCCATCAAAATGAGATTCTAATTTCAAATCAAATATCAATCTAAAAACTATTTAAATGAAATTCAATCTCTAAAAACTTAAAGCTAAAATCCAATCCACCTTCTGCAATAGTTTATCGAAGGTGATAAATTAAGAAAATTCTAGCTCACAAAGGAGCTAATGTCAAATCAAGTATTTTACTATATTCACTCTCAATCAATCTCATGCTAATAAAGACATGGCCCGTGTCCTCTGACTGCATGACTTTACTAGTAGGCTCCACATATGATGCAGTTATGACCAGAGTCCTCTGATCGGGTGGTTTGGCCAGCAAGGCTCCATTATATTATGATCATGCTGTTGACCTCCACATACGTACTGTAAGTTGAGTCAAGCCCACAAGTCTAATTCAACGGACTTCAGAAGCGACAATGCACAAATTAGGGCTCAAAATACACTAGATGTTACTGAAAATGATGAAAATATCGATTGACGCGCTTCATGCGTTCGTGAAATATAAATATTGCAAAATCTAATGACCAATCAAATAAGCGCTCAAGCTATCAATGTATTGACACATATATCGGAGTTGAGAAGCTACGATGATGTCTAAATGACATCCATTCATAAAACTGATCATGCCGTTAGCTTCAAAATACTGAAAAATATCAAATGATACTATTAAAGCTTAATTTGAAAGAGTCTATGCCAATGTCGAATAATCAACAGTAGTAGCATGCAAATCGAGGCTGAAATGCACTAGATGTCTCTAAAAATGGTCGAAATGACCTCTGATCAATGAAAGGACTTCGCCATCATGTTTAGAACGTCAAAATTAGATAGGATATAAATATTGTATAACATAATGATCAACTGATCGAGCGCTCGAGCTATCAATGTGTCGACGCTCATATCAAAGTTAGAAGGCACTGATGAAAGCCAAACGACCTCTGTTCATGAAATTGATTATGCCGTTAGCTTCAAAAAATCAAAATCTATCAAATGAGATTGTTCATAATTAATTCGGATGAGTCTGTGCAAATGTCGAATAATTTGAAATGACAATGCGTAAATTGAGGCTGAAATGCATAGGACGTCACCAAAATCAACTCAAATAACCTCTGATCGATGAATGGACTTTGCCATCATGATATAATGTTGAAATTGGTTAGAATATAAATATTACATGACTTGATGATCGATCAGCGCCATACATGCTTTGCATGGTTGAGGCATTGATAAGGATCAAACGACCTCGGTTCATGAAATTGATTATGCTATTGGCTTTAAAATATCAAAATATATCAAATAAGACTGTTCTCACTCAATTCGGACAAGTTTGCATGAATATCGAGCTGTCGAAGGCGACGTGCATTTTGAGCTGAAATGGACTCAATTTGACGCCGACTCAAACCAAATGGCCTCCGATCGCGAAACGGACAGTGTCGTTGCATTCAAAACATCAGAATTACCTTAGATTAATATATATATTGATTATCTAATTGTGTTAGCATAAAACTCAATTTAAAGATGATTACTTAATTTAAAAATTAACTTAAAATCCCTAAATCCCTAAATCCCTCTAACTCATGCTTAACCGTTCCCCCCATTTAATTTTTTTATTTTTTTTCCAAACCAACTGCTCAAAAGAAAAAAACTCTCCCAATTCTTGGATTCTCACATTCAGAAAAACTCCTCCTACACACAGGTAATCCTCTCATCTCTTAATTTTCACTTTGTTCTGTGCATCTCGCGACCCGCCAGCTATCCTCCCAGCCCGTCTCCACAAACTGCCGACCAGGCGTCTGCGTTCTCTCGGTAGCTCCTGATACCTCGGCGTCTCCCATGAAATCAGCTCACGTCTTTGCCGCCATGTGCCATACATGTAATTCCATGACCCATGCGTCTCACGCAATGAGCCATGACATCCGCTCGCTGCACCCGCTGGCGACCCACTCTGCCCACTCTATTCACCATAAATCTTACCCAGCCATCTCCCCATGTTTTGTGTGCCGCTTGCCATTCCGCAAAAACTTCCCACTCTCATGTCTTCACCCTTCCGTTCTGGTAAATCAACCCACATCCTCGAGCCCATTCAGACTCCTGCGGACCGCCATAGCCCGGCTGTTTAGCCTCATACCTTCAAACCGTCCAATCTCCTCGCTTTAGCCTTCCCATTTTCGCTACGCCGTGAACTGGGGAAGAACATCGTGAATAGGCGAATTCTTCTTTCAGTTTCTTACGTCGCATTCCTTGCATAACCCGTCCAATTTTCACCTCGCCGCAATCGGGGGAAGAAGATCGTCAAGAGGCGAATTCTTCTTTCGATTTTCAACGCTGCATTCCTCGCTTTAGCCTTCCTACCTTCGCTTCGCCGCAATTGGGAGGTGAATTCTTCTTTTGATTTTCGGCGTCGCACACCTCGCTTTAGCCTTCCAGTTTTTGCTTCACCGCAATCGAGGGAAGAACATCGTCAAGAGGTGAATTCTTCTTTTGGTTTCTGGCGTCGCACTCCTTACCTTAAATTCTCAATTGCATACCTAACCTTGTTCCTTTGTCGAGCATTGCAGAACGTTGAAAATACGTCAAAACATGTGTGATCTATGAATGTGAAAATATATATACATGCTTGTGTTTCTTTGTAGGTTTGAAGACCTCGTTGTGCTCAAGAGGGCGCGACGAGATGAAAAATTAGGCTGTGGTGTCGCAAGACACCGCTCACTATGCTCAAGAGGGCGCACCGAGTAAGCTAACACTCATTAGATGTCGCTCCCCCTAGATAAAATGCTGCCAAAATTTCATCTAATTTCTAGACTTAGAATAAAATGGGGGGGAGGGGATGAATATATATTACATTGTATGTCTTCTTCTGTCAGGCCTGTCAAGAGAGGTGACGAGATAAAACTTGGTTGTGGTATCGTAAGACACCGCTCGATATGCTCAAGAGGGCGTACCGAGTAAGCCAAAATACCCCCGATGCAGCCCCCTACATGGGGATGACGTCGGGAGGATACCAAATTTGTTTCAAATCTTTTGACTTAGGAAAAATGGAAGAGTGAAATGAACTGACTTAAGAGTGCTAAGTAAAGAAAATTATAGCCTAATTGTAAACTAAAAGCATCAAACAAAAGGGTGAATGAATATATATTGCATTTATCTTCTTTCAAGTTTAAATACCTCGTTGTGCTCATTAGGGTGCGAAGAGATGAAAAAATTAGTGGTGTCGACACTACTCTATGCTCAAGAGGTGTCTGAGTAAGCCAAAAAATACCCCGATGCTGACTACACGGGGATGTGAGCAAATTTAGACTAAAATTCAAGACTTAAATAAATTCAAATAGAAATCACTTAAATTTAGGTCAAACAAAAGAATATATGATAAATATGAAGATAAATATTAAAAAAAAAAAAAGAAATAGGGGAGGAGCCTTTAAAGAAAATTTTGGAAAGAATGGAACACCTATTTAAAATGCAAGTAAAATTTGGGGAGGCTAATATTAAACTCATAAACTTTATTTGTAATTCTCTACGACTTAAATTAAAGCAATAAAATGAGTTCTCTTTTCTTACAAATTCCTCAAAATTAAATAAGATTTAATTGGAATTTGGGGAGACTAATACTAAACTCATAACAAACTTGCAATAAACTTAAAGTCTATAAAATTTGATATGGAGTTAAAAATGAATCTAAATTGGGTTTAATAACTCTTATATGTATATGGAGGTGATTACTATGCTTACTAACAAGCATGAGTAGGGCTAAAGCAATAAACACTGAAATCAGCATAACTTATCAAAATTGATGTAAATTGAATAAAATCAAGTTGGGAGAGTTGCAAAACTCAACAAGTAAATTAAGTGCAAGTAATGTTTTAAACTACAATCTAAATCAAAATGTCTGCTTCGCCACTGAATCTGCAACCCTTTGTACAAGCAGACAGAAGACGATACTAAATCAAATTCTACAAAAATCATAGGGCTTCCTTTGATCAAAAATTAAGAAATTTCATTCTAATTATGATTTTTAAAATCAATGATTCCATTAATTTGATGAAATTAGCTATAAACACCTACATGTGCTCGGACATAGAGATTTCAAGTGTAAATTTTAATGTCTGAAAAGGCTGCACAGGCTAAATCAGAATAAAAAATGAAAATACAAAATCAATCTCATAATTCAAACATAAAATTACCTAAAATTACTATACATCCGCATGGACCCTGACACTATACTAAATGCTTAAATTCAAGTGTCTAAGGTTGTTTGCAGTTGTTACGGTTTAGTCTTGGTAGTGCAAAACCTAAAAACCTATAATAAGAGTTTTAAATTAGTAAAATATCTGAGAAACTAATTCTATCAGGTGATTGTAGATCTAATCCTCTGTTAGCAGCTAAATAGAGTTGATAGGATCTAAAGCTCTTAAACAGTTTCTAATTAATAATTTTCAAGTAGCAATCTGAAACTGCTTAAATGAAACTCTATCATTAAAAGCTTAAATCAAGCTCAATCTATCCACCTTTCATAATTGTTTATCGGGGGTGACAAATTAAGAAAACTCTAGCTCACAAAGGAGTCAATGTCAAATCAAAGTATTCTGCTATGTTCACTCTCAATCAATCTCTTTTCAGTAAGGATGTGGCCCGTATCCTCTGACTGCATGGCTTGGCTAGTAGGCTCCACAGATAAAGTAGTTACCATCAGAGTCCTCTGATCAAGTGGTTTGGCTAGTCAGGCTTCATTATATTATGATTACGACTGTAGCCAATATGCTCCCCAATGGCTCTGCCCTTTGAGTTATGATTCATAGGGTATACTTGATAGGGCAAACAGCCCTCTGTGAGCTAAGGTAGACTTAAACTTGTCTTCTTAGATAAATATCTACAAGGATCTAATTAAACTAGGGACCGACTCCCGGGATAAGAACCATGGGATCTAGATCAGCAACATCATCATTCCCCAACCATCGGTTTAAGCTAAATGATGAATTTCATAATCTAAATTCTAAACTCATACATGCTTACTATCGCCATGCATTTAGCATAGCCTTAATGAAAGTTCTCTCTCACTAAGAGGGTAATTAACTATAGGGCTTAATAGAAACCGAACCATCTAAAGTCCTCACCAAAATAAGGGTGAAATCTCTGCAGTGTTATCTACTATTCCATCTGCCTTCTAAAAATTACATCAACATTCAATCACACTCTCTTCAATTCAATAATAGAGATTGAGAATTTTGGAGCCCACAGATTGGCGACTCCGTGGGATGATTCTCTTTCCATCTTTGGCTAGTCATATATGTGCTATAATAGCAATAAAATCTTTAAAAATTTAAAACAACAAAATGGTGATTTAAGTGTGTAATAAATTCAGTATGAGGCTCTCTGTAGAATGAATCATTCTGTAGAGTATATCTTTATTACACCGTTATTTATTATGTGGTACCTCTACATCTTGAAAGTATGGGATGAAATAATAATTTCTATTTACTAATCCCCATCTTTCACTTTTCCATAAATGGATCTACAAAAAACTCCTTTCACGCTCAACTAGTGGTGTGAACATCACTAGCCAAGGCCATCAACACGTGATGTCGGGCTACCATTCAATTTGGTAGCTTGAATTTCGACTATCATCTACAACTCCTAAAGTACCCACTCGGTACATTGTCCGAGGCCATGTTGAAGGCCTCAAGTCAAAACTCCTACCAACCGTGCACCAACTAGTTCAACAGCCAACCGCTATCAAGGAGTTCTCCTGACAGAGAACTTTAGTTTTCAAAAGGTTAGGTCAATTTGAAGCCCCATCTCAAAAAGAATCGTTAGTGGAAAACTACATCTTTAATGCCTCGTGGTACAGCTGCTGCGCCAATTGAACCTTTTGTACCCCAAAAGCATGATCATGAAGCTTCCTCATGAGGAAATAAATTAACCAGAAGACAGAGAAGAAGGAGAAACGCTGAGCTGAGGGCTCAGCATATCCCCTTTGAATTACCTAGTGAACAAGCGATACTGCAGCTAGAAGCGAGTATTCCTACCCACAATAATTTTGACAATCTAAAGTGGGTAAAGATGAATAGCTCTACTGGCAAAATAAAGCAATCTTTCTAGAACCAACCATGTCAAGCTCCACCACCATAGAGGAGACAACCAAACACCGCCTACCGGATACATAAAGTTCTCAAAGTAGCTGAAAAGGCCTAATGAAAAGAAGATTTTAGAGGCGTGGTGATGGAAAATACAAGCTCCACCAAGAAAGTTGCCATCTCTTTTGTGTCAACCGAGCCCAATACGCTTCGATTGGTGAGCATCAAAGTGTGACACTTGGACCGCATGTCCAAGAATCTGATACCGAAAGGTTCCGGTGAAAGGATAAGAAAATATGGAGGCCAAGGCCCTGTAATAAAACTTTGAGTAATAGAAGAGGTGTGACATCTGATACATATACTCAAAATCCACCTCAAAATTAACTCATCAGAAGTGGATACCCAAAAGAAAGGATATCATTGATGAAAGATATGATGGTCGACACCCTGGAGAATCCTCTAGGGGATCCCATCATCGATCAGTTTCACCCCTACAAGAGAAGGTTGACATTGATCGTGGTTCTTTAATAGAAGAAGTGGTTATTTTTTGCACATTGAACAGATCCACCGAAACATCGAAAATTCATGTGCAAGAAGAAAATAATGAAGAGATATGGAAGTGGAAGTTGTCTATATGGTCGAGATATAGATGAACTCCCCACCCAAAGACCATCAAGCAATGCAATTTGAGAACTGAACTGAATTGACTTATGAAGAAGAGTCTTCACATAAGCAAAGAGGATGGATCTTCAATCTTTGTTGAAGATGAAGAAGAAGAAGAGAATGAGAAAGAGATCATGGGTGTGAAGCTATCTATATATGGTTGAACCAGAAATGATCACCGTACACTTTTTATAATCGATCGTCATGAAACAAAGAATATCTCGCAAATGCACAAAGAGAAGGATCAAGTTCTTCCCTTGAAAATGAGCAAGGAGCAAACAACAACAAGAAATAAGAAGAGGAAGAGCCTATACTGATTGATGCCATGGCGCTAGCTAGAGAGCAAAGAGAAATGCAACATCAAATGGAGGTCAAAGATAAGAGATTGCACAACTTGGTACCAAATGAATGATATGATACAACAATGAACATCATGATGGAGATGTTGCAGAAGAATATCACATCAAGTGCAACACTTATTTTGTCTGCTAATCAATAGGCAGTTAATAATACAACTTCTATACCACCAGCCACTGTGGTACCTCAAACTCTTGCACTACATGCTACGCATAAAGTGAGGAATGAAGTTAACCAAACACCTCTCCAGCTGACAATTCAAAATCAACACACTGAATAATAACAATGCACCCAAAAAATAATAATCAATGAAAAGATAAAGTCAAGCCTCAGTAGTGAAAGGTGAGTGGTCACCCCTTACCCAGCTGAATATGATCAAGTGTCCTACCCAAAAGGTTAATCAGTACCAAAATTTAATACTTTTAGTGGGCTTGGTAATCCAAAGCAACACCTTGCCTAATTTAAGGTTACTTGTGGTAACACAGGAGGGAACGATGCACTGCTTTTTTGTCAATTCATCAATAGCTTGACTTCACCGCTTTGAATGGTATAATTGTCAAATGATTTAAAATATATTGAATTGATACCATATATTTGAAGAGGTTCAAGTGCAATTGAGAAAATCACATCACGACCTTGTTGAAAAGGAGGAAAGATAAGTCAGTGACAAAATTCATAAGTCATTGGCGCAACCTAAGTATGAAGTGCAAGCAACAATTGAAAGAAGAACATGCAATCCAATTATTAATGGGAAATATGGATGATAAAATGACACCATTTCTATGCAAGGCATCGATTTCAACATTCCAGGACTTACTCGATAGAGTGGCTAAATTTGAAAAGTTGAATCGCCCTAAGTATGAAGTCTATGCAGATAAAGCAAAGAGAAACAAACCTTCAGACTAAAAAAGAAACAAAAAATTCATGCGCTTCTAGCTCAAATGGAAAAAGCGTGATATATAATGTGGATAAAGGAAAGCACCAATGTATGATGATGATAAGGAAAGAAGCCTCTATTCTAATACCAAAATTGGTATTAGGAGGCAATGACAAACCTCAAACTTTTCCAAGTGGTGGGGAGCATCCAAAATAAGCAACAAGAGATGATGAAAAATGCCATCTCTTAAAGAAAAGATGAATAAAGAATATTCCTTTAGAAGGGACAAGGTGGCTAAATTATTTGAAGCAAATCAAAGCTACTACAAAAAAATTAAAAGGCTCAAGAAGTTGATCAAGTCAACAATCCAAATTACTATCCCTATCATCGGATGATCAGTCATCCTATTGAAGATTGTTATGTCTTCAAAGATTGGCTAGAAAGGAAGTATCGACGAGGTGAATTTACACTATCCGATAGTATTCTAGTCAACCCAAAAAGAGAGTCTACAAGGATGATTACATCCTCTTCCATATCATCCAATAAAGACAAAACAAAAAGGAGAAATCAGATCAAGAATGAAAATAGTAGTCCAAAAAAAAAATGTGAAGCCTAAAAGACGTCCCTAGTTAAGTGGAAATCACCACTTGAACCTATATTGGACTTAAGAGAGATGCCTAAACCAAGTATTTGGGCTTCTCGAGATGATAAGGCTACTTCATCACAAGATGAAGTAGCTACTAAATGCAAGCCTCATAAATCAAAGAAGCCAAGAAAAGGAAGATAAAGAAGAGAACTACAACTCAAAAGATCATTAACAATCTAGAGGAGTATCACCAGTTGGTAAGACAATCATTTAGGCTTGTAGACTTCATGCTTGAACTTCACATTACTGAATCAGATGAAGAAGATAATGGTGAATCTTGTCCAGTAGAGACATGTCGAATCATCTGCGTGATGTCAAATATTCTTCAACATCGTTACTCAAATGAAGTGTTAGATAACTGACCAACTCAAAATTTTATCAAAGAAGAAGAGAAGAGTGTCTAATTTTGTTTAATGACTCAACAAGATAATAACAAATGATGAAGATATATGTTTTCCCAATGGAGAAGAGTCAGACTCATCGATATCATCATGTATGAAATGTATGATGTTGAAAAATGAGTCTAGCCCTTTTGGCCAATCTTCCAGAATAAAAAGAGAATTTGAAGAAACTACTTCTTCAGAAGAATACGAGCAAGATAAGGTGATTCAAGTTCAGTTGAGAAGTGGTAAAGTCTTACCACCTTCATCAAAGAAGGGAAACACAAATAAAGATAAAGTTAAACAAATTGAAGTCAACGAGGATATTATTCCCAAAAATCCTAGGATAAAGCCTAAATCAAGCGAAAAAATAGACTATAATATTCTATCACATCTAAGAAAGATCCCTGCACAAATGAGTGTGTACGAGGCTCTCTTGATGTCAAAAGACCTCCGAGAAACTTTGATACAGACTCTCAAAGATCTGGAGAGTTATGAAGCTTACTTTGCTGAAACATGTATGACTGAAGCATTGCAAACCCAAGATCTCCCATTAATCACATTTTTTGAAGAAGATCTTATGTTGGGAACAACATATCACAATTGTCCTCTTTATGTTCCTGTAGAGAGAGATGTCATCTCGATCAACCGAATATTAATTGATCTAGGTTCTTCTGGCAACCTTATGAGTCTAAAGGTATTAAGAGGATTATCACTTGATATCCAACATCTTGGGAGAGATAGGTTGATGGTTCATGGTTTCAATGAAAAGGAAAAAACGGGTTCTTTTATTCTCCGCTCAAGTTCAAGGATTTATATACGTAAAAGTTTCATGTAATCGATGTCGATACATCATTTAGAGCTCTCTTGGGCTGGCCATGGCTAAATGAGTATGGCATGGTCCCATCAACTATGCATCAATGTATGAAGTATCTGAAAGATGGGAAAGAATTCAAAATTCCTGGTAACATGCAACCATTCTCCAATGAAGCAAAGATCTATGAAGATGCAAAATATTTCATCCTCAAAGAGCCTAAGCTAACAGAGCCTCTTGAAGCAGTAGCATCCACTTCATGAACTAAAAAGTAATTTCACAAAGTGAAAGAGCAGAAGCAAAGTGGGAGAAGGAAGGCAATGCCGACTCTCCTTAAAGCACTTGATTCTGCACCTAAGTCAAGAAAATTAGTTCCTCATTTGGGAAGTGACACAGAAGAAGAAGAAGATATTCCTATCAAACCTAAGGTAACTTATAAGCTTTCAAGAAATATAGAATATGAAATAAGTGATTCGATTCTACTATGATTTTGAATCTACTTATGAAAATAGAGTTCGATGGTCGCATCAAGGATAGCTCACTTGGCAGTCGATGACTCACTCAAAATTATACCCATCCCTCAATAGTGCTTCAAAGAAATCATTCCACTAGAGGTTCATGATATTGAAGAATTGATAACGTTCTATGTGCCACCGTTGAGTGAGAGTGACAGAATAGGAACTCTATTTTACAAATTTGAAGAGTCTCAACCTCAAGATTTTGAATAGCCTACTCGACATAAAAGCTCTGATGAGATAGTACCAATAAGAATACCAATATACTATCCACAGAAATTATGAAGAATGATGCATAAGCTTGGAGTTCATATTGGAACTACTAAACATAGGACCCAAAAGAAGTCCTCAAGCATTGCGAAGAAGTGATAAATTTATCACTAAAGGTCATGGATTTGTCAAAATGGAGCCTATTATAATATAATAGAAGTTGAGATCAAAACTCATAGTGACGAAGAAGATGATTCTCATGAAATTCTTCTTAAAAATGATGAAGAAGTAAGCCAAGCCCACCAAGAACTTGAAGATGGTGGAAAAAATCTACTATGGATGAACTTAAAGAAGTCAACCTAGAGCGATGATCCCATCCTTTGTCGGCCCTTCTGCCCGATGAAAGTTGAAGAGCTAAAAATGCTACTTTGTGAATTCGGGATTGCTTTGTGACATATTCAAATGCCGCTTATCCTCTGATGTAGTAGTTCATAAACTAGCTATTAAACCAGATGCAACGCCCATTAAGCCTAGGCGAATGAGAATGGAGATTGAAGAATATGTAATTGTAGAAACTAAAAAGCTAATTGAAGCAGTTTCATCCGGAGAGAAGTATGCATTGGATACAACATTGTCTAAGAAGAATGGTCAAATCCATCTCGCATTGACTGGACCTAAATAAAGCGTGTCCAAAAGATGATTTTTCGCTTCCATTATCAGAACTACTAGTGGACAACACTTCCAAATATGATGTGTTCTCATTCATGGATGGATCGTCGGGATGCAACCAAATCAAAATAGAACATGAAGATGAAAACATACATCATTCGTAATGCATCATATTATACGGTCATGCCCTTTGGCTTGAAAAAATCTGGAGCTACATACCAAAGAGCCATGACATATTTTGATGAGTTGATTCATCAAAAGGTGGAATGTTATGTCGACGATTTGGTGGTGAAGAGCTTAAACCGTGAAAACCACTTCAAAGACTTGAGAATTGTACTGGAGAGAATCAGAAAATATGATCTCAAGATGAATCCTCTAAAATGTGCATTTGGGGTATCCTCCAAAAATTCTGGTACATTGTACATGTAGAGGTATTGAAATAGATCGCCAAAAATCAAGGCAATTGTGGAGACTCCAGCCAGAAGAGTTTAGCTCAATTTAATTTTGGACAACTCGCATTCATCCATCGTTATAACATAAATCTATCAGGGATGTTGTCAATTTGCAAGGTTAATGAAGAAGGATGCTCCATTCAAATGGGATAGGAGTGCCGAAGCCTTCAATAGCATTAAAAGCTACTTATTAAATCCACCAATCCTTGCGATACTCTACTCGGGAAGCCCTTCTATACACAGCTGCATTAGAAGAGTCCCTTGGAGCATTATTGATACAACACAATGAAGAAAGCAAAGAGAATGCTCTTTATTATATTAGTCGGTGGCTGATTGGAGAAGAAATGAGATACTCTCCGATAGTGAAGCACTGTTTAGCATTGATCTTTGCAGTTTAAAAGCTTCATCATTATATGTTATCTCACAAGATTACCCTCATCTCAAGGATCGATCCGGTACTTGATGACAAGATCGGCATTGACAGTAAACTTGGCAAGATGGGCGATTACTTTACAATTTGATATCACATATGTTCCACAAAAAGGAGTGAAGGGACAAGTCTTAGCAGATTTTCTTGCTGCACATCCCATCCCGGTGGGCTATTCTCTTAATAAAGATTTTCCTAATGTGCAAGTTATGCTCATTCATGAAAGAGAAAAATTGTAAATTTGGGAAATGTACTTTGATGGAGCCTCATCGATCAAACAAGTCCAATATCTAAATTTCCTAAAAGCAAGAGCAGCAATTGACATCATCTTCGTAACACTAGAAGGAGGGATAATGAGACAATCATATGGATTGATCGAGCCGAATAATAATGAATGCGAATATGAAGCATTAGTGGCGGTGGAAGAAGTTATTTTCATAGGCATTCAAAACTTGCATTTTTTGGATGATTCTCAGCTTATTATAAATCAAGTACTTGGCATCTGTAGAATCAACAAGCTTGAGTTAGCTTTCTATCACAAGTGAATTCTCGAGCTTATGAAGTAGATACTAAGTATCACACTAACTCGAGTCTCTCGATCCGAGAATAGTAAAGCCGATTGCTTGGCAAAAGTAGCTAAGGAAATGGAAATAATGAATGGTGATTATGTCATGATCGGTATGTTTACTCGATGAGTCTTAGAGCCAGTAGAGGGATTATCAAATCTGACCCAGTAGGATGTGACTCAAGTTGCTCCTCATACTCCCCAAAATCAACAAGAAGTTGTACTAAGAAGAGCTAAGAATGATATTACCTCAGAAAAGCAGTGTGAAGCCTTTATTGTAGAAGAGCCACATGATTGGATGCAACCCTTCATCGACTACTTTAAAGAAGACAAATCACCAAATAATAAATCACTGGCAACTCAAATCAAGAAGAGAATGCTATGCTATGCTATGCTTTTATCAATAATACTTTATATCATAGATCCTTTGAACAAATATGGCTACGATGTATAGATGTAGATGAGGTTAGCAAAGTGATGGTTGAAGTTCATGAAGGACTTTATGGTGCACATCAGTTAGGTCCCAAGATGGCAGTAAAGATCAAAAGGATGGGCTATTATTGGCCATCTATGGTGAGAGATTGTATTAATCATGCTAAGAAGTGTCATGAGTGTCAAGTGCATGGGAATCTCATCCATCAATCTCCAAATCCATTACATCCAACAATAACATCGACCATTGAATGATGCAGATGTAATTGGACAATTGATCACCGTCGTTGGACATCTTCATCCTAGCGGACTATTTCTCTGGTGAAGCTACCATATTTAAAGAAGTTACTACCAATCAAGTGATTAATGTCTTTACGCATAATGTGGTCTATAGATTGGGAGTGTCACGCCGAATAATTTTTGATAATGTCATAGCTTTCAAAAGTGCAAAGATTTATATATTCGTCAATCGACACAAAATTGATTGATGATACTCTTTAATATATAATCCAAGAGCAAATGGTTTGACGGAGGCCTTCAACAAGACATTAGTTAAACTGCTCAAGAAGATTCTCACTAAAAATAAGAGAGAATAGCATACTAAGCTAATAGAGGCTTTATAGGCGTATCGAACTACCTACAAGACGCCGACTAAAGCCACTCCCTATTCATTAGTATTCGGAACTGAAGCAGTTCTTCCGCTTGAAGTTGAGTTGCTTTCACTTCGAGTAGCCATCCAATACAATCTAACTGAAGATCAAAATGCTCATATGAGAATGGAGGAACTTGACTTGCTTGATGAAGTTAGATTATAAGCTCATCAAAATCTGGAAGTCTACCGAGCAAAGATGTCCAGGGCTTTTGACTATACAGTGCGATCTCGAACATTCCGAAAAGAAGAATTGGTCCTGGTGCTGAGAAGACCAATTATCCCCAATTAAAAATTTAGTGGCAAATTCGAGCCTAACTCGGAAGGCCCTTTTGTCATTAAAAAGTATACCAAGGAGGGGCGTACCAACTCATTGACCTAAAAGGTGAAAGACCAATGCCGCCAATTAATAGTCGATACTTGAAAAAATACTATACATGATGACCACATTCTCTAGGTACAATAGAAATCCCCCTCCAAGACAGGGGGCATTATTTTTAATATATCTATTTAGGTCGACAACGTGCTTCATGACGAGATCCCTAAATAAACATACTCTAGATGAAAATATTTTCTGTGAAAATTCCCCTGTTACACATGGGACATTTTAGATTTATATATAGATGAAAGAAATGTTACATGTTAAAACCCTCTTAAGTGCATATCAATTTAAATATTGATGTATTTGCGTATTTTCATCTTGAAGATTCTCCTAAATGTGCTTTAGAATTCCCCTTGCAAGACATGAGGCATTTTTTTTAGTTTATATCAAGTTTATTTGAGTTGACATCGTCTATTAAGGCGAGATCCTCAAATATATTCGATTGATTGACATAAAGCTTTATGCCAAAATCCTTGAATATATCCCTAATGATTATTATTAAGTTGCAGGTTCTTGCAAGGAACAAAATGAATCTATTTCTATGCAGGAAAGGACAACCCCTGAATGTCAAGAAATTAATTTCTCAGATTTGCCAAATTCTGGAGATCAAGTCAAAAGAACTCTCGATTTTGAAAGCTTCAATCAATTAAGTTGGAGAAACATTAGCCTCTATATCCTAAAGTGTAGGCACGAATAGGTTCTAAAGGTCGAACTCAACAAGCCGACAAATGGTCGAGTTGCTGACGCTCTCCTCACTCAACGAGCCGCAAGAAAAGGCCGCAGTGAAAGAGCCCCCATTCGTCAGTCTGATGACAAAACCATCAACCCACTACAACTTAAGTCAAAGACTCGAGTAGGTTCTAAAGGTCGAACTCAACAAGCCCAAATATGACCGAGTTGCTGACGCTCTCCTCTCACTGAACAAACCACAAGAAAAGGCCGTAGTGAAAGAGCCCCCTGTTCGTCAGTCTAATGATGATAGCTGTTCAATCTCAAATCAGATCTAATTTAGTGATTACAAGCAACTAAGATCCAAGAGATCTCTCTACTTGATCGATAGATCAAGGCAATTTGAGGATAAGCTTAATTCAGGGCTACCTTAAATCAATCTATATATTACCTGTAGGGTGATATCTCAATTTATTCTCAAATTATCTATTCAAGCTCTAAGCACAGATCAAAGCCAATCTCCTCATCGAGTCTGTCAAAGTAGAAAGCACATGACCGATGAAGCAATTCCATAGTTCAAACAAAGCTAATGACTGGACTAAAGGAATTTCGTGATTATTTAGTCTGTTAAAGCACACGTTGTTAGACTAATAACTCAACATTGACCATATATAAGCAGGAATACTGGGTCATTTGTATGTACCCTTCAACGAATCCATCAAAGCAGCAAGCACAAGGTTTATGGAGTGCATACGCTTCTTGACAAGTCAATAGAGACAAATCAGGTCAATCATTCATCAAGTCTGTCAAGCTCAAAGCTAGGATAGAAGGAATTTCAAATCAAGCATGGATAAATCGATTCCCTAGCGAAATCCTTATTCAAAACAAGCAGACTAATTCCTCCATCAAGCCCAGCCAAGCATGAAGCCAGGGTTGGAGGAGACTCAAATCTATAAGAACATAAAAGAAAGAGATCTTTAGAAAAGCCATTGAAGTAGATGGTAGAGGGTGTAAGAACTCTTATCAATCTGACAAGTCGATTCTGACAAGTCGTTCAATCTTATCATTTAGCATCTCCTGAATAAGGCAGTATACTAAGGACAAATCTTATCAAAAGCTCCGTAAGCTATTGCAATGGAAGCTGAAATGACCCAAGATCTGTGGCCAGCCTAAAGGATCAATTAGTTTTTAATAAACGTGACTCGCTCCATGCACGAATCACATTTGTTGGGGGGCATTTGTTAACCTTCACATACGTGCCAAAAGTCGAGTCAAGCCCATAAGTCTAATTCGACGGACTTCAGAAGCGACAGTGCACAAATCGGGGCTCAAAATGCACTAGACATCATTGAAAATGGTCGAAATGACCTCTGATTGGCGAACAGACTTCACCGTTGCATTCAGAATGTCGAAATTGATTGAAATATAAATATTGTAAAATATAACGATCAATCGATTAAGCGCTCGAGCTATCAATGTGTCAACATGCATATCAAAGTCGAAAAGCTACGACGATGTCCGAACAATCTCGTTCACAAAACAGATCATGCTGTTAGCTTCAAAATATTAAAAACTATCAAATGAGACTATGCGTGCTTAATTGAGACGATTTGTGCCAATGTCGGATAATCAGCAGGGGCCGCGCGTAAATCAAGGCTGAAATGCACTGGACATCTCTGAAAATGATCGAAATGACCTTCGATGGATGAACGGACTTCGCCATCATGTTCAGAACATCAAAATTGGTTAGGATATAAATATTGCACAACTTAATGATCACCGACGGCTGAAGCAATGTACACACATATTAGAGTTAGCACCGAGCGCCAAATGACCGCTCGCGGAAAATTGATTATGCCGTTAGCTTCGAAACATCAAAATCTATAAAATGAGATTGTTCACGCTTAATTCAGGCAAGTCTGTGCAAATGTTGAATAATTTAAAATGACAATGCGCAAATCGAGGTTGAAATGCATATGACGTCACCAAAATTAACTCAAATGACCTCCGATCGATGAACGGAATTTTTCATTGTGTTCAGAACGTCAAAATTGGTCAGAATATTAATATTGTATGACTTGATGATCAACTGATCAAGCGCTCGAGTTGTCAACGTGCTTACACACATATCGAGGCCAAGAGGCACCGACGAGGATCAAATGATTTCCGTTCATGAAATTGATCATGACATTGGCTTCAAAATATTGAAATCTATTAGATAAGACTATTCTCACTCAATTCGGACAAGTCTGTGTGAATATCGAGTAGTCGAAGGTAGCGACACATATTTTGACCGAAATTTCACTGAAACTAAATGACCGACCAACTAAACGAAAGTGTTAACATCAAAATTATCTTAAATTGATATATATATATATATATATATATATATATATATATATATATATATATTGATTATCTAATTGCATCAGCGTAAAACTCAATTTAAAGACGATTACTTAATTTAAAAATTAACTTAAAATACCTAAATCCCTCTAACCCATGCTTAATCATTCCACCATTTTATTTTTCAGTTTTTTTTTTCTGGCCAACTGCTCCAAAAAGAAAAAAAAAAAACAGAAACCCACTCTTCCGATTCTTGCATTCCCACATTCAAAAAAACTCCTACTGCACACAGGTAATCCTCTCCTCACTGAATTTTCACTGTTCCGGTGCATCTCACGGCCGGCCAGCCTGCCGCATGTCTCTGGACCACGTCTCGCACAAACCCGCCGACCCGCGCGACTCGCGTTCCTCCGCTCTCATCGGCGCGATACCTCCGGCCCGTCTCCCGTGAAACCGCTGCTCCGCGCTGTCGCACGCCGCTCCGCACCGGCCCGCATGCGCAATTCTGCGCGACCCGCGCGTCCCGCATAATGAGCCCGCGACGCCATCCCGCTCTGGCCCGCACCTGCCTCTGCGGCCCTCTCCGGCCCGAGCTGTTCTGCCACATATCTTACCGCTGGCCCGTCTCCCGCGTTTTGCCGTCGCCGTCCCGCTTCCGGCCGGACCTGCAAAACCTGCAAGCCCGCCGTCCCGCTTCTAGCCGACCCTTCCCGTTCCCGCAAATCAAATCACTTGGCCCATCCTCCGAGCCCGTTCCGAACCCGCATAACAGCACGGCCCGCCAGCCCACTTCCTACAGCCCGCTGGCCTGTTTAGCCCGCCTCCGCAACCTTCAAACCCGCAACTCGTAACCTCCTCACTTAGCCTTTCCCATTTCGCCAGAACCGAGAAGAACATCATCAAGAGCAATTCTTCTTTTCTGTTTCGATCGAGCTTGCATAACCCATCTAATTTTGCTCGCCAGAATCGGAGAAGAATATCGTTAAGAGAATTCTTCTTTCCGGCCGATTCTCGCTTTAGCCTTCCAACCTTCGCCACAATTGGGGAAGAACATCGCAAGAGGCAATTCTTTTCGATTTTCCACACTCACTTTAGCCAGAATCGGGAATAACATTGTCAAGAAATTCTTCTTTGGTTTTGACGACTCCTTACATTCCCAAGATACCTAACTTCGCCGGCATTGCGACACAAAATGTGTCATAACATATGTGATCTGAATGTGAAAATATATATACGTTTTGGTTTCAAGACCGCCGTTTCAGGGCTGAGATGAAAAATAAGGGTGTCGAAGAACATACGCTCAAGAGTGCGTCTAGTAAGCGACACTCGTTAGATGTCGCCCCAGACGAAATGCTCAAAATTTCGCCTAATTTCTATACTTAGAAAAGGAGAGGGGGAGGATGAATATATATTGATTGTATGCCTTTCGTATGAAGGCCTCATCGTGCTCAAGAGGGCGCGGCGAGATGAAAAAACCCAGTAGTGTCGCAAAGACACCGCCGCTACGCCAAGAGGGCATGAGGTTACACCGATGCATATTAATGACGGAGACACCAAAATTGTGTCAAATCTATTGACTTAGGAAAAGTGGGAGAGTGAAATGATCTAACTTAAGAGTGTCAAGTAAAGAAACCTACAACTAATTTTAAACTAAAAGCGTCAAATAAAAAAAAGGGGAGGGGTGAATGAATATATATTGCATTTATCTTCTTCGTTTAAAGCCTCGGCTCATCGAGCTGACGATAAAAAAAATTTGAAGACACCTCTCGCCACGCTCAAGAGGGCGTCGAAAAGCTAAAATACCCTCGATGCACTCTACACGGATTACACCAAGTAAAATTTAAACTAAAATTCAAGACTTAAACAAATTCAAATAAAATTACCTAAATTTAGGTCAAACAAAAGAATATATGATAAAGATGAAGATAAATGTTAAATCAAAAATAAATAGGGGAGGAGTCTTTAAAGAAATTTTTGGAAAGAATGGAACACCCGTTTAAAATGCAAGTAAAATTTGGGGAGATTAATATTAAACTCAGGAACTTTAATTGTAATTTTCTACGGCTTAAATTAAAGCGATAAAACGAGTTCTCTTTTCTTGCAAATTCCTCAAAATTAAACAAGCTTTAATTGGAATTTGGGAGACTAATACCAAACTTATAATAAGGTTGCTATAAACTTAAAGTATATAAAATTGAGATTATTTTAAAATAGAATTTATTAAATTTAATTAATTTAAAAGATTAAAATTTTTTTATGAAAATAAATAGTCTGACAAGATGATGGAATCGTCAGTCGTCCGTTTGACGGACGACTGGCGTGGAGGATTTTTATTTTATTTTATTTATTTTTTGCTTTTGATACGAGAGAGAGAGAGAGAGAGAGAGAGAGAGAGAGAGAGAGATTTTTTTTTTTTTGTTTTTTGCTTTCTGTTCGGTAGGAGAGAGAGAGGGAGTTTTATTAATTTTTTAATTAATATAATTATTTAAAATATTTAAAATATATAATTAAAAATATTTTTTATAAAATATTTAATAACTAAATATTTATATATTTAGTTATTAATTAATTATTTATATATATAATTAAATATATAATTTAAAAATATTATTAATTATATATATAGATTTAAAAATTTATTTAATAATTTTGTTAATTAATATAATTATTTAAAATATATAATTTTATTAATTTTTGTTAATATATAATTTAAAAATAATTAAAATATAAATAAATAATTTTAATAAATAAAAACAAAAGAAATAAATTATATAAATATTTTATAAATTATATAAATAAAGTAATTATATATATATATATATATATATATATAATATAATTTAGTTATTTATGTATTTAAATTATATAAATATTTTTAAGTTATATAAAATAATTAGTTATATATATATATATATATATATATATATATATATATATATATATATACATATATATATATATATATATATATATTTAATTAGTTATTTATTTATTTAAAATATTTATTTATTTAAAATATATAATTAGTTAAAAAAAAAAAAAAATTTAAATTATATAAATACTTAGATATTTATATATTTATAAAATATTTATTATTTATATATTTATTTATTTATTATATAAAGCCAATAAATTATATAAATATTTTATAAATTTTATAAATAAAGTAATTATATATATATTTATAAATTTATTTAGTTATTTATATATTTAAATTATATAAATATTTTTAAGTTATATAAATAATTTAAAATATTTAAAATATTTAAAATATATAATTTAAAAATAATTTATATAAAATATTTTAATTATATATTTATTTATTTATTTATATAAGTCTATAATAATAATAACAAAAATAAAAAAATATATAAAAAATAAAATAAATAAATAAATAAATAATTTTTAATAAATAAATAAAGAAAGGAATAAATATATATATAATAAATAAATATATATATATAAATAACTAAATATTTTATAAATATATTAAATAACTAAATATTTATATAATTTAAATAAATAAATAACTAAATAAATTTATAAATAACTAAATATATAAATAACTAAATATTTTATAAATTTAAAAATATTTATATAATTTATTAGCTTTATATAATAAATAACTAAATATATAAATAACTAAATATCTAAGTATTTATATAATATAAATTTTTTTATTTTTTTATTTAACTAATTATGTATTTTAAATAAATAAATATTTTTAAATAAATAAATAACTAATTATATAAATAAATATAAATAAATATATATATATATAAATAACTAATTATTTATTTATATAACTTAAAAATATTTATATAATTTAAATACATAAATAACTAAATAAATTTATATATATATATATATATATATATATATATATAGATATATAATTACTTTATTTATATAATTTATAAAATATTTATATAATTTATTTCTTTCTTTATTTATTATTAAAAATTATTTATTTATATATTTTAATTATTTTTAAATTATATATTAACAAAAAATAATAAAAATTATATATTTTAAATAATTATATTAATTAACAAAAATTATTAAATAAATTTCTAAATTTATATATATAAAAAAATATTTTAAATTATATATTTAATTATATATATATAAATAAATTAATTAACAACTAAATATATAAATATTTAGTTATTAAATATTTTATAAAAAATATTTTTAAATTATATATTTTAAATATTTTAAATAATTATATTAATTAAAAAAATTAATAAAACCCCCTCCCACTCTCTCTCTCTCCTACCGAAAGCAAAACAAAACCGCGCCATTCTCTCTCTCTCTCTCTCTCTCTCTCTCTCTCTCTCTCTGTACCGAAAGCAAAAAAAAAAAAATCCTTCGCGCCAGTCGTCCGTTCCAGTCCGACGTGGCTGTTAGCCCGTCCGTCAGACGTTATTAATTTTCATAAAAAAAATTTTTTTGATAAATCAATCTTATTTATTAACGTTTAATAATCCCTATAAAATTTGATATGGGTTAAAATGAATCCAAATTGCTTAATAACTCTTATATAAATATGTAGGTGATTACTATGCTATAAGTTATAAGAGGCTAAAATAATAAACACTGAAATCGACATAACTTATCAAAATTGATATAAATTGAACATAATTAAGTTGAGAGAATTGCAAAAACTTAACAAGTAAACCAAGTGTAACTAATGTTTTAAACTACAATCTAAATCAAAATGCTTGTTTTACCACCGAATTTACAACCCTTTATACAAGCAGATAGAAGGCGATACTAAATCAAATTTTACAAAAAATATAGGGTTTTCTTTGGTTAAACATTAAAAAATTTTATTCTAATTATGATTTTTAAAATTAATGATTTCATTAATTAATTTTTTTTGACAAATTGTAGCATCATTCCACGTAGAATCTCCCATATTGGCAATCAGCTTTCCCATATCTGTTTTGCCAAAACACGTAGAAGTTGCATGCAAAGACACTTAAATAATTATTATGTATGAAGAAGATTATTATTGCCAGGTTCTGATTTACTTTATTTAATTTGATATGTGACGAGCATTTCGTAGTCTATGGCCTCAAACACATTGACAGGGAGTGTAGTGATGCACAAATATGATATCGACTGTTCCGGGCTTACATTTTTGATGATTATCGATGCAAGTTGCTTGCAGGGAAACACGTAGATGCTGCATGCAACACACTTAAAATAATTATCAAGTATGAAGAATGTTGCGTGCTAAAAATTTAGCTGCGATAAAATAAAATTTTATGTCTTAATTTTATTGAGAAATTTAATGCACATAGATATTTAAAGAGAGAATAAAAAATTTTAAGATTTTTATGTGAAAAAATTCTAAAAAAAGAGAAAAAATTACGGGCCTAGCCAATAAAAATATTCCACTATATATCTATTTTGAAGTACAAAATTTAAATTTTCTCGATAATGAGATTACAGAGTTATATATGAGAAAGCTTAACAACAAAAATCATAATCAGATAATAGCTATGCAAGAATGATGGTGGTATCATGTGGTAAAACAATAGTGACCATGAGCAAGTGATGGCCACACGGCAATAATGGTGGTCAACGCATGAAGCGCGGCACGATGATCGTGGCTGGTCGGCCGGCGAGCCCGGTGGTGGCAAATGGTCGACAGGGTAAAGTCGCAGCGTGGTCGGCAATGGTGGTGACGATCGTCGGTGATGGATGGCGGTAGTCAACGATGACCGGCGGTGGTGGCCGGTGGTCATGACCGACGGTGGTGGTCGGCGATCGTCGACTGGTGGCATGATTATACTTGGAGGTTCTGCAAGTCTCAAAGCTCTTCTCTTTAGCTTGACCTCCCATCATGTGAAGAATAAGATGCTATTTATAGATTAGAGGAGTGACGTTTGTAAATACATTCAAAATCAAAATCACTCCATCGGACGGCAAAATGACTCCCTTGATCATCTGATATATTTTAAGTATTTGAATGCACAAATGAAGTCAGAATTATGAGATCTTGGGCTTGTTAGATCTGGCTCGTCAAGACACTCGATTTGACTATAAACACTCCATATTTAGGAGCTAATTGCTATCGCAAAGTTTTCAATAAGCGCTTGATCTTGGTTAGTCTTGACTCAAAATCAGAATGCTTTCGACATCAAGATTCATGCTTCGACTAGTGAAATTTTCAGTGTCATATCAAAGAAGATTATTATTGTTAGCTGATTTTGATTTCCAAAGTAATCAGAACTCAGGAGTATAGAATGGAGTTGCCATGCAGGGGTATGTTTTAGTTGTAGAGGGAAGTGATAAAGAGCATAATATGCTTGCCACTGCATTGGGCTTCTCCATTATTAATCTCTAGCTCTTAATTAGCAGTTCTGAGTCTCATAATTAGCTCTTAATGATAGATGTGCGAAGACTTCTCCTCACGGATTATATGGTAAAATATTAGTGGACATACATGGAGCAAATGAATCACACAAAAGATATCATATTTAATATACAAAAAATTTAAAAATGAGAAAAAATCACAGAGTCATACTATCAAAAAATTTACTATGAAAAAAAAATCAAAGAGATAATATTGAATAATTAACATTGATAAAAAGTGCCAACTATGATTGTTAAACAGTGCAAACAACTTTAGAAAATAGAAGATAATATTGAATAATTTCATAAAGAAAATAATTTAAAAGAACTATGATTCACAAGATATTTGTCAAAAAATTATATATATATATATATATATATATATATATATATATATATATATATATATATATATGCATTCATTTATGATGATTCTATTGTTTATCATAATAAAAAAATAATATAGAACATATTTAAAAAATAAAATTAATAATTCCAGAATGAGTAGAATTTCATTGTTTACTCACAATGATAAAAACAAGTAAGAAAAAGCATGTGTTATTATTAGCACTTCGAAGCTAAAAATATAAAAAATTTTAACAAAATTTCAAATTACATAAGTGAGATTGATTAGGATTTTATTGTTTACTTAATATAATTAGCATCAGTAAGACACAATATGTGTCATTAATATTACCACTTGAAACTAATAATTGTTGCGTGCTAGAAAATCAATTATGGTAGAGTGAAAGTTTATGTCTTAGCCTTGTTGTGAAATCCAATATACACACACATATTTAAAGAGAACAAGAAAACTCCAGAATTTTTATGTGAAAAACCTTGAAAAGAGGGAAAAAACCACGGAACCTAGCCCAGTAAAAAGTTTTCACTATATATTTCTTTTGGAGTACAAGTTTTCCCGCTACGGGATTACAAAATTGTATATGAGAAGGGCTGACAATAGGAATCCCAAAATCAGACAACAACAGCCATATAGTCACGTTTAGGTGGTAGCAGTTGCTAGTGGTAGCAGATGATGGTGAACAACGAGGAACAGCAACTAGCGATGAAGGTCTTCATGATGGAGACCAACAAAGATTGACATACGGGATTAGCGGCGGCACGTGCAGCGTGGTGGCGTCACGAGTGGGTACTTTGCTTGGAAGATCTTCAAGCTTTAGAGCTCTCTCCTCTCTCTTGCTTGGCCTCCCTTCATATGAGGAATGATGGACTATTTATAGATTGGAGGAGTGGAGTTTCTGTAAATACATGCAAAACCCGTACCACTCCACTCCATCAGACGGCTCAAAATGGTTCCTTTGATCATTAGATGTATTTTGTGTATTTGAATTCTCAAATGAAGTCAGAATTATGAGATCTTGGGCTTGTTAGATCCGGCTCTTCATGACGCTCGATTTGACTATAAACACTCCATATTTAAGAGTCGATTGATAATAAGCGCTTGATCTCAGTTAGTCTTGTTGCAGAATCATATTGCTTTCGACATCAAGATTCGTGCTTCGACTAGTGGAATTTTCAGGGTCATATCAGTTGCCCCATATTTTTGGATGACATTATCTCAATCATCCAAAAATTTTTATTCCATATACTTGAAAATAATAAATTCTTCAATGAAATTTGTGGGTCCATTAACCATACATTTTGAGAGAGCAGATCTTCATGTGAGTACAAGATTATGATTGTAGAAGCAGGTGTAGGGCCACGGATGTGCGCGGGTATGCATGGACGCAAGATTTCTGGATTATGGATCCATCAGGCACTTCAGTGCTTCCAGGCGTCAAGGCTTCGTGCTCTCAGGTCTGTGGCGAGCAGCGTATATGAGCCAGCAGCGCCTGAACCAGAAGCGCCGCCGCGAGCGGCAGCAGCGATGATAGTGGTAGCCGGCGAAGATGCTTGGCGGTGGTAGCCGGGAGATGTATCAGCCCGGCGACCACCAGTAGTCAGCCAGTGGTTGGCAAAGCAGTGGTCAGCAGCGCAAGCGGCGACGGTAATCGATGTGGCAGCGTTAGTAGTCAGCGGGGATGATCAACTCGCGATGGTGGTAACCAGAATGCGATGATATTCAGCGGCGGTAATTAGCGGCAGTAATTGGTGGCCAGCCAATGGTGATTAGCGAATGAGGTGGTCGAATAAATAGCGATAGTATCAGCAGTGGTAATACGTGTAATCAGCGAGATAAGCAAAGCGATAGTGTCAGCGATAGTCGGCAGTAGTAGCGATAGTAGTCAGCAGCGTGACCAGCAAAGTGGTTAGCAGCGGCAAAGTGGTCGGCGGTAAATACAACAGCGTTAGTTGATAGTGGCGGTCGCGTCAGTAGTCAGCGAGGAAGGGCAACGATGATGGTTATTACCGGTAGATGGCGGAGATGGTGTGGCGGTGGCCGGCGATAATCTTGGCGTCGAAGATGGCCGGCGATAATTGGCAGTGGTGATGATTTTGACCTATCAGAGTTGTTTATCGAGTGTTACGATGATGTTAACGTGTGGAAGAGGTTGAATTAAATCCGTTGAGATTTTGACCCATCGGAGGTTTTGTCGAGTATTTTATGGCGTTAACTATGTGGAAGAGGCCATGAAAATTCACCAAGGACCTTTTGACCTATCTAGGTTGTTTTTGTCTTTGCTTGATAGCGTTAACACTGTGGAAGAGGTTGAATTGAATCCGGCGAGGATTTTGACATCAGAGATTGTTTGTCGGGGTGTTACTCGATGGCGTTACCCTGTGGAAGAGGTTGAATTGAATCCGTTGAGGATTTTGACTTATCAAGGTTGTTTGTCGGGTGTTACTAGATGGCGTTAACGTATGGAAGAGGAATTAATTGAATCCGCTGGATTTTGACCTATCAGGGTTGTTTGTCGGTGTTACGATGGCGTTAACTGTATGGAAGAGAATTGAATCTAGGATTTTTGACATATCAGGGTTGTTTGTCGAGTGTTACGATGATATTAACTTGTATGGAAAAAGGTAGGAAGTCCACCAAGGACCTTTTGACCTATCTAGGTTGTTTGTCGAGTCTTTGCTCGATGGCGTTAACACTATGGAAGAGGTCAAATTGAATGAGGATTTTGACTATCAGGGTTGTTTGTCAGAGTATTTGCTCGATGACGTTAACCTGCATGAAGTAGGTGCAAAGTTTTGATCTATCCGAGGTTATTTGTCAGAGTCTTTGCTCGATGATGTTAACTTGTATGGAAGAGATCGAATTGAATCTGTTGAGAATTTTTGACCCATCCGAGGTTGTTTGTCAAAGTATTACTTGATGACGTTAACCTGTATAGAAGAAGTCGAATCAAAACATCCGTTTGTGGTTGTAGCCAAAGTTTCTCCTTAACCTTCGTATTTTTCATTGGTATTTCTGACTTGCTTCTCTAACTGATAATCAATTAGATATCCAGAATATTGATTTGGATAATCTTTTGATATTAAGAGTCTCCCCCAGTTTCTGACAAAATCTAAAGGAACGAAGTTTGATGAATCTTCACTATTCACTTGCGCTCTTTAAAAGCTTGAAATGCTCCACCTCGATGGTGGTTTTGATCTTGTTGGGAAACTTGGTCGTCATACAAGATGAAATAATGTGAATCAATTTTTCACAGACGGCGTCAAACTGTTGCATGCTAGAAAACCAGTTGTGGTAGAGTGAAAGTTTACGCCTTAGCCTTGTTGTGAAATCCAGCATACACACACAGGTATTTAAAGAGTGAATAAGAAAACTCTAGAATTTTTACGTGAAAAATCTTGAAAAGTGGGAAAAAACTACGGGGCCTAGCCAAGGAAAAAGTTTCTACTATATATTTGTTTTGGAGTACAAGTTTTCCCACTACGGGATTACAAAATCGTATATGAGAAGGGCTGACAATGGGAACCCCAAAATCAGACAACAACCATATAGTCCGCGTTTGGTAGCGGTTAGTGGTAGCAGATGATGGTGAATAGCGAGGAACAATGACTAGCGATGAAGGTCATCATGATGGAGAACAACAGAGATTGACGACGGCGAGGATCAGTGGCGACGGCTGACGGAAGCGGCCAGCGGTGGTGGTTGACGACCGTCGAATGGTGGCACGATTGTGCTTGGAAGATCTTCAAGCTTTAGAGCTCTCTCCTCTCTCTTGCTTGGCCTCCCTTTATATGAGGAATGATGGGCTATTTATAGATTGGAGGAGTGACGTTTCTGTAAATACATGCAAAACCCATACCACTCCACTCCATCGGATGGCTCAAAATGATTCCTTTGATCATTTGATGTAATTTGTGTATTTGAATGCTCAAATGAAGTCGGAATTATGAGATCTTGGGCTTGTTAGATCTGGCTCTTCAAGACGCTCGATTTGACTATAAACACTCTATGTTTAAGAGTCGATTGATAATAAGCTCTTGATCTCAGTTAGTCTTGATTCAGAATCACATTGCTTTTGACATCAAGATTTGTGCTTCGACTAGCAGAATCGGCTCTTCAAGTCGCTCGATTTGGCTAAACTGTTGCGTGCTAAAAACCAGTTGCGATAGAGTGAAAGTTTACGCCTTAGCTTTGTTGCGGGGTCCAGCACACACACAAATGTTTGAAGAATTAATAAGAAAACTCCAGAATTTTTATGTGGAAAACCTCAAAAAGAGGGAAAAAACCACGAGGCCTAGCCCAGTAAAAATCTTCCCGATAACGGGATTACAGAATTGCATATGAGAAGGGAACAACAGCTATGTAGTCACGTTCATGTGGTAACAATTGCTAGTGGCAGCAGATGATGGAGAACGGAGAGGATCAACGACGGCAAGGATCAGCGGTGGCGGTGACCGGCGGCGGTGGTTGACAACCAATGGGGGAGGTCAGCGATCGTCGAGTGGTGGCTCGATTATGCTTGGAGGATCTTCAAGCTTTAGAGCTCTCTCCTCTCTTTTCCTTGGGCTCCCCTTCATATGAGGAATGATGGGCTATTTATAGATTAGAGAAGTGGCATTTATGTAAATACATGCAAAACCCGTACCACTCCACTCCATCGGATGGCTCAAAATGATTCCTTTGATAATTTGATGTATTTTGTGTATTTGAATGCTCAAATGAAGTCGGAATTGTGAGATCTTGGGCTTGTTAGATTTGGCTCGTCAAGATACTCGATTTGACTATAAACACTCCATGCTTTAGAACTATTTATGGATTTAACTGATATCCCAAAGTATCAAATGATATTTTAAGTGCTTGATCTCGATTAGTTTCAACTGAGGATCAACTTGCTTTTGACATCAAGATTTGTGCTTCGACTAGTAGAATTTTTAGTGTCATATCAGTTGCCCCCTATTTTTGGATGACATTATCTCAATCATCCAAAAATATTTATGCCATATACTTGAAAATAGCAAATTCTTCAATGAAATTTGTAGGCCCATTAACCATACATTTTGAGAGAATTGATTTTCATGTGAGCACAAGATTATGATCACGAAAGCGGGTGTAGGGCCGCGGATATGTGCGGGTACGCGCAAACATAAGATTTCGGGATTATGGACCCATCCAGGCACTACAGTGCTACGAGGTGTCCACAGGTGCTTTCAGTAGCGCATGGCGTATGAGCGTAGCGGCCTTGCGATATGGCGATTCGAGCTTCCGAACGCAGCGGGTGGCTGGCGGACGTCTTGACGGCAACGGCAAGCAGTGGAGTCGTGAAGGCAGTCGCGTGGCGGCGGCAGCGTGTCTTGAGACGGCCGCGATTAGGCGCGAGTGCTCTGGCGTCGCGGCGGAGTGCGGTGCGGGGCTGGTGCCGTCGCGGGTGCAAACCGCACCAATGAGGATATTTTCGTCTGTTTTTGTCCATTTTCTGCGATTTCCGCAGTTTTGAGTGATTTTAAGACATTTTTCTTGGATTTTTGACCTTTTTGCCCCTATAAGGGGTCTATAAAAATCCCCCTAGGGTCAAGGGAGAAGGCACACTCCTCATATGCTGAAGTGTCCCTCTTCTTCTTAAGAGGAGGTCGTTCGGAGGCGGCAAGGCCTGCGGTACATATGTCGTGGTTTCGATTTTTTCTCGAAAGAGGTGTCAACTGGCCTCGTCGGGCCGACCAGGTTTGGAGGTGATCAAGGCCCGCGGTATATACGTCGTGTCTACAATTTTTCCTCGAAAGAGGAGTCAATATGTCGTCGGGTGGCGGGTTTGGAGGCGATCAAGGCGCAGTACATCGTCGTGTCTGATTTTCCCTCAGAGGCATCAACTATACTCATCGGACCGGCCGGGTTAGGGAAGCAATCAAGGTCCGTACATACGTCGTGTTCTGATTTTGCCTCGAAGAAGCGTCAAGCTATCGTCGGACCGGCCCGTTGAAGGTGATCAAGCGCATACATCGTGTCTGATTTTCTCGAAAAGCGTCAAGCGTACTCGTTGGACCGATCGGGTTGAAGCGATCATCGGCGGCATAATCGGAGATGGGGTTGACGGCGATGCCCGACGATAGTGGCGGCATCGGTGGTCAGCGGTAACCGGCGGCGTAGTGATAAAAATCAGCGATGGTGGCAACCGTGGATATGGCGGCGATGGTCGCCAAAACCGGCGATAGTAGTGGCGGTAGTGAGCGGTGGTTGGCGGCAACGAATGGTCGATAAACTCAACCGCGATAGTAGTCAGCAAGTGGTCGCGTCAGTAGTGGATAGCCAAACCATACAGTGGTAAGTGAAGAATGTCAGCGATAATTGGCAACATAATCAGCAGCGGTAACCAGTGCAATCTTCAATTGCGGTGGTAACGATAATTGGCCAGCGTGAAATTGGCAGCGCAAATGTGGCAATTAGCGGCGTGTCAGTAATCAGCGAGATGACAGCGTATAGTAATGATAGCGATTACCGGTGATAGTGTAGCCGGTAGCCGGCAACAGTGGTTCGGCCAGCAGAGTGGTCAGCAGCGGCTCTTAGCGGCAGTTGTCGATGAAGTGGCTCAGTAGTCAGCCGGATAATCAGCAGCAATGTATGACCAACGGAGATTACCGGCGTAGCCAATAAAGATAAGCGCATCAAGCCAGTAATCAGCCAATAATCAATGATCAAATACCGATTTAACCAGCTGATTATGCAGCAAATAGCCGCCGCAACGCGTACCAATCAATAAGCCAAAATAACCGCTGTGGTAGCGCACCAAAATTGTCATGAATAGCAGTGTAAATTGTACCAAGCAGCAATGTTGTCGATAGCATAATAATATTAGTCGGATAACCGCATGTAGTACCGGCGGAATACCGGCGATAATTGGTAAGCGGATGAGCCGGCGTAGCAGTGGTGGCCAACGATAGTGGTTAGCGGTCAGCGGTGTCAACAGCGGCAAGCGGTTGTCAACGGACGGCCCGCGTCGGTAATCAGTGAGATGGTGAGTGGCGATAAGCGGTGACCAGCGGAGAGATTCGGCGATAATTCGAAGGTGTTACGATAGCGTTAACTGTGTGGAAGAGGTTGAATTGAATCGAGAATTTTGATCTATCGAGGTTTTATCGAGCGTTACCGATGGCGTTAACTGCGTATGGAAGAGGTCGAATTGAATCGCTAAGGATTTTTGACCTATCCGAGATTGTTTGTCAGAGTGTTCCCCGATGACGTAAACTAGTGTGGAAGAGGTTGAATTGAATCCGCTGAGGATTTTGACCCATCCGAGGTTGTTTGTCAGAGTGTTACCGATGGCGTTAACACTGTGAAAGAGGTTGAATTGAATCCGCTGAGAATTTTTGACCTATCCAAGGTTGTTTGTTAGGGTGTTACTCGATGACGTTAACCTGTATGGAAGAGATCGAACTGAATCACTAAGGATTTTTGACCAATCCGGAGTTCTTTGTCAAAGTGTTACCCGATAACATAAATCTGTGTGGAAGAGGTTGAATTGAATCCGTTGAGGATTTTGACTCATCCGAGGTTGTTTAAGAGTCGATTGATAATAAGCGCTTGATCTCGATTAGTCTTGATTCAGAATCACATTATTTTCGACATCAAGATTCATGCTTTGACTAGTGGAATCTTCAGGGTTATATCAATAATAAAAACATGTTAACAAAAATTTAAATTAAGAAAATCATAACGATTAATTTTTTCTTGTTTTTTGGGTTACGAAATTAGGAATAATTATTACAAAAATGATCCATTGGAATTAGAATGAATTTTCATTTGATGATTACGTTTGTATATACGGCGAATTACTTTGCTAAAGTACAGTAATCAAATCCAATCATTCATTTCACTTTCGATGGTCGGATTTAACTGCACTTTTCTATTTCAGTATCATAATAATATGGGATAGAATTAGACTCAGCCATTGGAGTCTATAGGATACCTTTTTAATTCTTATCTTCTTTTAATATTGTCAAGTTAATTGTAAATTTTTTTATATAGATACTATTGCAAGATGCACAATATAGATAAATATTTGAAGTTTTAATTATTGACCTCCAAGCGTGATACATCAGTCGAGTCGAGCTCAAAATCCAAATTCGACGGACTTTTGATGTAACAGCTCACAAGTTGGAACTGAGATGCGCCAAACATCGCCGAAATCAGTCGAAGTGATCTCCGATCGACGAACGGACTTCGCCATCCTATTCAGAATGTCGAAATTGGTTAGAATATAGATATTGCACTACCTAACGATCGATCGATCAAGAGTTCGAGCTGTCAATGTGCCAATGCGTATATCGGAGTCGGCAGGCTGTGAGGATGCTTGAACGACCTTTGTTTGTCAAATTGATCACGTTGTTAGTTTCAAAATGTAGAAACCTATCAAATGAGACAGTCCACACTCAATTCGGATGAATCTGTGCAAATGTCGAATGATTGGAAGTGATAATGTGCAAATCGGTAGAAATACTGGGCGCTAAATTAGCTAAAATGACATCCGATCGACGAACGGATTTTGCCATTACGTTCAGAATATTGAAATTGGTCAGAATATAAACATTGCACAATTTAATGATCAACCAAGCAAGCGATCGAGCCATCAACGTGCCAACACATATATCAGAGTCGCGCAGCTAAGACGATATCCAAATGACCCCTGTTCATAAAATTGATTGCGTCGTTAACTTTGAAACATCAAAATCTATGAAAGGAGACTGTCTGCGATCGATTCGGACAAGTCTATGTGAATGTCGAGCGATCGAAAGTAATAATGCACATTTTGAGCCAAATTTGATCCAATTTGTCGTCGATTTGAACCAAACAACCTCCGATTGCGAAACGAACTACGCTGTTGCGTTCGAAACATCGGAATAATCTTGAATCAATATATATATTAACCCTATATTGAGTTCTGCATCAAATTCATATTAAGATGAATTACATATTTAGAAAATTGATTTAAAAAGGAAAAAAACCTATTTCCATCTAATTGCCTTAACTGACCCATCTCACTACCCGTTCCCCCCACTCACCCGAACTCTCCCTGTTTCGCATGAGCCCGCTCGAGCTCCAAGCCAAGCGCTTGGTTTGAAACGCACGCAACCTCCCCTCGCTCGACCTCACCTCTCTCCCATGCGATCTCGTTCGTTCAATCTCCCACAAACCCGCAAGCTCCCGCTGTTCGAATCCTTCAACTGTTCCCTCCTAGCCGAAGAACTACTCTCGATCCTCCGCAAGCAACCGAAAGGCTCACACGATCTTTCCTCCCTCTCTTGGTTCGGTTGAGAAACTACAAGCGAGCCGAGCAACCACTCCCGCTCGCCCGCGATCCTCTAGACAGAAAAGGCTGCAAGCATCGGCTCCGTCTTCCCGTTGATCTTCCTTCAAGCCGAGAAACTGAAGGTTCCCCTCGGTGTATTCCTCGATTCTCATGGCTTCAGTCCGCACCTGGCTGTTGTCTCACTGCGCACCTCACCCGAAAACTCACCTTTTTGCATTCAGTTTCCCTACACCGACCCTTCGATCGCGGCTATCTCATCAACCCCGATCTGTAGAAGGAGATCTGGGATCGTATAATCCACCCTTTCTTGTCCGCACTGACTCCCTCTACTCCGGATCCCTCACACTCCAGCGAACGAAGCCCACCGTTGTCTTCACTCCGTTGACTCGATGTCCTACATGCTCAGATTCCCCAATGGAGCCTTCCAGTCATTCTGCCTCTGCTCAGCGGTTGAAGGAAGTGGAACGTGCTGTATAAACACTAGAGAATCTAAAGGGCTTACTTGATCCTACAAACTTCAATTTGATTGAAGGTTTTTGGAAGCTCATGTTCACTACAAGGCCAGCAATGGTATCCCCCAATCAGAAAACATTTGTTGGGGTTAACTCTTTCAAGATTTTCCAAGATGTCTACCTAAGAGACAATGATCCAAGGGTGACAAATATTGTTCAATTCTTCGATCAAATCGGTCAACTTAAAGTAGAGGATGTAGTTACAGCTTCTTGGGAATTCTGTGTTAGATGTCATGAGGAGCTTATACCTAGAAGAACAATAATAGAGCAGGTTAGTCAATTTGGGGCAGTTATACACAAGTAGCAAGCTGCTGCTCAAACTGCATCCAACTTATCCACACAGGATTTGTGAATTGCTTACAATTCGTTCATTGTATTTTCCAGTGAGTTGGCCAAAGCTTTAGAAGTTCCATTGGTAAATGATTTGGGATAAAAAAAACCCATTCTATGTCAGATGTAAGAACTGCAAATCCACCGGTGGAAAGGGAAGACACTAGTCACTTGGACATGCACATTCGTTGCCTTTGAGGGGGTTCTTTGATCACCGAATTAATGATTCAGTGTGAGGATTCATGATGCCATGTTTGGCAACATATTGGTTGTGTCCTACCAGAGAAATCTTTTGATGAAATCATGCCTGAAATCCCTTCTTCCTTCTATTGTGAGTTATGCCGGCTCAATAGAGCAGATCCATTTTGGTCAACAGTTGCTCATCCTCTTCACTTCTTGTTCGGTTGCCAAAATAACATTTATCCTTCAATTTCCTAGCCGATCATTACAAATGTGCACCAAAATGAATTTGGATGTGTATGAAAATTATTTGTATATATATGCTTCTCTCTTTTCACAGGTTTCAAGATACTGCTAATAGGCGTGAGTGTGAAGAGGCGGTGGTGTGGACATTCATTCTCAATAGACATCAAGTAAAAAATTATTAGATGTTGCTCATTATGTTGAAATTTAAATCAAAATCTACTTAGAAAAAAAAAGAGGAGGCTTAAATATGTGAAAATTATATATGTTTATTTTGCAAGTTTCAAGATCGCCCAATAGCCATAGTGGGTCGAAGAGGATGTAGTGTCATGTCACCAGCTATGCTCATTAGGCGTCTTGTAACCAAAATAGTTTGATGCATTATGGGGACATATTTGAAATTTTCGTCAAATCTTTGGACTTCGAAAAAATGGAGGAATAAAAAAACTAGCTTAAAAGCACTAAATTAAGAAATGTAAAGCTAAATTCAAATTAAAAGAATCAAATAAAAAAATATGATAAAAAATAATGTGAATATGAGCATTAAACAAACACAAAAAAGAGGCTTATAAAAAATTGAGCAAATTGGAAGCTTACCTAAATTTTGAGCCCTCCTCCTCTTTAAAGTACTTCAAAATCAAACATATGAAAGGAAATCCTAAGCACTTCAATTTACAAAAAAAAAAAAAACGCTTCATTTGATGACATTCTCATAAATATAAGACTGACTTTTAATTGAATAATTAAATCTTATTATAATTTGCATTGAACGCTGAATTGAGTAACTGGTGATTAGTGTTGAAATTGAAACTTGCTTGTAAGCAAGAGAAATATAAAGATGGTATTGTAAACTTTCAAAGTGGCACAATCATATTAAATGGGTTGATATGATTTGAATAGAATTTGCAATGGGATTAAATGTCTTCCAAAACACATAAATAGTTA
Organism: Cymbidium sinense; assembly: GCA_021442155.1. NCBI lineage: Eukaryota > Viridiplantae > Streptophyta > Magnoliopsida > Asparagales > Orchidaceae > Cymbidium > Cymbidium sinense. The sequence continues at coordinate 125,814,306 of CM038223.1, forward strand.
TGCATCATATTGAATGGATAAAAATAATATGAAGAAAGCTTCAAAATAAAATTTATATCACATTCGAAGGTTATTTAGGGAGCACAAATGAAAACTTGTGGTGAACATAAATAGTATATCGATCGACATAAGAAAGTGTTCCCAATAAATGAATGTTTGATGTTTGATGCTTGACACCAATCACATGAGTTGAGAGGAGTTGAAGAAATTTGAACAAAAATCTACAAAGAATTTGATAACTTATTAATGAATTTGAACATGATCATTGCAATATTTTACTTCAAGTAATCTGAGAGGAAATTCAGTTGAACAAATGATCAAATCATACAAGGTTTGCAGTAAGTTTGAAATCTAGCTTCGAAATGCAAATGCAATTCAAGTATAACTTCAGTAATAAAGCTTATGTTTAATAAGCTAAGTTGAAAAAGGTATAATAGCTTGCCTATGGGTGAGAATGAAAGTTGAATATGATGATTATCAAAGATGCAAAATCCTATCAATGTGCATAAGCTAAATGACCATTTTATTTTTGCTATCAAATTAAATATAAATGAAGTTGCAATATTTTGGAATAAAAAATATAAAGTAATACGCCACCGGATTAGCAACACATCATATAAGCGAACCGATGGCGTTAATTAAGGCTTCAATTAAACTTTTACACATATTATGAAGTAGGATTAAAACTTAAATTCAATACCTTAAAATTATGAAAGCATTCTTAAAAATACTTGTATGGGCACCAACACAATGCTGAATATTTAGATTCAAGTATTTGAGAATCTTTTGAGTTCTTGGATTTGGTCTTAGGTAGGGTCGAGTTAACAAAATCTAAAAATCCAATTATTATAAAAAATATCTGAGAAGCTAATTCTGTCATGTGACAGTAGATTTGATCATCTGTTAGGAGCTAAACAGAGTTGACAGGATTTAAAGTTCTCAAATATATTTGATTCAATCAATTAAGTACCCTCATGATGACTGTGTTGAATGGTGATTTCAACTGAAGGGGATACTTTCGTCAAAATATGATTCTAATTTTAAATAAAATTAACTCAAATCAAGTATCAATCTAAATATTGCTTAAATAAAATTGAATCATTAAAAACTTAAAGAAAAACTTAAACTATCCACCTTCCATAATTGTTCGTCAAATATGATAAATTAAGAAAACTTTAGCTCACAAAGGAGCCAATGTCAAATCAAGTGTTCACTCTTAATCAATGATGATGAATTTCATAAATTCATAAATCCTAATGGTGATGAATTTCGTAAATCAAGTGTTATACATCAACCATCTGCTTTAAGCTAATGATGATGAATTTCATAAATTCATAAATCCTAAATTTTAAACTCCACATGCTGCTACTATATGCTACACATTTAGCGACCTAAAAACTAGCCTTAATTGAAAGTTCTCTCTCAGCATTGAGGGGGGTAATTAATTATAAGTGCTTGTGCCTATAGGAAACCTGAAACTAGATCTAAAGTCCTCGCAAAATGAGGGCACAATCTTTGGATAATGTATTATCTACTATTCCATCTGCCTTCTGAAAATTTCACCGACACTTTAAATCACTCTTTCCATTTGTCGAGAGGTCGGTGGCGAATTTTCGGAGCCCACATTAATTTACGTTATGAACATAATTAATTATGATTATTTGATTTATTATCATAATCAAATGACTTATATTTTAATAAAAAAATATAAAAGTTTAATTCTACAACATACAAATTTGCTAAAGAGAAATATTCCACAACTATATCATATTTATGGATAACTATGCACACTAAATAACATTAAGAAAGGATATAATTAAAAATATTTATTCTTATTAAATTTTATATAATTTAGAATTTCTTTCATTAATGCATTGTATTTTTTAATGTGGGATAAATTTTCAAAAGAAGTATATTACGAAGCGAATTTGACACTAAGTTCTCGATTTATTAAATATTTGCAACCAGCCATGACATCCAATCACAAATCTGATCACAAAAAATCAAAAATTTCTATAGTGAAAGGAATGTATAAAATAAATTAAATTCAAGATTATTGTATGTTAAAAGATTTTCAATATATTAAATCTTAGATCATTATAAATATCGAGTACACACAAATATAAGTGATAAGAGATAGCAAAAATTTTATGTGAAAAATCTAGAATAGAAAAAAAATCATGAGGAATCATTTAGTTAAAATAATGTATTTTGTAATTGAAGTTATATAGTTTCACTTTTTTCCCAAATTTGAGAAGATGGAGTTAGAAAGTTATGAATACTTGCTCATCCTTCTATTATTACAGTAGGGGTTAATGGATGACAACATCAATTGAGTTATAATGATTAGGTAATAACTACTTATAGATATTACTTAGGCTGCAATAATTGTATGATAGTAGTTGAGCTATGGCATGTGGGCTCCAAAAATTCACCACCGACCTCTCGATTAAGAGAGTATAATTTAAGTGTTGGTATAATTTTCAGAAGACAGATGAAATAATAAATAAGGCACTACTCAGAGATTTCACTCTCATTTTGTGATGACTTTAGATCTGGTTCCAGGTTTCCTATAAGCGCAAGCACCTATAGTTAATTATCCCTCTCAAGGCTTAGAGAAAACTTTCAATTAAGGGTAATCATTATATTGCTAAATGCATAGTATATAGTAGCAGTATGTGGAGTTTTAGAATTTAGATTTATAAAATTCATCATTATTTACTTAAAGCGGATAGTCGGGAATGATGAGATCAAGATCCCATGGTTACGTCATCGGCGTGGAGTTCCTAGTCTACTTAGTCAAAGACGAACAAATGATCCTTGTTAGTAGCCATGGTTTGCGTTGTTCAAGGGAGCCTTGTAGACCTGTGGTATTTTTTGTCTAAGGAGACAAGTTTAAGTCCACCTTAGCTGATAGAGGGATTTTTGCCCTATCAGGTGCACCCTATAATTCACATCTCAAAGGCGGGACATTGGAAAATATCTGAGCTACAATCGAGCATAATATAATGATGCTGCCATTTAGTCATAGGACTGGTCATAACCACATCATATGTGGAGCCTGGCCAAACCACGATGAACATACGTTCTTCGACATGAGATTGATTGAGAATGAATATAGAAATACACTTGACTTAACATTGGCTCCTTTGTGTGCTAGAGTTTTCTTAATTTATCACCTCCGATAAACAATTGCAGAAGGTTGATTAATTGAATTTTATTTTAAGTATTTTAACTTGATGATTTTCATTTAGTCATTTTGAGCTTAATAATATATCAGAATTCTCATTTGGATTGATATTTAACTTATATTAATTTGATTTGAAATAATAATAATATTTTGATAAAAATATCCCCTCTGATTGAAATCTTCATTCAACACAACCATTATCGGGGTAGTTTATTATTTCGTTGTTTCAGATCCTATCAACTCTATTAATTTAATAATAGAGGATCAAATCTACTGTCATGTGATAGATTCAGCTTCTTAGATGTTTTAATAAGTTGGCATTCTTATGATATTATTCTTAGATTTTTATGTTTTGTTAACTCGGACCCGGTCCGCAGACCTAATTGGGAATCAACCCGCGCAACATCCTCAGACACTAAATATAGGTATTTCACATAGTATCAAGGGCCATGCTGGTGTATTTAAGAATGCTTGCACACTTTTGAGGTATTAAATTTAAGTTTTAATCATACTTTATAATATGTACAAGAGTTTAACTTATACCTCAATTAACGCCTTCTGTTCACTTGTACAATGTGTTGCGAATCCAGTAGCGTTAAGTGTTTCAACTCCTGTTCAATTATTTAGATTAATATTCATTTAGTTGCATTGGATATACATTTAACTTGTTGTAGACTATTGTCAGTTAGATGTTTATAAACTTAATTTTGTCTTAACAGCTTAGTCATTGTATTTAGTTCAATTCTTGATCTTATTAATCATTTATGATTCAAATATTATCCCTTGACTATTTAATTTTTATTAATTATTAATCTCTATTTTGATGAAATTTGGTAGCCTTTCTCATCCATATAGGGGCGCCGAGTGTCTAGAGCCTTCCTACCATGCTTAAGAAAGCATGCATAATCAGTGTCTTGCGACACTGCAGCTTAAAGTGTCTTCTAAACCCACCAAACTTAAGAAAGCATGCATAGGCCTTCAATATCTATTTTTGAAATAAAATTCGATAGCCTCCCGGCATTATCCCTGTGTAGGGGGATGCATCGGGAGTACTAAGGCCTTCCCACCACTCTTATGAAAAATGTGCATGGTAGGTGTATTGCGATACCATGGCCGAGTGATTTTCTTGCACCTACCACGCTTATGAAAAGCATCACATAGACCTTCGAACCTGTATGAAAATCATCCTAATTTTCTTGACATGCTGAAGCAACTTGCACAAGTACTTATATCTAGCAAATATTTATATATTGAAATAGTAAGAAGATGAATTTAATATGCTAGGCAACATATGCACATGTGTTTGAAATGAAATCCGACAGCCTCCTCGCATCATCCCCGTGTAGGGGCTGCATCGTGAGTGCTGAGGCTTTTCCACCATGCTTAAGAAAGCGTGCATGGTAGGTATTTTGCGACACCACGAATGAGTGATTTTCTTGCACCTACTGCTCTTATGGAAAGTGTCACATAGGCCTTCATACCTGTATAAAAAGCATCCTAATTTCCTCGACATGTTGAAGTAATATGCACGAGTACTGAGGTCTAGAAAATTTTCTGCCATGCTGGAGCAACAAACAGGTACTTAGGGCTTTTGGCATTCGTTGTCGTTTTATCTTTACATATATGCATGAAAGAGAAATGATTAGAATTTAAGTGTGATTGTTCCACCACGCTATGGATTCTATCATCACCTCACTCATTTTCTCACTTTTTTTTGAAACCCATCAAATAGTAATGAGAACCACAACCCCTCAATTGATTTAACCTCCATTTTACCCTCATTCCAAACATCAAGAAGTTATCACTCTTCTCAAGCTTAGCAAATTCAATAATAATTTAAAAGCAAAGCATAAGTAGAATTGGGATACATATAATCCTAACACTTTGCTCAGCTTCTGCACTTTGAACTTGCCAAACAATAGTGACAACCACATACTCCCAATAAATCCAAACCTTATCATTCACCTTATGCTAAATAACAAAGCGTAATTACTTTCATCCAATTTCACTGAATGGAATAGAGATTCACCAATGGAACATAACAAATTTGAATCACACAACATGGAGATAACAATATAAAATCCTACGACCATTTATATTCACTATCACATACTTCTTTTGGTTGAAATCAAGTTAAGGAGCTTGAAATGTTGAGGCCGAAGGGGTTGTTCTCCTTGCCAAAGTAGTAAGGGAAGAAAGAGATATGGTGCTCGGCTTGATTGCCGAAAAGAAGAGCTCGCTTAGCTCACGTACTCGAGGAGGAGGACTGCTCGTGCATCCAACAAAGACGAACAGAGAAGAGATGAGAGAGAGGATCGCTCAATCGGTTGTGTGGAATAAAGGAGATGAGAAGCTCGACTAGGGTTGTTCGGCCAAGAAGGGAGGAGGCACGGGGTCGCTCGGTTGGACGGAATGAGCGAGAGTTTAGCCTGTTTGGTGTTGGCTTAGGACGGATGGATGAACAACGTGCTTGGCTCGCGTGGCTGGGAGGAAGAAGCAGATGGCGGATCCATTCGACTAGTGCGTGTGGCTCAATATCGCGAGAGAGAGGGAGGATGGTCGAACTGCATGCTTGGCTTGCACGGCTGGGAGGAAGGAACATAAGGAAGCTATGATGCTCAAGGAAATGGAATTAGGGTTGTGAATATGTGTGTTGTGTGGATTAAGGTTGGGTAATAGGGGCGTTTATAAAGGGCTATTTTCATTTAAGTGATTAAATCAACACTAATTTGGATATTTATGATGACATAATCATGTAGTTAATATATATGTCAATCTTATGTTATTCCGATATTTCAGACGCAACGGCTCAATCCATTTCACAACTAAATACTATTTGGTTCAAGTTGGCGTTGAATTGTATAAAATTTAGATCAAAATCGTGCATCGTCGCATCTGATCGCTCAACATTCACGCTGACCTCCGTTCAATTTCATGAATGAAGGTCATTTGGATAATGTCACAGCTTCTTGACCTTGATATATGTGTCAGCGCATCAGCTGCCCTCCTTCTTGATCAGTTGACTGTCAAATTATGCAATATGTATATTCGACTCAATTTTGACATTTTGAATGCGATGACAAAGTCTGTTTGTCGATCGAAAATCATTTCGACTAGTTTCAGCAAAGTCGAGTGTATTTTAGCTCTGATTTATGCATAATTGCACCCAAAGTCCATCGACTTTGTCTTGTGAGCTCAACTCGATTGATGTGACATACATGGAGGTCAACATGTCAATCGCTAATGGTGGTTGATCGTGATTGCTTGTAGTCATTGAGTTCAAGCTCTTCTCACTAGTTTAGAGTTAACTCTCACAATTTTTGATTTAGCTTTCAGCTTTTAAATTCTCCATGTTGAAGTATGAGGTTCTATTTTTAATGTTCAGGGAGTGGAAATTCAAAAAAAATTTAGCTAAAGTTTTAAAATACTTTATTAAATGGTTCACATTGATTTCTTTGATCGTAGACCATTCTTTTGATATTTAAATGATTTAATAATATCAATTTTGAGTAATTTTAAGCTAATTGGATTTTTCTTGTTGAGTTAATTGATTCGACTATAAACATGCCAAATTCAAAAATCATTTGACCATTTATTTAATGCTTATAAGCTTTTAATTATACTTTAAGTACTTGATTGGAGCTCATTTGAACTCAGATCAATCATTTATGATATTATTGGTTAATAAATGTCTTATAGGGAGTCTCCTTTCAAATCTGTGGAGAAAAAAAAGAAGATACCTTATAGAAATTCATCTTGGTAAGATGCCATGCAAATCGACAGATATACTTATTCAGGTGTTCGGGTACATCATCAAGGTATAGTGTACTATCTCAAAAGACAAAATTCACTACCCTTTAATGGAGCCAATCACCTCAATAAGGACTCTTAAGGATGATGGGTCTGCATGTGTACTAAAGATTCTTCCTCTACTTTACATGAAAAAGTAAAGCAGGGTTTATTTTAAACCAGGTTCGTTAAGTTCCCTATAGGGGCAAGCCCTCATAGCTAATTACATCCTAAGGGATGGGATCCCTTAGGAAAGCTCTCGATTAAGGTAAATGATCATAGTCTCTGAAGATTTCAATAGGGTAGGACTATCAATCGATTGTTTTATTTTTTTGAAGATTAAATGGGATTGATCAAAAGAGGGAGTTATTATCAAAGCCAAAATGGGAATAAGTAGGAGATGCTCACGATGCTAAGAAACCTAGCGAGCATCTCAAACTATCCTAAAATTGGGCTTTACATTTTAGAAATTGATTTAGTTTGTTTGAGTTGTATTTTCATTAGAATTTTAGGACTCAAGATTCCTTAACACAAGATTAAGGAAATGCCTAATAGGTGAGGAATTATGCTTATGGCCCATAAAAGGGAGAAGCAACCTCAAAACCTAAATTTAGGGAGCTTCGATGAGGGCCAGAAGCACAACCTAAATCTAAAGCAAAAATGGGTAATTGGTTTGCCTCCACCTGAGAGCACAAACCACTCGACAGTTTGGACTTATAACCACCTGAGGGTGGCCGCCAACTAACTCCTCCTACGATTTTAAATATATGTAGGCAAGTCTTTATGCTTAAGCAAGATAGCTCGACTATTTTTATTTAAAAAGAGACTTAAACTCACTCCTAAAGAGACTAGATCATGTAAAGGGATATGCTTCAAATGAACTAAATCTAATGCAATTCAAATTTCATTTTATTTTTATTTTTTGGACAATCATTTTGACTCGGACTAATAGGATTTTTATGACTAATGCATGAGAAATCAGATTATTAGCCAAAATCGAGAAGTTTAGGAGGTGAGTTTCCACCACGGCCCTCAAAGGTCAAACCGGGTTCTCTGGCAAAGGTGGAAGCCCTCCAATTAAGAGCAAAATAAGATGCATTTGTGCATGATATTATAAAAAAATGCTCATCAAGCTAAGGGGTTGCTAATTTTAATCCTAAGCTTTAAGTGAGGTTATGAGTTATTTAATTTGAATTTGAATTGTTAAATTGGATAAAAGATTTATTTTTCCCTAAAGAGCCTAATCCACATCCAGGCTATATATAAAGTAAGGAAGAAACTAGAAAAAATATGCCACTTAATGCAAAAAGTTATACAAATCATCAAACAATTTATAAAGCTAATCGCAAAAAGAATAAATGGCCGTTGTGGTTGGGCACCACCGCACAAACCCAAAAATATCAAACGTAGGTAGCCGAACTTTACCCTTATAGTACCCAGATTACAAATAAATCAAAATTTTATTTTAAGCAAAGTAATTCATTGTAATGGGGGTCTTCAAGCTTTATTCTTCTTTCTTCTTTCTTCTTTCTTCTTTTCTTTTCTTTCTTCTTCTTTGGTTCCTCCTTTGGATGGTTGGAAGGTGGATGCTCCAAGGCTTCACATGGTATATAAGATGGGATCTTATGACCAATGCTCATCCTAATCCCCATAACAAATCATTCCAAAACCTACTTATACAAATTTTTACATGAAAAGGAAAAGCATAAATATAACTAACACCTGCAAAATAAAGGTTAATCAAATCACACCACACAAATCTCAAGCATGCATATTGGACTTATCACCCCACACATGGGTGACTAAGTCCACCTGACCTATGGATTATGCTAAGGGGTATAAACACATGCAAGCAAGAAGTATATATATTTTTATTTATGATAGTGCCCCTTTAATAGAATCCCCTGTAGAAAAGAATTGTAAGCTAAGCACATCCCACCATTCATTTTACAAGCATACACCCTAACATCCAATCTAAAATATACATCACAAAATAAAATATAACATCAAGCCATGCACTGACCTAACCTGAAGCTAGAGGTGATAACTTAGGCTAATGTGTGTGCTTTGAAGGTTTCTGTGGGATGCTTAGCTTAGGACTTTAGGTTCAAGTTTTCTAAGTATGAATGACATGTTCAACTTAGAGGAGGGTTTCATTTAAGTTTTTTAAGTGTTTTGGGTTATTTTTGTTTCATATTTGAATTTAATTTAAGTGAAAACTATAATTAATTACTAAGTTATAAAGAGAGAGAAAGAGAATGGAACTTCTCTTTCCTTCCCTAATCCTTAAGTAATTTCTAAGGTAAGTTCACATTTTAATTTCTTTTAATCAATCTTAAGTTTAGAAAAACTCTAAACAAACCTATTCAAAAAGAAATGCATTTTAAGATTAAAAAAAATGAATCAAAATTCACATAACACACATTACTTCCTTTCTTTCCCAACATATATAACATGCATATGGATGGACCCTAAGCATGTCAATACATGAAAATGAGAATAGTTAACACACTTTATGATGCATGCTAAGTAACTCATTTAAGAAAATTTAGAATTTGAATATGCATGATTTTTCTTAAGTAGAAAAGATTTTTCTTATCCAAAATTTCACATACATGCATGAAAGTAAGAAAGGCATAAGTGAGTACAGTGCCATTGTTAACTAGAGGTGTAAGGTACAAGACCTACTTAGGGCTACTTAAAGCCTCACAACCTCGGGATTGTCCAAACTAATATACCACTTTTCTTAAATACTAACATGCATATAAAAGAAATGAAATGGAGAATGATATGCAAAAAGTTATTTAATAGTTTCATTTTTGTTTATGCAATTTATTCATGCAAGCATAGGCAATCCTTCTTAGATGATGGCATAGGAATGAATAAGGTATGAAATTACTTAAGTGTTGGATTCTTTTCAAATGAACCCTACATCTTACCAATCCCTATTCAAAACTATGCTAACATAAGAAAGGAAAGAAAGGCTACACTAAACATGACTTTATAATCTATCATATGCAAGCTTATAATTAAAGTATAAGAATAACACACTTTCAGATTTGATATTTAATTTATAAATTTCAAAAATACTTTAGATTTAGTAGTGATAATATCCATTCATATTTTACTTAAGCCAACAAATGCATATTTGACATAAAGTAAACAATTTCATTTTAAAATTTTGAAACATGAAATTATGAATGCATGAATCACATGGCATACAACTTAACATGTTGGGAAAGATCTAAAGAAATGTAATCATGTAAACAAACTCACTTTAGTTAAATCCTAAAGACATTCTTAAAGAATAAGACAATTTAGAATAAGTCAAAGTTGATTTAATTTTAAAAGGGTGAGATGAGTTTGCTATTATTAACCCATTCCCGCACGTGTTTTATATTTTCATTTAATTTTTAGATAATTAAATCCTTTTTTAAGCATTAATTAGGTTGAGGTTTAAATTAAGTGGCTTAATTAACCCTTACCTATAACACCTTAGAAAAATTAACTAAGTAAATATGATCCAATGAGATGACATAAAATCCACAAGGTATTTAAATTTGCAATGCACCTAATAATGAAAAGGTCTAATGCAATTTGGCTCACAATTAAAACTGAAGCACATGGTAAGCTGTGACCTCTTTGAGTGGGATAGCTTCCGCCCACTTGGAAAAGTAGTCGGTAGCAACTAAGATGAACCGATGCCCTTTGGAAGAAGGAGGATCGATCGGACCCATAATGTCGGTACCCCAACACTCAAATGGCCATGAAGCCAAAGTAGGGTGTAGAATGTTGAGTGGTTGGTGGAGGACCACATCGTGCACCTAACATTGATGGCATCTCTTAGCTACGTCCATGCAATCTATGATCATAGAAGGCCAGTAGTATCTAAGTCTTTTGATCTTCGATTTCATCTTTAGACTGGACTGATGAGCTCCACATAGACCTGAATGTACCTCAGTTACGTGTTTGTCCAAATAACGTAACCACATTTGATTAAAGGACAGGCAGTACAGGGTGCCATCGATGAGAGTATAGAAAAGAGCTCTCTGTTTCACCCGATGGGCTTGAGATTTCTCTTGAGGTAGTTTTTTGGTGTTCAAGTAATCTATGAATAGTTACCTCCAATCCAACTCCTTGTCTATTTTGGAAATGAGAACCTCCCCTTCAAGAGAAAGTCTCTCGATGAGTTTCAAATCAATAATGGATACAACTTGTCTATTTTGGGCCCCTATTTAAATGAGCTCATCTTTCAAACATGGAAACTCTTTGACAAGTTTTACCAAGGCATCTATTACTGCGTTCTCTACTCGGGGAACCTTGTAGATGGTGACTTTGAGAATCTGGGCCAACAGCTTCATGGTATACTCATAGTAATGATGAAGCTTGGGTTTGAGGACTTAGTAGGACCCAACAATCTGTTTGATGACCAATTGAGAATCCCTAAAGATATTGATGCTTTTGACGTTGATAGTGATGGCTAACTCCAAACTGGCAATCAAAGTCTCATACTCAACTTCGTTGTTGGTGCAGGGGCTGGAAATATAGTATGAGAATCTCATCACATTGCAGTTTGGAGTTAGAAGAACTATCCCTACCCCTGCCTTTCTTGGGAGAATAGATCATGGTGCTTCACCTTTAAGAAAAGAAGCAGTACCATCAAATTACATCTATCATCAGCAGTTGCCAGCCTCTCCAAAGTTCATGATTTGTTCATCGGGGAGATCATCTCTAAGCGGAGAATTAGTAGGAAGTGGATGTGCTACTAAGAAATCCATTAGTGCCTGACCTTTTACCTCATGGAGGGGTACAAATGGGATATCAAACTATGAGAGTATCATGGAAAAATGAGCCAAACATCCAAAAAGCATTGGCCTTATCATGAGAGTGGATTGGTTCTTGAGATCAAGTTCACCTTATGAGAAAGCATGTAGTGCCATAGGTTCTGAGATATAAAGATCAAAGCTAGGCAATGTTTCTCAATAGGTGGGTAGTTTACTTTAGCAGGGATCAGAAGACTGCTGAGGTAGTAGAGAGTGCTTTCCTTCCCCTCATTGGCAGCCAGGACCCGAGAGTTGTCCAATGCGAGTATAAAAGATAAGTGGCATAGTGCTAGTAGTGTACTCTTTGATGTCTTCAAATGCATGCTAGCACTTATCATCCCACTTGAACTTGGCATCCTTTTTTACAAGTGCTAAGAATGGCTTGCATCTCCTTGATAAGTTTGAGATAAAGCGTCTTAGATACGCCAGCCGTCCTTGAAAGGATCTGAGTTGAGTTAAAATCTTAGGAGGTGGCATTTCTAAGATAGATTTAATCTTTTCAGAATCTATTTCTATTCCTCAATGTCGAACAACAAACCCAAGGAATTTCCCTGAAGCGACTCTGAATGCACACTTCAGGGGATTCATTTTAAGGTTATATTATGTTAACCATTTGAAAACTACTCTCAAGTCAAAGAGATGGCCTTCCTTTTTTAAGCTCTTGACTACTAGATCATCAATGTAGCACTCAACCAGATGATGGATGAGTTCGTTAAAGATCTAAGTCATGGCCCATTGGTATATAGCACAAATATTTTTAAGGCCGAAAGGCATGACCCTATAATAGAAGATTTCGATCGGGGTTTGAAAAGCAGTGTTTCTTTCATCTTCAAAAGATATCTTGATTTGGTTATAGCCAGATGATCCATCCATGAATAAGAAGACTGCATGAGATGAGGCAATGTCCACCATTAATTTTGGTATAGGAAGAGGAAACTCATCCTTAGGGCATGCCTTATTTAAGTCCCTAAAATCGACGCAAATATGAATTTGGCCATTCTTCTTCTTAACTGGGATGACACTAGCTAACCAGGTAGGATATTTTTCTTCCTTGAGGATACTAGCATCGATTAGTTTCTTGACTTCAGAAATGATCTGTTGTTCATTTTTGATCGCATGCATCTAGGAGCTTGCTTAATAGGGGTAACGTTAGGGTCTATTGTTAACTTATGAACTACTACATCAGGAGATAATCCGAACATTTCTTCATAACTCCATGCAAAGCAATCTTTAAACTCAATCAATAGCCAAACTAAGTCATTGGTTTCTTCTTTATTCAACAACGAACTGATGTATGTCGAGCGAGGATTTTCTTTTGTCCTGAAGTTGATTTCTTTTACCTTGTAGATTATTAAATGAATCACCTCTTCAAATTATGGCGGTGCCTCTTTGACTTGGAGATCATCAAGATCATCTGAAGTTTCTAAACACACATTTTTATGAGAATTAGGGATGTGTGAGAAGAACCTATCATATTCTAAATGGTTGGTCACAATTAGGCAATAATCTTCATCATCGATTGAATCCACTATGCCGAATCCTAGTATTGCTCTTGATTATGCTTCCATGCTTATATTGTTTCATAGTTTTTCAAAATATTCTGACCTGTACTTAGACTAAGTGTGAGGAACTAAACCTTTCTGTATAAGATTTTGAACATAAGGTGAGTAAAAGTCGAAATGTAATTCCATTAATTCTTTAAAAGTATCTTCCTCAAGTCCTACATCAAGCTCTGAACTTGTCGATGATGAACCCAAAATGAGCCTCTTCTGGTTCATGTCACTAGAAGACTTAGGGACTTCCTTAACTACTAAACCTTCAAATTTCTGAGATGTAAATGAGGTAAGAGCTAAAGTTCCCAACTGCTGCCTGATAGTTTCACATAAACTAGATTCGAATACTTTGCTTTGCTTGGAGGCCTGGTCTTCATCTCTAGATGGATCAAAAGTCACCTCCAATGGAACCCGTTGAGAGGGGTTGGCTGGTATACTAATCACATTAGACTCATCCTCCAAGCTGGATTCCAAGTCTATGTGAATAGTAAGGGTACTCCTATGAATGGGAACACGACCTCTATTGGATGAAGGCCAACTAGGGGGTCTCCCACCTCTAGAACTGCCTCTCTTTCTACCTCTGCCTATACTTGGTGGAGGTTGAGCCATCCTACCCACATGTCCATATGATGGAATGAATTATGGGTGGAATGTGATATGCTAATCCACTTCTTCTTCAATTCCCCTTTCTTGTTCACTTATAATTTTCCTTTTCTTTTCATTTTCTTTTATATTTTCTTTTGCTTTTGCATTTACATTTGAATTTTATATAAGTTCACGAGAAAGGGTGTTTTGAGAAAGATAATTGGTCACATCCACATAGATCTCAACCTCTCTAACTAAGAATGGCTTTGTTGACCATTTCAATTCCATCTTTTGAACTTGATGCACTGATGAAGGGAGGATGGAATGATCTTTTTCTGATGTATCCAAGGCCTACCAAGCAAAGCAGTGAACAAAGTATTCGAATCAATGATGTAGAACTTGGCTTCAGTCTTCCAATCAACGATCTCTAATAGTAACACTATGGAACTTAATGCCCGCTCGCCTTGTTCATTGAATCCTCTCAACATCATCCTATCTCCTCAGGGAGTAGGTATGTCGATCTTCAAGTAGGCAAGGGTATTTACACTCATAATGTTTACTGATGTACCTGAATCCATGAGAACCCTAATGAGTCTGAACCTGTCCATGTCGACTGTAATGTATAGGGGACGGTTGTGCTCCAAGTCCCCCAGTAGAAGGTCTTCATTTGTAAAGGTAATCCCTTGGGCTTCTTTTGCATAGTGCGCTTCCTCACTTATAGCGGTCAGCTGAGCTAAGCATATTTCAGGATCAAGGAGAGCCTTGATTAGTGATTCCCTCAACTCTTTGGATAAGACAAGGGCATCATATATGTTTAGCTTAGATGACAACTTTCTTAGATGAGAAAGGACATTGTAGTCCACCTTCGACTGGTCTTCCAAAAGCATATCCAAGGGTGGAGCATCCTATGGAAGGGCTTCTCGATCTTTAGCACTAATGACTTATTTCCCTCTATCTAGAGGTGCTACCCTAGGAGGTTGACTTCGCTAATCTCTAGAGACAAAGTGGTGGTAAGTTCTACATGCAGTTCAGGCTCACCTATAGTTTCTCCTATGGGACTCTCAGAGTCAGATGATTCCAAGTCTATTTCAAGAGGTGAACTTGTAGAATTCGGAGTTGGAAGGTCCATCTCTGAATCAAAAAGAGGAAGATCAAAATTGTTATAGTTAATTAGACTTGAAGAGTTATCGTTAGGAATAGAAGAAGATAACTCATCAGAAGAGACACAGATGTAATTCAAATCAGTTTTATTCTTCAATTTCTTGGAAGTATTTGAGGGTATAAAGTAGTAATCAAGTAGAGTGAGTGGAGTAAGGGATTTGATGCCCTTATCCACTGATACAAGAGTTCTACTAGTAGAAACAGAAGAACTAGCTGAAATAGCAAAAGCGGTGTGGATGGCGAAGTGGAGTTTGGACGGTCGATGGCTACTAAGGGGCTATCCGACCGACACATCTTTGCTACCACCGTTCTTTCTCTGAGCCCACTTTCCTAGAGTTGGCACGGTAACTTGCAAACCTTCCTTGGTGTTGGAGGTTTGAGGACTCGAACCAAGGAAAGCTTCTTGATCTTCAATTATTTTCTTAGAGGTTTTAGACAAAGAGATGTCCCAACCTTCTTTATTTTTGATAGGATCGCTTGTATCCCTAAGGATTACCCTAATGGAGTTGGAAGGCTGTTCTACAAGGTATTCCTTTGAGATAATGACAGCACCAGTCTTGAAACTGTGTTCAAGCCAATCCTTGAATGTAAAGCAATCCTCCAAAACATGACCTAGCATACGGTGGTAAGGGCAAAAGTTTGGATCATGACTTTTGCCTACTTCCTCTAGTCTCCTAGGCTCGGGTAGCTAAAAATCAGGTTTCTTTAAGAAATTCTTAAAGATTTTCCTGATTACCTTCCTATTAAAAAAATAAGGTTTGTTTAACTTATCTAAAAGAGTAGGTGGACCATTGCTACCTAGCGGTGGATATGGATGTCGTTGCTGGTGGTGGTATGGCTGGGGCGGTGGCAGTGTTGATCATGGAGGCTAAGGTGGAGGTCGGTATGGATGCCTCGATGGTGGCAAAGGAGGTGAAGGCTATTGAGGTCGTACTCACTCGAACTGATCTCTAACTGGTTGCTTCCCCTTATCAACCATTGCTACTGCTCCAGGTTTCTTTTCATAGACTTTTTGGGATTTCTACTTTGGCATCTAATCTGGAAAAAGCAACTGTTTGGCCTCTCCTTGTAGACTAGCCATCTTGTTGATTAGCTTCTTAAATGTCTTTATGGTGATGCCCTTAAGCATGAAGGAGACTGGGCCATGGATATTCTTCAAGAAAATCTCAATGGCATGTTGTTCAGATAGCTGCGGTTCACACTTCATACTCAGGTTACACCATCGGAGAATATAATCAATAAGTAACTCACCGGAGTGCTGTTAGGCTATAACGAGATCGCCTATAGTAACACTTTGTTGAGCTCGAGTAAATCTCTTGATAAAGAGTTGCTCTAACTCAGCAAATGTCCTAATTGAACTATTGGGCAGTTCATCATACTAATCAAAAGTGATACCCACTAGGCTACTGACAAAGAGTCTAAAGAGTAAAGCATCACTGCCTTTTGTGTTGCAACAAATGGCCTTGAAGTGAGCTAAATGATGCCTTGGATTCCCACTACCATCAAAGCTCTTGAAGGAAGGAGGCATGAAACTCTTGGGATACTGTATAATATTAAATTTCTCTGCATAAGGTCTACCCTTTGGAACTGATGATCCTCCCCGAGCTTGAGCCAAAGCTTCCTTCACCTGCTGCTCAACCATGGATTTCAGATCTTTTTCATGTATGGAGGTACTTTCCACTACATTCATATACAAAGTAGTGCTACTTTGCTCAATGGGAGGTATAGTCTTAACTGGGTTTAAGACATGCACTAGTTCAGGCTGATTGACATCGACTGTGCTATGATGAACTGGAAGGGATTGCTTCTGAAGCACTGACACCACTGCCAACAAGTCCTACAACTGCTGTGCCATCCTATCAATCTGTTCATCTTTCTGCCTTAACTACTGTTGGAGGTAATGAGATGATTCTGTGGTGTCTCCTTGATCAACCTCATCTCCTTCCATGGCCTATTGCTCCCTAAGAAGAGAACCTCTAGTATCGACCATGCATACACCAGCTGAATCCCCATCAAGTCATCTTCATTGGGATCAAAGCTGACTCTTTCTTCATCAGACCATGCATACCCTAAGATCTCTTTTTCTCCATAAAATAGTGTGCAACTATCTCATCTAAGGATCGATCTAACTCAGTAGGTACAAATAGCTTGGGCTGATCGGTGTGATCGCTATCATGAACTGAGAGGCACCGGACCTCACTTAATACTGAGGAGTCAATCCTATGCAGACTGTACTGGCTAGAAGAATGATAATCCTCACTGATGCTGGCTGCAATAGAGGTAACAATCTTAGAATGATCCTCTACTACTGCTGCCACTGAACTGTCATCTAGAATATCTTTGATAACTGTCACCATCTTCGCATCCGGCTGAGTGGGTGGAGTTGGTGAAGGAACGACCACGATGCTCCAGGGTCGCCACTCCTTTCGCATCACTACTGGGGCAGAAGGTCAAGCAGGAGAGCTCGACCCTACCACAATGGGTGGTGTAGGAGGAGTAGGATCCCTTGGCCATAGCTAGATCACCAATGGGGTACGTTTCTCCCTGAAGGGAAAAGTTAATTGAAATGTCACCATATAGGTGATTGATTGTCAAAGAAACCTTACATAATGATGATATGTTATTAAATGAAGAAGGAATGTTACCAGAAAAATTATTATCACCTACTTTAATATTTTCTAACCTATGAAAACCACCAATCTCCAATGGAATTCCTCCCTCCAAATGATTATAATGAACATAAAGAGTTTCCAAGAAGGCGAGATTGCCAAGTGATGGTGGAATGTTGCCAATGAGGTGGTTTTCAACAAGATTGAGATAATTGAGTGGAGACAAAGAGTTCATAATAGGAGGGATTTTTCTTGTGAGTTGGTTGCCACCAAGGTCCAGAACTCGAAACGTAGAGCAATTGGTGATGAGAATGGTAGAAATGTCTCCATGAAATGAGTTAAAACACAGGTTGAGGTGATGGAGATGCTGCAAGTGAGAGAGACTAGGAGAGATCTCAACATATAGACTATTGTTGCTGAGATCAAGCCTTTTGAGAAAGATGAGGTTGGATATAGAAAGAGGAAGATGGCCTATGAAGCCATTGGAGTTGAGATCCAAGGTTGTACTCTATTTTTGACCACATAAGATACCTTTCCACGAGCAAAAATTTTGGTTAGTGTTGTTCCATGAGCTCATGAAATTGGCAGAAGAAGCACTATTTCTTTGCTACTTCAAGAGTTGATGCTTGAGAGAAATAAGTGCATCGTAGTCTGTATTGTTATTGTTAATGGCAAAGAGTAGACTAGGACACGATGATATGAAGAAGAGAAGGGGAATAAAGAATAGCCTCGCACTCAAATTAATTAATATGAGTTAGAGTTGTTTATCTAATTTCTATATAGGCAACCATGCCTTCATTAATCTATTTATATGCATACTGCTCAAGAGGAGATATATGAGATAATGATCGCTATTATACTTTGACCAAATTTGAATCAATGCGATTCTCCACATCCTTTATATTTTCTTTTGTGCATACTTTTGAAGTAAAATCAAGCAACATATTTTCTTGCTAGTAAATAGTATATTAATATATTATTTATTTTAAAACTTTCATAATTAATCTATTTATATGTTCTTGATATTATTTGATAAGAACTCAGATATGTGTGACTTTGCCTTCACACACTATGAATCAATGCATGCTTCTGCGTGTCACTGTTAATGAAAATATATATACATATATGAAATGGGAATCAAAAGAATTTATTTTAGATGATTTGGATATTTATTTTCCTCTAACATTTCAAATACTAAAATAAAAATGTGGTCATAATTATAACATTGTTTAATATTAAAATTAAATATATTAGGAGTTACATTCAGTGATGAAGACTTGATTCTAGGAACAACCAAGCACAATCGTCCTCTACGAGACTCGCAGCCGGACATTGGGTCAGATGATGCGAGCCAGGCTCAGGGGTGTTCTTGTTGACCAGGGTGCATCAGTGAAGATTATGAGCCTAAAAACTCTCACCTACTTGTGGATTGATATTTCCAAACTTTCAAAAGAGAGGATGATGTTGAGAGGATTCAATAAATAAGGCGAGAGGGCCTTAGGCTCTATAGTGTTGCCATTAGAAATAGATGATTAGAAGACTACTGCCAAGTTTCATATTATAGATTCAGATACATCTTTCAATGCTTTGCTTGGGAGACCATGGATACATAAGAACAATGTGGTTCCATCCTCTCTACATTAGTGCATGAAGTTCATGAGGGGTGGGATTGAATACTACGTCAAAGGAGATCTTAAGCTATTCAAAGTTCATGAGGTCAGAATATATGAGGATGCAGACTACTATCTCCCTCAAAATCAATAAATCTATTCTCGCAAACTTGGCCAAAGTTCAAAGATAAAAGAAAAAGAAAAGGAAAAAGATAAAGAAAAAGAGAAAGAAAAAGAAAAAGAAAAAGAAAAAGAAAAGAAAAAAATGAGAAAGAAAAAAGAGAGAGAGTGAGAAATAGACTTGGAGGAGAAAGTAGAGCCTGACATTAGATTCCACTCACAGTTTGTTACTCCATTCGAACATAGGTGTCGAATGACTCGACCTCCACCAGGCAGGGGAAGAGGTAGATCCTGAGACATGCCTAGGGATGAAAGACCTCCTTATTGGCCACCCAATAAGAGTTATGTCCCTACTACTAGGAGTACACCTACTATCTATATAGACTTAGAATCTAGTTAATAGGATGAGTCATATATGATTAGTATGCCAGCTAGCACTTCTAGACAACAGATCCCCATGCAAGTGACAGTTGAGCTAGACAACGATGAAGATTGGGTTCCTAAGCAAAGCATAAGTGTATCCAAGTCTATATGTGAAACAGTCAGGCGTCAGTTGGGAACTTTAGCTCTAACCTTACTTTCCTCACAAAAAATTGAGGGTTTGATAGTTAGGGAAGCCCCTAAGTCTTCCATAAATGTAAATGTATAGAAGTTGTTTCTTGGAGCATTATCCTCAAGTCAAGAAGCTGATGTAGAACTTGAGGATGATTCATACAAATATTTAATAGAATTACCTTTTGATTGGTACTCGCATTGTGTTCTTAATTTAACAAAGAAAAGATTAATTCCATATGGTTGGTATAAACATAGGTCATATTACTTTGAAAGGTTATGAGACAATAAATGCAGACATTCACAATCAAGACCGGGACTAGGATTCAGTACAGTGGGTCCAGTTGATGATGGAAATTACTGCTTAGTCATCACCAATCATTTGGAATCTGATAGGTTCTTTTTAAATCATGTTAACTCATATGAGGAGGTGTGTTTAGAAACTTTAGATGATTCAAATGACTTTAAAGTCAAGGATGCACCGCCAGAGTTCAAAGAGGAGATGAGATCATCCATCGATGAGCTTAAAGAAATCACCCTAAGAACTGAAGAAGATCCACGCCCAACATACATCAGTTCTTTATTGAATGAAAAAGAAACCAATGATTTAGTGAAGCTATTGATCGAGTTTAAGGACTGCTTTGCATGTAGTTATGAAGAGATGCCCGGTCTATCTCCTAACATGGCAGTCCATAAACTAGCAATAAAACTTAATGCTAACCCTATCAAGCAGGCTTCTAGATGCATGCGATTAGACATTAAACAACAAGTCATTTTTGAAGTTAAGAAACTAATCGATACTGGTTTTATCAGGGAAAAAAATATCCTACCTAGTTGGCTAGTGTCATCCCAGTTAAGAAAAAGAATGGACAAATTTGCATATGCGTCAATTTTAGGGACTTAAATAAGGCATGTCCAAAAGACAAGTTTCCACTACTAATCCCAGAATTGATGGTGGATATTATCTCATCTCATGCAGTCTTCTCCTTTATGGATGTCTCATCTTGATATAACCAAATAATTATGGCCCTAGAGGATGAAAGAAACACTCCCTTTCGAACCCCGATCAAAATTTATTGTTATAAGGTCATGCCTTTCGACATTAAAAATGTTGGTGCCACATACCAGCGGGCCATGACTCGAATCTTCGATGAACTCATTCATCATTAAGTTGAATGCTATGTTGATGATCTCAATGACAAAAGCAAAGAAAAGGAAGACCATCTTTTTGACTTGAGAGTAGTTTTCGAATAGTTAAGATAATACAACCTCAAAATGAACCCCCTGAAGTGTGCGTTTGGAGTAGCTTCAGAAAAATTTCTTGAGTTTTGTGGTGAAATTATATATATTCCTGCCTTCATCTTCCCCCCTTTTGGAAAAGAGGATAAATGAAAATAAAAAAAAATATATAATGCCTTGTTGGGATGCCACGCAGATCCACAAATATTCTTATTAAGGTGATCAGATACGACATTAAGGAGAGGTGTACTATCTCGAAAGATAGAAGTCACCACCCTACAATGGACCTGATCACCTAAATAAGGACTCCAAAGGACTATGGGTCTTTAGAATGTACTAGAGATTCTTCCCCTACTTTACATGAAAAATTAAAGTAGGGTTTATTTTAAATCGGGTTCGTTAAGTTCCCTACAGGGGAAAGACCCTATAGTTAATTACATCCCAAGGAATATGATTCCTTAGGAATACTCTTGATTAAGGTAAATGATTGTTGTCTCTAAAGATTTTAAAAGGTAGGACTATCAATCGATTGGTTTATTTTTAGAAAAGTCAAGTGGCATTAATCAAGAGGAGGGAGTTCTTATCGAAGCTAAATGAAGATAAGTAGGGGATGCTTAGGATACTAGGAAGCATAATAAGCATCCTAAACTATCTTATGGTTAAGCTTTATATTTTTGAAAATGAATTGATTTATTTGAGTTGAATTTTTATTAGAAAGTTAGGGCTTACAATTTCATGATACAAGGCCATCAAAATGCCTAAGAGGTGATGATTTTTGCTCAGAGCCAGCAAAGGGAAGTAGCAGCCTCTGAACCAAAAAATAGGGGGCTTTGGCGAGGGCCAAAGCATGACCTAAATTTAAGGTAAAAATGGGTATTTAGTTTACCTCCACAAGAGAGGATAAACTACCCGATTGTTGGACTTAGTACCGCCTGGGAGTGGCCGCCAACTAACTCCTCCTACGATTTTAAAATATGTAGGCAAGTCAAGTGCTTTTGCAAGATAGCTAAGTTGTTATTTATTTTAGAAATAGACTAAGTACTTAAACACATGCCTTAAGAGACTAGATCATGTAGGGCATGATTTAATGACTTAAATCTAATGCAAATTTTGTTGCATTTTATTTTTATTTTGGACAGTCAATTTGATAGAGGCATTAGGATTCATATGCCTAATGCATAAGAAATTAGATTATGGGTCAAAACCAGTAAGATAAGGAGGTGTGTTTCCATCATGACTCTCAAAGGTCAAGCTAAGTTCTCTGGCAAAAGTGGAAGTCCTCCAATCAAGAGTGAAATAATATACTTTTTATGTATGATGTGAGAAAAGTAATATAACATCCAATTAAGGGGTTACTAATTCTTTTATCTTGATTTATAGCCTAAGCTTTAGATGAGGTTATTAGTGATTTTATTTTTAGTTTGAATTGATTAGTTGGATAGAAAATTTATTTTTTTAAGAGCCTAATCGTCATCCAGGCCATACATCAAAGCAAGGAATAAACTAGGAAAAGATTTCATCTTAATGCACAAGCTAAACAAGCATCAATCAATTTATAAAGCTAGCGCAAAAGAATAAGAGGCCATTTGTGGTCGGGCTCCATCGCATACACCCGAAAACAAATTGGGTAGCTGAGCTCTACCCTTATACAACCCAGATTATAAATGAATTAAATATAATCAAGAAGGAATTCATTGTTATGGGGGTCTTCATTCTTCATTTCTTCTTTCTTCTTTTGGTTGGTTGGAATGTGTTTTCTCTAGAGGCTTCACATGATACATAAGACACAATATTATGACCAATGTTCATTCTAATACCTCATAACAATCATTCCAAAATCATAATTAAAAATTACATGAAAATGAGAAAAAGGAAATATAACTAAAACCTGCACAATAGAGATTAGGCAAACAAACCATACAATCCCAAGCATGTATATATATATAAATTGGACTTAGCACCTCACGCATAGTTATATTTTTATTACAGCTCCCCTTAAGCACAATCCCCTGCAGAAGATAATAGTTAGACTAAATCGCCCTACCATTCAGTCTACGCATATACATCCTAAGATCCAAACTAAAACAATACATTACAAAATAAAAACAAATATCAAACCATGCACCGCCCTAACCTAAAGCTAGAAATGGTGACTTAGTCTAATGTGTGTGTCATTTAAGTTTTGTGTGGTATGCTTAGTTAGGCTTTAGGGTTTAGATTTTTTTTTCTAAGTATGAAGAGTTCAACTTAGAGGGTGGTTCAATTTAAGTTGTTTAGTTGATTTGGGTTAATTTTATCTGATGATTTTGTTTGGTTTAAATGAATCTACTTAATTACTAAGTGTTGTAAAGAGAGAGAAAAAGAGAAAAAAAAACTTCTCTTTCCTTCCTTACCTTAAGTAATTCCTAAGGTAGATTCATATTTGATTTTTGTTTAGTGAATGTTTTATTATGTGTTTTAATTAATCCTAAGTTTAGATTTTCCCTAAACAACCCTATTCAAAAAGAAAGGTATTTTAAGATTAAGTAAAGTGAAATACTATCATAAAACACACAACATTTTATTTCTTTCCCAACATGTGTAACATCACACCTTAATGATGAATACTAAGAGAGTTTGTTTAAGAAAATTTAGAATATTTCATGTATGCATGATTTTGTTTAGCAGAAAATGATGATTTTTTTATCCATTTTTTATATGCACATTTACAAGTATAAAAGACATAAGTGAGTACGTTGCCATTGTTAGTACCAAGGGTGTAAGGTACAAGACCTACTTAGGGCTACTTAAAGCCTCACAACCCCGGGGTTGTCCAGGCTAATATACCACTTTTTTTAAATACATCTGCATGTACAAAGAAAATGAATAGAAAAAAGAAAGATGCAAAAGTTTATGTTTTTTGTTTGATTTGTTTATGCAATTTACATGTGTAAGTGTGGATGTCCTTCTTAATTGATAGTATAGGGATGAATAGGAATGGATTTAAGCAAGTGTTATGTTCTTATTGACCTCATTTTTAGGATGAGCTCTCAATCTCTCCATCTTAGGCATGAGACTTCCCTTAGACTTTAAGAGTTCCTTAGTCTTAGGGCACATCTAATGAGTAGGTGGACATTCAACCTAGCCCTAGAGACTTAGAAGAGTTAGCCCTAGGAATAAGTCATGCCTTAGGGGTGTTAGGAAAATTTGCCTATCCTATAGCTTGAACCAAATTCCTCTCTTCCTTCCTTCAAGTCAAACTTAAATCAATTTCAAATTAATTGATTTTCTCCAAACTTAAATCAATTCCAAATGGTTGAAATCTATGATTGAAACCATGATTGAAATAAATGATTGAAATTCCAAGTTCAAAATCTTTACTAAGTCACTTTGATTCCCTCTCATGGACTTAGCCTAAATCAAATCTAAATCAATTAAAGTTTAAGGAATTTTCTCATAATCCATTTATATTCTCATTTATATTCTCATATATAAATAAAATATAAATTCAAATTAATCAAACTAAATCCAAAATTCAAATCCAAATCAAAAATCTTTTCTAAGTCACTTTGATTCCCTCTTAAGGACTTAGCCCAAATCAAGTTCAAATCACTTCAAATTTATGAAATTTTCTCATAACCCATTTATATTTATATTTATACTTACATATATAAATGTAATATAAATTCAAACAACCAAAACCAACTCCAAAAATCAAACTCAAATTCAATCAAAATTCAACCTAAGCCTTTCAAGTCAAATTCTTGAACTTAGCCAAAGCAATTCAAATCAAGCCAAAGCCTTGATTTTTCTTCATGATTCAATCAATCCTACAATCATGAATCCAAATATAAACACAAACTTCAATCATCAAACCAAAACTCAGTTCAAAAATCAAACCCAAGTCAAGCTCATATTCACCCTTTTGAACTTGACATTGTCAAATGAATCAAAACCCATTTGACTTCAAATCACTTGCAAATGGATTTATCTTTCAATCGTAAGTCCATATGTGAGTTCAATCAAACTCAAATCAAGCTTTAACCAAGCCATTTAACCTACTTAGGCTCACTTGACCCAAAGTGACCTAAAGTACCCATATGAGCCAAATTTTAATCTTAACCAAAATGGATTGAACTAAGCCCATCTAAGCCTCACATTGTGAGCAAAAATCATCATAAGATGATCAACCACTCAAATTGGGTCAAACCAAGTCAAAACAAGTCAAACCTAAGAGTTGACCAAGTCAACACTTAGCCAAAATGAAACCAACATAACCAAAATCCACCATAGGCCAAATTGATTGAAACCATTGATCAAAGCTCATTAATGACCAATGTTTGAACTTGACCAAGTCAACATTTGAGCATAACCTAGCCTAATTGGCCACTTGACTCAAGTTGACCCAACTTGACCTAAAAAGTCAAAATGTGTCAAAACTTGATCTAAGCCAAATTGATTGAAACCAATGGGTCAAGTTCATTCCAAAATGATTGTTGAACTTGACCAAAGCCTTAATTGGCCAGCTATACCTAACCTAGCCCAATTGACCTTGAACCCAACTTGACCTAAAGGGTCAAATTGAGCCAAACTCACATATAAACCAAATTGATTGGAAATAAAGATACCAATCCATTTCAAATAACCAACCAAACATAAACTAACCCATGACCTAACCCAAATAGGTCAAATGGGTCAATTTGGTCAACTTGACCCATTTGACCTAAATGAAATCAAATGAACCAAA
Organism: Cymbidium sinense; assembly: GCA_021442155.1. Lineage (NCBI taxonomy): Eukaryota > Viridiplantae > Streptophyta > Magnoliopsida > Asparagales > Orchidaceae > Cymbidium > Cymbidium sinense. Next base: position 125,840,263 of record CM038223.1, read on the forward strand.
TTCAAATATAAATCAAATTGAACCAAACCAAATATGCCAACACATTTCAAATGATCATATGAACTTGACCCAACCCTTGGTTTGACCCAATTTGACCAATTGGTCAACAGTTGACCCATTTTGACCTAAATTGGTCAACATGAGCCAAATCATATCAAATCAACTCCAAATCCATTGAAACTTGGACCAACCCTTTTTTCAATCATACCAAACATATTCAAATTGAAACCCAAGCCAAATGACCATTTTACCCCTAGGCCATAGGGTAAATTTTTTGCCAAATTCACTTAGAATTTGGTCAAATCCTCTTCATGATCACTTGGCACCCTTTTAGTGGACCAAGTTGACACTAGTGAGTGTGGTGTACCTAACCCATGGGTTTGGGTCAGCCCAACCCAACCTAAGGCTAAAATTGACCACCTCACTTGAAATTAAGCACATGGAATCCCTCCTCCACTTGAATTAAGCACATGGGAGCTTCAGCACTACACTCCTCTGACCAAATTGAATGTAAGGACACTCCTAATAGCCTAACAAACCCATGGAATGAGGTCAATTGGATCAAAATGGAAAGATCCTTCTCGGCTGTCCGATTGCTCTAGGGGGAGATATACTCCTCCTAATTCCAATTCATTTGATGATCCACCAATTCAATTGAGCTTAGTGAAGTCAGAGCAAGCCATTGCAAGCCTCCCCAAGCTTTCTAGAGTGAGTTTGAATTTCCATTTTCTCAGTTTTTCATAGACTGAAAATAGGGGAGCTCCACTTGAAATCCATCTCACTCAATACTCCAAACCAATCCAATTCCTCCTTCGAGCACCCTCAAAGGATCAAATCAAACTCACTCCAAGCTTCATACAAGTTCTCCAAGCAAGGGAGGAGTGCCTTTGACTAAGATCGAGCTCAAGTGAAAGTGGACTTGGCATATAGGAAGATCCATCCAATTTCAACACCTCAAAATTTCAACAAGGCTTCTTCTCCACTAGACGAAGCTACTTCAAGGGAATCGAGCGCCGGTGATAGCCTCTGACTAGGTATGTCATTAAATCAAGCTTAGATTAGCCATGGTGTGATGCTTTGTGAAGTGAATTTCCATCTCATGAGAAACTAGCCATTGGATGTGATCTCCCTTGCATGGTGATGGTGTGGGTTGAGTTGGATTCAATCCAAGCTCAATCGAGCTCAAATTTTCCATTAGAAGATGGACGGTGGCAATCTCTCACAGGGAAGATCAAGGATGAATCATGGGCCATCCATCCATGCTTTTTGGATGGACGACCATGATTAAAACACGTAGGATCCATGGATTAATCCTTTAATACCATAGGTTTAATCCGTGTCATTCAATCCTTGATCGGACGGATAGGGAGACAGTGCATAGCGTCACTACTAACTTGGCGCTATGATGTGACTTCTTAAATAGCCTCTCCCATCATGTCACATGGAAAGCGCACCCCGCGTCAGCCTCCACGTGGTAGAGATGGGATTAACTATATAATTGGAAGATTAAATTATCTAATTAATCAAGAAAACTTCAAATATTCATATTTAAGTGTAAAAAAATCAGAAAAATTTGGAATTAATTTCATATGAAAGATAATTAAATGTAGAATATTATAAAATTGAATTTGATGGATTTTGAATAGTGTTATTTTATGAATTTAGGTTTTATTGGGAATGTAATTAGGCCAATTACTCTCTGATTATTCCATGTGTATTTAGTGGGATGACTTCTACCTCCCCTAATTTTCTTGGGATTTATTAATGTTTAATTAGGGTTATTACTGGATTTAATCTTAATTACTCTTCTAAAGTAATTAAGCCTAATTAAGTGTGTAATCAGTGGTTTAATCCCTTAATTGAGTTAATTAAGGTTTGTTTAAGTGAATAAAAGGTTTAGAGAATAATTTTTGGATATTTTTATTAAGCTATTTCTTTAACCCCCTCTTTCTTCCTTAATCTAAACTTAATTAAGGATTAATTCACTAATTACCTTCCTAATTGATTTGATAAAATTCTAAAACCTTCCAGAACTTAACTAATTTTTCTTGGGTAGATGCATAGGTGTTCAATAACCTAAGTGCATTAAGGAAATCAAAACCCAACTCACATGTGTGAGAAGGATTATGAAATTACTTAACTCAAATCTTTCAGCTTAATTAATCATTAATCATGAGCCAAATGCATTTGACCATTTTCTTCTTCAGTGTATTACTGATTTAAATTCCTCATGTGGTTTTATGTCATATCATTGGCTCATAATTATTTGATTAAATATGCTAAGGTGGTATAGGTAAGGGGTAATTAACACACTTAATTCACACCTTAACTTAATTAAAATATAAAAATCATTTAAAGATTAAATTACATTTCCATACATATGGAGAAAATGGGTTAGGATTTCACATTTTCTAAATAAAACATAAAGCAAATTCAAAACAAAAAATCACATTAAACAAAATCTTAAAATGCATTTATTTTTGTGATATTAATTCACTTTACTTAATCTTAAAATGCATTTTTTTTGAATAAGTTTGTTTAAGGAAAATCTAAACTTAGGATTAATTAAAATACATAATAAGACATTCACTAAACAAAATCAAATATGAGTCCACTTTAGAAATTACTTAAGGTAGGGAATGAAAGAGAAGTTTTCTTCTCTTTTCCCTCTCTTTATAACACTTAGTAATTAATTGTAGGATTCACTTAAAAAAAATTCAAAAATGCAAAATAAAATCAACCCAAATCAACCAAGCACTTATATGAAGCCACCCATCTAAGTTGAACATCTTCCCACTTAGAAAATCTAAGCCTTAATGCCATAGCTAAGCATACCACACAAACCTTTTAAAGCACACACATTAGACTAAGTCACCATTCCTAGCTTTAGGTTAGGGCGGTGCATGATTTGATGTTTGCCTTTATTTTGGAATGTATTATTTATAGTGTGGATATTAGGGTGAATATGCATAGAATGAATGGTAAGGTGATCTTAGTTTAACCATTGTCTTCTACAGGGGATTGTGCTTAAGGGGCGCTGTAATAAATAAAAAAATATAAAAGCTTTTGCTGTGCAGGTGCTTATACCCCTTAACATAATCCAATAGGCCAGGTGGACTTGGTTACCTATGTGTGGGGTGCTAAGTCCAATATAAATGCTTGGGATTTATATGACTTGTTTAGCTAATTTCTATTTTGCAGGTGTTAGATAGATTTACTTTTCCTCTTCATGTAATTTTTGTAATTAGGACTTTGAAATGAATGTTATGGAGGATTAGAATGAGCATTGGTCATAAGATTACATCTTATATATTATGTGAAGCCTTTGGAGCAACTACCTTTTCAACCATCCAAAAGAAGGAACTAAAAGAAGAAGAAAAAAGAAAGAAGAAGGAAGAAAGAAGAAAAGAAGAAATGAAGAACCCCATAACATGAATTTCCTTGCTTAATTGTAAATTAATTCATTTGTAATCTGGGTGGTATAAGGGTAGAGTTCGGCTACCCAACTTATTTTTGGATTTGTGCGGTGGTGCCCAATCACAAATGGCCTTTTATTCTTTTGTGTTAGCTTTATAAAATGTTTGATATTTTATTTAGCTTGTGCATTAAGATGACATCCTTTTTCTATTTTCTTCCTTGCTTGATGTATGGACTGGATGCTGATTAGGCTCTTAGATAAACATAAATCTTCTACAAAATTAATCAACTCAAAATTAAGCATAAATAATTCATAACCTCACTTAAATCCTAAGTTAAAATCAAGATAAAAGAATTAGTAACCCCTTAGCTGGATATGTACTTTCTTTTCTAATATCATGCATAAAAAAATATTATTTCACTCTTGAATTAGAGGGCTTCTACCTTTACTAGAGAACCTAGCTTTACCTGTGAGAGCCATGGTGAAAACACACCTCCTTAGCTTGCTGATTTTGGCCCATAATTCTATTTCTCATGCATTAGGCATATAAATCCTATAGTATGAGTCAAATGATTGCCCAAAATAAAAATAAAATATGTGAAAATTTTGCATTAGATCTAAGTCATTTGAAGCACATCTTTACATTATCTAGTCTCTTTGGGAGTGTTTTTAAGGACTTAGTCTCTTTCTAAATTAATAACAACCCTACTATCTTGCATAAACATAAGACATGCCTACATGTATTTAAAATCATAGGAGTTAGTTGGTGGCCACCCCAGGCTGTTGTAAGTCTAACAGTTTGGTGGTTTATCCTCTCTTGTGGAGGTAAACCAAATATCCATTTTTTTGGCTTTGTTTTAGGTCGTGCTTTTGGCCCTCACCAAAGCTCCCTAGAATTAAGTTCTGAGGTTACTTCTCCCCTTTGTGGGCTATAAATAAATCCTCACCTTTTAGGTATTTCCATGGCATTGTACCATGGAATTGTAAGCCCTAGCATTCTAATAAAAATTCAACTCAAACAAATCAATTTAATTTCAAAAATGTAAAGCCCAACCATAGGGTAGTTTGGGATACTTACTAGGCTTCCTAGTATCTTAAGCATCCCCTACTTATTTTCATTTGGCTTCGATAAGAACTCCCTCCTCTTGATCGATTCCACTTGACTTTCTAAAAATAAACCAATCGATTAATAGTCCTGCCGTTTCAAAATCTTTGGAGACAATGATCATTTACCTTAATTGAGAGTGTTTTTAAGGAATCTCATTTCTTAGGATGTAATTAACTATGGGGGCTTGCGTCCATATGAAACTTAACAAACTCAATTTAAAATAAACCCTACTTTACTTTTTCATGTAAAGTAAGGGAAGAATCTCTGGTACATAAGCAAACCCATTGTCCTTAGGAGTCCTTATTCAGGTGATTAGGTCCATTATATGGTGGTGACTTCTATCTTTCGAGATAGTGCACTTTTCCTCAATGTCATACCCGATCACCTTAATAAGAACATCTGTGGATCTACGTGGTGTCCAAATGCATAAGAGTATATTTATATCTTCATTTTATCCACATAAATTGAATATGGAAGTATACATCTTAAGAGAAATGATGAAAAATTTTCACCATAGTTCTTTTCAAATGAACTATACACTTTGCAAATCCTATTCAAAACTATGCTAAAAGTGAAGAGAGGGAAAGCCACACAATGCACATCCTTATATTTTACTCACATGCAAGCCTATAAATAATTATAAGTAGCATTCCTTTCAATTATGATGTTTGATTTCTAAGCTTTGAAAATAATTTTATATTTTATAGTGCTAATGGCCATTCATATTCTTACTTTAGCCGACATGCAATTTGACATAAAGGAAACATTACATTTAATTTGATTTTTCAAAAGTCATGAATGCATGATTTTCATATGACATACACATTTAACATGTTAGGAAAGAAATAAAGTGATGAAAGAATGTAAACTCATTCACCCTAATTAATTCCTAAATAGAATCTTATGAAATAGAATTATTTAAAGCAGAACAAAATTATTTTTAAAGAGATTTTAGTTTTGTTTGAGTTTGATTTGAATTTAAGAAATGTGAGATGAGTTTTCTGGTCCTAACCCATTGCCACATGTGTATGATGTTTTAGTTTAATTTTTAGGTGATTAGATCAATTTTATGCTTTAGTTAGGTTAAGGTGTACATTAACTTCATTAATTACCCCTTACCTACACCACTTTAACATATTTAATTAAATAATTATGAGCCAATGTATGACATAAAACCACACAAGGAATTTAAGATAGCAATGCACCTAGGAAAGAAAGGGATCTAATGTAATTAGCTCATAATTCATAATTAATTAAGTTAAAGGATTTAATTTAAGTACTTTCATAACCCTTCCCACACATGTGGGTTGAATTTTGATTTCCTTAAGCTACTTAGGTTATTGAACACCTAAGCACTTACCCAAGATGAATTGGTTAAGTTCTGGAATATTTTAAAAATTTTATCAAGTTAATTAAGTAAGTGATTAGTGGATTAGCCCTTAATTAAGTTTGGACTAAGAAAGGAAAGGGGTTTAGGGAGTGGCTTAGAGAAAATTCTCCAAATCTATTCCATAAACCTCTCCTTCACTTAAGCAAGGCTTAATTGACTTAATAAATGGATTAGGTCACTGTTCACATGGTTAATTAAGCTTAATTACATTAAAAGAGTGATTAAAGATCCATTAATTGATTTCTTTAATTAACTCATCAATAAATCCCAAGAAAATTAGGAGAGACAGAGGTCATCCCACCAAATTCATCTGAGAAATTTGAAATGAATTGATAAAGTAATTAGGGTTATTAAGTTTTCACTAAAATTAAAGAAAATGCACTATTCAAAATCCATTAAAAATAATTTTAGATTATTCCTCTCTGAATTATCTTCACGATGTTTTTTATTTTTTATTTTTTTTGATTTTTCTATATTTAGTTATGTTATTTTGAAGTTTCCATATTTATTCGGTAATTAAATCCCTAATTATATGATTAATCCCGTCGGCGCCACATGGACCGCTGAGATCGAGCCCGACGGGATTCACCACTTAAGTTGTCACATCGCAATGCCACGTTAGTGGCAGTGCTATGCACTTTCTCTCTGGATCGTTCGATCAAGGATTAGATGATTGAGATCGAGCCTACTATTCTTAAGGGATTAATTAGAGGATCCTACATGACTCGATCAGGACCGTCCATCCAAAATGCATGGATGGATGGTCCGTGATCCCATCGAGCGCCTGGAGCGTAGAGCCCATCCCTTCAAGGTTAGTTCGTGCTTGATTGAGCTCAAACTCAACCCACACCATCTAAGAGCAAGAACAAGAAGATCTAACGATCAATTTTGCATGGGGTGAAAATTTCCTTCACAAAGAACCACACACTCCTTATTCTAGGCTCGGCTTGCAGACATACCTCACCAGAGGCTATCACCGACACTCCAATCCATCGAGGTAGCTTCGTCTAGTAGAGACGAAGCCTTGTTGAAGATTTGAGGCTTTGAGGTTGAGTAGAACCTCCAATTGACGAAAGTCACCTTCAAATGGATTCAGCCTTGGTCTAACGTCTACCTCCCTTGCCTTTGAAGCTTGGAAGAAGGTTTGGATCAACTTGATTGACTCCTCTGAAGATGCTTGCCTGAGAAATTGAGTTGATATTGAGTAATGAGCAAAGTAGAATTTCCCTTAGCCTCCCCTATTTTTGGTTTGAAGAAATCGAGAAGAGGATAATTGGAGATGGCTCTAAGAAGCTTGGGGAGACTTGCAAATGCTTGCTCTAAGTTCCCTAGCTTCAATCGAATATGAGTGTGTGAAAATGAAATGAAATTACGGGGAGTATATCTCCCCTTAGGTGGATCGGACGACCGTGCTTCCTTTTTCCATTTTCATCCAATTCACCTCATTCAATAGATTTTTTGGCTGTTTCAACTTGCACATGGTTCATTTTAGCGAGGGAGGTAGTGGGGAAGTTATCTTGTGCAAAACAAGGTGTGGGAGTGATTCCCATGTGCATGAAATGAAGGGAGTGGTCAGTTTTGACCTTGGGTTGGGTTTGACTGACCCAAATCCATTGGGTCAAGTTCACCATGCTTACTAGTGTCTACTTGGTCCACTAAGAGAGTGTCAAGTGGCTATGAAGAGGATTTTACCAAATTCCAAGTTAATTTGGCCAAAAATTACTCTTTGACCTATGGTTAAAATGATCATTTGGCTTTGATTTCAGTTTAAATATGTTTGGTATGATTGAAAAATGGGTTGGGCCAAGTTTCAATGAATTTGGAATTGATTTGTTGTGATTTGTCTCATGTTGACCCATTTATGTCAAAATGGGTCAACTTGGGTCAAGTTGACTAATTGATCAAATTTGGTCAAACCAAGGGTTGGGTCAAGTACATATGACTATTTGAAATATTTTGGCATCATTTGTTTGGTTCAATTTGATTTATATTTGGATTTGGTTCATTTAATTTCATTTAGGTCAAATGGTTCAAGTTGACCAATTTGACCTATTTGGCCTATTTGGGTCAGGTCATGGGTTGTTTAGGTTTCATTGGTCATATGAAATATTTTTGTATCTTTGTTTCCAATTAATTTTGGTTTAATTTAAATTTGGCTCAATTTGACCTTTTAGGTCAAGTTGGGTTCAAGGTCAATTGGGCTAGGTTAGGTCTAGTTGGCCAATTGAGGCTTTGGTCAAGTTGAACAAGTGATTTGGAACAAACTTGACCCATTAGTTTCAATCAATTTGACTTAGATCAAGTTTTGACACATTTGGACTTTTTAGGTCAAGTTGGGTCAACTTGGGTCAAGTGGCCAATTAGGCTAGGTTAGGCTCAAATGATGACTTGGTGAAGTTCAAACATTGATCATTAATGAGTTTTGATCAATAGTTTCAATCAATTTGGCCTATGATGGATTTTGGCTAGTTTAGGTTTCATTTTGGCTAAGTGTTGACTTGGTCAACCCTTAGGTTTGACTTGGTTTGACTCAATTTGAGTGATTGATCATCTCATGATGATTGTTGCTCAAAATGTGAGGCTCGGGTGGGCTTAGTTCAATCCAATTTGGGTAGGATTAGAATTTGGCTCAAAAGGGGTACTTTAGGTCACTTTGGGTCAAGTGGGCCTAAGTGGGTCAATTGACTTGATCAAGGCTTGAATAAAGTTTGGTTGAACTCACATATGGACTTATGATTGAAATATAAATCCATTTGCAAGTGATTTGCAGTCAAATAGGTTTTGATTCATTTGACAATTTCAAGTTCAAAGGGATGAACATGAGTTTGACTTGGGTTTGATTTTGAATTTAGTTTTGATTTGATGATTGAAGTTTGTGTTCATATTTAGATTTATAATTGAAGGATTGATTGAATCATGAAGAAAAATTAGGGGTTTGGCTTGATTTGAGTTTGACTTGGCTAAGTTCAAGAATTTGACCTGTGAGGCTTAGGTTGAATTTTGGTTGAATTTGAATTCGAATTTTGAATTGATTTTTGGATTGATGATTGAGGTTTATGTTTATATTTGGATTAATGATTGAAGTATTGATTGAATAATGAAGAAAAATCAAGGGTTTGGCTTGATTTGAGTTTGCTTTGGCTAAGTTCAAGAATTTGATTTGAAAGGTTTAGGTTGAATTTTAGTTGAATTTGGATTTGAATTTTGAATTGATTTTTGGATTGATGATTGAAGTTTATGTTTATATTTGGATTCATGGTTGAAGGATTGATTGAATCATGAAGAAAAGACAAAGGTTTGGTTGAATTTGAGTTTTATTTGGTTAAGTTCAAGAATTTGACTTGAAAGGCTTAGGTTGAATTTGGGTTGAATTTGGATTTGAATTTTGAATTTATTTTTGGTTTGATGATTGAAGTTTATGTTTATATTTGGATTCATGATTGAAGGATTGATTGAATCATGAAGAAAAATCAAGGGTTTTGCTTAATTTGAATTTGATTTGACTAAGTTCAAGATTTTGACTTGAAAGGCATAGGTTGAATTGTGGATGAATTTGAATTTGATTTTTAAATTTAGTTTTGGTTATTTGAATTTATATTTCATTTATATTTATAAATATAAATGAAAATATAAACGGGTTTGTTAACCTAATTTTTAGAATGAGCTCTCAACACCTCCATCTTAGACATTGGATTTCTCTTAGACTTAAGGGTTCCTTAGTCTTAAGACATATCTAGTGATTAGGTGGACACTCTCCCCTAGCCCTAAAAGACTTAGAAGAGTTAGCCATAGGGGTAGGTCATGCCTTAGGGGTGTTAGGAAAATCTCCTACCATTTACCTTAAACATTTCCTCACTTTCCTTCTTTCAAGTCAAACTCTAAATCAATTCCATGATTGAAATCCATGATTGAAAGCCATGATCAAAATCCATCAAAAATTCCTAAGTAAACATTTTCCTAAGTCCTTAACCCTTTCTTAAGGACTTAGCCAAAATCATGATATAAACCTATTCAAATCTTTGAGATTATCTCATGATCTATTTATATTTTCATTTATATTCACATTTATAAATGAAATATAAATTCAAATCAATCAAATCAAATTCAAAATTCTAAAACAATTCATGAAATTTTCGTAAAATCCTTTAATTTTCCATTAAAGGACTTAACCAAAATCAACTCCAAATCTTGATCGAACATATTCAAATCCATGGGATTTTCTCAAAATCAATTTATAACCTCATATATAAATGAAATATAAATATAACTCAATTCAATCAAACCCAAAAATGAAATTCCAAATTTAAAATGCTTGAAATTCCCTTAAATCCCTTAATTTTTCATTAATGGGTTTAACTTAAACTTTGATCAAACTACTTCAAATTCATGGGATTTTCTCAAAATATATTTGTATTCTCATTTATATTCTCATATATAAATAAAATATAAATATACATCAATCAAATCCAATCCAAAAATTCAAATTTTAACTAAAAATTTAATTTAATCCTTCAAATTCCCTTTAATGGATTTAACCCTAAATCATGATTAAACTCTTTCATATTCTTGAAATTTTCTCATGATGAGTTTATATTCTCATGTATATTTATATATATAAATGAAATATAAATTCAAACAATCAAAATCAACTCCAAATATCAAACTCAAATCAAATTAAAATCAAATCTAAGCCTTTCGAGTCAAAATCTTGAACTTAGCCAAAAATCAATTCAAATCAAGCCAAACTTTTGATTTTCTCTCATGGTTCAATCAATCATACAATCATGAGCTCATATATAAATCCAAACCTCAATCCTTCAATCAAAACCCAAATCAAAAATCAAATCCAAAACTCCTTCATATTCTTCCTTTGAATATGAAATTTTCAAATGGATCAAAATCCATTTGACTTCAAACCTCTTATAAATGGATTTATATTTCAATCATTAGTCCATATACAAGATCAATCAACTTCAAATCAAGCTTTGACCAAGCCATTTGACCCACTTAGGCTCAGTTTATCCAAAGTGACCTAAAGTTCCCTTATGAGCCAACTTTGGATCCTAACCAAATTGGATTGAACCAAACTCATATTTACCTCTCATCATGATCAACAATCATCATGGGATGATCAATCAATCAAATTGGGTCAAACCAAGTCAAACCTAAGGGTTGACCAAATCAACACTTAACCCAAAATGAATCCTAACATGACCAAAATCCACTATAGGCCAAATTGATTGAAACCATTGATCTAAGTTCACTCATGACCTATGATTGAACTTGACCAAGTCAACCTTTGAGCCTAACCTAGCCCAATTGGCCCACTTGACCCAAGTTGACCCAATTTTGACCAAAAGGGCCAAAATGTGTCAAAACATTGTCTAAGACAAATTGATTGAAACCAATGGATCAAGTCCATCCCAAATCACTTGTGGAACTTGACCAAAGCCTCAATTGGCCAACTAGACCCAACCTAGCCCAATTGACCTTAGACCCAACATGACTTAAAGGGGTCATGTTGATCCAAAATTGGACCTAACTCAAACTGATTAGAAATAAAGATACCAATCCTCTCTATATGACCAACCTAACCTAAACCTACCCTTGACCTAACCCAAATAGGTCAAATGGGTCAACTTGACCCATTTAACCTAAATGAGTCATATGAGCCAAAACCTAACCTATACCAAATTGAACCAAACCAAAGGCACCAAAATATTTCAAATGGTCATATGAACTTGACCCAACCCTTGGTTTGACCTAATTTGACCTATTGGTCAACTTGACCCAAGTTGACCTATTTTTACCTAAATGGGTCAACATGAGCCAAACCCTATCAAATAGATTCCAAATCCATTGAAACTTGGCCCAACCTATTTTCTCAACATACCAAACATACCCAAATTGAAAAAATAGCAAAATGACCATTATACCCCTAGGCCATAGAATAAATTTTGGCCTAGCTCATGGGTATTATGGTCATGCAGTCATCACAAATATTTGAGGCTCTCCTAAAACCTCAAGGGGACCTACTAATTAGTGGTGCACCCAACCCAATGGGTTTGGGTCAACCCATTCGGCCCATGGACCAAACCCGACCCATAAGCATGAAATTGAAAATTCAAACTCCCCCCAAACCTCAATTGAATGCACATGGGAGTTAGGCTTCCACTCCTCTAGCCAAACTGACCATGTGCACACCTCTAACCACTCAAACAACCCACTCTGTGGTGACAGTTGGATCAAAATGACAAGCATAGGCTCCACCGTTCGATTGCCATAGGGGGAGATATACTCCCCCTAATTCACTGAAATCACACTTCATTCACACTCGATTGAGGTCTAAGAATCTTTAGCAAACATCACAGAGCTTTCCCAAAGCCTCTAAAAGAGATTTGGATCTTGTCTTCCTTGATTTTGCATAGTGCAAAATAGGGGAGCTCACCTTGACTTCCAAATTCCTCCACACTTGATCCCACTTCAATTCCTCCTACACTCATCATCCAAGGACTCAGTCGAGCTTGCCCAAGCATCTAATTGAGTTTTAAAGCCAATGGGGAAGAACAATTCGATCAAAGCCTCAAGGGGAGCTAAGGGGAGTTGGTCCACCCACTCATTTACTCAACCTCAAGATCTAGGAAGTGGCTTGTCCACTGCAAAGCTACCTCATCTCGAAGGGTCACCTCCGAGGTTAGTAATTTTGACCACTTAGGCTAAGATGTGTTGGCCTTTTGTGAAGTGGATTTTCATCTCATAGGATCTTAGCCATTGGATTGGCCTCTTTGGTCTCTTAGATGGTGTGGGTTGAGTCTTGATTGAATCCATGAAGGATCAGGCTTAGATCTTCCCTTGGATTATGAATGGCTCACATTCCTCCTCATGGAAGAACTCAGACCATCTAAGCCATCCATCCGCTTGTTTTTATATGGATGGTTGAGATTATTTCTCACATTTTTAATCCCCTTATATGATTTAAAATCGTAGGTGTATCCTCCGCCCCGATATTTGATCTGACTGGTAAACGTATCTCTCCCTTGACAAGTTAAGTAATGGCTCATCACACGTGTAAAGCTAATGCGCCACCACACGTCACGCTATGGATGGGGTATTAAATGGGGATTAGTTATTTCACTAATTAATTCCTAATTAATCCTTATGGCTTCTAAAAATTATAACTCCTCCTAGAAAAATCAGAAAAATAAAAGGAAAAATGCCTTGGATAGATAATTTCATCTAAAATATTCTAAAATTGTTTTCAATATATTTTGATTTCTCTTTTTCTCTAAATTTGGGTTTCTTTAGGAATGGTAATTAGCTAATTACTTTCTAATTAAGTCACCAATTAATCTCAAATTTCTAGGGTTCATTTTAGGGGGTGACCTCTACCTCCCATAATTTTACTGAGATTTATTGAGGTCTTGATTAGAGAAATTGCTAGCTCATTTCCTAACTACCCTATTCATATAATTAAGGGTAATTAAGGCATAATTAGTGGGTTTTCCTTATGTTTAAGTTGGATTAAGGTTAGATTCAGTGAGTAGGGGTTTTAAGAAATAATTTTGGGGTATTCCCCCTAAGCTATTCCCTAAATCCCCTTTTTTTTCTTAATCCTCTTCTTAATTAAGAGTTAATTCATTAATTACCCCTTTAAATAATTTTCAAAAATTCTAAAATTTTTTTTGAGAACTTAATTAATCTACCTTGGGTAGATACTTAGGTGTTCAATAGCCTAAGTCTAATCAAGAAAATTAAACTCCCTTTCATAATTATGAAGGGGTGTTTTAAAAATACTTAAGCTAAAACCCCTTAGGTTAATTAAATTTTAATTATGAGCCAAATTGCATTAGTCCTTTTCATTACTAGGTGCATTGTAAATTTACATATATTGTGGGTTTTATGTCATCTCATTGGCTCATAATTACTTATTTAATTTTTCTAAGGTGGTGCAGGTAAGGGTTAATTAAATCACTTAATGTATATCTTAACCTAATCAACACTTAAAAATGGATTTAATTATATAAAAACTAAACTAAAATATGAAACACATGTGGAAATGATTTAGGAACAGCAAACTAATCTCACCCTTTTAAAATTAAATCAAACTTCAAACAAAAAAAAATCATTTTGAAATTCACTTTGATTTATTCTAAGTTTTCAAGAATGTCTTTAGGAATTAAGTAAAGTGAGTTTGTTCATGTGATTACATTTCTTTAGATCTTTCCCAACATACTAAATTGTATGCCATATGACTTATGCATCCATGATTTCATGTTTTCAAAGTTTTAAAAATGAAATTGTTTACTTTATGTCAAATGTGCATGTGTTGGCTAAAGTAAAATATGGATGGCTATTTTCACTACTAAATCTAAAGTATTTTCAAAATTCATAAATAAAACATTAAATCTAAAAGTGTGCTATTCTTATAATTTAATTATAAGCTTGCATATGGTAGATTATAAAGTCATGTGTAGTGTAGCCTCTCTTTCCTTCTTTATGTTAGCCTAGTTTTGAATAAGGGTTAGTAAGATGTAGGGTTCATTTGAAAAGAATCCAACACTTACTTAATTTTACACCTTATTCATCTGTATGCTATCACTTAAGAAGGAGTGCTTACACTTGCATGAATAAATTGCATAAACAAAAATAAAACCATTAAGTAAACTTTTGCATATTCTTTTTCCATTTCATTTCCTTTATATTTATGTTAGTACTTAAGAAAAGTAGTATATTAGTTTGGATAACCTCGAGGTTGCGAGGCTTTAAGTATCCCTAAGTAGTGTTGTACTCACTTATTCCTTTCTTACTTTTATGCATGTATGTGAAATTTTGGATAAGGAAAACCTTTTTTACTTAAGAAAATTCATGCATCCAAAAATTCTAAATTTTTTTAAATGAATTACTTAGCATTCATCATAAAGTGTGTTAATTATCTCATTTGCATGTATAGATATTGTTAGGATCCATCCATATGAATTGAAGTAAAGTGTGTTATGTGGATTTTGATTCATTTTTCTTAATCTTGAAATGCCTTTCTTTTTGGATAGGTTTGTTTAGAGTTGATATAAACTTAGGATTAATTAAAATATTTAATGAAAACATTCACTTAAATGAAATTAAAAATGTGAACTTACCTTAGAAATTACTTAAGGATTAGGGAAGGAAAGATAAGTTCTCTTCTCTTTCCCTCTCTTTGTCACTTAGTAATTAATTGTAAGTTTTATTTAAACAAAATCAAAATATGAAATAAAAAGAACCCAAAGCCAGTAAATAACTTAAATGAAACCCTCCTCTAAGTTGAACATGTCTTTCACACTTAAAAAATTCAAACCAAAAGTCCTAAGCTAATCATACCACACAAACCTTCAAAGCACACACATTAGCCTAAGTCACCACTTTTAGCTTTAGGTTAGGTTGGTGCATGGCCTGGATGTAGATTAGGATCTTTAGGAAAAAATAAATCTTTTACCCAATTTAAAAATTAAAATTAAAACAAAATAACTCATAACCTCACTTAAAGCTTAGGATTAAAATCAAGATAAAAAAATTAGAAACCCCTTAGCTGGATGAGTTCTTTTCTTTATAATATCATGCACAATAGCATCTTATTTCACTCTTGATTGGAGGGCTTCCATCTTTACCAGAGAATCTGGCTTGACCTTTGAGGGCCGTGGTGGAAACTTACCTCCTAAATTTCTAGCTGATTTTGTCCAACAATCTACTTTCTCATGCATTAGTCATAAAAATCCTATTAGCCTGAGTTAAATTGATTGTCCAAAAATGAAATAAAATAAAATTTGAAATGCACTAGATTTAGGTCATTTGAAGTTTGTCCGTTTACATGATCTAGTCTCTTTAGGGAGTAAGTTTAAGAACTCAGTCTCTTTCTAAATAAAAAAAATAGGCTAGCTATCTTGCATAAGCATAAAGATTTGCCTACATGTATTTAAAATCGTAGGAGGAGTTAGTTGGTAGCCACTCCGAGGTGGTTGTAAGTCAAATCTTTCGGGTGATTTGTCCTCTCTTGTGGAGACAAACCAATTACCCATTTTTGCCTTATATTTAGGTTGTGCATCCGACCCTCGCCAAAGCTCCCTAGATTTATGCTGAGGTTGCTTCTCCCCTTTGTGGGGCATAAGCATAATTCCTCACCTCCTAGGCATTTCCTTAAATCTAGTCTTAAGGAATCTTAAGTCCTAAAATTCTAATGAAAATGCAACTCAAACAAATTAAATCAATTTCTAAAATGTAAAGTTCAGCAATTGGATAGTTTGAGATGCTCGTTAGATTTCCTAGCATCGTGAGCATCTACTACTTTTTCCCATTTTGGCTTTGATAATAACTCCCTCTTTTGATTAATCCCATTTGATTTTCAAAATATAAACTAATTGATTGATAGTCCTTCCCTATTGAAATCTTTAGAGACAATGTTCATTTACCTTAATAGAGATTTTTCCTAAAGGATCCTATCATTTAGGATGTAACTAACTATAAGGGCTTGCCCCTATAAAGAACTTAACGAACCCGATTTAAAATAAACCCTGCTTTACTTTTCCATATAAAGTAGGGGAAGAATCTCTAGTATATATGCAGACCTATCATCCTTAGGAGTCCTTACTGAGATGATTAGTTCCACTAAATGGTAGTGACTTCTATCTCTCGAGATAGTACATTATACCTTGATGACGTTCCTGATCACTTGAATAAGTACATCTACGGATCTGCATGACATCTTACCAAGACAAATTTCTATAAGGTCTCTTCTTTCTTCTCTCCACAGATTTGAGAGGAAACTCCTTGTAAGAGATTTATTAACCAACTGGGTTATGAGAAAATTTCTTGGATTTTAATTTATTTGGACTTAATGTAGCTAAGTTAATAAGGTAGAATCAAAGTGATTTAGGAGAGATTCTTGGGAATTTGGAATTCAATCATAGGCTTAAATCATTCAGAATTGATTTGAGTTTGAGAAAATAAATTAAGTTGGAATTGATTTAAGTTTTGATGTTGATTTGATTTGAAATTTGGAGTTGGTTTAGACTTGATTTGGAATTTGATTTGAAGGAAAGAAGTGAGGAGTTAGTTCAAGCTATAGGGTAGGTAAATTTTTCTTACACCCCTAAGGCATGACCTATTCCTATGGCTAACTCTTCTAAGTCTCTAGGGTTAGGTTGAGTGTTCACCTAACCACTAGAAGTTTCTTAAGACTAAGGAGTCTCTTAGTGTCTAAGAGAAGTCCTATGTCTATGATGGAGGAGTTGAGAGCTCACCCTAAAAATGAGGTCAACAAAGGGTGCCTAATAGGTGTGGTGTGACTGACATGGTACCCCGCATGTATTGGTGTTGATCAAAATAATCAACAACACCGAATGATCACAAGCACTAATAAAAAAAAATCTACTCTTAACCCAAGGTGTAGAAGGAATCCAGAGCTTAGTGCAATGTGACTCTACTCATGTTACAAATATAAGAGAGTGAAAGAGGAATCCACTAGGGATAAAGTATGTGAACCTTCCACTAAGAAAATAGGTTCAAGTCATCCACAAGAGGATGAGAGGTTTGATTTGATTTGAATCTCACTAGGGAGAGAAATCGATTTGATTTGTTGATTGTTTAGTTGTGTCTATTTTGATTATTCCTTTTGATTATTTTGTTCGATTGAATTTATTTTGTTTGTTGTTTATTTTTTTGTTTGACTCTACTATGGGAGGAGGGTTGAATTCATTTCAGATTTTCAGATTTTGGATCGCACTGAGTAGGAGCCACGAGGCAAAAACCTAACTCAGATTTACCAATCCAAAGGAGTAGTCTACCAAACACATGGTATGGATAGCCAACCAAAGGGATGCCTTTTGGTGCGCAGTAGCTATACTAGGAGGAAAGCGTAGCAGACATACATCCTTCAAAGTAGGGACCAGTTGCTGGGGTGATCCATTGGCAAGGCAACGGGTCGAACCCAACCTAGGGCTGACTATTGAGTGAATGCCGCTGGAGGACTTAGATCAGTTCAAACATAGTCAAAAAAATTGATTTCAATTTTTATTTATTTTGATGGGTCCCATCAGTTTGTGATTGGACTGCACTTAGTAGGGGCCGTGGTGGCCTTGGGCTAACTCATATTTAACAATCCAAAGGGAATAATATACCAATCATAATGTAGGACTAACCAACCAGAGGGATGCTTTTCGGTGTGTGATGATAAAGTTAGGAAGAAAGCGCGTGGACTCACATCTTCCAAAATAAGGAACCACTGGGGTGATCGATTAGCAAAGCAATAAATCGAACCTGACCTAGGGCTGACTATTGAGTGAATGCCCTTGAGGGACTTAAATCAGCTAAAAAATAGTCAAGATTAATTTCATTTTTTAATTTATTTATTTTGATGAATTTCATAAGTTTGTGATGGATCACACTGAGAATGAGCTTATATCAGCCTAGACCTGTCTCAGATTTACTGAACCAAAGGGAGTAGCTTTCCGACCGAGGGGAGAACTATCCGACCAATGGAGTTCCTTTCAGTTTGCAATGATCTATTCAGGGGAAGAAAGCATGGGGACTTACATCTTCCACTACAAAAGACCACTAGGGTGATCAATTTCTTTTGGTCAATAAATTGAACCCGACCTAGGGCTACCCATTAATTTATGACAATCATGCTAGAAAGAATGTGTCATTATCTTACATCTTTCAAAGTGGAATGATTGCCGGGGTAACCTGCTTATGGAAAAATAGATTGAACCTGACCTAAGGGCGACTACGGAGAGAGTGCTGAACCAGGGACTTATCTCAACTCAGATAGACAGGCAATTCCTATGAGGAGTTCTACTGACACTGCCCTAAAGATAAGATGTCTGCTTGGGAAAAGGGCCCCTTTGGGGGCTTGAATTCTTGATCCAAAAGCGAATATTTTTATTTGTTTAGTTTATTTATCATGGACCCTATTAGCTTACGAGGGATGAAACTAAGAAGGAGCTTATATTAGCCTAGGCCTATATTAGATTTACTGAACCAAGGGAGAATCTGCGCATCCGCTGAACAAATTCTCTAACCACAGGGGTGGGTACTAGGAAAGGGGGATTATCCAATCCAAGAGAAACCCGGGTAGTTTCAAAATGAGGTCGCAAAGGGCATGATCTAAATAAAATGTCTGTAGGGAGGGGGGCTACTAAGGGCTTGATCCAAAACCCTGGAGGAAATGACATGGCTAGTCATATATCAAATGTGTATTCTGTGGACAACTCAAGGAGAAAGTGCTGGAACTCACATCTGCCATGAGTGGTGTACCCATCGGGTGAGTCACTGTCAACATAACAAACATCAACCAACCTATGGTGCCCGTCGATTTATATCAATTAGCATAGGAAGAAAGCTCGGGGACTCACATCCTCTTATAATGGAACTGATTACTGGGATAGTCTATCTTTGGCTCGGCGGGTGCTATCCGACCTAGGGTGACTACTGAGTGAATGTACTGGAGGACTGATATCAACTCAAATGTAGTCAAGAGGAGAGGAGCCTCTGAGGGACTTATCATAAACCTCAAATATACTCGACCTAATCAGATCATGATGATTAGTTCAAAAAGAAAGCACGGGGACTCGCATCATCTTAAACAAAATCAATAAGAGGTAGCTTACTGGCTGGGTGGTGAAGTCTGCCTAACTAACAAGGCGCTCGTTGGTTTGCAATGGTCAAGTTAGGAAGAAGGTGCATGGACTCACATCCTCCAACAAATGACCACTAGGGTGAAACACTAGCAAAGTAGTATGTAGACCCGACCTAGAGCAGCTAATGAGTGAGTGCCACAGGGGGCTTGCTCTCACATCAAAGTAGCCCGAGATAAAAGATATGGGTTTATGCTTGTGCTTGCGTTAAAGGGAATAAGATGTCGCATGAGTTATCTCACACCTACCCTAAACACACTTGGGGGTTTGGATGAAATAGTTCCACAGATGGCAACCTGGATTTCCACTAAGAAAGGATGCCGCTTGGGTTCTCTTACACCTAACTCAGTTGTGCTAATCAAAATAGGATGCCTCTTGGGTTCTCTTACACCTATCCTAGACACGTCATGGCGGATTCACAAGATAAGCAAACAATGCTTCGAAAGAAGAGAAGATTTTGATGAAATGGAATCAGATTTTATTTTTTTATTGATAATTATTTTCAAACATGTTTTATGGGTAATATTTCTTCAAATAGAGCCCATTAATTGGAAGCATCGGGTGTTCCCCTTTACAATCAATGAATGCTAATATGATCCTCCTTGGTAGACCTTCTCTATAACATAGGGGCCTTCCCAAGTGGGTTCAAACTTACCTCCCATCTTTCGATAGACAATAATTGGTCTCTTTAGGATAAACACAAGTTCTCCTACTTAGAAAGACCTAGGGAGGACCAGCTTGTTGTGAGCTTGAATCATTTTGGCTTTGTACAATTTGAGATTCTGGCAAGCCTGCAGGTGACTCTCCTCCAAACCTTCTAGCTCTTCTAATTGCAACCTTACATTCTGCTCTGTAGTGATCTTGCTACCCAATGCTATCCTTAGTTATGGGAGTTGAACTTCTAAAGGAAGAATGGCTTTGGACCCATACACTAAGGAAATCATGGTAGAGTGAGTGGGGATTCGGTATGTGGTGCAGTATGCCCACAAAGCTTCAACCAACTTCTCTTCCACTATTGCTTGTTGTCATCAAGTGTCTTCTTTAGTATTTGGATGAGAGCTTTGTTGAATGCTTCTGCTAAGCCATTTTCTCTAGGGTAGTAGATGGTGGAGTATCTTCAATCTATATCATTTCTTCTAGTGAAGCTGTTGATCTTGGTGATTTTAAATGCAATATCATTATTGGATATAATTGGAGGCACCGAACCTATATGATATGGTTCTAAAAGCGAAGCACATCGAGCTATGACCTCTCTGAGTGGGATTGCCTCCGCCCACTTGGAAAAGTAGTTGGTGGCAACTAGAATGAACCGATGACCCTTGGAAGAAGGAGGATCAATAGGACCCATAATATTGGTACCCAACACTTGAATGGCCATGAAGCCAATGTAGGGTGTAGAATGTTGAGTGGTTGATATAAGATCACACCGTGTACCTGACACTGATGGCATCTTCTAGCTAAATATATGTAATTTATGATCATCAAAGGCTAGTAGTATCCTAGTCTCTTGATCTTCATCTTCATCCTCAGACCGGATTGATGCGCTCCACATAAACCTCAATGTACCTCAGTGATAATCCTACGGGCTTCATGTATATCCAAATAACTTAACCACATTTGATCGAAAGACCATCGGTACAATGTGTCATCAACGAGAGTATAGGAGAGAGCTCTCTATTTCACCTGATGGGCTTGTGACTTTTCTTTACATAGTTTGCCGGTGTTCAAATAGTTATGAACGGTTGCCTCCAATCCAGCTCCTTGTCCTTATAGACAACGACAACCTCCCCTTCAAGAGAAAGTCTCTTGATGAGGTCAACATCAATAAGGGATAAGACTTGTCTATTTTGGACCCTTATTGGAATGGACTCATCTTCTGGATATGCCAATTCTTTGGCAAGTTTGGCCAGGGCATCTGCTACTACGTTCTCTGCTCAGGGAACCTTGTAGATGGTGAATTCAGGGATTTAGGCCAACAACTTCATGGTATACTCGTGGTAATGACGAAGCTTGGATTTGAGAACCTTGTAGGACCCAACAATCTGGTTGATAACCAATTGAGAATCCCTGTAGATGTTGATGCTATTGACACAGACTGTGATAGCTAACTCCAAACTGACAATCAAAGTCTCATACTCAGCTTTGTTGTTGGTGCAGGGGTTGAAAAGATAGTATGATAATCTCATCACATCATGGTCTGGAGTTAGGAGAATTATTCATACCACTATCTTTCCTGGAAGAGTAGATCTTGGTGTTTCTCCTTTATGAAAGGAAGCTACACCATCAAAATACATCTCCCATCGGCAGTTGTCAACCTCCCCTAAGTTCATGATTTGTTCGTCAGGGAGATCATCACTAAGAGGGGAATCAACAGACAATCGGTATGATGCTAAGAAATTCGCTAGTGCTTGTCCTATTACCTAATGGAGGGGTACGAATGTGATATCAAATTGTGAGAGAATCATGTACCAATGTGCGAAACGTCTGGATAGCGTTGGTTGTGTCATGAGATACTACAGTGGATTGGTTCTGAAAATCAAGTTCACCTTATGAGAAAGCATATAGGTCTTAGCTTTTGAGATGCAAAGATCAAAGCTAGGTAATGTTTCTCAATAGGTACGTAGTTCTCTTCAGCAAGAATCAGACAACGGCTGAGGAAGTCGAGAGCACTCTCCTTCCCTTCGTCATTGGCTTGGGCAAATAGAAGGCCGAGCGAGTCACCTAATGTAGTAGTGTAGAGGATGAGTGGCCAGCCCGGGATAGAGGCTACCAGAACTAGCGGCTTTACTAAATAATGCTTGATATCTTCAAAGGCATGCTGATACTTGTCATCCCACTTAAACTTGACATTCTTTTTGACAAGTGCTGAGAATGGCTTGCATCTCTCCGATAGGTTGGAAATAAAATGTCTTAGATACGCAACCATCCTTGGAAAAATCTGAGTTGAGTTAAACTTTTAGGAGGTTGAATTTCTAAGATAGCTTTGATCTTTTTTGGATCTATTTTTATCCCCTAGTGTCCGACAACAAACCTAAGGAATTTTTCTGAAGCTACTTTATCTTAACTGTTGAAAACTACTCTCTAGTCAAAGAGATGGTCTTCCTTTTCTTTGCTCTTAACTACTAGATCATCAACATAACACTCAACTTGATGATGGATGAGTTCGTTAAAGATCTGAGTCATGACCCGTTGGTATGTAGCACCAGCATTTTTAAGGCCAAAAGTCACGACCCTATAATAATAAATTCTGATCGGGGTTCAGAAAGCAGTGTTTTTTCATCCTCGAGGGCCGTTTAAATTTGGTTAGAGCTAGATGACCCATCCACGATGGAGAATACTACATGAGATGAGATGATGTCCACCATTAATTCTGGTATAGGAAGAGAAAACTCATCCTTAGGACATGCCTTGTTTAAGTCCCTAAAATTGATGCAAATGCGAATTTAGGCATTCTTCTTCTTAACTAGGATGACACTGGCTAACCAAGTAGGGTATTTTTCTTCCCTGATGAAACCAGCATCGATTAGTTTCTTGACTTCAAAGATGACTTGTTGTTCAATTTTAATCGCATGCGTCTAAGAGCTTACTTGATAGGGTTAGCGCTAGGATCTATTGCTAGTTTATGGATTGTTATGATAGAAGATAACCCAAGCATTTATTCATAACTCCATGCAAAGCAGTCCTTAAACTCAGTCAATAGCCTAATTAAGTAATTGGTTTCTTCTTCATTTAGCAACGAACTGATGTATGTTGGACATGGTTTTTCTTCCGTCCTGAGGTTGATTTCTTTAAGCTTGTCAATCATTAAATGGATATCCTCTTCAAATTCTGGCGATGCATCTTTGATTTGGAGATCATCTGGATCATCTAAAGTTTCTAAACACACATCCTCATAAGAGTTTGTTTGGTTTGAAAAGAACCTATCAGACTCCAGATGGTTGGTAACAACTAAGCAGTAATCATCATCATCGATTGGACCCACTATACCGAATCCTAGTCCTGATCTTGATTGTGCATCCCTGCTTGTGTTGTTCCATAGCTTTTCGAAGTACTCTGACCTATGCTTAGACCATGAATAAGGAATTAAACCCTTCTTTGCAAGATTAAGAACACAAGGCGAATACCAATCAAAAGGCAATTCCATTAATTCTTTATATGAATCATCTTCAAGTTCTACATCAACTTCAAGACTTGAGGATGATGATCCCAAAAAGAATCTCTTTGGTTTGACATACCTGGAAGATTGAGGGGCTTCCTTAACTACTAAACCTTTAACTTTTTGAGATGAAAGTGAGGTTAGAGCTAAGGTTCCTAACTACTACCTAATAGTTTCAAATATATTTGATTCGAATACTTTGCTTTGTCTGGAGGCCCGGTCTTCATCGGTGTCTGGCTCGAGTGTCGCCTCTAATGAAACCCACTAAGAGGAGTTGGTTGGTATGCTAATCACATTAAAGTTGTCCTCCGAGCTGGATTCCAAATCTATGTGAATAGTAAGGGTACTCATGAAGAACATAACCTTGGTGATGGCTAACCAGGGTCTTCCACCTCTAGGCCCTTTATTTTTTTTCCTCGCCTCTACTTAGTGGAGGTTGAGCCATCCTACCCACATGTCCATATGATGGGATGAACTGTGGGTGGAATGTGATATGCGGCTCCACTTCTTCCTTAATTTTCCTCTCTTGTTCTCTTGGATTTTCATTTTTCTTTTCTCTTTCTTTTTCTTTTTCTTTTTCTTCTTTTTCTTCTGCATTTGCATTTGAATTTTGACCAAGTTCATGAGAAAAGGTTTTTTGAGAAAGATAGTAGGTAGTATCCTCATATATCTCAATCTCTCTGACTGAAAATAGCTTTTCATCTCGTTTGACACATTACTTAATCCCATCCATCCTAAACTTGATGCACTTATGGAGGGAGGATAGAATCATCTTGTTCTGATGTATCCAAGGCCTACCGAGCAAAGTGATGAATGAAGTGTTTGAATCAATGATATAAAACTTAGTTTCAGTCTTCCAGTCACCTATCTCCAAAGGTACCACTATGAAACCTAAAGTCCTCTCACCTTGTTCATTGAATCCTCTCAACATCATCCGATCCCCTCGGAGTGTGCAGATGTCGATCCTCAAAAAAGTAAGAGTCTTTAGACTCATAATGTTCACCGATGCACCTGGATCGATGAGAACTCTGGCAAGTCTGAATCTACCCATGTCAACTCTGAATTAGAAACAGGAAGATCAAAATTATTATAATTATTGTTTAGACTTAAAGAGTTATCATTGGGAATATATTTAGACAACCCATTAGAAGTGACACAGATATAATTCATGCTAGCTTTATTCTTTGATTTCTTGGATTTTGAAGGAGGTACATAGTAGAAATCAAGTAAAGTAAGTGGGGTGAGGGATTGGATGCCCTCGTCCGTCGATACAAGATGTCTACAAAAAGAAGAGCTAGTTGAAGTAGAGGCAATCCGATGTAGTAGGCAACAGGTAGGCGAGGTGGTGCACTACACTATCTGGGTTGGCTTGACTCAATCGAGCTCCTCCTTTCCCTGAGTTGGCTCTGGCAACTTGCAAACCTTCCTTGATATTGGAGGTTTGAGCTGGCTCAGGCACTTGCAAGGAAACTTTCTTAACTTTGGAGATAATTTTCTTAGAGGTGCGAGATAAGAAGATATTCCAACCTTCTTTGGTTTTGGAAGGATTGCAAGTATCCCTAAAGATTACTCTAATGGAACTGGATGTTTGTTCCACATGGTATTCCTTCGGGATAACTATAGCATTGGTCTTGAAGCTATGTTCAAGCCAGTCCTCAAATGTAAAGAAAATTTCAAAAAATCACCTAGCATACGATGGTAGGGGAAAAAGTTAGGATCATTGCTTTTTCCCACTTTCCCCGGCCTCTAGGTTGGAGTGTCGCTTCTTTAAGAGATTCTTAAAGATCTTCCTGATTACCTCCCTCTTAAATGAATAAGGCTTGTTAAGTTTATCCAAAAGAGTAGGTGGACCATAGCTACCAGACAATGGGTATGTGTATAACTGCTGCTGATGAAGTGGCTGAGGAGGAGGCGGAGCAGGCCTTGGAGGTTTCTATGGTGGCCGGTAGGACTGCCTCGATGGTGGCATAGGAGGTGTAAGTGATGGCTGTGGAGCATGAGGTCTTTCAAACTGCTCTATGGCTGGCTATTTCCCCTTGTCTGCTGCTATCACTACCCCAGGCTTCTTCTCAAAAGCTTTACGTGGCTTACCTTTATTGATTGGTGGAAAGGTATTTGGCTTTCTCCTTGTAAAATAGCCTTATTAATTAATTTCTCAAAAGTTTTGATGGTGAAACCTTTGAGCATGAAGGCGACCGGACCATGAATATTCTTAAGTAAAATCTCAATGGCATGTTGTTTAGACAGGTGTGGTTTGCATTTCATACTTAAATTATGTCATCTGAGAATGTAATCAATGAGGGACTCACCAAAGTTCTGTTGAGCCACAACAAAGCTCAGATCACGCTTTCTTTGAGCTCGACAAACCTCTTGATGAAGAGTTGCTCCAACTCAGCAAAAGTCTTCACTGAACTATTGGAAAGTTCATCGTACTAATCAAAGGCTATGCCTGCTAAGCTACTGACAAAGAGGCAGAAGAGTAAAGCATCACTGCCACTGGCTTTGTAACAACTGGCTCTAAAGTATGCAATATGCTGCCTCGGGTTCCCATTGCCATTGAAGCTCTTGAAAGAAGGTGGCACAAAACTCTTGGGATATTGTGTGACATCAAATTCCTCTAGGTAGGGTCTACCCTTTGGAACTGATGATTCTCCTCAGGATTGAGCCAACTCTTCTCTCACCTACTGCTCAACCATAATCTTGATATCTTTTTCTTGTATGGAGGTACTATCCACTACCTTCCTATACAGACTGGTGCTACCTGCTCTACTGGGGGTAAAGTCTTGGCTAGATCCAAAACATGCACCAACTCTGGTTGACTAATCTTAGCTATAGTAGGATGGACTGCCGATGCTTATTTTTGAAGTGCTAAGACTACTGCTAACAAGTCCTCTAGTTGCTTCCCCATCCTATCTATTTGATAACCTTTCTGATTTATTTGTTGAAGGAGGTGTTGGGTCAAGTAGGTTGTGTCTTCTTGCTCGGCCTCAACACCTTCCATAGTTTGTTGCTCACGAAGGAGAGAACCTCGGGTATCTACCATGTGTACCCCCATTGAATCCTCTAACAAGTCATCTTCATTCGGATCAAAGCTGACCTTTTCATCATCTAAATTGGACCAGGCATATTCTAAGATTTCCCTTCCACTAGATATTGATACTATGTCATCTAGGGATTGACAATTGAACGGGCATGAAAGATCGTCGACCGGTGGGATCATGTCATGCATGGAACCTCACCTTGGCGAGGCTGATCTTGTGAGGACTATGCTCACTAGAGGAAAGATACTCCTGACTGCTACTAGATCTAAGCAGAGTGGCACCCCCTAGGAGGATCTATGCTTATAGGGGTGACTGAACTATCTCCTCCTTTCTCAACTATTATAACAACCTCTATATCCTACTGTGGTGGTGGTGGTGACGAGATGACTACGATACTTCAAGGTCGCCATTCCTTCCTCACCACTACTAGGGTAGAAGGTCGAGTAGGGGAGCTCGGCCTCGACATAGTAGGCGGTGTATATGGGACGGGATCTCTCGGCCATAGCCAGATCAACAACATGGTTTTCTTCTCCCCTGATGTGACCTTCATGGCCTTGGCTAGAACAGTAGATGTTGAAACATGTACGGGAGATGATAGATGGGGAGAAGAGCGGTGTGGTGGAGGCACCACCAACTCTCTCGGGATAAGAGCTTCTCTCTTATGATCTATGGTCCTCATGAGTAAGATAATGTATGTATGGTAGCACGGGCCGATGGAAAATCCACAAGTGTGGAGGCGT
This sequence comes from Cymbidium sinense, assembly GCA_021442155.1. Classification (NCBI taxonomy): domain Eukaryota; kingdom Viridiplantae; phylum Streptophyta; class Magnoliopsida; order Asparagales; family Orchidaceae; genus Cymbidium; species Cymbidium sinense. The sequence goes on from CM038223.1 coordinate 125,867,780, forward strand.
CGCTATACCTCGCACTCTATGTGACATGAAGCGATGTGGGCCCTCTCTAGCCTCCCCCGCCTAAGGCGTCTACCAACTTGCTAGGAATGACGGATCTCAAATCAAGCCGACTCCGAGATGTCCATACGCACTCTACCCTAAAATGGATTGGAGGCTGACGTATGAACTCCTCTCACCAATAGATGCCTGAAATGGAATCGCTGGCAGAGGTGAAGCAGAAATCCTCCTAGTATCCTCTCTATTAGATCCAGATAGAGGGTGGAACTAGTTTTCTGTAATCAGTGGGGAAACCATCCTAAGCAGATCCTCTACAACAGACTGTGTAGCTGCCTCTAAGTCCCTAGCAATGCGAGTGTGATATCGCTTTATCATGCGATTCTTATTTCTTCATTGGGTCTGGGTAGGTCGAGCAGAGTAAGAACTAGACCCAACCTCAAAAGCAGGGGAGACAATCCTTGGGATCAGGGGAGCCTTCCCCTTGGAGGCTGCTAGTGAGTGGGTGCTAGATATAACTGGGCTAGAATGGGGAACAACCTAGTGCACTGACACTGGCACTGATACTATTACTATGGGAATGACCACAACCTTCCTCTTTAGCAAGGAGATCTTTGAATCGGATGGCATGTTGACCTAGATGACTGGCTTCTGCTCGGTCATCATGCTCCTACTAACTGTGGTAATGGGGGGGTTCACTCACTTGTAATCTTGGCCCCCTTGAAGCCTCGACCAAAGTGGATGAGGTGGGCATAGTCAGATCGTGGAAGGCTGGCCTGATCTAGGGCCAAGTCCATCCCATGAGGAAACGTGAACACATACTTTTGCACTGCCATTGCAATCAACTGAAATTGATGCTGACTGAAAGTTTGTAATGTTGAAAATAAACTTGAATCATATTCCTATTTTTGTTGATTTTTAAATTTGAATTTTAGAATTTGAACCCACACTCAATATCTTGAAAGTGTTAAGTGAGGCTCAGATGGATTTAGAAGAGACTTTGAGATTAATTGAAAAGAAGATTTTTGAATGTAGAATCCACTTTTAACAAATTTGGGCATGTTGAAAATGAGTTCAAATATTTTTTGGAGAGATTCTTCCATAGGTTTATGTTTGAATTTTAATTTATGATTTTGAGGACCCTTTATTTAACAAATTTGGGTATGTTAAAGTACAGAGTCAATTGATTTTGTTTTTGATTTTTGGATTTTTGGAATTCACTCACTTAACAAATTTGGGTATGTTAAGTGAGGTGTTTGAAAACAATTTTTTCCTTTTCTTTGTTTGCTTTATTTTGTTAATCATTTGCGATTTGAAAATGGAATCCTCATTTAGCAAATTTGGGTATGCTAAATGAAGAATCTAGTGTGTTTTGTTTTTTGATTTTTTTTTGAAAATAGGATTCTTAGCAAATTTAGGTATTCTAAGAAAATCCTAATGTGTTTCTTTTTGTTTTGTTTTTTTGAAAATATGATTCTTAGCAAACTTAGGCATGTCAAGGAAGTCCTAATGTGTTTTATGTTTTTGTTTTATTTTGAAAAAGAGGATCCTTAGAAAATTTGGGTGTGTTAAGGAAATCCAAATGTGCTTTTTTGTTTGTGATTTTGAAAATAGGATTCTTAGTAAATTTAGGTATGCCAAAGAAGTCCTAGTGTATTTTATGTTTTTGGTGTTTTTTTGAAAAAGAGGATCCTTAGCAAATTTGGGTATGCTAAGGAAATCCAAATGTGTTTTTTATTTTTGATTTTTTTTGGAAATGAAAACTTCACTTTAGCAAATTTAGGTATGCTAAAATGAAATTCCAAATGTGTTCTAAATTTTGTGAAATGGAGATTTCACTTAGCAAACTTGAGTATGCTAAATGAAATTCCAAAAATGTGTTTCAAATTTTGTTTTGAAAATGGAGACTTCACTTTAGCAAATATGGTATGCTAAAATGAAGTTCCAAATGTGTTTTGAAAATTTTGTGAAATGGAGATTTCACTTACCAAATTTGAGTATGCTAAATGAAATTCCAAAAATGTGTTTAAAATTTTATTTTGAAAATGAAGACTTCACTTTAGCAAATGTGGTATGCTAAAATGAAGTTTCAATGTATTTTGAATTTTGTGAAATGGAGATTTCACTTAGCAAATTTGGGTATGCTAAATAAAATTCCAAAAATGTGTTGTAAACTTTATTTTTGAAAATGGAGACTTCACTTTAGCAAATGTGGTATGCTAAAATGAAGTTTCAATGTGTTTTGAATTTTGTGAGATGGAGATTTCACTAAGCAAATTTGAGTATGCTAAATGAAATTCCAAAATTGTGTTTTAAAAATTTTTGTGTTTCCTTGATTTTGAAAAGAGAGATTTCCATTTAACAAATTTTGGTATGTAGATGGAAATCAACTATGTTTCATTTTTCAAAGATGTAGTTTCGTGTGTGATTATTATTATTTTTCTTTTGAAAGAGGAAATACCAACCTAATCATATATGGAATATGTTAAGTGGGATTTCAAAAATAGTGTCATTTTATTTAGAAATGAAATCTTCATTAAATAAATTTGGGTGTATTGAATGGAGATGTTCATGTGTGCTTTTTGAAAGTTTATTTTTGATTTTAATTAGAAATGAAACCTCCATTCAATAAATATGGGTATATTGAATGGAGAGGTTTTATATGTGCTTTTTTTGAAAGTTTATTTTTGATTTTTATTGGAAATGAAACCTCCATTCAATAAATGTGGGTATATTGAATGGAGAGGTTTCATATGTTCATTTTGAAAAGGTGAAAATTCCAACTTAACACATGTGGAATGTGTTGAGTGGCTTTCAAAGTTGTGATTTTTCTTGAAGATGTAATATCCATCCAACACATTTGGATATATTGAATGGAAAGGCCCATCTTCAAAATTTCTGCTTTTTTGGAAAATATGATTGTTGGAATTTTATTTTTGGAAAGATAATTGTTGTTTTTATTTAAAGATGAAATCTTCATTCAAATAAATTGAGTGAAGGTACTCATTTATGCTTTTGGAAAAAAATGATTGTTGGTTTTATTTTTAAAAATTTTCCAAATGTAATAATTATAAAAATTGTTAGATGTAGTGCAAAATATTTTATTAAGTGTATTTTGAAAAAAGTGCTTTTGAAAAGAAAGAGTTTTATGAGGGATTGATTTTGTCTTTATTTTTAGAATGAACCTTTCCTTACCATAAAAATGGTAAGGAGGAAGTCTTTAATTATTTTATTTTTATCAAATTCTTATTTTCACCCATTAGGGAACCCAACGGGGGTTTTAAGACCAACATGGGGTGAGGTCCTAAAACCTAAAGATATTGGCTAGCTTAGCTTAAGGATGAAATAAGCTAAGTTCCAACAGAAAAGAAAGATATTCTTGGATTCATACAAAAGTATAAATCCACTATCGATACTTAGAGATAATGATCATTTACCAAAGATGGAGAGAGGAACCATCCCCAGCGAAGTCACCAGAAAAATCTGTGGTGAAATATGTATCCCCGCCTTCATCTATCCCCTTTTGGAAAGAAGGATAAATAAAAATAGAAATATATAATGCCTTGTTAGGACACTATGTAGATCCGCAGATATTCTTATTAGGGTGATCGGGTATGACATTGAGGAGAGGTGTACTATCTCGAAAGATAGAAGTTACCACCCTATAATGGACCTAATCACCTCAAAAAGGACTCCTAAGAACTATGGGTCTTTGGAATGTACTAGAGATTCTTCCCCTATTTTACATGGAAAAGTAAAGCAAGGTTTATTTTAAATCGGGTTCGTTAAGTTCCCTATAGGGTCAAGCCGCCATAGTTAATTACATCCTAAGAGACATGATTCCTTAGGAATACTCTCGATTAAGGTAAATGATCGTTGTCTCCAAAGATTTTGAAAGGTAGGACTGTCAATCGATTGGTTTATTTTTAGAAAAGTTAAGCGAGGTCAATCAAGAGGAGGGAGTTATTATCAAAGCCAAATGAAGATAAGTAGGGGATACTTAGGATACTAGGAAGCCTATTAAGCACCCTAAACTATCCTATGGTTGGGCTTTATATTTTTGAAATTGAATTTATGTATTTGAGTTAAATTTTTATTAGAATACTAGGGCTTACAATTCCATGATACAAGGTCATCAAAATGCCTAAGAGGCGAAGATTTATGCTCATAGCCCGCAAAGGGAAGTAACAACCTCTGAACCTAAATCTAGTGGGCTTTGGCAAGGGATAAAGCACGACCTAAATCTAAGGCAAAAATGGATATTTGATTTACCTCCATAAGAGAGGATAAACTACATGACTATTGGACTTACAACTGCCTTGGGGTGGCCACCAACTAACTCCTCCTATGATTTTAAAACATGTAGGCAAGTCAAATTCTTTTGCAAGATAGCTAGGTTGTTATTTATTTAAAAAGAGACTAAGTCCTTAAACACACTCCCTAAGAGAATAGATCATGTAGGACATGATTTAATGACTTAAATCTAATGCAAATTCTATTATATTTTATTTTCATTTTGGACAATCAATTTGACACAAGCTTTAGGATTCATATGCCTAATGCATGAGAAATTAGATTATGGGCCAAAATCATCAAGATAAGGAGGTTTGTTTCCACCATGGCTCTCAAAGGTCAAGCAAAGTTCTCTGGCAAAGGTGGAAGCCCTCCAATTAAGAGTGAAATAATAAGCTTTTTATGCATGATGTGAGAAAAGTAATACAACATCCAGCTAAGGGTTTGCTAATTCTTTTATTTTGATTTATAACCTAAGCTTTAGATGAGGTTATGAGTTATTTTATTTTTAGTTTGAATTGTTTAGTTGGATAGAAAATTTATTTTCCTAAGAGCCTAATCGTCATCCAGGCCATACATCAAACCAACGAATAAATTAGGAAAAAATACCATCTTAATGCACAAGCTAAACAAACACCAATCAATTCATAAAGCTATCACAAAATAATGAGAGGCCATTTATGCTCGGGCTCTACCACACAAACCCAAAAATAATTTGGGTAGCTAACCTCTTCCCTTATACAATCCAGATCACAAATGAATAAATTACAATCAAGAAGGAATTCATTATTATGGAGGTCTTCATTCTTCATTTCTTCTTTCTTGTTTCTTGTTTCTTCTTTTCTTCTTTTGGTTGGTTGGAATGTGATTGCTCCAAAGGTTTCACATGGTACATAAGACATAGACTTATGAATAATTTTCATCATAATCCCCCATAACAATCATTCCAAAATCCTAATTATAAAATTATATGAGAAGGAAAAAGTAAGTCTAACTAACACTTGTAAAATAGAGATTAGCTAAACAAACCAAATAATCCCAAGCGTGTATATATGTAAATTGGACTTAGCACCCCAGACATGATTAACCAAGTCCACCTGGCCTATTTTGGATTATGCTTATGGGTATAGGAACTTGCACAATAAAAACAGTTATATTTTTATTACAGCGCCCCTTTAGCACAATCCCCTACAGAAGATAATCATTAGACTAAGATCACCCTACCATTCAGTCTACACACATACACCCTAACATCCTAACTAAAATAATATATCACAAAATAAAAGCAAACATCAAACCATGCACCGCCCTAACCTAAAGCTAGAAGTTGTGACTTGGCCTAATGTGTTTGCCATTTAAGATTTATGTGGTATGCTTAGTTAGGCTTTAAGGTTTAAATTTTCTAAGTATGAAAATGTTCAACTTAGAGGGTGGTTTTATTTAAGTGATTTAATTATTTAACCTAAAGCTAGAAGTTGTGACTTGGCCTAATGTGTTTGCCATTTAAGATTTATGTGGTATGCTTAGTTAGGCTTTAAGGTTGAAATTTTCTAAGTATGAAAATGTTCAACTTAGAGGGTGGTTTCATTTAAGTGATTTAATTGATTTGGTTGATTTTTAGTTTGTATTTTGACTCGGTTTAAATAAATCCTATAATTAATTACTAAGTTGTAAAGAGAGGAAAAGTGAAGAGAACTTCTCTTTCTTCCCTACCTTAAGTAATTTCTAAGGTAGATTCATATTTGATTTTTGTTTAGTGAATGTTTTATTATGTATTTTAATTAATCCTAACTTTAGATTTTCTCTAAACAAACTAATTCAAAAAGAAAGACATTTTAAGATTAAGTAAAGTGAATTGCTATCACAAAATATACATCACTTCATTTCTTATTCAACATGTGTAACATGCATATGGATGCACCCTAAGCATATCTATACATGCAAATGGAAATATTTAGCACACCTTAATAATGAATGCTAAGAGAGTTGCTTAAGAAAATTCTGATGCTTCATGATGCATGATTTTGTTAAGCAGAAAAAGTGTGATTCTTTTATCTATTTTTTCAAATGAACATTTACAAGTATAAAAGACATAAGTGAGTACGACGCCATTGTTAGCACCAGAGGTGTAAGGTACAAGACCTACTTAGGGCTACTTAAAGCTTCGCAACCTTGGGGTTGTTCAGACTAATATACCACTTTTCTTAAATACATATGCATGTACAACAAGAAATGCATGGAAAGTGAATCATGCAAAAAAGTTTATTTTTGTTTGATTGTTTAGTTTATATGTGTGATGAGGAATTCCTTCTTAAGTTATGACATAGGAGTGTATAGGAATGGATTTAAGCAAATGTTATGTCCTTCTCAAATAGACTATACAATTTGCAAATCCTATACAATTCTATGTTAAGAAAGAGAGGAAAAATCACATAGTATATTTTATTCTCACATGTAATCTTATAAATAATTATAAGTAGCATACCTTTCAGTTATGATATTTGATTTATAAATGTTGACCTCATTTTTAGAATGAGCTCTCAACCCCTCCATCTTAGACATAGGACTTCTCTTAGACTTTAAGAGTTCCTTAGTCTTAAGACACATCTAGTGATTAGGTGGACACTTCCCTAGCCCTACTAGACTTAGAAGAGTTAGCCATAGGAATAGGTCATGCCTTATGGGTGTTAGAAAAACTTTCCTACACTTAGCTTAAACCTTTCATCACTTTCCTTATTTCAAGTCAAATTCCAAATCAATTCCAATTGATTTCCTCCAAATTCAAATCAATTCCATGATTGAAATCCATGATTGAAATCTATGATTGAAACCCATGATCAAAATCCATCAAAAATTCCTAAGCTCAAATTTTCTAAGTCTTTAACCCTACCTTAAGGACTTATTCAAAATCATGATTCAAAATTATTCAAATCTTTGAGATTTTCTCATGATCAATTTATTTTCTCATTTATCTTAACATTTATAAATGAAATATAAATCCAAACTCATCAAATCGAATTCAAAATTCCAAATCAATTCATGAAAATGTTCTTAACTCCCTTGAATTTTCCATTAAAGGACTTAGCCAAAATCAACTCTAAACTTTGATCAAATCACTTCAAACCCATGGGATTTTCTCAAAATTTTTTTATTTTCTCATTTATATTCTCATATATAAATGAAATATAAATATAAATCAATCCAATCAAAGGCTAAAATTAAATTCAAAATTTAAAATCTTTGAAATTCCCTTAAATCCCTTAATTTTTCACTAATGGATTTAACCTAAACCTTGATCAAACCGATTCAAATTCATGGAATTTTCTCAAAATTTATATATAGTCTCATTTATATTCTCATATATAAATGAAATATAAATATAAACCAATCAAATCCAATTCAAAAATTAAATTTTAATTTAAAAATTGCTTTAAATCCTTTAAATTCCCTTAAATGGATTTAACCTAAATCATGATTAAACTCTTTCAAATTCTTGAAATTTTCTCATGATACATTTATATTCTCATTTATATTCACATATATAAATGAAATATAAATTCAAACAATCAAAACCAATTCCAAAAATCAAACTCAAATCAACTCAAAATCCAATCTAAGCCTTTCAAGTCAAAATCTTGAACTTAGCCAAATAAATTCCAAATCAAGCCAAATCCTTGATTTTTCCCTCATGATTCAATCAATATTACAATCATGAGCTCATATATAAGTCCAAACTTCAATCATTGAATCAAAACCCAAATCAAAAATCAAACTAAGACTCTTTCATATTCTTCTTTTGAATATGAAATTTTCAAATGGATCTAAATCCATTTGACTTCAAACTACTTGAGTAAATGAATTTATATTTCAATCATGAGTCCATACACAAGATCAATCAACTTCAAATCAAGCTTTGACCAAGCCATTTGACCCACTTAAGCTCACTTGACCCAAAGTGACCTAAAGTACCCTTATGAGCTCACTTTTGATCCTAACCAAATTGGATTGAACCAAACTCATATATCCCTCTCATCATGATCAAAATCATCATGGGATGATCAATCAATCAAATTGGGTCAAACCAAGTCAAACCTAAGGTTGAAGTCAACACTTAACCTAAAATGAAACCTTACATGACCAAATTCCACCATAGGACAAATTGATTGAAACCATTGATCTAAGTTCACTCATGACTTATGTTTGAACTTGACCAAGACAACATTTGAGCTAACCTAGCCAATTGGTTGAGGGTTGACCCATTTTGACCTAAAGGGTCAAAATGTGTCAAAACTTGATCTAAGCCAAATAGATTGAAACTAATGGGTTAGGTCCATCCCAAATAGAAAAAATCAAAGGTTTGGCTTGATTTGAGGTTGCTTTGGATAAGTTCAAGAATTTGACTTGAAAGGCTTAGGTTGAATTTGGGTTGAATCTGGATTTGAATTTTGAATTTATTTTTGGTTTGATGATTAAAGTTTATGTTTATATTTGGATTCATGATTGAAGGATTGATTGAATCATGAAGAAAAATCAAGGGTTTGGCTTGATTTAAATTTTATTTGGCTAAGTTAAAGATTTTATCTTGAAAGGCTTAGGTTGAATTGTGGCTGAATTTAAATTTGATTTTTGAATTTAGTTTTTGTTATTTAAATTTATATTTTATTTATATTTGTGAATATAAATAAGAATATAAATGGGTTATGAGAAAATTTCTTGGATTTGATTTAGGCTAAGTCCATAAGGTAGAATCAAAGAGATGTAGGAAAGATTCTTGGGAATTTAGAATTCAATCATGGGCTTCAATCATTCAGAATTGATTTGAGTTTGAGAAAATCAATTAATTTGGAATTGATTTAAGTTTTGATGTTGATTTGATTTGGAGTTTGGAGTTGGTTTAGACTTGATTTGGAATTTGACTTGAAGGAAGGAAGTGAGAAGTTGGTTCAAGCTATAGGGTAGGCAAATTTTCCTAACACCCCTAAAGCATGATCTATTCCTATGACTAACTCTTCTAAGTCTTTAGGGTTAGGTTGAGTGTCTACCTAATCACTAAAAATGTCTTAAGACTAAGGAGACTCTTTGTCAGAGAAATGTCTAAGATGGAGGGAAGCTCATCCTAAATGAGGTCAGATTATATCTTCCTTAGATCAAACGGTGGTGATTGATTTTCCATTTTGGCTCAATGGGTTGGATTGATCAGTTGAGTTGAAAACATCCCATTCATTTTTGGCGAGATGAGTAAGGGAGAGTGGCTGTCCATATGAGTGGTGAGTGGATTTGGTGAGCTAAGTGTTCAAATGTGATTAAGGAGGTCAGTCTGGCCTTGCCTTGGGTCATGGCCGACCCAAGCTTATTGGGTCATCTTCACCACCCTCTTTGGTGCCCATGTGGACCAATAGATGGATGCCAAGTGGCCTTGAGAAAGAAATGACCAAATTTCAAGTGAATTTAGTCATGGGATACCCTTTGACCTAAGGGCCAAGTGGTCATTTGGCCAAGAGTTTTATTTGGGCAGATTTGAAAATAGGTTGGGCCAAATTTTAAGTGATTTGGAGTTCATTTCATTTGATTTGGGTCAATTTGACCCATTAGGTCAAATTAGGTCAAATCAGGTTAGGTTGACCATTTGGTCAAATTGGGTCAAACCATGAGTTAGGTCAAGTTCAAATGATCAATTGAAACCTGTGGGTATCATTGGTTTGATTTAATTTGGTTTAGATTTGATTTTGGTTCATTTAGGTTCATTTAGGTCAAATTGGTCAAGTTGACCAATTTGACCCATTTGACCCAATTGGGTTAGGTCGTGGGTTAGTTTAGGCTTGGTTGATCATTTAAAATGTATTTTAAGCTTTGGTTTCAATAAATTTTGATTTGATTTGATTTCAAGTTGATTTGACATTTTAGGTCAAGTTGGGTTCTTTGTCAATTGGGCTAGGTTGGGTCTAATTGATTAATTAAAGCTTTGGTCAAGTCCAGCAATCAATTTGGAATGAATTTGACCCATTGGTTGTAATTAATTTGGACTAGATCAAGATTTTACCCATTTTGGATTTTTAGGCCAATTTGGGTCAACTTACATCAAATGACCAATTGGGTTTGGTTTGCCTCAATTGATGGTTTGGTCATGTTCAATCATTGATTATGAATTATTTTAAATCAATGGTTTCAGTCAATTTGGCTCATAGTAAATTTTGGCTTATTTATGTCTCATTTAGGCTAAGTGTTAACTTGGTGAAAAGCTATGTTTGACATAGTTTGACCCAATTTGAGTGATTGATCATTCTAGGATGATTGTTGATCACAATGTGAGGTTTTGATAGTCTTAGTTCAATCCAACTTGGATTGGGTTATAACTTGGCTCAAAAGGTCTGTTTGGTCACTTTAGGTCAAATGAGCCTAGATGGGTTAATTGGCTTGATTAAGGTTTGATTCAAGTTTGGTTGAACTCACATATGAACTTATAATGGAAATATAAATCCAATTGCAAGTGGTTTGGAGTCAAATGAGTTTTGGTTCATTTAATAATTTCAAGTCAAAAGGATGAACATAGGTTTGACTTGGGTTAGTTTGATTTTGACTTTGCGATTGTAGTTTATGTTTATATTTGGGCATGTGATTGAAGGAGTGATTGTTTGAAGAGAAAAATCAAGGGTTTGGATTGATTTGAGAATGATTTGGCTAGGGTTAAGGATTTGGCCTGAAAGGGTATAAATTGGGTTTGGATTTTTGTTTTAAATTTATAATGATTTGATTTGGACATTTCAATTTATATTTCATTTATATTTGTGAATATAAATGAAGAAAATATATTTTAGTTATGAGAAAATTACTTGAGTTTGGAGTGACTTGGAAGCAAGTTTGATTTGGAGATAACTTGGATTTTGAATTGGTTTGATTTATTTTTGGCCATTGGAGGGTGGATTTAATTTATATTTATAAATATAAATGAAGGAATGATTGATTTATAAAAATATCAACAAAGCTTGAGTTGGCTTGAAGGAGTTTTGGCTAAACACATGAAGGTAGTTCATATGGCTTAGGAAGAGATTTTCTAATTTTGGAGTTAATTATGGGTTTCAATCATTTAGAGTTTGGAATTGATTCATAATTTAGAATTTGATTTGAGATTGAATTTGATAATTTGAGAAAATCAATTGGATTGGGTTTGATTTGGATTTGGATAAGGCTAAGTCCATAAGATAAAATCAAAGGGCTTAGGAAAGGATTTAGAGTTTGAATTTAGTGATGGATTTCAATCACTCAATAGTTGGATTTGATTTTGGAATTTGAATTTGAATTTGAGGTTGGTTTGAAATAAGTAAGCAAGGATTGGGTTTGGGCTATAAGGTAGGCAAGTCCTCTTAAATCCCTAAGGAATAACTTATTCCTATGGCTAACTCTTCTAAGTCTTTAGGGTTAGGTTAAGTGTTCACCTAATCACTAGAAGTGTCTTAAGACTAAAGAACTCTTAGTGTCTAGAGGAGTCCTATGTGTAAAATGGGGAAGTTGAGAGATCACTCCAAAAGTGAAGTCAACAAATCCCCATCGTATTATAGATTCTTATCCCCAGTGGATACACACCCAAACTAATCATATTCACAATCAAACTCAAGTTATTATCCCTCAACGGATAACTTGAACCTGTTTCCCTAGTGGAAGGTTCATGTACTCAATCCCTAGCAGATTTCTTCTTGTTCTCTTATGCCCTTAGCATAAAGAGAGCTGCATCGCACTAAGATCATAATTTTATCTACCTCTCGAGTCTAGGTATAGATCATTTCTATTAGTGTTTGCATTATTTTGGATGTTGTTGATCATTTCGGTCAACGCCAATACGTGATGTGTGCCATGTCAGTTAAACCACACCTATTGGGGGTCCTTTCGTTGACCTCACTTTTGGAGTGAGCTCTCAATCCCTTCCTCTTAGACTTAGGACTCTTCTAAATATTAATAGTTCCTTAGTCATAAGACACTTCTAGTGATTAGGTGAACACTTAAACCTAATCCTAGAGACTTAGAAGGGTTAGTCATAGGATTAGACCATGCCTTAGGACTTAAGAAAATCACCTACCCTATAGCCTAACTCAATCCACATGCACCTTCTCAAATTGAACCTAGATTCAAATCTCAAATTAAATCTCAAACTCAAATTCAAAATCCAAATCTAATTCCAAATTTGACTCCAAATGATTGAAACCCAAAATCAAATTCAAATACTAAAACCTCTTTTAAGCCAGATGGACCCACCTCCATGTGCTTAACCAAATTAACCTTTAAACCAACACGAACTCAATAAATTTTCTTATAAATCAATTGCTCCTTCATTTGTCTTCATAAATATAAATGAAATCCAAATTCAAATGACCAAAGCTATATCCAAAATCAAATCCAAGCCCAATCTAAGCCCTTTATTCCAATTCTTTAGACTTAGCCAAATTCTATCTAGATCAAGTCAAAACTAATGGATTTTCTCTTGAATCGATCATTCATTCAATCGTCTATCCAAATATAAATGAAAAATACAATCATCAAATCAAATGAAGCTAACCCAAGTCAAACACAACCTAGCCTTTTTGACTTGAAAATTTCAAATGTGCCAAAATCCTTTAGACTCCAAATTATTGTCGTTGAATTTATATTTCAATATAGGGCTCATATATAAGTTCAACTAAACTCAAATCAAACCAAAATCAAACCAATTGACCCACTTAGGTCCATTTGACCCAAAGTGACCTAAAGGATCCATTTGAGTAAACTTCTAATCCAACCCAAATTGGATTGAACCAAGCTCACCAAAATCTTCCACCATGATTGTTGATCACCTAAGGATGATCAATTACAAACAATTGGGTCTAACCAAGTCAACTTAGTCATTTGACCAAGTCAACCCTTAGCCTAAATGAACCAAAATTAGCCAAAACTCATCCTACATCAAATTGATTGAAACCAATGATTTGAATCAACCCAAAATCAATATTTAAATATGACTTGACCACCAATTAAGCCAAACCAAGCCCAATTGGCAATTCGATCCAAGTTGATCTAAATTGGCCTAAAGGACCAAATTGGGTCAAATCATGAACTAACCCAAATTGATTGCAACTAATGGCTCAAGTTCATTCCAAATTGATTATTGAACTTGACCAAAATAATAATTGAACCCAATTTGATCAATCGAGTACAAATGAGCCATTTAGCTCAAATTGGCCTAAAGGGTCAATTTGGCCTAAATCCAAATTAAATCCAAATTGATTTGAACCAAAGACTGCATTCATCTACAATTAGCCAATTGAACATGGATCAACCATAAACCTAGCCAATTTGGCCAAATTTGGTCAAATTGGTCAACTTGACCCATTTGATACCGAATGAGCCAAAATCAATTCTAAGCCAAATTAAATCAAATTGATCATACCAAAACTCTTCAAATCATCATTTGAACTTAACTTAAGCTTTAGTTTGACCCAATTTCACCAATTGGTCAACCTAACCTAACTTGACCCAATATGACCCATATGACCCAAATTGACCTGAACCTATTTGAATTAAGTCAAAACCCATTGCAATCTGATCCAACCCATCCTAAACCCAGTTAAGATCAGCCCAAGATCAGCCCAACCCAGTAAAATCTCTCATGGAGCCTCCCCAACATAGGATTCCACCTAATCTCATTCAATTTTCTCCCATCACTTACATTCAAACATCCCCACTACTTGCATTCAATGGAGTTGATCCTATGGCAATAAATGAAGACTTTGGGTGCTAAATCCAAGTCCCTAATCAGCCATTACCTCCCAACCATCTCCCCATCACACTTAATGATGGATTTTCGTCCACCCACTTGAAGAGAAGAGAGAGGGGTTAAAAGCTGAGCATATTCTCCGCATTCTACCCTCTTGAAACCCCCAAAGCCATTAGCCACCACTTCCCCACTTCTCTTGAGCTAAAAATATCAAAACTGAGTGGATTTTGGCGAAGAAGCTATGGAAATTAAAGAATACATCATTCCAAAGTGAAGGCACAAGGTTAGGATCACTCCAAGGCTTCTTCCTCCACTCAAGAGCGTGCTCAGATCATCACCACCGCCAGAAACCATCCTCGACAAGGTAATTTCATCAAACCATAGCCAGCCTTAGGATCTTCCGTTTGCATAAATGTATGCTCGATTATAGGAATTTCCCATAGATTACCCTCGCATTTTTTATTTTACACTATCCCAATACGATTCAGACAATTTTTCGGCAAAGATCGCTGTGAAATCGAGCCCAAAAATTACAGTTCCGTCTGCAAGATTTCCTGCCAGCCGTCCGATCCCACCATTAGGGGATTGGATGGCTCAGATCATGCGATCATGTAATTTGGATTTGTGATCATGTGGTTCAGATCCACAAATTGTGTGCTTCGGATCTGTGGATCTCGCAGTCTAGATCACGCGGATCGATAAAATTGTCTGATCCGTGATCAGCGGTCCGGTCGTCGTGTCCCATACCTTTCACCTTGGTCGACCGCGACACCACGCTAGCCAATCACGCGGTGCCGCATGGTGACTCATGTGCACAACCCAAATCACGCGGTGCCGTGTTGTCATGCACGTGCTGCGCGAGATACTGATTGGGTTATGCGGGTACAATGCTATTTTCTGATTTTAAAAATTATTTAAGTTACCTGAAACTTTAAAAATTCATAAAAAATAACATACTTAACAAAAATTACAAATAAGGGCTCGTCGGATTTGTCTTTCCAAGAGGAATTCAAGGAACCGAAATCCTCAAATTACACTAAAAGGTTTGAGCTTAATTTAAGTTTAAGTGAAAATCAAATTTCATTAATTAGTCTAAAAATATAGATCAGATTGAGTTAAAATTTTTAGGAATTGAAGTTAAAGTTAAAACACACATAGCATAAAAATTTCAAGTAAAAAGACTTATAGATTGAGAGAAATTAAATTTTAAAATTCAAATTATCTTTTTTAATAAAATAAATCAAATAAAAATCTAGAAATTTACAAAAATCTTCAAAATAACTTAAATCACTTTAGTTGGCATCTATGACTCTTAAAAAAACAATATAATTTTTTGAATCCTAATGAACCCCAAACAAACACTTAAGATTAAAGTTTAATCAATTAAGGAATTAATTGAAAGATAATCTAAAAATGATTTAAGTATCAAATCAAAATCAGAAATGATGTAATACCCAAATGATTGGTAATCAAACCTTAAATCAGAAAAGTATCATGTATCGCTCAAATGAAATTAAATTTAAACATAATTGAACCTAATTGAGTTATTGAAATTCAATTAAATGATAAGATTTTTTTTTAAATTAAACTCATAATTAAATAAATCAATGAAACTTTAATATAAAATCAAACTAATCTTGTTAAACCAACACCAAGTATTGAATATTAATTATATGAAATTACTTAACAAATAAAATAAATTGAACATTAATTAATCATCAAATAAATTAAAAATCAAATTGATTAATAAATCAATTCAACATAATAATTTAATATTAATCAAATTAAACCAAATAAAGTTAAAGTAAATTTAATTAACATATGATTAAATCACATCCAATTGGAATACCATAATTAATGAGCCATTAATACATAAACCTAATAATTAAATCAAATATAAATTCATAATTAAAGCATTAAATGAAATTTAATGAACATAATGAATGAAATCAAACTTAACTATAATCATGAATAATTAAGTTTAACTGAAATAAAAATAAATAGTTAACTCACTTAATCTAATCAAACACTTAATTAAATAAAATTTAAGTAAAACTCTTAATTAAACTTATTAAATCAAACCATTAGCATGTGGGCAATTAAGTCATTAATTAAATAAATCTTTAATTAATCTGATAATTTAAAATTCAATTATCCTTAATCAAACTTAATTAATTAAACATCTAATTAATGCAAACTTAATGAATTAATCCATCATCTTAATGAACCAAATTGATTTAAATAAATCACATTAAAATTAATTCTTAAATCAAACTCAAATCAAATTTTTAATTACTCCACTAATTAATTTAATCACACATCTTAAAATAAACCAATTAAGTTAATTAAAGTAATCACATTAAACTTAAGCATAAGCAAACATAAATTTGAATATAATTAAAATGCAATTAAATGCCAATCAAATCCTAAACTAAATCTAAATCATTAGGTCATTAATTACATCATTAACCTAAACAAATATAAAGCCAAATTAAAAATTTAACAAATCTTTATTTAATTTAATAATTAATCTAAAAACACTTCTTAATTAAATTAATTATATAATCACATTGAACCTAAGCAAACCTATAGATTAATAAAGCTAATCAAACAAATTAAATCAAATAAAGAAAGACTCTCATCAATTTAATACATGATCAAATTAAATCTAATTCTACCTACCTAAATAATATAAACTAATTAATTATAAATCAAAACATAAACTAAAATCTAATAAACCTGATAAATGGATGAAAATAAAATTAAATTCTAATCATAAATAATCAAACTCAATTAAATCAAAGCAAACTTTCCATTCATTTTATCTAATCGAACTATAAATAAATAAACCATAATCAAATTAAATAAACATAAAATTAAATAAAAACCCTAAAGTTATTAAATCATATCCAATTACTCTTAATCTCAAATAATTTCAAAATAAGTCAAACAAAAATAAAACTCAAATAAAACAAACCTATTGAATTAAAATAAGAGATTAATCATCAAACTTAAGAGATAATCTATACATAAACTAAATGGCTAAATTCAATAAGTTAAACCCTTAATTGAAATTCAAATAAAAGAATACATTAAACTTCAAATAAATCATAAGTAAATTAAAATACATTCACCAATCTAAACCAAACATAAATGGAATAGTGAAATCAATGAATTTACATAACATCAAAATGATATTAATCATATGAAATTAAGGAATTAAATTAAAACCCAAGGGAAAGAAACTAGCGATTAAATTAAAGGATATTGAATTATCAAAATATTAATTAAACCAAAACATCTAATCTACAATTAATCAATCAAAAACACATGGATTTAAACAAACTTAAACTTCATTAGATATTAAGGATATTAAATTATCAAGATTTAATTTAATCAACATGTTTAATCTAAAAATAATCAATCAAAAACACATGGATTTAAACAAACTTAAACTTCATTAGATATTAAGGATATTAAATTATCAAGATTGAATTAAATCAACATATTTAATCCAAAATTAATCAATCTAATACATGAAGATTAAACAAACTCAAATTCTTAAATATAAATAAAATCAAATAAATCAAATCAAATAAATTACACAAATTCAAATGGGCTAATTAAGATACTTAAGGACCTTTGTTAGACTCTTTAGGAGTTAGGATGTAGATCAGGGTGAGTTCAGTCTACAAATGGAATTCATTCTACTCTTCATTCTTGAAAACCTAAACATCACTTTGACCAAATAAAAGTGAAATAAAAAAATAAATCATTAAATCATTTAAATTGAAATCACCCAAAGGTAAAATTTAAACAAATTCAAACTCTAAATTGAAACTTAAACTAAAGAAGCTTAGCAAAGTCTTACTACACAAGCCTATTTTTCACACACTAGAATAGTAGGTCACCGACCCTAGAATTAGGCTAGGTCAATGTATTGATTGTATGTATGATGTTGTGTTTTATTTTGTGATGTAATATTTTAGACTGGATGTTAGGGTGTATACTTCGTAGACTAGATGTTAGGCCGTTATTAGCCTAATCATATTTTTTGTAGGGGATTGTTCTTAAGAGTCCATTGTAATAAAAAAACTATAAATACTTTTTCTATACAGGTTCCTTAGCCCCTAAGCATAACCCACGTTAGGATAGGTGGGCTTGGTTACCCATGTGTGGGGTGCTAAGTCCAAATTATTCATATAATTGCTTGGGTTGTATGGTGTGTTTAGCTAATATTTATTTTGTAGGTGTAGCTAGATATATTTTTCCTATTTTTAATATAATTTTGTATTAGGAATTAGGATTAGTATTTTGGGAGATTAGGATGAGCAGTGGTCAGAAGGCTTAGTCCCTAGGGTGCTTTGTGATGCCTTTGGAGCAAATTAAATCAAAAGGAATAGAAGGAAGAAATAAAGAAAAGAAGGCCCCCATAGCATGTATTATTTTTATAATTCGAGTTGTATAAGGGTAGAGCTCGACTACCCATCTTTTTTTTTCTCTTTTCAGGGTGTACGGCAGAACCTGACCGCACCAGCCTTTTATTTTTTTTATGGTAGTCTATAAAATTGTTTGATGTTTTGTTTAGATTACACACTAGAATTGCATGCTTTTCCTAGTTTCTTCATGTTTGATGTTTGAATGTGTGGCCTGGATGCAATAGGCTCTTAGAATAAAATTAACTTTTTTATCCCACAAATAACTCATAACTAAAATTTTAAAATAACCCATATCCTCACATAAAAGCTTAGGAATTAAATAAAGATAATAAATTTTTTAGCAACTCCTTAATCGGATGAATGAATGTATAATATCATACATGTCATATTCTTACACTCTTGTTAAGAGATGGCTTCCTTCTGGGTTAGAGAATAAAGGCTTGACCTATAACAGCCTTTGATGGAAAGACACCTCTTTCTCTTTTGATTTGACCCATAATCAATTTCTCATGCATTTAGGCATATAAAATCCTATAGCCTGTGTCAAAATAAAAAGGTCCAAAAATTAAATAAAACTTGTTAAATTTTTTGCATTAGATTAAGTCATTATTCATGCCCTTCATGATCTAGTCTCTTAGAGAGTGAGTTTAAGGACCTAGTTTCTCTTTCTAAATAATAACTACCCTAGCCATCTTGCAATACATAAGACTTGGCCACATGAATTTAAAGTGTAGGAAGTGTTAGTTGGCGGCCACTCAAGGTGGTTGTAAGTTCAACAGTCAGACGATCTATCCTCTCTTGTGGAGGTAGACCATTATGTCCACCTTTCACTTAGATTTAGGATGTGCTTGTGGTTTGTACCAAAGCTCCCTAGATTAAGATCTGAGGTAGCTATTTTCTTCGGGCTATAAGCATAAATCCTCACCTCTTAAGAATTTCTAAAATCTTATATTTTGGTATTATAAGTCCTAGTATTCTAATAAAATATCAACTCAAACAATTAACTCTCTTCAATTTCAAAAATATAAAGCCCAACGATATGATAGATTGGATTGCTCACTATACTTCCTAGTATCATAAGCATTCCCTACTCATTTCATTTGGCTTCCAAAATAAGTCTCTCCTTTTGATCTATCCCATTTGAATTTCCAACATAGCCAATCCTTTGATAGTCTTGCCTTGAAATCTTTAGAGATCATGATTGTCTACTTTAATCGAAAGTGTTCTTAAGGAATCTCATTCCTTAGAATATAATTAACTATGGGGGAGTGCCTCCATAGGGAGCTTAACAAACTCACCTTAAAATAAACCCTACTTTACTTTTCCATGTAAAGTTGAGGAAAGATCTCTAGTACATTCGAAGACCCATCATGCCCTAGAAGTCCTTATTAGGTGATTAAGTCCATTATAGGGTGGTGATTTTTATCTTTCGAGATAATACATCATTCCTTAATGTCATACCCGATCACTTCAATAAGTATCCCCTAAGATCTACATGGTGTCCCACATCTCAAAAATAAACATCATAAAATCATCTTTTGGGCATGCCTTATTTAAATCTTGAAAGTCGATGTAGACTCGAATCTGACCATTCTTCTTCTTTACAGAAATAATATTGGCTATCCAATCTACATACTTCTCCTCACGAATGAAACCTACTTTAATTAGCTTTTTTGTTTATACGACCACTTGTCTTCAACCTCCAGCCTCATTCTTCTAGAAGCTTGTTTGATTGGTATTGAATTGGGTTTGATAGCTAGCTTGTGAACTACCACATCAGGGGATAAGCCATACATCTCAAAATATGTCCAAGCAAAGCAGTCCCTGAATTCACAAAGTAATATTTTTTTTCCTTCAACATTATCGTCAGGTAGAAGGGCACTAATGAAGGTTGGACGGGGTTCTTTTTTAGTCCCCAAATTAATTTATTTCAACTCATCCATGGTAGGCGTCTACCCACCATCTTCAAGTTCTTCAGGTGCCGATTCGACTTCTACTTCCCCATTAATTGCGAGAACAACTTTATAAAAGTCATCTTCATTTTCAATTTAGGTTACAATCTTACTTTCGATTATTTTATGGCAAGTATTCCTTTGATGATTCTTTTGTTGGATGTATATAAGACCCTTAGTGGTATAATTATCACTTCTTCGAGAGCTATGTGGACTCTTTGAACTCCATAAGTTATCAAAGAAGAGAGCTCATAATCTATTAGTTCTAACATCGATTCCAAGTTTGTGCATCATCCTTCAGATTTTTGGAGGATAGCATCTTGACATTTTGGTGGGTACCATCTCTTCAGACTCTGAGTACTGAATAAGCTATTCAGAATCATAGTGTGACATTCCTCAGATCTATAGAATGAGGTTCCCATCTATTGCTCCTAGGTAGTGGAGGTACATAAAAGATTTTTAGTTTCTCAATGTTGTAAACATCACATGATGTGGCTTCTTTAAAATATTGGGGAGTAACCAGTGTAACTACAAATGATTCATTCGATACTAATAGGTTAGTAACCCTTCTAGAAGAGACACATTGAACTTCACTTCCATAGATGGACTCAAAATCATAATCAAAATCAGAGTAATTTATCTCATTTATTTTTATTGAAGGCTCACATTTCACCTTGAGTTTAATTGGAATATCTTCTTCTCCTTCTCTATCACTACCCAAATGAGGGACATGTATCTTCAGCTTTGGTGACATGTCATAAGTTTTAGAGAGATTTAATGCAACCTTCTTTCTTCCTTTTTGCTCTTTCTCTTCTTTGGGTTGCTTTGTAGTTTTTCAAGTTGGAGCTGTAGATTGTTGAAGCTTACTTTCTTTTGAAAGAAAATACTTTGCATCCTCATAAATTTTCACCTCATGAACTGTAAATGGCTGAATAGTGCCGAGAATCTTGTGTTCTGCTCCATTTCATATATACTTCATACATTGATGTAGAGTAGATGAAATCATACCATATTCATGGAGCCAAGGATGGCCTAATTGAGCTTTCAATGAGGTGTCGGCATCTATCACATGAAATTTAGCTTAGGTATAGAGTTCTTCAAACCTAAGAGGTAGAATGAAAGATTTGAGAGTCCTCTGCCCCATTTCATTAAAGCCATGGATTTATCACTTCCAAGGTGCTGACTGTTTAGGGATAACCCCCTAAGTGTTTGCAGACTTATGAGATTTACTGATGAACCTGGGTCAATTAGAATTTGATTGATCATAATTCCATCACTTTCTACAGCTACATATAATGGGTGATTGTGTTCTGTTGTCCTGAGCATAAGATCTTCTTCAGAGAAAGTGATCATTGGGAGATCGAGCTTGGAAAACTTTAGTCATGCATCATTTAGCAAAATAAGCTTCATATCTCTCTGGATCTTTAAGAGCTTGAATCAGCGTTTCTCGAAGGTCCTTCAATATTAACCTTCAAAATAATTTATTTCAGCATATTTTTCCTTACTGATTTGTGGCATAAAAGGGAAATTTTAGCCCAAACATTATGCATATCTTATTTTCAATCAAATGCCTAAGTCTATTTTAGGTCCACTACTTCATGATTGATCAAATGAGTCTCCAAAATAATTTATTTTAGCCTCTTTTCTCTTGCTGATTGGTGGCATAAAAAGGGGGATTTTTGGCCCAAATGAAGTGCATATCATGTTCCCAATCAAATAATTAAGTCTATTTTAGATTCCTCATTTCATTTTTGGCCCAAATGAAGTATCCAATAAATCAAATATCTAGAAAGACATGTGATCCAAATGCAAGATAAATAAATAAAGAACCGATGCTATACTTTCCGGTTTGGTCTTCGGACCGGGTCCGGGTTAACAAAACTCAAAAATCAAAATTTGACATATAAACTTCAACTTAGACATCTTAATGTCCATGCAAAATTTTCAAAAGAATAGATACTTACATGCATGTTGAAGTAATTGCTAAGTCAAATACAAAAAGACATATCTCGGTTTGATCTTTGGACCGAGTCCGGGTTAACTAAACCTAAAAATGTAATATCAAGAACTAAACTTGCAAATTGACACCTACATTTCAACTTGACATTTACATGTCCATACAAATTTTTAAAAGAACAGATACTTGTATGTATGTTGAAGTAATCATCATGTAAAATACAAAATAATAGATGCTATACATCCCGGTTTGGTTTTCGGACCGGGTCCGGGTTAACAAAATATAAAAATTTGATATTATAAGAATTTCAAATTAATAATATCTGAGAAGCTAATTCTGTCATATAATACAAGATATGAATCAATTGACATAGCTTCTAAAATTCAAATCAGGAAGAAAAGTCCCAAACTTGATCCTCTATGTTCAAACTAGAGTGAACAAGGTTTTGAAGGATTATACTTCTTGAGATAATGAATTTAGACCCGATCCTCTGTAGAAAACCGAGAGTAGACAAGGTCTATCAATTGATATTAGCCCTATGATCGAGAAGGGTAATTATAATTAAAATTTTAATGATAAATGATCATATATTCATATCTAAAATCAATCATAAAATGATCAAAATTCAAAGAAAATAACAAATATATAAATAGAAACGAAATGAATTATTTAAATTAAAACTTAAAAATAAAAAAAAATTAATCGACCCCTCCGCAACTGTTTGTCTTCGGGTGACAAATTAAGAAAATTTTTGCTCACAAAGAGCCAATGTCAAATTAAATACATAACTACCTTCACACTCAAATATTCCTAAAAAGTGGGATGTGGCCGTGTCCCTCTGTCGCATGGTTTTTTGTGATATGACACCACTTTTTTATAGCTTCGACTGAGCCCTCGACCGTGGATTTGTAGTGATTTGACACCACTAAATTATGATCACGGCCGCAGCCCGTATGTTCCCCAACGGCTTTGCTCTTTGAGCTGTGAAATGTAGAATGTATTTGGTTGGACAAAAAGCCCTATATTAGCTAAGATTGACTTATATTTGTCCCCTTAGACAAACTTCACCCCAGGTCTACAAGGACACCTTGGACGGCGTAACCCATGTTCGACAAAGATCCTTGTCGGGTTGTTACTACCTCCTAGCGGACCAGGGACCACGACAGCCCGGGATGACGGAACCATGGGATCTAGATCGGGCGCATCATCGTTCCCCCCACAGATATTATTAGTTTGAAATTTCTATAATATCAACTTTTTTAGATTTTGTTAACCCGGACCCGGTCCAAATACCAAACCGGGATATGTGACATCTGTTCTTTATATTTGACTTGCATTTGGATCACATGTCCTTCTAGATATTTGATTTATTGGATATTTCATTTGGGCCAAAAAAAATGAAGTGAGGAATCTAAAATAGACATAATTGTTTGATTGTGAACATGATATGCACTTCATTTGGGCCAAAAATCCCCCTTTTATCTCATAAATTAGCAAGGGAATAGAGGCTGAAATAAATCATTTTGAAGGCCCATACGATCAAATATAAAGTAATGGGCCTAAAATAAATTTAGGCACTTGATTTAGGCTAAGAAACATTTTCTCTATGTGGCAAATTAGCAAACATAAAGGAGCTGAAATGAATCATTTTGAAGCTCATATGATCAAATATAAAGTAATGACATAAAATGAATTTAGGCACTTGATTTGGGCTAAGAATCCTTTCTCTATGTGGCAAATCAGCAAACATAAAGGGGCTGAAATAAATTATTTTTGAAGGCCATATGATTAATCATCCATAGCCCATGTTTCTCTTGATTTGGGGGAGGAGAAGACAAAGATATGAGTAGATGTCATATGTCATTTAAGAGACAAGTGGATTAATTAAAATCCACCTCATTTACATACAAACTCATGGCAAATGGGGGACAAGTACTCATTAAATTTATTAGAAAGATATGGTAAAAAGAGTTTATTTTCCCTTTAAAGGAAGTGAAAAAGATGTATAAGGGCATGTCACATGTCCATGCATGTGCATGTGATATGACAAATGACATAAATTTAGATGATTTCCTTGCATGCAACTTATGACAAGGCACTATATGTGTCGATGCCATAAGATAGATGAAAAAGAAGGAGAAACTTATAAATAAGAGAGGATTCACCTCTCATGAAACTTACTTCCTATCTTCCTCTTCTCTTTAGTACTACTAGTCCAAGTTTTTTTAATCTTGCAAAAGGGTTAAGTTGTGCCATATAGACTTGTAAGTTTCCTTTCTAACTTGACAATTTTCTATTTTGATATCTTCATAATAGATGTCATGTCATATGGTAGATATTATTTTTTATGTATTTCAAGCTTTATGTTTAAGCACATGTCCAACATGTAACATGGCAAGCTAAGTAGAGCTTTAGGGTGAGCATTAAATAATGCATATCATAATGACCACTTAATATGATAACTTGTATGATGTAAAAATTAATACATAAGCATTCATGTTTAACATAAATAAGCATTGATCAATTCATATACTCATGTTGCATTTGTCATAGAATAGGATAACTTGCATGTTATAGAAATTGAAGCATAAGTATCAACTCATGTCACATTTGCCATAAAATAGGATAGCTTGCATGATATAGAAATTGAAGCATAAACATTCACATTTGAGATAAAGAAAATTTTAAGCCAACATGACAACTTAACCATTTCATCACTTTCTTTCTATCTTTTTTTTAAAATAAATTTGGCAGCCTCCCGACGTCATCCCCGCATAGGGGGGCTACTTCGAGAGACTAGGTCTTCCCACCACGCCAAGAAAGGCGTGCATGGTAGGTGTCGTGAGATACCTCGGCCGAAAATTTATTTGTCCACCACGCCAAGAAAGACGTACATGGGTTAGCACATCATAACAATAAATTTTCTTACCATGTTGGAGAAACATGAGTAGGTACTTATAGTAATAAATTTAAAGATTGTATTTGCATAAAAAAGAAAGTTTGCATGTATATTTAATTAAGAGCATAATAATCAAAATTTACAACAGCCTCCCGGCTCTCCCCCCACATGTGGGGGTTTCCATGAGAGACTGGGTCTGCCTATCACGCCAAGAAAGACATGCATGGGTGGATGTCGTGAGACACCACGGCTGAAATTTTGATAGCATAGCATTTCCCTATTAACAAGATATCAAAATGATAGAAACAGACAAATATGCAAGAATGAAACCCATAGGGAATAGCAAGTAGTATAGTCAATTCCTTTTTTTTTCTAATTTCAGATTTTACTTTTCAGATTTCATTCTAGTCATATGCAAGAGGCAAAACAAATGAAATCCATAAGAGAAAATATATAGTATGACATAGCCCCTATTCCATTTAATTTCAATTTTTTTATTTTCAGATTTCATTCTACTCATATGCAAGAGGCAAAATAAATGAAATCCATAAGAGATAGTATGTAATATGACAAAAATCTCTTTGATTAAAATGATTCCAGCATGTACCACATTTCTAGACAACAATTCCATAGATTTCCCCTTAGGTAAAACTATGTCTAGCAAGTGTAGTACTCTTCAAAAGAAAATCTAATTCAATTTTCCCTTAGATAAAAATATTTTCAGCAAATATCATGCCTTTAGAAAAGCAAATCAATAGGATGAAACAACTAACTTCATTTAGTAGATATAAATCTGAATTTTCAATCCAACAAAAATATTTGCTTGCATGATAAGATGATTTAGCTAATACATTCTCTAGACATTGCCAAATGGTAGAGAAGAGCCAAATAGAAATGAGAAAAATCTAATGGGAATCACAACCCCACTTTATCATTTTAGGCCAACATCAACATAGGATTAAACCCATGAGTAATACAAATATCCTTGCTCTCTTTTTCTTCTTTCCCAAATCAAGAGAAAGAAACAAGCATTACATATCAATGACCAAAGTAAGCTTTCAAAGATGACATCATATAAGGTAATGAGATTAAGATTTCATTATCACAACATGCTTTCGTAATTCAAGAGCCAAAAAAAGGCATAAAACAGTATATCTTGCATGATTTCAGCCTCCAAATACTCATGGACAGCAAACATAGAATCATTTTAATGCAAGATAGAGACTTGACAATTGCTTGTAAGTAAATTATGAACAAGCACTAGGCAAGATGCATCTTTAATGAATAGCAAAATGAAAGCTTTAAACTTGCAAAGCCACACATTTGATTGTACTTCAAAGGCTAATTAACTTAGTGATAACAAAAGAAAAGAAAACAAGCACAAAGTCAATCAACCCTTCCCTCATCCTCTTCCTTTAACATGATGATTACATGAAGTTTACTCCACATAGATTAAACAATCACACTATGTTTAATAAGTCCAAATCTGAACTCTTCCCTTTGGAGCTATATTATGAGAACAAAGAATACTTAGCTTGTCCATTAGAGCAACAATAGAAAGTTTAGAGAAACCTAAAGAGTTTAGAATTCTGGCAGATTGAATCATGAACCATCGGCCGTCCCACAAGAGGAAACAAAGCAATCTGATATATAGAGCAACTCAGAGGTAGATAAGTAATTGATCTGAAAATACTAAAAGCATAAACCAACATATCACACAGGGGAGGAGAAAGCCTTAGCTTGTCGTCAGGTGGAGGAACTGACGGACGAGAAAGGAAAGGAGGCAGACTCCACCTCAACCTTAGAAGGAGAAAAGCAAGAAAGCTTGTAGCATAAATCCAATCATCTTAATTTCATGCTATTGCAAACCCAAAAAACAAGTTCAACCATAAAACACAAATGGAAGAGGGAAACAAAAATCTGCATTTCCTTCAAGAAAAACCCACATAACAAAATATAACTTAGGATTGAAATGAAACAACCTGGGGGTTTCGGTTGGAAGGGTGATTAGAAAGTATCCTTTGTTTTGCTCGACTAGGGTTCGGTGCTTCGAACCAAGAGAGGAGAAAGAACTGAGGGAGTTCGCCAAGTCGCAGAGAGAGAAGGAGGCGCTCGATTAGGAGAGAGGAGACTTGCCAGCAGAAACAAAAGAGCTCTGCGTGAGAGGGAATTACATCCAAAAGCAGAATGAGAGAGAGGAGTCGATCCTGAAGGGAGTCGCCAGAGCGTCGTAGAAACGACGAGAGGGAGAATCGCCTGAGGGAGAAGAGCCGAGAGCAGGGAGCGTGAATGAGGTCAACGTGCCCTAGCCGCTTTCAGTTTCGAGTATTAGAGCCGATCGACCTTCTGATTGGTTGCCTAAACGACATCCAATAGGGATAGCGGACGGTTGTTTTAATTGGGCAGATGGGCGGCAGGGGTTAGGTAAGGCTTAGGGAAAATTACTTAGGTTAATTGAACATTATCTTAGTAATTAAGATAATTAGCATTTAATCATATAAATTTTTATGAATCATCCCAATAATAAACCCTAACAATATGTGTGTCAATTTTAGGTATTTCTGTTGTGCCGAACTCAACGGCGCGATCGATTTCCCGTTCGGAGGTCGTTTAGACGTCGTCGAGGCTTCTCGACTTTGATATGCGCATAATTTCATTAAAATTTGATTTTAATTATTTGATTGATCATTAATTGATTTAATATTTTACATTTAATTAATTTTAATATTTGAGGCGCGTTATGAAGCCATATTTTCAAATCAATGCGAGTTTGATCGAATCTGATCGCATTTAGGAGGTTTATCCTCTACATCATTTATTTAATTTCCAATGGCACATAGTTGTAGGTCAACACCTGCAACTTTAATAATAATTATTATAGATATATTCAGGATCTCGCATAAAAGCTGACCGAATACATATACAAGAAGACCTCCTGTTTCATAGGAGAGGGTTGAACAATCTTGATCATAAAAAAAGCTCCTGTCTAATAGGAGGATTGTAGATTAGTTCAGAAATATATTACAAGGTTTGATTTCCTTTACTGCAAAATAGACATGATTTGTTTTTTAATCTTAATATGTATCTATCTAAGGATCTCGACTTGAAGCACGATGTCGACTTAGATAAATATATAAAAATACCCTTATCTAATAGAGAGGCTTTCATAGTAACTGTTGAGAGAATTTGGAATGTCTTTGGTCATATGCTTTGTGCTTTCGGACTTGTTGAAGACTTCTTCTTGAGAGTTTGCAATTTATATTTTTTCTCCTGTCCTGGCTTCGTGCATTAATGGACTTGATGGATTTGATGAGAACATCTTTTGTCCCGTGCTTTGTGCTTTGACGGACTTATTAAAGATTCAATCTCAAAATTTAAAATTTATATTTTCCTCCTATTATGGTTTTATGCCTTAGTAGACTTGATGGAATTGATGACTTATTTGACGAGATGAAAACATCTTCGGTCCTATGCATGGTGCTTCGACGGACTTATTGAAGACTTCATCTCGGGGATTCATATCTTGTATTTCCTTCTATCATGGCTTTGTGATTTGATGAATTTGATGGAGAAAAATCCTAAATTGTTTTGAAGACTTGTCAGGTGATACGAAATTACCTTATACCCCAGCTTTATGCTTTCATGAGCTTATAGAAGGATATATGTCGATGACCTAGCTCTTAGAGCTTGTGTTGGGTCAATGGCGAAGAGTCATCAGCCCTATGCTTTACGCGTAACGGACATGTTGATGACATAACTCCCTCAGTTTAGCCTTCGGCTTTGTATGAACATTGGGATGACTTCTTCAGTCATTTGTTTTCTGCTTGTTTGGACTTGCTGAAGAAGAATTTTCTTCAGTCTTTGCTTTTTGCTTTAACAGACTTGTTGAAGGAGTTGACATTTATTATTTGATATTGATACCAAATTCGGCTTAGTGCCTTCTCGAGTGAGAGGATCTTTTTATTGGATTTTGAAAAATGACCTTAAGACCATTAGGGATGATCCCTAATCTGGGCCACTTGAACTCACCAAGTTGGAGGGATTTGGAGATTTGGATGCTCTTATCTTTGAACTAACAAAGTAGGAGGTGTCCCTTACTACGGCCTTTATGGCGTATTGAGTAAGCGGACCTGACAGCGACTCAATCATATTTGGGCTTATTGAGTTTGACCTTATGCACCTACTTGAGTCTTGGACTTAAGCGATGATGATTTTATCATCGGGCTAATGAGATGGGGGATCACTTACTGCGACCTTTGTGGCATGTTGAGTAAGCAGGTCTGTCAGCGACTCGACCATATTTGGGATTATTGAGTCAGACCTTATGCACCCACTTGAGCTCTAGATTTGATGTATGAATGCAATATATATTTCCAACTTGATTTGTTGTAGTTTCCAGACTTGAAAATCTCTTTTTGGTCAGTAAGACATTGAGACTTGTGAACTTTGAATACGTAATTTGAATATGTATATGAAGATCTCGGCCTTAGGCATGATATCAACCCAAATATAACAGAAAGACCCCTCTGTATCATAGAGAGAGCTTGACATTTTCTTATAAATTTTAAAAAAATATCCACCGTCTGATAGGGGGATTTTTGCTTCATTTCGAAAATACATTCTTGTATTATAAGAGAATTTCTAAACAAAACTTACACATGTAATGATATGTGAGGAATAATTAGTCTTCTCAGCACCAGGACCAATTTTCCTTCTTGAAAAACTCTAGGATGTACTGTATAATTGAATGCTTTGGATGTTCTCACTCGGTAAATTTTATTGAGCTTGAAGCCTTGCTTTGTCAAGCCCTTCAAGCTCTTCTATCCGTAGACGTACATTCTAATCTTAAGTAAGATTGTGTTAAATGGCTACTCGGAGTGAATGTAGTTCAACTTCAAGTGGCAAGATTGCTGCAGCTCTAAATACTAATGCATAATGAGTGAATTTTGTGAAAATACAGTCCAAATGTCACGTCGTTGTATTTCTTTAAGGCAGTTTTAGTTTTGGCCTCCAAATTTGCTTACTTTTTTGTTGGGACCTTTTGTGGATTATTGAACCGTGGTCCAAGTGTCATGCTCATCGTGTGGGACTTGAATTGGTTGATATCATGTCGGGGTTGTAGGAGGTCTCCTTGGAGGAGGAGCAACTCTAGCCTCCCGATGAGAGGACTTTAAAAAAATTTATGGTCTTTTCTCCTTAGCAATTTTGAGGACTGCACTCTGCATTTTGAGTTTTCTCACTAGAGAAGTTGGAACCTAATGTTGTCGGGTCCAGAAGGATTGTTTGATTTGACCAATAGAGCTGATTCACTTTACCCATTTTAGGTTGTCAAATTTGTTATGAGTTGAAAAACTCACTTCTGGTTCCATAGTTAGTTGTTCAATTTCTATTTGAATAATGGCTGATGAGCACGCAGCTCAACATTTCTCTTTCTCTGCTGTCCTGGATTAGCTTGCTTTTAAATGAAGATGCTTCTGCGTCGCTACTTCTTCTCGAGACTTCGGCCTCCATATTTATTTTTCTTTTTTTCGGGACCTTTCGTGGATTCTGGTGCGATTCGGTGTCGGTGTCACCGTGCATGAATTGCTTAGGATGGTCTTGAGCTCTTACTATCACTAATGGTAGCTTTTGTAGTTGAGCATTATTGACTTCTCTAGTAATTGGCTTTTGATATATTTTATTCATAAGACATTTTCTTTTACAACCTTTAGGACTATATGTACTTGGCGGATAGAGTTTAGTTATTTCTTCTTAAGGGTTGGAGCTAACTTATTGAGCCCCAAAAAAAGGCTTAACATCACCGGTTATTCCTTTTCACCCATCTCAAAATTTTTAAATTTATTGTGGGGTAGGAATACTTGATTCTAGTTGTAAGGCTGTTTGTGTAACAGATGGCCCAGGTGAGAGTTGATGAGCTCGCAACTCAGTATTCATTCTCTCCTCTACCTTCTAATTAGTTTTCCTATAAAAGAGGAGGCTTCAGCATCATGTCTTCTTAATGCGAAAGGTTCAACAAGCAGAGTGGTCGCATTCACAGGTATGATTGAAACTTTTT
The DNA here is from genome assembly GCA_021442155.1 of Cymbidium sinense. Lineage (NCBI taxonomy): Eukaryota > Viridiplantae > Streptophyta > Magnoliopsida > Asparagales > Orchidaceae > Cymbidium > Cymbidium sinense. Next base: position 125,899,111 of record CM038223.1, read on the forward strand.
ATCCATTGACGATTCTTTTCATGACTGGCGCCTCAGAATGACCCAATATTTTGAATACAAATGCTCTCTTTCGAGGAACCTCAATACTAGTAGTGGTCATTCTAGTTGTCCTCCTCCTTTACACAAGTTGGTGTGTATAATATGCAGGTACTTCAGGTAGAGGATTATTTGCAGTAGCGATGATTGGGAAGTCTACACTACCAAATTGAATGGTAGCTCCAACATCCCTAATATTGATTATACCATCAACCAAACGGATGTTGGCTCCGTGATCTAACTGCATGATGAACGGTGTGCTCTAAAGATCCAACTTTGCAAATGAAAGATAGAGATTAATAATCAATAGTTAATGTATCACCCCACGCTTTCATAATGCAGATATACATTAGAGCGAACTGATATAGAGAACAAACAAGTTAGTCATAAGAATATGATTGATTTAAATTTAATTTCATTGATAATTGATTTTAAAATTTAATTTTTATCATGCTCCACAACTACTATAGCTCAAATTTAACTAGCCAAAGATGGAAAGTTAAACTTATCCCCAGCGGAGTCGTCAAAAATCTGTGTGCTCCAAAAATTCGCCACCGACCTCTCAATGAAGAGAGTGATTTAAAGTGTCGGTGTAATTTTCAGAAGGTAGATGAATAGTAGATAAGACACTACTCAGAGATTTTGCCCTCATTTTGTGAGGACTTTAGATCTGGTTCCAGGTTTCCTATGGCTAGTTAATTACCCCCCTCAATGGAGAGAACTTTCGATTAAGCTAGTCATTAGTAAAGCATAGTAGTGTATAAGAAGAGAGTTTTGGAATTTAGATTATGAAATTTATCATTTCAGCTTAAACCGTATGGTTGGGGAATGATGACATGCCCGATCTAGATCTCATGGTTCCGTCATCCCGGGCAATCGCGGTCTCTAGTCTACTTAGTCGGAGGAGGTAGTCGACCCAACTTGACCGAAGGCACTAAGTTTAATCATTCATCATAGAATCGGGGCCCATGCGGGTGATTATTTAGAATACATGTACTAATTTGGAAATATCAAACTAAATTGAAGAGTTTTATATTTTGTATAAGAATTCGTCTCTTTCAAATGATTGCACAAGTTCTGAAGCACTTGAATTGAGTGATAGTTGCTCCATAATTTATGCAAAATTAATATATTTGAAGTCTATTTAGAATTTAAGCCAACGTCTTCTGTCTGCTTCTAATTTTGTGTTGCAGATTCGACGGCGTTTGGCATTTCAAATCTTGTTCAATTATTTAGATTAATATTTATTTATTGGTGTCTAGTTCATAGCTCATTTGGTTCTTTAAGTTTCAATGAAACTTAGTTCGTGATCGCTAAGAAGCTTATAGACTCATTCTTATTTAAAGACCTTTAGAATTTTTTTTGTGAGTAAGTTTGACTTCGATTCATCAATTTTTTATTTAAGTTTAATTTAAGCTTATTAATACTCTTATTTAATCATATTTAAGCTTTGTGTCAATCCAAATTTTCTCTCGCATCGTCCCACATAGAGAGGGCGGTTTGACTACCTCACAGCGCTTTTAATTCTTTGACATGTCATAGTCTTCAATCCCACTATGCTCTTCTAAGCATAGTGGGGTCTTCAAATATCTGCACAACATAGCATATATATATATATATATTCTTTCGTCTCTCTTCATTTTCATCAATTTTCTTTTGAAGTTATTCTCTTATTATTATGCTGTTTTAAGTCATTTGTTATTGTCTAATTCGACGGTATTTTGACAGCCTTCCTCGTCCGAGTGATCGAGCTATTTTGACCACTTGCGCTCTTCTTCTTCAAAGGGCATAGTCTTCAATCACGCTCTTCGAGCATGGTGGTCTTGAAATATCTGCATAAAATAAAATATACATACATATATTTTTGAATGTTGATTTAACTTTGATTTATTATTTTCATTTAAATTGAGTTTAAACTCATTAGTATTTTCATTCGATTCTTTTTAAGCTTTATGTCGGTCCAAATTCGGTAGCCTCGTCGTCACATAAATGTTGAGACTGACCTGCCGCTCTTTCTAAGCCGACGCGATCATCTTTGCATGTGGTAGTCTTGATCATACGCTCTAAGCGCAGTGAGGTCTTCAAATAATACCCGGAAAAAATATGATGATTGTGTATTACAATATCAGTACTAATTTCTTTGAGTATATTATAGCATAGAGTTTTCATCTTTTTTTTGTAAGCAGTAGCGATTCCAACAACATCCACTGAATTTTCTTCAGTGCTGTTGGCAAAAATCTCATCAGTATCCAGCATGTGCTTCCTTGATCTCTTCTTGATAGCAACCTCTAGTCATGATCAGTCGGGATACCAAAGATCAAGAGTGGGCTACCTTGTATTTTCAGAAATTCCTTGCGAATCTTCCATCCTCGATACATTGTTGTATTTTAATGGAAAAAAGTATGTAAATTCATTAAAGTGATCGATTTTGTGAATCTTGTTTGGAGAAGGATGCAACATAACTTCACAAGCAATATCAGAAATTTTGTCATTTTTTGTCAACCGTCGTTGGCGGAATGATTGAGCCCTGAAGGTAGCATGAATTTGTGCTGCAGCCTATGCAGAATTCCTAACAGCAAGCGATTCTATAAGTGAAATCTGTCCAGTTTCGATATAAGAGGAATTGATATTTTGCACTTCCAAAGTTTCAACAGCTTCTCTTGCAGCGAGACTTGCTAAAACACCCCACATTTTCGTTTATAGACGTTGAATTTAGATGGTCAACTAAATCTGCTTCAGCCAAGTACGCAGCATAACAATAATAATTTTTATGAATTTCTTTGCCGGTTGCTGCGGGATTCCAATGGATCGGTGGATTGGACAGCAGCAAAATAGGTTGGAAAACTCTGATTCTGCATATAGTTGATTCCCAAACAGCAAAAGATTCATGGCTGGTTGGAGCAAGACGAACTGGAGAAGGGCTGGAATCGGATTAGACAGTAGAAAACAAGCTTGATCGGAGATGGTAGAAGCAGGTACAACAGCTGGTATAAGTTGGACGGCAATCTTCCATTATTTATAAGCATTCTTGGTGACTGCCCGACATGTAACTAAGGAGTTGCCTGAGAGGTTTCATGCCCTCTCTACATTCACGTCCAATGCGTAACATAGTGGAAGATAATTGAAATGCGCCCAGAGTTCTTCCTCGAACAAAGAAGAGAATGCCTCGGAGCAGCCTGAGTCTTCTTGATAGACCTCGAGTTTACGATGCCTCCGCTGCTTCTGAGAGGAGTTCGTCGACGAAGCCCAACTACGAGAACTCCCAACGACGTCCTTTTCCATGCACCGGTCATGCCCTCTGGAACGAAGGAAAGTAAAGAAATTGCTCCGCCTCAAACGGTGGCCTCGGCTGTGGCTTGGATTGTTTGGCTTATAATTGCAGTGGACGGGCGAAGATTTAGATTTTCTGCTCATTCGGGTTGTTGCGTAAGACGGATAGACAGAGAGGGGGGTTCGTTCCCTCGGCCGGGAGGAAGAAAGCTCTAGGCATTTGGCTTGCTCGTGCTTCCCACAGAGAATGCCATATATATCCCGCTCGATTAGGATTTTCCTCTTTCGACTTGCGAGTGGATGACGGGATAAGATAAGGGTGGGTATGGGAGGAATGATGTGGCAGCTTGGCCAAATGGGAGGTGGAGGCTGCAGTTTCAAACATTGTGATTAAGATATAATTATGTTGATTTATCTCGAAATACGTGCTAATTTATTAAAATTTTGAAAGCAATAATCTTAGTTAAATTAAATATCTATTCTAGGTAATTTCAATATTACGGAATGATGGTGTGTCTTTACCGATGGTTTGATTCAGTCGTCGGGTGGTCACTTTAGTTCAAAATCGCTTCCCGACCGTTCGGCGTTCACGTAAACTCATCCAATTGAGCGATATTTGATAGGTTTTGACGTTTTGGAGCTAACAACACGATCAATTTCATGAATGGTCGTTTGGTTTGCGTCGGCGCCTCCTGATCTCGATATGCATGCAAGCGCGTTGATAACTTCACCGCTTGATCAATTGAGTATAACTCATCCGAATTGACCGCAAATAGTCTCATTTGATAGGTTTTGACGTTTTGGAGCTAACAGCACGATCAATTTCATGAACGGAGTTCATTTGTTTTGCGTCGGCGCCTCCTGATTTCGATATGCATGCAAGCGCGTTGATAACTCCACCGCTTGATCAATTGATCATCAAGTTGTGTAATATTTATATTCTGACTAGTTTCAACGTTTTGAAAGCAATGTTGTTTCGTTTAGTCATTTGAGTTAATTTTTCATCGCATTTCAACCTCGATTCGTACACTTCAAATCATTCGACATTTCGCCAAACTGCAATGAAACGGTCATTTGATAATTTTGATGTTTGAAGCTAACGGCGTGTCGGTTTGACGGAGGTTGTTGACATCGTCGAACTTCCCTTATATCGTCGACATTAATAGTTAAGCGGATTCTCATTGATTTTGCAATATTTATATTGATCAATTTGATATTTTGAAACGCGGAAGTCCCCGTCGATCAGTCGTTTGACCATTTTGGTGACGTGTGCGTTTTGAGCTCCGATTTGCGTGTTGTCACTTCCGAAGTCTGTTGAATTCGACTTGTGAGCTTTACTCAAGTTATGACATATATATGGAGGACCGGAGGTCAACAGTTTGAAGAAAAAAAAACTTACTATAATAGTCTTTAGGAGTGGTCACTTGGTCGATGATGGATGTGGATTGTTGTTTGCTTTAAGTTTTTCTCACAAAGTTAATATTAGCTTCTAGCTCAATCTATATTCTTGAGGGAAGAATGAAGGGTTATTTATAATATTCTAGAGAATGATATTTTGAAATTTTAGCTAAAATTTAAAAGCACTTTATTATACGGTTCACATTGATTTTATTGATCATAATGTTTTATTTAAGTGTCTTAATAATCTCACAATTGAGATATCTTAGACTCACAGGATTTTTTTTGTCAAGTTATTCTATTTTACTATAAGTGTTGTATGCTAGAAAACTAATTGCGATAGAATAAAAGTTTACGTCTTAGCCTTGTTGTGAAATCTAGCACACATACAAATATTTGAAGAGTGAACAAGAAACTCTAAGAATTTTATGTGAAAAAATCCGAGAGGATCTGCCCAGCTAAAATTTCCAATATCACGAGTACAAGTATGAAAAGGTTCAATCAGTAAAAAGCCCGAAATGGTGGCAGAGGCGATTGTAATGATAGCCAGCGGAAGTAGCCGAAATGCCCGGCCAGTAATGAAATGGCAATGCACGTGACGAGCATAACAGTGTGGATGATAATGTCGATGATGTAGTGGTGATCGCGGTGGCATACCGGCAATGGCCAGCGGTCGGCAAACGAGAGCGTCAGCGCAGTGGTTAATCTCGATGATCGATGGTGATGGCCGCGCAGCGGTAATGCGATGATGAGCGGTAACGATGATGGTGACGGATGGCGAATGTGTTGCAGCGAGGCCGATGGTGGCCACGGCGGCGGCATATGGTTGGCGGCAAACGGCTGATGGTGGATGACGCGAGTGGTGGCGCGATTATCTGGAGGATCTTGCCTTGGCTCTTCTCTTTTGCCTCGGCCTCCCCTCTTATGAAGAATGAGAAATTATTTATAGAATAGAGTGACGTTTCTGTAAATACATGCAAAATCCAAACCACTCCATCGGACGGCTCGAAATGATTCATTCGATCATCTGATGTATTTTAAGTATTTGAATGCTCAAATGAAGTGAGAATTAGAACATCTTAGGCTTGTTAGATTCGGCTCGTCATGACGCTCGATTTATATTTAGGAATCGATATAAAATTTTCAATTATATTTTAAGCAGATCTTAGTTAGTCACTCATCATTTTCAAATCAAGATTTGTCTTGATTAATTGAAATTTTAGTGTCATATCAATAAGTATGTTTAATTTAGAAAATTATTCGACCTTTCAAATAATGCTTCGAAGTTTCTAATCATACTTTTGAGGTTTAATTAGAACTCATTTGAGCTAAAATTATTTCACTCTTGATGTCGCTGGGTATATTTTGTCGAGACTTTTAATTCAATTGTAAGTTTATTAGAATTAAGATTCACATGATCTCAATTTTAATTCTAAAATATTTCAACAAATATATTATCTTGAGATTCATGTTTAACTTATTAGATTTTGGGATGATATAGCAAGACGTGTAGCTTTCGAGATTATAATTATTATTATTTTATTTCTCCGCTTATTATTTTCCTCATCGTTTATTCTTTTTTTTATATATATATAATATTATTGTTGTCTACAAATTTTGTTGATTCTAAGATTATTGTTTTTTTTTTGGAAGGATATCCAACACCCACCCTTGTGGGTATCAATCGTGATTATCCTGCAAAACCGTCACATTCATCACGCGGCATGCATCCGATGTTCTTAGCCTCCCTCGAAGGAATCGAGCAGCGGTCAGGTTCACCGGCTACCTTCAGAAGCGGTGGGTTCTAAGATTATTGTTGATGATATATTCATCATTTTGTTAGTCACGATCATTATTGATGGATGATATAATTAAATCATTAAAATGTGTTTTTAATAATTTTATTTTATGTATTTATGTCACACTTTTATTTAATTATAAGTTTTGAATTTTTTAACAATTTGTATGATAAAAATAAGTTTTTTTTTTTCAGAATCATCTTGAATGTATTAATAGTATAAAAATGATAATAAAAAATTTCTTAAAAAAATATAACACTCACATCAATATTTCAAAACTATTAATTTTTTTTCTACAGTAATTCACTTCTAAATTTATAAATACTTGATCATTCTAAACGGGTATCTATTTAAATATTAATTGATTCTTAATCATCCTCTAACCTATGTTTACATTATTAATTTAGAAATAATCAACACATTCACTTCTTACATAATTAATTTAGAACTAATCAGAACACTCATTTCTTAACTAAGCAAACATTTTTTATTTGATAAATAGTATTTTTTAAAAACATATTTAATTGTTCTTTCTGGCCAAGTAGACAATTTAAATCCATTGAAATTTCAAATCTATGCATTTTTCACCTAGGGCTGTTTGGTTGGCTAAAAAAGAAATACAGTATAAAAGAAATACAGTGTGAAAGGATTACTTTATAGTTATTTGGTTGAGAGTTTTACGTATTCATTACTTTATTTTTTTCTGTTTAGTTTAAAAAATATAATGTAAATTATTTTGAATGTTTTGGCCTGACGAATTTACGATAAGCAATGGCGGCAGGAAAGCGGCCGAGGCGGTAGGTGCGTGTGGTGACTGGCGCAACAATATGACAAACTACTTACATTGACCTATTTTGAATTCGTTATCTTCAAACAAATTTCAAATTACCAAAACTTTGTAATGTATTTAAATACATTACATTACTTGAAAAAAACTTCTGCTAAACACCAAAAAATTAAAATCCTGATTTAGTTTACTTTGCACTCAAAATTCTTCCAACAAAGCAAAGAGTTAATTTGGTTGAAAGTAATCTCAGTCTATTGTAAAAGGGATGTGAGATTTTTGAAAACTCTAACATTTAATCTGAGGAAAAATAAATGCAATGCAAAATTTAAATGTGTTTCAAATTCTCTCAACAAATTCTCGTATAATTTTGTATATTTGAAATTTGTTCGATTAGACGAAGTCTTAATCTGTGCTGTGTAATTATTACTAACTCCTTCTATATTAAATTAATAAATCGTTATCATTTGGCTCGTTGCTCCTTGTCATATCATCTATCTGTCTCTCTACTATATATCACTGAATACACACTTTATATTTATTTTTTTTTCACTATGTTTCTTTTATACAAATTTATATGAAATAGTTTGATGGCATGCTATCAGAATAAATATTGAAAACCTAATAACAGTTGTTGGGCTGCACTTACATATGAAGGATTGACACAATTAGTCACATGGAATTTGAGCCACACATGACTCATTTGTTGACCAGTTCGTTAACTTTAATTTAAATTAAAATTTAATCAAATCATAGAACAATATTGGAGCTGAAGCTTACTTCTCGGCTCTAATTTAGAAAATTTTAGGCGTGCTCTAAATTTGTGTCAAATCATAGGGTGAACCTTGCCTTCTAATTTGGTTAGCGCTAGGGTGGGTGTATTGAAGTGCAGGCAGCTCAAATTTAGTTCATTATTAACCAACAAGCTGACTCAACAAACCACCATCTTGAGCACAATCCAAGGCTTTAACCTCATGAGGTATGGAAGCTTACAAGTTAATCCGTAGTCAATCCAACTCGACTTGATTATTATTGTAGGTGAAATCACTTAAATATTTGTGATTGTTCCGCATTAGATTATATTAAAAAAAGTTGATTTGATTTGATTTATGATGTATTTGAGATAACTTTTTTTGGAGTTTTGTTTTTTAGTAGCAAAAAAATAACCGATTTTTATTAACTTTTGTTACTTTTAGAAAATTTTGTGGTGAAAAGTTATTTTGAGAACTGAACCGTTCGATGTGGTATCAAAAAAAGTTACCTTTGAATTTTCAAAAGAAAATATTTGTAATACCCATAACGATTTTAAAAAATTTACTTTCTCATAATAATTTTAACCAGTATTTAAAAGTACGGTTATCCCAAATATATCATTAGTTAGATGATAACATGGATTTTAAATTTCAAATTTTTTTGGAAAAGCTCAAGCATAGAAGCACAAATATGAAGTCATATGCATATATATATATATATATATATATATATATATATATATATATATATATATATATATATATAAGCTAATCAACACCTACAACTCACAAACAAATCAAAAGTTTTCAATATTGATGACTTTATGTTTCACATTCAAAATAAAGAAAACAAAATCAAAGTTATCAAAATCATATGATTAAATCAATTAGTTAAATTTATAACTTGATTGGATGTAAATAGATACTAATATTAATTTCTAACTCCCAAAATCTTGCCAAAATTGATGATTGCTAGGACATTTATGGCATAATTTTAGGCTTCGTTCGGAGCCGCTTTTTTTGCAGCTTAGGTTTCGTTTGGGTAAGCTTTTACTTTTAAAAAAGTTTGTTTTGAAGTAGTTTTTGAGACGCTACTTTAAAAACATCCCTATATATTTTATAAAGAAGAAACGACGTTTTGTAAAAGTAAAATTCAAACGGGTTTTAAAATTTATAAACTCCGTTTTAAAAAAAAACGGGTAAACAACGAGGCCTTAATGTTTTGCAAAACGTTAATAAATTGTTTGGCTTAACCGCTTATTTAAAAATGCTTTTCACAAAATTATTTCTCTTGATCCGTAATTTTATATAACTTTTAACACAGCTTTTAACAAAACAATTTTTAAACGAATTTATCTTAGGGGTTGTTTGGTTTATGCATTTGGAATCAGATTTAATATTCTTTGAGTATTTGGTTGAAAAAAGTAAATTTTCAATGTAATGTAATGTATTTCAAATATATTAGAAGGTAATTTTATTTATTTGAATAATTCCAATATATCTATGTAAAAGTGATCCAAATGAATTCATTTTATTTTGCATTCTTTTTTCTGCATTAATCGCAAATAAACAACTTAAAAAAGTAAAGCGCTTGAAAAAAGGTCTTTGAGAATGTAATTTTTAAAAAACTAGTTGTAAAATTAGTGTGGAAAATAGTTTTGAAAAAATTATTATGTATTACAAATATATATATATATATATATATATATATATATATATATATATATATATATATTAAAAATTCAAATAATACTTCAATAAATCTAAATTTTTAGGTTCTAAAATAATTTTTTTTTTCATAAAATTTTCAAAAAATAGAGTTAGTGAATAAAAGCCTTTGATTGACTATTTTCAAAAAAAATAAAAACCAAAAAAAACGTTCTAAAAGTTCTCTTAATCTCTTATAAAAAAGTTAAAAATATATTTAAAATAATATAACATCAATAAGGTACATCAACATACTATCTTTCCGGACACATTAATATGATTAAAAAAAATAGAGATTACAAATATTAGTTCTCTAATAGAAGAGCTTTCTTAGTACATTTAAACGATCGAATATCTATAATAATATGATTCCCCCAATTTGACCTAAGAAATGCATTTTTCCAATAAATTTATTTTATGGAATATTTTCAATAAAATGACATTCTTAGGTGCTATAATATATGATTATCTACTAAACATGAGATTCAATAGTTATCAAATATGATCTATTATTCTATTCCACAAATAAATACTTTTAATAAAATATCTAAATATCTCATATGTGAGAATTCCAATAAACTTTTATTAAATTTAAATATAAAATTTATTTTATAGATGTAAAATTACATCATGATTGAACCTTCTATTATTTAAGATAGACTATTTTATACTCAAAACATAACCAACAAAAGAAATAAACCACATGTAGTTAAAAGGAACAAATTAATAAAAATGATATGTTATAATAAATATCCAAAAAAAATTATAATAATAAATGATCCAATAAAAGCATCACATACTATAAAAAGAAATAGCTCTTATCAATCATAGTACATATTCTTCACTGCGTAATCACATATTATAAAAAGAAATAGCTCTTGAAATATAGACAATTTTATTGATAACTGATTTCTTTATCTCATCAACGATCAATCATATCAAGTTGAGCTTCTCTTAATTTATAGTCACTCAAAAATTAAGCTTAGTGGCTGTGAATTTAAATATGATATCTATGTTGGTTGAGGGGTTTCTTATGTGAACTAATTTTTTTGAAATATTATGTTCGGATCAATGTCTCTTCGTATTAATATGAATTTTCTAAGTGATTTGTCATTTATAATTACTCAAGTTTAAGCATTCAAAATTGATTAATTATATTAAATTTAAGAAAATTCATGAATATAAATGAATGTAATAAAATATTATTGAGAAATATTTGATAAAAAATGTAAAAATATTTTTTCAAATAGATACATTAGTGGAGTCATAAGTCAATTTTTTAAATTGCACTCAACATAGAATTTAAATTTAAAAAATGAGATTTATAAACATTGTTGTATTTATAGATATGATAATCAAAATTTAATATTTATAAAATAATATGTATTTTATTTTCAAAATAATGATATTATTATTTTAATATAATATTAAAGACTTAAGTTTTATTTAAATAAGGAGATTTACATACATAACACTCAAAACTTCATATATTACATATTAACACTTAAAAGTTAAATATTACACTTATAACACTCAAAATATTCAAATCAAACATAAATAGCATTCTCTGTTAAAATAAACACATTTCGTCACCACCGTCATTTGTTCTGTCGACATTCATTGCCTTACCTCATGTCTCTCGTCATTCACCACCTTACATACTATCAATTTCACCGTCGCAAGGGGGAGACAAGAAGAGAACTTATCTCGAATGAAGGCGATTAGAGCGAGGATGGAAAGTGTGAGATCTCAGAAGACCACCTGGTTTATTCCAATGTTAAGCGTAGCTTCGCAATATGGTAGCCGACGATAATCACCTGCACTGTCGCCATTGCGACGTGCACCTTCAACGCCTTACTACCACCAAGATCAATCACAACCATATCTGATACACTTATTATTCTCCTTTAAGTCCTCTTGAAAAAAAGCTTTAGAAATAAGGAGAGTGGAATGGCAACCAACGAGGATCTAGAGAGAAGACGATCAAGATCAACTTTGGTATTTTTTGAGATGCTCTTCCACTTATTAAATCGTCCTCTTCTATCTATAAAGGGTTGATATTTCTCAGTAGAGTGATACATACTACCAATTTCACCTGCAACAGAGAATAGCAAGTGCTGATGTTTTGGTCCATCATATCTTGAATGTTGGGGGAAGAAAAAATTAGTATTTGCAGAGGAGATGAATAAATTCCAAGCTTTAAGTTTTGCACTTAATTGCTACGAGAAAAGAAAAGCTGTAAAGGTGGAATGCATTGAAGCTATAGCTAAGTGGTAGTGGTGGTGATTTAAGTTCTCCAATAAAGTCAAGAGAAAACTTAGTTCACTAGGAGACCAAAGATTTTATACAGTGGGAAATTCTATGCAAGGTTGTGAGTGAACGCGTTGGAGATAAGACTACGTGGTATTTTAATGGAGAATGTTATTTATATTAGATTTGAATATTTTGATTGTTATAGGTGTAATATTTTAGGTTTAGATGTTAAATATGTAATATATGAAATTTTGTGCTATGTATGTAAATCCCCTTTAAATAAATGTTAAAATTTAGTTGTGAAATACAAGAATTATGATGAAAAACAAGAGGGTAACCATAACCACGAGGGGCGGGACTTTAAGAGGAATGTTCCCTGAAGGCTTGCGAGAAATCATCTAAGAGACTGGGTGAGATCATCGGAGAGCCGTCGCACCGGTGAGGCTATTCTGTTTGGCTTATATAAGCCAATCACTGCTTTCTCGGTAAGGCTTTCGTAGAAGGTAAGATCTTAGTCATCTTCTTTCTTTTTTTGGTCTTCCTTTCCTCACTTCCCCACACCGATTATGAGGATATCCGCCTCTGTAATGGTCGGATAATGAGGGATGGACATGAGATAATACCCTCCGAACCACACTTTTTTTTTGCATGATTTCTTTGATTTTGACTTGCATAAATAGTTTCCATTTTATTAATGAGTGTGCTATTAATGCGTATAAATATGTAGATCTAGCTTTCGTCTTGGTGTTTGGCAAACTTAAGAATTATATAACCTTGTTTGGGGTTAGGTAATCATGATTAAAGTTAAATCAAATAACGTTCTTAGATTCCACAGATTTGGGAGCTTTTATCCAAATTGAGATAACTAATCTTTTAATCGATAGATTGATTTATCATGTTTAATTGCCTACAAAATATTGGTGAATTTCTTATTTTGTAGCAATATTTTGCTATGCTTCTCTTTATTATTGAATGGGTGCAGTTCCCTTTAAAAAAAAAAAGCTTTATTATTTGAACTTTTGCATGCCTGCGTTGGGAGAAAATATTGAAATTGAAACTGATTTAGTTTTAAAAGTGATAATAATGTATTACTAAATATGGTATGATTTAGATAGTCTCAGATGGTTTTTTGGTGAATTGTAGGTTGGTTTTTTTTTAGACTCTAGCCTAATACCTTTAATGAAATAGGTACTGGCTACAAAAAATGTCTGAAAGCAAATAATGCTTTGTTAAAAGACCATTAAACTTTATGTAATATTCAAACATGCTAGGATAACTTTGTTTATAACTTTTAAATTGGTCATGTGCCCCTTTAAGTTTATGTTTTGTATCATTTCATATTGATTTTATTTTACTTGCAACACTATGCAAATAAGATTGAGTATCATTTTGTGTTATCAATTTCCACTCTTTAAAATCAAATAGATAGTAATATTTAATAAGCCTTCCGAATTATTGATCAACTTTGAAAATTCCTCACAATTATAGCTCCGTCGGTCGTGAATATAATATTGAACATGATAATCACATTTTGTCATATAGAACTATAGCTTGCATGATTTTGGTTATATTGTATTTTTGTTATTTTATTGACACTCAATTCATATGCCCCTCTTCGTTGACATAATAATACAACCATATATTTTGATACTAATTTGATGTAGGATGTTATTAGAATCTAGGATTTTATAATGCAAACATAGGATGAGAAATCTAGGATACTAAAAGAATGCCAAAGATTAAAATTTGCAAACTAACTCTCAGTTTGGGCAAAGTTTAGTCTCTTTGATGCGATCAATAAATACATAAAACCACCTCCAAACAATAAATGAAGACTATCAAATCAAAATTTGATAAAAAAAAGAGATATAATGATAGTCACACAACTATTAGGATATATACCACAAAAAAAAGATGTAGCTAATATGACCATATTTCAATAACACTTGAAAACCAATTAAAAAAAGATAAAAGAAAAAAAGTGAATTTAGGAATCGATAGTGAAGGGGATGATCAAACAATTCACATCAAAGAATACTACAAGAAGCATGAACCCTTACAATTTGGCCATCAATTTGTTAAGGAATCAAATAGATTGCATTTACTGAAGTTTAAATTATCGATTTTTGTCATGATGTAGCAATCATAAAGACGATGATATAAGTTTTGGCTATGCTTTTGGTGTGATGTATAATTTTTGAAGAGCCCTTTTTATGCCTCCTTTTGGCTTATCCCTAGTGATAGTTGTAGTTGCATCTTCTTCGAAGGGATATCCGTCTCCTTATCTCCAATTACATCACATTATAACCCAAGTCCCATATGCATTTTACACCACTCATCGTATGGTATCCTCATTGACAACTCTCCATGCATGATACCAACACCTATCTCATTCGAGGAGTGCATACCACTCATGGTAGCCACTTCTCCACCATGTTTCTCCACCTCCTTCCCTCACACATGAGCCCCTTTTAGATATTGGATGACGATCACAACTTGTACTTTCCTTCTCTATGCACCTTACTTATTTGAGTGACATCTACTTTTGCATTACACATCTATTCACCTTGCCACAATCTTGCTTCAAGCTTCGATATCATGTTTTCTCCACAAAGCAAGAGGAGCTATTGATGGCTCATAGTGGTCAAATGTGACGCGATTTATAAAATATTCTTTGAGATTTGGTGGCATAAGGCTTGTAAAGATATTTGTCTTTGCAGCTTGAGAAGGTCTTAAAGTTCGTTCACAATTAATATTCAAATGTGGGCTACCTTTCTTATAGGGTGATGCCAAAAGACTCTTCTTTGGGCACATCCTTGATTCGTGGTCATAAGTCCCATTTGTGTGTTTCGTTAAGGGGAAAAGTCCAAAATAGACTCTCAATCATTTCTATGTGACTAATTTATTCTTGAAGTATCATTTTTTTTAATTTAGTTTATCGATTATTACAAAGTTGATCCTAAAAGGTCTCTCGTGTATTGAATTGGTCTTAAATTTGTATTGAAGGACTAAATTTGGAATGATTTTATATCTTAATATTTGGGATTAATTTAATATAACTAAATTTGAGAAATATAATATTTTGGAACTACATTGACCACACAAGTAGCTAGGGACTATTTTAGACTTCTTATCTCTTTAATATTGGGTTAGTGAGACCTATCGTAGGGTTGCCTCACACTTGGGCTATGTGGCCTATTTACCATAAATAGACATGTTTTTATCAACATCAATTAATAATCAATTCGATCTTAATCAATGTACTTGTCCTTGAGCACCTCATTTTCAAGATGAGGTCATAAAACCCATAGTTAGGTTTTCTTTTAATAAAGAGGTTGTAATTTACTTGTATGATCTTTCAATTTCAAAAATGGTATGTTCGACAGTCTGGGCATCTCAAATAGTAGAGCAGTATTACCCAATTCTCCGTTTATTTTGATAAAATGATGTTTTCCAAGATGTTGGCTTCACATTTGCATGAAGCCTTATTAAAGCCACTTATGATGAATATTCAAATTTAGACCACCTCACTTATAAACTAAGATAGTACCATATTTGGGCATTCATCAAGAGTTTTATAGGCATCGAGTAAGTTGATTCAGATGTTTAGATATCTACCCGGATACCTTCCTAGCTATTATCTTTCCAATGGGGCACAAACTCCACTATCCTTAGGCTAGTTCATAGCCTCATAAGTATCCCCATCGCTTTTTCGCATCCTTAGATTCGATGTAACATTATAAGTCCCTTTTTTGAGCCACCATATATCTAGTGTAAGCCCAATATCTCTAATATTGAAATTCATCTTCCTATGTGAATCCTACATTCATCAAAGAGGATATCATGTTGCCTTATGCTTAAGGTAAAATTTAAAGTAAGCCAAATTGGGTAGCAGGTCAATCCATGGATACAATAATCAAACCCTTACAATGTCGATGATAACCTATATTAAGGGATGGATTCACAAGGACCATGTCTTACAACAAAAGTTTGCTAGTGCATACAACCCTTAGCCTCTCATGATTATTCTCCTTGGGCAAGCCTAACATCTTATTGGACAATTGTGGGCAACTCAAATTCTTCAATATAAGGTTGTCATACATCGACACCTATAAGCATCAACCATGAGTTGTACTTCCGAAGTTAACTTCAATCAATTGAGTCCAACAATGCGCTACTTTTGATGGTTATATCCTTGAACCTCTCGAACCATGACATTTTATTATTCCCCTTGGATCCTTTTATCTAAGATGAACTTGGGCCTCTTTTTAAAGGAAGCACCCTTCAACATATTGTCTGCTTTTACTTGGGATATTTGATAGAAGACAAATATTACCTACTAATAGAATCCTTAAACAATGTGACCTTTTGATTTTCTTTCATTCATAAGTTGGGCCCACCAAGTTAACTGGATGTAATCATTCCAATTTAGAGCGTTGTGATATTGTTAATAGATAGTTTTTTCAATATTGAGCTTGGGATATAATTAACCATAGGGGCTGTTTCTTGTGACATATTCGCCAAAATTAAAATAAGCATTTGTTGACCTCATTAGTTAGTTGGGAGAAATCCCCAGGGCTTTATGTTAGTATGCCTTCAAACATTCATGCTACCCAATGTTCTTTTATAGAAACTTCAAAAAGTGATGCATGAAATTAATTGCACACAAGTTACTAAGTCTTTCAGAGCCACAAGGAGAAAATAGTATTTTCAATTATTGACTTTAGAAGGAAACAAGCATCCACAAATTTTTATTTCAGATAAAACCAACCACCAATGCATTGACAACCAAAATCAACATAGTGAACCAAACTAAAACAAAACATATTTCAGAACAATACCCATACTTAGCATCAATCGCAACCGTAGTTACACTTATAATAAAGAATGCTATGAGAAAATTTAAAACTATGACATTTTAGATAACAAAATAAATATCAATATATATGATTTGCTAATCCAATGAGTATAGAATTTCAAATTTGCATCATTGTAAATCTTATTAATTGCTTGTACTCTTGCATTTGACTTTGATTGGGTAGATTATTTGCTATTCTTAGGAAGTGTGTAACTCTCTAATTTGAGGTTTGAGATCCATCAAGGAAGAACCTCTGTTTGTCCCTCCAGCAGTATTCTATTTTACTTCCCGAAGGTGCTCTTGAGTAATAGAATTGGCATTGAACATTTTAATTTAACATATCTTAAAGCAAACTTTCCTTCTATTTGTGCTTTTGTGGCATGTAAGTGTTATTGAAAAGCTTCACTAATAGCTTGAAGTGATATTTGTTGTTAGGACAACCAACGTAGAGTTCGGATATGTGGAAGAACTTGCCGATTTTAGTCTGTATAATAAAGAATGTAGTTTGGCTTTTGCATGTTGCACTAACTTGCATGTTCTTTTAAAAAATGTTTCCATTTATTGCGGAAACATATGAATTTATCATGGGGTTGTCATATCACAAACATGATGCAAAATGTAGAGTCAAAAGCTCATTGTTCATCGACTTGTATTCTCGTTATCTAAGCCCTATGAATAAATATTTCATGCTGGATTTATAAACCAAACATGAACAATCCTTCATTCAATCGTGTTTGGCTCGATGCTCGAAATAAAAAATTATATTATATATATAAACACATATATTTATCACAGTTACAAGTATGGCTTAATGGTTAAAGCTTTTGTTTTGTTATGCAAAATATTGGCCCAGGTTCAAATCTTTCCTCTTATAGATTTTTTGAATTATTGCATTTTGAGCCATTTCAAGCTACGTTTGAATAATTGCGAACATGAGCAATGAAATTTTGAGTTATTTGAACAGTTTTTGGTTTTCGCCCAAGCTGCTGGTTTACACCCCCAAAATGCTTTTCATTACTTAGCTTTATGGAGAAATCGGCTTTGACCTATTACTAGGATGATAGGTGACAAATTCTACAATGGTCCACCTAAACACAACTTATTTCATTCAAATATTCCTTGATGGTTTAGTCCAAACGCATGGTTCTATTGTTAGAATGCTATGGCAAAATAATACACACCATGTTGGCATTTCCAGCATTGAGGCTTCGTCAATGAGATAGTAAGGGATTGATGCAATTAGATGAATTTTCATGATTTTATCACAATCTCCACCTTATCATGGAGTTATCCTAACCATTTCAAATCAGCCCACTTTCACTTCATTGTCACTTCACTCTGTTATGGAATTATGGTAAAAGAGTATACATCATCCAACCTTCTCTTTATCGCCTTGTGTCGAGATTGTAAAGTTTCTTTGAACTGCTTTTAATATTTTGAGCAAAAATCCTCTTAATCTTCATCATCTTTCAGAGCAAATCTCATGCCTTACGAGCTTGTTATCATCTTTCAGAGCAGATCTTTATGAAAAAGGGGCAAATAAGATATGAATTTGTGCGATGGTTCCTGCAGTTGATATTTTGAGGGAAATAAGATATGTATTTTTGTATTAAATTCAATAAAGTTGGTGCTTACGCTTTCCGGTATCATTGATTTTTCCCCTTTTTAATAAACATTTTTTAGTATTTCATGAGTTCTTATAAGATAATTAAACGATAATTTGCTCAAATGTATTTGGAGTTATCTTTCCTTGTAATTTTGTTTAAATATTCATCTGAGGAATGACAACTGAGTCATCATCAACAATTATTGATGGAAAACTAGTTGCAAAGAAGATCAGAGATGAAATTGCTAGTGAAGTAGCAAGGATTAAGGATTCAACAGGAATTGTTCCAGGGTTGGCAGTTGTTCTAGTAGGCTTGAGAAAGGATTCTCAAACCTATGTCCGCAACAAGAAGAAAGCTTGTGAAGAGGTGGGCATTGCATCTTTTGAAGTTAGTTTGCCTGAAAATTGCACTGAGGAAGAAGTTATCAAGCATATCTCTGAGTTCAACAGCAATCCTTTAGTCCATGGCATTCTTGTACAGTTGCCATTACCTCAGGTATGTCATTCAGTTATCTGTTCGCAACTAGCATCCTCCATATCTACTTGGCCTACATAATGGTGTACTATTGATTAAATCGGTTATTGGCGACATAAATGAAGAAAAGTTTTGAATGCTGTTACCATTGAGAAAGATGTTGATGGTTTCCATCCGCTGAATATTGGTCGGCTTGCCATGCAAGGCAGGGACCCTTTATTTGCCCCATGTACTCCGAAAGGTTGCATGGAGCTATTGCGTAGGTATAATGTTGAAATCAAGGGGAAGAGAGCTGTTGTTATAGGAAGAAGCAATATTGTTGGAATGCTCACATTATTATTAGGTATCTTGTTTTCTTTTTCCCATGAGATTTAGTATTTTTTAAAATTTGTTTAAGCTCGATATCATTATCATCGCTTTGCATCTTTCATCCCTCTTGAATGATGATTTGAAAATATTGAGGGATTATAGGTAATAGTGTAAAATGATTTTGGGTTAGTGTTTCTTAATGTAACTAAAAGGATGCAATTTATGCAAATAACACAAGAGCACTTAAAAATTAACAAATTAAAGGCCACTAAATACCAAAAAAATGGCTTATCTACATTTTAATAACTATGAGAACTAAAACCCAAAAAATATTGCGAAGATTGAATAAATTTATGAGGAATTTGAACTATGCAAAATCAATTAGTAATTATAATTTATTCATCAAAATTAGAATCTTAACTGTATCAAGTTAAAATAGAACCAAAAATATTTACAAGCAATAACAAGATAAGTTGAAGAAACTAGGTCAAGAAAATGATAGGCCATAGTAAGAAATCTAGGCCTTAATAGGTATAAGGAAATGATATCTTTGTAAATAGGTAGTCACACTTGAAAGAATTGCACATTCAACTTTCATACTCCAAATTAAAAATGGGAAGAATAAATTTTATTCAATCTAAGTTGTTAAATTATATGCCTCATATCATCTGTTAATAAAAATAAAATTTTTATTCTCGGGTTAATATATATGGTTGGCACAAGATCAACCAAATCTAATCTAGATAACCTTCAAGTTCATGCTTAAATATTTAAATTATTAGCATTCAAGTAGCCACATAAGACAATTGTTCTTGTGATTACAAGATTGATTCACAAGATGAACCCCGAAACATAAATCCACTTGGTGCAATATGAAATAGGAGTCAAATCAAGTCCATTTTAGAAAAGTTGCCATTAGAAATGTTGCAAGATCAAATATACTTGTAGAATGACACGAGAATAGAAGTAGGAATTAGGAATGTTAAAAAAGCTCATTTTGCTAACAACTTATGTTCAGTTTTCTAGGAAGTTCTTGTTTGATTCATTCATCAAGTAAACGAGCTTATGTTAAACAATTATTTTAGACATGTTTTCTTACCGAGCTAAATACAAATAAAGTTTTGTTCTATCTTTGGCTTGTTAATGACCTAATATAAATACATATTTATGCCTTTAAATTATCTATTATCAATTTTATATTTTCAAGATTTCTTAATTGGTTAACATATAAGTAGAATGATTCTCGTGTTTATCTTTTTTATGTTCAAAATTGTTCCTATTTAGCTCAAATTCAAATAAGCTAAACATGAACATGATATTTATTAACAAATTTGAACAAACAAAAAATTTGAATGAGCAAAACAAAACACATTGTGAGTTTACTTAAGCTTCATGTTTGGCACCACACTCTATAATGTAGCAATACCCAACAAAAAATAACTATTGTCTCAAAAACAATTATCTTGTAGAAGAAACAACAACCAAAAATAGGGCTACAATTTCACACATCAATCTAGGTGTCTTGAAAAAAATTGGTTTAAATGAAGTTAGCATTTGATATTTATCATGCAAATGACATCATGAATTTTTTTGCTTTTACAAAATATTCTATAAGTTATTACAAACAAACATGCATCTAGTGAACAAGATATCTCTAGAATATACTATTGCAAATGCAATTTTATCATTTAGAATAGGCTCAAGAACATATATATGATAAAGGATTGGATGCGGTTCACAAGGAGGTGAATAGATAGAATAATGCAAGAAAATTATACGGATTCATAAAATAAGGTCAAATCAAGCATATTTAAAGCTATATTACTACCATAATTTTCTGAATTTTTAATTTGTAGACTAGTTCTAATGTGCTACAATTTTTGAATGATCTGTCTTTTTTTGTATTTTTGAATGATCCTGTCTTTTTTTGTATTTTTGAATGTTCTTAATGAAAACCTTTCAATTTATACACATCATAACTTTATCACTAAACTTAAACTCCACACCCATATTCACATTAGCTTGAAGTTTATAATTGACATAATTAATAGTTTATGTTCTGTGAATATCCTTATGCAATTCATGAAAATCATTGGAAATATGTAAATGGTTTTTCAAATGACAAAATATTAAAATAGTAATATACATCCTAAGGGATGCTGATAATGATCTACAGCAAAATCACAAAAAATGATTTCATAAGGAAATTAAAAGCAAACAAACTATAAAAATATGTTTTGATGTATGGACAGATGGCCTCTTTGAAGAAAACTAAATCAGAGAGCTGAACATTAACTGTGATGATTTATGCACCTTTAGAATTGATTAGATGGATGGAGTTTTTACATTTGAATCTTCTTTGAAGTCATTTGTTATTAACAAACTCTTTGAAATATTAATGCCACTTAGCTCTTGACATGAGATTTATTCTATGAATTTGAGGATCAAGAAAACATGAACTAAAAATAAAATTGACATCAATTTGATCATCCATTATAGGAATAATATTAATAAATAATTCATCATAAATTGCCTTATTAGATTGCTCATTTGATTAATTAACAAGGACTTGATTGCTATACTTTTACTTCTAGGTGCAGGTTCAATCTCTATTTCAGATATGATCTCATGCTCAAGTACTTTTAGTTTTATGAAATTGGTCCAATATCTACAAATTTAGATTCAAAATCATCAGATATAGATATATTTTATGACTAAATATCATTTTTTACCTTGAAAATATCAATATCTTATAATGAATATTCATGAATTATAATTTAAGATCAAATCCAATAATATATGATTATTTTTCATGGGTGGTAATTAGTGTTGTAAATGCATTAAAAGTTATCACTAAGTTCTTGGATTGAATCTCAACACTATAAATATTGTCCCACCTTAAATTTGGGATATATATATATATATATATATATATATATATATATATATATATATATATATATATATATATATATATATGTATATATATATATATATATATATATTAGTATTATTGTTACTAAGTTTTTCTTAGGATTAAACATATGTTCAACAATCCTAAAAGGTGAGTGGCTATACCATTTTTTTAATATAAAACCATGCATAAGGCCTCATTCTATTTTTTGAACAATGTAGCTTTGTTCATTCCTAATTTCATGCTTAACACCTTTAGTGAATACTCAAATAATACTTATAAAGCTTGTATAATACTCAAACATGTCATATTAATCTTATTAAAAATACTTGAATTGATCATGGAATTGATCCTATATACAACAAATGACGAGTTCTACTCTTTTAAGTTTGTTTTGTATCAGCCATGCCGGTTTAGTAGTAATACTTTGCTAAAATAATTGAATATTTTCACTAGTTTTCATTTGACACATTATGTCCTTTGGGAATTAAAGAGATTGCATTTTTAAACATTATCAATCCAATTTAGAATTTTTGAAAATCATACTACTCATTGAATATAATAATATAATTTTGAAGCTCATGTTATGTTGTGTTTGTTTAAAACCATTGCTTACTCGATTCTATTTAAGTTGCTTTATTTATTATTATTTTATTAATTCATTTAATATATCCTATATTTAGTCTACATGATGTTGCAATCATAGACTCTAAATGCCAATTTGATGCATGAAGATTTATGGTTATGATTTTGAAATGTAACTAGAGTGATACAATGTATGCATATTGTAAAAGGAAATTAGGATTCACAGGTCAAATATAACTAAATGTTCAAAAAGTTGATTTATTTAGTTATGAATAAATAATTTGATAATTAGAATCTAAATGATAATGTAATGATCGAATAAATTTGAAGAAATCAATAAAAAATTTGAACAACAACTCAACATGTAATTGCAATATATCAACTACAATTGGAATCCTGGTTGTATCAAATTTCAACAACTCAAGAAATATTTGCAAGCCAATAACAAGATATGTTGACAAAAGTAGGTCAAATGTATGATTCACCAAAGTAAGAATTTCTTGCTTCATGTCAATGCAAATATATGACTTTCTACAAAATTAGTCACAATTTGTAATACTAAAAGGAATCATGCATCCAACTTATATACAGATAATTGTAAATTGAAAATATAAATTTGTTGATTCAAACTTACTAAATTGTCTCAAATCATCTCGTTCATAGAATCCTTATCACTAAGTTAACAGATATAATTGATGGAATATTTATCAATCGATTCTTAAAAAAACTTCAAGTTCACACTTAAATCTTATCCAAAATTTAGAATTTAAATGCCCACATAACTTAATCTCTCTTGTGAATGGAAATATTTTTCACAAGATTTGTCTGTCAAATCAAAAATAATAAGGTGCGGCATGAAATTGCAGTTAAATCGACTCTACTATAGGGGCATGAAGTTGTGCCATTGGTTTGATTACAAGAATCGCCTAACAGAATGCAGAAAGACTAGAAATTGGAATCACGGGTATCCACGTTAGCTTTAGTGGCAGATAAGATTAGACAGAGTCGCCTTAGAAGGTTTGATTACATAAAATGCTGATCATCCAATGACCCAATTAGGAGAGTAGATAAATTTGATTCAGCTATGTTAAGAAAGATAGAGGTAGACTTAAAAAGTCTTGGTTAGGAAGTATAGATGACCCTGTTTTATTTGGATTAGATGAGAATATGACATTTAATAGGACACATTGGAGAAAAATGATTAATGTAATCCCATAGTGGGATAAAGGCTTTATTTGTCGTTGTTGTTGGGTATCCCCATAGTGTAACATCATTAAGGTTTCATTATCGTAAACCTTCTACTCTCAATTATATAGCCAATAGGAGTAGTAAAAGTACCCGCAAAGCTATAGTTCCAGAGACAGGGCTATTGTCCTGCATCATATAAAGTTACAGTGCTACTCTATTTGAGTTTGCATAACTCTTTTACTTTCAATGATCTTACTAATCTGGCTAGTTCTATTTTGACAGAGAGCAAATGCAACAATAAGCATCGTACATTCAAAAACTAAAAACCCTGAAGAAATCACAAGACAGGCTGATATACTCATTTCAGCTGCTGGAGTTCCAAATATGGTGAGGGGTAGCTGGCTAAAACCCGGTGCTGTTGTTATAGATGTTGGAATCAATGCCGTTGATGTAAGTTGAAGTGACCTTCTAGGTTAAATTGGGAATAATTCGCTAAACATATAATTGCAAACTTTGTTGTTGCTCATATATCGATTGACGTGATTAATTTAGTTTTGTAGTAGTGGTTCCATCTTATTATTCTCATAATTTTTCTGTGGACTTTTGATGTTTAAATCCATTCTATTTGTTTGTACTTTTTTGTATTTTTGATGGACTTATTTTGAGCATTGATGATGGCTTCATGTTCAAAAGATTTGAACTTTATTCTAGCACTTAAGCCTGCATAGAGCTATCTAACTAGTAGATATAACTCCTCTTTCTAGTACTTGCATCGTATTTGAGCAAATCCTATCTTACGAATGCATGATGTAAAAATGATAATCTAGTAAAGAAGCATTTGATCAAACCTTGAAGAGATTAATTGAACATCAGCAATGGAACAAGTAATCCGTGGATTGGCATCATTTGAATCAACATTATGTTCCATTAATTTCATCCCAAGATTAAGAGAATTCTTGCAGAAGTCATAATGTTTTAATGAAAAGGATGCTCTCAAGTGTCATAGATTGCGAACAACTTCTGTTGTGATGGAAATTGGCGTGTGGGGGTGGTAAGAAGGATGGTGAATGGCTAATTGTTTGATAGGATCATTAAGATCTACGTGTTCCATGGTCATTCAAGATTCAATGTTAGGGACCATTAGACTTCTATATTTTTATTTATGAATAACTAGTATTGTTATATGCTTTGTATGGAAAGCTTTTATTGATATATAATTGAAGTTCTACCTTTTCGCAATTTTGTTTGGATAGGGTAATGATTTTAGTTCATTATTTTGAGAAAGTGTCATTAGAGATGAAACCTTGCATTGAGGTGCTTGATTACTCTTTAATAAATAAAATAGTCGAGAACCATTTTTTTTTCTCATTATTTTCATGAATTGCTCGAGTTGTCTCCTATGAAAACACATAGACTAATCTCCACTCAGATATTAATTAGAGGACCATGATCAATGCTTCTCCTATAATCTTATGAATGTAGAGGTTTTCAAAATACATATTTAGTCATATAATCCATATGAAACTATATTTTCTATGGGGTTGAACACTTTCCTGAGATTGACTAAGAGATTGAACACCTTTCTGTTATCATGTTATTATCAAGTGTATAGTCTCATGGAAAAGTTACAGTATGCTCTTTCTCTTGGACTCCTTATGGTGTAAGTCATTTTTATTGATTTGAAATATTTATTTTTATCGCTCCTTAAGTTTGTCTTAATATTTCAGGATGCAGAGAGTGCTCGAGGATCTAGATTGGCGATGTTTGTTTTGAGGAGGCCTCTAGGGTGGCTTCATATTACTCACTGCAGAGTTGGTCCCATGACTATAGCCATGCTTCTATCTAACACATTGAGCTCGCCAAGAGGATACATGACCTCAAGTAATATTTTACTTATTTCTCCTATGATTCTTATTACCATTGTATTTCATGTCAAATTTGGAAGACAATTTCAAATGCCAGCAAAATTGATGAATATTTATGATTTGTAATTTGAATGGCTTATTAGTTTAAGTTGATAAGCATTTTTTTATTGCACAGATTCAATATTTTTATGAGTCTATATTAGTTAACTCTTAATAGACATCAATTCAAATAAACTCTCACTCACAAAGAAGAGTACATGGAATGCTATCGAAAAGCTCTGATAAAATTAATCTAACGGTAGAAATCTTCAATCATTATGCTTATAATTTTCTAATATGGCAAGTGAGACCACAGAAATCAAAGCTGTGCGATCTAAAATAGATGATCTTGAATTTAACAATTGGAACATGACCGAGCTCTAAGAACCATGTTCATGACTATTTGAATCGAATGGCCAGACTTGTTCCAGGGCTCTAAGACTAATGCTAGAAATAATCAGATCTAACTAAGGGTAATGAGAACGATACTGATGGACCTCATTAAGATTGATGAATAGATCAACATCCAGTTGCAAGTGTTCTAATGGTCAAATTTTCAGCTCAATGTGATCGAGATCTTTTATTGGAGCTCAATGTGATTCAGTGGCTCTGAAGCCAAGCAATAGAAGACAAAAAGGCATCTTGCAACTTCAAAGATATACAGGTGTAGTGTACACAGTTCACAGATTGTCCATTAAGGCTCATCCTATATATGATGAATTTTGCCACTGCCCTCGCACATCTAATCTCCAAAATTCACATATTTGCTGGACATCACCGGGAAAAATGAGAATCAAACCCTTTACTTTCTCTGTACTCTTAAAGAGAAAAAGACCGAAGCTGTAGAAATCGGTCAAAAGTATGGTTCAGTGAAAAAACACGCATAAGAAAAATGATCTTCTGTATATCAACAAACAAAAGTTACACAATGAAGGAAAAAAATGAAGATGTAGAGCAACAAACAGATCAGAGCCGCTTTTGAAAAAAGAATTAACTAGAATCAAAAGGGTTGAAAATTGAAGTGATAACATATTGTAATAGTTATTTTAGTAGGCATCCGGTTAGATAAAGATAGCATAAGCTGGATATAGTCTATATAAGATGCTATTTCTAAACAATACATATATACACATAGAGTATTATATATGGCAACGTAACATAATTTAAAGGACATCTACGCATAAAATCAAGGAAGCATTAGTTGGCAATTAAGTGAAAGCTAATAGATAAGATCGAAAACAATTGGGGTGGGCATTAAATAACGTGGATCTAAACAAAAAAAACTAGAATGATCCTATAGTTTATAACAAAGGTTCTCCAAAAGTTCGATTAAAGGTTGGGATAAATGAAGAATGTTTCATTATGCACAAAGTGAGAATCCCAATCAATAAATTATGAAAATCTAATTAATCTTTGTGATCCAAAATTTTAAATTAAATAAAAGATATCTATACGGAGTTAAATTTACAGAGCTGAGTAAGATAATACCTTCTTAGGATTCCAAGTTGGTAGAGTTCCATATTTCCCAGTAAATCTGGCATTGTTCACAGAAGAAAACTTATCCATGAAATCTAGTCATTTTCTCTAATCCCCACAAGAACAGACCCCATCTTTGAAATGGTGAAACCTGTTATTGTCCCTCACTAATATGGTTCTCCCAGTAATCCCAGATATGAGTTTAATAGCAATATGACAATCACCACATATGCATAAGTTTTTAAATACACGAATTACAGATCTCTTATGCAGTTTAATGAGACCTAGGCTAACTAACCTCTCTATGTATCTTTGAAGCAAGTATTCCTGAGTCATCCACATTTCAAAGCACAAAGTTATTATCGAAGTAGCCCATTCTCTTCATCTTCCTTGTTAAATCCTTCAAAGTCCTCAGATTTCTTCAGTGGATGATTTGATCCCCATGGAAGGTGTGTGACTCATTATCTATCTGGATCCAACTTACTCGTGTTCCTTCTTCACACCTCTTGATTTCATCGCTCTCTTATATGATCGCCTCCTTCCACATTTATCGATGAATAGATGTTTGCCATCAAAATATAGTGGAATTTTTCAATCTAATTGAAAGAGCTTCTCTGCGTCGACCTAAATCAACCTCTTTATGCAACCGACAAGCCCCCAAGGCTCCCAGTTGACACCTCGCTCTATTGGCATTTTATTGATTACTTGATTAGCTTCTTCTAGGAATCCCGTCTAAAACATCCACCACACAAGTGTAGTGCTCGAACCTCAACTTCATGTTCCTCTAACATGTCGAAAGCTTATTCCTTTTTCAACTTGCCCCTTGTGGTCGCATCGTGAGAGGAAGGTTACACGCTTGGTTTTACATTTTCTTTCGCATTTGGTTGAATAGCTCAAAGACCTCACGCTTTGTCCATGCTTTCCATATTCACTTATCATTGAATTCCATACCACAATATTTGCTCATTCATGTGATCAAAGTACATTCTAGCATCTTCTAGTAACCCACATTTTGAGTACATGTCAACCATTGCACCTAAATCGAGCTATAAGAGAACCTCTCTTGATCACAATGGTATGAAGCATCTTCCCAAGTTCAAGTGGCATGCTTGCAGAGAGGTTAAACAAAGGAACAAGTTAGTGGTTCATAAATCACCCCTTCTTTGGTCATTCTAAAGAACGGTCAAGGCCTCTCTTGAAATCACATTTTGAGTATCCCATTAGCATCATATTCCATGAAACTAATGTTTTGCTCCATCATCCGATCAAACCTCTCTTACTTCATCGATTTTTCCGCATGCCAACAATCGATATCATCACATTATGAGATAAACATCTTTTCTCTAGCCTTCTCATAAACTTTGTAGGCATAGTTCATGGAATCACATTTTGCATACAAATCAACAAGCATGCAATGAAGAATTTTATGATCTTCCCCCGATGTTTCTAATCATAAAGCTATGAATTTGCTTCCCCCTTATATCCGAAGACTAATGCAAGAAGAGATTGCCGTCTAAAGAAAAACAATCGGCTTTATCCCATAAAGTTGCATTTGATAGAATAAACATAGCTATGAATAATTACCATTTTGCTCGTGTCCATCCATCAAAGAATTCCGTGAGTAATTATTCCTTTCCGCATCGTAGAAAATACTTTCAGCCTTCTCTTAATCTATTGCATCTAGCATACATGTCAACCAACTCAGTCTCCACTACTACATTTAGTTTAGTCTCAACTCTAATCATGTAAGCATGAATCTACTTTCCTAGATCTAGACTCCCTTGATTAGTAGCTAGAGTTAACAGATTGGCAAGTGTGAATTGGTCAGGCAGGAATGCTAATCTCATCTTATGATAGAGATGAACTACTGCTTCTACATTATCTTCTTCTACATATCCTGAAATTAGAGCATTCCATGAGACTTCACTCCTCTCATCCAATTTATCAAAGGCATGGTGAGCTTTCTCACGGGCAACCACACTTTGCATACATATCGACAAGCGGTACCAAGTATTACATCAATATCGAGGGATCTCCTTAGCGTAACCATGAAACGCCTACCGTATCCAAATCGCCAATGCACATGCCATGAGACCACGCTAAATTAAACCTATCGCATCGATGTAATCCCGCATTCTTGAGAATTGATGAAGAGCTCTTCATGGAACCCAAGGTGAGCATAGCTAGCTATTATAGAGTTCAAGCTGACTTGATTCTTTTCCCTCATTAGTTCAAACACCATCCTGCTACTATATTCATCACCACAACAGGCATACATATCGATAAGAGAATTCTCTACAAAAACATCAGATTCATACCCAGAAACAATTAGTTTTGAATGCACTAGCTTCCCTTTACTCAAAGATCTCAAGGAGCCACACGCCATAATAGTCAAATGTGAAGTGATCGTGCACATCACCAACACTTAGCATCTCATGAAAAGCACACCAAGTTTCCTGCAACATTGAAAGCTTCACATAACCCCCAAGAATAGAATTCCAAC
The DNA here is from genome assembly GCA_021442155.1 of Cymbidium sinense. Taxonomy (NCBI): domain Eukaryota; kingdom Viridiplantae; phylum Streptophyta; class Magnoliopsida; order Asparagales; family Orchidaceae; genus Cymbidium; species Cymbidium sinense. The sequence continues at coordinate 125,928,928 of CM038223.1, forward strand.
GATCACATTATCTCCATGAATCTCATCAAAAGCGACAATAGCATCATTCATCCATCCAAATCCAAAGATACCCATCAACTAAAGCCCGCACAACTTCATTGCTATTCAATCCAACCTTAATTATCAAACTCAACTTGAGAAACACCCTCTTTCTCATCCGGTACAATGCATCCCTTAATCACACTAGGGAATGTAAATTTACTAGATGCTCCATCTCAAAGATCTGTAAAAGAGTTTGAGAACCTCCTCATGATCTTTTTCCCTTGAATAGGCTAGGATCATTGTGTTCCAAGCGTAAGTTTTCTCATCATTTCATCAAACATTTTGCACGACTACATCACCCTGTCCACTCTAGCATAAAGCATGATTTTATGTTTGCAAATAGGTATCGGGATTAACCCATCGGCGCATCAGGCATGGATGGACCTTCCAGCATCAAAGGATTGGGAGTCGATACAAGATTGGATGAGGGAGGAATATTGAGCGTAAGTTCGCGTTGCAGAGATAGGTTAATGTTTGTTTTTTTTTCCATTTTATTTTTATTATATATTTTAGGTTTAGTTTTTATTTTTTATTTTTAGGTTTAGGTTTAGATTTTTTTTTTTTTTAGGTTTAGGTTTTAGGTTTTTTATTTTAGGTTTATTTTAAGGTTTATTTTTAGTTTATTTTATTTTATTTAGTTTAGGGTTTAGGTTTAGTTTATTTTAGTTTTAGGTTTAGGTTTAGGTTTTATTTATTTTAGTTTAGTTTATTTTAGTTTAGGTTTATGTTTATGTTTATTTTATTTTATTTATTTTAGGTTTATATTTTTTTTAAGTTTAGGGTTTATGTTTTATTTTTTATTTATTTTTAGGTTTGTTTTTTAGATATAGGTATTTTTCTTTTAGTTTTTATTTTATTTAGTGTTTTGTGCCACCATCCTTCAAGATCTTTGATGGTAGTGGGAACCCATGATAACACACACACTTTAGAGTCGGCTGTTGCAACATCGGTGGCAGCAACGCACTCCTCTTCTGCCTTTTCATTAGTAGTCTATCAGGTGTTGCATTTGATTGGTACGCCGAATTGCCCAACGGTTCGGTGAAGACTTTTGCTAAGTTGGAGCACCTCTTCATCAAGAGGTTTGCTGGAGCTCAGTAGAGGGTGACTGTAGGTGACCTCATTATAGAGAACAGAAACTCAATGAGTCCCTTATTGATTACATTCTCAGGTGGCGCCACATGAGCTTGAAATGTAAACCACAGTCACCTTCATGCTTAAGGGCCTTACCATCAAAATATTCGAGAAATTAATCAACAAGGCGGCTAGCCTACAAGAGGAAGCCAAACAGTTTCCCTTTCTCGACCAATCATTTAGGCCCAAGCCATAGAAGGTGTTTGAGATGAAGCCAGGGATAATTGTGTCATGGAGTGGAGATGCAACCAGAGTTCAAGATGAGACTACAAGCTCGTGACCTCTATGCCACCTCCTCTTCCACCACCGCCATTGTATCACATGCTCTATGACCATTTCCACCATCTCAATAGCCTACCTAGCAGTGGTATTCATATTCATCGTCAGGTAGCTACTTTACACCTACTCTTACTGATATATTCAATAAGCCATAATCATTCAAGAGGGAGGTAGTTAGTAAATCTTTAAGAATCTCTTAAAGAAACCTGACTTTCAGTTACCAGAGCATAAGAGGCCGGAGGAAGTGGGCAAGAACGATGATCCTAGCTATTGCCCCTACCATCATAAGAGGTTGAGGGAGCTGAGTTTGAGGGTCATTGAATCCGGTAATCTTGGAGGATATGAGTTTTACCTGAGAAGGGAGAAAAGTAGTTCGGAGTGGATTTACATTGAATCGAGGAAGCGGTGGAGAAATAGTGCGGGGATAATAGATTTGAGAGCGAGCATTTTCGAGCAAGAGCGCTATTTTTCCCCACTTTTTTCTTATTTTATAGAAAACAAATCATTACCTCATCAAGTTTAGTAAAATTTAAAATTTATTGTTTGTCAAAAGATTAAAGTTTACTTATATCATATTTATGATTCGTGCTTAACCGTTATGAAAAAAAATCGTTAATCAACCACGTAACAACAACAGTGGGAAGCTACAAGCAAGTTTATTATAAATGTGATTAAAATAAAAATCTCGATAATCCGATAAGTGGGGATGAATTGCCATAATTTTTATAAGCATACGAGCCAAACCTTCAAAATCACTTTTTTTGATAAATCGAGTGCGACCAAATATGAAATTATGATCAAGGAGGACTTGACTGACTCTCCTAATGGGGATCTCTACATTGATGTTTAAGCGTGGCCGCATTTGCAAGTTTCCTCTTGATTGCAATTTTTATGAGGTAAAATTTTCAAGTCATGAAATATTTTCATACTTGTAAATTTTTATGTCAAAAAACATTAGGGTATATTTTAGGTCTTAAGATATTCAAAAATTGAACTAAAAATTCAAAAAGTTTCATCACATTATCGGTTGATCTCTAACTTTACTTGTTTTTTTTTTAGTTATTTTGTCAGACTCATACATATGATTCTCAAGGTGTGGATGCAATGTGGGGCACGTATCACCACTAGCCCACCAGCTATCATATTAATAAATAAAAATTACATTTAGATTTTCTCCCTATCTCTCTTTCTCCCAGAACCCATCATCTTACTGTCGATGCCGCTACTCTCAACTCCTACTATGACAAGTCACAAGCCGCCTCTTCTTTCTTCGCTCCAGCCTGTGCCTCTCAGCTTCATCGGCAAGCTCAAAGACGAGATTTGTGCCATTCTCTCGACCATTCTCACAAGCTTCTTCCAACTCCTCTTCCTTGTAACTTCCTTATGCATATTTTTAAACATATATCTTGATATTAAAAGCATCATAATATTGCTTCTTTTGTTCAAGATTGCCATAATATAGCACTTGGTGTTATGGTGTATAAAATATTTTGATGTTCAGAAGCATGTTTTGTTATTTCTTTTTTGATTTTAGTAATTATGATAAGGATATCTATAATGACAATTACTCATTTATTTTAAAACGCTGAGTTTAAAAATAATTTTAATAAGGGACATGTACAAGAGTTTCCCTTTTTTTATATTTAAATGCCGAGTTATTGTCATACTCATGTAATTTAAGAGAATTTATATATAGATTATTAATTCTTTATTTATTTATGTCTAATATTTAAATTTGTATATATAATCTTATAATATATCACAACAAAATTTATACAGAAAAAATATGAATTCCATTTAAATAAGTTAATATTATTGTTATTTTGATATGATTAAAAGATAAAATTATATATATAAATACACTAGTACATATCAAGATTTAGAATTTAAATATATACATATATAATAGTTTAATGATGTATAAGTAGATTTTCATAAAATAATTTAATATTATTGTTAATGGGATCATTAGTCAAATTAATAATCTTTATTTATGAATGAGAATTTTTTTTTTTTTTGCTCAAAAGAGTTCTAGAATCGGAAGTTATGTTTAGATATTTATTTTGAAATGATAAATAACTAACAATACTAATATATAATTATGTCTTCAAGATATAAGTTGATAATAAGAGGCAGACTTGAATACCGTATGTTATTTCATGTTTAAAATTAATATATAATATAAAATCTATTGTTTAAAATTAATATACAGAAAGAGGTGACACCATGATATAATTTT